>CP139509.1:162760196-164145699 GCA_021014915.2 Artemisia tridentata subsp. tridentata
CCCCCATACCCTGCCCCGGCGGGATTGATTTTGTTGTTGTTGTTGTTGTTGTGTGCTTCTACTCCAACACTCTAAACCGCATATAAACTACTATATTAAGGCGTAATAAGCAGATAGGTTTGACAGACAATTCAAACCTAGACATTCATTAGCGAACAGGTTTACATATGTTTAAAACTTTCAGTCCTTGGTAATGCTTAATTTTGTGCTTATCTGGCTACTTTTTGTGGGGTAAACAAGTGGCGTTTTGTGTTTAGACTTGTTGTAAATTAATCAAAAACTTTAGAGTTAGCAAATCCCAAACACCCTATCAACTGCTACAAACTAAACCATCTATGTAAAATGCAGAAAAGAAGCATGTAATAAATTAATTGAGAACTTGTATATATAATGAATGACAAGCATTTATAGATCATGCATGAATAATAATCCATCTAAACTGCCATATAAGAGCAGCTGATTGTCTAGCACAACCATTCGGTCTTCACAAAAGTTGCTAATGCTACAGTACCTTGAATGGAATTACATTATATTACCACTTGCTTTTAAATATAAAAAAACGGAGCAAAATTTGAAGAAGCCAGAAGAGCAGCCCCGCGACACACAGCTGAACCCATCAAACCCGTATCCATAAATTTGCAGACCTGTTTGGAAACTAAGAAAACACATAAGCACATCTGGATAATAAAAAGAACACGCAAAAGCTAATTGCTTAAACATTTAAAGCACAATCTCATAAAGTGATATCGTTTAAGATAATAACAAGCCAGACCACAATTTTGCATCCAAAGACGCGCATTTTATAAGTAGTTAGATGCACATTGTCATATATAACTTGGGCGAGTTATAATCACAATCAGATAATGCTTGACATAATGGATAACCAAATAACTTTACGTTCTCAATGATGTCAGATAAATTAGAGCAACACTATGCATCCACAAGCATTAAATATTGGTGCTTTTTCATAGTGATGGTTTGAGAGATTAGACTTACAGGGTGTTTGTTTAAGCTTAAGTTTTGGGCTTAGGTTTATATTTCATGAGTAGCTCATGGCTTATAAAACGTAAGCTCGTAGCCCGTCCTTAGTGTTTGTGTTAGCTTATTAAAGTCAATGAATTAAATGACCAAAAAGTACATGAGCATCTAAAATTGTAATTGTTATATGAGGATATAGAAGTCTTTTGCTCGTAGCCCACTCGCCCTAAAAAAGCCACAATATTTGAGTTTATCAAAACCCCCCTCATATAAGCTCAAAGCCCAACCAATTTAAGCTTTGCCCAAACACTTACGTGGGCTTTTTTAGTTATATAACCTAATAAGCTCATTAGCCCCCCAAGTAAAGCTTAAACAAACACCCCCATAGAAACATAATCAAATAATCGGTAACTCCTTACCCAAGTTTCTAAAATCTGATGATCTTCCCTCTAAACAACTAGAAAACTATATCAAAACAAGTTTTTTCCCAACATCCTAAACACCACTTATGTTTATGGTATATTTGGTATCATCTGAATCTTCTATTCTTGTTTATGGCTAATCATCAACTTGTCATTAACTCACCTTATCTCCTACATTTCACTAAGATAACTTATCTTATCATGCTTCATTCAAGAAAATAAAGTTATGTTCCACAAAACTAAAGCATTTCAAGATCAACAACTTCACAAATTTACTACCCATGGTTGATTTCGCTCTAATGCTAAATACACACCAGTCAAAGACAATTAGGCTGCAAACATGATTAGGATACTAAACAGCTAAACCTCACACAACTAATTACATTGATGTGCTTGTAGCTATCACCAATATAGTTCCATCTATAACAAGATTAATAACTACTTGAAAAAACTAAGGACCATCAAAGCTAAACATGCTAAACATCAACGCCGCATAATCACATTTAATTAACCGAATCTTCTGATATTTATTATAGACCCTACGCGCCGGAAAATAAAGGGCATATCATACAAGTTCACAGTAGTACTCAAATTACAATACTGATACTATCAGTGTGCTGGATGTTTTATCGTCAAAGTAATTATAGCAAATTGTCTCCAAGTGAATTAATAATTCGATCACCTATGCTAAATTACTATACTAATCAAAATCTCAAAACGTATGATTACCAAGCTGTCATATTTTATAGATCTATAAGTACTAAACTAGCCTCACACATCATCTTTCATACCAAATTACCAAAGTAGCCCATTTCAATTAATAATAAACACCACGTCAGGACATTATTTAATCTAATTACCAAAACAACCATCCACAAAACGAAAAATAGCCCGCTAATAACACGCAACAATGCATTTATATAAAACTAATTTTCAATAACCAAGCAACTCAGCCCATTAATAATACCTTCTCAGTACCCCATCCTGCTATTCTTAAGAATCCCAGCAAGAAACCCCAAAACCGCAAACGCCAACAACGGACTAACATCCAACGTATCAAAAACTGGCGGAATTATATTCCTAAAAAGATTCAAATACGGATCACACAAGTCCCTAATAGCCGATAAAGGCTGTCTATCCCATGGAATATTAGGAAACCAACTCAACAAAACCCTAACCAACAAAACCCCACTATAAATATCCAACCATTTCGCCATTCCAGCCGCAACAACAGTCAACGGCGTATGCAGCCTCGCAGGCCTGCCACTCATGGTGGCAAAAAACAAGCTGCCGGAAGCTGAAACAAAACTTTCTTGTAAGCTCAAATTTGCTGCTAAATTGGTCATTTTTTGCGCGAAAAGCTTCGAAACGGTAACGGCGAGTGCGAATAAAGTGGTGAGTGTTCTAGTTGAGCCTGTGAGAAGAGAACCCTCTTGGGAATTAGGTTTTAATACAGGGGAAGGTGAGATTGATGATGCAACAATGGTTAAGGGTTTGTTAGGGTTTGAATTAGGGTTTTTGAATTGAAGGGGTTTTAGGGAAAAGTGGGATATGGGTTTTGAAATTGAGACAAAATGGTGTTTGTTTTTGGGGAAAAGATTTGGTGGGTTTTGGAGGATTAGGGTTTGGTATGCCATTAGAGATAGAGATGATGATGAACAAGAAGCCATTGTTGTTGTAGTTGGTTTGGTTATGGTTTTTGGTGGTACCCAATCCTTTTGATAACTATTTGTTAAACGTTTTTTGTGATAATTCTAGAATGTTTTAATTGGACCTTTGTGAATGAGTGAGTGGCTAGATGTTTCCCTTGTGTTTGGCAAAATTGAAAATAAGTCTTTATGCTTTTATGTTTTATATGTTCAAAAGTGATGTGAGGTTGTTTTTAAATTCGAAAAAATATACTATACTTAAATTGGCCGTAATGGGGTGTGAAACATGCTTCGAGCACCCCTGACGCGTCATCAACCTACAGAACACTCTCGTTCACGCGTGGAAGCTCTATTTTGGACGTAGTTTGGTTATAAACTTGACAAAACTAACTTCTTTGTTTTTGTGTGTGTATGAGTATTATGGGGTATGTTTGTGCTTAAGTGAGTATGTTGGTGTGGTTGGTTTGGTATTAAGAGTGGATGGTGATATAGAACTAATGTGTCATTGCTGAGTGTAATCACCATTACATCCAATATGTTAACGTGGTTAAAGGTTTGAAAAAATAAAACAAGTTTAAAGATCATCTTGTTCACACTTGCAACAAAGACTGTAAATCAAATAAACCTTTTACATGGTCTTTGAGGAAGGGTCAGTTGACACCCAAAAAGGGTGCATGGGGTTATTCTCCGCCGATTTAAACCTTTTGGAGGAGAAATTAACCTTTTACATTATTACCTTTTACATTCTTTGCATAATACGTGAAAGGTGTATGAACAAAAGAAGTGAGCTAAATTAAGTAATTAACCATGGTGGGTTTGTAATAGTCAGGTTTGGTTCCTAATTTCAAGTGACAGTTTTTTTGCTAATTATCCATCAACTATAGTGTACAAAATCCTATATAATATTTGTTATCATAGAACGAACCTTAAACAAATATCCTGATACAAAATTGCAAAGTCCTCACATACACTTCCAATGAGTCATCGTCAAGCGATACTTCAGCACTTATCAATGTGCCACCATCTAATACAAAGGCTATCCAACTATTCAAACATGACCGATAAATGACAAGCACACATATTAACAGAAGTCTTGACCAAGACTATGATCTTATTCTCGAGTAACATTATAAACACAAATAATAATAACAACACAAAGAACTCCAAGAAAATTTAAAGTAACTCAATAATTGTTGTTTAAAAGCTGGAAAACCAAAAGTGGTAGAAATAAAGCAAAAACATGATCTTGATTTATCAGGATAGACAACAAACAAATATTGAAAGAACTCCATGTTCATCTTCTGACCACCTTCTTAATCTGCTCTGGACTGACCGGCACGGGAAGATAAGATGATACCAACAATGAGACCGTATAGGGCTAGAGCTTCAGCAAAGATGAGAATAAGAATCATACCCACAAAAAGCTTTGGCTGTTGTGCGTTGGCTCTGTAAATTAGAGAAAACATTCAGCAAAGAAATGTTATTATTCATATTAGTAAGCAAATAACAAATTCTAGAGTTAATTGCAAATAACCTGCATGCTATGTAATGTCTCGAGGCGTAACTATTTCAAATAACATGAAATTTGATACTTACTATTTTTATCTTTGTCCATAGTTCAGCTTGATGAACATAGTCAAAATTTACAAGTCTATGGTGATCATAAAAGAGTACTAGTCAAAAAAAAAAAAATTCCAGATGTTGTGGGTTGATGAATGTCAAAGTAAAAATGTCATAAATAGACGACATTGTTGCTTTCGCAAAGCAATCAGCGGTTAATTAGCAGCTGCACCCGCTAAAATATAAGAGCAATAAAAATCTAAGTATCGCAAGTATAATGAAATAAAAGTGTATACTGATAGGTATATAGCACTCTGATTGATATTTAACACCTCTAAAATAGCCATTGAAGATATTCATGCTAGAAAACGATAGTGAATGAATCAGGCAGGTTTACCCAGAGAAACAAGTTTAAGAGATGAGTCATGGAAGCCAACAGGCCTTTGGCCTTAGCGGTATTCAGGTGTATTTAAGGTGCTCAAGAAGCATGGTGAATGTTTGTGACAAAGGTTTAGAGTAGGTGGGTGTGAGTTTTTCGTTCATAACAAAAGGGATTGCACAAGTGGATCGGTTTAATAACTAAATGATAATATTGCAAAGTTGAAGATATATGCAACCGGTCATTAGATGAAATGATGAATATATCAGTATCTTATTTGACACTTTCATGCAATGTTGGTGCAAGGATTCATACAAAATGCATGGACTTCTTAACAAAACTAACATGACTAGCCTCTTAGCGTCATCCCGATAGAAGTGGTGTGGTGCATGACTTATGCAAAGCTCCACAACTAACGGTTTACGGGTATTACTAGTTCATGTATACCAAGCAACATTATTGTCTTCCAATGATAAATGGAAAAAGACAACTCGTATATCACGAAAAGCATGACACGAAGAATAACTGATAAGAAATGAGCTATGTATACACAAGCATGATTCCTGATGGATGTTTAAACTTCAAAGACTAGTGTGATATAGCTACTCCCCAATTATGAGCAAAAAAAGACTACAGATATCGCTCAGAAGAAAGCTGTCTGCCAAGGAAAGTCAGAGATGATTATGCTGTAGGATAAAAGCACAGCTATAAACATCCCATAATCCCATATTAACAACTTATGAACAAACTAACAAAAGTATTAGGATACCTGTTGTACAATCATGCAATACCTTATTTTACTATTTTAGTCAATGCTCACAAAGTAATGCAGGCAAAAGACAACCATCATATCTCCTCTCTCCACTTTCCAGAGAAAATCCCCTGTGCTTTTCATAGATCAATCAAACCACTCTCCTAATGCCCAAATCCACTACCGTTTTAACTTAAACGCAAGGAGGGTTTCAATTTGTCACCAAATTTTGTATATTACTTCTGGTTTGGTGCAACTAATTGGTTTTTACTCCCGAATGTGCCTGGTTTTCTTGAACAGCCCATAGTATGCGCTGTCATATTAGCTTTGGAGCATTAAATCAGACCTTCTTTTCAAAAATTGATTACATCCAATCATCTGGATTCTAGAGAAGATTTAGACTGAGAACCAGGAAACTTACAACAAGGCATAAACTGCTATAACTTCAGCGTACGGAATGAACCTTATCTGTTTGATCTCCCACTAAGGAAATAACTATAACTAAACTAAACAATAGAATTACGAATACTGAATCTCCATTAACTTAATGTCTTGATCACCAGTTCAGCACAACCTACTCCAAATGAAAACTAATCTAATAATTTTACTGGCTTTTATATAAGTTATTAACATTCGAGTATTCGACCACTCTCGCTCCAAGACATACCCCTTATGTTTCCATATTATTGCTATTCCTCAAACATCACAAGTCAAAACTATTCATCAATATTATCTTAGGTTCTTAAGTCTTAAACACAATCAGTCTCTGAGCCATAGTTTAACTAACAAAACCAATCTTTTAAGCATAAATCCGTATATTTATTCTAACAGATAATTCCATGATTAGAATATATGAATCAATTGAAATTAAGACATATAAACGAACATCCAAATCAAGAGTAAATAAAGAACAATACCTAACACCAGCATCACCAACAATCCCAATCGCCATTCCTGCAGATAAACCAGCAAGACCACAAGCCAAACCAGACGAAAGATGCGCGTATCCATCAAACAAATAGTACGATTTTGCCTTGGGGTTAATTCCAGTACTGATGATAACAGCAATAATCAAACCATAGATACCAAGCACACCAGCCATAACCACAGGCACAATCGACTTCATCACAAGCTCAGGCCTCATCACACCCATAGAAGCCACACCTACACCACTCTTTGCTGTTCCATATGCCGCTCCCATACCTTCACAAAACAATCAATCAATGTATCAAAAACCTGTTTCAGTTTCTTTCCAGATCCACAATATCAACAAAAACAATTGTTCAAGCAATCAAATGTACGGTTTTGAAATGTCAATTTAAAAAACTTGATGATTAAACAAAATATCTATACCAAACTATATACTCCGTAACATTTATGCTTGTGCGCCCTTATTTTAAGGTCAAGGAGATGTAAGATCTCCACCAGTGGATCATCTTAGGGTTTGATTCCCATTGCACCCACTGGGTTTTTAAAAAGCATGAGGCTCCCCGTTGCACTAAGGGTCAAAAAGCCAAGGCGCATGGTTTTTACGTGCACACTTTTATTAATATTATTTCATACACAAATGCCGCACCAGCAACAAAAACAACCAAGCCTTCTCATAGTTAGCCGAATTCAGGCCAAAAGTAATAGTAATAGTCCAAATTGGCTCTCAATTCTAATGATTTATAATAGTACTAGTCCCATCTAAAGAAGCAAAATATACATCAATTTATGTTTTAAGACCAATATACTTATACACATGAGGCGCCAAATAGCGTCCGAGACGTGCCTTGATACGTGCGCCTTTTGTAAGCGCTTCACCTAGGGGTGTCTAATGCGATCAGGCCACCGCCTCAGCTGGCGCATGAGGCATACTTTTTTAAAAACGGATACCCAGGGCATGTAATCAAACACCTTTTAAAATATCTAGTTCTCCACCATATATATCTTCATGCAAAATTCAATCTTCTATAACTCTATACCATATTATACAAAACATTCATATCCTCAATCTAACTTCTTTCAAACCTCGCCTCGAAAAAACAAAACTATGACAAACACTAGACATCGCGCCGTTTTCCATGGTTCCATGCTAGTATGTATTAATGCATAGTTAACAAGACACCCGTAGGTATCCGTTAACCATTTCTTACCCCCCCCCCCCCCCCCCCCCCCCCCAAGTCACGCGTGCCATGGTGCAATATGGTTGTTGTCATCTCGAAATTTACTCTCTTTTGTGTGTGCTAGTGTCTTGTGGGTATATATGTGTGGTCGGTTTGGTGTTAATTACTAACCACCAAACAAACATATAAAAAACGTAACAATTAGATACTAGTACAATTTACATACCTATACATAAAAATGAAATTTGTTAAAAAAAAAATAATTGATAACAAAATAGTGAATAGATGAAACAATTAATTAAATGATAAAATTAGGGTTAGGGTTTGGTACATGAGAAAACAAGGGCAGCAGCGGCGCCGAGGAAGCCGAAAAACGGCGCCGTTTCATCACCGCTGAATGTTGATGACATTATTATTCTTTATTTTGATCGGAGATTGGATCTGTGTGTGTGTTTTGATGGATGAACACCTGTACGTCTTTTTGGATCACGAGGGGGCAGTTTTTTTCTAATTTAGACCAGTTTATATTATTCTATTATTATTCAAGATAAAAAAAAAAAAAAAAAAAAATGATTGGATCTAAAGGAAATATCTTGTATTTGAGTTTTTACTTGCTGCTATTGATAGTAATAAGACGGCACCGAGATCAAACCTAACACTGCCAACATCGGCATCATTTCAGCTTTCTTTCTCTTAAATCAAACCAAGACCAAACACCCGTAGTAATGAAACGCACTCACAACAAAAAACATACCCCACAAACTTAAATAAATACAAAAAACACACACAAACCAAACAATTGATTCGGTCAGAGAACCAGACCAAATGAATTAAAAAAAAAGGGGGGGGGGGGGGGGGGGGGGGGGGGGGCAATGAGACCGAACAAATTATGGTAGACCAACCGATCTATTACGTTTAGTCACAAACTGCATGATATACAAGATATTTAATCTAAGGGGTAGTAACGAGCCGAGTTGCTCATGAAAAACTAGGGACCCATTGATAAAAAGAGCAAATGAACTACGTCTGAATAAGCTCATGAAAATCTAGGGACCCATTGATAAAAAGAGCAAATGAACTACGTCTGAATAAGCTTGAGTCTAAGTTTGAGCCCATTTAATAATTGAGCTCGACCCAAGCTTTATATATAATACAACTCGACTAGGCTCGCAATCTTAGACTAGCCCTAGAAATATATAAGTATACATATTGTCTATATGTATAATTATTTATAAATGAGTTAAAAGAAATAAATGAGCTCGAACATAGTGTGATTAACGTGTTGAGTTTCATTTGAGCTTTATTCCTTTAAAACGTCATATAAATTATTCAAGCCCGAGCTTTATATATATAAACGAGTCGAATGATGACGTGCAAATTGGTAACGATTTTAGGGGTCACTTACCCCACTATTTCGTGCATTTTATGTAATTTTATCTCCATTGTTGCTTAAAATGCTTCATATTTGGTTTTTTAGGCATTAGGCTATGCATTTGCTCAAAACGTACGAGTTTTAGGCTCATTTGGACGAAGTTTGGAAGAAAATACAAAAGTTTCAAAGTTGTGACCGGCATCCCAGTCGTCGTCACCAGAAGTGGCAAGAAAGTGGATTTTTGACATTTTTCGTGACCGATCATTTTGTGGAGACGGGCATCGTGAGCTTTCACAAGCAAGTCGGTGGAAAAACCCTAAAATCGATGACGGCGAGGTGATGGCGACACAGCCAAAGGCTGACATGTCATAGGCAATTTTGTGTATATATTCTTGCTATGTTTTCATAATTTGTGCAACTTTTGGAAACAAAACCCTAGGCGAATATTGATGAGTTTTTTTTACTTTTTTCTGCACTGTAAATCTATCATAACATCAAGATAAGTTTTACCTTTAATTATTCAATCATTTTAATATTGTTTGTCTTGATTCTATGTTTGCTTGTCCTTTGTTTGCTATGTTAGGCTAAATTAATTAGTGTTTATCTAATATTATATGAAACTTGCTAGTGTGTGATTCTATTGTTTTCTTGATTGCTTAATGCGTTTTACTTGTAAAAACTAGATAGGTGCCACTTAGCTTGAACGTTAATCAGAAGTAACTAATTGGAGATTTAAAATTAGATGTTTAATTAGATTGAATGTTAATTTATTGCATGCTCATACTTATTTTGTGTGATTGCCACTATAGGGCTCATCACATAGGCTATTGCATAAGGTTGTAACTAACCACTACATGTGTTAGGAATATTAACCATTACACCAATAAAAGCGTGACAATTCAAAGGGTATAGTTAGATCGGTAGTGAGGAGTAGTGCACCATAGATAAATACGTTTCCTAACATATCTGTTCACACAAATTTACTTTTTCTTGTCATTTATTTTAATTGTTTTTAAGGTTAATCTTATTTTAAGAGTTAAAATCCAAAACTCCGATATTTACTTGCTTTCTGAAATACACAAAAATACCAAAAAGAATCTTCTTCCGTCTCTTAGATCATCCTATCATACTTTACAAGCCTACATCACTATTCACATAGAGAAAGATCAATCCTCCGTTTTTGTCTATGCTACGCTACAACAGTTAGGTACACTGCCTAAGGGGTTGTAAAACTTGATTTGACAACCGCGCATCCCTAAACTCGAGTTATAACATGCTCGGTCGCGGCTCATTTCCACCCCTAATATTAGTTATTTTACATACCTGTTCGGTTTGGTAGAAATGTTTCACTATGCAACGTGGAACAGGCAACTATCTTAGACTTGCATTCGAATACATAAACAATAACATTATCTACAAAGTAAAATGTCATTGTAAAAATCAAATGAAATTAAAATGATTAAAGTAATAGTATAGTTATTATGTCACAATAATTACATTCAAATCATCATATATAATAATTGAACTAAGTGTAGGATCCTGTTTTAGGTTGATTATTATGATTCGGGAGGTCGGGGAAGATGAAAGTAAAGATTAGCCATATAGAGGAGAGAGAGAGAGAGAGTAGAGATAGAAAGGAAAACTTGGTTTTTTTTATTGATAATGAAAGTGAAAATACAAAACTAAGTCTCACCCCTCCATGGAAGTATGGAGGGGTATATATAGCCTCACACATATTAAACTATCACAATATTACATAACTAGTCCATGTGTTTGGCTTAACAAGATAACTAATGTAATCCCGTAAATGTCGTTCCATTTACGTGTTAGGAGCATTCCCAACAATCTTCCCCCAATGGGACGACATAAGGGATTACTTACAACATTTCCTACAAGTACAAAAATAAGTAAAATAAAGTCTTCATAATCTCTTAAAGACTGCAGTTTACGCTCTTTGTCTTCATCTTGTACCTTGGCTTGAGAACTTTTCTTCACTTGTAGGCAAATGATGTAATATGCATGAACTGGATTAACTTCCCCCCAATTCATGCTGCATGTCTTTAGCAGCTTCTTCGTACGCTTCTTTTTGGCGAAGTTTCTGAATCAGCTTCCCCCCAAACTGACAACCGTCTTCAGCAGATTCGAAACTTTGATGTAGTTAACATGTCTTCTAACTTTTGAAGTTTTAAGTACGCAGCGGAATTTTTAGATAACACCATAAACCACACCAAGCAAATGTGACTAGTCACATAATCACAATTATACTCACTGCGGAAACTCCATTTTGGGGGTAACATGCAAGAAATCAGCAAGATCTTCTCACATATGTAGGCTACTTCACACTTCACAACCTGCGAAAGTTGAAACGATTACACCAAAATCACAAAACTGAACCACTGATCATCTTTGCGGACGTCTCTCCGGTAGTAATAAAATTGTAAGCTCGATCACGTGAATCTGTTATGCGTCCCCGATGTGCACATTTCTTCCCCCTGATTGCAAATACTTGTGGAAAAAAGAGTGTTTTCGCAAAGAAGTCAAAAAACATCCACTCTCTCTTCCCCCACGATGTCTTCGCGGAATCGGAAGCATACACACTATGTTTACGATGGAAATGGAGGCAGCGTAACCCTGTATGTCTAATTAGTCGAATATGCATAAAGTACCATAAATAGCCCGTGAGAATCAACTGCTGATAACATCTCTACTCTTTTATACTCCTCTCAACTAACATTTTACCGACCCCATTATCATTCTGACGGCTCTTTGTAGTGACTACTGATGGAGAAAACCCAATATGACGAACTTGAGACTGAAGTAAAATAACCCGAACTAGTGACTTAAACTTGCACTATCATTTGACTAAGAACCAATACTGAGAATTTCAATAAAGTTAGGGAATCATATACCCATCCAACCATCCTTAATTGTATATGAACGTCTCTTGAATTATCCACAACTTTTTGTGACACTTGAGCACTACAACGTAACCCCTTTAAAGTGATAGCTATACTCTGTGAGCACAACAACGTAACTCCTTACATCAGGTATAACTAGACAACTCAAGTCTCTGTCATTCTTACGGATAAAAGCTCGAACAAGGATATCGAAGAATCATGCATCCAACCAACCCCGATATCTTGAGATACTAAGTACACGCACCCGTGAAATTCCACTTCAACCCCAAATAAATAATAATGAATTAACGCCGTAGTCACACCTTGCGGTTAAATGCCCAAAACTAGCCTTTGTTACTTTGTTAAGTGAACTTTGATGATGGTTTATTCCCGATCTTGTCAAAATTGTATCCCTGTGAAAATTTGTAACAACCAAAATACCACTCTTTTTACCAAATATTGCACCAAGAAATTAACATAATGTATAATTAATACATTTGTATGATCAAAATTTTTAGCTCAAATCATATGATTATTAAGAGTTTCAGCCCACTTTTGTTTAATCCAACCCAAATAATTTGATTATATGTTCGGCCCATTTCTAGATGTTATAACCATTTAGCCCAATCTTCAACCGGGTAAATGGTCCAGTACAAGAGTGAGAAAACCTGTATTAATATTGTTACCCTAATCACTCGCATATATAAGACACACTTATCCCAAATTTATAAAATATTCAACCCTAATTATATTCATCCGCCTACCACACACCTAAACACTCTTCTCCAAACCCATCTCATCAAACGCAGCTTTCTCATATCAACTACATCTAATCATCATCTCACACCGGTTTATATTTCTTCTCAAGATCATCAGCCCAAATCGATCAAAAGACTCATATATATCTCAGTTTCCATCAATCATAGTCGAACAAACCATAATCACCTTCATCCCTTCCAATCCGAGTACCATGAACCTATGTAATATGACGTTTTTGGCTTCAAGATCTCTTAAACAAGGTCTCAGGTAAGGTGCATGTTTTGTATTGTGTTTTATTTGAACGAACGAAGGAAAAAGAAATAACATAATTGTTATTTTCTTTATCCCTTTTTTATTCGGATATTAAATTTGAAGCTAAGCCTTCGATAGGGTCGATGATGATTTGCGTTTTATAGATCTTTTAAGGTCTTGAAATCTCATACGAGATAGTAAATGCAACACAACACTGAGATCATTTGTTTGTTTTTAATTTTCCGTTTCAAGTCTTAGTGAGAGATGATTTGTTGTCTGTTGTGAGGAGATGTATCCGGAGATGTGTTGAAATTTATAGTTGTGATTGTTATTTCTTGTGGTTGTGATGAGTTTAGGATAGTCTGCTTTATCGTTTTAAATTTAAATTTCGTTATGGCTTTTGACTTTTGGACATATGATGGTGATGTAACTGATGTCCACATGTAACCACTGTAAAAATTTCACCTTGTAATAAACTATTTTATATATTCTAATAAAGAATACTTATCCATTTTCTACGTATAATTTTTTTTTTATCTGATCATAACTACTATCTAATGTGACGTAACTCACATTCTCGATAAACGTGCTCTCACGCGGACCAACATCAACTTACTTAATGTTTATTTTGTATAAACATTTTCATATAAAATCCTACGATATATCATTTGCCACTTTACGTTAATTCGTTAACAAACGTACAAACTAAACATTTCTTATTTATTAGAGTTTCTACGAAACCCTAAACTATTATAACAATAAATATGAGTAACTAAACCCTAAAACATTAAAGTACAACTCATCCAAGCTAATGTACAAGTTTCTAAAGCACAAAAACCCTAAATTCACTTTAACACCCGATACAAACCCTAAACTCACAAAACTATGATTTTATGTAATAAAATCACAAACCCTAATTAATATATATATATATATATATATATATATATATATATATATATATATATATATATATATATATATATATATATATATATATATATATATATATATATATATATATTTTTTTTTTTTTCTATAAAATATAATTGTACAAGTCTTTCAAGACAATGTACAAGTCATTCATGCATACAAACTAAATATTAATAAAAATCCCATTATAACCCTAAAGGTATTTACTTTAAAGCACATTATACAAGTCTATTATACACAAGCCTTAAAAATAAATTTTCTAAACTTACTAATTATAAGTACAAGTCCCTAAACCTAATGTACAAGTGCCCAATGCATAAAAATAAAAAAATCTCATTTATATACTTTTAAACCTAATAAAATTAACATATAATTAAATAAACATAAGAAAACCCTAAAAATATATTTTCCATATTACATAAACACTAGTACAACCTTACTAAGCTTATGGTACAATTCTTTAAAGCACAAAATCCATTTCCTTTTATTTTCTTATTAATTCGACATATATATTAATAAGTAAACCCTAATTTAAATTCCTAACTAACATTTACTTAAACAAAACCTTAAAATCTAACTAGTTACTTCCCTAAACCCTAGAGTACAACACGTCATAGCCCAATGTACAATCCATAAAGCCATTCGACCCTATCTCTAATTCCATGGTTCGAACCAAACTATAAGCTAACCAAGCTAATCCCTCACTAAACCCTAAGTATATTATACACCATATATCTCCTTCTAAGTACCAAAACTATCCACATATCCCTTGTCCCTTGAAAGTTTAACCTAAGTCAAAAGTTGTAGGTAATGTGTATGGATAGGGTAATTCCACATAATCTTTCCCTCCCCCTCCATACATGTGTCATCCAACTTAGCTTAGCCACATCACCTTGTCCCCCACATACTCCACAAGGTGACTAGAACACATTGAAACCCTAGCTCATCCATTTCTATATATATCGACCCATCATTCTTCACCACAAATCGAACCCACTCAAAACCAGCCATACCCTCCATTGCTACTGATCAAACAGCCAAATATAAGTCAAAGAAAGGATCTTAGGAAGCCTATAAGGAAGATAACCATTAGTGCTCCATTTCCAAACTAATTTACCAAATATACTCCATAATCAAACAAATATACAAGTAAGTGATCTAACTCTTTTTCTTATCTTTTGTAAACTTCAATACTCTTAAAACATGCCATAAAATAAGCCCTAATAGCTAGCAATGTCAAAAACCATGTTTTTCCTTTCTTTTTTCTTTTTGTCGAGCACAACCAAAAATGTCCCATTTATATTTTTTTTACATTACTAATCAAGAGGCTATAAAACATGTTAGAGATAGATTAAATATGTTAATGATCATGTTAATATACGTTAAAAACTAGTTCGAACACTTAAACATCAAAAATCAACTTGTTTTTCTCTTTTCTTTTCTTACCGAAACTGGTCCCAAACACCCAACTTTGCACCATTGTTTCGACCATTAAACGACCCTTATAAAATCTGAATTTTTGCCACATAAAAGACCACCTAGCTAGCTAATTATAGGAAAAAGAACATCGTGAAATCATAGCTTGGCCTCGCTTTTATTCGCGTCCCAAATCTGCCCATCGCAAACTGTTATGCGCGCCCCATTTTTAATTAATTCGAGCCTAATAAGCTCGAATCATAAGCCCATTGACCGGATCTAAACACACAAGTTGTGTTGGAGATACTTTGAGTATATACTTGACAGCACGCGGAATTTACTATCAAGTACTTAGAAGAATTCTTGTTTGATAATTGTATGTGATTGAATGTAACAATAAAGATAATCGCACACAGTTTAACCAAACAAATAGCTTTGATATATTACGAGTATTACAATGAAATCGTAAAAGCTATATCAATAATGATGTGTTATATAAAACTTAACCTAGGATCTCCTTTTATAGGACAAGGAGTCCTTTACAAGTAAACAATCTACCGTATAAACCTAACTTTATAAGATATACATTAAATCTTTTCTATATATGTAAAACCCTAAAATCTAAAATGTGTAAAAAGACCAAAATGCCCCTGCTAGTTTAAAATTTAATTAAAAGCTTATAATATATCAAATAAATTCCAAACTTCTGACAATACACAAGTGTTGCTTCCAAATAATTTTGACAACCTTATTTAACATTCACACAAGTGGTAAAATTACCAAAATACCCCTATTAGTGCCGAATGGATAATATTTAGTTATATTATGATTTTAAAATGTATTAAATTAGGTAAATGAGGAAATAATCAATCAAGATATTGCCTAACCATTTTTGCCGAAATATTTGGTCCAATCCCCCCCCTTTTCACCGGCCATATCATTATTTATTCAATTCTTATCACTTTTCTTTTCCCTAAAGAAATCCGAAAACCCTAAACTCTACATAAAATTCGTTAGCCTTCATACGATTTTCTGGAGGTGTGTGACCATTTTTCCCGTGTTCTTCATCATCTAAAGGAAGCTAGAAAAATACGTTTGAGGTCGTGTGGTGCTTGGTTCGAGTGTGGTGATTTTCTTTTTATCGCTAACACATTAAGTAAGTATATTCGACTATAATTCATTCGACACATCTAAAATTCGTTTCTCATTTTTCTTGTGTCCCTCATATCATATGTGACTTGTGAAAATTGGTTTCAAGATTTTTAGATCGTTCGTGAAGCCGTGGTGAATTTCGTTCGTTTTGGCCTATACGCGTGAGAAAGAATTCGTGCTAGCCATTCCTCACGTTCTAATTTTGGTTTGACATTTTTCCTGAGTCTCTTATGATCCTAGAACACCAAATAAAATGATTATAACATGTCATGCATGATCTACAAATTATTTGCTAATTAAATCAATAAAACGTGTGTAAATTATAAAATACAGCATGCGGATTTTTAAGGCTTCGAAATTATTTTATTCTTGTGTAATATAATCAATTATGATCTGGAAAAATAATGGAAGAATTATCATGGCTTGAATCTTGAGGTTTCGAAATTATTTAGTTAATCGGATTTAGGGTAAATCGTGTAAATAGGAAAAGAAAATACATGCGATTTGATTTTGTGAATTAGGGTTTGTTATTGTGATCATGAATAGTATTTGATAATGAGATAATGATTAGAAATGATTAGGGATCGAGTAGGGTTTGGTTTGTTAAAGAATTAGGGTTAACGATTTGAAATTAAATATAAAAGGGGGTGTTTTGTAAATATTAAAACTCATGGGCTATTTTTGTCATGTTCTATAGATCATGTAAGACTTGTAAAAATTATAAAATGAAGGGTCTATATGTAAAAATCATGAGAAAATGAATTTAGTTGTATTTGTTAATTCGAATTGGAAATTTAATAAATACAAGGGCTAAACATGTAATTTCTGAAAAGTTGTGGTCGAATTGTGTTATTAATGATATTCAGGGTCTAAGGTGAAAATTTGGATATTTATTGGGCTAATATGTAATTATTATTAATTAATGATTTAAATGTAAATTCTAAGGACTTAATATGTAACTTTAATAAATGGAGGGACCTAATGTGTAAATATGGAATAATTAAAGGTCTGACTGTATAACTCACTAAAATAAGTACTCATGAGGTAAATTTGATAAACCAAGGGTTTAATGTGTAATTATGCATGTTTGAAGGTTTAAAATGTAATTTTGGAAGTTCAGGGGTATAAAATGTAAATTGTGAAAACCTGAGGACCAAAGGTGTAAATATGATAAAGATACTTTGTTTCCAGCAAATATTGATCTAATTAAGTTATGTACTAAATATCTCTAAAAGTGGGAACCTTCTAATTATGAAAACTTTCTAAAAGTGGAAACTTACTAAAAAGGGAAAGTTACTTAAAATGGAAAGACGTTTAATTAAGAATGATTTGTAATCCCCTTCTACTCCTTTAGGTGTGAAGAAGGAGAGACTTTGAGCTTTCCCTCATTTCTGTGCTTGTTTCTATTGTTGCTTTCGTCATAAGGTACGGATACTCTACCCTTTTAAGAAAGGGTGTCTTATCACCTATGCTTCGATGTTGAGCTATGAACTTTTGCTATGAACCTTTGCTATGACCCTTTTGCTATGAACCTTTTGATATGAACCTTTTCATATGACTTTGAGATTCACTTTTGACATGACCTTGAGATATGCTTTGATATGACTTTGAGATGAACCCGTTTGCATGACTTTGAGACCTGACTCTTAGTTTGATACCCGAGCCACCTTTTTGTTTCCTAGCCAGGAAGGTAACCTGGCCATGTCTGTGATGCACCACTGGCATGACTCCTGTGTGGGGGAGTGATTTCTCACGCCGTCCCCTTTTATATTATGATATGGCCATTATGATTCTGAGATTATGATTTTGAGATGACTTTGAGTGGGGGCGTATGGATTGCAATCCTAGGCATGTATGTTTAGTGGATTTAACTATGACTTTGAGTATGACTTTGAGGTGACTGGTGCATGTGTGCTATACACGCCTTTCACATTTATGGGAGCTGATCACTCCACCCCTTTTGATACATGAGGACACCCCTCATATTATCTGGTTGCCTGAGAGGTATCCCCTCTGATTGTGAGATCTTGACTTTGAGTATTATGATGTTGAGATATGACTTTGAGTATGGGCTCGTGGTGGATGACTATCCTATATATCTTCTATTTCTTCTTGCATTGATTATACCTTATGACATTCCCCTTTGCTTCATTATATTTCTGTTTCGTTATCTTTGCTTGTTATTATGTATCTGTTCACTGAGCTTTGTAAGCTCAGCCGCACGTTTTCTTTTCCGTGTGCGGCAGGTATCTAGCTGGGAGATGGATTTATGCTTGGGATGAGAGTTAGAGGAGCTTTTGCCTTAGATGATGTCCTACCCTAGTCTTACCATTTTATTCAGCATATTGATATTGGATCTATTTCGTTATGTATTTCCTTGGGATTATTTCTTCCTTTCATTTGAGACTTATGTATTGAATTCCAGTCGTGTTGACTTGGTTTATTTAATGATTATGTTTATTGGCTTCCGCTGTGAATATGTATGTATGCTTTGATTTGTCACCATAATGTGATGCTTCTACCCTTGCCGGGTTGGGGTGTTACAATTTATGGTATCAGAACAGGTTTGCGACCTGTCGTACATAAGCTTTGGCCTGTGAAACATGTGGACCATAGGATTTGACCCTTAAGTTTTAAGTTTTGACTGGTGAGGCTTTGGGTAGGCATAGGTTTCTGCTTCGTCTTCCATTTCGTGCTTATTTCCCTTATTGTTGTTGCTAATCCTTTTTGTAATCGTTCAGATGGTGAACACTCGCTTTACTCAGTACTCTAATGGGGATGATGGCCCCAATTTTGAAGAGATGATAGCCGCTGCTGTGGCTGCTGCTCTTCCGCGAGTGGTGACTGAGGTCACCAATAATATCAGGAATGGGGCTGGTCCTTCGGGAGGTGGTGGTGGTGGTGATGCTCAACCCACTGCTCCACCCGCTGCTCCTCCAGCTGGTATCCACGTGTGGATCGAGAGGTTTAATAAGCTAAAGCCTCTCACGTTCAGGTCCGCTGTTACTCCCCATGAGGCGGAGGATTGGATTACGCACGTCGAGAAGTTGTTTCGTGTTCTGGGATGTGATGACGAGTTTAAAACTCGTTTGGCCACGTTCAAACTAGAGGGTGATGCTCAGAATTGGTGGACTGCTCTTGTTCAGGCAAAAGGGGATGATTTTGCTGAGACTTGTTCGTGGGCAGATTTTATTGAGGCGTTTTATAAGCAGTACATTCCTATGGCAGAGCAGCTGAGGTATGAGAGGGAATACGGGTCTATTCGTCAGGGTGATCATGAATCTTCAGGAGATTTCATGCAGCGTTTCTTACGTCTGGCTAGTTTCGTGGGGCCAGAGGTTACTGGGGATTCTGTTCGGCAGGCTCGTCACTTCAAGTGGGCTCTTAAGAAATGGGTGTTAGACCGGATCGTTAACACTCCATTTGATGATGTGGCTAGTGTTCAGGATGCCGCGCGTAACATTGAGTTGCTACATGCGGACAGGGTGTCTAATAAGCGTGATAGGGATGGTAACCGGGTAGATTCTCGGGGTCGGCAGGACCAAAGGCAGGATTCTCGGGGTCATGGTCGTCAGGACCAGAGACAGGATTTTCGGGGCCGCCAGGACCAAGGGCATGATCAGCGGGGTCGCCAGGACCGAGGTGGTGATTATAGGAGGCAGGATTCTAGGAACCAGGGTCGTCAGGATTATGGTCGGTATGGTGGTGACCGTCAGGGTCAGGGTGGTAATAATAGGCGCAGGGATTCTCAGCAGTATCAGCAATCGGGATCGTCAGGTCAGAAGAAGGCTGATGAGATTCTACCTCCTCCTCCTACATGTGCTTCATGTGGGAAGTCTCATCCAGGTCCGTGTTACAAAGCTTCTGGTGCTTGTTTCTGGTGTGGATCTAATCAGCACAAAGTCAAGGACTGCCCTAGGAAGAATGCTGGTGAACCTAAAGTTGATTCTAGGACAGCTCCTACTTCGGGACGGGTTTATTCTTTGACTCGTGATCAGGCGGCTAGCACCTCAGGTACTATTACGGGTTTTCTACATATTGGAGATCGTACTGTTTTTGTTTTATTTGACACCGGTGCTACACATTCTATCATATCCACTTCACTTGCAAATAAAATAAACATTAAACCCACAAAATTAATGAATCGTATATCTATTGCTACCCCGATGAAAACTCATGTGATTATTGATGTTGAGTATGTTGATTGCCCTCTCCGTTTCGATGATCGTGTTCGTTCTGCGAACCTTCTTCCCATTGACATGGTTGATTTTGATGTTATTCTGGGCATGGACTGGTTAGCTGCCCATAAGGCGACTATTGATTGTTATGCTCGTAAGGTGATCTTTGGTGATCTTCATTATCCTGATTATGTTTATTCTGGTTCCCAACCTCTGAAATCTGTAAAGATTATTTCGGCTATGAAAGCCCGGACTTTGATTTCGCATGGCTGTCTTGGTTTTCTTGCTTCTATTAAAGATACCTCTGTTGATGTTCCTAACATTGATAGTATTCGTACGGTGCGTGATTTCGCCGATGTATTTCCGGATGAACTTCCTGGCATTCCTCCTGTCAGGGAAGTCGAATTTAGCATTGATCTGGTTCCGGGTGCTGAACCCATATCTAAAGCTCCTTACCGCATGGCACCGATTGAATTAAAGGAATTTGTAACACCCCCAAAAATGGTTTGCAGCGGAAAGTAATGTCTTTGGGGTGCGACTCAATTGGTATCATAACACAAGTGCAAAGAACGGTTTTCATCTCATTCATTTAGAATAAAATAGTTTAACAAAAATGTTGATTTACATTGTAAAAAGTAGTGCGGAATTAGGCCCTTGAAAATATCATTTAAAACGGTCCCTTATGAATATCAGAGTCTTCTATGACCATGCCGTGCCCTGCCAAAACCTCCAGTAGCGTGCCTTTGCTTAATACCTGAGAATACATGCTAAAGTGTCAACACGAGGTTGGTGAGTTCATAGAGTTTGTATTAAAATAGTTGAAAAAGCCTTCAAAGAATGTTTCCACAGCAAAGGCATTGTAAATCCACTCAGTTCCAAGCCCCGGCCATACAAGACTCGCAACCTGTGTGTTTACAACCCACTGCTAACATATAGTATGATTAAGTCAAATGTGTATACGATATATGCACGCTTAATGTAAAGTTTAATAGCCTACTGAACCTCACGACAAGAATAAGCAAGAATGCTTCATAGCTGGATTATATTCACCCAAGGCCATGAATCGCGGGCCAAGGGTGGGGGTGTCAACCCGATAGTACTATCAATACCTCTCCGTCGGCTCCATCCAGGAGTTAAACAGTGGTGAAAGAATATAGCGTATAGAATAGTTTTCCACATTAAGTCACATATCGTAATAAAACTACACATCATGAGTAAGTGTATAAAAGCGTAGCATAGCATATGAGTAAAATCGTCTTGAGTAATAGCAAACAGTTTAAGCATGTATCTCCCCCAAAGAGTTTAAAACAAGTATTAAAGAGTAAAAGTGGGGCTATGAACTCACCTGATATAATGATACAACAATGCGATGATTATGTGATGAACGGGACAACAAGGCGCGAACACTAGCCGCAACCTAACATGAATGAATATGATCTACTTAGATGGTGTAGTGAATGTTCATGCATATGTAACCTATACCACTCGTACTTTGAAAATAATAGTTATCGTTGATAAGTAATGTTTTCCAAAACTTGGTAAAAATGTGTTCAATTTGTTACGTCAAAACTAGTCGTGTAATAATGTGTATAAAACGTTCGTGTTAGTCTTGGCGTTTTGAAAACCTTGGTATGTCTTATAATAGTCGCGTTAATAAACTTTGATCGTACGTGTTCCAACGGGTAAGAGATACGGCTTTCCATGGTTATTACTTGAAAAATATAGTTTCTAGTACGTAAATATATTCTTATTTAAAAGCTGTCAAAAACTAGTGTGAATTTATCGATGTTTAAACGCGTGTATCTTGTTCGTTATTAGCTCGTTTTCGACGTTCTTTATATCCGTGGTTTCGTATTAATATATACTAACACATTTTCAGTAGCTCGGTTCATCTAGGTCGCGTTAAACGCCTCAGTTTGCCCGTCGAAAATCGTCCAACAGCACGCTATTTTCAGAAAAATTAGTTTTTCATCGTTAAACTTTGAAAAATCATATCTCCTTCGTTATAAGCTCGTTTTTATCCCCGTTTTCGGCCATAGTTTCGTCTCGGAATGTATTTTCTAAATCTTTGGCCAAAAATTACTCAACAATTACTGATTTTACCACGTTTTCATTTTTGGGACAGTAGGTATGTTATAGTTTCAAAAAATGGGTTTTCCTAGTTTGTATCTTGTTCAAAACCATCCAATCTACAACCAAACAACTCTCAATCCTACCATACACCTTCTTAGGGTGTCATGGGTTCCTAAACATCATCAATCTTGCTAATCTACCAAGGATCCACTTATATTTAGTATCTAGGGTTCAATAGTTATAAAAAGTATAAATAGAGTGGTATAAGCTAACATATGCATATAGATCTCGAACTATGACATGAAACTAGTAAAATGAAAGTATGAAAAGATCAAAGAGTGTTCATGAAGCTTACTTGAGGTTTTGATGAGTTTTGGAGATGATGATGTAAAGAAACTTAGAGTTTTATCACAAAAACCCTAACTAGGAATGGAAATAGAGCTTGATTATGACTTGATCTAAAAAAAAATTATGGATCTTTGTGGTGTTCTTCCTCTTGCCGTGAGAATGAAGGAGAAAAAGAGAATATGTTTTGATCTTGAATAAGCTAGTGATATGTTATGTATTATTGTTATAGAAATAAAATGATGAAACAAGAAAACATAAGTAATAAATGAGGTATGGCTTGTAAGAAAATTTGAAAGTAATACAATGGGAGATCACGTGGGATATGGATGAAAAATGGGGCAAATGTTAGATATTTTAGTATTATTGCAAGTATTGGTTGATATTGTGAATACTGCGGGTGTTATCGGGTACCGAGTTATCTTGAAATAAATGTTAACGAAGTGAAATAAAATTCGACGAAGTTGTAAAAATTGTAAAAATATATTACTGACAAGAATCGGGTGTCAGAATAATTATCGTGTTAAATTTTCGTAAACTGACGGAGTTATAAGCTCCTGACGAATATTATAGCTATTAGTTTAAAAACACCGGGTAAATTAATAATATCATCTTTATATCATTATAATGATTATGAAAATATATTAGGATCATAGACGAGAGTGTCGGATGTGTTAATCACATTTATTGATCGCGCGTTAACGTTTTAATTAAATTTAATTATACGTAAAACGTCAAATGTAATAAAAATGTTAATTTAATAAACCTACGAGTGGAATAGTATGAAAATGTCATTATGATGATATGTAGACTATTCCTAGTCCGTATGCAGTGTCCCTACTGATGATGCATGCATTTCGCAGCTAAACCCAACCGGTTACGCGAATATGAATACCCGTAAACTACGTTTACGATGAAATGAATGATGAACATGAATATTGTTTTTCTCTCGGGATGAATAGTGTCGTGTGAATAGTAACGCTTCTCGGAATCACAAACGGACTTCCGAAAAAGATGAATAGTAAAATGATGAATAGTGGTCGGTGAATAGTAAACGATGAATAGTAACCGATGAATAGTAAATTGTCAAGGTTCGGAAAAATGACCTAAAATTACGAGTTGTGACAGAATTAAAGGAGCAATTGCAAGAACTGTTGGAAAACGGTTTTATTCGTCCGAGCGTATCTCCTTGGGTGTCTCCCGTGTTGTTTGTTAAGAAGAAAGACGGGAGCATGCGTCTTTGTATCGATTATCAAGAGCTTAACCGCATTACAATTCGTAACCGCTATCCTCTTCCTCGCATTGATGATCTGTTCGACCAGTTGCAAGGAGCGAGGCATTTCTCTAAAATTGATCTGAGGTCTGGATATCACCAGCTTAGGGTGAGGGAGCAGGATGTTCCCAAAACGGCCTTTCACACTCGGTATGGTCACTATGAATTCTTGGTTTATGCCTTTTGGTCTGACCAATGCTCCTGCTGTTGTTTATGGACCTAATGAACCGGGTATTCCATGAATTTCTCGATAAGTTCGTCATTGTCTTCATAGATGATATCCTTGTGTACTCTAAACCGAGGCGGAGCACGAGCAACATCTTAGTGTGGTTCTGGAGATTCTTCGACAGCAGCGATTGTATGCAAAGTTTTCGAAGTGCGAGTTTTGGTTGGATCGAGTGGCTTTCTTGGGTCACATTGTTTCTGCAGACGGCATCACGATGGATCCGACAAAGGTTGAGGCTATCACAAAATGGCCAAGACCTACAAATGTGACGGAAGTGAGGAGTTTTCTGGGTTTCGCTGGGTATTATAGGAGATTTGTTGAGGGCTTTTCGCGTCTTGCATTGCCCTTAACACAGTTGATGAGGAAAGGGGAGAAGTTTATTTGGACTGATGAGCGAGAGAGTAGTTTTGAGGAGTTGAAGAAGCGGTTAGTGTCGGCACCTATCTTAACTCTTCCATCGGGTTCCGGCGGTTTTCAGATTTATAGCGATGCATACGAAGAAAGGTTTAGGATGTGTTTTGATGCAGCATGGTAAGGTTATCGCCTATGCTTCGAGGCAGCTGAAGCCTTATGAGGTGAACTATCCGACGCATGATCTAGAGTTAGCAGCTGTGGTTTTCGCGCTAAAGATTTGGCGTCATTATTTGTATGGAGAGACCTGCGACATCTTCACCGATCATAAGAGTCTTAAATACATCTTCACCCAGAAAGAGTTGAATATGAGACAGAGGCGTTGGTTGGAGCTTCTGAAAGATTATGATGCTAATATTCAGTATCATCCCGGAAAGGCGAATGTGGTTGCTGATGCTCTGAGTAGGAAATCCGGTATGATTGCGAGTTTGGAGTTTGAGCCTCGTATTCTGCATGATTTAGAGCTTCTGGATGTGGAGTTTTGTGTTCGTGGTCATGGTGGTTATTGGGCTAGCCTTACGGTGGAGTCCAATCTTATCTTGCGAATTAAGGAAGCTCAGAAAGAGGATGGTGAGTTGTGGGCTATAGTTCAAAATGTTGAGGACGGCAAGCAATCAGAGTTTAGAGTTGATGATTCCGGTGTAGTGTGGTTTGAGGATCGTCTCTGTGTCCCCAACGATCCTGAGCTTAAGGAGGCTGTTCTATCAGAGGCTCATAGTTCCCTTTTCACCATACATCCTGGTTCTACCAAGATGTACCGGGACCTTAAGCAGCACTTCTGGTGGGGCGGTATGAAACAGGATGTGGCTTCGTTTGTGTCTAAGTGTTTGACTTGCCAGCAGGTCAAGATTGAACACCAGAGAGCTAGTGGGTTGCTTCAGCCATTGGAGATTCCGAAGTGGAAATGGGAGGAAATTTTCCATGGATTTTGTGACTGGTTTTACCTCTTACTCGTAGGAAGCATGATGCGATTTGGGTGGTCGTCGATCGACTAACCAAGTCTGCTCACTTCCTCCCTATTCGTGTGGATTACAGTGTTAGTAAATTGGCGGACATATTTCAGCAGGAAATCGTTAGGCTTCATGGCATGCCTACGGCTATTATATCAGATAGGGATCCTCGGTTTACGTCACGCTTCTGGAAGGGATTGCATAAGGTATGGGATACGCGCCTTAAGTTCAGTACAGCTTTTCACCCCCAGACGGATGGTCAGTCGGAGAGGACCATTCAGACTTTAGAGGACATTGTTGAGGGCATGTGCCTTAGAGTGGACTGGTAGCTGGGACGATTATTTGTGTTTGGTAGAGTTCGCATATAATAACAGTTGGCATGCGAGTATTCGTATGGCTCCCTTCGAGATGTTATATGGTCGGAAATGTAGGGCTCCGGTTTGTTGGAACGAGGTAGGTGAACGCGTTATTGAGGGACCGGAGTTAGTCCAGATCGCTACTGAGAAAGTGGATGTTGCTAGGGAGAAGTTAAAGGAAGCTAGGGCTCGTCAAAAGAGTTACGCTGACAAGCATCGGCGTGATTTGGAATTTCGCGTTGGTGATCGGGTATTTCTTAAGGTTTCGCCGTTTCGAGGAGTTAAACGTTTTGGAATTAAGGGCAAGCTCATCCTCGATTCATTGGACCGTTTGAGATTTTGGATCGTATTGGAGAAGTTTCGTATCGTTTGGCTCTTCCTCCGCAGTTATCACATGTTCACGACGTCTTTCATGTATCTCTCCTGAGGGGATACAATTATCATCCTCTGCATGTGGTGTCTTATTCCTTTTGATCAGATCCAGCCCGATATGTCTCTTCCGGAGGAGCCGGAAGCTGTCCTTGATCGCCAAGAGCGAGTTATGAGACGTAAAGTTATTCCTTTTGTTAAGATTCTTTGGCGGAACCACCCAGAGCGGGAAGCTACCTGGGAGACCGAGGAGTCTATTCGAGCTAGTTATCCTCATTTTGTTTTCTGATTCTGGTATGTCTCTATTTTGTTTCCGATTCGTTTCATTCTGATTCTTTGCAAATTTCGGGGACGAAATTTTTCTGTTAGAGGGGAAGAAGTTGTAAAACCCTAAAATCTAAAATGTGTAAAAAGACCAAATGCCCCTGCTAGTTTAAAATTTTAATTAAAAGCTTATAATATATCAAATAAATTCCAAACTTCTGACAATAACACAAGTGTTGCTTCCAAATAATTTTGACAACCTTATTTAACATTCACACAAGTGGTAAAATTACCAAAATACCCCTATTAGTGCCGAATGGATAATATTTAGTTATATTATGATTTTAAAAATGTATTAAATTAGGTAAATGAGGAAATAATCAATCAAGATATTGCCTAACCATTTTTTGCCGAAATCTTTGGTCCAATCCCCCCCCCTTTTCACCGGGCCATATCATTATTTATTCAATTCTTATCACTTTTCTTTTCCCTAAAGAAATCCGAAAACCCTAAACTCTACATAAAATTCGTTAGCCTTCATACGATTTTCTGGAGGTGTGTGACCATTTTTCCCGTGTTCTTCATCATCTAAAGGAAGCTAGAAAAATACGTTTGAGGTCGTGTGGTGCTTGGTTCGAGTGTGGTGATTTTCTTTTTATCGCTAACACATTAAGTAAGTATATTCGACTATAATTCATTCGACACATCTAAAATTCGTTTCTCATTTTTCTTGTGTCCCTCATATCATATGTGACTTGTGAAAATTGGTTTCAAGATTTTTAGATCGTTCGTTGAAGCCGTGGTGAATTTCGTTCGTTTTGGCCTATACGCGTGAGAAAGAATTCGTGCTAGCCATTCCTCACGTTCTAATTTTGGTTTGACATTTTTCCTGAGTCTCTTATGATCCTAGAACACCAAATAAAATGATTATAACATGTCATGCATGATCTACGAATTATTTGCTAATTAAATCAATAAAACGTGTGTAAATTATAAAATATAGCATGCGGATTTTTAAGGCTTCGAAATTATTTTATTCTTGTGTAATATAATCAATTATGATCTGGAAAAATAATGGAAGAATTATCATGGCTTGAATCTTGAGGTTTCGAAATTATTTAGTTAATCGGATTTAGGGTAAATCGTGTAAATAGGAAAAGAAAATACATGCGATTTGATTTTGTGAATTAGGGTTTGTTATTGTGATCATGAATAGTATTTGATAATGAGATAATGATTAGAAATGATTAGGGATCGAGTAGGGTTTGGTTTGTTAAAGAATTAGGGTTAACGATTTGAAATTAAATATAAAAGGGGGTGTTTTGTAAATATTAAAATTCATGGGTTATTTTTGTCATGTTCTATAGATCATGTAAGACTTGTAAAAATTATAAAATGAAGGGTCTATATGTAAAAATCATGAGAAAATGAATTTAGTTGTATTTGTTAATTCGAATTGGAAATTTAATAAATACAAGGACTAAACATGTAATTTCTGAAAAGTTGAGGTCGAATTGTGTTATTAATGATATTCAGGGTCTAAGGTGAAAATTTGGATATTTATTGGGCTAATATGTAATTATTATTAATTAATGATTTAAATGTAAATTCTAAGGACTTAATATGTAACTTTAATAAATGGAGGGACCTAATGTGTAAATATGGAATAATTAAAGGTCTGACTGTATAACTCACTAAAATAAGTACTCATGAGGTAAATTTGATAAACCAAGGGTTTAATGTGTAATTATGCATGTTTGAAGGTTTAAAATGTAATTTTGGAAGTTCAGGGGTATAAAATGTAAATTGTGAAAACCTGAGGACCAAAGGTGTAAATATGATAAAGATACTTTGTTTCCAGCAAATATTGATCTAATTAAGTTATGTACTAAATATCTCTAAAAGTGGGAACCTTCTAATTATGGAAACTTTCTAAAAGTGGAAACTTACTAAAAAGGGAAAGTTACTTAAAATGGAAAGACGTTTAATTAAGAATGATTTGTAATCCCCTTCTACTCCTTTAGGTGTGAAGAAGGAGAGACTTTGAGCTTTCCCTCATTTCTGTGCTTGTTTCTATTGTTGCTTTCGTCATAAGGTACGGATACTCTACCCTTTTAAGAAAGGGTGTCTTATCACCTATGCTTCGATGTTGAGCTATGAACTTTTGCTATGAACCTTTGCTATGACCCTTTTTCTATGAACCTTTTGATATGAACCTTTTCATATGACTTTGAGATTCACTTTTGACATGACCTTGAGATATGCTTGATATGACTTTGAGATGAACCCGTTTGCATGACTTTGAGACCTGACTCTTAGTTTGATACCCGAGCCACCTGTTGTTTCCTAGCCAGGAAGGTAACCTGGCCATGTCTATGATGCACCACTGGCATGACTCCTGTGTGGGGGAGTGATTTCTCACGCCGTCCCCTTTTATATTATGATATGGCCATTATGATTCTGAGATTATGATTTTGAGATGACTTTGAGTGGGGGCGTATGGATTGCAATCCTAGGCATGTATGTTTAGTGGATTTAACTATGACTTTGAGTATGACTTTGAGGTGACTGGTGCATGTGTGCTATACACGCCTTTCACATTTATGGGAGCTGATCACTCCACCCCTTTTGATACATGAGGACACCCCTCATATTATCTGGTTGCCTGAGAGGTATCCCCTCTGATGGTGAGATCTTGACTTTGAGTATTATGATGTTGAGATATGACTTTGAGTATGGGCTCGTGGTGGATGACTATCCTATATATCTTCTATTTCTTCTTGCATTGATTATACCTTATGACATTCCCCTTTGCTTCATTATATTTCTGTTTCGTGATCTTTGCTTGTTATTATGTATCCGTTCACTGAGCTTTGTAAGCTCAGCCGCACGTTTTCTTTTCCGTGTGCGGCAGGTATCTAGCTGGGAGATGGATTTATGCTTGGGATGAGAGTTAGAGGAGCTTTTGCCTTAGATGATGTCCTACCCTAGTCTTACCATTTTATTCAGCATATTGATATTGGATCTATTTCGTTATGTATTTCCTTGGGATTATTTCTTCCTTTCATTTGAGACTTATGTATTGAATTCCAGTCGTGTTGACTTGGTTTATTTAATGATTATGTTTATTGGCTTCCGCTGTGAATATGTATGTATGCTTTGATTTGTCACCATAATGTGATGCTTCTACCCTTGCCGGGTTGGGGTGTTACAAATATATATCTTCACACGGTTTCATCTTAATCTTATAAGCAGTACTAACTCTTCTTATCAACAGTACCAACTGTTGACGTATTCTTCAGCAACACTTCAACCGTACTAACTTATACAGAACCGTACCAACTGCTTAATTTAATTCCCAACAATCCTCCCCTAAACTTATGATTTCTATGCAAATCAACAAGTTTCTTGAATTAAACTCCAACGTTATATGATGGGGTGGATTCTTTCAAACACTTATCTTCAATCTTGAAACACTTGGGAATTTTCTTTACATATTCACCTTTTGACCAATATTCATAATAATACATCAAATTCGGTCAACTCCTCAAAAGTCTCCATAATTAAACTTATTCCTGCAAGGAATTAATTCCAAATACCAACCCAGCATTCAATGGCATTAAATCTCCATTGGTTCTATAAAAGATCTTGAATTATCAACACTAACACATCACATTCTTCAAAACACAACTATCAAACACAATGAGTTCATCCAATCCAAACATGGTTGAGATTTCATCGGATTCGTCTTCGGATTCAGGAAGTGAAGGATGGAAAAATTACTTTCCACCAAACTACAATAATCTGACTATTAGGAACCCAAATCCACAAGCTGAAGAAGTATCTTCTGATGATCTTACAACTTCCTCTGATGATGATGATCAGCAAACACAGCCACCTCCACTATCAGTTTTCCTAACAAGGGAGATCGAAAAAGCTGTGTCAGGTATGAGTAGGATCTCAGTGCCTGTAAGGAATCAACCACGACCAAAACCAGATAAACAAGTGATGGGCTCCCAAGTCCGAAGGTGTGGAACTCAATCAAAGACAAAGGAGTTCACAAGTCCATGCCTGACTTTAAGGATAAAGGGAAGAGGAAGCTTGAGTAGTGATGAAGGTGTTAGGTTTGTGTGTTTAGGTTTGTGTGTTGGTTATGTTGACTTTGAGTCCAGGATTGTAACAAAACTTCTGCTTATGTAATGAATGCACCACTTTAATGAATAAACTTTATCTCCTTGTGTACTTAAACATTCACTATCAGCATAAACTTCACACTTATCTCAGATTCTGAATTTATAACCTCCCCTGAATTACATAATCATCTTTAACAACAACTGAACAAACTTTTAATTCCTCCCATGTTTGGAAGAATCTTCACCATCAGATGAACTAGAACATATGACATTCGAGCTCAGCATCCAATATGACAATTTGTACAAGTTACCATCAATTTCAGTTTTGTAGTTTCAAACTGCTCTCAACACTTCCAGATGTGTAACCTTCTGAGAGAGGTGAATCATAGAGCATAAACTTAGAATGAACCAAGTTTGAAAAAGCAGTACAAACTAGTTGAAACTAGCAGTACTAACTGTTTAAAAATTTTCTGAGATAAAATCAAAGTTAATTGTAATGTGGATTTGAAAACACTTTTGTCCACGTATAGTTTTTAGAAAACTATCAGCTATCAACGGATTTGTTATGTCTTTACCAATAGCCGTTTGCTATGGACTAGCCAACTCTTCACACTTAGATATGGTGAGTTGATAACCATCCAGTTTTTGGTAAACTGTCAACCATAAACGGATTTGAGAAGTCTTTACCAGAAACCGTTTGATCTGGACTAGTTGGTTCTTATGTGGATTAGACATGGTGAACCAATTACCATTTGTTGTGTGACAAGCATGCACAATTGATAGTCCAAACCACCATACTTCCCAAAGCACAATCCAAAGCAAAAAGCTTTTCTTAACCTGAAATGTTAGTTCAAAACCAAAGAAAACACAATACATAATATTTCTTTTAACAGTTATCACAATTGACTAACATATTCACAAGCAGTACTAAAAATTACCAAGCAGTACAAACTATACAAATAGCACAACTAGCAGTACAAAAAACCAAAAACACTTAGACATTAATCTTTTGAAGGATTAAGCATTCCAATACCTTTTACCAAGTACTGAAATCTTCCTACATCAAAACCTTTTGTTAAGAGATCAGCAAAGTTGTCATCAGTATGTATTTTAACAACTTGTATTAACTTCTTTTCAACACAGTCTCTTATAAAATGATGTCTAATTTCAATGTGTTTAGTTTTTAAATGTTGAACTGGATTCTTAATGATACACATTGTACTGCTATTGTCTATATGTATAATTGTGTTTAAGAAATTGTACCCATAATCAAGCATCTAGTTTTGAATCCAAAGAACTTGAGCACAACAACTTGCTGCTGTCACATATTCTGCTTCAGTAGTAGAAGTGGCCACCATAGTCTGCTTCTTACACTGCCAAGAAATTAATCTACAACCCAAGAACTGACAACCACCCGTTGTAGATTTTCTATCCATGCTAGCACCAGCATAATCAGAATCAGAGAATGACACTAGATCAAATGCAGACTCTTTAGGATACCATAGCCCCAAATTAGGTTGACCTTTAAGGTATCTGAATATTCTCTTTACTGCTGTGTGATGAGACACCTTAGGATTTACTTGGAATCTTGCACAAGCACAAACTGAAAACATAATGTCAGGCCTGCATGATGTGAGATACATCAAAGACCCAATCATAGATCTATACATGTGCACATCCACATCTTCACCATTGTGATCCTTTAATAGCAAATGTGTCTCCTTATCAACTAGTGTGCTAACAACCTTGGCATCTGTGAATTAGAATTTCCTCAATATTTCACCAACATATTTATCCTGAGAGATAAATATTCCATCAGACTTCTGCTGTACTTAAAGCCCAAGAAAGAAAGTAAGCTCACCCATAGAGCTCATATCAAACTGATCTTTCATTAATTTCTCAAACTCACTGCACATTTCTTTGTTTGTTAGAACCAAAGATGATATCATCTACATAAACTTGAACCAGTAGAATATCACCCTTGTTCTTCTTGATAAACAGAGTTTGATCAATTTTACCCCTATTGAACCCATTCTTCAATAAATAAGTAGCAAAAGTCTCATACCAAGCTCTTGGAGCTTGATGCAATCCATAAAGAGCTTTAACCACCTTATAAACTTTGTCAGGATGGTCTGGGTCTATGAAACCAGGAGGTTGAGATACATATACCTCCTCATCAATAGTACCATACAAAAAGGCACTCTTCACATCCATTTGATAGACTAGAAAACCCATATAGGAAGCATAAGCAAGAAATAACCTTATTGCTTCAAGTCTAGCAATAGGAGCAAAAACCTCCTCATAATCAATCCCTTCTTCTTGTGTATAGCCTTGAGCAACCAGTCTTGCTTTGTTCTTTATCACAACGCCTCTCTCATCCTTCTTGTTCCGGAATACCCACTTAGTACCAATCACTCTCATTCCCTTTGGTAGATCAACCAGAACCCAAACCTTCTGAATTTTGAATTGAAGCAGTTCTTCTTGCATAGCCTCAACCCAACTTGATTCTTCTAAAGCCTTTAGCACATTCTTGGGTTCTACCTGAGATAGAAAACATACAAACATACACTCATGCTCATCATCATGATGTTTCTCCTCATATACCACACTGAGAAAGCCATGATGATCTGGGTCTTGAATTTGCCTTCTGGTCTTGACTCCAGATTGTACATCTCCTATGACATTGGAAAGTGGATGATTCCTATGTACAATTGTATGGGGAGTAGAAGGAGCTGCATAGTTGATAGGCATATTTTGCAGACCATCTCCAAAGAAATCAAACTCATCAACTTGAGGAGCAGTATGAACTGGTGAATCAAGATGAGGTTGACTTGGTCCAGCAGCATCACTATTTTGCTCAGCAGTAGGAACTTGTGGCTGAGCAGTACAACTCCATTTGTACTGCTCGTTGGATTTTCAGTTTCTTTACCATTCTGACCACTGGTTTCAGCAACATCTTTCTCTTTGTCTAACCACTTGATGAAGGAATATCATCATTCTTTGTAGAAGACTCATTACAATGGACTGTCCTCCATGATTGGCATCAAAATGCAATCTTCATCTTCCTCCTCTGAACCTGCACCATGGTTAGTATTTGTACCTGTAACAGGCACATAATTCATGGAATCTGAAAGACTGTCAATATCAAAGATCCAATCTGGACCAACACCTGCAACATTTGGTTTATTCTCCAAAAATTCTATGTACAGATTTTCTTCTACATGCTTGGTGCTTTTATTGTACACCCTAAAATCCTTACTGTGCAGAGAATAACCAACAAAGAAACCTTCCTCAGATTTCCCATCAAACTTTCCTAGTTGGTCTTTGGTATTAAGGATAGTAAACATGACAACCAAAAGGTCTCATGAAGCTTAAAGCAGGGGTTCTACCTCTAAGAAGCTCATAAGCAGTCTTATTGTGAGGTTGCACAACTAAAACCCTATTCAATACATAACAAGCAGTGCTAACTGCTTCAGCCCAAAATGAAACTGGTAGCCTAGAGTCAACTAACATTATCCTAGCAGCCTCTATAAGAGTCCTATTCTTTCTCTCAGCTACTCCATTTTGTTGTGGGGTTCTAGCTACACTAAATTCCCTCTTAATACCTTTTCTCTACAAAAGTCATCCCTCACTCTATTCTTAAATTCAGTCCCATTGTCACATCTGATTATTTTAACTTTCTTATCAACTAGGTTTTCTACTTCAACAATGAAGGTCTTAAGGATTTCACTTGTCTTATCCTTAGATTTCATAAAGAATACCCAAGAAAACCTATTGTAATCATCAGTAACAACAAGGCAGTATCTTTTAAAATTCAAGCTATTCACAGAAGTAGGACCAAATAAGTCCATATGCAACATATATAAAGCTGAGAAATAGAGTACCGGACCTTTGGCTTACATGAGGCTCTGTGTTTGCTTACCTTTAAGGCAAGAAACACAGGTTTGGTCATTGAGAAAAGTTTTATTTGGTAAACCTTTTACCAACCCATTTTTAGCAATTTTGTTAATGGTTTTAAAATTAACATGACCAATCCTTCTGTGCCACAACATTGATTCTTCCAATGTGGCTTTTGCAACAAGGCAAGTAAGACCTGCTTTAGGAACAAGGCTGTTCATCTCAATACTGTATGTATTACCCTTTCTGGGGATTTTAAGCAATACTTGATTTTCATCAGGTAGCTTGAAATCAGGAGAAAGAATAAGGCAGTCAGTATCAGTAAAAAGAACCTTATTCTTTTTATCACATATATGTGACACACTAAAGATGTTGTACTTTAACTCTGGTACAAAATACACATTATCAAAATCAAGATTACCAGTTTTTATGACACCTTTACCAGTAATCCGTCCACCAACACCACCACCAAAGATAACTGGTCCACCATCCAATGCTATGAAATCTGAAAGATAGGACATGTTGCCAGTCATGTGCCTAGAACATCCGCTGTCTGAGTATCCTCTATCTTCTTCACCATTTGAAGGATGTTCCTGCACACAAAATAAAGGTGTTAGTTTCTTTTGGGGACCCAAACCATCACTGGTTTGGATCTGCCTTGTGCATCAAGATGAGAAAATTTGTTGGAGGTCTTTGATGCACCATTGGGTTTGGTAGATTGTCTAACCCAATGTGCTGAGCCTTGACAGCATTGCCCTTTTTTCCCCCTTAACATTTAAGTGCCTAGTAGTAGGATTTGCTGGTCTAGCAGTTGGAACTGCTGACCTAGCAGTTGGAACTGCTTGTTTAAATTTTGGCACCCATTTCTGATTGGTCATTGTTGTTTTCTTATAAAAATGCCTTTTAACAGTTTGTGCATGATTTGAAAATTGTTTTGCACTTGAAACAGTTTGCTTGTTATTAAACCACTTATTTTGCCTAGCAGTTGAGACTGTTTTGATGCCAGTCTTTAACATAACAGCTTTGGGTGACATCTTATAATTTGCATTAGGGCTTGTCAATCTAGTTGGACTGTTTTTGAGTTACCCTAGCACTGTTATTCCTATTCACCCTTGTATTCCTAGAAACCCTCTTTTTCCATGGGTGAGAATCACAATAAGCAGCCATATGATCAAAACTTCCACAAACAAAGCACACTTTTCTAATCATAGCAAACTTATCAATCCATTTGCTTAGATTTTGAGTGATTCCAGTTCCTATGACTACCCTCAGAAATTGGTGATCTGTTCTTAGTCCTATACATCTTAGCATATCGAACACTTTTCCTAACTGGTTTTATGTTTTCAGTCTTAACCACTTTAGGAGCATGTTTAACTTCTACCTTAACAACATTAGGTTTGACCTTAACCTTTGCATCCTCATCATCAAATGTCCAATCCTCAATAGTTGGTGCATCTGAGTTCCTATCAGAAGGAAATCTTTTCCTCAAAAAGAGATTTATCACTAGCACTCACAAAAGAATCTTCTGCCTTAACAAATTTAACAGGATTCTCACTCACTTTAACACCATATCCAGGAAAATCCATATCCTTAAACTCTTCTAAACCTGTATGAGCTAAATCAATTCCTGGTGGAACAAACATTCCTCTAAGAGGGGGTGCAACTGACTTATACCCTAAACCAGACTTAGCTTTGTTAAGTATTTGATTCTCTACTATTTTCTGAACTCCCTTTGAAGTATGTTCAAGAGTATCTACACTCAACTGAATATTTTCTTTTTCCTTTTTAAGCTTCTCTAGTTCATATACAAGTCCACTCATTTTATCATCTTTTAGTTGCAAATCCCTCTTTAAAACACCTATCTCATCAGAGAAGTTTGACTCATTCTGTCTATAAAACACAATTTGTTCTTCCAAAACAGCTAGTCCTCTTTTATGATTTGTCAGACTAAAATTTACTTGATTAAATTCTACTCTAAGATCATCATACTGTTTCTTAAGACACTCATAAATCTTTTAAAGTAGAACAAGTATTTGAACATTTTTGAACAATATGTACCTCAAAGTCTGAGAAAGCCATCAAACCCAAGTTAGCTGGTTCCTCTTCTTCCTCCCATGAAGCCCAATCAAATCCAGCTCCATCTACAGCTACCATAGCCTTGGAAGAAGGCTCTTCAACATTTACTGTTCTCCTGTTCCTTGCTGATTCTTAAACCCTTGACCCTGGTTGCTTTGTTGTCTTGGACCTCTACATTCCCTGGCAAAGTGCCCCATCTTGTGACAATTATAGCACTCCACCTTAGACTTATCATACCCAGCAACATCTCTTCCATTAAAGGTAATCTTATTCCCAGTCCTTTGGTAATACTTCTTAGCCCTGATGCTTATCAAAGCCAACTGCCATTTTAAATCCATAGCTTCCAAATCATCTTCAGCAATTTGAAGAAGATCTTCATTAAAGATTTGAGACCCACCAGATTGTTCTGACACAAATGCATATATGGTCTCTTCAGTCAAGCCAGCAGTACTAGTTTTTACACTAGCAGTGCTAACTGTTGGTTTAGCAGTACCAACTGCTTCTTCATCTTCATGATTCGAACTGTTTGAAGAAGATAAGAAAGCCATATTCCCTGAACTAGAACTGGTGCTACCACTCTTCTTCACCTTCTGCTCAACAATCTTAAGATTGTTGTAAAGCTCATTCAATGTCATTTTCTCCAGTTCTGGTTTATTGCTCCAAACCACAACATAAGTGCTCCATTCAGCAGGTAAACTATTTAGAAACTTCATGTTGAGGTCTTCCTGTGGAATCACAATCTTCAACACAGTAAGTTGACTGATGATCTTTTGAAGCCTATTAAAGATATGGTCCAAAGTTTCATTGCTTGTTGCAGTGAAGTTCTCATAACTTTGTTTAAGTAGAGTTCTCTGTGCCTTCTTGGTAGCTTCATTGCCACCAAATCTTTCCACCACTACTTCAAAAAGGGTCTTAGCAGTCTCATATTGGCTAAAGTTCAGCACTTGATCATTAGGAATTGCCATTAGTAAAAAATTCCTAGCCTTCTGATCATTCTTCTTTTGATTCTCTCCTCATTAGTAACAGGCTCAGTGTTGAGCTTTGTTGTCTTTGAGCCATCAGCATGTGTTTCCTCAGTTGGAATTGGTTTGATTGAATCACCATTGATAATTATATCCCATAATGCATAGTCTTGCACCATGAAATATTGCTCTATTCTGAGCCGCCATAAATCGTATTCATTCTGTTTCAGCATGGGGAGTTTAGCAAGGATTGAGGTTTGAGGTGTCTTCATGTCCATCTTCTTGGTTGCAAGTGAGTAAATACTTCAGAAACTTCTAAATAAAAGTATTAGTAACCTGTCTCTGATACCACTTGACCGGATCTAAACATACAAGTTGTGTTGGAGATACTTTGAGTATATACTTGACAGCACGCGGAATTTACTATCAAGTACTTAGAAGAATTCTTGTTTGATAATTGTATGTGATTGAATGTAACAATAAAGATAATCGCACACAGTTTAACTAAACAAATAGCTTTGATATATTACGAGTATTACAATGAAATCGTAAAAGCTATATCAATAATGATGTGTTATATAAAACTTAACCTAGGATCTCCTTTTATAGGACAAGGAGTCCTTTACAAGTAAACAATCTACCGTATAAACCTAACTTTATAAGATATACATTAAATCTTTTCTATATATATCTTCACACGGTTTCATCTTAATCTTATAAGCAGTACTAACTCTTCTTATCAACAGTACCAACTGTTGACGTATTCTTCAGCAACACTTCAACCGTACTAACTTATACAGAACCGTACCAACTGCTTAATTTAATTCCCAACACCCATAAGCTGTAAATAAGTTGTTTACTAACTTAACAAAACTTGTATAAAAGAGTCGTAGCAAATCGTGCCTTTTTCCTAAGCTTGAATTGCGTAAAAATGAAATAAGGACCACGAATGAAATAGCGAAAATGCTTCAAGGGTAGAAACTGTCAAAACTCCAACTGTTTTTAAAACTAGGGCCTAAAATGAAATCGACATAGAGTTTAAGGGGAAAATCTGCCAAATTTGAAAGTTAGAGTTTTGTTGGGCCAAAAATGTAAATATCTCAAAGATATTAAACCAATGACTATTTTTACCAACGACTTAAAGTTGAGGGTATAAATTGTCATTTTTGAAACTACAGGGGTAAAAACTGTCATTTCACTAAAGTTGAGGGGTAAAAATTGTCATTTGTTATCATTCAATGAATAATGTAGTGGCTGTGGACTTTCTTCTTATAAAAAGAGTGTCCACTTTGTTATCATTCAATGAATAATGTAACTTTTATAACGTATTTCGAAACTTCCCGCTGGGACCTATATTATGTACTCTGATTTAAATAAATGAATGATAACAATTTTATTTAAAATGTCTCTTTTCTAGTCGTTTTCTATTTTCATGACTGTGATACTTGAAGTAATACCCCAACTTATATTCCGCTGCGTATATCGAAAATGGGGGTGTTACACCACAAAGTTTGATAACTGGTATTATTTGGTTTCTGGTATTATTTGGTTTGTGGTTAGTGCTCTTGGTCAACGTTTGGTCTTCATCTTCTTATTTCTTCTTAATTTCGATAAGTGGTTATAAAAACCAAATTCGATAACAGGTTTGTTAATACAAATATCGTCCTAAAAATGTTATTTATATTTTACGATCTTTACTTAGTTTTGTTAATGACAATTACAAAGTATATCTTTTAGCAAATTATAAATACTAGCTAAAGTCACTTTAAAACACATTTTACATTTCACAAGATTACTTAGAATTACATTTTACACATCTACTAGTTTATTTCCTTAAAATGAAACTTTATTTTTAAAATGATACAATGACATCATGGCATGCATCATACATAGATTATGTGATATCTTAGTTAGATCTTCAAGCAAGATAGTTGACTTTGGAAGATCTTGATATGAAAACACAAAGATATGAAAAGATTGTGGAAGATTTGGAGAGATTTGATAAATCTCTTAGCTGTCATATTGGCGGAACCAATCGACTACAAAGACGGATCCCTTTTGTGGGATCCGTCGGATCCGCCGGCTGTTCACCAGCTTGCCTATAAATAGCAAGCTGATCATTTGGACACATCCATCACTCATATAGCCTAACATTCATACTCATTCATTTACATATCATCTAACATTTATCATTCATTCATTTCATTGATATTTCCTTTTGTAGCAAAGGAGATTAAACATCAAGGTTCAACACAGACGTGTAAAACCTTTAGCATAGTTACTGTGTGATATAGTTGTAGTTCACACATCATTATTTGTATCATTTATCTCAGTGAGTGTGGTTAGTGTTTTAGTCCTCAAAACACAAAGAGTGTAGGGAGTGGTTGTACCCTTGTGAAAGAACCAAACGGGAGTGGTTGTTGTAAAACCCAAAATTTTCGTTCATTTGAAATTCCCGTTTTGCCCACGAAAAGTTTGAATTTTTTAAGAGCATACAAATTATTATACAAGAACTTTATACATTTAACTACATGTCGATAAAAACATTTCCTTATAATTAAAATTTGAATAACGCTTGAACCTTTACTACGAATATAGCCTAATATATAAACATATATATATTTATGACACGATGAAATCTAAAATTTGGAAACTTGGAACATTTCAGCTTATGTATAAGAAAATGAAAAACAAATATCACACGAATAGGTTGTATTGGGCCGATTAGAATGCACACAACCAATATTGAATTATGGCAAATTTAACAAAACTCACGCTCCTATTTTTTCATTATATTCGGTCAATATATTCAAGCACCAAACATTCCAAGATATTAGAGTAGGTTGTTACACACACACGTATTTCCCTCTATAAAAGATTCATTCTTATCACCTTATATAACTCCTATACCATGACCGCATCTCAAACCCAAAACCAGTTACAAAGCGCATTTTCTCTACTAAGATATAATGGTTGAAGGTTAACTCAGTTAGTTGGGGCTGAGATCGTGACTACTGATGTGTTCGGATTGCTGTTCATGTACAAGGGAACTCCAAGTCTTGACTTCACCTGCTCTAGTTCGAGTTCGGGCTTAGGGTTGCATCGCGATTAAGTTCGTAGTTTCGTAGCATGTTTGGGGTTCGTGTACTGTGAGTTTCGAAAAACGTCTTCGTCCTTGTCGATCAGCCTTAAGGTACAAACTAATACTATTTTGCCATACATAAAACACACTAGTTTATATACAATAAATATGACTCGAAACACTAAAGTTGATCATGTGTGCTGCTACGCCTCATCTAAATGAAACATGCTGTCATTGGAATAAAGCATATATGAAAGTATAACGTATGAAATTTTGTTAACAATGAGAATGAGTATGGTATTTGATGAGATAAATAAACATGTACGCTTATATAGGGATTTGTTTTAAGATGTGAAACTGATTTTTCTGTTTCGTCAGTAGCGTGAGGATACAAATGAAATGTTACTAAGACACATAAAAAGGATGAATGTTAACGCATTAAAAATAATGAACCCTATAAATGTGTGCATGCATGGGAAATCTTGTGAGTGTGTTGCGTGTGGATGTGAAACCTTAAAACGAGTAAAATTATATGTGTCGTATGGGGGTATTCTGTTCGATGTATATCGAGTCGTTAAAAGGTGAATTCGTGTGTATATTGTGTGAATCAATTAAATAGGTCTAAAATATATATATATACGTGGGTCGGATTTAAGATGGAAGAATTTGAGTTGTTTTGTTTCATAAAGAGTATTAATGAATGTGTTTTGGAACTATGTTCTTACATAACTGTATGCATGTTCTCTTTGGAGCAAACTAGTCTCGTTATGATATAAGTAATGTGGCGTGTGTAATATATTACAGTTGTTGTCTTTGGTGGGTGTGCGTTTAAACAAGAGTTAAAGATGGTCTTGACATACAAGCGTAAATGGGTGTTATGGGGTGAAGCTCAACAAGGATAACTGGTGTTTAAAAAGAGATGTGAGATTAATAGATTCAAACGTGTGAGTGGGTATGGATTAAATGATAGTATACATGTGCTTCGGTGTTATTTTCGAATCAAAATATAAGTTAATAATAAAGTGCTTCGGATTGGTTTTGTATAGCAAGTGATTGTAGCATAATAAGGAAAATTGATATGTATTTATACAATTTGCACTTTGGACCTCAAACTTTGTTATATTTGACACCATAGACCCTAAACTATTAAAGGTGTCATATATAGCCCTAAACTAAAATAATAATTATATTAAGTCTTCAAGTTGATTTAATAAACATTTATAACCTTAAACTATTATAATAGTCATTCTGACCCTAAATATTACTGAATATGAAAACTTGCTAATCTTGGAAACCCGCTAAAAAAAAAATAGAAAGCCGACTAAAATGAGAAATTTGATGTAAAGAAGATATTAATAATAAGACGACCATGTATTCGTGTAGATTCGCGGAAGATGGAGTTTGTTTCTGATCTTTATACTTCTTGATGTGTTATCATTTGCGGTATAAGGTACAGATATTCTGACCTTCTCTGTAAGGTTTCCTATGATCTCTTTCATGTTCTGATCTGTTTAGCCTCTGATTTGATACTTTGCTATGATTTCTTTGCTTTGAACCTTTGATCTCTGATATGAACCTATGCTGTGAAAAACCTTTTTAATTCTGACCTGGAAATGATTTGAGGAAAAGCTATTTTAAAATGATGTTTGCAAATTATGATACAATACTCTTTTAATTGGAATTTTACTAAACTTTATAAAAACTAGTTTAAAAGACTATATTTACGAAAAACCGTTTGAAAGATCATTTTATGAAAACTACTCTGAAGGATCATTTTTATGAAAACCGTCATTTAAAAGATAGTTTTAAATGGACTCTTAATTAGAAACCTTTTTTTTTTATTTTTTAAAATGAACTGTTACTATGGAACTTTGATTTTGACCTTCTGATATTGACCTTCTGATGTTGACCTTCTGATATTGACTTCTGATATTGAAACTTGTGATATGACACTCTGATCTGATATGATATCTGACTCTTAGTTTGATACCCGAGCCAAAATTTGTGACCCTAGCCATGAAGGTAACATGGCCGTGTCTGTGATGCACCACTGGCATGACTAGTGTGTAGCCCTAGTGATTTGGTTACACCGTCCCTTTGTTTTGGTCTGCATGTGATTGGGTAGGGGCGTATGGATGCATCCTAGATCTGTTCTGTTTAGTGGATTTAACTATATATGATATGATTTCTGTTCTGGTGACTGGTACTGTGTGCAATACATGCCTTTCACATATGTCTGGGAGTTAGCTACTCCATTTGAAGAATGAGGACACCCCTCATATTATCTGATTATCTGAGAGGTCTCCCCTCTATATGATTATGAAGATTTATGGTTACGATATGATATGATCTGTTTCTGGGCTCGTGGTGGATTACTATCCCTTTTCCTTCCCTTATACTTATTCTTTGACTTATCCCTTGAACCATATTACATCTGTTTGACCTTTGTTTCTGTTATTCTGCACTATTCTCTACTTCTGTTTATTATCGTTATATCTGTTCACTGGGCTTTTTAAGCTCAGCCGCACGTTTTCTTTTCGTGTGCGGCAGGTTATAAGCAGGACGACGGGTTTGGGTATAAGTGAAGAGACTTTTGGACTTAGAAGACCTTGATAGTTATTCTGAAGTAGAAGTCATTAGAAGGATTGCATTTGCAGACTTAGTATTTAGTTTTGTTTCATTCTTAACCTTATAATGTTAGTATTTCATTTGTAACCTTCGAAATTTATTGTATTACTATTGAAGTATGCTTTGTTTGATCTGATATGAAACCATTAACGTGACATCTTTGCCCTTGCCGGGTTGGGGTGTTACAGTTGTACCCTTGTAAAGAACTCGACATCTAGCTTAGTGTCGGTAATTGTATAAGCGGACGTTAGGTTGGTTCTGCCTTGAAGTAGAACTCGGTGTTTAGCTTAGTACCGAAAAAGAAAGTAAGCGACGTGTAAAGGTTTTCTCCACCTAGAAGAGAGTTTGTTTCTTAGTGAAGAATAACTCTCGAGTTAGAGGCTCGAGGAGTGGAGTAGGGCAAGGAAGAGAGTCCTTGTAGCCGAACCACTATAAACATCCGTGTTGTGTTGTTTGATCTTTCCTCTCTTTACTTTTCATATATATTGTGTGAATATTTGTTTGTGCTTGTTTCCTTTGAATTAACATAGAGTAACAAAGCGAATTAATTTTAAACGGTAAAACTATTCAACCCCCTTCTAGTTTTCTACAAGGTTTATAGCAATTGCGATAAGTTTGACTTTTCCAATTGCGACAAGGTTGACTTGTCCAATTGCGACAAATCTGACTTTTCTAATTTCGATAGGTCCAATTGCGACGGATTCAATTGCGATAAAACTCAAATGCGACGAACCCTAATTTCGATAAACAAGGGTATGTCGGAATTTCTTTACAAGAAATTTCGATAAAAGAGGGTTTTGATTTTTCCGATGAGTTTCTGACCACTTTTTTCGACCAACCCGTTTTACCAGTTTCCCGACCACAAATCTTCCACGGGATGGTACAAAACAGGTCACGAAATAATATATGAGTACATAGTCTGTTTGGACAAAAAGATGACACAAAAACAGTTTTGTAATCCTGGGTAAAGCATGAGAGCTTTTTGACCATTTTTTATACATAAAACACTGTAAAAACTTGTAATAAAGCTGTTAAACAGGTACCATAAGGACACAAGAAACAGATGTATGAAACTGCAATTGAAAGGTTGGGACTTTTTTTGACCATTTAAACTGTTATAACCAAGATTATATAAAAAAAACAGTGTAAAAACTTATTATAACAGCTTAACATATGACGTTTTGACAAGATAACAACACAAAAATAACCAATAACTAAAACCATAGCTCTGATACCACTTGTAGGATCGTGTTTTAGGTTGATTATTGTTATTCGGGAGGTCGGGGAAGATGAAAGTAAAGATTAGCCATAGTTAGAGAGAGAGAGAAAGTAGAGAGAGAAAGGAAAACTTAGTTTTTTTTATTGATAATGAAAGTGAAGATACAAAACTAAGTCTCACCCCTCCATGGAAGTATGGAGGGGTATATATAGCCTCACACACATTAAACTATCATAATATTACATAACTAGTCCATGTGTTTTGCTTAACAAGATAACTAATGTAATCCTGTAAATGTTGTTCCATTTATGTGTTAGGAGCATTCCCAACACTAAGACTATTTATTCAACTTTTATAAGTTATGGTCATATTAATCAAATGTCATACATACACATTAGTGAATATTCACATTAGGTAAGTATTACAAAAAAAATAGTCCAATAATATAGCCAACGATTGTACAAGTCAAAATATTTTGTTAAAAACTACATGTATATTATACAATATTCGGTTCGGGAAACCATGACTATATAAAATTAAAAATCGATACCATGACATGATAAGCGTGTTTTTCCGGTTACTGTGTTTTTGGTTTTCGATTTTAGATTGAGTTCGTCGACTCAGTTTCTCAGTTTTCTATGATTCTTTGAACACCCCTAATAGTTAATAGACTTCTGTTATTTTAAATCAACTAAATATATCACTATATACATCATAAATCTTCAGCATTTTTTTCCGAAAGGCATAATAAATCTTCCGCATGCCCTAAATTAGACTTGAACGCATAACATTTAGTTGGGAAACATTTTCAACAAGAGGGTACTGCTTACAACTCCTGCTCACTACTAGTGGTTACTATTAATGCTCACTGCTATTGCTACTGCTATTTTTGCCAAACACCCTTAATCACACCTTTGGGTCCTTACCGTTCAATACAAGAAACCGAACAACACAACCATCCAAAACCATCCTTAATCACGTTTTACATCTCATACGTAAACAATGTATATGTTCTTACTATCCATTTTAACATAATATAGTTTGTCATTGTTTGAAGTTTTTAGAACCTAAAATTTTCGTCTTCTATGAAATACATTATTTGTCGAAAATTTTAATTACAAGGTACCCGCCGTTGCAACGCGCCAGTACGTTCGATTCAATTCAGTGATGACCATACATGAATGAGATGGTTTATTGCTTAGTGAAGTTGTCGTAGACAACCAGAGTATCTGAAATTAAGGTGTGACATTAAACAAGTTATTATGACGGGGTAAAAGTACAAAGATTTTTTTCTCGCTCAGTTTACCGTACAACACAATTTTTTATCAGTTTCTGTTCCGTATTTTTTGGCAATTTAATATTTTTGACTTATTAAACTTTATATTTTTCATTCAAGTTTATAGTTTTATAATATAAACAAATTTATTTTTCGCAATTTAATATTTTTATTGGTTTGTGTTCCGTTTGTATTTTTGGGTAGTGTATATCTTGTCCCTCAAGATATATCTTTTCAACCGAGGCACAAAACAAGATCATTTCGCTCCATTTTTAGTCAAATAGTGAAGGATATTCAATTAGTAATGAAAAAAGGGGTGGAGGGGATCCGTATATGTTGTTCAGGTCGATTAGAAGGTACAGAAATAGCTAGAACTGAATGCAAAAAGTATGAAAAAACATCTAGTAATGTATTTAACCAGAAAATAGATTATGCTCCTGACGGAATCTCAGGTGTCAAAGTGTATATCTCATCCCATTATTATTCCGGAGTATATTCTTTTGCTACTTTAACCACCCAATAAAAAACATTCACCATTTCCCATAATAAATGATTACAAATTTAAACCAAAGAATAATTACCATTTTCATGAGCAAATAGAAGGCTAAAATCGTCTTTTTAGCTCCAAAAGCATCTCAACCATTGATCAAATCATCATCGTCATCACTTCACTATATAAATATCAAACACAACACACACATTTGCAGTCAAATAGTACACTCAAATAGTCAAAAATCAATAAAAAAAAAAAAAATGGCTTCGATAACATTAAACAGTGGATTCAAAATGCCAATAATTGGATTGGGTGTTTGGCGTATGGAGGGTAAAGATATTAAAGATCTTTTGATCAATGCTATCAAGATTGGTTATCGTCATTTTGATTGTGCTGGTATGATTTTTTTATTTATTTGATGGGTTTTAAGTATTTAAAGTTATGTTGTTTGGAATAATGGGTATTTTAAAGTTATGTTGTCTTGATGTTTGGTGTTTTTTTAGTGATGATTGCATGTAAAAATTTGATTTTTATTTAATGGGTTTTAAGTATTTGATTAAAAGATTTATGGGTTTTGTTAGTCATGTTGTTTGGAATAATGGGTATTTTTTTGATTCTGCTGGTATGGTTAAAAGATTCATATTTGTATTTGGGTTTTTTTTATATAAATAGATGAGGTATTCCCGGTTCATGTTATCCGGGGAGGGCGAGCCTCTTGGTTCTGATAGTCAGATGTACGCGGCCTCAACGGTTTCTTTTATATGAGATTGAGTACGCGGTAATGATGTTATGAGTTTGGTGTTTCGTGTGTTCGGGGCTGATCATTGATGTACTACATATTGCATGATAAGATTAGTTTTTTCATATGATTAGTAAGAGAATGCAAAAACTAAAATTACTATGTTATGTAATGAATTTTGATTTGATTGTGAGTTAAGAGAATGAAATTAGTCATTCAAGAAAGGAATTGTTTTTGTTTGGAAACACTTTAATTGTCATATTTTCAAGAGACAAAAGTATTTTTCCCGAACCTGTGTATGTCTAGTAAGGCATCCAGTTAGAACATTTCCTCCATACGACCGTACCTAATCTTGTTTCACAGTTTTGTGATTGATATGGGTCCGGACTCTGGACTTGTGTGAATTTTAGAGGTTGTGTATTCGTCGATGTTTGAATCAGAGGATTTGAGCAGTTCGATTCAAATGGTTACTTTGTTGCTTTTCTTTAATAGTATGATCAAATTGATTTGGTCATGTGAAAAATTTGAGCTCTTGTATATGTTCTTGTAAATGGTTATAACTTGGGAATTAATTCATCAAAATGTCCATTTAGATGATGATTTTTAGTACTTCATCCTGCGGCCAAATGAGTCGCTGGTGATCTTTGCAGTTTATTGGTTTTAGAAAAATAACTATTGCTGTTATAGCTGTGGTCCTTATGAACTCTGTACCAAAAGAGTCCATTTTCCCATTTTCTAAATGTTTCGCTTTGTTGATTCACACTTGGATTATAGTATCTGATGCATAGACTTTAAGTAGCACAGTGTGGGGTTTGATATGATATTCAACAGTTGTTTCTTTGGTTATGATGGTCAGTTTTCTAGTTGTAAGATTTTCTTAATTTAACGCTTTGTTTCAGCATAAGTTAGGTTGCAAGTAATGTGGTTTAAAACTTAAAAGTTAGGTAATTATACATGTTGACTATTATGAAGTACATTATGTTAAAATTAAAATAGCAAAGAGAGGAATTTTGTTGATTCTCCTAGTTGTTTCAACATTTCAGTTCTGTATATGACCAAAAAAATGTTCGACTTACCAGATAAAAAAAATTCAACTTTCAGAGGTAGAGGTAGTCAAATATAGTAGTCAAGCGTCAATAACCATAACCACTACTTTCCTTTATTACAATTCTACTTCACTATCCAGCTCATTCTCTTCTTTAATAACTACTACTTGGATCTGTTAATACATACATAAATGAGCTATTGTTTGTTGCAGCTGATTACCAAAATGAAACCGAAGTTGGGGAGGCACTAGCTGAAGCATTTAAGACAGGATTGGTGAAGAGGGAGGATCTCTTTATTACTACAAAGGTTTGTGTTTTTCTTTACTGCAATTAGAGGAGGCAGTTACAACTCAATCATATGCAAAAGGGTCGATTTGTGTTATATGTTATAAGCAACAGGTAACTAAAATTTCGCTACAAGTGAAACAGGTTGAACCGATTAAATCGCAAAAAACATACTCAAATGTTCACAACCCCTGAACCCCATATCTATTTTTTTCTCCAAAAAGCCAGATAAATAATCTAATAATAGTTTACTGTTTACTATAATCATGTTTAATATACAATTTTTTTTGTGTGGGTAGTGAGCTTTAATCCTGTTCAAGATACATAAATGATACTTAAAAAAAAGGAATGGACATTGCTAACATATTCTATTATTCGCTTTTTGAAATCCAGCTGTGGAACTCAGACCATCGGCATGTCGTCGAAGCTTGTAAAGCCAGCTTGAAAAAGCTTCAGCTAGACTATTTGGATCTCTTCCTTGTTCACTTCCCAATTGCAACAAAGCACACTGGTACTGACTGATGACCACGATGTTTTTTGATGAATATGTGGATAAGGTAATGGTTTTATTGATTTTTGTTTGATCTTCTCTCTTATTACAGGAATTGGTACAACTGCAAGTGCATTGGATGCAGATGGTGTTTTGGAAATTGACACTACCATTTCCTTGGAGACCACATGGCATGCTATGGAAGAAACTGTCTCCATGGGCTTGGTTCGCAGCATTGGCATCAGGTTACTGCTTCTTAGTTGCGTTTTTACCTTTTGTGGTCAATCTTTTTGCTTTTCAAACTTTAACTTGACAAGGGTTTCATTCCAGTTTTAGTGGGTGTTTGGATGTGAATTTTCAGAGTGATTATTGTGACTTGAATAGTTAGATAATCAGTTGATTAAAAGGTTGGGGGTCATTAGGTTACTTTACATTTATCTCAATAATCCTTTTACTTACCAGCTTCTCTATATCTGATTATGCTGACCCTCAATAATCAGAAAATCACCAAATCATTCGACACTGATTAATGTCGCTTTAAGTTAGGATAGTCACTTAGCTGCGCATCCAAGCATTCCCTTAATACATACAGTACATATATCAAATTCTTAGAAAGTTTTAGAATTATAGTATTAGTCCAGGAATCAAGGAATTGTCCATTTGACTCCAAACTCAGTTTTTAAATTGACTTTTAGGGCAAACATCTTATTTGGAGTTATAATTTCATTTTAATTTTAACAACCAAAATTACGACATAATTAACTTGAACGGTTTCCCCTTTTTTTTTAATGCTTCCTTTAAATTGAAAAAATGAGGATCAGTTTGTTTGACTTCGAACATTATCTATGTACACATAGTAGTTTAAGGTCAAACCTTTTACTTTCCATCACACATGGTTTTTATTTCGATTTCATGTTTTCAAGGCCAGATTTTTATCTATCATGTCACATAAATTGTACCGTCTGGATTTCATTTCAACTCTGTATTAGAAAATCAAACTTTTTACTTCTCCTGGTTGAGATAAGATTTGTGTCCAATTTCGGCAGTGGTACTGTTTTTGTAGTTCACAACATGCTTATTAACATTACCATGGAAGATTTTGAGACTCCATTTTTTATACCTTTTCTTTTTAGGGTCTACGTATTATAAAATCACTTTTTAGTATACACTACGGTATTGGCAATCTTCTTAAAAACATTGGTAGTCAATTTTTCGTAGAACAGAGGGAATACTATTTCTGTGTGTGCTAATTTTGGTCAAAATTGTGCAGCAACTACGACATTTTCTTGACCCGAGATTGCTTAGCCTACTCAAAAATTAAGCCTGCTGTAAACCAGATTGAAACACATCCTTACTTCCAACGTGAGTCTCTTGTTAAGTTCTGTCAGAAGCATGGTATTGCTATCACAGCCCACACACCACTGGGAGGGTCAGTGGCTAACACTGAGTGGTTTGGTTCAGTTTCTTGCTTGGATGATCCTGAATTCAAAGTAAGTCTACTCTTTACCTCCCTTTCATTCTTACCCGCTCTCTTCAGTGGTTTGGTTCGGTCTGCTCTTACCCGCTCTCTTTGACTATTGAGGTTAAATTGACTATATTTCAGTAATTGATTAGGTTTTAAAGAAACTTTTTTTCCCGATTGATGTAAAAGACGCGGCAAATAGAAATAACATATACTGTAAATATTTTCTACGAAATAATCATCTGGTTGACCTAAGAAGTCGATGTATTTAAAGATATCATGGGTTTGACCCTAAAAAGCAAACCCCAAGATTTGAGTGCAATTATATGCATTAAAATCTCTAAAAGCTTATTTGAATTAAATATTAGCTCTATGGGTTGTATCAGAAAGATTTAAAAGAATACACAATGCTGGCGTTATAACTTTATAACTCAAAGATGTCAAAGAAAGTATTATGTCAGCTATAAAAGTCAAAATGTAGCATCAGTTTTTAGTATAAGAGTGGTTGACTGATTTTTCTTTCTTTCTTGTGATTAGGCCTTAGCTGAGAAGTACAAGAAGACTGTTGCACAAGTGGTTCTTCGGTGGGGCATACAAAGAAACACCATTATCATCCCCAAATCATCAAAACAAGAGCGACTCCAAGAGAATTTCAAAGTGTTTGACTTTGAGTTGACCAATGAGGATATGGAGCTCATCAAGAACAAGGACCGGAAATACCGTACCAACAACCCTGCCAAGTTTTGGGGGCTCGATCTCTTTGCTTGAAATGCTTTAGCCAACTTTTTTTTTTCTCAATGTAAGCTCATGTTTTGAATGAGTGCAAGCGTTTGAGGGTCTTATGAAACGAACTATATAATAATGCACCTTTCTAAAATGATGCTTATGACTGAAAAAAAAATTCTATTGCTAGCAATGAGAATCTCTTGAAACCTGAATCTGATTAGCATAACTGTGATGATCTTGTTGAATCTCGAATAATTCATATAATACGTTCAAAATTGTGTGTAAATCGTGCAAACCAAATACTGTCTTGGTGAATAATCATTCGAATGAGATTTCTGCACAAAGTAAAGATGCCGAGAACAAATAGGTGGGTGATCTGCTTAAATGATGACATAATATTTTTAACATGTAACCTTTATATCATTATCTACTGTTGTTGTTTATGGGTATCTTTTGTAATACTCTTGATGGCCAAGAGATTTTCGTTGGATTATTTTTACCATTTTACATTTTGATAGGAGATCAGAAAGAAAGGAGGCTGAGCATCACGTATTCTGATAGTGTTAGTGTATAGTGCAGAGATCCAAAAAATGAGTAGTAGATCATTGGTAGCCGATTTCAAATATCAAAACAACAGTAAATATTTTACCACAATCATCCTAACTCGTAAAAGCATCCAATCAATTAGTTATTATGCACTCTTTTGTAGCAAATAGTTATTTAGCTATCTTGTTTTGTAATTAAGCACCCGTATCTCTCCTTAGGACGACGCTGTCCCTCCATCGTGCCTCTAACCTATATCTTAGTTTTTTAGTTTCTAGGTGATATGTGGGTTGATTTTTGTTTATCAGATATAAGGATGTTGTTATGCGTTTAGTCTGCAATATGTAAAATGGATGTTTGGCACACATTGTATTAGCTAGTTGAAGTAAAAGTATACTCCATAACTTTTTTTTATATCAAGTCTTTAAAAAACACTTGAGTTAGTTATCAGTATTATTCCAATAAGTACATGGTAGTCGACTTGAAACATTAGTTGTAAAATGTTATGTCGAACATGTCGTTTGATTCTCCTATTGCATACAGTTTTATGATCAACAATTTCCTTTTATATTGTTTCATACTTCCATGCATTATGTAATTTAAATGACAATGGAGAAAACGACATGGATACTTGAATAACAATAAGTTTTATTTAATCATTTAACTAAATTAATAAAAATAATATAATTGTTTCTTATAAGTTTTGTTGTACTTTATACTATAAAAGCACATTGTTGTCACAAATATGATGACCGAGTAATCTGTTAAATAGACAATCAAGATGTAATATGCTCTATTCCATTTAATGTTATAAATCTCTCTTAAGCACACAATCAATCACGAATGTCCCACAACAAGTAAACAAGATTTGTTAGTTTTATTTTTAATAGCTTGTCCCACATGGATAGAAAGCAAGAGTAATGAAACCTTTATAAGTTAAAGGGTGATTTTTTAGTAATGGAAGTCCCCAATAAATGCTTGTTTGTTGTGTACTTTCATTCCTTGGCTTTTATTATTTGTGGTCTTTTTATCTTCAATTATTTAACTAAATTAGTAATCAACACCCGTGCGTTGCACATGAGCTGTATATAAGTGTTCATAGTGTAATATTCGGCACTTATTTTCGTCATTATATATCTAAGTTGTGATAGTATTATACAACTTAAAAGAACCGAGGCATTCAGACCCGTGCGATGCACACGGGCTGTATCTAATTGTTTATTGCATAATATTTTCAACTTCAACTTCAAATAAGTAATCTGTAACCAGGGGCGGAGCTAGGATTTTAAGTTAAGGGGGTGGCTCTGCTTAACGCAAAAAGTTATAGTGAAAATTAACGCTTCAAAAATTAATTTACAGTGTTGTCTTTTGTTTATGTTATTCATTTATACATTTTGTAAACATATTAATAGAATAACGGGGGCCGAATCTAAAAAACTATTAGAAAAGTGACTTGTAATCTAAATAACTAATGAATGACCTAGGTTGATTAGGGTGGCTTAGCACCCACTAGTCACCCCTACTAGCTCCGCCCCTATCTGTAACTGCCCAGACAAAATCATATCTCTTCCCGCCTCTCTCTAGTTTCTCATACCCTAAAAATATTGGCCATTATTTTATCACTTATATTAAAAGGAAACCACCCATCGTCACAAACACTAACAATCTCAGGCCCGTTTGATTTTGTCTTCTGTAAACGGTTTCACATCTGAAATAAAAATAAAGACTTGTTTCATGGCTTCAAGATCTTAATCTAAAAGGTCTCGGGTAGGTTCTTTTATTTTGCTGTCGAATACTAAACTTCAATCATAAATAATTTGCTAGTGTTCTATTTCGAATCATATTCAAATAGTGAATCAACAATGATTTTCTTTTAATCATTACATGTTGATAGAAAAATGATGTAATATTTCAATCACTTTTACTAATCTTTTCTTGCATTGATGAATTACTAATGAAATTTTTCATTAGTAAAAAAAGGTGGTACTATGTAGAGTATTTCAGAAGCAACATCTCGATATTCAAAATCAAAAATTAATTTAGTTTATAAGAGGAGACCGTCCATTTTTAGTTATCAAAAATGAAGTGGATGTAATATTTCATTGGGTTCGTCAAAATAAGTACGTAACCGAAATTAATAAATGAAAAGTTATATAATAATTAAGAGTTAAATGCATAAATGGTCCCTGTGGTTTGCCCAAATTGCAGGTTTAGTCCCTATGGTTTCGAAAGTGCAGGCGGCCTCCCTGTGGGGAAACCTTGGTTCCGTTTTGGTCCCTGGTCGTTCCATTTTGGTCCCTGGCCAGGGACTAAACGTGCAATTATGAGCAAACCACAGGGACCATTTCTGCAACGTCCAGGGACCAAAACGGAACCAAGGTTTCCCCACAGGGAGGCCGCCTGCACTTTCGAAACCATAGGGACTAAACCTGCAATTTGGGCAAACCACAGGGACCATTTATGCATTTAACTCAATAATTAATTAATTATCACACCTTAAAGTTTGTTTAATAAGATAAATGACTATGATTACCGAAGCATTGACATAAATATAATCAAGCCCAAAGCATTAAGCAAGTCAGCCCAATTAATAAAATAACCCGATCCATAGGTCCATAACAATGATAAATCAAAAACCGGTTATAACCCTAACCCTAAACATACACAGTTATGTAAACCGCCTCAAACACATCACTTATCTCATCTCCATAATCATATCATCAAGCCAAATCACCTTCTCTACTGAACGAACATCACAGACACCAACTCACAACCGCACCCTAACCTATGTCTTCATTTTATGATTAAATCGAATCAAGAGCACACGGATTTGATAACCATTAAGCATACCCGAGCACCACTTCTTGTAATCACAACAGGCCCACTTTGTTTCACCACATTTTCTTCTTTTCTTTAAGGAAACACGAAATACAAAAGCTTGAAGAACTTGTGATAACGGCTTCAAGATCTCTAAATGAGGTCTCGGGTAGGGTTATTTTAATTTTTGTTTTCGTTTCTTGTTCTAACCGAATGAAAAGAGAGATGAAAACCGATTTGGTATTTGTTTGTTCTTTTAAAAGTTCAGATATTTAAAAAGAAGTGTGTGCTTCATATAGATCTATGATGTTAGTGCAAATATTACTATATTTAAACTAAACGGTTTCTTCGGTTTTAATAATGATAAACATGTAACTTGTAATACATAACGTAAAATGCGCAAGTTACTTGTAAACACAAATCATCAATGCATACTTACATCAACATCTCTCAACATATCAAGTATGCCTCAACAGAGTCGCAAATTTTCATCCCGACGTAAATCACTCAAGGTATGAACAAACAAATTTAAACTTGATGGATGATCAAAGAAATAAATTTTTTGTTCTAAACTTAACATTTTTAAGGTGACAAAACATTTTTTCAAAAATACATTTTATAAATTATTTTTGAATTAAAAAGAAATTTTTTATTTTGAAAAATAAGTTTAAAATCACCAATAGCTATTTCCCCCCCAAATCAGCTCCAAACTTCCCCAAATAAACTTTCACCACTAAAAACAAAATTTGAAGCGTCCCTGTCTGGGACGGTACCACGGTACCACTAAATTTAGTGGTACCGTCGGGTATTTAGTGGTACCGTCCGTACGTAACGGCTAGTTTTTTCTTTGCCTATAAATAGTGGACCATTTTACACTTCCAACTTGATTTTTCCAGTTAGTTTTCTCTGGTCTAATCCCTTCTTATTTAGATCACTTTCTTTGATCATTTAGAGAGTCTTTGTTTGTTTAAGAGTGTTCCTTTCATTCAACCAAAAGATCACCTTCACTCCTCTACTAGTGCAAGAGAAGAACACATAGTATCACAAAGATAAAAAGTGTTGTAGTTATAGTTAGAGCACTTGTAACACTTGTTGCATGCTTGTTGTATCCTTGCATACATAAAGTTCATTTTTCTTTTGAGAGTTTGTGAGTGTAAAACCCTAAAATCTAAAACATTTGAAATTCCTAATTTGCCCCTTTAACCTTGAATCTATAAGAACGTTATGAAATCAAAAACTTAAGTTGTTAAATCCTTTAATCACTAATAAAATTATTAAGACATTAAGCTATGACATAATTAAGAAAATACCTAACTTTATCATACAAGCTTCTAATAAGACATTCACACATTTTCTTTATGTGATCCTTGAGCCGAATTTACTTGTCACTCGAGCTACTACTTAAAATCTTTCACACGCCTATATGTAACCTTTGGGCCGAATTTTTCCTTTGTCATACAAGTACTAACCTTTAGGCCTGAATCCTTGAAGATACCATGTAAGCCTTAGCCCATTTATCCTTCTCTAATTGTCGGTCCCCCTAAATTTCTTTTATACCGATTTTCTTTTCTTTTGAAAACCCTAAAAACACAAAACTCGGCTGCTACCTTGTGTCTCCCTCCTGTTCGATCCAAAACACAGCAGCAAGGGGGTTTATTGTGGCCTCTATTTGGTGGTTCTATCGTGGTGTTACAGCAGGTCGTGGTGGTGTTCTTGCTCGTGGGTTTTGGAAGTCATTAAAGGGATTTTGTTAAGGTTTTCGGCTGGGATTTTTGGTGGTGATCGATCCATCTTGTTCTTCCTCTTTTGGGTCTCACAACAAGGGTAACTTGTATCATCCTTGTTCTATACCACTTTCTTGTTTGATTCTTGATTCATGCCATGTTGTTCTTGTCGAGTTAATCATCATAAAATCATAAAAGAAAAGCTACATAAAATCACAAATAGTTATACATAAAATAATGATAATGAAGACCCTATGCGATTGACTAATTGTTATTGTTTTGATTCGAGTTGTTATGTACAAGTTAAAACCATATATAAGTCGACCTAGGTTTTTTTTAGTTCATACATAATTGCTTGGTATCAATAAATAAGTTTTTGGGATGAAAAGCATAAAATGATAAACCCTAGTTGCTGATAGAAAATTAATGTCGAATTGAATTGGGTCTATCTTGATGATAGTAATGTTTTTTTGAGTGATTCTTGGGTCTAAAATTAAGTTCAGGAAAAGAGCTTTCTGAATATATAAGACTTATAATTTTTAGAGTTCGGGAAGATACCTTTTCTGATTTTACAAGTTCAAGTGTCAAAACTGAATTCGGGATTTTGAAAATCAGTCCCCTTGGTCGATTTTTCATTTTCAAACCATGAGGAGTTGGGTCATGAAATTCTCCAGTATGTAACTTCTATATATTTAGTAGTGTCATGAATTTTTTTATATTTTTTCTGGATGTATAAGTGGGTCGTGCAAGTGAATACTTTTTGGGTACTGCAGCAGATACGTTTTCTGGGTAGTCTGGGTTGGAGCATTTTTCTTGTGGGGTTAAACTAATCAATAAATTCTGGAAAAATTCGTGTGAGTTCTAAAGACATGAAAGTACCTGTGTAAATTTTTGTGGATTTTATTTTGGAGTCCTGATGTGGTATAAAAATTCGACAAGTTGTGACCTGTTAATGATTAAAAGTTGAGAAAAGTCTAAAAGGTCTAAATACATGTTTTAAACCTAATTGTTATTAATATGCTTTAACCTAATTACTCTTTATCATTAATATGACCTTTAAATGTGTAATTAAGATACCTTAATATATTACATAACCTAAATTGGCTTATGACATGATTTATAGATAGAGTAAACCCTAAGATAACCATTATATGGAAACTTGCTAATTTTGGAAACTTCTAATTCGGGAAAACTGCTATAAAAAGAAAGTTACTAAAAATGGAAAGCCGACTAAAATGAGTAATCTGATTTAAGATAAGTTATTAATCAGACGATCATAAATTCGTGTAGATTCGCTGAAGATGGAGTTTACTTCCGATCTTTTCGTTTCTAGTTGTGTTTTCACTTGCGGTCTAAGGTACAGATATTTTACCTTTTTTCAGTAAGGGTGTTTTCATTCTCATGACTCTTTGATCTTGATCCTTGATTCGTTATAAGATTCCCTTAAGCCATTGCTATGATCCCCTGTTCTTTGATCCATTCGTTTGATATGCTTCGTTGATATTATGATTCATTTGACATTCGTTCATTGTGATCCCTATGGTATGATACTTGACATAAGTATTCGAATCACTGGATGCTTAGAAGGTTCATTTGATTTTGTAACTGGATGTGGAAACCTTTCTAAATTTTATTATGGAAATGTTTTGAGAAAAACTAAACTTTAAATGATGTTTATGAACGATGCGATACCACTTTTATATGGAATTTTGCTATCTTTTATGAAAACTAATTTTAAAGACCACTTTTATGAAAACCGTTATTAAAGATCATTTTTATGAAAATCATTTGACCAAGATTTCTTTAAATAAACCATTTGATTATGAACCTTCGATTATGAATCTTTGATGATGAACCTTTGATACTTTGATGATTTGACATTTGACCTTGATATGATTCCCTCATTTGACTCATGACTTTCATTGTATGATTGTCATTCTTATTGATTCATTCTGACATTTATTTAAATGTCTCTGCTATGTTATGTTTATGTTTTGCCATGCTTATTAGAGTTACTATCTTGTTTCTCTTGCCATGCTAGATTATAATTGTTGTATGCTATGATAGATCCGTGCCTGAGCTTACCTAGTTGTGGAGGTACCATGACCATGTCTTTGATGGCACCTTAGACATGACACTTTCGTAGAGGTGTGATAGATCTACGGCGTTCCCCCTTATGATATGATATGATTTTGTGTACACTATTGGCCAACTTTATATATGCGTGACTAGTCCAGTACTGGCATTCATATTTTGTTAGGGAGCGTATGGATGCATCCTAGGTTTTATGTTTATATGATTATGGTGACCAGGTGGTGTGTGCCTTACACTCCTTCTCACACTTTTAATTACTTAGAGGTCTCCCCTCTTCGTATACTTGTATTGATTATGATATGTTATGTTATATGTATGATTTGACGGATTATGATATGGAGTTCTTATGGCACATCCTTATATGAACCTTTCTTTATTTTCATTTCATTCATTGTTTCATTTCTTATTCAGTTCTCATGCATTCTTGAATTCTTAGTTCTCTTTAAATTCGTATGACGTTCATGATTATGTTTTTCGTTTTGTATTCTTATTCCTTCGTTGCTTATGCTTACTTACCATTATGTTACATTATATATATCTGTTCACTGGGCTTTTTAAGCTCAGCCGCATTTCTTTTCCTGCGGCAGGTTTTAGTTGGAAGCTGGGGTATGAGTGGAGAGTACTTTGGACTTAGAAGACCTTACTAACTATTCTGGATTAGAGATGACTAGAACATTTACAAATTGGGGAACTTAGAATTTATTATTATTCCCTTTGTAACCTTGTATTTTCAAATTCTTCCTTTGTAACCTTTGAAATTCATTTTGTATTATTTAGTCATATGCTTGTGTTTGCTTTGATATGTCACCATAACGTAATATTTCTACCCTTATCGGGTTAGGGTGTTACAGTGAGAGTAGATCATTGTGATCTTATTGAGATCTTGGAGATCTCTTGTAGCTTGTGGGCTTGTGTATTGATCAAGTGGATCAAGGGTAGATCGGGTAGATCGAGTCAAGTGAGAGTAGATCATTGTGATCTTGTTGAGATCTTGGAGATCTCTTGTAGCTTGTGGGCTTGTGTATTGATCAAGTGGATCAAGGGTAGATCGGGTAGATCGAATCAAGTGAGAGTAAATCATTGTGATCTTGTTGAGATCTTAGAGATCTCTTGTAGCTTGTGGGCATGTGTGTTGATCAAGTGGATCAAGGGTAGATCGGGTAGATCGTGAGTAGATCGTGTGGATCGTGGTAGATTGGTACTAGCTAAGATTAGTACTCGACATTTAGCTTAGTGTCGGAAATAAGGATAAGCGACGTTGTACGGTTTTCTCCGCCTGAAGGGAGCTTGTTGATTAGTGAAGTAACTCTCGAGTTGGGTACTCGGGGAGCGAAGTAGGGCGAAGAGGAGCTTTGTGACTGAACCACTATAAATCATCGTGTCCGGTTTACGCCTTTTTACTTATCTCTTTACTTTTATTTTAGTCTTTATCGCTTTATATTTATATTTGCATTGCGTTTATGTTTGTGTGGTTTGTTGCTTATATTATGTTGATTATGCTTGTGTCATGGTTTGATTGTGTTTGTGTTGTAGTTTACGTTATATCATCTCTAGATGTTGTATAATCATTGTTGACACTTTTCATATTACGTCTCACTTGATCGGGTGTTTGATACAAAAAGTTTTTAAGTTTTTTTTTAATGGAAACATATTCACCCTCCCCCCCTTCTACGGTTTCCACAATTGGTATCAGAGCCAGGTTGCTCAAAATTTTAAAACAAATGGTTTTCAAAATTGAGTACGATCCATGTATCAAATTACCCATGAAGGGTGATATAATATGAAAAGTATTTACTTGCTTAATACTTACAAGTTTTGTTGTTAAGTATACTTTGTCATAATAGCTTGAAGGTTTTCTTAAACAAATAAAAGAATAGAGCTTGTAAGTCTCTGGTTACGTCTATAGAACGAGTCGTAAAGTGATGCGGTTTTGAAAGGAGTGTTTGGGACAAACCATTATTTGGGTTAATTACTTGAAAATGCATTATACTTGCCACTTTTTGTTATTGTGTGTACTATTTTTTTTATTGTGTGTACTGAACTTTTAAATTTTGATTATAGTGTGTATTTTGTGATAATTCAGCCATATAAAATGACCATTTTACCCTTCAAAATTTGAAAAAAGTAATGGTAAAATGGTCAGAAAATACACACAATAATCGAATTTGAAAGTCCAGTACACACAATAAGAAAAAAAAAAGTTCAGTACACACAATGACAAAAAATGACAAGTATGATACATTTTCAATCAATTAACCCTAAATCTTTTAGCTGAAGTGGTTAAATATGTCATGTATCGTTCTAGTTTGTCAATTTAAAGTTATTTCGGCTAAAATTATGACTAGTAAAGACTTTTGAAAAGTCAATAAGACTTACACTGCACAACAAAATAACAACCATTTACACCACTGGTGAATAGCAAGATAATATATTACAATTAGAGGTAACATGTCTTGGGGTGGCGTAAGATACTTCAAGTATGCCCCATTGTTCGTAAACTTATATGGCATAGAATTGGAAATGGCTCTAAGATCTCGGTATGGTTTGACAACTCGTGTCTTAATAGTCCTTTGTCAAACATGTTAGTGCAAATATTACGATATTTAATCTAAACAGTCTCGTTTGTTTTTATTGATGACAAACATGTAACTTGATACATAACGTAAAATGTACAAGTTACTTGTAATCATATTTTGTCTCAACATACATTCAACACCTCTCGACTTCTCAAGTCCTCGTATGGTACAACACAGGTTCGTACATGTTTGTTATGTGTCATTATGATCAAACCCTTTAACAAACCATTTAGAATGTTTAAAATACATTTAGAGTCATTAAGTATTTTAAAAGATTAAACATTCTCCTTAGAACCTCATTTTACATTTTGCATATACAAGTACTTTTACTTGTACATCATGTTTCCTAAGTTGTGTTCATGTCAAAATAGGATAAGTACACTTTAGGTGTCAAACTAAGACAAATGTGGTTACTTATGAAAATGATGTTAATGACATAATAGCATAAGTAGTTTAACATCTTTAGTAACACATAAACTAACATGATACAACTTGGTAAACATATATTAGTTAGCTAGTATATACAAGTTACTTATTCATATACATGTTACATTCATTTACAATTTAATTCTAAATATAGAAATTGTACAATGACATCATGGCATGCATCACTTTGAAATCTTTAGGAAGATTTTAAAGATCATAGGAATATCTTGCTTAGATCTTTACACAATGAAAAGATATGGAAATATCTTGGTTAGATTTTGAGAAGATTTAGGAAGATTGTTTGTCAGGTTCCCACGGAACCAAAACCATACACGGACGGATCCCTACTTTTGGATCCGTCCCATCCGTGGGTGAATAATTCAGTTGGCTATAAATAGCAGCCCATTGTTTACCCATTGGAATATCACTTGAACATACATTCTCCCTACCCTTTAGCATACACTTACATCAGTAGATAATCATGTAGTAACATACATTAATCACCCTTATCATCATGATCATAATGTTACTAACTTTCATTATGTTGTAAGCATACTCCCGAAATGATCCTGTGAAGCAAGCTCAGAGATCTTGAGTCATCATCAACCACAAGCATATCATACCTCCTGATCCACAAAAAGGCTTGGAGATCTTGCCATCATCATCCACCAAAGCATATCAACATATGAAGATTCAAGGGCACTTGTTATCCTCATTGGTTGAAGACTTCTTATTCAAGAAGTTCATATAGATTGCACATGCATGCATATATGAAGATCTATCACAACAAGCTTAGGGAACTTGTGATCTTCATTCATTGAAGGCTTCCTATCAATGGAAGTTTATTTAGATTAGTCATTTATATCTAGTAGACATTTACGTCATGGATCATCATTGTAAACATCATTGTATCATCACAATCTATTCACCAAACTAGATTAGATGGTTTATGTGTTTATGCCATAAAACACAAGGTTTTTATGTTGGGCCATAAAACATAGAGGAAGTGGTTGTACCCTTGTAAAAGAACTCGACATCTAGCTTAGTGTCGGAAATATTGTATAAGCGACGTAAGGTTGGTTCTACCTCGAACTAGAACCTGGTATTTAGCTTTGTACCGAAAAAAGTGTAAGCGACGTTTGTAAGGTTTTCTCCGCCGAGAAGGGAGCTTGTTGATCTAGTGAAGTAACTCTCGAGTTGGGTACTTGGGGAATGGAGTAGGGCGGAGAGGAGCTCCGTGCCGAACCACTATAAATAATCGTGTTCGGTTTGCGCTTTCTTTTACTTACTACTTTACTGTTATATTTGTATTATATGATTGCTTGTGTTGTGACTTGATGGTTATACTTGTGTGACAACTTGTTTTAATATATGCTAGTCATAAACTATAATTGACATCTTTCATATTATAACAAGCTTAATTGGATATTTGATACAACAAGAAATAAGATTTTATAACGGTAACGTATTCACCCCCCCCCCCCCTCTACGTTTTCACAAAACACAGTGTCGGCTTGCGAAATACATAGGGATGGTTTTGCTATGCATACAAAGTTGTGTGATATTATTAATGAAGGTTCTTGGTTGCGGCCCAATGATTGGTCTACGAAATTCCCAGCGATGTGTAATGTTACTATTCCTCCACTCGTTACTGATTTGGGGGACTCCTTGGTGTGGAGAAACAAATTGGGTGTTGACAAGAGGTTCTCGGTTGGTGATGCTTAGGAAGATATTAGGCCTCGTGGAAATGTCATTGCATGGATGAATGCTATTTGGTTTGCCCAATGTATTCCCTATCATGTGTTTCATGTATGGCTCGTGTTACAAAGGAAGTTGAAGACTCAAGATTTGATGAGACAATTGGATGTTGGTCCATTGATCGACTTAAACCTGTCTCGGTACTCGCTTTGTGAACTTGTTCCAGATTCTGACAACCATTTGTTTTTTAAATGCTCATTTTCCTCGCAAGTTTGGTCGCGGGTGTTGTTGAAATCGGGTATGTCTTCTGTTACAGTATCTTTGGATAATATAACGAATTGGCTTCTAGCGTTTGGTAAGTACCATTCAGCTCAAAGCATAATTTCTAAGCTTGTGTTTGCGGCATCTTCATACTTTATTTGGCAAGAACGTAACCTCAGGTTATTTAAACAAAAGAAGAGAACCGAAGAGCAAGTGATTAAGATCATTATTTATACTGTTCGTCTTAAGCTACTAACGTTTCATTTCAAGAGGACGAATTGAGTAGAGAGAGTGTTAGCTATGTGGAAGCTCCCAACGTGCCTGTTGAAGGATGATATAACGTAGCATTTTTTGTAGCCTAGTCGTGTTTTTTCTGTTAATGTTATTAGTTTCGGCTAGGCTATATAGTTTTCGTGAGATTGGTTTGTCAATCTTATGAGTTGTAGTTTGAAGCCCAAATAGTGCGTTGTTTGTTATAGTCAATATGGTGTTTTATCATGTTGCCTGAACCTCATTGGTCTTTAATATACTTTACCAGGCTAAAAATCCCTTTAAAAAAAAAAAAAAAAAAAGTCCTAACCATGCCTCCCATGTTTGAGTACTTTCTTTGACACTTTTTTCTAGCCATTTGTTGTTGTTATTTATAAATATGAGTATTAGTGTATATCCATGAAATTATAAATATAAAAATAAAAGCATTAGTTACTGGGATATGTAAATGAATACACAAGATTATATATATAATAACGACTCATGTTATTTCTCTTTATGCGATTAAATAAGGGTATGTGAAAAAATATTTTTTTAACTATTTGCATTCAATAATGACTCATTTTATTCTTCTTTATATGTTTCCTCCTTGCGTACACGAGTTAAAAATTAATCAGGGTTAAAATTATTATTAAAATGAAAAATACGACCTCATATGTTACTGTGAGATATGTTACCTTTTGAAGTTACTATTTGTCAAAACTCCATACGTGCACGGGTTATAAAACTAACCTAAACAAGAAAAACTTAGGCCGTGTACCCGTTTCAACTTTCATGTATCGACCTACTTTTTTCACACATAAATATTTTTCAAACTATTTCCCAAACACAACAATTTGAATATCTTTTTCCTTAAACACAATCCCAAACACCCTCATATTGGTTTCTACTAGAAGATGATGGTTATGAATAGAGAAAGAATCTTAAAATATTGTACCAACAAAATCTCAAATAAACACACACTCTCTCTCTCTCTCTCTCACAAATAAAACCGGTTTTTGTTTTCACCTGGCGGCGATTTATCAATTCATCACCTTCATCTTCATTCTCTGTAAGTTAAAATCTCATTAAATTTTTTTAACTTTTTATATGTTGTGTAAAAATCAATTTTTTTTATACTTTCTGACACCCTTTTGGATCTTTTAGAAAGCCCTTTAACGAATTTTTATAAAGTTGTGTAATTTTGATTTTAGTTATAGTGGTTTTTGTAGAAAATTTGATGCTTTATGTGATTTTAATGGTTTTTGTGTTATGGGTTTTGAATGATTTAGTGATTTGTGCATTGGTGTTGTTTATTTGATTCTTTAAGGGGTCTTTGGCTTTGGGTTTGGGTTTGGGTTTTGGATTAGTTGTTATAAAGTTGTTTGCTTTTGAGGTATTGATTGAGGGTGTTTGGGATTGAGTTTTAAGTGGTTATTTGGTTATATGTGTTCCCTATAGACTAGGCGTAATAAGCGTCACCGCATGTGATCATGCATGACTACGATTAGTGGGTGGATTTTTGTGTTGGTTTTGTGAGCCCGACAACTAAGCGAAATTTACTCTCTTTTTTAGTGTGTTTTGTGGTATATTTGTTTCTAAGTGGAGTATGTTTGTGTGGTGGTTTTGGTGTTAATCACTACGGGGATTTAGTGGTTGGTTTGGTGGCGGGAGTGGATGCTGGTGACAGAACGTTATTACATCCGGTATAAAGGTGGTAAGGAAGCGAAGACACTCTATTGGAAACTGCTTATGTGGTTAGTATAAGAGGGCTGAGCAATTAAAATATAAGTAGTTTCTTTTTACAGCATATGAGCAATTTTCATCTTTCCTTGATTTTGTGATCATGGTCACTTCGTTGTGGTGGAAATTATAAAATTAAGGTGTTTGGCCATTGAACTAAGTGTGTGATGCATTGTGACTAGTTGTGAGGTATCAATGGACTGGATCAATGATTACGCCTTTTTATGAACCGTTGTTTTTGTGAACAAACAATATTGGGAAGTAAATGAACACATGTCCTCGTTATGCAGAAACTACACGCAAGAGGTAGTGCACATCTTATTAGCAAAGCTGTATAAGTATATATGTATATCAGTATATGGTTACGTCTAAGACTAGAACTAGGCAAGAGCAAGGAATGGAATAGTTTAGCAAGGAAGCCACTCTCTTTAAAATATTTGCATTCTTATACTTTTTTGTTTTTTTTAGTTCTAGACGATTTCCATTCTTTTACATCCTAGTTAGATGCCAAAACAACCGATATACTAGGATTGGATAGCACTCAAGTGACCGTTATGTCTCATTGGGTAAGTCTAAAATTGTCTTTAAGCTCCTAGAATCCCCTCATTCAGTTTACTTTTGCTGTACTTCAGACTCTAGAGCTAGAGTCTATTAAAGGGTTGTATAGTCTTGCTGCTTGCTTGGTAGATATATATAGCGATGTGTAACTCCAGATCTGGAAACACAAGTCAATTTAACTCAATGGTGCATGTTCAAAAAGCTAAATGACTATGTACATTGTTAGTAATGCATTTGTGCCAAATCTTACGTTCTGGCCTTTGACTCTGTAACATGTTGGTTGAGTAGACGACCATTGGATTCATATAGAACTTATCCATGTAACTGAATCATGATGCAAGTCGATCCATTTCACTTTGTTTCTTTTATCTGACAATTTTTCTGATAAAAGTTTCTAACGTATAATGCAGTTGTGGTTGTACCATATAAGCTTCTAACACATAGCACTTGCACTTTAATGATCACATATATCCTTTGACAAATATACATTCGGTACAAAATCACTCAAAACAGATTGCAGTTAAAACTTAAATAGATTGATTTAAATACTGATCTAGATAGATGAATCCTGTACCTGCAATAGTAGTCCAATGGTTGGGGACATGCAACTTAAAGGCGGAGGTCATGGGCTCAAATCCTGGCCCTGTGTCCTTTAATCATAGTATTACATGATTTACCTCTCCCATGTTGGCCGTGGGACCGTCTGTTGGGGCCGTCAGAGGTCGGCTACCTTTTTCTTTAGATGGATCCAAAAAAATCATTTGTTGGCCAATGGCCACATAAATGAGTTGTAGCAGATCACGAAAATGTGTCACACGCCATTTTAAGCATGCCTTTGACACATTGTTCCCCAGTTTAAATCTTCGTCTCCTTAGTTATGGGCTTATATGTGTCAGGGTTTGTACCACACGGGAGCTTATGTGATGGCTTTTTAAATGGGTTTGTCTATCTGTCTCGAATTCAAGCCAATAGCTTAACAGATTACGATCTATTGAGCTTATATGAGCCATTTGTTATGGTTTAAAATTTTCGCCTTTTAAGGACTTCTAGCTGTAACTTCTAAAAAAATATGGTGCTTTATATTTGGAAGGTCAGCATTGCATAAGACCTGTTAGTAGGCTCGAGCCTATGTTGCCCTATGGAACTGAGTATATAATTGCAGAGCCAAGGCCCCGTTTTTAGGGAGCCAAGCTGAGCAAACTCAAGCTTCAGTCAGCACAAATATATTAATAGAATAAACATATCACTTTTCTGGTCATCTTTGATAATTTACTAGACATGCAGCTATATTCACCTGTGTCTTGTTTTTTGTAGAGGTGGCAAAATTGGCATATCGGTTACGGGTCACGTATTCTCCAAAAATTTCAACTTTAAGAAAAGTTCTATTTCTCCAATAATAACTTAATCACTTGAATAAAAAGATATAAGAGGTTTTATACTTTTATGCATAAAAATTACGATCTGGGCGGTTTTCGACTTGTTTGACATATTTATCCTGTTTTCTTTTTGGCGATATCTTTTCTAAATCCGTTTGACCAGTCAGAGATAAAACAAAGATGCCATCTCTAGTTTTTGTAGCGTGGAATGCTGCCATTTATGCTCAAACAGGGTCTTTTTTAGTTTGTTACTGTTGTGCTTTTTTGGACTCACAATTTCTACACATGTAAATCTTCAATTCATTAGGATCTGACCATCGGTGTTCATGTTGCAGGGCAAGATGATCGTATATAGTTGATTAAGATTACAGTACATTACGTAGTGGCTTTCAAATCAGTTCACTTTACCCTTTCTTAGCATAACCAAGATGGATGATAATGGGCATCATGAAGTTGTGCGCCATAGAATAGATTACTACAAAGAAGTTCATCCTCAGGTGATAAATTTCTGTCTTCATCTCTTGTACCTTCGTTCCATTAAAACCTTAATGTTTAGCTAGGAAAGTACTTTTATACAAGTGTTCGAATTAGGCATATTTCTAATATACCAATCAATAGGAGATATTGTAGAGTAACATCATTCACATTAATAATCTTTGTGATGACCACTGATTGATGTGACTTGATCGAGTTGTGCCCTTTTTTAATTTGGCAATGGTGACTAAATAAGTATAGTTGTTAGTATGAAACGTCCTGAAATATAACTTGATGACATCTGGAAGGAAACTTAATAAAGAAGGGATGAAGATATTATAAATAAAGTTGGCAATTTAACAAGATGCTTATATTTGCAAAGCTTGAATAAGAGGGCATTGCTATCAGATACCTGTCATGTAGATGTGAGTCATGTGACAAAATGGGTGGGTTGGGCAACAGGTGAAAACTGGTAGTTTATGTGCAGGTCGGTTCAATGCTTTCTTGTCTAAGATTTTTATTTTTTCTTATGAACACATAGTATGTAAAATATGATTGCTAATTCAGATTACTCGTGTTCTAATGATAATAAAAGTAATATCGAGTGGGACGACCCCCCGCGTTGCGGGGGAGGAGGGGTGGGGGGTGTTCCCCAACTTCTTTTTGTTGGAAAAATTATTTCGTTAATAATTACGCAAGTTTCATAATTTTTCCAGGCCGCTTGGTACGAAAAATAATAAAAACAAAAACAAAGACAAATACATTGATTTCGAGAAAGTATTGCATATTTATACTCATTTTTGTTGGAAAAATTATTTCGTTAATAATGGCGCAAGTTTCATAATTTTTCGAGGCCGTTTGGTACGAAAAATAATTAAAAAAAAAAAATTCATTCACTGTAGCTACTGTAGCTACAGTGTAGCACTGTAGCAAAATAATAAAAAATTACTCTTGTCAGAGTTGGGTTTTAATATAGATATTCTAATGATAATAAAAGTAATATCTTCTTTTAAATAAAAACATTAAGGTGGTTCTATCCACTAAAATCACACTTTCGGCTGGAATCTTTTATGGGAGAAAGAGATGAATATATTAGTCAAATTGACTTAACAGAACCATAAACGAGATGAATTGTGTATGGGACATTTATCATTTTGGTAATGGACCGTTTAAAAAAACCGACACTAATTGTGTTTATGTGGTCACTTTAATTAAGTAATTTAACGCATTCTGCTTTATGTAGTGGAATATGATGCCTCAGTACCAAATGAAGGACCAAAATCAAAACGCCATACAGATGAACAGAAAATTCATGCACATAATATCTGAAAGAAAAACCGCTATTGAAGAGCGGGACAGAGCTTTATCCCAAAAGAAAGCAGCATTAGAAGAACGTGACATGGCAATCCAACAACGAGATGCGGCAATTGCTGAGCGAAATGACGCCATAAGAGAAAGAAATAACGCCATTGCAGCCTTACATTTCCACGAAGCCACCATGAACCCCCAACCCCAACGAGGAGCTAAACGAACTCACCACCACCATACACAACCATCATATATGCGGGAACCACGTGTAACAGAAGCATTTCCATTAACTGCTGTTCAAGCTGAACCTGTTAACAGGTCAAAAATAACAACGAAAGAGACTAAATCACGCAAGAAACAGAAGAAAGTAGGTGAAGATTTGAACCGGAACGTAACAACAGACGGTTCAAAAGCAGAGTGGGATGCTCAAGAATTTGGCTTAGTGGAACAAATCAGTTTTGACCAGCGAACAATGCCAATCCCTATCTGCTCTTGTACCGGTGTGGCAAGACAGTGCTACAAATGGGGTAGCGGTGGATGGCAGTCTTCTTGTTGTACTACAACTATATCGGTTTATCCACTCCCTCAAATGCCAAACAAACGCCATTCAAGAATGGGTGGTCGGAAAATGAGTGGGAGCGTATTTACAAGATTGCTTAGTCGACTTGCTTCACAAGGTCATGACCTGTCATCACCTATTGACTTAAGAACCTACTGGGCGAAACATGGTACAAATCGTTACATTACCATCAAGTAGAATAACAGTTTTACTCCTCCCGAAGTGTAGAAGCTTGTTTTTTTTGGGTAAATTATTTGTGCTTTGCTAGAATCCGTAGGGAAGGGGTCTATTTAGTGGTGAAAGCTGTAGGAATCACGCAGGTTTTTTTAGGGTTTTTACGCATTGTATGCAAATGTTTTGCTGCATTGTTACTATTGTAGCCTGGGCTTTTTTCGGTTTAATATAATCTTTTGCCCAACTTTCTTCAGTTGTCTATCTGAACCGAGCCACGCCTAGTTATTCTCGGCTCAAGAAATAAGCTTTTGGGACATTTGCAGGTGAGCCTATGCCCCTGTCCTAGTGTCCTTGGCTTTGTTGTATAGTTCTTGCTTATTGTTTTGTCTTCGTGGATGGTTGTGAAGTAGGATTAATTTCTAACAGAACATCTAATGGACACTACTATTATGAGACATAGGTTTGAAGAATTAGCTTTGGTTTGTCAAGATTTTTTTTTATGAGACTTGTACGTGATTAGTTATTCGTAAATGTGGCAAATGTGACACATTTGCGTACAAACAAGATGATTTGTGGTATGTTTTAGGTTGAATGTTTGTGAAAACATATAACCGAAAATAAAACAACCAAACGGGTGAAACAAATCGAAAGCCAACTGAAATGTGTCCAAATGCATAAAATGTTATGAAATATCGTCTCGACGGCTTGTCTGGTATTTAACATGTAATGTACGAGTTCCTGGATATCACCAGTATGTAAGATTGTATGTTTTTTGAACGTGTGAACAAGCATGAAGTCATTAAGGGGGTGGTTGGCTAAGCTTATGAATTGAGGTTATGTTTATCTTACATACGCGGCTTATGACTTATAACGAGGTGGGAGCCCGCGCGTTGCGCGGGTGTGTTGCTTATAATTTTTGTGCTATACGTGTTTTGTCGTATTTTGATGCGAAATGGATTTTTTGACAAAGGATTCCTTTTGCAAAGAGCCGTGAACTTCAGGGGTATTTTTTGCCATTTTTTAAACAGTTTTTTTTAAAGGGACGACTTTTGCAAAGAGCTGTAAATTTTCGAGGTATTTTTTGCCAATTTTGAAAAATATTTTTTGGTGTCATGTTTTGATGCGAAATGGATTTTTTGACAAAGGACTCCTTTTGCAAAGAGTTGTGAAGTTTAGGGGTATTTTTTGCCATTTTTCAAATTGATTTTTTTTTAAAAGGATTACTTTTGCAAAGAGCTGTCAATTTTCGGGGTATTTTTTGCCAATTTTGAAACATATTTTTTTTAGATAACTTTTCAAAAAAAAAAAAAAAAAAAAAAAAAAAAAACACTGTAGCTACAGTAGCACTGTAGCTACAGTAGCACTGTAGCTACTGTAGCAATACTCACAAATTGTACTGTAGTTTCTACAGTACACGCGTGAACAGTACACGCTTTTTAATATATTGTATAATATCATGAGCTCATAAGCTCTTGTTAAGTGTTTGGTTTAACTTATCATTACTAACAAGGTCAATGACAAACAAAAAAAAAAAAAAAAAAAAAATTTTTTTTTTTTTTTTTTTTTTTTTTTTTTGCGGTAACAATGGTTTCTGGCCTTTTGTCCAACTAATATAAAGGATTTGAGCCTACCGCCACACAAAATCTAACCGGGTAAAGCCTTTCCCTTTTCAAGAAGGTTGATGTGATCACTTAGAATTGTTTGCACTTAGCATGAATTGAACTTGAGACTTCTTAATGGTTACTCAAGCTCCTTACCACTAGGTCACCCCTAAGTGGTTAAAAGATAATGTAATTATTAAACGAGATATAAAAGTATTTTTATATAAGCTCACTCATCTTCAAATAAGACACAAAGTTTTGACTTATCAATACCCCTCATATAATCTCATAAGCATGGGCGGAGACAGAAAGGCGGCATGTACCCTCTAGCGAAAAAAATTTAGTGTAAACAAACTCCCCCTAAATCAGGAGGTTTCGTCTACATGGTAATAATGAAATAAAGGTGTTTAATTTGAATAAATATATGTATTTGTTTGTATCATGAAATTAGATTAGAGTATACTACTTACAAAAAGTTAACAAGTATTCTCCAGTGAGAATAATTTATTATTATCAAATGAGGTGAACTAAGGTTCTTCGTGTTCAGGTTAACTGATTTAACACGAAACTGATCAAGGTATTTTTATTGTCGTTTCTGACTGTCTCTGACAATTCTCAAATGTGTAACTTGTGAAAGTTTTAACCATATACTTTTTGTTAGGAGGTTATTATTTGATTATGGTTAATATAATCAAATGATGATACTTTTGAGTTTTGACAATTGGCATACATTTCATTTTTATTAGTAGTGTTATTTGCATGAAAAACTTTTTTATATTTACGTCACATTGTCACGGGACCTACACTAATGGGCCTGTAGTCAGTTAGCCCAACACGTGAACTTATCCTAATATCCTTAAATGCAAAAGAGATTGGGCTACATAATGGGCCCACTACAAAACTTATCCTAACCTTTGTTGGCCTAGTAATGTCTTTTTAATAATATCCTATTAGCCGTCTTTCTCAAATCAATATCACTTAATAATATCCTAAACTTATTTCCAATTAAGTAACAATACATAATTCTAGCATGTATACACTATACACTATCCATTTATATGGACAGAATTGTACTAATAACTTTAATTTTTATTTTATTTTTTTTTGGTATGCAATTATGTGGTTGTATTTCCTATTATATAGTAATTATCCAATCCTTAGTGTTGGTTAATAGTGTTTCATGCATTGATCATCATCGGTGTTTACAATATTAGGCATATAACCCTAACACATAATACTATCAGGCCGTAGCCCATACAAACGACTATTGAGCTATACAAACTAATGAACTATACGACTAACACTCCCCCGCAGTTTGAGTGGGATGACACCGGACACTCAAACTGGTACGAAACTCCTCAAATAAAGCTGAAGGTAATCCTTTGGAAAAAAATATATACATACTAATAACGTGACGGTACATGAAAAACTCTAACTTGACCAGCAGCAACCAAATATCGTACAAAATGAATATCAATCTCTATATGCTTCGTACATTGATGCTGAACCGGATTAGAAGATAAGTATACGGCACTAACATTATCACAGTAGACAAGCGTAGCGGAAGACAAAGGCGTATGCAGCTCACGTGGCAGGTTCCGCAACCAACAGGTCTCAGCAACAGCATTGGCAACACCACGATACTCTGCCTCTGCACTAGAACGAGAAAGCGTTGGTTGACGCTTAGAGGACCAGGAGAGGAGGTTGTTGCCAAGAAAAACACAATAGCCAGAAGTTGATCTCCTAGTAGTAAGGCAGCCAACCCAACCAGTATCCGAATAAGCAACCAATGAGGAAGTAGAGGATGGAAACAACTGTAATCCATAGTCTAATGTACCCCGAACATACCTCAAAATCCGCTTAAGAGCCGAGAAATGAGGCTCACGAGGATCATGCATAAAAAGACAAACCTGCTGTACTGCATAAGAAATACCAGGTCTAGTAAAAGTAAGATACTGTAGAGAACCAGCAAGACTCCGATATAACGTAGGATCAGAAACCGGATCACCATCATCACCCAGTTTAGACTCAGTATCAATAGAAGTACTACTTGAGTTAAAACCAACCATATGAGCCCGCTCGAGAATCTCAGTAGCATACTTACGTTGAGATAAGAACATCCCTGTAGAATCACGTGTAATAGAGACCCCCAAAAAATAGTTAAGCAAACCCAAATCCGTCATAGAGAACTCCTGATGAAGAGAAGCAATAATCTGCTGTAATAAAGACTCAGACGAAGCAGTCAGAAAAATATCATCAACATAGAGTAATAAATAAGCAGTGTCTGTCCCCTGTCGATAGATAAATAATGATGAGTCACTCCGACTATGACTAAACCCAACCTTAGTGATAAAAGTAGCAAACCGTTGAAACCAAGCCCGAGGAGCCTGCTTAAGACCATAGAGAGACCGTTGCAATAAACAGACATAATCAGGATGAACAGGATCACGAAACCCAAGCGGCTGATGCATATAAACTGTCTCAGCCAAATCCCCATGTAGAAAGGCATTCTTGACATCTAGCTGATGAACTGGCCAATGTCGAGAAATAGCCAAACTAAGAACTGTACGAATAGTGCCCGGTTTAACAGTACAATAATTATCGCGAACAAATTGACGAACAAAGATCAAGTTTTTGACAATATTAGGTGTTATTAAGACATTGTTGAAATGAATGGGTCGGTGAGGAGTAGGCAAAATGCTATGGCCAGAGTTGATAACGGGAATAGAATGCCCGTCACCAACCGCAACAGATGGGTAAATACACAAATTAAAAACATCACTAAGACAATTGACATTATCATTAAGATGAGATGACGCACCTGTATCCATATTCCAGTTACCGACGGTAGGATCCTGAAGTGTCACCGCATTAAAAGCACTAGGTCACTACTAGAAACTCTGGCATCAGCAACGAATGTTTGCATCGCTATTTCGTCACTAAAGCCCTTCAACGATGGAATGGTGACGGATATATTTCGTCACAAAAAAGGGCCTCGCAAAATTTTAGCAATAAGTTTAGCGACAAAAGTTTTAGAGCTTCAGCGACGGATTGTCGGTCTCCAGCCCCTCTCTAGAGCCTTTATAAAGTCACCTGAACTAAATTTGATTCAACCATCAAGTGACGGCGTAGCGACAAACTTTTTTGTCGCTAACAGTAATGACAAAGTAGTCACTAATCCATTTCTAATAATCGGCCAACCATTTTGTTGTTATTCCGTCGCTACTAGAGACGGATATATTTGTCGTTGATCCGCCACTAAAAGTATTGTCTCAAAACCGTCACTAACAATTTGTTGCTTAAATCAACACCATTTCATAGCATGTTTGATCAAATTCATCTCTAATTTGTCACGATTTAAAAATATTTTAAGGATAAAATATGTCGCTAATCAGTCAATAAATGAAACAATTTATTTACTAATTCAAGATGTTAACGGATACCACACCGATAATAGTCACAAAATCCATATCCAAATCAAATAACAAACATATCCAAATCAAATAATGATGCGTGCGATGTGTCGTTGCGGTTTAGCAGTATTAATGCCTACTCAAGTTTTAAATTTATATTTAGCCGACTTATCAATAACACACACACTTAACGAGCAGTGTACCCGGTCAGTATGAATATAATGGTAAGTAGAGTGTCGATCACTAAGAGTGGAACGTATTATCTAGTTATTCTAATCAGTATTTTAATATATTAAGTTAGCTATACAACCTAATCTAACGCAAGGGGGTTCAGCCTGAGAGACTGGCACGATTTGGTTGCAATTAAATAGTAAAATAAACCAATAGGCACGAATCAGCAAGTAGCACACACGTACACAGATAAATACTTGAGACAATAAGAGGGCTGTCCTTATGATAAGTAGTTTGTCACTTGTTTTATTGCTAGTGTTATATGAAGTGTATAGTTCGATGCAACGCACCGAGATTAAGTCCTTTCTCGTTGGTTCTAATCTTATCGGCGAGTAAACCCTTAATGATTACTTATGACTATCCTATTTATCTTTCTCCTACTTTTCTACAGACCATAGAATGCATAGGCGATCTAATAAATAGGCGAGGGCAGAGGCATGGCGACCCGATCAACGCTCAGCTAGACACAGAGGTTATCAATGCACTAATAAAAGTCACCAATGACATCAACATATAAACTTTAATTAATGAGAAAGCAGTTTTAAGGGAGTGCAATCTTTCCGTTGTCACATTACACAAGCCACCAATCTTGATGAATTAAAGTTTACTAACACAATAAAACAAAACTACTTAATGAATTAAACACATGCAGCACCTTCTTACAGCTCTTGTATCTTTGATTTGGGTGTGTCTTGTGCTGCTGCCTTGACTGAATTCGTCCTAGGTTTCTGGTCTTCGGTTAAAACTTCGGAACTAATATTATATGCTTCGAATTCGTCTGGTCTTGGGGTATTTATAGTTTCTGTCTGAGGGTAAGATGCGGCGCATCTAGTAAGTAGATGCGGCGCATTTACTTAACTTCGCGTGGGGTCCAAGATTATAATATTCAGGAATATTCGTACACCGCCAGAAGATGCGGCGTAACTCCATTTATAGATGCGGCGCATGTCCTCTTGTATCTTGGATCGTATCTGGTGAAATATTGATAGTGATGCGGCGCATGTAATGAGTGAGATGCGGCGCATCTGGAGCAGAATAGTCTTGATCTTGTACATTTCGGTAGACTCTTAACTTCTTGCATGTTTTGCCCCATAATTAGTCCAAAATCGCCAAGTTTCACCAAATGCTTGTTTTTACCTGAGAATTACAAAAGTAAACGATTAAGTATCAATCCTCATACATAATATAATAAAACAAGTCAAATAATTAGGATAAATGATAGTAATAATATGTACTTATTTGAGTTCATCAAATAACAACCAAATTCGAAAGAAAACAAACATCTGATCTTCGACAACATAAAAGGAAATCTAAACCAAAGATTCTCTCTTACATAAAAGTTAAGAGGACCTATAAAGCTCTTGAAAGTGTAATGGTTGATGTTTAAGATGTACTGCCACTTGCATTACCTTGCTTTGTTTTTGTTTTGCGGGTAACACGACTCTTGATACCATACTCAACAAGCATATCTTGAATTTCTTCACGCATTTCTTCCTTGAGCTCTTCAAGCATTTCTTCCTTTAGCTCTTCGCGCATTTCTTCTTTGAGCTCATTCTTCATTTGTTCCTTGAGCTCGACTTTCATTTCTTCCTTCAATTCTTCCTTTAACTCTCCACGAACACTATCAATATAGTTCTTGAACATAACAAATTCAAATATTAGTTTTTTTTTTAAATAGCTAAATGCAACTTGAGTAGGTCTTTTATGTAAAGTGAGTTATAATTCCAGGATCCTTACAGAACTAACCTCAAAAGATCTGAAACATTATAATTTTCAGAATAGTTATGTTTGTGTCATTAAGAAACCTGGAGCTGTTTGTATATAAAAGAAAGAAACACACCTGAACATCTTTGGATCCTGAGGATGGAGCACCACTACATGTAGTACTTGGTGTGTCAGTCATCGTGTACTGTGGATCTGACATAGAACCCCACCCAAACACTCCACCTTTCGTATCATCTCCGGCACATTGTTTCCATAGGTAAGCATCATAAATGGGATGGTTAGCAGGATCTGATCCATATTTATCCACCAGAGCGCCATTATATGCAGCCTGTAGATAGTCAAGCGAAAAAAAGTAAGAATAAATATGGATGTAAGAATAACCATGGAAGTAACTATGGAAGTAAGAATAAATACTGCCACTCTCTCTGATTTAGACGTAATGAATGCTCCTTTCTTCGCGTGTGTGAGCTCAAATAGTTCAGCAGCAGTTGGGGGGCGTTTGTGTACTTGTTCCTGTAAATTCGTAAAATTTTTGTAAGATTTAAAAAGAATACAAAATAATACTTTGAAGCTTGAACTAAACATAACAAATATTAAAAAAAAATAAAAAACAGAAAACGCAAATGGAAATATAAGTAGAATCTTACGAATTTCTTTTTATGTTGAGAAATTGTAATTGAGCCAGCACAATGTTTCGACACAGAACCTTCTTTCAAGGTGTTCCGATTCTGGCTACCTGATACTGCTTTATTTAGCCATTTTGGAGTGTTCTAGACACGGTCAATCATGTCTTCCCAATGGCTTGATTTTATCCATTCCGGGTTATAAGGCTTAAGAATAGTACAATCAGCACCATCAAATTTAACCCCGGCCGTATGTGCCAACTTCACTGACTCGTTTCTTGCCTTTGACATGATATCTGGATAACGCTTCTTCATACTATTCTCCCACGCATCATGGACCAACACATCACTCAAACCTTCCCACTTGAACAATTCCTACACATGCATAAGTTATGATGTTAATTAATTATATCATTTTAAAACAAGTTGGCTTATTTACTAACTATAAAACAATGATGAGCACATTATTTTGACACCAAACGCCCAATGACTATTTGCTATCTTTAGGTTCTATATGACAAAAAAGAATAACTTAATTCAACAACATCCATCTTATTCAGCAAATCAGGGTAAGATACTAAGATATAGGCTGATTTCACTGGTTGTAGGAACCAATTAGGTACATTCAAAAATCTTTCATATGTTTTTCTAATGTAACATAACAACACCAACATTTCAGAAGGTTAAAACAAAAAGTAACAATGTACATACCTTAAAATGCGCCCATAATTCATCACGACCTGACTTGTCAACCTCCTTCCATGTTGTCCAGGAACCATTAAACATGGTCTTCAAGATAGAAGTTATCTTACGAGAGACCTTTGGGTCAGTAAACCTACAAAGCGAAACATTGCAACAAAATGAACACTAGTAGCAGCATATCGAAAAAAATTAACACTAATATCACAAGCAACATGTAGATGTATTTAAATAAATATGTAACACCCCAACCCGGCAAGGGTTAAGATGTCACACTAATGGTTTCATATCAGATTAAACAAAGCATACATTACAGTAATACAAGAAATCTCAAAGGTTACAAATGAAAAACTGAAATTACAAGGTTACAATGCGACTACAGATTTTAACAATATAAAAACTTCAAATCATCTCTAAGCCAAAATAGCTATCAAAGTCTTCTAAGTCCAAAAGTCTCTTCACTCATACCCAAACCCGTCGTCCTGCTTATTACCTGCCGCACACGAAAAGAAAACGTGCGGCTGAGCTTAAAAAGCTCAGTGAACAGATACATATACAAAGCAATGATAATGAAACAGATATAAGATATAGTGCGCTGGGAAATATCAGAAGGTATAAACAATAAGGATGATCAGAGGAAAATAGGATAGTCATCTACCACGAGCCCAGAAACAGATCATATCATATCGTAACCATAAATCTTCATAATCATATAGAGGGGAGACCTCTCAGATAATCAGATAATATGAGGGGTGTCCTCATTCTTCAAATGGAGTAGCTAGCTCCCAGATATATGTGAAAGGCGTGTATTGCACACAGCACCAGTCACCAGACAAGTCATATCATATCAGATTAAATCCACTAAACAGATCAGATCTAGGATTGCAATCCATACGCCCCCCAGAAACATATATAATCCATAATCAAAGTAATGCGCATATCATAATCAGAATGGGGACGGTGTGAGGAATCACTCACCCACACATGAGTCATGCCAGTGGTGCATCACAGACACGGCCAGGTTACCTTCCTGGCTAGGTAACAGAAATGTGGCTCGGGTATCAAACTAAGAGTCAAAGGTCAAAGGTCAAAGGTTCATATCATAATCAGGGTGTCATATCAGAAGGTTCAATATCAGAAGTTCATAATCAGACCAGTCAAAGTATCAGAAGTTCAAATATCAGAAGGTCAAATATCCCAGGTCAATATCCAAAAAGGGTCAATGTATCCGATGGTCAAATCTTCAAAAGGTTCAATATCAAAAGTACTTTTCAAAGGGTTTTCTCTTAAGGTTCATTTAAAAACAATCATTCAAAAATAGTTTTCATAAATGGTCTTTCAATTAGTTTTCATAAAACGAACTTCAAAATAGTTTTCTTAAAGTCAATATATCATGCTTGAAAAACCCTTTCAAAATACTTTACTTAAAACATTTCCATCTCATATAAAAAAGGTCTTCATATCACAGGTTCAAAATCAGAGATCAAAGGTCGAAGCAAAGGTGTCATAGCAAGGGATCGTAACAGAGTATCAATTCAGAGAATTTAACAGATCAGAAAAGAATCATAGGAAACCTTACAGAGAAGGTCAGAATATCTGTACCTTGACGAAAGCAAACAAACACCAAAGGTGATCACAAAAGGGATGACAACTACTCCCGCTTCACCGGATCTACACGAATATGATAATCAAGTATTATTTTATGTTCATACGAATCAGGTTACTTAATTTAGTCGGCTTTCCATTTCTAGTAAGTTTTCCTGAATTAGAAATTTAATACTTTAAGGTATAATTGGTAATTAATAATATTTATGGGTTAAAATGCCAATTATAATAGTTTAGAGTTAATTATGTTTAGTAGAGTTTAGGGTCAAAATGTAAATTATCAAAATTAAATATTAAAAAATGTCAAATAAAATTATTTTAGGGTTTATAATATAATTGATATCAAGATAATAATTTTAGACCCCGTCGTTCATAATTTATTAACATATCATTGATATTAATCTTAGACCGCGACGACCAAAATATGTTTTATAACGTACATAATCACACGACTCTCAATTACAATTCGTACACACACGCTTAACATTTATTTAATACTTATTATCATGCATACTAAACCACACTATTAATCGTCCATGCTCTTTATATTTAACTCGACAACCACACACACAAGCTCCATTTATATTAATACCCATTCGTTCATTGACCCAAGCTTCTAATATCTCTACTCGTTGTGTGAGCATGCTTTATAACAGGTTTTTTTTTTAAAAAGTTTCTACACTAGATAGAATTACATAGGACATATTCATACAAACGCCATGACTATGATATGCTTGACCCCATATGCATGCTAGCACCCATTTCATGATCACACTCACACAATTATTTTACTTATTATTTTCGAATCATGCATGCTACTCGTTTCTTTATTTTCTTAGTTTCTATTCTGATTTTAGATCATGAATTTGAGATCAAACTGAGTGTCCAAGACCAGATTTGTGAGCGCATAATAACTGATTCAGAAGACAAAGCAGAAAACAACATCGACTCGACCCTCGCGACACAAAAACAAATCCGAGACACCCCTTTATAAACTCATGCGACACGACCACATTCGGAACTCACACCATGTAGCCTCACGTTAAAACTATTTAGACCACAACCATCTTTAAAAGCATCATTAGATTAACCCTACACCTGTTCGAAAGTAAATTAAATCACAAGACCTTAATTATACATAAAGCCATTGGACCCCTTTCTTCTTCTTTTTTTTGTGACAAAAGATAATAAATAGGTTCTTATATTTTGTTCCATTCGATCCATGTCATCTTCCAAAATCCAGAAACTTGTGTACATGTAAATCGATTCATGGTTAACACATTATAGGGTTGTATGTTAAGAAAATTCGTGATTTCATGTGAGATTAGATTTTTGTATACATGTTTCTTTTAAATAGCTGATACATATAGCACAAAACATGAATCATAAAAGTGTGATAGACATCAAATGAGGATAAAAGAGATCAAGGAAAAGGTGTGTTACCCTTTGATGCTCGACAGAATAGAAACAAGGACCAAGAGATTCCAAAATAAAATGAGAACCGAGCAACCACCAATCCCTACTCGAACCCGCTATACGCGATCAATCAAACACCTTTATAAGCTTTCTTGAATTCGAACAGAGGAGAGGAACACCAGAGAAGGAATGCCACTATTATATCTTTAGGGTTAGGGTTTTATGTATTTCTTGAAGCGTACTTTATTTTGTGTGAGATAAAATACACCGGTCTCCTCTTATTGTGTTTGTGGATTTCGGTAATGGGCCAAAAGGCCAAGGACTTCATGGGCTCAAATAGTTGGGTTCTTTTAGTGTTTTATTGATTGTGAAACAAAAGAGAAACGGCCCACAATAATTATTCGTGTCGCGTAGAAGTAGTTCTCGAATTTTCTTTTAGGTTTCAGAATATTTTCGGATTCAAAATATGTTCAGAATTTCACTTGTGAAGTTTCGTTTAATTTATTTGGACATATGGTTTATTCGTTTAGTTACTTCCGGTTTTATAATTAATCGTATCCATAACTTAGGAAAATTTCAAATTAGACGTAAAATTAGGTATTTAAAATTTAGGGTTTTACAAAATATGCATACTCTCCGCCATCCAAACTGATCATTGTCCTCTTTGATGGGTAATGTGGGACGTGTTCGATAATGTTTGAACCTCTTCGATGCTGGGGTACGTCTGTGTTTGGCTCATCCATGCCTACAGGTTCTTGAACCCGTGTATCAGAGGACATGGCTGAATTTGTCTTAGAACGGGTACCAGAGGTGTTAGTCAGTATACTTTTCTGACCCCAACCAGGAGCAGCTGCATTTGTATCAGAGGACATGTTTGAACCTCTTCGACGCTGGGATACGTCCGTGTTTGGCTCATCCATGCCTACAGGTTCTTGATACCCGAAAACAAGACAAAAAATATATACACAATGCATAAATAACAAGCAAACGATTTGTACAACTATCCAAGTATGAACTATTAAGCATTGGAAAAACCGTTACTTATGCTAGTACTCCCATTAAAATTGAAAGCTACTTTAAAACTTCTACAACTTAAAATTAATTTACATATAAAGATCGTAAAGTCCCTGTTACACACCATTGAGATGTTACATAGTGTAGCTTCTTTCCCGCCTATATTGCACTTCTGTTTCAACAAACAGTCGCAAAAATAATGCAAGGCACTACTTAGAAATCTTTATGAAATCCCAAAACTGATGGAAGGCACCACTTTACAATAAATTTTTTGAGAATCTATTATTGTTATATTCAATATCAAATGTTTGGTAAAGTTGTACAAGTTTGAGAATGAATTAGAAATTATCCTCAAATTATAGAGCTAACATACATCAATTCGATTTCATATATGTAATCATGTAACTCAGAGAAGTAATCGACAATTAATTGAAACATAGAGACCAAATTGTACCTCCAATTAGGGTCGTAGGTTGCTGGTGTCCCTCAATTTTCTTTAGTGGGATAATGAATTAACATAAGGGGTTGAGCTTTTTGTTGAACTAAATTGGTAAGTAACTGTTACCTCCATTTTTTTTTCCCGGGTTATTTGTTTGACTAAATCAAAGAAGTTAACCGTTTGCCTCTACATCCTTTAGTTGGCGGGATGTACCTGTTGCCGCCTACATAGTTTAATTGTTGCCGCCTACATCATTTATGGGTGAGTTATTTGTGTGGCCTGTTTGATTTGAGATATCATGTGATTATCATCTTTTTATATTTGCTAATAAATTTGTTCTTTAATATGGTAAAGAGATATAAAATATCAATTTTAAAAGGTAATACCAAATAAGATTTTTAAGAATTGGTAAAACACTTTCTTATTTTCTTACGGTAGCAAATACTGTTAGTTTTATAGATTAAATAATTGTCTTAGTCCCAAATGAATATAGAATGATTAAGTCCAAATAACTAAGTTTAGCCAAATTACAAGTGTCGTCATTGACTTTAGCAAATGAAAATATAGTTGTTAAATATCCTAGAGATATCTAAAGTTTTACTTATTTTAAAATTGATAACTCTAATGAAGTTTTGACTAAAGTATTTGAATATATTAAAATTGTGAAACTCGTGGATAAACTTAAGAGCTTCCTCAAGTTGTAATATATAACATGATAATCAAAATGTTCTAATATAAATATTATCGCATTACGTGTTTTTTTCTTTAAATTTAATTTGGCTAAATTGGTCTTCATATTTTTGTGGTTGTTTTGACTCGTCTTATCATTTTAAACATAACCTAGCATCCATCATTGTTAATGATCGGGAGATTTTCAAATACGTATAAGACTGACTAATTTTTTGTTGTTACTCTATCATTGCCCTCAAAGAACTGTCACTATATTATTATACTCAAGTCCATCGTTAATCAGTAACTAAGTGAAAAAACTTAGCGACGTATTTGAGACAGCTAAAAAAATCCATCGCTATGTCGTCATAATTTTGTCGCTAATAGTTTCAACCTAAGTTCGTCACTAACTTCGTCTCTATATGATTACATTTAGCGATAGAATTGTGACTGATGCGCAATTCCTCTCTAATTTTGTTACTGATTTGTCACTATTTTGGTAGCTAATTTATCAAAGCCAAATTTGTAGGTAATTTATCACTAATCCGTCACTGTGAACCAATTTTTTGCGACAGACTAATTCAGTCGCTAATTTCCGTCAATGTTGCTCAGTATTCTAGTAGTGGTGTTTCTTGTCCCGGTAGTTGACTCGGCTGTTGACCAGCCAAAAAAGAACCCCCCCTGCTGCTGTGGACCTGCTGTTGAACCTGCAGCCAGAAACTGAACCCCTTGTGCAGGGTGAACCCCCTGTGGACCAGCTGTTGAACCTACAGCCTGAAACTGACCCCCTACGTAGTGTGAACCCCCTATAGGCCTGCTGTTGAACCGGAAGCCAGAAACGGACCCCTTTGCGCAGGTTGAACCCCCTGCTGTTGTGGAGGAGTTAAGACGCTGATGCCACGAATACTGACTCGCTAGAAAAGCATGCGGAATGATGGAAGGCTGAGTGATATGGTAAAGATCTCCATTGCTATCACAGCGGAGCAGCACCCGACGCGTTTGAAACTCCTTAACAGAAAAACCAAAAGGGTCAAACTCAACAGTACAATAATTATCGTGAACAAATTGACGAACATAGATCAAGTTTTTGACAATATTAGGTGTTATTAAGACATTGTTTATGTAACACCCGTATCCCGGCAAGGTACTAATTATGTAAATAATAAGTTATGTGGATTATAAGTTATGTGTTCTAGATTAGGTAATAACCTAATGGGTGGCCAAAATTGGAAGAATATGAATAGAAGGACTAAAATTGCCAAGAGACCAAACTTGTAACTAACATCAAATAAATATCTTAGCCATTAGAAAAGTCTGGAAACTTTGGGTGTGCTCTATGTGTCGACATTAGCAAGGAGAAAAGAGAGGGAAAGCCAAAATCATCATCTAGCTCATTCTAGCCATCAAGAGGTGATCAAGAATCATTAGAGATACCTTAATTGTTATCTCTTCAACAAGTAAGTACTTTCCCCAATTTGTAGAAATTAAGGTTCATGTGGTGGATTTGAGTATTATGGATAAGGGTTGTAAATGATGATCTCCTTAGTTAATTAGTTGCTAATTATAGTTAATTTTGTAATAGGAAGCTTTATAGAAGCCCAAATTAAAGCCAAGTTGGAAGCTAGTAGGAATCAAGGTAAGTATATGAGTATAATCCTTGTTAATGTTATGATGTTAATGTTATGTTTGTGTTAATGTGATTTGCTATAGAGCTTGTAAATGTATTTTAGCTTGGATCCAATGCTAAATGTGTAATGCTATATAAATTACTTGCTTGGTCAAGGTGAGTAATAATCCTATTGAATGCTCCTTGTTGTAACACCCCCGTTTTCGATATTCGCAGCGGAAATATAAGTTGGGGTGCTACTAAACAGTTCACAGTCATGATGATAGAAAACGACTCGAAAAGAGACGTTTTTAGATAAAATTGTTATCATTCATTTATATCAGAGTTACAATATGCAGGTCCCAGCAGGAGGTTCCAAAATACATTAGTAAAAGTATAATATTGGTTTGAATGATAACATAGTCCATAGCCAATCCCGTGCCGAGCCATGCTTTCCATAACCTGAGAATACATGCTAAAACGTCAACACAAAGGTTGAGTGAATTCATAAAGCTTCGTAAATGAAAATGTTTCATTTATTCAGAAATATGTTGGTTCCAGTTATTCAGAAATAAGCCAGTTTCTGTTGTCAAAAATACACTGTTCAATGGTTCAGAAATACGTTTGTCCAGTTATTCAGAAAGATATCGTTCAGTTCAGTTGGAAATCATTTAAACACAAGATTAAATATAATAATTGCCACTCACACAATTATTATCAGGGAAAGATGTATTTTATTGCACTAAGTCTCATGAAACGCAAAACATTAACAGAACATCAACAGTCATGAGCTAATGATGTAATAATTACCCCATAATTAAATGTAGGTAACCTTGCCCCCGGGTAGGAGATTGCCACATCTCTTTATTCATCTCAAATATAATGCTTTGGGTTACGTTACAGTAACACAAAGGGGTTGTCAGCCCAATAGATCTATCCACAATATTCGCGCTCACCCTAAGTCGCGGGTGATTAGAGGTTCATGATGGGAGGACTTTTGGCTTAATTAAACTTAGCTTAAGGCAATAAAATAAGAATAACATTGGAATAATACTTGTGTTTAATACGGGAAAAAGTCCATTAGTGATTCATAAGTCATGTAAATGCGAACAATGTTTATAAATGTTATGAGCATGTATCTCCCCCAAAAATAATTCAAAACATGTAAAAGTAGGGGTTATGAACTCACCTTAGCAATCTGGATGGAAAACAAATGAAAGAAAGTTGATAAACGTCTCCGGACAAGTAACCTGGGTTGTTATGCCAATATTTAGTAATCATTTCTGATGATTATATGTTTATTTTGTTTCGTTCTGTAATACTTTGGTTAATGGTTAAATGCTTAGTTGAGCCAATATGTAGTTTCAAAAGTAAGATTTTATCTTATCTTTTATCTGTAAGTTTCGGTTCAGTTTGTTTGTTAAATATATATATATCTTTCGTTCGTTTGTTCGTTCATTAGTTCATTGGTTCGTCGTTTAAAATAAACGTATTATGTTAATATAGAGTCGGGAAAACAAAATAGAAATGATAAGAATAATGGTTAAGAAAAGTTACGCTTTAATCCCTAAGGTTTGGTCAAATGACAGTTCACACCCTGGACTTTTGGAAAATGACAGTTTCTACCCTCAAGTTTCAGAAATAACAATTTCTACCTTGTTCATTTAATATTGCCAAAAATAACCCTTGATTATAATTCTTTACAAAATTAGCCTATTAAACTCTTATTAATTAAAATTTGAAAATCATGGCTTGGCTAGAGTTTTGGACATCGATATCTTAACGAATACTAAATGATTTTTCGTGTTCTCAGTTTCTATAAAAAGACAGCTAGGTCGACTTTGGACATGTAAATTTTCATATTTTATAGAAATCATTTGATACTCAAAATAATTTACTAAAGTCGACTAGGTAACAGGTTTTTACAAAAATTTGGGAAATAGGTTTTTAAACTAACGATAGACCAAACTTTGAACGCAATTATCTTTTAAACCACTCGATCGTTTTAAGTGATTTTTCTTTCTAAAATAAGTTCACTATATGAACTTTATTATGCCAAAAGGACAGAATTTATATGGATAAAATAAGGGTCAAATACTAGGTCAGAAGTTGGGTAGTTCGAGTGATAAGTTTGAAAATAATCTGGAAAGTTGAGTTTATAAACCTAGCGATGGGGTGGTTTTTGTAGTTTGATAACTTTTGATTTACTTGAACAATTTTTATGATCTTTGTTTCTAAAATAATTTTGTTATATGAACTTTGATGTGCCAAAAGTGTGGAATTTTTAGTGCTCATTTGGGGTTCGAAAACTGAGTTCAAAGTAGGGTCACTAGTCGACTTTTATTGAAAATTATATAACTGGAAATTCATTTCTATCTATAGCGATATGGGGCAAGATTCAAGACTCGATATCTTAACCAAATCTTAACCTTATCTCACGATTCTTTTTCCTATATGTTGCTTGTTGGGTGAACTAGTTATATGCCAAAATTTAGATTTTTACAGGGTCGTTTGGGTGTTGGTTTTCAGGTTCAAAGTTGGGCTGTGGGAATGTTTTTGGTTCGATATAGAACACAGTAAAGGACCCGATTAAGTTTTAATAATTTTAGGGTTTATGACTAGGGTTTTTAGACATGGTACGTTTATTTTAGATGTATATTAACATGTTTATCATAGTGTTGATTTGTTTAAACAAAAACTCGAATACTATGGGTGTGTTAGGGTTTCTATTCGAACAGAAAAAGAAACAAAGAAAAATATATGTTGGTTCGTGGTTGTGTTTTATTCTAAGGATTATTAGGTTATGATATTAAGTAAATATAAATTAAAATGAACTGAAATAAAAGGGTTTTGAATACTTACTTAGGGGTGAGGATCGAATAGGGTTTAAGGATTGGATGGTTTGGACTCTTGATTCTAGAATTACTCCTCTTCTCCCGAGCTTACTGAGGTCTTGTTATGAATAAGTTTGGACTGTGATTAGGGCAGAAATGGGATTGGAAGTTGGTTTGTGTTTATCGAATTGATGAGGGAATAGGGGGGTGAAGTTGGCTGCTATTTATAGAAGTGTATGTTAGGGTTTTTGGTGGGACATGAGGAGGGGACATTGTATGCATACAAGGGTTGACAAAAATAGGTGAAGGGTGCCACTTGGATAGGAGGAGGAGGAGGGATGAAGGAGAGTGATGTGGCCGAATGGGGTGCAAGAGTTTAAGCTACCAATGAGAGGGGTGCTTGAAGGGGAGGGTGTACACATGGAAGGCTTTGTTGAAGTGAATAGGAGTGTATGTCTTTGGCTTGATACATTGTATCTTTAGGATGAAATTCTAGTTTGGTTATGTAATTAGATTCGAACCAGGTTTCTAATGGGGAGGTCGATTAGGCTTAGAGTGATGGTAATTTGTGCTTTAGAGGGTAGTATCTTAGGGTTGGATGTCTTAACAAGTTTAGTTTAAGTGTTTATGTTATTTAGAAAAATATTTAAGTTATGTATATATAAGTATAATTCGAATCATATGAGAAAAGATGGTTTGTGCTTATGTGAGTTGTACTTTAGGTTTAAATGAGTTGTACAATAATTTAGGATGTGTGAAAAATATATTTTTAATAGTTTACTAATTTATAAAATTTATTTGTTAAATGTTATTAAGTTAAAAGGTAATTAAATGGAATTTATAGTTTTTGTGCTTTAGGCACTTGTACTTTGGCTTAAAAGACTTGTAAAAATATTTAAGGAGTTTAGGAAAAATAATTTTTAAGAGTTATGCATGAATGGTTTGTTACTTGTGCTTTGAAAATACTATAAATAGGATTTTTATAAAGATTTTGTAAATAAATGATTTTATGCATAAATGACTTGTACACTAGCTTAAATAATTTGTAAACTTAATATTTTGTAAAAATATTATATAAATAAATTAGGGTTTGTGAAATGAGTACATAAAATCACAGTTATGTGAATTTAGGGTTATACCAGGAACTGATATGGAATTAGGGTTTCTAGTGCTTTAGTAACTTGTACTTTATCTCAGATATGTTGTATTTTTATGTTCTGGGGTTTAGTTGTTCATATTTGGTATTGTGATGATTTTAGGGTTCCATAGAAACTCTATTCAGATAATGAATGTTTTGTTAAGGATTTATCGTAAAATGGTAAATGGTAATCTGTAATGTTTTTAGATCGTTATGTTTATGAAATAAACATTAGGTTCATTAGGCAGGTCTGTGGGAGCACGTTTATCAATGATGTGATCTACGTCACATAAGATAGGAGATACATTCAAAAAAAAAAAAAAAAAAAAAAAAAAAAAAAAAAAAAAAAAAAAAAACCCGTGGAAAAAGGATAATAATTCTGTAAAGTAAATAGGAAATTTTACGAGTGGTTACAGTATCCCCCTATTGAAGGGAAATTTCGTCCCGAGATTCGGCCTGTGTTGGTTGGAAAGTTGGGAAAAATGATGCATAGGGATAGCTATATTCAGATTTCTAACCTTTTCCGATAGGGAATGTAATAAAGGAAAATCGTACAACGATTTGGGTTAGGATGAGAGTTTGATATGCTTAAAATGCCTCAAGTTAAAAATAATATTACTTAAAATATTATCTCATTCTTAGGCCTCATTTCTGATAATGTCGTTTCGCTGATAATCCTTGGTTCTCCGTTTAATACCTAAGGATCAAGGTTTGGTCAGTTTCATCTCTACTGGATGAACTAAATTTGAATGTTTTGCCATCTGATGCGTCACTGTGCAACGGTTAGATTCCTAAAGTTGGTGAATAGTGATTTTAACGGTCGATTAAACGGTTAAATTTTCACCTATAAATACCTCATTTCTAATCCTCATTCTTTCATCACAAATTTTCTTTCTAAAAACCTCAAAATGCCACCTTTGGCAATTATCTTAGCAATTGTGTACATTGTTGCGGTTGTTACCTATATGGCGTATAATCCGGAAGGGGATTTTGGTCTCCAAGGTGCGGTCTTAGTGTTTGTCATACTACTTACAATTGTTGCCTTTTTCATGGATTAGACTTGGGGAAAATAAGTCTTGCGCTAGACTTACTAGGATGGTCTTAGTTTGTGTTTTCTAGGTAATTCTCAATGTAATAAAGCTTATGTAATCCTTGTAATATTAGCACTTCAGTTGCTAATTATGTTTCTATGTATTATCTTCCAAGGTTTCTTAATAAAATCTTAGGGTTTTTCTATCCATAATGTTGTCGAATTCTTATCTTAGAGATGATGTGTAGTAGTTGTAGACTTTTGTTGTATTGAATCGAAACAATAGTTTATAAACAATTTGCTTTTGAATGAAAATTAGTAGTAGAAAATCTGAAAATATAACTGTTCCAATTCATCACATGATTCTTCCTGAATTATACATAGTTGATCAGGTTATGTATAATTGAGGACCAAATGATGTAATGTTTTGTTCAGTCTCTGTGGTATTTATTCAAAAAGTTTTAGATGGCGTTCAACGCTTTATTTTTGAAAAATAGCTTCATAAATAATTTTCAAAAGCATAGGAAAATTTTTGTCCACACTACAGTGATGGGTTAAGGTTTCCTAAGGTATTAATGAAATAACCTCAAAACAAATCTTAAAGTTTGTCTAAGGTTTTACTAGGCAACGTTTATGAATAGGGTATGGAGAAATAGAATAGATATGAAAGCTAAACGCAGATTTGGGAATATGAAGGAATTGTTATGAGATAGAAATTTCATAGAGTAGAAAGATAATTTATTTAGATTACGTTCATCGTAACTAAAATAGTTCTGAAAGGAAAATACAACGTAAAGAGTTCTAAACCTCAATTTATTCATTACTTCAGAGATATCAAACTTAAAGGTCATACTAGGACATAGATGTGATTTCTTAATGAGTTCTAGTTTTCTTCCAAATCAGTCTTAGTCTTCCAGTTGGGATTGAAGTTCGGGCATCGACTCTTATAATGTCCTTTTCCGTTACATCCATAACAAGTCACGGTTCGTACTTTTGCTCTTATTGTCTTACAGTTTCCGGACTGATGTCCTATTTCCTTGCATCTTCCACACTTGACAAAACAATCTCCATAATGATGTAACTTACATCGTTGACATAGAGGTCGTTTTCCACGATAAACAGCTTCATGAGTAAGATGCTCGTGATGGCAGGCGGGGTAGTGAGTTGGGATAGTGGTTTCTATCTCATGATGTTTTCGCTTTTGGTTATTTCGTTCAATTCCTAGGGTAGTGGTAGGTTTAGTTATTCCTTCTGGGTTTTTGTTATAAATTGGTCTATAACCCGTAAAACTTTTAGGGGTACAAGACACATTCATCTTCTTCTTTCCCGTAGCCTTCTTATTGCTTCCTGAATAAGCCGTCGTAGTCACCTCGAGTACTGCTGCAATGAGGTTGATTACCAACTTCTGGATAACTTCGGGAGTCATTGGCGTAGTATTTTTCATTCTGACTTTCTTCCGGATATGTCTGGTTAAATATCGTAGATAAATGATTAACTCTTGGTATAGCTGCTAAGGAATTAATTAATTCTCTTAGATTTCAGCAACTTTCTCTTCATTCATCAAGGTTCTCTTCCGAAATTTTATCTTATGGGGTTCTATGGTTATTATATGTCTGGATGAGAATAGCATGATATTAATAACTCGATCAATTGTTTTTACAAAAACAATTAATACAAGGTCTTTTATTAATATCTCATGAATTAGGTTTAGGGTTTTCTATCGTTATCATAAGGGTTTAGTCCTCAAAATACCTCTATTACTTAATGGGCTTTATGTTTGGTTAACTAGGTAAATGACACTTATTGGGCTCTAGGTATAGTTTAGTTCGAAACCATTCGTCTATTAAACAAATGATAGGGTTTTATGGAAAGTCATTACATAAATGCACAACATTATTGTAAGACATGATGGAAAAGAATTTATTCTCAACAATAATATATACAACAAAAGATATTTGTCATACATTTATTGATTGATTACAAACTCTGAAGATTTCAGGTTTATTTGAAAATACAGGAAATACTTAACCAAATACTATTTGGTACAGTAGACACAACGTTGTTACACATGAGTTAAAGATCAGCCACGCCCTTGGCGTAAAAGCTTAACTTCATTCTCAAGTTGTAGTTGTGAGATTTCCATTTCCAAGAAACGCTCCTGAAATTCCGTGTTCACCTTTATCTGACTGTCCAGCATAGATTCCAAAGTGAAAATCTTCTGACCCTGGCAGATTGCCGTCTCTCTGGCCATCCATAGGGTTCTTTCAATCTCCGCCACTCTACCACGTAGTTGACTGTTTTCCCTTCTCGCATGACGAATCCTATAATCTAGGCTTTTATATTTATGTTCGTGCGTATTCTTCATTCGTTCAACACTTGCTTCCAAGTCAAACACCGTTCTCCTTTCGTCATTTGTCCTTCTAAACGGAGTGTCGAAGTTACGGTCGTACCACTCGAAACGTAAATGTGGTAACTCCTCCAAATGTTTAGCGTGATTGTCGAGAATACTGGCGTGATGATAAAGAAGAGTCCACATGGGATCTTTAGGTTTAGGGGAATTAGGCGTAGATATAGCATCCGGGAAGTTTAGTATCGGGGTTTCGGGAGTATTAGGTTCTAGAGGATTCGATTCATCACCTTTCTGAATTGTTTCTTGGTGTGAGTTTTGTCCAACCTCAAATGTTGTTGGGCAACCAATAAACTTTTCATCAGATGGGGATTTCCTAAGTGGGTCGGTAGGTGGTGTACATATAGTACGGAAATTGGTTTCGTTAAGTTCGGGAGTTTCGGGGACATGATACTGTAGTAACCCGCAAATAGTAAAAATAAGAAATTCGAAATTTGCAAATAGAGCAAATCAAATAGTTATCAGATGGGGGAATTATTAATGCCAAATAATCATAATGAAGGATGCTCTAAATTCTGAAACATACCTGGCACGGAAGGCGTAGGACTTTATGGTGTAAGTTTATTTATTTTTGAAAACGCGGTTATAGTCCAACGTTTAAAAACATTTGCTTCTCTATAACCATGAGCTCTGATACCACTCTGTAACACCCTCGTTTTCGATATTCTCAGCGGAAATATAAGTTGGGGTGCTACTAAACAGTTCACAGTCATGATGATAGAAAACGACTCGAAAAGAGACGTTTTTAGATAAAATTGTTATCATTCATTTATATCAGAGTTACAATATGCAGGTCCCAGCAGGAGGTTCCAAAATACATTAGTAAAAGTATAATATTGGTTTGAATGATAACATAGTCCATAGCCAATCCCGTGCCGAGCCATGCTTTCCATAACCTGAGAATACATGCTAAAACGTCAACACAAAGGTTGAGTGAATTCATAAAGCTTCGTAAATGAAAATGTTTCATTTATTCAGAAATATGTTGGTTCCAGTTATTTAGAAATAAGCCAGTTTCTGTTGTCAAAAATACGCTGTTCAATGGTTCAGAAATACGTTTGTCCAGTTATTCAGAAATATATCGTTCAGTTCAGTTGGAAATCATTTAAACACAAGATTAAATATAATAATTGCCACACACACAATTATTATCAGGGAAAGATGTATTTTATTGCACTAAGTCTCATGAAACGCAAAACATTAACAGAACATCAACAGTCATGAGCTAATGATGTAATAATTACCCCATAATTAAATGTAGGTAACCTTGCCCCCGGGTAGGAGATTGCCACATCTCTTTATTCATCTCAAATATAATGCTTTGGGTTACGTTACAGTAACACAAAGGGGTTGTCAGCCCAATAGATCTATCCACAATATTCGCGCTCACCCTAAGTCGCGGGTGATTAGAGGTTCATGATGGGAGGACTTTTGGCTTAATTAAACTTAGCTTAAGGCAATAAAATAAGAATAACATTGGAATAATACTTGTGTTTAATACGGGAAAAAGTCCATTAGTGATTCATAAGTCATGTAAATGCGAACAATGTTTATAAATGTTATGAGCATGTATCTCCCCCAAAAATAATTCAAAACATGTAAAAGTAGGGGTTATGAACTCACCTTAGCAATCTGGATGGAAAACAAATGAAAGAAAGTTGATAAACGTCTCCGGACAAGTAACCTGGGTTGTTATGCCAATATTTAGTAATCATTTCTGATGATTATATGTTTATTTTGTTTCGTTCTGTAATACTTTGGTTAATGGTTAAATGCTTAATTGAGCCAATATGTAGTTTCAAAAGTAAGATTTTATCTTATCTTTTATCTGTAAGTTTCGGTTCAGTTTGTTTGTTAAATATATATATATCTTTCGTTCATTAGTTCATTGGTTCGTCGTTTAAAATAAACGTATTATGTTAATATAGACTCGGGAAAACAAAATAGAAATGATAAGAATAATGGTTATGAAAAGTTACGCTTTAATCCCTAAGGTTTGGTCAAATGACAGTTCACACCCTGGACTTTTGGAAAATGACAGTTTCTACCCTCAAGTTTCAGAAATAACAATTTCTACCCTGTTCATTTAATATTGCCAAAAATAACCCTTGATTATAATTCTTTACAAAATTAGCCTATTAAACTCTTATTAATTAAAATTTGAAAATCATGGCTTGGCTAGAGTTTTGGACATCGATATCTTAACGAATACTAAATGATTTTTCGTGTTCTCAGTTTCTATAAAAAGACAGCTAGGTCGACTTTGGACATGTAAATTTTCATATTTTATAGAAATCATTTGATACTCAAAATAATTTACTAAAGTCGACTAGGTAACAGGTTTTTACAAAAATTTGGGAAATAGGTTTTTAAACTAGCGATAGACCAAACTTTGGACGCGAATATCTTTTAAACCACTCGATGGTTTTAAGTGATTTTTCTTTCTAAAATAAGTTCACTATATGAACTTTATTATGCCAAAAGGACAGAATTTATATGGATAAAATAAGGGTCAAATACTAGGTCAGAAGTTGGGTAGTTCGAGTGATAAGTTTGAAAATAATCTGGAAAGTTGAGTTTCTAAACCTAGCGATGGGGTGGTTTTTGTAGTTTGATAACTTTTGATTTACTTGATCATTTTTCATGATCTTTGTTTCTAAAATAATTTTGTTATATGAACTTTGATGTGCCAAAAGTGTGGAATTTTTAGTGCTCATTTGGGGTTCGAAAACTGAGTTCAAAGTAGGGTCACTAGTCGACTTTTATTGAAAATTATATAACTGGAAATTCATTTCTATCTATAGCGATATGGGGCAAGATTCAAGACTCGATATCTTAACCAAATCTTAACCTTATCTCACGATTCTTTTTCCTATATGTTGCTTGTTGGGTGAACTAGTTATATGCCAAAATTTAGATTTTTACAGGGTCGTTTGGGTGTTGGTTTTCAGGTTCAAAGTTGGGTTGTGGGGATGTTTTTGGTTTGATATAGAACACTGTAAAGGACCCGATTAAGTTTTAATAATTTAAGGGTTTATGACTAGGGTTTTTAGACATGGTACGTTTATTTTAGATGTATATTAACATGTTTATCATAGTGTTGATTTGTTTAAACAAAAACTCGAATACTATGGGTGTGTTAGGGTTTCTGTTCGAACAGAACAAGAAACAAAGAAAAATATATGTTGGTTCGTGGTTGTGTTTTATTCTAAGGATTATTAGGTTATGATATTAAGTAAATATAATTTAAAATGAACTGAAATAAAAGGGTTTTGAATACTTACTTAGGGGTGAGGATCGAATAGGGTTTAAGGATTGGGTGGTTTGGACTCTTGATTCTAGAATTACTCCTCTTCTCCCGAGCTTACTGAGGTCTTGTTATGAATAAGTTTGGACTGTGATTAGGGCAGAAATGGGATTGGAAGTTGGTTTGTGTTTGTCGAATTGATGAGGGAATAGGGGGTAAAGTTGGTTGCTATTTATAGAAGTGTATGTTAGGGTTTTTGGTGGGACATGAAGAGGGGACATTGTATGCATACAAGGGCTGACAGAAATTGGTGAAGGGTGCCACTTGGATAGAGGAGGAGGAGAGGATGAAGGAGAGTGATGTGGCCGAATGGGGTGCAAGAGCTTAAGCTACCAATGAGAGGGGTGCTTGAAGGGGAGGGTGTACACATGCAAGGCTTTGTTGAAGTGAATAGGAGTGTATGTCTTTGGCTTGATACATTATATCTTTAGGATGTAATTCTAATTTGGTTATGTAATTAGATTCGAACCAGGTTTCTAATGGGAAGGTCGATTAGGCTTAGAGTGATGGTACTTTGTGCTTTAGAGGGTAGTATCTTAGGGTTGGATGTCTTAACAAGTTTAGTTCAAGTGTTTATGTAATTTAGAAAATTATTTAAGTTATGTATATATAAGTATATTTCGAATCATATGAGAAAAGGTGGTTTGTGCTTATGTGAGTTGTACTTTAGGTTTAAATGAGTTGTACAATAATTTAGGATGTGTGAAAAAATATATTTTTAATAGTTTACTAATTTATAAAATTTATTTGTTAAATGTTATTAAGTTAAAAGGTAATTAAATGGAATTTATAGTTTTTGTGCTTTAGGCACTTGTACTTTGGCTTAAAAGACTTGTAAAAATATTTAAGGAGTTTAGGAAAAATAATTTTTAAGAGTTATGCATGAATGGTTTGTAACTTGTGCTTTGAAAATACTATAAATAGGATTTTTATAAAGATTTTGTAAATAAATGATTTTATGCATAAATGACTTGTACACTAGCTTAAATAATTTGTAAACTTAATATTTTGTAAAAATATTATATAAATAAATTAGGGTTTGTGAAATGAGTACATAAAATCACAGTTATGTGAATTTAGGGTTTTACCGGGAACTGATATGGAATTAGGGTTTCTAGTGCTTTAGTAACTTGTACATTATCTCAGATATGTTGTATTTTTATGTTCTGGGGTTTAGTTGTTCATATTTGGTATTGTGATAATTTTAGGGTTTCATAGAAACTCTATTCAGATAATGAATGTTTTGTTAAGGATTTATCGTAAAATGGTAAATGATATTCTGTAATGTTTTTATATCGTTATGTTTATGAAATAAACATTAGGTTCATTAGGCAGGTCTGTGGGAGCACGTTTATCAATGATGTGAACTACGTCACATAAGATAGGAGATACATTCAAATAAAAAAAAAAAATACCAGTGGAAAAAGGATAATAATTCTGTAAAGTAAATAGGAAATTTTACGAGTGGTTACACTTGTTAATGTTATGATTAGTGTTAATCACCAATCTTATGTAAATGTAATATTGGTTATATCTTATATACTTACTAAGCATTTTCGCTTACGGTTTAGATGATGATGGTTTTGTAGGTTCTAGCGGAGGAAGCAATGGTAAGGATCTTGCCTAGCTTGTAGTCATGGAATAAAGCGTAGTGTAGTTAGAAGGTAGATTAGAAGACCATAAACCATGGACCAAGCGTATTGAAGTTGGAAGCCCGAAGTGCCCTTTTGTGCTTGGGTATATTTTAACTCGTGTGGTCGTTTTGTTATTTATGGTCTCGTTGTCAAACAAGTCCTTTTGATCATGTAAACGTCATGGGTTTAATCGGTGTATGTGTCATGAGTCGTCTTGGTTCATAGATATGAATGTGGTATGTAGTTATGGATGGTTTTAGTGTTATTAGGGTGTTTGGCGTGAAGCCTTTCTCACCCATTTTGATGTATATATGGTGTGATTTGTTGTGGAACAAGTTTGAAATGATAAGTTATTGTCGTTGGTCAAGTTTGACGTAAAATGGAGGTCGTATGGGTTGTTTGTAGTGAAAATGGGTCAAAACGGGTTATTTGCATAACCCGTCTAATTAGTAAAGTACCCTTTCGGGAAGTCGTTCGGTAAATGTTTTTGTATGAAAATGAGCCCATTGATATACTAAGTAAATCTGGAAAGTTTGGTTAGCTAACGAGTTCAGGAGGTCGGGTTTTCATTCACGGGGTTTGAAAACTCATCCGAGCGACCAGAAGGTCTGAACCGCCCCGGTTGAGGTTTGAACCGGCAGTTCAGACCCATTTTGGGCCCCAAACCGGCGGCTGGAATTTCCCAGCCGGCGGTTCAACATATTTTTCAGATTTTGACAATTTTCGAAAAATCATATCTTTTAAACCGTAAGTCGTCATGGGTCGTGCCACCCGTCGTTTTGAAGGTAATTGAGTCTATTTTCATTTAAAATTAGTCTCAAGTCCTGAATGTGTATAGATTTTTGTCAGTTGTCAAAAGAGTGACAGTATGTTTGTAAAAGTCAAGCGTTTCCGTGTCAAAGTTCAAAATTTTTTGTCTAAGCGGGCACGGGTCGTTACAGTTTAAATGAAGGGGTCGGTGAGGAGTAGGAAAAATGCTATGGCCAGAGTTGATAACGGGAATAGAATGCCCGTCACCAACCGCAACAGATGGGTAAATACACGAATTAAAAACATCACTAAGACAATTGACATTATCATTAAGATGAGATGACGCACCTGTATCCATATTCCAGTTACCGACGGTAGGATCCTGAAGTGTCACCGCATTAAAAGCACTAGGTAAAAGTGTTTCCTGTCCCGGTAGTTGACCCGGCTGTTGACCAGCCAAAAAAGAACCCCCCTGCTGCTGTGGACCTGCTGTTGAACCTGCAGCCAGAAACTGAACCCCTTGTGCAGGGTGAACCCCCTGTGGACCAGCTGTTGAACCTACAGCCTGAAACTGACCCCCCTGTGCAGTGTGAACCCCCTATGGACCTGCTGTTGAACCGGTAGCCAGAAAAGGACCCCCTTGCGCAGGTTGAACCCCCTGTTGTTGTGGAGGAGTCAAAACGTGACCCCCCCCGATAACAATTATTATTATTAGGCTGAGATGGGAAAGGGGCCTGGTAATAGGAAGGAACTTGGGCCTGTGAACCAAAACCATGTGGGGCATGCGAATTGGAGTAATAAGGAGCAGCATAGCATGCAATGGGTTTAGTGTTATCACTGGAGTGTTGCAAACTTGTGGTAGCACTAGGTAACTTTAAATCTCCCTCGTTAAACCCACCCTGAATACTCATCTTAGCCAAAAGAGTTTAGAGAGTCACTAATTCATGTTGGGACAAATTGTTGCAATGGTAAAAGTAACATTAGAAGGACGAACAGAGGGATTACCATGTATGCTGTCATGAAGGAATTTGCAATAGACACCAAACCGACAAGACCCTTTATTGAAATTGAAGCATGGTTTGTTGACCTTTTCATTAGAGGGAGTAGAACGCCGAGTATTAGAACCGGAATTAGCCAACAAAACCAAAGGTGACGAAGTGGTAGTATCAACAAGGGTGTCTTGAACACGTAACTTTAACCTCATCTCTTCCGTGGTAAGCATAGAACAAACCATTTTAAGGTCCGGAAATATCTCGCGATGGGCAATGATAGTAGAGACACTATCATACTTTGTGGGCAACCCTTCCAAAGCAAATGTAACGACATCGTCATTGCTAATAGGAGAACCAAGGCTCATCAACATAGTAGCAATGTTCTCAATCTTACGAAAATATGCATCAATACTCATATCCCCAAGCTTCAATGCACGCAATTCGGCTTCAATGCAATAGACCGGGAACGCTTATTGTCATTGAAGATCAAGGCAATTAGGTCCCATGCTTCCTTTGCCGTTTGAGGGTCCTCAACAACAAGACGTTATTGAAGAGTTGTGGACAAGGTGATGAAAACCCAAGAAAGGATAATGGTATCAATCTTTAACCATTCGGCATCGGGAGGTGGTAGTGGAGTGCTTGAGGACGCTTCATCCGTTGTTTTGCCCAAAATATGATCCAAAAGATAGTACCCCTTGCAAAGATTCTTGAAAAGTAAAGCCATGAGGAGTAGTTCATCTCCTTGACATCCAATTTTACCGGAACGAGGTTGTTAAGGTTAGTTATAGTCATTAGTTTGTCGGAAAGGAGGAGGACGGGTGTTGGGGGATCGGTGACTGTCATAGTGACGTAGGGAAATTGGTGTTTGAAAGCGTGTGAGATTAGGGTTAGGGCACAGGTGATATCAAAAGTGAGATGGTTATAATATTAAGGTGAGTTGATTGCAATAAATGCTAGGGTTAGGGTTTTTATGTTTTTAAAATTCCACAGGCACGATTCTAAACACTAAAAAGAAACAATAACTGGAGCAATCAACACCAACTGGTTATCATACAAAAACCAACGATTGGTGGAGTAAAGAAAATAGCAGGCGACTGGCTATCACAACAAAGCCAACGGTCGACACAAACAAACCAAAAAGAAAAAGAACGAAAAGAGGTCAACTTGATAAGTCTTGAACCAATCAAGCGAACAAACAGTGACGGAAAAAGTTATATGATGGATCGGCAATATGGCTTGATACCATGTAGGTTAATAGTGTTTCATGCATTGATCATCATCGGTGTTTACAATATATAGGCATATAACCCTAACACATAATACTATCGGACCGTAGCCCATACAAACGACTATTGGGCTATACAAACTATACAACTAACACTTAGAATATATACTTGATTGATAGATACAAAGATTTAAACTATAATATATGATTATCTTTAATCAAAATTGGGTCAATCAATTGATTTTGTATCTTGTGCTCGTTTTTCACACGCAAAAGAATGAAAGAAATTCATCTTATCATTATCCACTTGCTTATGGTTATGAAAAACTAATTACTTATTATTTAGTAGATGTAAATATGTAATAGCATCCATATGCGTGTAATTCTATACTAAATCGTATTAAATGTCTCATAGAATTAACATCTTTTTAATAAAGAAAACAACCCATTGGTTCGAACATGAGGCGTATAGCGAATTGGCAGGTTCTCACTGATCGTTTTAAGGCTAGAATGTCGGGTTGGAAGGCAAACCTCCTTCCCATAGGTGGACGTCTTACTCTCATTAAATCCGTGCTAGGTAGTCTTGGTATCTATTACTTGTCTATTTTCAAGGTTCCCGAAATGGTTGTTAAATCTCTTGAAAGCTTGCGTGTTACCTTCTTTTGGGGTGGTCACGAAGACATCAAGAAGTTTGCTTGGGTTAAATGGTCTAATATTCTTGCTTCTCTTGATAAAGGAGGCCTCGGCGTTGGAAGCCTTAAAGCTTTCAATATGTCTCTTTTATTGAAGTGGAGATGGCGTCTCTTTCAAAATCTGAATGCTCTTTGGGTTCAAGTGGTTAAAGCCATTCATGGTAATGAAGTTGGCATTGATCTTAGAGGTTGTCAAACTAATGGAGTATGGTCTAGTATTGTTGGAACGATTAATCATCTTCATTCGAGTGGTATCATTCCTCTTAATTCCATTCGCTTTAAGGTTGGTGATGTCTCGTCCATTCGTTTTTGGAAAGACACATGGTTAGGGGACGACCCCCTTTACATCAGATATAACAGGCTATTTCACCTTGACAATAACAAAGATTGTTCTATTTGTCAGCGCATTGTCAATGGCTCCTGGTCTTGGGATTGGAGTAGGCCGATTACAACAGGTAGAACAAAAACTGAATTTGATAAGCTTATTCTTGACATTATAGAGTCCGACTCTTGCATTTGGAGTCTCTCTAATGACAATACTTTCTCAGTGAATAAGGTTAGAAAGCATATCGATGAGCATACTCTCCCCTCGTTATCCTCTGGCACTCGTTGGTATAAGATTATCCCCAAGAAGGTTAATATCTTTATGTGGGCGGATGTTCTTGGACAGGCTTCCTAATCGATTGAACTTGTCCTCCCGAGGTTTGGAACTTGATTCGATTTTTTGCATGGTTTGTAACGGGTTTGTAGAATCAAATGCGCATACTTTTTTCACTTGTGACACGGGTTCTTCTGTTTGGCATCTTGTTCGCTCTTGGACTGGCTTTTCGTTCCCGATCTTTTGCTCATGTGAGGACTGGAACACTTGGTTTGATTCTTGGCGTGCTTCCAAGGACAAGAAGTCTCGTGCTTATGCCATCTTCGCGGCTACCTGTTGGAACCTATGGCGTTTTAGAAACAATATCATATTCAACTCTCAATCTATGAGGTATTTTTTATTTTATTTGTCTTGTTTCCTTTTCTTGGCTTAAATTTAGAAGTAAACTTTGTAATAACTGGAACAATTGGCTGCAATCGCCTTTGTAATTTCTAGCGCCTTGCTAGTTTTCTTTCTTTTATATAATCCCATTGCTGTTCAAAAATAATAATAATAAAGAAAACAACCCAAACAGCTAATTGAGGTTTGGGATTTTTAGTGGAGGGAAAACTTTAGATACATAGCTCAAATTTAACTAACTTATTAGTCTCCTTGTCTTGTCTATCGTGAATTTAGCCCTTTGGGACATAAGTTTAGTCATGCACGCATTTCTTTATTTAATTTTTATTGTGAGTAAAAAAAAAAAAAAAAAATCAAAAAAATCTACAAGTTGGTGCATGAAAAGGCTGCAAACAAGTTGACATTTTAGGTAGCTACCCAAGAATGAGCTTTGTATGAATCAAGTTCGAGTCAGGTTGAAGGAAAGTGCAGTTACCTATTACATGTCTAGTTTGTGAAACAAATAGTAAAAAAGGTTTAAATGCAAAACAACAAGATAAAATTTCAATCGTATAATTCTTGCTATTAGAATGGATCAAACTCGATCAATTGTCTATATGAGGAAATCTCAACGTGTCATTGGAGTGTTGCCCGACTGGCATCACTCCTCCACTGTAAATGTATAGTTGATCGGGAGAAAAAGAGTTTAGAGTAATAAGTCATGAATTCAATCCCGACTACTAGAAGGCAATTGTTGGGACTTCTTTTATTAGAATGTGGGTGACATCGACAACAAGTTGACTTCTAACACACCAACTCCAACGACAAAAGGAGATATCTAATCTACGTGTGGCTACCTTCTAAAGACACCTTTCAAAATGATCTATTATCTATGGGAACACTATACATACCCCCTATAAGTCAAATATATATAGTTTTTGTATAACTTTATGAAAAATTAAACCCCACACGATTAGTGCATATTGACAATAACGTGATAGATAAACTTTCTTTTGAAATAAAAAAGCACATAAAAAGACGAATGAATCTTTCCATAATTTTTGCTACAAAAGCATGCTATTTTTCTGAAGAAAAAAATAAAAATAAAAATCATTTTAGCGAAATGAAATGCAACAAACACATTGTGTCGAGTTTTCATGTCACTGTAAAATCACCAACCGAACCAATCCAAATTCAAACTGGAATTCAGTCGTTTTGATATATGATTTTGTTTGGTTCCAAAGATATTCTTTGGTATACAATGCCGGAAAAATTGAAGGCTCTTTTTAATTAGGTTTGTTTAACCAGTGCTCTCGGGACATTAGTTTAAATGATTAAACAAGAAAAGTTTGTATTCATTAAATACAAAATCACATTTAATTAAGGTAATTTATAACTTTAATTATTGTGCATCAAACACATTTTTCAGTTTAAAAGGAAATTTTGTGTTGAATTAATACGCATAACCGATACCCTCAGGACACTCACTAGACAATCCCGTTTAAATCAGTAATTTCCTTTTTAATTTTCCTTTTTCTTTTTTCTTTTTTAATTTCCAAATTTACATTTGTTTTATATAGAAACTAATGTATTTTAAGAAGTTAATGTGTTCATTAAAGGCTCCTTAACACATGCACATGTCACTTGTGTCACATGTTAGTCAATCCCTTTTACCTTAACCGTACTTAGAGAAAATACCCGTCTTATAAAAAGGTCGGAAGTGGTAATTACCGTTTGCGATAGATGGTGGAGCCTGACAATTACAGTCGATGGGGTAACTAAATTACAAAGTTTGTTGTTAGCGAGCAAATTACAAAAACAAATATAAATTTCAGTAAATTTACATAGTTTTTTTTTTTTTTTTGCTAGGGGATAGATGCTAACCCTGCCCCCTAGTGTCTCCGCCCATGGCCAATAGTTCATTGTGAGGATAATTAGATTTAGGATCATTCTTAATCTCAGCTAAAGTAACAACTTAGCCTCAATGTCACAACCGGGCCCAATTATTACAAATGTAAATGTTTCGAAATGAAATCAGGATTGGTTTCATTAAGAGATGGCACATCACCAAAAGTGATGTGCACACAACAAAATCACATTAGTGACACACATAATACAACATCACATATGCATGATTGTAATGTACACATTAGTTTTGATAGTGTGCACATCACCTCCCTTTGATTAAACCTTAAAAATAGTTTGGATTAAACTTGAAAAAGACAAAACAAACTTCTTGTTTAAATCAATAATTGTGGCCAACAACGTAACGCTACAATGTATTGCCATTGTTGTGCACCCCACGTCACAAGATACTTGAAGACAAACAAATAAATCTAATTCTTTTATACAATGAAAATCTAATATACTTTGATTTGTTGGACTTTTAATATGTTTTTGATTTATCATGAAATCTTTTATATTTTATTTATTATACAAGTATACACAACCATTGGCTCTTGTCGGAGGTTGTGCATACAATGTTATAATTTTTATTATTTTCTTATGGATACAGTACAATTGCAATATTAAGTAATTCAAAATAAGTAAAAATAGATAGGTCTTTGTTAAATAATTAAAAAAAAAAAAAAAAAAGAAGATCAGAATAATATAAGTGATGATGTACCCTCCGAACGGGTCGGAGGACTCCCCTTCGAGCCTGTGCGAAACCCTCTTTCGGAGGCCCAGGTTGATCTCCTAAAACGTTTCATTGGCGTAAAACCATTCATCTATGAAGTGGTTACCATGTGGGAATCCGCCAACCGAAGCCTTAAGCCCTTCGAGGTATCTCCTTCGAAGGAACTAGGACGGAGAACCATTCTGACCTGGTCATACCCACGTCCCTTCTTCCCTTAGGCTTTCCCGCCAAAAGGGAGAACGTGGGTCACAAAGCCCTAGCGGTTACCACATTTCATGGGACGCCCCCATGATCTCCGAACAAAGTGCAACCGCCCTCTAAAGCTTATTTCTCCCCTATAAATAGCTTAGACGGGCCATAACCATGGTACGCTCAATCTAACATCAATTGAACTATCTCAACTTACCATATCACATACTTACTCGCACGCCGGAGGTGGTTCGCAGGGTCCAACCCCTGTGCAATCACTTAACGTAGTGTTTTAGTATTTCTTATTTCAGGTTAAAGACAAGCTTGACGCAACCTGAACACCCCATAAACCTTTTGATCATCATCGAAGGCCTGGTAGTGCAATTATTTGTACAATCAGTGGCGCCATCCGTGGGACCGCAACAATTGGTCTCGTTATTTCCAAGCTTATAACCAACCAACTACTTTCACTATATATCCGGCATGGATCAAGGGAGAGAAGATACTCCCCCACCGGGTTTCTCTACCTTGGCACCAATACCAATCAATGACTCTAACAACCTTCCCCCAATAACCGCTTCCACGTTCACTACACGTTCTCACCCAGAAGTAACACCCAACCATCATGCTTCGACTTCAGCCAATCCGGAGCCTATTATTAGCCCAGCCTTTGTCGAAGCCAACCACGAAGCGTTGGAATCTCTTTTAAGGGCTCGCAAAAGGCAAGTCAGGAATGCTGAGATGCGAAGGGAATTGGAATACTCAAGTGACGAGTATGATGAAGAGATGGAAATGGAGCCTAGGCCTCCGGCCCATGGACCAACACTCTCAGCCCTAAGGATTGGGTCCCCAGTTGGTCGAAGGCTAAGCCGAAGGTCCGTTGGTTTCGAAGGAGTCCCGGAGAGAGCTCCAACAAGAAGAGAAGGGGTGGTTACCCAAGGCTCCAATGGTAGGAGCCAGCGAAGGGAAGAAATGGGGGTGAATCTACCTCCGTTGTTAGCAGCTCATCTTGGAAGGACTGAAGCTGGGGTTCCGTTGCACCCTTCTCACGCATCAGGCGTAGAAGGCAATCCATCTACAATTAATATGGGAGGAAATCTTCCTCCTAATGGTATGTACCCCTTGTTCCAAACTCAGTTGTTGGGAATAAAATGATCAAAGTCAAAGAGCCTGCCAAGTCGATGAAGAGCCTGCTAGTTGATTTTGTTATGTACGAAGATGTTCTACCAGTACCTTCTGGGTAGAAGGTACTGCTAGCTAATGAAGAGCCTGCCAAGCTTATGTCAAGTCGATTAGATATTTTGTAATAGATATTTAGTTGAATTATTAGTCTTTGTACATTGTTATACGTTATGTAGAAGTAGAATAGTCTTCTGTGGTGACAGAAGAATATATCAGAGTGTACATGGGTAGTTGTATTTAATTGTAGGCGCCAATATAGTCAAAGTATAGTATTATATTCATCTACTTGACAACATGTAATAAGATATCCTTATCTTATAAAAGGATATCTTAGTCACTTCTTCATGCACGCAATCTTACACAACCAATAACCAAAAACCAAACTATCTCTCAAGTAACTTAGTTACTTCGAATCACAAATCCTTTTGACAATCATAGATTCAAGATTACTTTGTAATCCCGGTGATACTTAGATCATCCGTATTATTTCATCAATAATATTGAATCGTTTTGTATTAACCTAAGTTGGGTTATTTGTTCATTGCATTCACTCATTTACTTAAACTCACCACCTTGTGTTCTTTTAAAGTGTGTTGTAGTAGATTCCGCATGCTAAACACATTCAATACATAAATATCTCTCAAACACATTACTAAGATTCATATCCCAAGTGTTTGAACTTCAAGAACAACAACAAAGCGTTCCACAAGTGGTTTCAAAGCTAGGCTTGATATTTACTAATTTAAAAGAAAAATGGATGTTGAACATATTCAAACCAATGTTGCAGCTAAACTTCCATTACTCAAGCAAAACGAGTTTGAAATGTGGAGACTAAGGGTTGAACAATACTTTCAAGTGCAGGACTATGCACTTTGGGAGATCATTGAACAAGGCAATTCATTTAAACCCCAAATCACCACTACAACAGTAAATGATGCTCTTGTAACAAGAATACAAGATCAACCATCAAATGCAGATGAAAAAGTTCAGAAGAGAAATGATCTAAAGGCAAGGAGTATGTTACTGATGACTATTCCAAATGATCAACTTCTGATCTTTAACAAATACAAAGATGCCAAAACCCTTTTTGAAGCAATTGTGGCTAGGTTTGGTGGTAATGATGCTACCAAGAAAACACAGAAAACCCTTCTCAAACAACAATTTGAGAACTTCACAGCCACAACCAATGAGTCTTTGGACAGTATGTTCAATAGACTTCAGAAGCTTGCAAGTCAGTTAGCCATCCATGAAGTGATGATAACTCAAGAAGACCTAAACTCTAAATTTCTTAGAAGTTTACCTTCAGAATGGTCTATGCATGTCATTGTATGGAAGAACAAGTCAGATATTGACCAGATGAGTCTCAATGATCTCTACAACAATTTCAAAATAGTAGAGCATGAAGTAAAGAAGACTACTGGGTCAAGTTCTGGAAATATGGCTTTTGTTTCATCCCCAAGCATGTCAAAGGTTGATAATGAAGAACAAGGTAGCAGAGAAGAAGGTACTGCTAATACAACCTTTGGTACTGCTAGTACTTCTGGTAGTACCAAATCCATATTAGATGAAACAATTGGGTGTGCTTTTCTTACATCTCAGCACAATGGGTCTGTATTATCATTTGAAGACCTTCAAGAGATTCATCCTGATGATCTTGAAGAAATGGACATAAAGTGGCAACTTTCACTTTTAAGCATTAGAGCCAAGAAGTTGATGATGAGGACTGGCAAGAAAATTCTGATAGATGGAAATGAGCCTGCTGGCTATGATAAGTCAAAGGTGGAGTGTTACAACTGCCACATGAAAGGTCACTACTCTAGAGAGTGTAGAAGACCTAAGAAGCAGGATGACAAGGGTAGAGGGTTTGACAACAGAAATAAAGGAAGCTTTGAGAAGAAAGGAAGCTTTGAAAGCAAGAGTAAGGTTGTTGAAGTTGCAGAGCCAAAAGCAATGGTTGCTATTGATGGCATGGGTTTTGATTGGAGTTTCATGGGTGAAGATGAGTCAACTTCTGATGAATTGGCTTTGATGGCATTCTCCACCCCTGAGGTACAAATTATCAAATGTTCTAATGATTGTGAATCTTTTAAAGAATTAGAAATCATAAGTAAAGCTTATGATACAGAAGTATTAGAACACAGAAAAACCCAACAAACCTTATTTAACCATCAGTGTGGTATGTCCAAGCTAGAAAAACAAATCATTCACTATAGAGAAAATGAACTCACATTTTCTGATGCTAAAGGTGCTCTTAATAGACAAATATATTTGAAAGATACTGAAATAGAAATGTTAAGGACTGAGTGCACTAAAGTGACATTAGCTAGAGACAATATTCAACTGACTGTTACTAAACTGGAAAATGCTTCTGAGTGTACTAAGAGCATAGTAGAGAATCAGTTGAATAAGAAAATAAAATCAGGGATAGGATACAATGAATGTCCACCTCCTTATAGAGGAATTCCATGTCCCCAGGGTAGTGATCTTGCTGTATCAGGTTTACATGAATTTGTTAACAAACCATTGGATAAACCTGTAGTGATAAGTGAACCTTCTGAGAGTGCTAAGAATGTTCCACTCTCTAAGGTGCTCACTGATAAGAGACCAGATGTCCTAATTATTGAGGATTGGGTATCTGATGATGATGAAGATCAGACTATTCCTATCAAAGGAATCAAAGTAGGACCAACCAGTCCTAAGAAAGTAGAAGTTAAAGCTAAGGCCAAAACTGTTTTGAAAACAGTTGAAAGTTGTAAAAATTGTAATAACAAACCTAGGGGAAGCCAAAGAAATTGGAACAACCTAAAGTCACAACAACTAGGTGATGACTTTGTTATGTTTAATAAGGCTTGTTATTATTGTGGTAGCTTTAATCATCTTCATGCTTATTGTAATAAATGGGTTTCTGGGAGTAAATCAAAAGCTAAAACAAATGTTACTCACCCCAGAAAAGGTTTTGTTAAGTCTAACACCACAAATGTTAAACATACTGTTAGACAACATAAGCCTGTTATTACAAAACCAACTGAAAAGGGTACAAGAAACACTTTCAAAAGTGTACCAAAAGTTGAGAAGAATCCTATTCAAAAGATAAATGTGGTCAAAACAAAAGTTTGGAGTCCAAAAACCAAAGGTCCTGCTAGACCAAAAGGTCCTGCTAGACCACATGGTACTGCCAAAATTGGTATTGCCAAAATTGGTACTGATAGACCAAAGACCACACAATGGATTAGAAGGGAAAGTGCTGTTAAGTCCTCAGCATGTTGGATTTGGAAACCAATCCAATCAAAAGGTGCATCAACAATCCTGAAAAGGTTTGACTTCATTGATGCAAGAGGCAAACCCAAGTCTGTCATGGCTTGGGTACCCCAAGGAAACTAATGTGTTTTTTTTTTTATGTGCAGGAACATTCAACTGATTTTGAAGATCAATGATATGTTGATAGTGGGTGTTCAAGGCACATGATAGGCAACATGTCATTCCTCTCAGATTTCAAAACATTTGATGGAGGATATGTTACCTTTGGGGGTGGAATAAAAGGAAAGATCACTGGTAAAGGTACTATCAAAACCAGTAAACTAGATTTTGAAAATGTGTATTTTGTGAAAGAACTTCAGTTTAATCTTCTTAGTGTCTCACAAATGTGTGACAAAAAGAACAATGTTCTATTTACTGACAATGGATGTATGGTTCTTTCTTCTGATTTTAAGATGCCTGATGAGAGTCAGATACTTCTTAAAATTCCAAAAAGGAACAATATGTATAGTGTCAATTTAAAGAACATTGATCCCAAGGAAGGTTTAACTTGTTTGGTAGCAAAAGCCTCATTGGATGAATCTATGTTTTGGCATAGAAGGCTTGGTCATGTAAACTTTAAAACAATCAACACTATTGCAAAATATGATTTAGTAAGAGGTTTACCCAAAAAGATTTTCCAAAACGACCAAACTTGTGTTGACTGTCTAAAAGGCAAACAACATAGAGCTTCTTGTAAGCCCAAGACCCAAAACTCTATTACTCAGGCTTTACATATGCTTCATATGGATCTCTTTGGTCCTACTAATGTGTGCAGCTTGAATGGAAAGAAATATTGTCTGGTTGTTACTGATGACTATAGCAGATTTTCATGGGTTTTCTTCTTAAGATCTAAACATGAAACTAGTGAGATACTTAAAACCTATATCACTGAGGTAGAAAACCAATCTGATAAGAAAGTCAAAATCATCAGGTGTGACAATGGGACAGAGTTCAAGAATAGAGTTATGGATGACTTTTGCAAGGAAAAAGGCATAAAAAGAGAGTTTAGTGTAGCTAGAACACCTCAGCAAAATGGAGTAGCAGAAAGAAAGAATAGAACACTTATAGAGGCTGCTAGAACTATGTTAGTAGACTCTAAGTTGCCTATTTCATTTTGGGCTGAAGCAGTTGGTACTGCTTGTTATGTACAAAACAGGGTTCTTGTGACAAAACCACATAGAAAAACACCTTATGAACTTTTCTTTGGTAGAAAACCATCTTTAAGTTTTATGAGACCTTTTGGTTGTCAAGTCACTATTCTCAATACCAAAGATCATTTAGGCAAATTTGATGGAAAAGCAGATGTTGGCTTTTTGATAGGGTATTCCTTGCAGAGTAAGGCCTACAGAGTGTTTAACACTTGCACTAGGCTAGTGATCAGAACAAGGCTAGATTGGTAGCACAAGGATATACTCAAGAGGAAGGGGTAGATTATGAAGAAGTGTTTGCTCCAGTTGCAAGACTTGAAGCAATTAGGCTTTTCTTAGCCTATGCTTCATTCATAGGCTTCACTGTCTATCAAATGGATGTTAAGAGTGCATTTTTTGTATGGTGAAATTGAAGAACCAGTATATGTATCTCAACCTCCAGGCTTCATTGATGCTGAGTATCCAGATAAAGTTTACAAAGTTACCAAGGCTTTGTATGGCCTACACCAAGCTCCAAGGGCATGGTATGAAACATTGGCTTGTTTTCTACTAGAAAGTGGATTCCAAAGAGGCAGGATTGATCCAACTTTGTTCATCAAAAGGACAAAGAAAGACATCTTGTTAGTGCAGATTTATGTTGATGACATAATCTTTGGATCAACAAACCAAGACTTGTGTGTAGAATTTGAAAAACTTATGCACAGTAAGTTTGAAATGAGTTCCATGGGGGAACTTACTTTCTTTTTAGGTCTCCAAGTGAAACAATCCAAAGAAGGCATATTTATCAGCCAAGATAAATATGTAGCAGAGATCTTAAGAAAATTTAATTTTGCTGATTCTAAGGTTGCAAGTACACCAATGGATCCAGACAAAGGGCTACTCAAGGATGCTGAAGGAGAAGATATGGATTTGCACAATTATAGATCTATGATTGGGTCCTTGATGTATCTTACATCATCAAGACCAGATATCATGTTCTCAGTATGTGTATGTGCAAGGTTTCAAATTCATCCCAAAATCTCTCATCTCACAGCAGTCAAAAGAATCTTTAGATATCTTAAAGGTCAACCTAGGTTGGGTCTTTGGTATCCAAGGGAATCATCTTTTGATTTGATGGCTTATTCGGATAGTGACTATGCTGGTGCAACACTAGACAGAAAATCCACAACTGGTGGATGTCAATTTCTTGGTTGCAGACTAATCTCTTGGCAATGCAAGAAACAAACAATGGTGGCCAATTCTACAACTGAAGCAGAATATGTTGCTGGTGCAAGTTGTTGTGGGCAAGTTCTTTGGATCCAAAATCAACTGCTTGACTATGGGTACAATTTTCTTAACACCATTATTTATATTGACAATAGCAGTACTATTTGCATCATTAAAAACCCAGTTCAACACTCAAAAACAAAACATATTGAAATCAGACACCATTTCATAAGGGATTGCAATGAGAAGAGGTTAATTCAAGTAGTTAAAATTGATTCTGAAAAGAATTATGCAGACCTTCTCACCAAAGCTTTTGATTTAGGTAGATTCAAATATCTTGTAGGAGGTATTGGAATGATAAATCTTTGAAAAACATGTGTTTTTGTTCATAAAATTAACTGGTATTGGATTTTAAACATGGTACTGCTAGTTAGTCAAAAGGTCCTGTTAGTTCATAATTGGTCCTGCTGATACAAAATTGCTATGTTTTGTTCATATAAATGCTTGAATGTTTACAATTATATAGATCAAATGTTCTACACTTTGTTCTTTTGGTTTGCAACTAACATATTTCAGGTTGATAACAAAACAAGAGTTCTTTCAAACAAAAGGGGCAACAAAAGTTATATTCATTTCAGGAGAAATAACAATCTCAGGGGAGGAATTAATAGCCCAAAATGGAAGAAAGACCAATTTATGAAAGAAAAGACAAGAGCATACAAGATGATGCAGAGTTGAAATAGAGAGAGTTAGATCATATATCTAGAAGGGATGAAGCATTTCTCAAAGGAGAAAGTTCTATCTAGATCAAACTAAGAAAGGTTTCAACTCAAAGGCATGACATTAGATGATTTCACTTGTTGAACTAATCATCCAAGATACACAGTATCATTGCCTTTCTAAATTTCCTCCATCCAAGGAAATTGCACCATCTTTGGGCCATCATGGCTTTTGGTATTCAGCTCACCAAGTTTTCACAAACTTAAGAGTTGGCTAGTCCTTAAGCAAACGGCTTTTGGTAAAGACAAATCAAATCCGTTGATGGTTGATAGTTTACCAAAAACTATATGGTTGTTAACTAACCATACTTAATTGTAAATAGTTAGCTAGTCCTTAAGCAAACGGTTTTTGGTAAAGACAACTCAAATCCGTTGATAGCTGGTAGTTTGCTAAAAACTATAAGGGATTTTTATAAAACTTTCAAAGGTACTGGTAGTTCAAAATTGGTACTGCTAGTATAAAAAGGTACTGCTAAATAGCCGTTGAGCCTGTCAGAAAAAGTTTTAGCCATTAGGCCTGGTAGTTAAAATTAGCCGTTGGGGTAGTTATGTAATTCACTGATGATTATATTATATTATATTTTACATATAAAAGATCTTTTTAACCGCCTTTTCATTTACTTATTTTAATCTTTCTTATTGTCGGTTAAAAGTAATTCTCTCATATCTTCTTTCATCAGTCACTATCATAATTCACATACACCTTTCATCTTCTACCAGTACTACCAACAAATCCCACCAACATATTAAAAATTTTCATTATGGCTTCCACAGTTGTTCTAGATTTTGTCCAACGTCACAATCAGTTAGCATTTTTGGAAAAGTCAGAGGATAATGCCTCATTTCATCAAGTAGTGGACTTTTTAAACAACTCCTACATCAGGTTTGCTTTGCTAGTCAATCCCACTATTTATGAAAATCAAATTTTACAATTTTGGCAATCTGCTAAAATTAAAACTTCTGAAAATGGGGAACAAAGAATAAAAGCCAAAGTGGATGGTAAACATTTGACTCTTACTGAGTCATCCTTAAGAAGGCATCTTCATTTGGATGATTCTGATGGTATTAGTCAGTTACCAGATACTGAAATTTTTGAAAATTTAACAAGAATGGGGTATCATGCTGAGTCCAACAAACTCACTTTTCTGAAAAAGCATCTTACTCCACAATGGAGATTTTTGATTCACACAATCCTTCACTGTTTGAGCCAGAAGAAAACCTCTTGGGAGCAATTTAGTGGAAACATGGCTTCTGCTCTCATTTGCTTAGCTACAAACAGAAAATACAATTTTTCTAAATATATTTTTGAAGGATTGATAAACAATGTGAAAAGTAAAACAAAGTTTTTGATGTATCCAAGATTTATTGGTTGCATCATTGGAAAATTACAACATGTGTTGCTTCCCACAGACTCAGTTTATGAAACACCAAAACTTTCTCACAAAGTATTTTCAAATATGAGAATTGGTTTTAGAGGGGAGGAAGTTCCACTTTTTGATGAAATGGTACCCACAACATCCAGAAGAACCCACACCATCTGCTGATACACCATCATCTAGTTCTTCACATGGTTTCATTTCACAAACACATCAAAAATCACCAACACCATCTCCAGTACCATCAGCAACACCACCACCATCCCCACATCATATATCACAAACCCAATCACCTCAGACAATGCAGGAGTTGAAAGACAAGGTGAAGTTCTTAGAGAATGCTCTTAAAAGTCAAAATGAAAGGTTTTCTCAGATCAACATCAAATTGGTCAAGAGGGTTAAGAGATTGGAGGGTGAAGTGAAGAAGTTAAAAGGTAAAAAGTCTGCAAAGGTTGTTTTATCTAGTTCTTCACAGTCAGATGCTGATAGGATAGATCACTCTTCCAAAAAGGGGAGGAAGGATAGGTCTGAAGATGAGGAAGAAGAGGAGGAACAGGCTCAATTTGAATTCCATGATGGAACTCAAGTTTATGATGAAGAGCCTGTTGGAGCAGGGCAAGAGCCTGTTGGAGCAGGGCAAGAGCCTGCTAGGAGAGAAAGGCTATTGGCTATGGGGTATAAAGGGTCTGCTGAGAGAGTGTACAAGAGAAAGAGAGTTTTAATTGCTGATGAGCAATCTTCTGCTCCATCACAAGATTCACCTCCAAAGGATAAGGGCAAAGGTATTCTGATTGAAGATGAGCCAAAGTCCAAGAAGTTGAAAAGAACTCAGCAAATTCAGATGGCTTTAGGAGAAGAAGAGGCCAAGAGGGTTCATGAAGAAGAGCTAAAAGCACTTGAAGCTTCAAGAATGCTTGAAGTAATGAAAGAGCAGAAAGATGCTGAAGATGCTGCTCAAGCTCTTATTGATTCTCAAGCTGCACAAATATTTGATGCACAACTACAATGGATTATCTCTATTGATCCAATTGTAAGAGGTCAAGCCTCTGTGTATATGGATGATGAGTCTCTAAGTGTAGAAGAAAAGACAGCCAAGCTTGAAGAATTCATCACCAAAAAGTATAGAGAAGAAGCCTTAAATGATGTATTTCAGCAGATCATGCAGTATAAGGAGAAAGGGTTTAAATTGCCACATGATCAGAAAGAGCAGATGAAGTTCTTCAGGTTATATCTGAAAAGGTCAGCAAATTGGAAGGATCATCAACTCAAAAGAAAATCATTTGAAGAGTTGCAGCATCTATACATTGAAGCATACAAAAAGAACCACTGCACTCCTCCTGAACACACACAAGAAAGGTCTTCAAAGAAGAAGGAAGATGCTCAGATGAAAGAAGTAGCAAAATTGGACACAGAGCAAGTAAGTAAAATGTTGATAACTTTACCTACTATCATACATGCTGATCCAATTAGGTCTAGACACCCTATAATTGATTGGGAAATACACCATGATAGATTTGGTAAGTCATGGAAAGTATCAAGGGTTGGGGGACAGTCTGCTATCTTCAAGAATTTTGAAAATTTAGTTAGAGCATCTGATAGAGCAGATTTGGAAGAATTGTGGAATCTAGTGCAGATTAGGCTAGCCACAAATTCTAGCAATGATGTTAAGGAACAGGAATTATGGGTTGAATTCAATAGGATGTTTGATCCTGATCCCAAAGATGATTATTGGAAGTTTCCATATTATGATCCATCTACAACCTGGGAATTCCTAAGTCATTGCAGTGTTCATCATTTGTACACATCAAGTGGGATTGAACTCTTTATGTTGGCTGAGAAAGAGTATCCACTTAGTTATGAAGTGCTCTCAACTATGATCTCCAAGAGGTTAAGGTGTGACAAAGATGATGAAAACTCAGAAATTGTTCAAAGTTTGCTAAGGAGCATATTTGAACAATGTGAAAGAAAAAGGAAGGATAGAAAGTAAGGGTTTTTGGAAGAGTTCTCAAATCCTCAAGGTATGTATTTTATTCATCAGAAACTTGTGTATTTTAATGGAAATAACAAGTTTAGGGGAGGATTGTTGGGAATAAAATGATCAAAGTCAAAGAGCCTGCCAAGTCGATGAAGAGCCTGCTAGTTGATTTTGTTATGTACGAAGATGTTCTACCAGTACCTTCTGGGTAGAAGGTACTGCTAGCTAATGAAGAGCCTGCCAAGCTTATGTCAAGTCGATTAGATATTTTGTAATAGATATTTAGTTGAATTATTAGTCTTTGTACATTGTTATACGTTATGTAGAAGTAGAATAGTCTTCTGTGGTGACAGAAGAATATATCAGAGTGTACATGGGTAGTTGTATTTAATTGTAGGCGCCAATATAGTCAAAGTATAGTATTATATTCATCTACTTGACAACATGTAATAAGATATCCTTATCTTATAAAAGGATATCTTAGTCACTTCTTCATGCACGCAATCTTACACAACCAATAACCAAAAACCAAACTATCTCTCAAGTAACTTAGTTACTTCGAATCACAAATCCTTTTGACAATCATAGATTCAAGATTACTTTGTAATCCCGGTGATACTTAGATCATCCGTATTATTTCATCAATAATATTGAATCGTTTTGTATTAACCTAAGTTGGGTTATTTGTTCATTGCATTCACTCATTTACTTAAACTCACCACCTTGTGTTCTTTTAAAGTGTGTTGTAGTAGATTCCGCATGCTAAACACATTCAATACATAAATATCTCTCAAACACATTACTAAGATTCATATCCCAAGTGTTTGAACTTCAAGAACAACAACAAAGCGTTCCACATCAGTCTTACCCTCAAGGTTTATATCCTCAAATGAATGGACAGCCTAGCAACCCTAGCCTCCCTCAACCTTATGGGAGTATACCCTTTGGGCATCCTATGGCGTACCCTCCGTATGCCATGGGAAACGGTTATCCGTTTGCCATAAATACACCTTATCAGCCCTATCCTAGCCAAGCTCCTACGGGAGTACCCCCAAACCATGCTCCATATAATGTTGTTCCTATGTATGCACCACCCTACAATTGTCTATACTCGGACCCTATGGGTTCGGCTACACCCTTCGTTAGGTGGATAGAAGATTACCCATTGCCTGATGGGTTGAAAATGCCTTCGCATATTGGGACTTATGATGGGAAGGGGGATCCGGATAACTTCCTACATTTGTTCGAAGGGGCTATTAAGATGCAAAAGTGGGTTATGCCTGTAGCCTGTCATATGTTTACTTATACCCTACGGGATTCTGCCCGTATTTGGTGGAATGGGCAAAAGCCCGGGAGCATTGTCAATCTTGACGATCTCAAGGCTAAGTTCCGATCACACTTCAGTCAACAAAAGAAGTTTACAAGGACCCATCTGACGGTGCATAACATTAAACAAAAGGAAAACGAAAGCACGAGGGCTTTCGTTACTAGGTACACCGATGAAACTTTGCAGATTTTGGATCTTCATGAAGATCAGCGCATTTCGGGTTTCGTACATGGCCTTCGAAATCGGAGTTTGGTGGAATTCTTATCCACTGACCTTCCGACAACTTACAAAGGGTTAATGGAAAAGACGTATACTTGGTTCGAAGCAAAAGAAGTATCCACTAATGGTGCTCCGGTTGATAGAGACAACAACAACAAATTCTCAAAGCATTATGTGTAGGAAGGGTCAAAGAACAAGAACAAAGGCAGAGATAGGTTTTCTCCATACAAAGGTCCTAATCAAGGTTTGCTAGGAAGTTTAATTAAGTCTCCGAAAGAAATACTCGCTACGGAGAGGGTTGCGAAGGCCTTTGAAGCACCCCCTCGCATGACAAGCAAGGGTAAAAACAGGGATACAAGCAAGTATTGTCATTTTTATGAAGATTATGGCCATGATACGAACAGTTGCCGAGAGCTAAAGAAGCAGATTGAGGAAGCCGTAAAGTCTGGACAATTGGGACATTTGGTGAAGGGTATAAAGAAGGGAAAGGAAAAAATGACCGACACTCAATTGGCTAAAGATACCACTCCTCTCGAAGCCCCCATACTCATGGTTCGTTGGGGTGAAGCCAGCTTAAAAAGAAAGGTAGCGGAGCAGGAAGTAAATGAAGTAGGAGGGGTTACATTTCCTCCTCTCACAGGCCAAGTCCCTTCGAATGATCCTGTGGTCATCAAAGTTTTAATTTCCAACCGGGAAGTAAACAGAGCCTACATGGACTGCGAAAGCTCTTGCGAAATCATATATGAGCATTGTTTTCTTAAGCTCAAGCCTTCGATCAGGTCGCAACGGGTTGATTCGAAGATACCTTTGGTAGGGTTCTCTGGTGAGCATTCATGGCCTCTAGGAGAAGTACCATTGGACATCACAATTGGAGAAGGAAAGCTCGCAAGGACGGAAACTCTCATGTTTGCTATCGTAAGGTCTGAATCTCCCTACAACCTCTTGATAAGAAGGACGACCATGCAAAAGATGGGTATCGTAGTCTCCACCATACATGCAGCGGTAAAATTCCATACACCTTATGGGATAGGAACCGTATTTTCTAGCTACAATCAGGGGAAGACCGGGGATATGGGCAAAAAGATCAAAGAAAGTCCGGAAGAGCCTCCGAAGGCCATTCTAAGTTGTACAGATGCCGAAGAACGTATTGTGGTAAACGAGCTCTATCCAGAGCAAACGGTGGTAATAGGAAAGCAACTCCCTGCCAACTTCAAGGCAGACTTGGAGAAGCTACTCAAAGCCAACAAGGACGTTTTCGCATGGACGTACTCAGACATGACGGGGGTTCCTAGGACTCTTACGATCGATGGCAAGCCCTTCGGCACAGAACATAAGCTTAATGAGTTCAAGCACATAGAACCAATTAAGCTAAAGCGGTGAAGCTTAGCACCTGAAAGGAACGCAGCAGCTTGTAAAGAGGTGGATGAACTTGTACGAGAAGGCATTCTAAGAGAAGTAAAATACCAAACTTGGGTAGCTAATCCAGTTATGGTAAAGAAGAGTGACAGAGGGTGGCGAATGTGTGTTGATTTCACCGACATCAATAAAGCTTGCCCGAAAGACTGCTACCCTCTACCAGAAATTGATTGGAAGGTCGAGTCCCTCTCGGGGTTCCGGTTGAAATGTTTCCTGGATGCCTACAAAGGATATCACCAAATACAAATGGCAAAAGAAGATGAGGAGAAGACAGCCTTCTACACAGGAAAGGGTGTCTATTGTTACAAGAAAATGCCCTTCGGTCTGAAGAACGCAGGGGCAACTTATCAATGGTTGGTTGACAAAGCCTTCAACAAGAAGATAGGAAGAAACTTGGAAGCCTACGTTGATGATATTGTAATAAAAAGTAGGACTGAGGAAGACCTACTCTCCGACATTCAAGAGACCTTCGATCAATTAAGGGTAATCAAGATGAAGCTTAACCTCAAGAAGTGCTCCTTTGGCATGTAAGAAGGAAAATTCTTGGGGCATCTGATTACAAAGCAAGGGATCAAAGCTAACCATTCGAAGGTCAAAGCCATCACTGATCTACAAGCTCCAAAGTCATTGAAAGAGGTACAAAGCCTAAATGGGAAGCTCGCAGCACTTAGCAGATTCCTGTCGAAAGGGGCAGACCGTTCTCTACCGTTTTTCAAAACACTTAAGGGGTGTACGGATAAAAAGACTTTTGAATGGAGTTGTGATGCAGAAGCCGCCTTCCAAAAGCTGAAAGAATTCATGGAAATCTTACCAACACTTACGGCCCCAATCAAAGGCGAAGTGTTGTTCATGTACATTGCAGCATCCTTCGAAAGCATCGGTGCTGTTCTTTTAGCAGAAAGGGATAAGAAGCAAGTCCCCATCTACTTTGTTAGCAGGGTCCTGCAAGGGGCTGAATTAAACTACCCGGAGTTGGAAAAGCTAATCCTAGCCTTGGTTTATGCTGCAAGGCATCTTTGAAGGTACTTTCAAGCTCATCCCATCACAGTATTAACCGACAAGCCGATCAAGCAGATATTGTCGAAGCCTGAGAAATCAGGTAGAGTGGCCAAATGGGCCATCGAACTAGGAGAGCATGACATAGAGTACAAGGGGCGAAACTCCATCAAAGGCCAGTTACTTGCAGACTTTCTTGCTGAAACGCCCTCCGGACCTAGCCAAGACAAAGAAATTGTAACACCCCCAAAATTTGGTTAAAGCAGCGGAATAGTAATTTGGGTGTTACGTTGAGGATCGAGTCATAATCATAGAAAACGGCTCAAAAGAGACCTTTTAAAAGTTATTTGTCATTCAATTAAATACTTTTGATACAAAGATGAAACATTTGATTTAAAAATCCCATAAAAGATATAACGGCTTGAAAGAATGACATATTTGATTTTTACACCATTTTAATTTATCAGAGTAATAAATGCCCACTCCGTGTCTTGTCCTGTTCCGTTAATTACCTGAGATACACATGCTTAAAAGTGTCAACACAAAGGTTGGTGAGTTCATAGAGTTTAATGGAAAACCATTTATTTCAATGAATTTAGAAGTATATAGTAATGTTTGAGATAAATTCGAGTATGATTAAACAATCAGTTTTAATAATTTCATAGATAATTATGATTATCCAAAATAAGTTCCGAGTAATGATAAACAGTTCCTTTCAATGATTTTAAGAACGATGTAATAATTGTAGTAAATATTAACAGTGATGAAACAAGTAACGAATGGTGTTTTGAGTATAAACACAGATAAATCATATAAATACACAGTCAAGTTCAAGTACTAGATCATAGTCCATAACACGAGATGGAACTAATGATGTTAATGTAGTGAGATGAAATACCTATACAGCTGTATCTAAATATATGTTGAAGACATATATTTTCTTATCGATATTGCCCCAAGCCTCATGACACGCAAACGTTAACCAAAGTACCGATAAACGGCTGGTGATCAACATCAAATCAATGATGGATATTTGCCCTCAAGTAATAGGTGATTTGTCAATTCCTATTTTTCTCAAATATAGTGTATCGCGACTAATACGACTAACCATAAAGGCATTCCGTCAAGTATTAGTGGGATAGGATGTCAAGCCTCAACAGGTTTCGAAGCTGTCCACTATATTCGCGTTCACTACAAGTGATTAATGGCTCATGATCAAGGGACTTTCTGACAATAAGGGGTACTTAGGCAATATCAAGGTAACGATGAACTTTAAGTACAAATGCTCTTCCTAGCAAATATTTCCGTTGAAACTTGGAAATAACATATAAAGATATGGGGAACATTCAAGATGTTATAGTGAGACAATTATCATGTTATATCAATCAATTCAGAAATATTATCATCTGAGTTCAATAGTTAAGCTAAACAATTAGCAAGTGAGATATATGTCATATTTTAAGAATAAACCATATCAAGTAATTAATAATTAGGAAATTGATTTGAATCATGTAAGTTATTATTAGACTTATTCATAAAAGTAATAAAATATATTTGAGCATGTATCTCCCCCAAAAGTATAAAACGTGTATTAAAAGAGTAGGGCCATGACTCACGGTAAAGTATAAGAGTTTAATTTACTTGTGAAAATAAGAACAAGTATTAAAGCATGTATCTCCCCCAAAGAGTTAAAACAATTAAGTAATGAAAAGTGGGGCTAAGAACTCACCTTTGAGTATATCTGACAAGATGTAATTACGAAACCAAGTAAGATTATGGGAACGATTATGGAAACGTCTTCAATACAGGACCTGAATATAAGGAGGGTCTGAGATCCTAATTTGATACGAATGATGAAAATGAATAACGATTTAGTTGTTATTGTGAGAATATGAATTGTTTAAAATGTTTAAAGTTCAAAAATAATTTATTCATAATATTATCTTATTTTTATGTTATATATTCCAAAATATTATTTTCTCGAATTGTATAGTTAAATCGTTTAAAAATCTCGTTATATATATAATTAACGTAAAGTTATAGATAAATAAATGAAATACATAAAAATGCAAATGACGTGAAGGGAAATCGTAAAATGAAAAATAAAATAAGAATGTCAAATATAAGATGTTGGTCCTTGTTCTTTTCCAGTTTTTACACTTATTACCCTAACGGCGTTAGCGTTGCACCGTTAGTCCTCATTATATATAATTTACAATTATAGTCCACTACTTGTCCTATATAGCGTTCGGAGCTTGGAAATTAATAATATATCATTTTCTACCTTAATGATTCTGTTTTTATAGTTTCAGTCCATAGTTTGCACATTTGGCAGTTTTGGTCCCTCTAAGTGTTGTCGCGTTACATTTTTAGTCCTTTTTGTATAAAAATGATGGGAAAAATTATATAAAAATTTCTGGAGCTTATTCAAGTTTATTAAAACTTAAGTCAACTGCTTATTTCTGAAAATACCTTATTTTTATATAATTGGGCCTTTAACGAATTTAATATTAAGCCCGTCAAGAAATTTAGAGGCGAGGACATGAGAATACTTTCGGGCCAGGACTTGGATTATTTTTATGATTCTAAAAACATTTTGTATGGGCCCAGTGGGATTATGGATCGTCAATTCTTAATGGGCTTTAAATAAGCCCAATTCGGATTATTAGTTTTAATTTTCTGAAAATAAACTATATTGAACTTTAGCGAGGGCAGTTCAAAACGGGAAATTTTGAGTGACGGGTTGGAAGTATTTTTGAAAACTTAATACATGTAAAGTATAGTATTTCAGTTTGACTATAAGATGGTACAAAAAGAATGGGTAGTCGTGTGTATATATTCGAAGAAACCAGGCCATGAGTTGGCCTGATCTCACGTTTTTGACAAACTGAAAAGCTAAAACTTTCTAAGTCTTTCTAACCAGTTTTGATGGTCGTTTACTTTGGACAATTTTAAGGGTCTTCGAGTGCTTTTCGTGAAAAGTTTTAAACACGAAAAATAAAGTTTGTCATGTTAACAATCGAACTGAGTAAAAATATACGTGGGTCGTGTTTACCATTTCGAAACTATATAGCGATGAATAGAGCGAGTTGGGCTGATTTTCTAAGTCAAAAGACTTAGAAAATAAATCAAGTCTTTTGGGTTTATGTTTATACGTGAACCTTACAAGTTGAAATGGGTTTCGTTTGTGCTTTGAACGTTTGCATGTTTATCTTATGAGTATTTTTACGTGTTTCTTGGTATCTAGATAACGAGATGAAACAAGGTTTGATTCCATATATCGAGACGTGTACGTAGAATTTAAAGAGTAAACCATATATATGTTCGAATGAGAAATTAGCGACATGCATGTTACTATATATTGATCCGAATAGAATTAGAAACATTATGAGAGGACTTACAAGGAGAGTAGGACAGAAGGTGGTCGAAGATTATAGACGAACACACAAGGATACGTAGAAACTTCAACCCATATGGATCAAAACTATATTCTTCGACTTGAAATAGATAACCCGATTGATTTAAGAATTTTCTGGCACTTGTGGTGATAGAATGGAGTTTCTGGGATTTCAAGAACACGTCTTTGATGGTGTAAGAAGTTGATAGAATGATTTTTAAAGTGAGAAGTAAGGTAGTAGTTATATAGTAAATATAGTATACGTATTTGAGTATGTTAACTTCAATAATTCATTCCACTAGTTTACTAGCTGCTGTCAGTGAATGGGAAGTTCAAAATGAGTTTTTCTTACATGCCTAGGAGCCTAGAGTAATATATAAATGCAAGAAACATGGGATTTGGTCTTGTGACACAACATATATGTCGACCATCTATTTATTTCATCACACGATTTGCAAAATCGTGTAAGCCTTGGTTCATGTAGGTGTAATTTAATTGTTAATGTGAAAATATGTTGTAGATAATATTAGAAATTACGTAGGAACAAGAACGATGAAGTCAAAACGGTTTAAGTTTTGAAGTAAAATAGATTAAATGTCGAGTTGGGTTAAAATGGCGAATGGAATTTGTTTTAAATATTAGTTAAAACGTGATGATAAAATATGAAGCTTAGGTAATTTTGGATATGTGATTACGTTAAATAAATAATAAGAAAATTCAATTCCGTAAATGGCGATTAAAATTATGACGGAGATTACTATATAATAACCGTGAATATAGGGTTTTTGTAGTTCGTACAGAAATCCCAAGGAGCCCAATGACGAAGAGGGTGACTAACACGATGAGCATCAGCTATTGTCGAGCAGGTCGATGTGTACGTAGCGGCTGATCGCAAAGGATAAGAGGTTCGTAATCTCTCCATTTTTGTGGACTCACAGCTAGTCGCCAACCAAATCAAGGGCTCTTACGAGGCAAGGCAGCCCACCATCAAATAGTATTTGGGTAAAGCTAAGGAACTTCTTCAGGGGTTCGAATCCTATGAGATAACACATGTCCGCAGAAACCAAAACAAGAAAGCTGACGCTTTGAGTAAGCTAGCTTCAATGGCATTTGCTCATCTAACAAAGGAGGTTTTGGTAGAAGTATTGGCGGATAGGTCAATAAAGCGAGGCGAAGTATCTGACGTCATACCTGAAGAAGGTTCAAATTGGATGACTCCAATAAGGTTCAAATTGGATGACGCCGGAGGTGGTTCGCAGGGTCCAACCCCTGTGCAATCACTTAACGTAGTGTTTTAGTATTTCTTATTTCAGGTTAAAGACAAGCTTGGAGCAACCTCAACATCCCATAAACCCTTTGATCATCATCGAAGGCCTGTTAGTGCAATTATTTGTACAATCAGTAAGCAATAAGCTGGTGCACTTTAATATACTTGTTTCACAATGGCACAATGCTGTGGGAATTTTGTAAGCATCGAACCATATACTTTTTACATCACAAATATAGTTAGACATCCTCATTTTCGTCAACCGGTTGTAGAAACTTCACTAGAGGGAGTACTCTTAAACCAGTTAATATAGTCTATTATGGTGTTTATCAGTGATGGTAGTCAATCGGGTTATAGCCTATTATGTGGCTCAATCATATATTTGAGTTTGGTTAAAGACTGTTAGAACATTGAATCGAATTTAGAGGGGTTTCGGAGGGGTGTGTAACAGGTGCTGTCACACAAGGCATCCACTTAAAAGGGGTCATATTTTTATTAGTTGTTCATATAAATACATATAATATTAAAGATATATGAGTCATATAATTCAAGTTTATATGTAATTTCTCTTTAGTTTACAAGTGTAATAGGGTATCTTTGTTGTTCTTGCCTAGGGCCACCGAAAACCACAAGACGACCCTGATTGAATTCCACTCAAAGTATTACTAGTATGTTTTATTAATCGACTATTAATAATGAAAATGATCTAAAATCTTAATGACCTCTAAGTGATCAAACCGAGCTTGGGCTTACTAATATATCATACGATAAAGGCTCGTTAAGATATGCAAGAATTTTGTCGTTCACTTAATTTCATTAATTTTTCCCAACTAAAAATAGTTAGCAACTTAGCAGGTAGAGATGCATGGTAGAAAAGTAACAGACGAGGGCATATATGTACATTGGCAATATGTTTGTTAACAACCAAACAACCATTATTATTGTGTTGGTTCATACGAAAAAGAATGAACGCCCTTATATGAGGACGTAGATCATATATATCATATCGAAGGCATGTATTACCGTTCTAAACGGATTATTAAATCGATGCATGCACAAATTTCAGCTCAACTAAAGCACATTTGATCACGACTCAATGTGGTCTTATATGCTTCCCCAAACGTGAAACAATCTGTGTTACAAAGTTCTATACTTATCAAATATGAAACCATGTTTGAGAGGGGGGAAAAAACATATACAATAGAACAACACAACCCTCCAAAAAAAAAAAAAAAAAAAGAAAAAGGGTATGGTCACTTGAATTGATGAAGACAATATTTCACGTCACTAACAATAATAATCGAAACTACTTCGATTTTAAGGTTTCTTAAGTTATAATCATAACAACCAAAAAACAATTAAAATATAGATAAACACACATTGAATGATACGTAGTATATGATAATAAAATGACGAAATACCATAATAATGTAAATGTTCGTGGTTAGCTCGTTTGGTCAAGAAGCTTATGTGATAACATACCACGTGTCGACAAATTTTTATATGATAAAATGTTTATAATGTATCATGTGTAACGATTTCATATGTAGTTTAGTCCGTAATTTGATTATGTATTGTTTATTACTTTATTTAATTTAATTTAATACTTTATTACTTTTTGTAACATATTAAGAATTGTGAGGATAGTCATGCAAAGCGCAACTAATTTGCTTTCATAATTGTACCTAACGAGCGGGAAAGCCCGCGCGTTGCAGCGAGGCGGTTGTTTTTTGTTTACTTCGAATATGTAGTATAAGTTTTGTGTTATGTTATTTTTCAAGTTTTGGTTTAGACGATGTGAGTAGTGTTTTTTTGGAAAAAAATAATTATTCTTTATTTTCATTTATTTATTTATTTTTTTTATTTTTTTTTTATAAAAAGAAATTTTTCATTAAACATAATAAATATTACATAAAGAGGTGTTGAAAAGGTATATGGTAAAATTGGGTAAAAAGGAATCTTTAGTAAGACTGTTTTTTCTTTTTCTTTATCAAAATTTTAGGATAGAACATGAGAGATAATTCGTTTGCCTGGGGAATTTCATTCGGACCATTATTATTTCTTTTCCAACGGTTAGCATCTATTTCTAACCAAATATTCGTCTTTTAAAAGGTTAATTCGTACATAAATCAGAAGCATATGAGGGTATTGAAAGAAATCACGAAATTCAAATTATAGGGTATTTAAATTTGAGCATTTCTTTTGTGTTTCAAGATTCTTTACATTGTTGTTTCATATTTGAAGTAATGGTCATTCAAACTATTTTCCTGATGTCGTTTGGCCTTTTTTTAGCCAATAATGGGATTAAAGTTACTTATGTGTTATTTGGTATAAGAATTTGCAGTTCGACTCTATCTGTGTGTTTCAATTCAATATTGGTATTGCATATGATTGTTTTTAGTGTGTTAATAAATGCGAATACTAAAATAATTGTTGCACCAAATATAGGTTTGACTACCATTAAACAGGAGTGTTATGGTTACATGGATGTTGGTAGTAGTTATACAAAAACATAGAGCTAAGCATCTGGTCAATGCACAAACCTACATTAACATTATTGGTGCTAGTAGTTGTAGATATTCACATAAGTCATTGGCCATGAGTAGTCCTACTAGTGATAGTTACTTACATAGGTTACCGTCTTTAGGCTGCACTTTAGACGTGTGCAATTAAGTAGCAAAAGGGTACATAAGTCATTGGCCATGACTAGTAGGGTGAGGTTTAGAAGTTTGCAGTTAAGTATCAAAACAGTGTTCTTGCACCTTGCATGTTATGCCTTCTTTTTTTTTTGCTGTCTGTTGGTTCTTCTGTGAAGAGTGGTCGTTTGGCTGTTTTCTGACCAGCACTTGAGCTTATGTCTGTTTTGGATCTAGTTTGCATTACTGAGTATGCTGGTGGTGGTGTTGCCATGTCTGTAACAGTTAAAAAAAATTACATGAATAACTAAATAAGCTATGGTTTAAGATTAATTTTTTTTAGTTTGATTAGTTGTTTGGTAAGTATGAAAAGTTTATTACCTGGTTGCTTTTCTTGTGTTGTTAGATTTTGGTGTGTTGGTTCCTCAATAATATTTTCTGTTATTGGTGGAACATAGTTGCTTTGACCTGATGGTATGTTTGTTGTTGGTCTGTCCTGCATACCGGTGTATGCTGCTATTGGTGTTGCCATTTCTATAGTAGTTAAAAAAAAATATCAGTATTTTACATCATATTTAATATGTTATACTAAGTTATTTTAATTGTCAATGTTTATTACCTTTTGAATAGTCTCCCTGCTCTATAGGCTTTTGTTGTTGTTCGATAATGGTTAGGCTTGTTGTTGTTGGAATGGTATCAATAACAGCTAAGCCTTTTGTTGATGTTGCGGGGTCTGTAATGTAAAAATTAGGATGTTTTGGCATTAGTTTATTAGATTCGAAAAGTTTATACCTTTTATACTGAACTGTCATGTCAAATGGATATGTTTACCTGAAGGTTGTCCTTCAATTTGTCTAGTCGTTCCTGTTTTGCCGAATATTTCATCGACCACAAATTCGATTGATCCTTGTCTGCAAGTTGGATTGTAATGAAATTGAAATGTATGCTTTGTCCCAACAATTGCTTCTAACTCTTCTGGAAAATGGTGTGGGTTACCATTCTTATTTGATGAAACCAAATTTGCACAGTCACCGACAAATTCATCTGCCTTAGGTGTAAAGAATATAAATTGTGCTGTTGCGCTGCCATCCGTTAGAATTGCTCTGAAATTATATCTGTATGCATGAATTAGGTAGGTAAGTGTCTGCGAAAAAAGTAAGTGGTGTATATGTTATCTGTTTACCTGTAGTTAGGAGCTGGTATAACTCCATGTTATTTGCATTCATAGTTTCCATTGATTTTTGTAGCTTTGAAGTTGCAAAAAGTACATGAAGTGTAGTACCATGGTCTGTCCTTGTTCAGCCCCATTATTATTGCTTCACAACTAAACCAGACTCCCTAATAAAGAATGAAAAATGATATGTCATATATAGCCGTTGTGTGTAATAGATGTTAAACTATAAATGGACATTAGTTTTTGTAACTTACCCTATAGGTGTCTGGATTATGTGTAAGTAGTATCGCAAATGGGATACGGTTTTTGTTTTTTTCCTGTTCAATGTCTTGTAAACGGTACCTAGTCACACATAATGGTGGCCTTTCTTGATAGAGTGCGTTGTACGTGTTGCATATGCATATTGGTTTAAGTATATAAATTTCCAATTAAACTTTGTATAATAATGGTTAAGGATATACGAATATTACTCTGCTTTATATTGTTCAAGCTGTGGTATCTTAGGATTTATGTAATAGTATGTTGCTGGTGTTGATCAAAGCTGCAGGTCTATAAATAGAGAAAAGTTAGTTATATAATTTTTATTACATTTATTTATAGATAAGGGATGATTTTATATGAATGTTACTAAAAGTACCTCTGTTTTGATACTTTGAAACTCTACATGAACTCACGGCTATTATGATTGGCATTTCAAGTGCATCAATAGCTTCTTTTTCAAATCTGTCAGCGAGCTCATCCCATAATGTCAATTCAATGGAATTTTGACTATTCATGTAAATAATTTCGAATATATGTCATGCATTTAATCTATTGTACACGTAATTTTTTTTATTTTTCTAGAAAAATGGCTTACTTCAGATTTTGTATTTCCACTTTTCGCATTCTTGATTGAGTTCTATTAGGATTTCCAATGTCTCGTGGTTCTCCGGATGTAATGTAGCATCCAATATAATCTGCACATTTAAACATAGTTATAGATATACATATTTTTGTTATTATGGTAAGTAAAGGTATTTAAATTTGTTTGTTGGTACCTGTAAGAACTAGATATTCTTTTTTTCCTTTGTCGCGTGGGTCAAATATTTTGTTAGGCAACTGATTGTAGGATACAAAGTTGAAATAGTGGTTTGGGAATGATTCAAATGGTATAGGATCCAAGTGAGTCTGGTAAATGAGAGTGAGGTTTTGTTATGAAGAGTTTATTGACAGTTTTCTATTTTAATACAGTGAAAGCCTGATACACGGTATACTATGCCAGGTATAAGAATAGGTCTGAAATGATGTATGCCGGCAGCTTCTATGTTGGCTTGTATTGCAGTGCCCTAGGTATATAAAATAGGGATAATTATTAAAATGCCCCGGTTGCCCAAGGGCTAAGACTAATTGCCCCGATCTCACAAAATTCTCCCCTTACCCCAGGGCAACCGATCCAACGGACCACATGATGCCACGTCACCGACCAAATAGTAACAATACTGTTTTGTTTTTAGGGATATTTTGGTCATTTTATACCTTACTATACTCTTATACTCTTGCTGCATTCCACTGAACCAACTAATCTAAAATCTCACAGCCCTCTCCTCTCACAACTCACACCACCACAACCACCCAAAAACCCATCGCCACCAGCCATGTCGGGTGTTTGGTACCGCTATTGTATTCATAAATCTGAGCCTCATTTATTATTGTTATACATACCCTCATTCACGGATCGATACAACATGGTTTGGACATCGAGATACTGGAAACTGAGGTTAGAGAAAATGCCTGTACTTCGAATCTGACTTCAATTCATGAGACGCGGAATAAAAAATTGTATATAGGCTGTATGTTGGGCTGCCAAAATGGCTAGACTCTCAATTCAAGATTTTCCCCTGGTGCTACGGTAATATAACTTGATTTTGATTAGTATGTTTCTTTACCGTATTCGTTTTGGGATTCAAAACTTACACTTTAATGTTGCAATATGCAGGTACCGACATTATATCTCCATAGAATAAGGAAGATGGATTTTATAATATTTGTAACATTCACATACACAGGTAATAACATCATGTTTTTATGCTGATTTGGTTTAACGTTTATATCGTTTTTCTAGGTATCATATAAAGGTGAATTTGATTGGATTTGTATTTTGTGTGCTAGAAAGCTTTTTGGATGTTTGCTCAGGCTAAGGAGATGTTAAATCACCTAGAATGTGTCTTGGCAAACGAATCTGTTGCTGTAAAAAATGGGCGATATACTGCTGAAGTCAAACCTCAGGTTTGCCATTTATTTGGTTCAACTTATAATCTTATAATCTTATAATCTTGTATGGGACTTGTAATGACTTAAACATAAATAAGCGCAGAGAGGATATATATGTAGTATTAGGAATAGAGGGAGGGGGTGCTGGTGGTCTGCTTGTAGCAATAAAGAATCTAAGATGAGTGCCCTGAGTTTTGATTTGCGTCTTGCTTCGGTGGCTCTGGGTGGTTGGTTCAGGTATTCCGGTAGCTCATGATGCGCCAGGTCAGGAACCTGCAGGGTCTGCACAACCTGCACTAATTGTCTACTTCTTGTTATTTCAACATCGTAGGCCTATTCTATATCCTTTTTTTTCCTAACATGGTTCATCATCGCGGTAAATATATGTTCGTGCACATAGAAATCAGTAACATATTTAAGAAGGAAGTAGTGACTATCGAAACCTAAAATATGTTCTGTTTCACTGGCATTCCTTTAGCAAATGTGGTCAGGTTAGTTAGGTAAATAGGTAGTGTAATCCATTGCTAAATTTTCTTTTTGAATATCGTTATACGGCTCAATTGGGTATTTAATGAAAAATAGAAAGTAGTGTTATGCATAGAAGTTGATCTGGTGTGAGTGTTTAGTCAAGGTTAGTTACGTGTTATCTCTATTTTTCATTTTCAATCTGGTGTGAATGTTTTGTTACATAATTTTCTCAACACAAAATTGTATGGTCGTTTTGATAGTAATCATTTTAGAAGTGATCTGGAGCAATGGATGCCAAAGTGCTCTGGAGAAAATACAATAGATGCCCAATCATATTAGTAAATGGATCAAAACTGTCACCTATGTGCACAGGAGTATAACACCCTACTGCTCACATGTGTTGTCTTGCTTCTCTTAAATTGAAACTACAGAAGGTGCTATTTTCTTCACACTGCTGAAGGGGTGGCTGGTACTCTGAGTCCATACTGGTCTGAAGCAACAATGGGTCGGGCATCTGTTGTCCAAGCATAGCCTGATATGCTTGAAATTGTGCCTGACTCCTAGTATATCTACAACTCGCCAATAAGTTATCCGCGACTAATGATCGTATTGCAAATATACCAAGTTATCATTGCAAACCCGAGATACTATATGCACCAAGTTCTAAAAGGTATGTGAAATGTTGCAACTTTCACATAACATATACAAAAGAAAATGAATTGTTCTTTGAATTTTTTTAACTCTTGGCTAGATACTTCACTAATAGCTAGATACTTCACTTATGACACCAAGTTTTATCATAATCATTTGCATCAAAAGCATACAAAAGAGCTTAACTGGCTTGTTTTGGATTTTATTTATACGAAAGAAAAGTAATCTATCCTTTTATTATCTTTTTGTTTGTTGAATTTATTTTGTATAGACAAAATTAATTACTAAAGAAATAAAAGATAAGTTAAAGTGTTGTTTTGCCATAAATCTAGTAGACAAGAAGACTACCTTCTGAACCCAACATACAATTCGGTCTCCTTTTTGGCTCACAATTCATCCATTCTAAGCCCATATCATATATATGATTAATCTATCTATATCTATAGATCTTTGACACTTTTTTAACATACATTATGCATTTTGACATAGGAAACACAGATGATTTTATTTGTTGTGAATACTCCCCATCCGTCCTAGTTCTATTGTCCATCTTACCGTTTTGGTGTATCTCGAAGTAATGGTCTATTGTGAAACGTAGATGAGTGTAATTTTTGTATACCAATTCTGAACCCCAACGTGATGAGTTTGACGTACCATTATGGTCATAAACCTACTCTATGAAAGTACTTAACATAAAGTTTTGATGTAGGAACACTCTGATGCTCTACGAAGTGAATTTAGAAGTGAGATTGAGTTACTTCCTCAAATAAGGGAAGTTGTAGATGAGAAGATCTTCAAGAAGATGATGAATTTGGCGTTCCAATGTGCTGCCCCCACACGAGCCGATCGACCGGATATGAAGACGGTGGGAGAGCAGTTGTGGGCCATTCGAATAGTTTATGTAACATTTCATAGTTTAGTTTGTGATGAAACCACTAGTTGCTGTTCTATTTAGTTGATATGAAATTTAACTTTGAGATAGTTTGTTGTTTACTCATCTATTTATAATGAAGTTGGACTTTTTGATCTGTCATGATATATTGATATTCTGATCAATATCACATGGGTTTCTTATCTATTGGTGTTGGTCAAAGTTGGAGCAGATCAGTATTCAGAATTTGTAACTGCTGCTACGCTATTTTGATTCTGTTGCTGCATTCATTGCTGCTGGTAGTGACACCATTGCTGCTGGTGATCCTGCTGGTCGCTCATTCATTGCTGCTGGTAGTGACACCATTGCTGCTGCATTCATTATTCTGCTGCTCTCAGTAAAAAAAAAAAAAAAAAAAAAAAAAAAAAAAAAAAAAAAATCTTGTTGTAAATTTTTCATCTTTTTCATTTTCTTTCTTTATTTTATTTTTATTTAGCTAAAAAAAAGAAAAAAAAAAAAAAAAAAAAAAAAAAAAGGCACCCGGGGTGATCCTGCTGGTCGCTCATTCATTGCTGCTGGTAGTGATACCATTGCTGCTGCATTCATTATGCTGCTCTCGGTAAAAATACAAATGTTGCCCAAAAAATTCAATAGTTGCCCAAAACATACACAAGTTGCCCAAAAAATTCATTAGTTGCCCAAAAAATACAACAAGTTGCCCAAAAAATACACAAGTTGTCCCAAAAAATACAAAAGTTGCCCAAAAAATACAATTAGTTGCCCAAAATACAAAAGTTGCCCAAAAAAATACACAAGTTGCTCAAAAAAGTAGTCAGAAAATGACACTTGACACTTGCAGAAAAGTGACGCTTGGCAGTTGCCCAAAAGTAACAGGGTTACAATATATTAATACGGTTACTCAAAAGTAACAGGGTTACAAAAACCTTGAAGTGATTCGACTTAACAAACAATACGTGTCTAACTATAACCCTAGCAGTAGAATGACACTAAACTAGCATAACCTATTGAGCATTCAACAAAAGTGTTTAAATGATTAGACCATGTCAATATATTTTTTAAATGGTTGACAACGTTTTCGGCATAATTTTTGCAGCTACACATTCGGTTTAAAATGGAAATTTGTAATTCGAGTAAACATATTAACTTGTAAAACAACCAAAATGCATTTCTCAAGCTATATTATTGCTCTAATACATAGCAAAGATTCGCGATCATGTACATAGACAAATAACCAAACTCCAATAGATAACATTAGTTTTCCCCGCTTTTCAAACTCAAATTCCCCTCTTCATCATTGGTGCTGCTAACACCCATCTCACCTGTGACATGAACCGCAGGCGGGCACACACTTTGCTGAGCCTGAATACTAACGTTTAAATCAGAATTATCATTGACATCTGGGCTTTTGACTCCTGACCCAGATGGGTAATTGACCTCATCAATAAAACCCGGATGATTTTCGACACTTTCCATAGAATCGTTATCATCACTATGACAAACTGTATCCATAGCTATAACAGATGAAGCTCGGCCCGTCAGTTCATTGCCTTGACTTGAAGGACCCGCTCTTCCAATATCGAAATATAATGTTTGGCTAGGGCCCGCACCAGACGATGGTTCAAAGTGTTCAAAGGCATGAGACTCACGTGCACGTTTCGATGGGCCCGGGGACATCTTGCTATCAGTGACTGCATCACCATCACGGTCAATAACAACACCTTCAACACTATCCGCCTGACGAATTATCCCTTGTCGCCTATCGACAGTAGACCCGCCTTCATCCATGTTCCTTTTAAAAGTAGTAGGACCTCGGGATTCAAATGATTATGCCCGATCGCCGACCATGTTCCTTTTAATCACAAATCTGAAATCATCACTTATCATTTGGTGTTTTCATCCTTCATCTGATTCAGCTCTTCGGTATTTGGAATCTGAAACTGATCTTGCCTAGCAAGGTATATCTTCTGTTTACCATATTCTTTGAACGTAATCTTACCACTCTGAGCGAGACTATCGAGAGCCTTCTGAATTGCCGTCTTTTTCAGATTAAACTTTTGCAAGAAGTCAGCAACAACTTGAGAATTCAGTGGTCTATTTTGCTGTAAAAAGCAAATCCATGAAATTAGATTAGATACAGAACGACAGATTTATTAACTCTTTGATAACCATAAAGAAGTACAACTGCAAGCCAAACAAACTCCATATGAACAGATGGAAATCATAGCACACATTACATTCCAAACACAGTAGCTCTAAAACTCACTTGTTCTTCACACGAGATATTAGATGTACCTATAAATAAACAGAATAAATGATAGGAAACTAGCAAATATCTCTTATCCTCATAATTTCATGACAAATTTAGCTGAATTCAAGCCATAAAAAATAACTCATCTTACAAGTGTCAAGTTCCTCTTTTACGAATCCATTATCTAAAATCACTACGGTCCTTCAGCATTTTACACCAATGCGATAGGGTTAAAAGCAAGTCATCAGTTCACCGATTCCAACACTAAACAAACCTACGCTAATACTTTACATATATTATTTTAACCGTACCACATCATCTTTTAACTAACTCTCTCCCACTAACTTTCATGGCTAGGGACGCAACAACGGAAGGTCACAAGACATCCATGGATTTTATTACGTAGCTCAAACTTTTAGTAAAACAGCTCGATTTTTCTTAAATACACCCGGTCCAAAAAATTATATTTCTCATCTTGTTCCGTCCCTACTACAAAGCCTTATGTTAAATCCGCATTAATTCGGAATCAATGAACCAGTACCTTCATCCATGGCTTCTTCCAAGCTTATATCTGTCCCATATATGCTTGGCTCAAAATTGGTAACAGCTTCCCTGCCATTACATTTGATGGCAGCTTTGTCATACGCCCTGATTTCAAAAGATACAAATTTCAAATGTTGTTAGATGTGTCCTCAATGCCTTTATTCATTAAGTTTCATGAGTATGTTATTATAAAATTACAAGAATAGTACCTTCTTGTTTGAGATTTTTATTAACTGGCATTTCCTCAAACACCTTTTGTGCATTATAATCTTTTTCATCAAATCTTTTCAAAATCACCTCTTTGTAATTCACCCAAGGCAGATTTCCACGAATTATGCTTTGAAGCTGCTTATGCCACTTCAAAGCCATGTCATATAAGTGTATAGAAACGATGCTTACCTTGTTCTCATCAGGGATTTTGTTCAGTTGCTATGTGGTGGTGGAGTCCGGTGGAGGTGGCGTCAGGTGGTGGTGGCGTCGGATGGTGGTGGCGACGGGTTTTTGGGTGGTTGTGGTGGTGTGAGTTATGAGAGGAGAGGGCTGTGAGATTTTAGATTAGTTGGTTCAGTGGAATGCAGTAAGAGTACAAGAGTATAGTAAGGTATAAAATGACCAAAATATCCCTAAAAACAAAACAGTATTGTCACTATTTGGTCGGTGACGTGGCATCATGTGATCCGTCGGATCGGTTGCCCTGGGGTAAGGGGAGAATTTTGTGAGATCGGGGCAATTAGTCTTAGCCCTTGGGCAACCGGGGTATTTTAATAATTATCCCTATAAAATATTGTTACAATAAAGCAAATTTAGTGATGTTTGTATAGTATTATGTATGTAAATTACATGTCTGTCTAATAAGATTGCACGGTAGCTTCTCAGTTGTATCTGGAGGATCTCGAGCGGTCCATGCACGGTATACTTTGACCTCAATCAGTTTATCCTTGTCTCCAGGTTTAAGTTCTTCGATTGGTATTAGTGCCATGCTACAGTAAACAAATTAAACTATTAGAAGAATAAATTTAGTAAAAAAAAAAAAAAAGAAAAAAAAAGGGCAGCAGTTTTTGTTTTCAACTCTATTCAATGCAATTTATTAGAAAAAAAAAAAAAAAAAAAAAATTAAGTTAATGTAAAGCAAGACTAACGTTAACATTCATGTTTAGTATTTTGCGCAACATAATGTTGACTACTTAAACCTCTGTTTCATCAATTGTGTTAAGAAAGTTTTTGTATATTATGTTTTTTGTTGTGTTGGGTGGGTGGTTATTGTGTTTTTTTGTAAGGATTTTGAGACCATTGGGCGTTGTAGCTCGTGAGAGCGCAACATAAAGTTGCCCATGTGCGAATATAGGTTCAGGTAGGTAAACTTCGATCTTGCTTAGAGACTGTCCCTGGCTCTTGTTGATTGTCATTGCGTAGCAAACCTTCACTGGAAACTGTTTCGTTTTGAAGATAAAAGGCATGTTGGGATCCGTGGCTTTCAAAGTAATTCTTGGAACAAATACTTTTTCTCCAATCCTGTTGCCCATGATAATTTCTGCTTGTATCAGGTTTGACAACAGTTGTGTTACAACCATTCTTGTTCCATTGCATAGTCCACATCCTAAGTCCACGTAGCGAAGTAGCATAATTGGAGGTCCATTTTTTAGTGACAGCTTGTTTAGTGGGCAACCGGGAAATTTGAGTGTGTTTAGGAACTCTGGTGGATATAGTAGTTCATTTGCAGCACCGTCTTTTCCAAGAGGAATATCCTCATCAGAACTTATGTATGTTGTGCTTTCTCCTTTGACCAATGACAGAATCTCTGTGTTAATTGCATCGGCTGTTTCATTCTTAGGACATACGATTGCTTTTTCCTGTAAGATTTGTGCAATTGGTGATTGCAATGTGTTTTCATCATAGATGAAATTAATAAGCGTTGGTAGACCCTCGTTGGTATCTGGAATTAGGTATTCTTCAGGAATTGTGACCCAACTAGCATTTTGTGCATCTTCTTCATCAGGGCTGCTTATTTTACCCTCTCCTATGTCTAGTAACCATGAAGAAAATTCTTTCGTTTTGTTTCTTTCCTGATTGTCAAGTTCCCTTTGTAGAAGCCTCATGTTTTGTGTCAATCTGCATACTTTAAAATTTTGCCAAAGGTATGAAGCGGTTATTAATGTAGCCACTATATTTGGCTTTGTGCCTTTCTTTTTCACTGGTAATGTTTGTCTAAAGTCACCACCTAGCATTACTGATTTGGCACCAAATAGTTTATCTGGATTGCTGAGAACATCTTTAAGAGTTCGATCAAGTGCTTCAAAGCATCTTCGGTTATTCATTGGGGCTTCATCCCAAACGATCAAGTCTGTGTCTGATAGTAGTTTTGCAAGTAGCATCTCTTTTTTAACATGACACATTGATTCATCTGTTAATTCAAGAGACACTTTGAATCTTGAATGGGCTGTTTGACCAGATGGAAGCAAAAAGAAGCAATTCTAGAAGATGCAACTGCTAGTACTATCTTTCCTTCTGAACGCAGCTTGTTAATTATTGTTTTCCATAAAAAAGTTTTGTCTGTTCCTCCATGGCCATATACGAACAGTAACTGTTGCTTATTGCTACTGCATGAGTTAACAATAAGATTGTAGATTGTTTGTTGGTCTGAATTTAGTTTTTTAACAGCAAGCGCAACTTCTTCTTTAAGCTCGTCACGATTGTAATTTTTTTCTTCCATCAACAGTCTGTTGTTTAAGTCGTCTAGCAAATGTTTTGGAGGCAATTCAAGACCGAAATCTGTAACTGATTTGGAGCAGTTGTTGAATATCATTTCTAACTCGTATAGAACGTATCCCTTCATTTATGGGTCATTGATATGAAGATTTTTTATATGAGTCATGTCAGATGCTTTTGCTGAAATATCATCAATCATTAGTGTCCAATGCTTTTGCATAACTTCATGGTGTCTGCAACATCGCAATAAAGCAATATGTGAGCGAACAATGTTCATAGCTCTCCTGCTATTGCTGAAATAGCTGCTTCTTCCAATGCTATGTCCCATTCTCTATCGTCCTTAAGTAGCCCCATCGCCTGGCATGCTGCTCGGTATGTAGGGAAAACTTTGTTGTTGACTTTGCGTACGTCATAGAATGATCTGTAACCCTTCTGATGACATAAAATCATTTTGAAATAGAAGAGCTCCCCAGCAGCAGGATGCACGTACGCGAGTCTTCCAATTGATGATCTTGTCCTGTGTTTTCTAGGCATCCATGTTTTTGAAGTTTCATACCAAACGAAGGCAGAAAGGAAATCTAAGTACGTAAGATGCCGCCCTTCTTCATATGAATTATTGAATGTAAACCATTCAGTAAGTGTTGTCAATGTTCTTCCATCATCAATTACGACATATCCCAAAGGTTCTTTGTCGCGAAAACTTACCTTTTGCATACCTTCAAGATGAACAGCGAGAATCTGGACGGCTGGTTCTCGGTGATGTATTGGAAAGTTGAATATTCTCCAGCAAGCTTCACGTGGACATATATAACGGCCGTCTATGAAATTTTTTATTTCATCAACATGGATCCTTGGAACGTCTCCTGATGTTAATGGCTGACCAAGCGGTCTTCCAATTCGTGTTGCAATTCTGTCGCTTCCTTTTGATATGTATTTGAATAAGTACTTTATCAGCATGCTCCATCCACAATATTCAACATTTATATGTGCGTGGAACATAAGGCAGAGCTATCTATTGTATGGAACAACATACGTGTTATCCAGCCTTACTTTGTTTCTCATCACGTAAGCTGCAGTCTTTCTTCTTTGGTAATGTACATGACCATTTTTGTCAAAAAATGTTTTGTTGTTGTATTTTTTAGGAAAGTTCTTTGTACAGCTACCTTCGTGTGTACATGGAGCATTTGGATTAGCTGCTCCACATGGGCCATGTATCATCATTTCAGAAATAACTTTATACCCTTCCGGATCTGTTGTCTTTTCAGGTAATTCTGAACAAATGAATTTGTCCACTTCTTCGTGTGATTGTATTTTGTCATTTGAATGTAGCCATAGTAGAGTGTGACAATGGGGTAGCCCACGTTTCTGGAATTCTATTATGTATAAGACTGCATTATTAATCATAGAAAAAGAAATTAAGTTAGTTAAAGTTACTAAATTTTTTTGTTTTATTATATACAATTTATTTTAATTTTTTTTTTATTTTATTATTAGCAGTTTTTTTTTTTTTTTTTTTTTTTTTTTTTTTGATAATTGGACAGATAAGAACTACATACCTCCGGTAACATGCCCAAATATGCTGCCTTCTTTTAAGGCTTTAACAAAATCCTGCACCTTTTGTTCAAAAACCCGATCAATAATGTCAGCCCTATCAGATGGCGAAAGTTCAGGATACCGATCCATGTATCTACGAATTTCTGGCCAGTTTACATTACATGTGAATGTAATGAAAAACTGTAGATTCCCTAGGACTCAGCAGATGGCAAGAGCATCAAGGTAATGGCTGTACATGTACCTCGGTCCGCCAGTGTAACTTGAAGGAAGAATTATACGTTTACCTATGTCGGCACCACAGCGATCGCCCCTTGAGATTGCATCATAAATACGTGATAAGTACTCACTTCTAATGTTATTTTGTTTTGCTCTTACAAAATCAAGTCGATTTTGTTCTAGTGCACAATATACTGATACAACATACTGTTGAAATAATCTTCCCCCTTTGAATAGTAACCCATAAAGATGAGGCCTTTCATGTAACTGATACATGTAGTAGGTGTTCATAGACATTTTTGGTTTTTCACCATTCGCATTACGTGTATGTAATCTCAAATTTGTGTTGTATCCTGGTTCACCATATAAAAAAAGAAGCAGGAATTGTAATGACATATAGGTCGAGTGAAGCTTATTAATTCTTTGAGGACCTACACCTCTTTTGTGTATGATTACATCGTAATCTATATTGGTATTAGGTCCGTTTTTAAAAATTATAGCACCCAGGATGTCTGCAGATGGCAGTTAGTATTCGCGAGCTCCGTCGACATTATAAAGATGAATCTTGAAGTCAGATACATTTTCTTGATTACATATGTCACGTGTTGTCCTGAACAATGCTACCAACTGATTGTGCTCATCTAGAATTTGTATAAGTTGTCGAACAATATCAGGTTTCAAAGTGCCTGAGCTTGTTCCACCAAAAGGTGCTAGCCTATTTTCAACTTCATTTTTGGTGTCGTATATGTATAACTGCAAAAACTTTGGAGCTTCATTGTTTGGTGGACAAAGCGTCCCCATCCAATGATATATTTGCCCTAAGATCTTAAAAACATAATGGCCTCTTCCATCGTTGACACGCTCGTCTATCTGTGCACCAAGTGATGTCATACTAAACATTTGGTTATATGCTCGTATGTTATCCATAAAATGTTTGTCCTTCAGTAATTGTTTTATAGAATCTGGTGGATCTATTTGTTGTTGGAGACGCACTTTCCCTTCTCCACAGCAACGACTATAGCGAACCCTTGTTTGTGTAGAATTTTTGAGCCATTCACCGTACCAAAAAAACAGCCCCGCAATAATCACAGGCCCAATCGCAATCTCCAATATCAATGTAGAGACTTGAAACATCTGTAAAACAAAAATGGAAACACATCTTTCTTAAAATAAATATCTTGCAACTTTTTAAGAACTATAGAGCCCAATAGAAGTAGGAAATGTTACCTTTGGACTTTATTGCCTGCCTATACCTGCCATTATGAGTACTTTGAAAGTTTCTTCTTCGAGGCCATTTTTGGCCTCTATTAGTGGTACATTCTGAATTTTCTTTGTACTGTTGTCCTGTAGTTTTTCCCAAATTGTAGGACAGTTTAGAATATGTTCAAATGAATAGAAGAAAGTGAGTAGATGTATTCCATTTTTCAATATTCACCTTGAGAATTTGAGGAACTTGGTATATTGTTTTCCATTCTACTATTTCTGTCTTTTATTTGGGTTACATATCTGTTGTTGCTATTGGACATTGTACTATGATCATTTTCCTGCGCATTACCTGATAATGTACCTGCAAAAAAGGGTTTTGTTTAAGGTAAATAGTAAATTTATGTTTGCTCATTACTGTGAACAATATGTGCTCCAATAATAATGTATAAAACTAACCTTGTATGTTTTCTTTCTGAACCTGTTGAGAACCAAATTGTGTTTGATTTTTATAATTCTGAATGTAAGTTGCATCGGTCCCACTCGGTATAACATTTAGCAAATATTCTTGACCATGGTAAAGTGGAGCCATGACTATTGTCTTATTTGTTTTCCTATTGCAGGTTTCAAAGTTTTTCTGCGCATTTTGGAATGTTGGCCCTGCATAAGAAAAGACTTGCAAGTTACCTGTTAAATGAATTTTCTATCTTAATATTTAATCATATGTGTTTGAATAGCTGGTTGTACACCTCACCTTGTATACACTGATTATGAACTTGTGGACAAAGCAAACATGATTGATTTTGATAATCACAAATGGAGTTTGCGTTGGTTCCGTTTGATAGAAGGTTCCGTAAACCTTCATCTGTAGTTGCATTATTGAAACTATCACATTTCTCATAGATGTGTTGGTTGTTGTTTTTTCCATCTAATGGTATAACAAACCTATATTTTTAATATTAAGTTTTGCAAATAAGAATAACTTAAAAAAATTGACAACGAAACGTTACCTTTCATTTTCTTTAGATGCGTAAGCATTGTTGATTCAGTTGTGACACATTTCCGTTTGCAGGTGTTAATATTGGCCAAATTTCCTGTTGGCGTGACTCCACTTTGCAAAGGTATTTTTTCTTTATTAATGTTTGGATAGTTATTTTGAGCAGAAACCAAACTTGGATAATTTGTAAACCAAAAAAGTTATCCTTTGAGTTCCCTGTTTGCAAAATCCTTTCATGAACTTCTTTTTGACACATCGACTTTCCTTTTATTAATTCTGCAAAACAGAAGGCATATTTAATATACTGAGCATTTTCACTTTATTTATTTACTTATAAACACCACAATTGTAACGCTTACTTGTACCATTAGTTGACGTATTCTGACCATAATCTGGCATTGGATATTTCCAAGGATCCTATTGTATCTGGATTTTGCCTTTTCTTTGTTGCAATAGATCATGCAACATGGTAGGTGGGATTGGTTTGTTTGAGATATGCTGAATTTGTGTAGGTGTTCGGTCTATACCATATTGCAAGGATGCAATTGGTCCTCTGGTTTTGTAAATCAATTGGCTTCCACAGTTGTTTGTTGACGCATTGTTATCTGATGAAGCGAAAAGTGTACCGCTTTTAAGGGGTCATTTAAGCCCTAAATCGTATTTATTTGATCAAATATCGCCCTAAATCGTTCCTTTTGTCATTTTAGGTACTTTTGAGGAGAAATCTGGAAAAGGAGGCATTTTGGACGTTTTTGGAGCATAAAAGTGAAGAAAACGGCAAAGTCTCAAAAATCGGCTGAAAGTTACCTTTGACGGCGTCACATTTAACCCCAGACGGCGTCATGCCTTGGCAAGAAAAAGTGGACGTGAAATTTACTCATGATAAGCCAGTGAAAATAGCATGTGAATTCTGACGGCGTCACGCTTTAACTTGATCAAGGGCGTCACGGCTTAAATCAAAAGGGGACGGCGTCACGTTTAAGGTTCGACGGCGTCAAGCCTTGATAAGCCAGAATGGATTTTGAAGAGCTAAAGAGGGACGGCGTCAAGAAGGTCATCCGGGAACCCTAGAAGCGGCGAGGTGACGGCGTCACACTCCATAAGGTGACGCCGTCAGATCCAAAAATCTATATATAGTTTTCTAATTTTTTGTCATAAAGAGAGAGCTTAGTGTGTGGAATTTTGGGAGAAAACCCTAAGACGAATTTAGCTCCTTTTTCAAGGCTTTTTGCCTTGAGATCTTCCATGTTACATTGAAGATAAGTTATCAATTAATCATTCAATGTGTCTATGTGTTGTTTGATTTTATCTTATTCTTGTCTTTTGATTAACATGTTAGGCTAAATTTATCTTGTGTTTGCTTAGATCTAATGAAACCTAGCTATTGATTATTGGTTATTAGTGTGTTATTAGTTGTATTGGATGATTGTTTATCTATGTTAGGCTTAAGAAAACTGGCTAACTTCCTATTCGGTAACTTGCTTGAACGTCTTAAGAAACATGAACCAAATGCGTACTAAAGGTTTTTATGGTTGTATTTAATGCACAAGCGAATTCTAGTGATCCCATGTTAGGAGCTTCCTAGCCGGCTCGACATAGGAGTGAAGTAGGAGCTTGTAGAGTTGGGGAAGTAAGTACGCCACCCCACGAATGGTATTAAGGAATACACCCGTCATCCACGCGACTAATACACACTAATTAACCGGTAAAAGATAGTTAGGGAGTAAGGAAATCTAAGTAAACACATTTCTCTACACATAAGTTTCTCACAACATTTTATTTTCAGTTATTTATTTTATTTGCATTTGTAGTTATTTGGGTTAGTTGACCAGCAACTAATTCCGCCCACTCTTTCAAAACCCGAGATTTTACTTGCTTTCATAAAAAATTATAAAAACATAAAAAGAATCTTCCTCAACCCTTAGACCTAATTAGAGTAGTCTTTCACACCTAACGAACACTATTCCCTGTGGAGAACGATCAATCCCCCGTACTTACCACTACACTATACTACATCGGTCAGGTACACTGCCTGGTGGGGTTTTAAGCCTCTTGAGATCCCTCGAGAGGTAAAACCTGTTGTAAGGTTGCAAAACCCACGCATCAAGTTTTTGGCGCCGCTGCCGGGGAATAGTTATTGTTTAGGTTGAATTTTTATTTCTATTAGGTCTACTCACTAGATTCCTTTCTAGTGAGATTTTTATTTTATTTTTCTAGGTATTCTTTAGTCTATCTATTTTCTTCGTGTCTTTGTTCGTAACCATTACCATTCGACATCATGGAAGATGGTAATATCCTTAACCCACACAACCCACCACCACAACAACCACCACCACCTCCTAGAGCCCGTACTTTAGGAGAGTATTCCCGTCCTAGCCACCACGGCTATCGAAACACCATTGAGCTCACTCAAGGAGCCAATATCACACCCTTGCGATCCGACACCATCCGGTTGGTGCAAAGCGGATGCGCATTCCATGGACTTCGTTCTGAAGATCCTAATCAACATCTCAAGGACTTTCTTAAAATCGTTGATTCTATAGACCTTGATGTTGCCACTCGAGAGACGACCCGATTGCGTCTCTTCCAATTCTCTCTGCGGGACCAAGCTAGTCAGTGGCTAGAACGTCAACCCGCAGGATCCATCACCTCTTGGGATGATCTCACCACTCGTTTCCTTGCTCAGTTTTTCCCACCAGGGAGAACTACCAAGCTAAGGAATGATATCTTGATGTTCCAACAACGTCAAGGCGAAACCCTCTACGAGGCATGGACTCGATTCAAGGACTTACTCCGAAAGGTCCCTCACCATGGCATGGATCCTTGGCTACAAATCCAAATCTTCTATGATGGTGTCAATCATCAAACTAGAAGAGCCATAGATTACGCCGCCAATGGGAGATTGAGCAGGCTCAGTGTCGATAAGTGCTGGGAAGTCATTGAGGACTTAGCACAGTACGAAGAAGAAGAATGGGATGACTCAACATTCTCGGAAGAAGGGATTTTAAATTGCATGAGTGCAACCCAAGAACAGCTGTTCGCAAACATAAAAAGGCAGGTTGAGAGCTTAATGAAAGCTGAGATACCTACGGCTGATAAAAATCCCGATGAGTGCGTGAACACAATTGGTAAACATACGTTTCACCAATTCTCACGACAAGATGAATTTGAAGGGATAATGCTAACTTTCGTGAACAACCAAGAGAGACGTATCAAGGAATTAGAAACTCACTTGAAAAACACCCAAGATATGTTCATGGAACTAGCAGAAAAATTCATCTCGAGAATAAAAGAGAAAATTAGGGAAGAAGCCTCACACAAAAAGATCGAGAAGATCTTTGAACTCCCGGTCCCTAATGAACCATACAACGAATGGGATGATGAAACCCTCCTCCCCGAGCCTTCACTTTTAAAACCCTCTTATCTATTTGGATCCTCTCGCGAGAAAAAGAATTCTCAAGATCGTAGCATTTTCGTGGGAAGCATGGTTTTCACGCTCCCCAACTTTCATGAGGCTAGAAAACGATCTTTTGGCTTTAAGCCAGGTGTGAGAAGAACTCAACTAAAGCACATCCCCATATCGAAAACCCCCTGTAAAAGCTCTTCACACTCCCTGAATACCTGCCGTGACAGAGATTGGAACCTGAATGTGACGTCAACCGGCCCTTTTCAACATTTTACCACATCCCGTGACAGTAACAAAACATTTGACCCAGGAGGAACTTGTTAACGAGACTAGCTATCAGGATCATTGACCCTGACTAGCTGCTCTCTTAAAGTACGAGGGGCTCATTTGTAAACTGGCGCAAAGTAGTAAAATACGCTAATCTGACGGCGTCAGAATTTAAACGTGACGCCGTCACCCCGTCTGCACAGCAATAATAACTTAATTTCCATCACTTTCATCACAAACCCCACAAACCATATCCACTCCAACCCCACCTCCGATTTTCCCAGGACAAATTCGCCAATTCCCGCTTCCAATCTTCACATGGTAAGTAATTTTTACTCATTCTTTTCGCTTCAATTACTCATAGGATTTGTAAATTTCGAAAATCCCCAACTCGTGAAACCCTAGGATTGATTCATGCTTAGAACTCATAATGTGTTTTAATTAGTGTTATTTAACAAAGATTAAAGCATTTGATGATTGGCAATCAATTGGGTCTATTCACTAATAGGGAGGCCACGAATTTGAACCATAACCTATGATCCAATCACCCATTTTTGCTGTAAAAAGGGCGTTTGGTTTATAAGCTTAAAGTTTGAATATTGATTTTTCCCTCGTAATTTCGGATTTAAATGTGGTTGAACCTGACGGCGTCACCTATCAAAGGGTGACGGCGTCAGACCTGTCTGATACGCCACCAAGTCTTTAATTCACATATTAACACTTTTGTTCCTCCTGCTTTGTTCCAGATAATGAGTAAGCGTCAAAGACCCAGCCGAGGAAGTTCTTCCCGATCTCAACAAGAAAACTTTGGGGATACGGTCCTCAGTTGGGGTGTCTTTGACAACGATGCTGCTACAAGCAAATACGCACAACTGCTACTACACAAGGTCGAAAATGGGGCCGTAGTTGATTGGAACTTTCTGAGGAGAGAAGGTCTTGAGCAGACCTTTCTCCAAAGTTTTCAGACGGATGGGTTTACCGGCCCCCAGTGGGAAAGACTGTTTAAAATTCAGGAGCCGGTATATGAGGAATTGGTACGGGAGTTCTTTGCCACCTTTCATTTTGACATGGCTGAGGCAAGGACCGATGTGGGCGGTACCACGATCTATTTAGGCTGGGGGGGTGAGCTAAGGACGTGTTCGGTTACTGAGTTTGGGTGGAGACTTGGGTTGTACGATCAGCATGATACCATTCAGGCAGGGTTCATGCAGAGGTTGTTGCATGGGGAGTCGATGAAGAATGATTTTAGGTGTTCCATGTTCTGGCAGACTATTGGGGATGGGGTGTATACCTCGACCACTGTGGCATCCCAAATCAGGGATCCTAGGGTTCGGTTGACTCATCGTTGCCTCACCTACAGCTTGACAGGGCGTCACAGCTCTCACCACCGTGTCACAGCTTCTGATCTCTTCTACCTGTACACCATCTACTCTAATGATGTTTACTGCAACATCCCGTTTTGGGTTGCTAGCTTTATGCATGGTGGAGTTGGGGAGAGGGAAGGTGACAGGATTTATGGTGGGATGTTTATCACCCGACTGGCCCAGTCTTATGGAGTCCTCAGGCCCGAGGTCATGAGGTATTTGAGTGGTGATGCATGCAGGACGGTGAAGGAGAGGTCCCTGAAGCAGATGGAGGTGATTATGGAGATGCATGACGGGTCCTTTATGTGGTATCATCCGGTCGGAGCTGAGGATGATGATGATGAGGATGATGAGGAGGAGGAGGAGCCCCAGCAGCAGCAGCATGAGGGGTATGAGGCCGGTACAGCTGATTACTACCGGCACATGAGCAGGGGGGACTGGCAGGCTCACCAGGGGACCTGGATGGGCCAGGTTGATACGTGGAGGACCAGGGTGGGACGAGAGGTTCGACTGGATGTACGATCACACGGTTCGTCAGATGCAGCATCTTTCTACACGTGATCAGTTGGACCCGCATCTGCAGATTGACCCTTTCCCGGGTCGTGAGCAGGATTACCCACCATATGGGTACTACGGGCACCTTCCTCCTGGCTATGACTATCGCCAAGGTCCCCCACCCCAGTGATGATGTGATTTGATGTTTTGATGTTTGAACAATTTGATATTTGGTTGTATGTGTTGAAACAATATGGTCTGTAATAATTTAGGGAAGGCATCTGTTTGCCTTAAAACATTTGTTACATTGATTTTATTTATCGCATGCTAGCCTTATTTGATTGCTTTATTTGTTTTATTTGCTTTGTGTGTTTGTTTAATTGATTGTTTGTTTTTATTTGCTTCCGTATGTGTGTTTAATTTTTATTAGTATTGATTCATGTTCAAAAGTAAATTGTGAAAATGCTTTATGTTGTTTTTAACTTCGTCTTAACTACATATAAAGGTATTTTGCAAAAGATAAGTGTAAGGGAAATCTAAATCGGTTTATTAGAACACAAATGAACATGAATCATAATAATACTAAATTAACATACATATTAGTGTTTGTTTGAGTCAAATGCTTGTATCGAGTCATAATGATGTTTTGCAGGATTTCTAGGAAGTAAGGTAAAGGTTTTTCCAGAAATTTTCCGGAAACTTAAAATGAAAATTTTTGTCAGGTCATTTCTGACGGCGTCAGTGGTTTATAACCTGACGGCGTCAGATTTAATTTTCAGAAATTTTTGAAAGTTTTGTTTTTAAAAAGTTTTTATTAAAATCTCCAACTTATAATCTCCAGGAATCTGCAAAATTATCATTCCACAAGCATTATATCCTTATATATAGATTTATCCCGCCGATGTTATGCAGGTTTTCGTGTTTGTTTTCTCAGGTTTAACATGTTATTTTGGACAAGGAGATGTTTATGGAATCAAGCTTTTGGCGATGCATTAGTCATGAAGCTTTTACATTCTCTTTGGAAGAAGATTTAACCGTGTAACTTCATTATCCACCGAGCGAATCAGGGGAGTATTTGATTTCATTCTTTTACTTTTTCTTTTACATCTTGTTATTTGAACATTGGGGACAATGTTCATTTAAGTGTAAGGGGAGGGTAAAAGTACGATTTTAGAGAATACAATTCGCTTGACTTTTGTTTGTTTAATGGTAGATGTGTAATAAAACTGAGAGAAATACTTGTTAGGGTAATTTTAGTGCCAAATTTAAAATTTTTACAACATATAGGAGTGAAACTTTGATCTTAATAAGCGTCTCACGGATAGGAGTTATATGACTAGCACAAAAAACCGTACCACTAAAAAAAATTTTCCACCCCAAATATGTGAGGTTCGCCCCTAGAATTGGTAGGAAAAGCATTATGCTATGATGTGTGTACCGGTAGCACTTAGATTCTAGAACTTGCGTTAGGACCATTCCGAGGCCACAAGTGAGACTACATTCGTGTAGTTAGATTTACTACATGATAAGAGGCATTAGGATTAACCCATTGTTTTACACCTGTGTTTTTGTTATAATTACTTTGGCTACATTGGTCAAGTAATTCTCCCACACCCTTTGCGTTGTACTCATTTTTAGTACACGATACCCCTAATACACCCCTCAGAGCCTATCTTTTCGTTTCAACCTTTAAGCATTTTACTTAAAGGAAGAATTTGTTACACCCCACTTAAATGTACACCCAAATCGCCTTAGCCTACCTTGTATGCACTCATTTTTTGTGCATTATTGTTACAACATTTGTTTAAACCCAAGTTAATTATCTAGTTGATTACATGGTTGCTAAGTCGAGTCATATCCTTGTACATATTGTTTTGGGACGATTGGGACTCATGGGTAAAGTACTAGTGTAATGGAGTAATGGGGAAGAACATCATTTATTACCCCCATATGTGCTAAATATTTTAAAAGTACTCCAAGTTTTTCAATTATCTTAATTCGAGTCATTAGAATAGTTAATTGTAAAGTTATGTAAAAGTTCAAGTGAAAGGGGAATGCAACGCCCCTGTGATGTATTATTTTGGATGGTAGGGCAAAAGTGTATGCAAAAAAAAAAAAAAAAAAAAAAAAAAAAAAAAAAAAAAAAAAATCAAGAAAAATACAAAAAAATGAGAAAAAGAAAAGTAGAAAAAAAAACATACGGACTACCATCCCGTTTTATTTTATGTTTATTTTATGTTTTTGTTATTTTCTTTCATTAGCTTAAGATTGAGTCGAGTCTTGGCTTAGCAACATTGTATAGTACATGTAATTGATCAAGATTTTTAACTCGCCACCAGTAAAATATCCCGTATCCAACAAAACCGTGTTTTCCTTTTCCCTACACCTAACGTTATAACCCATTTAAAAGCCCTCTTTGATAGTTTATCTTTGGTGCTTACGCCTAGTGGAGGAGGTTTTCGATCCTTTCCCAAGCCTATGGTAATCTATTTGCTATAACAGGTAGTGAGAGATATTATCCGTTTTCATTTATGAGATTTATTTTGATGACACTTGAGAGATGTGAGTATCTAAACACTACTTGTGAGGTGCTAGTATGTAATCTCCGTGCTTATTATGATTGAAGTGGAACGAATATTTGTTGTAATTACTTTTATGTTTGCATTAAATGACCCCTAACTTGTATTTTGATTAGAATAAAAGCGCATTTGCTTGAGGACAAGCAAATCTCAAGTGTAAGGGTATTTGATGAAGCGAAAAGTGTACCGCTTTTAAGGGGTCATTTAAGCCCTAAATCGTATTTATTTGATCAAATATCGCCCTAAATCGTTCCTTTTGTCATTTTAGGTACTTTTGAGGAGAAATCTGGAAAAGGAGGCATTTTGGACGTTTTTGGAGCATAAAAGTGAAGAAAACGGCAAAGTCTCAAAAATCGGCTGAAAGTTACCTTTGACGGCGTCACATTTAACCCCAGACGGCGTCATGCCTTGGCAAGAAAAAGTGGACGTGAAATTTACTCATGATAAGCCAGTGAAAATAGCATGTGAATTCTGACGGCGTCACGCTTTAACTTGATCAAGGGCGTCACGGCTTAAATCAAAAGGGGACGGCGTCACGTTTAAGGTTCGACGGCGTCAAGCCTTGATAAGCCAGAATGGATTTTGAAGAGCTAAAGAGGGACGGCGTCAAGAAGGTCATCCGGGAACCCTAGAAGCGGCGAGGTGACGGCGTCACACTCCATAAGGTGACGCCGTCAGATCCAAAAATCTATATATAGTTTTCTAATTTTTTGTCATAAAGAGAGAGCTTAGTGTGTGGAATTTTGGGAGAAAACCCTAAGACGAATTTAGCTCCTTTTTCAAGGCTTTTTGCCTTGAGATCTTCCATGTTACATTGAAGATAAGTTATCAATTAATCATTCAATGTGTCTATGTGTTGTTTGATTTTATCTTATTCTTGTCTTTTGATTAACATGTTAGGCTAAATTTATCTTGTGTTTGCTTAGATCTAATGAAACCTAGCTATTGATTATTGGTTATTAGTGTGTTATTAGTTGTATTGGATGATTGTTTATCTATGTTAGGCTTAAGAAAACTGGCTAACTTCCTATTCGGTAACTTGCTTGAACGTCTTAAGAAACATGAACCAAATGCGTACTAAAGGTTTTTATGGTTGTATTTAATGCACAAGCGAATTCTAGTGATCCCATGTTAGGAGCTTCCTAGCCGGCTCGACATAGGAGTGAAGTAGGAGCTTGTAGAGTTGGGGAAGTAAGTACGCCACCCCACGAATGGTATTAAGGAATACACCCGTCATCCACGCGACTAATACACACTAATTAACCGGTAAAAGATAGTTAGGAAGTAAGGAAATCTAAGTAAACACATTTCTCTACACATAAGTTTCTCACAACATTTTATTTTCAGTTATTTATTTTATTTGCATTTGTAGTTATTTGGGTTAGTTGACCAGCAACTAATTCCGCCCACTCTTTCAAAACCCGAGATTTTACTTGCTTTCATAAAAAATTATAAAAACATAAAAAGAATCTTCCTCAACCCTTAGACCTAATTAGAGTAGTCTTTCACACCTAACGAACACTATTCCCTGTGGAGAACGATCAATCCCCCGTACTTACCACTACACTATACTACATCGGTCAGGTACACTGCCTGGTGGGGTTGTAAGCCTCTTGAGATCCCTCGAGAGGTAAAACCTGTTGTAAGGTTGCAAAACCCACGCATCATTATCGTTATTTTGATAGTATCCTTTTTTTTCTTTCTAAATTGGTAGAATACACCACTGTTGGTTGGACATTGTCATGTGTACAGGGTATCGTTTCAATTTCATTCGAATGACAATCTTTTTTTTTAGTTTCACTTAAAAACTCAGTAAGTGTTGCAAAATAACTGTTTGCATACCTTTTTTTTTTCCCATAATCTGGTATACTACAACTAATGCTACAATTTTTGGTTTTCTTCTTAACAGTTTCACTATCCATGGAAAATCAAAGAATGCAGAAACAGCACACAGGAACAAAGTATTGTGTACATGTAAGATGCAGGCCAATAATATGGTAATATATTATGGTTTTTTTTTCCAGATCTATAGTGAAACACCAACTTTAATATATATATATATTATATATATATATATATATATATATATATATATATATATATATATATATATATATATATATATATATATATATATATATATAAAACCACAAACATGTAAGTGTATCATAATTGAAGCTGATGTACCCATATTTATGTTGCATGCATGGAAATAATACACCTATGTTACCAATACTAATTCTTGAAGGTGAAAGTTGTTCTACTTTGGACAAACTTGATCTTCAGTGTGTATTTTTTCTTCTAGCCTTTTTTTTTTTTTTTTTTTTTTTTTCCTTGCTCAACGAATATCTTTAATTCTCTATTTTATGTTGGATTTTTTTTTTACTGAAGCTCTTCAAGAAACTTCTTTGTCAGACATGGTATAAGGTTTTGTATATTTCCCATACATTAGTACAGGTTTAGTGTACACATGTATGATTTTCCCATACATTAGTACAATTTTAGTGTACACATGTATGGTTACCATTGTAATTGCATATGGTTTATCTCAGTAATGCGAAAGAAGTTTGTATTAAGGAGGTAATTACATGAAAACGCCTGTGAACAGTAACATTAGGGTACGCAATGGGCCAATAACAGGCCACCACAATGTCGCTGTACATAGTACTATTGCTAATAAATTGCTTAAGCATAAAACGTGGCCCAATGAGCTTTCAGATTATCAAATAACCACCTGCCTAATGAAACACTAAACAGCCCATTCAAAAATCGTTTTTAGTATATATTATAATAGCTTATTTTTTGGATTTAGGGCCCATTTGGTATGGGCCGTTTGATTGGCTTTTGGATTTAATAAATGCAAATCAAGTGTTTGGTTGTGTATATAGGATTTGGGTTTAGATTTGTATGACAAATATTTGAGGGTATGTTAAAGACGGTAGCATAAGAGGTTTTATTACAATGTAGGACCGGATACTTTGTTATCTATATATCTTTTTCTCTTTTTTTTTATTTATATTATAAAATACAAAATTTTATCTTTCTCCACTTACTATTAATATAAACAATATTTAATTATATTTTAATATATAATATTTATCTTTAAATATCATTTTCTCTCATATATATCAAATCTAAATTCAAATACAAATCCAAATCTTAATCCTAAACCCATCTACAAACCAAACGGACCCTTAATAATTTGACCTAAATGAAAGTCGAGTAATCAAAAAAGTTCATTGAAAAATAAATTAAATATGAAAGTAGGGGTGATATATGAAACTAATTCAAAAAAATATGATAACAATTTCTTCTACAACATGATTTTTTTTTTAAGGCTAGGCACACTCGATCGGTTTTGTTGATCGGTCATGCATGGTCACATTCGGTCGAGCCCACTGTGGGTGTAAGGTCATGGTCGGTCGAGTGAGTGTTTATCCGTCTGGCCAACCGAACGGTTCAGTATGCTAAAATAGCACAAATAATAATAAAAGGGGCCCCAGCGAGTGTTTATCCCGATACACTCGGCAATTCCGATATGGTATACGTTCGCATTAACCCGTCTGGCCAACCAAACGGGGGAGTCACCCCCAATAGATCTATTTATAATAATCGCGCTTCCCGCAAGAACTGGCGGTTCATGATAGTGGGCATAGTGGGATCATACATACTTAGGCTATCCACGTACTAGTGTGTAAAATCAAAAGTTCAGTTTTGGTCCACGAAAAATGTTTTGCATGTTTTTTCACCCCAAAGTTTGCAAAGCAGTTCAGATAGAAAAAGGGGTTATAAACTCACCTCAGAAAAGTAGCAAGCTGCTAGCAAAATCAACAGATAGGGTACGACCGCTCCGACACGCGACCTAGATTATGGTAAGTCTTAGTGCACGACTCGTGTTTAAAATAATAACTTAACTTGAAAAGTTTATGTGTTTAAGTGTTGGTGTCTTTCTTGCTTGCGTTGTCATAAAATACATTTCGAAAATAGTTTATCGGTAAATACTCATAAGTGATGGCTCTTGCGAAATTGTAAAGTAAAATAATATATGACGGGATAATCCGTACCTCATAAAGTATAATTAAAGAGTTTAAGTATTTAATTAATTAGGGTTTGTAATTAATTAAATAAGTGTTAGCGGATTAATATATTATATTAATGTATAAAATAATAAAGGATGGTGATAGTGGGGAACTATTATATTATAAATATTGTAAGTATTTATAATATCATGTTAAGTGTAAAATTAATTTGTATAAGTATGTAATTTAGTTTAAGTTAAGTAAGGTTATAAATATAAATATATATGGAAATATATATTTATAGGCTTCAAGTAACTTTGAAATATTAATTTGAAAAAATTAATATTTTAATAATAAAATAACATTTCTCGTCTTTTAGTCGGTTTCACCAAAAATAGTCTAAGTGTTAGATTTTTTTAAGAAAAATTGGGCATAACCCGTTCGTAAATATAAGCTTTTCATTTCCTCTAGTGTTGCAAAAATACTCTAAATCCATTTCAATAAGTTATCGATATCTACTATATAGTCTAAAAATATACTTTTCAAGTTTATAAATATACTTTTTGTTACGTTTTCAAATAAACTATCGTTTTAGCAAAATAATCATGTCACGTTTTAAAAGTCAACGTTTAGTCAAAAACTTGCCGAAAGTCAACAAAAGTGAACGAAATAATAATTTGGGCCTAGGAGTCCATTAACTGGTCGACTAGGGTCCAAAGTGTCAAAACGAGTCCGAAACGGTTTAAATGATATTTAACGTATCAATAAGCAAAAATATATATAATAAGCCGGAAAATAAGCCAAAACTCAAATAAGCAATCCGAAGTCATAATTGGGTCGAGAGGCCTAATATGAGTCCATTGTACAACCAATTAAGCCTTTTAGCTTACATATAGTTCACGATTATATTTCAATATACCAAATAAGCTCATGTAAATAAGCACTTTAGCCAAATAAGTCATACAAGCCGAAATCTATTGGGCTCGGCCCAATTTTGGTCGAATCAAGCATCAACCCAAATCCAAGACCAAAAATCAAATAAGCTATAATTCGATCCAATAAGCCGTAAAAATAAGCAATAAGCTAAAAAGTTAACACTTTCACCACTAGAGCCAAAAATTTATGTTTTTCAAAACCCCAATTTTTATTTCTTAAAAATGTGAGTCGATTTGTATATTTTTCCAAATACGCATTTCATTTGCTTAAATTCGCGTAACAAGCTCTAATCTCATTTGTACTATCAAATTAGCATAACACGAAGCAAGATTTATCACACAAGCAAGAAAACACTAGTCTAGTAATATACATGTATGTCGTACGATTTATGTGTATATATGTACTAAACCCTAGCTTTTTCAAATGACCAAAATATACGCAATGAGCACTTTGTATCACCATTAGACCTCATATAAACATGAAAGATGCAAGATTAAACAAGTTTTGAGAATCCTTACAAAGTTTGTGAAAAATTCGAGACCCACAAGGACAAGAGAATAACCAAAATTGCTTCCAAATCACCTAAGACACGTTCCGATTAACCAAAAACTCTTGAAAGTACAACCCGATTCACTTGAACTTCAATAGATTTTGTAGATCTTGATTTTTTTAAGTTTCGATGGTGAGGGTGAACACAAGAGAGAAAGGAAAATTTTTGAGAGCAATATGTGTGTGTGTTTTAGTTTGTGAAGTGATTTAAGAAACAAAACACAATGAGATGATGCAACAATAAGACAAATGCTCCACTAACTTCTTGTTGTCTTGTGGATTAGGCGGCAAACCGAGAAGGGGGGGGGGAAGAGGGATTTTTTTTTGAAAGTTATTGATGTATCGTGTGTCGGTTTGAGCTTAAATGTTACCGTAAAGTCTCGGTTTGACATTTTTGGACACGTGCTCGCAAAATAAAGTTTTTATTTACGTTTTTATCAAAATAATAATAAAATATTATTATTTACTCAAAAATGTATTTATTTGACTTAAACCATATCTACTGCAGTGTCGGTACGCGTGTGGGGTCATTTTTCAATAAAAGCGAGATAGCTTCTCGGTTTAATACGTAACTTGTCAGTAATTATCAGGAAGGGAATATTTCATATTTACTGACACAAATAGGCAGTTTAAGAGGTCACTGTAAGCTACAGTACGCAGGATAGCTTCCCGAAATGCTCGCGTAAGCTAAAAAATGTTCAATTATGTTCTGTTAAATAGTCCAGTAATAATAAATAGCCATTTATTATTAAAATAAAGTTTAAAAAAGTACCGTTTGTCACATGCACCATGTTAGCTTTTATCTTATAACATTTATATAACACAAAACCTCAAAAACATTCTCCCTGATAACATTCCTATAGCACACCACAGAAAAACCATAATTTACACTAAAAACAAGAAAACAAAACACCAAACACACAATCCTGCATTATACCCATAACATTTGCGCCTATAACTCACCTATAACACAGTACATGATACAGTTTAACTGTATTATAGGAACTAAATTTTCCCTATGACATGTCTATAACTTGTTGCACCGAGCTTTTTTATCCAAAGACTTTTATTAGTTAAACAATACAGTTAAGCTGCACGAATCGACCATAAGGTCTTAAAGTTGACCCATACAATCAGTTTGAGTCTTTTAAAGCAAACCTTACTTAAAAAGACTTATGCACTTTACTTAATTTTGAAGCTGTAGTTTATTTTGGTAACTCTTAAGTTGGACGGAATACGAAAGTGTAAAACCTTCAATAATACTTTTGTTCACCAAAAGAAGAAAACCACACAAACATTTTTGAGCCACTGAATCACAAATGGGAGAATGAGTGCAAAATCATGTACACCAAAATACCTTCAAAATGCTTTTGTGTTAAAGTGTTTGATAGATAGAAAGTTATACTTCCAATATCGAATAAAGAACCAAACACATTTGGTATAATGGTATGTAAACGACTAATCAATCAAAAAACTGTAGATTCAAGTTTCTATTGTTACTGTGTGAGGTATTATGTAGAATAGTTTGTTTTTCGAAAGAAAATAGAAGATTGGATATTTTTTTTAACGTATAAATAAGAAGTATTACTAATTATAGTATCCTGTCATTCAACTCTTAAACATATGGTAATAAATAGGATAGTTTAATCACTTGTCATTTGTTTTTGTAACTCATTTTAGTTATGATGGTTGGGTTTATAACTAGGTTAGTGTTGGCGTATGTGTCCGAAGGATACGTGTTGGAAGACATGTGTCTCCATGACTCCATGTGTCCGAAAGGCACTGGTCCGAAAGAATGTAGACCGGATGACCAAAATAGAGGGAGAACACTTTTTTACCCAGAAGAATACCCAGCAGTCCATATCAAGGACTATACTTGAGCTGTCTAACTTGGATATTGCGGGATATTGTCCCCCATATGGACTGATGCCTAGCACCTAGGCTAGGCATAGCTCGGCTCGCCATTTTCCCATGTTGTCAGGTACAGTGATTGCGGTAGTATAAATACTCCAACCTCATTCAGTGTTCAACGAACTTATTTACTACACATTAAGGGCCTGCTTGTTTAATTCTTTCATTAAGTCATGTTAATTAACAGATGATTTAATGCAGACAACCTCAGTTTTATTACTTAATATTTTAAGTCATGTTTCTCTATTAAGTTACAAACAAACAGTTTTCATATGACTTAATTAATTCAGTTTTTTTCATATTAAGTCAATTAAGTCGAAATCAAACGCCCCCTTACTCTCACATATATTACTTTAATTTGCCTTCTGGGCTTCTGGCTTAAGCCTATGCCTACTTTCAGGCCGATACTTGGTCTTGGGGTCAATCCCAGAACGAGGCTAACACGTGTTTTTTCATCTGTGTTAGGTGCTAGAAGGACGTTACTTATCAAGTCCGGAGGAAGTAACAAATGCTCAATCCTAGAAGTTGCTATTTACCTTTACAGTTAGTAGTCACACTTACAAAAAATAAGTATGACTCCCCCTGCCCTTAAAAGATCAAATCATCACAATAAGAAATACATTTTTGTCGATCTATTGCCGTTAAAAGAAACCATTGTCGATCTTTTTCAGGTAAATTGTACAAGTTCAGTAACTACATAAGAACTCATTTCATTTTGGACTATCCTAAGAAGAAAATCATACAAACCGTTTATAAGAGCATCTTTATATAACGTAGTGTAGTACAACTCCACGAATTAATAGAAAGAATTGTGTATCAGTTATAACTAATTCATATGGAAAAAAAAGTTATTGTGGACCATACTTTTAGTAACTTGTCAAAAATGTAGAACCCAAACATTTTCTTAAAGAGATTAGCCAAGTTAATTGACTAAAACACAACCACCACATCCAATTCCGCTCATGCGACCGTTACCTGAGAATAAGAAGACTCCTTTTAAAAAATAAAAAAAAAAAAAAAAAAAAAAGAAAAAAAAAGCGCAACAAGAGCGCATGGATTTGTATCTGCGTAAACAAAAATCAAGCTTTAGAAAAAATTTAAAAGTATAAAAACCGACTTTTGACAGTCAAAGTTAGAGACTTTCTAATACACTTGTGTCATTGTGTCAATGGAAACATGGAAGGTTTTTTTGGTTTGTGTGAATAAGTGACAATTATGTCAATTTAATAAACTAGATTACCATTTTCAACAGAAGGTGTGTGGGCCACGAACACGAACAATTACATGTGAGTTAATACGTGGAAGAGTTTGAATGTTGCACTTAAATACTTTTATTCGAAAAAAACTATCAAAATAAATTATTGTTTCAACAATACTGTATAGTTACTAAATTAAGTGATTTTATATGAATCTCTTAATTAACCTCTTAAAGAAGAGGGTGTAGTTAGGGTAGAGGATGTGGTTGGTTTTTTCTTTGGCACATCAGATTCACATTATCTTTTTCTCTCTCTAAAATATTTTTCTTCAACTTTCTTACAACCACCGCATCACCTTTTATCTCTTCAATTAACTCTTTTCTATTTTTAATCATTTAAAAATAACCCCTATACACAAACAACCACTCACAACCCAATAAATTATATTTTCTCTTTCTTCATAGCCGTCATCTCTCTCTTCTTTATCTTCGGGACTATACTCCCGCATGGAATATTTTTGTTTCTTTTACTGCTCATTTCCCATATGTAACGGGAGGAAAGAAAACATCTTTTGGTATTTACTTTACTTGTTTTCCGTGTCACACCTTTGACTCTTAAAATAGGTCTCTCCATTAAGAGAGAATAAGGGTTTTGGGCGTACAATTCTTTCCACTAAGAGAAAAGTAAACACCCCCTAAGTCATATGAGAAAGATAGACGAAGAAGCTTTCGGGTCAATACTCAAACATCGACTCATTTTAACACTTACTAATAATCAACTCGAAATTACAAAAAACTCATATTTGGGTATGATGCTATACCCTATAAGGTGGTCGATCACGATAGTACCGACAATCTAGTATAACAGACTATGCTCATACGGAGCATCGGTAATGTGGCAAAATGTACAAGGCTAACGCCTCAAAATCAAAACATACATAGTTAATAACTTTTGATGTACAATTATCGGGAAGCTGATAAATAAGTGATATAAAGTTAATAATCGAATAATGTTGATTAGTATACGTAGTCCTCAACAACCACTCAGCTCGACATTAGCTCCATATAATTTTCTTCTTCTATCATTCACTCACCATTTCAACTTTTGTAATACCTTGTCTATTATTTTATGCGTGACTTGCCTCACGAATGAAAGAAATTAAAATACAATGGAAGGGAGTGTAACCATGCTCACCCATGACGGCGTGAGTTACACGGTTTAGCTCAGCCTCACTTATGAGACCTCTTCCTTCACGGGCAATCTAGGCACTTTTGCTATTATAATTAAGTCATCAAGATTAAAATACATAACTAATGCATATTTATTAGCTTATGAGGTAGTATGTTTTCAGCTTATTACTACTATATATTAAAACCAATGGTCGGTAGACTATTTTACTATTTTTTTTATACTAAAATATTCTACCTTGATTAAAATATTATTTCCCTCGACCCTTTACGTTAGCCCAACAGAGAAGGCCCGTCCGGCCTGCAACGCGGGGGGTCGTATTCCTCGTATTTTATAAGCTCAATTTTTTTCGACTTATTTTAATACTTGTATGCTTAAAGAATTTTGTTACGTATAAATTTATATAACCTCATAATCCCTAAAAAATAATAATAATAATAAATAAATAAATAATAAAAAAAAAAGCTTATGAAAAATCATATAAGCTACCAAATGACTTGTATCACAATGGTACCCCATGTTATGTAAGAAACTCATTAACCAAATGGTTGCAAGTTCAAATCCTGCTTAGAACATGTGAGATAAATTTGTTATGATAATATTGTGATAAAAAAAAAAAAAGGCGCTTATAGAAACACTCCTTAAATACTCCCTCCGTCTCAAAATAATTGTCAGGAGACAAGAATCACACAGTTTAATAAAAGTGAGACCACTTTTGTTTTCAACCACTTAAAGAGAATATTCCCTTACTATATTCTCTAGTTTTTACTTAAAAGGGAAAGTGGACAATTATTTTGAGACATTCTAAAATGGAAATATGGACAATATTTTTGAGACGGAGGGAGTATAATCTTAATTACATTTACATGATTAATATTGTAATTTATGTTAAACAAAAGTATGATTAAAAAGTGAGGAATAAAAAACTGACACTCATTGCTCCATAATCTCCGGTAATGATGTCTAAAAAATCCATCTTATCCTTTAGTCAAAAGTCAAACACTCAGTCGGAATGAAATTGAAATTCACCCCAAATTCACATTCAACCTCTAAAAATTATTAAATTCACGCGTAAGTATCAGAAAATAACTACTAGTAGTAGTATACCATAAATCATGAAATCCGTGTATATGTCATCATCAATCAAATCAATATTTCCCCAATTTCTTAAAAACACACACAAACACACTAGCTCAGTTCTTCATAGGTAATATTTTTGTTTTAGTACAATTAAAATGATAGCTTAAACAATATCCATATCTTAATTTTGTGAATTAGGTGTTGTGTTTTTTTAATTTTGGGTTTTGGTTCATTTTGTGAATTAGGGTTTGTAAATTAGGGTTTTTTTTGTATAGGTTGAATTAAGTGATTCTGTTTCTGGGTTTTGTAATTGGGTGTATTTGTGACGTGGGTTTTGAAAATTGAAGGTTAGTTTGGTTAGTTAATTGGGGTAAATTTGGTGAAAAATGTGTGTTTGAGGTGAAATTTGTGGTTTAGGGTTTATAAATTTGGTTAATTGTTTGTGGGGTTTGGATAAAAAGGTGTAGTTGAGGTGAAAAGAGTGATTAGGGTTTGTAATTTGTTGTTTAATTTAGTTTATTTGTTAATTTTGTGAATTAGGGTTTATAGTTAATTTTGGGGAAAATGGGTGACAGTGATGATGGAAATAGGGTACAATCTTCATTTGGTACATCATCATCACAAAAGCCTGCTGCTTTTAATCAACTTGATATACCTCAGTTGAACAATGCTCAGTTTCGTGCCCAAAACCGACAGTTTTCACCTAGTTATGATAATAGTAGTAAACGAGTCGGTATTCCGCCCTCTCACCCGCAGTTCCCCCCGGTTTCGCCTTACTCGCAGATTCAGACTACTCAAAGTTTAGGGAATAGTCATAAGATCGGGGGTTTTAATCATAGCCCAGGGGGGCCGACTCATTCGCGATCATTATCCCAACCTGCGTTTTTTGCATTAGATTCTCTTCCGCCTTTGAGCCCATCTCCATATCGTGATTCCCCTTCTGCGCGTTCTCCTGATCAGGCTGTGGGTGATATGTCGATGGAGGAACAACGTGATGGGAATTCGGTTAATGCACATGCGTTATTGCCGCCTTCTTCGCCTTTTGGAAGAGGGAATTTGCCGAGAACTGCGGAGAATAGTCTTCCGCCGCGTAAAGCACATAGACGGTCGAATAGTGATATCCCATTTGGGTTTTCGACTATAATGCAATCATCACCACCGTTGATTCCATTAAGAAGTCCTAGTACTGTTAATAATCAATCTTCAAAGCCGATTCAGTTGGTCAAACGAGAATCGAGTTGGGAGAAAAGTGGAGGAGAAGGGAATTCGGAAGGAATGGGTGAGAGGAAATCCGAAGGGGAAGTCGTTGATGATTTGTTTACTGCGTATATGAATTTAGACAATCTCGATACTTTAAACTCATCTGGAACTGATGACAAACAAGGAACTGATAATCATGAGGATTTGGATAGTAGAGCTAGTGGCACGAAAACAAATGGGTGTGATAGTAGTGATAACGAAGCTACAAGCAGTGTGAATGAAAGTGGTAAAAGAGAAGGGATTAAAAGGAGCGCGGGTGGAGACATTGCTCCAACAACGAGGCATTATAGAAGTGTGTCTATGGATAGTTTTATGGGGGGGATGAATTTTGCAGATGAATCGCCCAAGCTTCCACCTTCGCCTGGTGGACACGTTAGTCAATTGTCTCCAAACAATTCCATTGACTCGAATTCAAATGCGTTTAGTTTAGAGTTTGGGAATGGTGAGTTCACTGGGGCCGAGCTTAAGAAAATCATGGCTAATGAGAAACTTGCTGAAATTGCTTTAAGTGATCCAAAACGAGCCAAAAGGTACTTGTCTATCTTACATTTAATTTGTCATATCTATATTTTGTTTTCTGATATTGCTTGTTACATAAACAATATATTTTGGTGATTGTACGTGCAAAGAAAATCTGATCTCAAATATTTGAAGAAGTAGCAAAATTTTACTTTTGGCTGCGCCTGGTCATTATCTCTTTTTATGCCTACCTACAAGGCTTTTTTATGGTATCTTTCAGGATTTTGGCTAATCGCCAATCTGCTGCTCGATCGAAAGAGAGAAAAATGCGGTACATTACAGAATTGGAACACAAGGTTCAAACATTACAGACTGAAGCTACAACCTTGTCTGCACAGCTTACCTTGTTGCAGGTGGGCTTTTAGTGGAATTTCTGGCCAATCTATTTCTCTTTTTCTTTTTGCTTCTGTGTTGTGGTGTAAGATTACTAATCTAACTGTTCGTTAACTTGTTTGTCATACAGAGAGATTCTGCTGGGCTCACTAGTCAAAACAACGAGCTTAAGTTTCGTTTGCAAGCTATGGAACAGCAGGCCCAACTTCGAGATGGTATGTTTGTATTCTCCTCTTGTAATGTATTTCATTCAACATTTCCCTTTTCTCTCTTATGTTATTACGTGTGCTATTTGGTCCATTTGGATGCCCTTGGGCTTTGGCCGAGTGATTATCTGATGCTATGATTGTCTTCGACACATTTTATACTACTAGTATATCTGACCCAAAATGGATACATGAATTTCTTATTGGAGATCCTGTTGTAAAGAGAAAATTTGTACCAAATAGCGGTGTGTAGGAGATGGTTCATGCTTGAAACTTTAAGGAGAGGGGGGTTAACGCTTTTTGTTGTTTTGTCTAATAAATTTTCCCCTTTTTAGTAAGGTTGCTTTAGATATTTGCTCAAGTAATGGTGAAAGCACTTACAATAATCTGTTAGCTATCTGACCAAACAAACAATGCATTAATTGTGGGCCCAGAGTTGTTAGCTGCACAACAACTAAAAGGGATACTTTATATAGATTTCTTTCTCAGCTACAAAATTAGGAAAAGCAATCAATATTGCTTGGTAGCTTGTACCAACATGATATGTCACAAACATCAGTATAAAGACATAGGAGCTAGTGAGCTACTATTAAAATTTTGGTGGCTAGTATCTGCAAGGGCTGAGCATTGCAAACCCAAAAACCGACCGGACCGACCGAACCGAAGAACCAGCGGTCCGGTCTCGGTCCCATCTTTTTCCTTATTTCGGTCTCGGTCCGGTTCGGTCCGGTCCGGTCTTACGTACAAACCGATCAATAATGCCTTCTTGGACCGGACCGGTCCTCGGTCTGTGGTTTTGGTCTAATTCGGTCTCGGTCCGGTCTTAGACCGATGCTCAGCCCTAATCTGCATAACATTTCAACAACATACTGGTGTGATTATATAACTTCATTCACAAATGTTTGTATATTTTTTGTTGCAAATTAGCAAGGTGTTACTATTTTTAAAATGTACTATGAAATAACCCTCGCTATAAACATAAGTATAGTATTGTTGTGAACCCAAATTGAGACCATAAACTTATTTGCAACTGTGAATAATGGGAAAGAAGGTAGTTATTACTAGAAGCTATCGACAAATAGAAATGTTACAAAATAAATTGTGCATGAGATATGGTTGGTGATCAACCTCTTACTCTCTCTGTTTTGATTATTTATCTGTGATGATGGCAGCTTTAAATGAGGCCTTGACCGCTGAGGTACAACGTTTGAAAATCACGAGCGCTGAGATTAATGGAGACGCTGCAAAGTTTTCTCAACTCTCAATCAGCCCACAAATGTTTCAGTTACACCAGCAACAGCAACAGTTACACCAGCAACAGCAACACGCTCATCAAATGCAACACCAAAACCAGCAGCAGTCTCAGCAACATCAAAATGGGAGTTCTGCCTCCAAGGCTGATTCGAACCAGTAGGGCCAAGTTGGGGCCCGGAAACCTCGAGAATGCGGAGCTTGTGCATACTATCACCATAATGACCTCTTAATATATTTACCCCTGGTTCATTTGTTCATTACTTTTTCTGTCTTTTTGGCATGTGTTCTTTTAGTAGCTTCTAATATATATATAAGCTTCGACCTTATATGGAGCTTTTTAGCCATTTAATTTATATATATTATATATACACAATCCTTGTTTTTAATCCTTTATTTTTGTTCATGATCATCGATATTCATGGATTTGAACTTGTTTTCGTTTATGATGAGGAGTTGATTGTAAAGCTTTTTTGCTTTACATTGTTCATTATTGGTTGTGCTTTGTGGATTAAAAGCTTCTTTAAAGTTCTGTTATTCGGATGTTTGTTTGTCTGATTAGTTAAACGACAGTATATCAGTAATGGCACAGATCTTTGATCTTTAACTTAAGTAGTGTTAACTGGTAAAATGCTATGTAGTTTGGATGTTTGTTGTATGAAGTGTTGTGTAGTTGTGTGCATTGATCTAGCACCTGAACATTAAAGATAATGCAGCTGGACTGATCTGATACAGTTTGGATCGAGTTATGTCTCAAATATGTTTTTAGGTTTTTCTAAAACTAGCGTAAAGGTATGTAAATTTTATCTTCCAAAGTGGGTTTAGTTCACATATAAAGACTAGACTGTATAAAACTTTTGAAATTTTTTAAGAATGTACCACCTAGAAAAGACCAAATGTTTGTATTCTTATTCATACTGTATTATTTTTGAACAACAAGAACTTATCATGCTCCATCTTTTGCCAAGAAAAATTAGTTATTGTGCCAAGGGTAAATTACACGTTTGGTCCCCAATGATGTACCAAAATTGCTCTTGCGGGTCTCTTTTATAAAAATGGGGTAATTGCGTATATATCTTTCCAAAGACTCATAATCGCGTTTATATCCATGCTAAACTCATAATTTCATATATATCCTTCACGAACATTAAATTTGTCATGTATATCCAAACTATTATTTTATATATTTCTAAATCCTAAAAATACATTATATTCGATATTTAAATCTTAAATGTCCGTTATACCCTTTTGGAAGTAACCTTCTGGTTACTAACGCTTTATAATTGTATTTTTAGGGTGGATGACTTGAAGAAAGTTATGGTCAGCTTATCTCTCTTATGGTAGCTTAAATTGTATGTCATCGCTTGAGGTTGATATGGTGCCATGTACTATCAAGCATGTGTCTTTCATTGTATATGTTGAGTTGCTAAAAAATGTGCACCAAGCTGTATACTTGCATTCAGTTGTAGCTTGGTAAGAGGCTGAGAGTTTCAGCCAAAGTTGTCAAAGGGTCTAGGTGCACTAAACGACATTAAGGATAGAGCTATATCTTCTCTGATATCCCTCAAGTAACTAGATAAGTTGGCGGTTATAGGTAGTTAGTAGAATGTATGTAAAAGGAGATCAAGAAAGTAATAAGAAAAGTGATGAGTGTATTACTGAATTCCGAATTTGGGCACCCACTGACTTATCTTTATAAATGTCTAATGGAGTTAAGCATTTGAGATTCGATGAGCACATTTAAATTATAAAATAGACTATTGTATGTAAGTAATTGCTAAAAAGAGCAAGGTTGGATCAAGTGTTGAACACCCTTGCCTTTGGAGACAGAAGTCAAGGGTTCGATCCTCACCCCTTGCAAGGCCGGAGGTCCTTTTCTACCTTTGGTAGAACCGGAAGCAGCCTCTCTACCTTAGGTAGGGGTAAGGCTGTCTACGTCTCAACCTCCCTCATACACCGTGGAAGACGGTATTGGGACCCATACACCGTGGAAGACGGTATTGGGAGTTACTTTACTTTTTACTTTGTATGTAAGTAATTGCTACTACGATACACCAATTGAAGATCATACATGATTATACATTCTGTTTTTTTACGTATCCGTCACCTCTCTAAGTGACAAAATGCATTGCATGCTAGGAGCAACAGAAGTTTGATTTTGATTTTGTGAAGTAAAAAATAAGAAATGATAGTCCAGGTGGATCGTCTTCTTCATAGGTCTTTCTTTGGCTAGCCAGTTAGATGTATGGTTACTTGTTGTATACCTGTATGTCTATTATACATGATGTCGTGTTAGTCTCAAGTTAAAAATCCATGATGGTGAGAGCTCAGAGTATTATCAGATGTGTTGTAATCGTAGGAGTTGTGGGTGTGGCAGAGTAATAATCTGGTTTGTTTAGATGTTGAATCACTAGTGTCAGTATACTTCGTCACGTGCAGTTGTTTTTTTAAAGCGTATACATGGGCGTATCAACCAGGTGCATATGGGGCTGCATTCAGATTTCAGATCATACTTATTTGAATATTTTCTATTTTTTTGTCCATGGTTTGGTTATATGGTGGACCAACAAATTATGAAAATTGATTCTTCATTATTCACATGCTAATATCTTTTTCATATCTTGAAGCTAAGTTGAGTCTTGTGTTCAATAACAGTTTATACCAGCTTATATCAGTTTTGCTACAACTATAAATCAAGTAAAAACGATGTCACTTTGACATAACACCTATAGAGCATACATATATAGATCACTTATTCTGTTATCATTTGCAGGATAAAAATGTCAATTTCAAGTAGTAGCTCAAGCTCTGATGAAGATGATGACGACAATGATATGATGATGTTGATGTTCTTAAAAGAGCACACAAACGTTTTTGTTGATAGATTCCCATGTAGAACATCAGCGCTTAGCGGTAAAGAATATATTTGAGAAGTAGTATGCGGGAATCCTATCCAGTGTTACGAGTCCTTTAGAATGAAGCCTCATGTATTTCTGAACTTATGTGATAAAATGAAGCAGTTAGGTTTATTGAAAGATTCTTGGAGTGTTAGTGTAGAGGAAGGTATGGCGATGAGTTTACGTATTTTATGTCATAGGAGAAGACAAAGAATGGTGTCTGATCGATTTCACTGGGACAGTTCATTATTGGTTTAAGAAAGTTTTGAGGGCGTTAAAGGCTTTTGAACTTACGGTTGTTAAGTATGTTAACAGGGGTGTAGTTCAACCTGAAATTCGAGCAGATTGTAGATGGTATCCGTTCTTTAAGGTAAACTCGAAACTATTTCATAGTTAACAAATTCACAAATTTCAATTACTTAGCAATTATTATTATTATTTTTTTTTAATGCAGAATTGTATTGGAGCTATTGATGGTATGCATGTAGCAGCATGGGCGCATGCATCAAAACAAAGGACATTTCGAGGTAGAAAAGCGGTACTTGTTACTCAAAACGTCATGGCTGTATGCTCTCATGACATGATGTTCACCTTTGTGTATACGGGTTGGGAGGGAACAGCGAATGACTCTCGTGTATTTTATGATGCTATACTTAGAGGAGGCGGAGTGCCCGACGGGTTCACCAACGGGCTTGGCCATACCGGCGGTAACGCCGCCCCGCCCCCGCCGGGCTGCCTTCAACGGTTTGGTGACCGGGTTGTGAAACCTTTGGTGAAGCCGTCGTGATAGACTTTACAGGGACCATTTGTGTAATTTTATTTTTTTGCCTTTTAAACAATACTAGCCTTGTAAATGTATATGGAAATGAAGAGGGTAACGGCGGTGGATATGATATTGCAGGTATATATATATATATATATATATATATATATATATATATATATATATATAGTGAGACTTTCTTGCGAGAACCATTTTATCTGCGAGAACTGAGAGAACCACCAAAAACATACATGCACGCCTTCAATAATTGTATTTTTGCACATATGTTCTAAAAACAAAATATATGTTTTTAAAAAAACATAGTTGTTCTAAAGAATTTGATAAGAAATTGGAAATACAACATTTTTCTTTGAAGGTGTGCATGTATGTTCTTATAAGGCGTGCAACGACAATATTGCGGCCTTATGTAAGGTTTTTGTGAAAAAAGAGGATGAGTTCATGATGATATTGAAGAACATAGGTGGATACTTACGATTATTGATGATTTGCATGTATTTTTATTTTATTTTAAAAGGCGTGCATGTATGTTTTTTGTGGTTCTCTCAGTTCTCGCAGATAAAATGGTCCCCATATATATATATATATATATATATATATATATATATATATATATATATATATATATATATATATATATATATATATATATATATATATATATATATATATATATATATATATATGTGAAGAAGACAAAGTCAAAGTCTAATATAATCTTTATTATATTTTTCATTTTAACCCCCTGAATTTTTACTTATTTACAAAATAATAATTTTACTTTTGAAACTTTTAGTTTTAAACCCTAATTTTTAATATTAAATATATATAGTTGATTTTTATTTTTAAAAAAATGTTGCAATGTTCCTTTTAAACATTTATGTACTTTTCTTTTTTAATTTTTAATAAAATGTTATGTGTTTTAGTTATAAATTGTGTAGTTTAATAGTTTAGGGGGGAAAAATAAAAAATTTGGGAGGGCTAGAATCTCATGGGCGCGAGTGAAATTGGTTGGGAGGGCTGGTTGGGAGGGCTGGTTGGAAGGGTTGAAATGAGTTGGCAGAATTTTATTGGTAAAATTTGGGAGGGCTGAAATTTTCAAAATCATGACTCCTCCTACCCTTAGATTCGAAAACAAGTTTCCAATGCCGACTGGTGGTACGGTTTCTTTTACTTTAACTTGTTATTTTTAACTTGTACTTAATTAGGTTTACTTCAATTTTACATTTTAAGATCTGATTAACAAGCTGTTTGTTAAGTTGTTGAGTTGTTCTTAAGTTAGTTATCAAGCTTTATATATTTACATGTGATAGTCACTAGTTAGTTGAATTAGTTATGAAATAAGCATGTACCAAGTCCTAATGCTGGTTATAAGCAGAAACAAATTGGATGATCTAAACACTTTAAGCTGCTTATCTGCTAAAAATAAGCAGAAATATAAGTAATACATATCACCCTCTTGGTACAACTTATAAACATCATTTTGCTTTCAATTTATTGTGATTTGTTACTACTATTTTGCTTTCAGGTTCAACTTTTCCCGCCAACATCCTTCCAAAACCCAAAAACCCCACACACCCCTGTAACAATCATATTCAATGATGTCAAAAAGAAACACGTTTTATCACGTAATTCATCTAAGATTGATCTGTTTCTTGCACCTAAGGTGTTTCCTAAACAGGTGGTGGAATATGGTGATAGGGTGTGGGGGGATGAGGAGAAGTTTTCGGGGTTCGGGGATTGGGTTAAGGTTGTTAGGTTAGGGAGTAGGCAAATGAAGAGGTCGGTTGTTGATTTTTCTTAATGTGGTGTGTTCGAGTGGCAAGTTGATTGTGGGACTTGTAACGGGTCGAGTAGGTATGCAAGTAAATTTTGAGTTTTGGTACATTAGAAATTGTTTGGCGTTATGTTTATTATGTATTTAAAGGTGTTTTTAATTGCTTATTTGATATGCGTATGCTCCTGCTTAATTAAACGCTTGTAAGGATCTTAGAGATTAGCAGTTTAGGAAATTACGTTTGCTTTAGTACAATCCATTTATAATGAGTATGGGTGTTAGGTTAGATATATGATGGCCAAAAAATAATCTTAGGGTGTGTCTGTTTCATTAAGATGTTTTGGGTCTCAATCTGACTACCACATCTTACTGGTAAGAGGTGGTTATAAAGTCTGAATCTGAATGAAATAATGTTGTTTGTTTTTTTATAATTGTCTGAATGGTTTTAATTGTCATTTTTTTAAGTATATATTAGACGATAACAATAAAATAAATATCTTTGAAAATGAATCGGTTCACACTATGTCAACAACCGAGTTACAACTAACACTTTAATTCACGAACTAATAGCTCGGTAGGTAAATAAACTCGAACCCAAAAATTCAGCCTAACACTAGTCCAAATAATAATACCAAAATTCAACCCAAAATGAACAAATAAAACAAGCCCAACTTCAAGAATTTAACAGCCCAAGATTAACTAAAAGTAACCCAATAACAATAACCCTAATAACAACCCTAAAATAAATACTATCCTAATATGTAGTAACCCTAAATCCACGCTTCACTCATCACATATGCAGTCAAGACTCATTTTCTTTCTCCTAACCCTCCAAAACCATGATATCCTTTGTTTACTTTCTGCCAAAACCGAGCCACAAACACTGGAAAACTTATGGTTTTCTATCTCCTTTAATCTCGTATCACACAAGGACCACGGCTAAGATCTTGATAACAAGGTATCGGGTAAGGTTCGGTTGTTGTCTTATGTTCAAGATCGATGATGGGTTTTGTTGGTTTAAAGGTTTTGGAGTTAGGTGAAGGGTTTGGAGGGTTTGAAAGGGTGAAGGGGTTGAAGGGGTTGAAGGGGTAGGGTTAAGAAATGAATGTATGAAAGGGTAGTGTTAATAGGTAGTCAGACTTTTGTAGCACCTCTTACTGAGTCAGACATAAAAGGTCTGACCGCGTCTGACTCCTCATGAAAAAACAAACAACAAAAACATCTGACCGCGTCTGACTGGTAAGACGTCAGAGGCAGTCAGACGTTTATTTTTTATAAAAACAAACATGCCCTTAGTTTCATCTTAAATAAGCACTATGAAATAAGCATGTCCCAAGTCCTAATGCTGGTTATAAGCAGAAACAAATTGGATTATCTAAACACTTTAAGTGAAGTTTATCCTTCTTATATGGATTGCTAACATATTTCATTAGTTTTGTATAAAGCTTGAATGTATCTGTTTTTATTCACTTGTTGAAATTTGTTCAGATTATTACGAAGTACTATGTTGTTGATAGTGGGTACCCAAATCTGAAGGGGTCTTGGCTCCGTATCGGGGTGAAAGGTATCATCGTTCTAATTGGTAGGGTCGTGGAGGAGTTAGAGGAAAAAATGAGTTGTTCAACTTTATGCACTCATCGGTTAGGAACGTCATTGAACGAGCTTATGGTGTACTTAAAGCGAGATTTCACATTTTGAAAGATATACCAAACTATCCATTAAGACGTCAAATGTTGATTCCTCATGCTTGTTGTGCATTACATAATTACATTCGGATGGAAGGTAGGGATGACAGACTCTTCAATTTATATGGTGAAGATTATCATAAAGTTTCGACATAAGGTTCCAACATAGTTGAAGAAGGAATCCCATTAGACATGAGCAATCACAATGAGATGGTTGAAGTAAGAAATACAATTGCAAATGACTTGTGGGAAAAATATACGAGTCGTCGCGCTAATCGAGGTGCTCGATTGTGATCTTAAAATAGATATGGCCATGGGTGGGTTTGTTTAGAGACGGATTTATTGTTTTTATGTTGAATTGTAGTCATTTGATTTTTTTTTTTTTTTTTTTTTTTTTTTTTTTTTTTTTTTTTTTTTTTCATGTTAGATGATGTTAAATTTTACCTTTTTAACTTTTTATTTTTATCATATTCAACCTTTTTAGTCGTGTTAAATTTACGTTTTGTACGTTTTACTCTATGTCGAATTTATTGTTTTTATGTTGAATTTAGTGTCGTTTGAAGATTTAGTTGGTTACTTTATACTTTATAATATTTGTTTTTGTGTTTCAAATATATCTTTATAATATTACAAATGTGAATAGAGAATGGAGATAGAAAACAAACTACTTGAACATGTTTTCTAGTTTTGCAAAATAGAAAACGGAAACACATGTTTCTTTAACTAAACACGTTTTCTAAATTTTTAATTATTTTGTGAAGATAAAACTCCCATCCCTTTTTTTACAAAACAAGAAATAGGAAATGAAGAAAAATGTTTTCCAACTAAATGCAACCTTAAAGTTTGATAAGTAATCTTCTGGTGTTTAGACCCTAGTACATTAGAAAAGTTCTTGGAAGATTATCCCAACCTCATACACAAATATTCAACAAATGAACGTGATAGAATCAACCAATAAATGTCCGGAGTATTTTTATGTTTAATAAATTAATATGTTGGTTGGACATACCCGAGTTTCTACTTTGAATCTCATAAAGTGTTTTGTGATAGTGTCGTGCATTATGCTTTCTAATTCCACAAAAGATTAATATATTGATTCAAAGTTACTCTAAAATTTAACAAAGGGTGATCGTCAACCAATTGTTCTTTTAGTTTTTGTAAAACTTATGTCTAACCCGTAAAGAAATGTATACGGATAGAAACAATAAAACTCAATCTGAAAATAAAATGGAGTGTTATGAGAAATATCTCTTTTTATTATTATATTTATACTCATAAAAATTTATAAAAAAATATAATAAATTTATCGAAAAAGCACATCGTACGAACCCAACTCGTAGTAGTGTCGGTGGGCCTCGCGTGTTAGTATCATGACAAGGGAAATATTAACGGACGTTGGTTTTTTGGATGATCGTGCAAAAGTTGAAGGTGTAATTTTTATAGGGTAATTGCGTATATATATTTTCAAAGACTCATAACGCAATTCCACCTTATTTTTATTTAAGATTTCAAACAAGGATATTCACTACCTAAAGGACCATAAGCAGATAAATTTTTAGAGATGTACTACTATACATCAAAAAAAATAATAAATAAATAAAAAGAAAAAGATTTACACCGCAAAACACTAATCATGGCAGACCACATAGTTCTAGGAATGGCAATGGGCGGGGCGGTCATCCCCATCTCAAATCCTTATTAGGATCTTATCCGGGCGCCCCATTCGGGCGAGATACTCCCCCAAACACACCCCATTCTCCATTATGGATCTTATCGAGTTTTCTTCATTGGTCGTGATGCTCTATCAAACTCGCATTGTTCCCCGTTTTTTATTATAATCTTTACACTATTAACAATTTGATTTTATACAATAACTTGAAAAATTAAGAACTTATTAAAAATTAATCATTGCCCATATAAAGACTTCAACAATAGAGTTAAACATAAATAATGAAAGGGTTAATTGCTTGAAAATGTATTTAACTTTTTTTTTTGAAAATGTATTTAACTTAACACTTAGTTGTGTGAAACCATATTTTTTTTTATTGTGTGTATTGAACTCACAAAATACACACAATGATCAAAACTTAAAAGTTTAGTACACACAATTATATATATATAGGGAAGGGTTATTTTCAGAACCAAAAAAAGGTACAGAACTGCGAGAACCAGCATCAACCAATCAGATTTTTTTGAATATTTATTTTTATTATTTAATTCAAAAGGGCATAATAGTAAAATTACATTTTTTAATTTTTTTTTTTTTTTCTTTTTGCTTTTTTTTTTGAAATAATTTTTATTTTCAGTATGTATGATTTCAAAAGTAAGGTGCATATGTGTTTTTTAATATAATGTATGTTTACGTATATTTGTAGTGTTCAATTTACGTGTATTCGGTAAGGTGCATATGTGTTTTTTTAGATAATGTAAATTTACGTGTGTTTGTAGTGCATGGAATGGCAAACAAAAGTATTTTACATGTATTGTTTACAATTTAAAACAAAAACATTATATACAAAATTTAAAATCATGTGATAATACACTTCAAATACAAATTTCTAAAAGCAAAAATGTTGTCATATATGCACATGTATTTTCCCTCGTTGGACACTTTGTATTTCTTTGTATGTATATGTGCACTTGTATCTGCGGCTGCACTTGTGTCTTTAATCTTTAAATCTTTAGCTTAACTATCTTATCGCTAGATAGTATGTACAAAACACATGTGCACTCTTCATATTGCTCATCATACTCGTACCTGTAACCACAAAACACAAGTGCACACTTAAAATAGAACTAAACACAAAAAATCTTTATATCATAACTAAAAACATATATGCACTTTCAATATATTTAACTCCAAAACTATAAAAACACATATGCACAGAAGGCATCAAATTCACCAGAAACTGTAAAAACACATATGCACTCTCAATAACACTTGAAAAAGCATATTGTTATCAGTTAGTAAATCATCATCGTACAGACAAATATAATATTATACCTATACTCCTTTGAGATGAACTAAACATTTGAAAAAGCAACCATATCGTTATGTCTATTTACATGTATATCTAGACTAAAAATAATGACAATCAAACCTAATAAACAGCAAGAAATCATATGAAAAAATGATGCATTGAGATGGTGGATCAATGCATGTCAATGGTTTCAAAATCTAAACTACAGACAAATAAAAACAACAAAAAAATTGAACTAGAAATCGTATAACAACCTAAAACTAGAAAACCCTCACTGTAAAATTCTTAAACATAACACTCTAATATAATCGATGTGTTGAAAAGCCTTCTTTAAAGTATTATAATTCATGTGCAGTGCCTAACCATTTACTTCCCCAAATCGAATATATACAAAACAAAAACAAAAATATAATTATTGGTCAACAATCAAATTAATTCTTATGTTATTAAGCAAACCAGAAACCAAATAACCAGCCTAGCAAAAACATATAATACAATAATAAAAAAGTGCTTCTCCAATCGCTTTTCATAGATCACGGTTATACAATTATAAATTTGAGACTATTGCAAACTGATGTAAAATAAATTCTTACCTCATACCAATTAGTTTATTCTTTCATGTAATATTAATATTAGCTATCCACATAAACCACTACAAAAAAAGTCATTTGTAAATGATCTAGAAAGTGGCGATGATCTTGTGTGTACGTGAGAGTGAGAGATGAGATCTGGTATATATTTTATGGAGTAGTTATTTTCATTCCAATAAAACCCCTTTAAACTAGGGACGGTTTTGAAATCCCTATAAATGCTATTTTTATGGAATAATTAAATTCCCATTTTGCCCTTAATTTAATTTTTTTTTTCCAAATTATGTTACATATATTTTCTAAAATGCCATTTTGCAATGACATGGTGTACATTATGTATTACAGTATTAGTAGTAAAAAGGTGGTTCTCGTAGTTCTCGACCTTTTCTTGGTTCTGAAAATAACCCTACACTATATATATATAATATATATATAATATATATATATATATATAATATATTTATATATGAGTATGCATATATATGTTTTGAGGCGGGGATGTTATGCCCTCCCCCCCCCCCCCCCCCCCCTTTCAAAAAAAAAATAAGAATCCCCGTTAGGGACCCGAAACTTGCCCCGTAACCCGATAAGCATGCTCTGCTCCGCCCTAAAAAGTTTGGGTTTCGGGTTTTTTTTTTCCATCCCTACATATTCGGGTTAGAAAAGCTTATCGGGTTAGTTTGACTCGATATCTAGTGACAATATCGGGTTATTGGGTCAAACTAACCCGATAAGCTTTTCTAACCCGATTATACCCGACCCTACAAGGCTTATCGGGTTCAGGTTTGGGTCGGGTCAACCCGAACCTACTGAAATTCAAGGATATATAAACTACAGAAAAACATACATAAAGTTATAAAATAGCTAAATACCATCTCTTAATCCTATACATGTTCATAGTGCCCCATAGAATAAATTCAAAATATATTCGAAGATATTGTTTATGCATAGTTGCATATAAGATAGAACTCTAACTATATCCATATGTGGTGACTGATAACATCCTCAAATCTTCTAATATCTGCAAAATGACTGATAAGATCCTCAAATCTTCTAAGATCTGCTAAGTGACTGACATCCCCAAATCTTCTAATATCTACAAATAAGTTAATAAAAACATTAAAAATCAACACACTTAATAGTTATAAAAGGTGAAATTTGGACATGCTACATTGTCTTAAACTACGAACAATATTGTCATGTTATGTTGTTATATGAAAATGACTACATCAATGCTCTTCCAATATAAGATAAAAGCCACAAGTTATAGATCATTTTCGATTAGTAAAATGTTTATTTGCACGACAATGCTGGCTGCAACTAATGTAGTACTAACTCAAGCGAGTTGACAAAGTTTACATAAAAATTAGAAAGAAAAAAATATCAAACTCGGGTCACTCGGGTTGACCCGAACCCAAGTAAGACACATATATTAAACCCGAGTATAATTTGGATCCCAATTAACCCAACCCAAAAAGTAATCAAACTCACCTAATTTTTTGTATTGGAGGTGGAGGACTGATCTTTCCTAGGGCGCCCACGCCTACGTTTGAGCGGCTGCTCAAAGTTATCAACAACCTCAACCGGCTCTGCCTGCTGCCGCTCAACCGGTGCCGCCTGCTGCTGCTCATGTGGACAAGTAATCTCGACATTGCTCCGTAACATGAAGGACCGATAACGTTAAGTAGATAGTTTATAACCGCTTGGTAGTTATGACGGTTAAGTTAGTTATTCGGTTAGTTAGTTAGTTAAAGGTAGTTAGAATTCGGTTACAATCCAAGGGACACAATGGTTCAATTGTACCGATTCGTGTAGTATATATATGTTCGAAGGTGTGATGTAAATTAGTTAGACGAAATAATTATTCAGTAATATTTGCAACTCACAATTCGACTCACATTTGGGACAACAATTGGCATCAGAGCAAGTGTTCATCACACGTTCATTGGATACCAAAAATTCGAACAAGAAACACCATATAGTATGTACGCTGGAATAGAAGAAGAACCAGTGGGAAAGTGTTGTGTTCAAAGCAGAAATACAACGCCTGGATAATTAGGAACGCACGGGAGATAGTGCACGATCAAACTTGTGTGGAGTTGCAAACGTATACATCAAACGGATTGGTGGGAGTTTGTTGTGATCATTGGTACGCGACCACAAACTAGGAAGGATACAATATTGTAAAAGATTTGTTGGTAACTGCATAAACGCAGCAACAAGGAAGAAAGATACGACGTCAAGAGATAGGAACTTTGTGTAGTAAAGGAAACCGGTTGACAAAGGAAGCACAAAGGGATACGCGTTATAAACGCAAGAGAAAGGGTTGCTTGTAGATTGGTTGGAAGATACCAAAAGAAGAAAAACAATCTAGGATTGTTTGTGGGAAAGAAAACGTTAGCAATACAAGAACAACAACAATATCGAACAAAAAACAAGCCGATCACTTGTTTTGAAGGAAATACCGACGGGTATTTGGAGTTTGTTGTAGAATACGGTGTGGAACAAGAAGGAGAACAAGAAGGTGTATTGTGGAACAACGTTTGGAGAAAAACAAGCAACAACGACAAACAAAACTAAAATTGTTTTGTCGTGGGAAATAATACCGAGTGGTATTAGTGAAGAAAAAAAGCAAACTAATTGCTTTGTTTTGAAATATCGAAAGATATTTATTTTGTGTAGACTTGGGTTCGAAAGGATTAAAAGGGGTTCGAACAAGAAAAAAACAAAACAGCGAAAAGTTTTGGGTTCGGTTGAAAGGATACCGAGGAAAAGAAAGGTTCTAGGGCACGTTGTCTTGGAACAAGTTACAAGTCGTACACAAGGAGATAGCAACGTGAGGCAAGTGGGAATAACGAAAGCAAAGGAAGTCGTGTGGTTTGTTGAGACAGAAAGAAGTCGAGAAGAACAGAAAGCAATTCGAATTTTGTTTTGCTTTAGGTGACTCGGTTTGGTGAAAAAAAACAACAACAACGAATTCGAAGGTTTTTTGGTTTGGTGATTCAGATTGAGAAAAAACAACAACAACGACAAGGGAACAACAACGAGGTCACAAGTCAAAATTTCTGGATTTCTATTATATTAGATAGTATAGGATTTTATTTTCGTACTATTAGGAAATCCCGAGAACTATTTTATTGATCCCGTATTATTAGGATTCCCGGATAAACTATTATTATTCCCGTAGTAATAGGGTTTCCCATAAGAGCAAGTAAAACCCCGCACGTTAAAAGGTGAAGATCTTAAACACAGTTAGGATGTCGGGTGACGATGCAAATGGTACTACGCCACCAAAACCCATAACACCAATCGCACAATACCAATGCCCAAAATTGAAAACCACAAACTACACTATTTGGGCTATACAAATTAAGGTTATATTAGAGGCACATGGTTTATGGGAAGAGATAGAACCTAAGGGAAACACGCAAGTAGATGATAAGAAGGACAAGGCAACAACAGCCTTCCTATATCAAGCATTGACCGAGGATGTGATTTTACAAGTAGCGGGTTGTAAAACGGCAAAGGAATTATGGGAATCATTAAAAAGGAGACACGTTGGAGAAGAGAGAGTGCAGCAAGCACGGTTACAATCATTGATGATTGGATTTCAAACACTTCAAATGAAGGAAGATGACACGGTGGATGCATTTACGGCAAAACTAAACGGATACGCCACTAAGGCAAAAGAATTAGGGAAAACTTTGGATGAATCACTTTTAGTACGAAAACTATTAGATTCCACACCAGATAGGTTCATTCACATAGTAGCATCCATAGAACAATTAAATGATCTCGACGATATTACCTTAGATGAGATCACGGGAAAACTCAAGGCATTTGAAGAAAGGATAAAACTCCGGAAAGGAGGACAAGTTGAAAGTCAGGAAAACTTACTGTTTGCACATGGCGAACACTCGGGAAAAGGTAGGCGATTTAGTAAACGCGGAGGTAGATCAAATTTTTCACGAGGAAACTGGCAGAGTGATAGAAACAAATATGACTCGAAGGAAGAAAGCTCAACTCACAAAGGAAAGTCAAATAGGAATAAACGTGAGGGAAATATGAGCAAAGTAAAATGTTTCAAGTGTGGAAAACTTGGACATTTTAGGAAAAATTGTAAAGGAACATTGACAACTCAGGAACAATCAAACCTTATCTTAGAAGACGAAGAACCATCACTATTAATGGCAACACACGAAACTGAACACGAGGAAGTTTTGTTGAATGAAGGACAAATTCAACCCGGAAAATATGCTACAGCAGATGCAAGCATATGGTATTTAGATAATGGTGCAAGTAACCATATGACGGGAACTAAAGGTCATTTTAGAGATATTGACGAAAGTATGACAGGACGCGTTCGTTTTGGAGATGGGTCGTATGTGAAGATAAAGGGAAAAGACTCTATATTGTTAGGTTGTAAGAACAATGAACAGAGGATAGTATCGGATGTATACTACATACCAAATCTAAAGAGCAACATATTGAGTTTAGGACAACTCACAAAGATAGGTGATGAAGCGAAAAGTGTACCGCTTTAAGGGGGTCATTTAAGCCCTAAATCGTATTTATTTGATCAAATATTGCCCTAAATCGTTCCTTTTGTCATTTTAGGTACTTTGGAGAAGAAATCTGAAAAAGGAAGCATTTTGGACGTTTTTGGAGCATAAAAGTGAAGAAAACGACAAAGTCTCAAAATCGGCTGGAAAAGTACCTGTGACGGCGTCAAGAACCATTGTGACGCCATCAACCCTTGACGCGCCAAAGAGAATTTTTGATGATTAAAAGGGGACGGCGTCAAGAAGGCCATCAAGAAACCCTAACCGCGGCGAGGTGACGGCGTCAGCTCTATAATGTGACGCCGTCAGATCTGATTTTCTATATATATTCTCATAATTTTTAGTCATTAGTGTGCAACTTTGTGAGGAGAAACCCTAAGACGATTTTTCTGCTACTTTTAAGGGTTTTATACCCTTGGATCTCCCATGTTCAATTGAAGATAAGTAATCAATTAATCATTCAATATGTCTATGTGTTGTTTGATTATATCTTGTTCTTGTCTTTTATTTAACATGCTAGGCTAGATTTATCTTGTGTTTGCTTAGATCTAATGAAACCTAACTATTGATTATTGGTTGTTGGTGTGTTATTAATTGTATTGGATGATTGTTTATCGATGTTAGGCTTAAGAAAACTGGCTAACCTCCTATACGGTAACTTGCTTGAACGTCTTAAGAAACATGAACCAATGCGTACTAAGGTTTTTATGGTTATATTTAATGCATGAGCGAATTCTAGTGATCCCATGTTAGGAGCTTCTTAGCCGGCTCGACATAGGAGTGAAGTAGGACTTGTAGGTTGGGAGTACGTACGCCACCCACGATTGGTATTAAGGAATACACCCGTCATCCACGCAATTAATACACACTAATCAACCGGTAAAAGATAGTTAGGGAGTAAGGAAATCTAAGTAAACACATTTCTCTCCATATAAGTTCCACAACCTTTTTATTTTCAGTTATTTTATTTTATTTGCAATTGTAGTTATTTGGGTTAGTTGACTAGCAACTAATTCCGCCCACTCCTTCAAACCCGAGATTTTACTTGCTTTTATAAAAATATAAAAAAATACAAAAAGAATCTTCCCTCACCCTTAGACCTATTAGAGTAGTTTTTCAATCCTAACGACACTATTCCCCTAAAGAACGATCAATCCCCTGGTACTTGCCACTACACTATACTACATCGGTCAGGTACACTGCCTGGTGGGGATTGCAAGCCTCTTGAGATCCCTCGAGAGGTAAAACCTGTTGTAAGGTCGCAAAACCACGCATCAAGTTTTTGGCGCCGTTGCCGGGGAATAGTTATTGTTTAGGTTGATTTTTTTTTTTAGGTCTACTTACTAGATTCCTTTCTAGTAAGATTTTTATTTTCTTTTTATAGGTCTTCTTTAGTCTATCTTATTTCTTTGTGTGTTTGTTCGTAATTTCCATTGACTCTTCCGTTCACCATTATGGAGAACGCGAATCCACCATACCACCAACCACGTAATTCACCCACTCCATATGACATCTTGATGTTTAAACAACATAAAGATGAACCTCTCTATGATGCATGGACTCGTTTTAAATATTTACTCCAAAAAGTCCCTCATCATAACTTCGATTTATGGTCTCTAACTCAAATCTTTTACGATCGTGTCGACCGACATGCCCAAAGGGACATTTACTATTTTGCCGGCAGGGATCTTAGGGAATTAAGTGCTGAGGAAGCATGGGAAGCTATTGAGAATTGTGCCCAATATTATTATATAGTAGACAACCCAACAAACATTAATACAAGTCAATTGACCACAAATTTCAAAGATCATGAAACAAGTTTGTTTGGGGATGAGGGTAGAGTTGAGCCACCTAGCTGCATGTCATGGTTAGGCACTACCATAATACAGGATGAACACATAGGTGACCTTGATGTGATGGAGGATTTAGCCGAACATGATCACATTGATCAAAAAGACCTAGGTTTTATGATCAATGACGATGAATCTCAAGAAACACATGATGAATCTTTTGGGCAATTTGAATATAGCAGTCAGAATATTGAGGATGATCCTTATGATTCGGATATAGAAGTTGAGATGCCTAGAGAAGCACTTGAGATACTAGGGAAAATGTTAGGGTTAGATTCTACTAAAACACATGATGAGGATATAGGTGATCTTGACACAAGGAATGATGAGGTAAGTAACATAAGCCCACCAAGTACCCCACAAGTCCTACCATCATTTGAGGCACACACACCACCCATGACTTACCCGGAAGAAGTAGAAGAGACTATAGGAACCCCAATAGAGGTAGAGCCCTTGGACCAAACACAACTAGAAGAAATAGGTTTGAATACTTGTAGTCACAACCTTTCTTTTAGTTCTATGGAAGTTCCTAGTTTTGATGAACCGGAGCCTAAACCAAAACCGTTACCTAATCTTCCATCCTTAGATGTGAACTTAGGAATTGAATTAGGTCCCGACCCACCCATCAAACCATATAGTCCGGGTAGTTTTATGTTGAAGGTAGTAGACTCTAAGCCTTGTAGAGAAGAAGCTGACATAGGAGTGAACCATAACCTTTCATACTTACATCACCCATTCATGATTAATCACAAGAAACACTATGGGTTTAAACCGGGTTTATTAGGTCAAGATGGATTCCCAACTAGGAATTTCTCGAAGTTGATAAAAGATGATCCCTTTTTAGGAGAACACTTTAATTCACCCATTGACCAAAGTGAACTAGGTAAGGTTATGATGAAAGGAGCACACCCCTTTGAGTATATAATTCATCCACCACTCTTTCCTCACGCGGCATACTTCCACCGAGATGGTGTGTATCGCTACTATCACCCGCACTTAATCCTAAGTGTAGGAAAAACCTCCCCTATTTCCGTTAAATAAGGGTAGAGTCAGGCTCGTGACTCGAACAAAAACAAGCGCTTCTTGGGAGGCAACCCAAGCTTTATTTGCTTTGGGTGTTTATTTATTTGTTTGTTTGATTTTATTTGCTTCCGTATGTATGTTTAATTTTTATTATTATTGATTCATGTTCGAAACTAAATTGTGAAAATGCTTTATCTTGTTTTTAACTTCGTCTTAACTACATATAAAGGTATTTTGCAAAAGATAAGTGTAAGGGAAATCCAAATTGGTTTATTAGAACAAATGAACATGAATCATAACAATATTAAATTAACATACATATTAGTAATTGTTTGAGTCAAATGCTTGTATCGAGTCATAATGATATTTTGCAGGATTTCCAGGAAATAAGGATTGAGTTTTTCCAGAAATTTTCCGGAAACTTAACATGAAAAATCTGTCAGATCACTTATGACGGCGTCAGGAACAGTTTTCTGGAATTTTTTTTTAAAGTTTTGTTTTTCTTCCGGAATCATAAAATGCTTTATTAAATATCTAACTTATAAACTCCAGGAATCTGCAAAATAATCATTCCACAAGCATTATATCCTTATACAGATTTATCCCGCCGATGTTATGCAGGTTTTCGTGTTTGTTTTCTCAGGTTTAACAGGTTATTTTTGACAATGAGATGTATGTGGAATCTAGCTTTTGGCGCTGCTTTAGTCTTGAAGCTTCAACATTACCTTGGAAGAAGATCTAACCATGTTACCTCTTTATCCACCGAGCGAATCAGGGGAGTATTTGATTTCATTCTTTTACCTTATTTACTTTTACATCTTGTTATTTGAACATTGGGGACAATGTTCATCTTAAGTGTAAGGGGGTAAAGTACGATACCTTAGAGAATGCTATTACGCTTGATTTTTCGTTTGTTTAATGGTAGATGTGTAATAAAACTGAGAGAAATACCTGTTAAGGCAATTTTAGTGCCAAATTTAAAATTTTCTACAACATATAGGAGTGAAACTTTGGTCTTAATGAGCGTCTCACGGATAGGAGTTATATGACTAGCACAAAACCGTACCACTAAAAAATTTTCCACCCCCAAATATGTGAGGTTCGCCCCTAGAATTGGTAGGAAAAGCATTTATGCTATGATGTGTGTACCGGTAGCACTTAGATTCTAGAACTTGCGTTAGGACCATTCCGAGGCCACAAGTGAGACTACATTCGTGTAGTTAGATTTACTACATGATAAGAGGCATTAGGATTAACCCATTGTTTTACACCTGTGTTTTTGTTATAATTACATTGGCTACATTGGTCAAGTAATTCTCCCACACCCTTTGCGTTGTACTCATTTTTAGTACACGATACCCCTAGTACACCCCTCAGAGCCTATCTTTTCGTTTCTAACTTTAAGCATTTTACTTAAAGTAAGAATTTGTTTACACCCCACTTAAATGTACACCCAAATCGCCTTAGCCTACCTTGTATGCACTCATTTTTAGTGCATTATTGTGACAACATTTGTTTAAACCCCAAGTTAATTATCTAATTGATTACATGGTTGCTAAGTCGAGTCATATCCTTGTACATATTGTTTTGGGACGATTGGGACTCATGGGTAAAGTACTAGTGTAATGGAGTAATGGGGAAGAACAACATTATTACCCCCATATGTGCTAAATATTTTAAAAGTACTCCAAGTGTTTCGATTATCTTAATTCGAGTCATTAGAATAGTTAATTGTAAAGTTATGTAAAAGTTCAAGTGTAAGGGGGATACAACCCCCCTACGATGTATTATTTTGGATGGTGGGGCAAGAGTGTATGCGAAAAAAAAAAAAAAAAAAAAAAAAAAAAAAAAAAAAAAAAAGTAGAAAAAACATACGGACTACCATCCCGTTTCATTTTATGTTTATTTTATCTTTTTGTTATTTTTTTTTCATTAGCTTAAGTCGAGTCTAGTCTTGGCTTAGCAACGCCATATTGTACATGTAATTAATCAAGATCTTTAACTCGCCACCAGTAAAATATCCTTTATCCAACAAAACCGTGTTTATCATATCCCTACACCTAACATTATAACCCGTTTAAAAGCCCTCTTTGATAGTTTATCTTAGGTGCTTACGCCTAGTGGAGGAGGTTTTTGATCCTTTCCCAAGCCTATGGTAATCTATTTGCTATGACAGGTAATGAGAGATATTATTCATTTTCATTTATGAGATATACTTTTATGACACCTGAGAGATATTATTCATTTTCATTTATGAGATATACTTTTATGACACCTGAGAGATGTGAGTATCTAAACACTACTTGTGAGGTGCTAGTTTGTAATCTCCGTGCTTATTATGATTAAAGTGGAACGACTATTTGTTGTAATTACTTTTATATTAGCGTTAAATGACCCCTAACTTGTATTTTGATTAGAATAAAAGCGCATTTGCTTGAGGACAAGCAAATCTCAAGTGTAAGGGTATTTGATGAAGCGAAAAGTGTACCGCTTTTAGGGGGTCATTTAATCCCTAAATCGTATTTATTTGATCAAATATTGCCCTAAATCGTTCCTTTTGTCATTTTAGGTACTTTGGAGAAGAAATCTGGAAAAGGAAGCATTTTGGACGTTTTTGGAGCATAAAAGTGAAGAAAACGACAAAGTCTCAAAATCGGCTGGAAAAGTACCTGTGACGGCGTCAAGCACCATTGTGACGCCATCAACCCTTGACGCGCCAGAGAGGATTTTTGATGATTAAAAGGGGACGGCGTCAAGAAGGCCATCAAGAAACCCTAACCGCGGCGAGGTGACGGCGTCAACTCTATAACGTGACGCCGTCAGATCTGATTTTCTATATATATTCTCATAATTTTTAGTCATTAGTGTGCAACTTTGTGAGGAGAAACCCTAAGACGATTTTTCTGCTACTTTTAAGGGTTTTATACCCTTGGATCTCCCATGTTCAATTGAAGATAAGTAATCAATTAATCATTCAATATGTCTATGTGTTGTTTGATTATATCTTGTTCTTGTCTTTTATTTAACATGCTAGGCTAGATTTATCTCGTGTTTGCTTAGATCTAATGAAACCTAACTATTGATTATTGGTTGTTGGTGTGTTATTAATTGTATTGGATGATTGTTTATCGATGTTAGGCTTAAGAAAACTGGCTAACCTCCTATACGGTAACTTGCTTGAACGTCTTAAGAAACATGAACCAATGCGTACTAAGGTTTTTATGGTTGTATTTAATGCATGAGCGAATTCTAGTGATCCCATGTTAGGAGCTTCTTAGCCGGCTCGACATAGGAGTGAAGTAGGAGCTTATAGAGTTGGGGAAGTACGTACGCCACCCCACGATTGGTATTAAGGAATACACTCGTCATCCACGCAATTAATACACACTAATCAACCGGTAAAAGATAGTTAGGGAGTAAGGAAATCTAAGTAAACACATTTCTCTCCATATAAGTTCCACAACCTTTTTATTTTCAGTTATTTTATTTTATTTGCAATTGTAGTTATTTGGGTTAGTTGACTAGCAACTAATTCCGCCCACTCCTTCAAACCCGAGATTTTACTTGCTTTTATAAAAATATAAAAAAATACAAAAAGAATCTTCCCTCACCCTTAGACCTATTAGAGTAGTTTTTCAATCCTAACGGCACTATTCCCCTAGAGAACGATCAATCCCCCGGTACTTGCCACTACACTATACTACATCGGTCAGGTACATTGCCTGGTGGGGATTGCAAGCCTCTTGAGATCCCTCGAGAGGTAAAACCTGTTGTAAGGTCGCAAAACCACGCATCAATAGGTTGTAAGGTCATCATGGATGGAAACCAACTGACCTTGTATGATAAGAATAAGAAGTTGTTGATGAAGATTTAAAGATCAAAGAATAGACTTTACAGTATTAGACTGCAAATAGAAACACCTATATGCCTCTTAGCTAATATAGATAACCAAGCATGGTTATGGCATGCTAGACTAGGTCATTTGAAATTTGACGACATCAATAAGATGACTAGGAAAGGTCTAGTGGAAGGAATACCAAGAATAAATCATGCAGGACAGATTTGTGATGCATGTTTATTAGGAAAGCACAGTAGAACACTATTTCCAAATCAAGAAAAGTTCAGATCAAAGAACCCATTGGATTTAGTATATGGAGATTTATGTGGTCCTATAAGTCCAGCCACACACTCCGGAAAGAAGTATATTTTCTTGTTAGTAGACGACTGTACACGGTTTATGTGGGCTTACTTTCTGACATCGAAAGATCAAGCCTTTGACACTTTCAAGAAATTTAGACAACAAGTTGAAATGGAAATGAGATTAAAGTTGAGGATGCTAAGAACGGATAGGGGAGGTGAATTTACATCAAATGAATTCACAAATTACTGTAAAGAGAATGGAATAGCACGACAGTTGACAGCACCTTACTCACCACAACAGAATGGAGTAGTGGAAAGGAGAAATAGGACAGTGTTATCAACTACGAGGAGTATAATGAAAGCAATGAAGTTACCATTAACTTTTTGGGCGGAAGCAATTAGACTCGCCATTTATATACTCAATAGGGTACCTACACGAGCCCTGGTAGATAAAACTGCATATGAGGCACTCTACAACAGAAAACCAAATCTGGAAAACCTAAGAATATTCGGATGCACAGCTTATGCCAAGATAACAATACGTCAATTGAAGAAGCTGGATGATAGAAGCATACCTCAATTGAAGGAGTATAATGAAAGCAATGAAGTTACCATTAACTTTTTGGGCGGAAGCAGTTAGACACGCCATTTATATACTCAATAGGGTACCTACACGAGCCCTGGTAGATAAAACTCCATATGAGGCACTCTACAACAGAAAACCAAATCTGGAAAACCTAAGAATATTCGGATGCACAGCTTATGCCAAGATAACAATACCTCAATTGAAGAAGCTGGATGATAGAAGCATACCAATGGTTTGCTTAGGAGTAGAGGAAGGATCAAAAGCATGTAGGTTATATGATCCAATAGGAAAGAAGAAACATGTAAGTAGGGATGTAAAGTTTATGGAAATAAAACCGTGGGATTGGGATAAGAATGAAGAGGAAACAGGTAAACAAGACTCATTTTGGACAAGTTTTATGGTAGAAGGAGTTGACAATGAAAAACCTACACCAGTCAACACATAAAACAATGATAACATGTATCAGGAACAGGATCTAATTCCAGATCCAACCTCACCAATTACCCCACCTACATACACTTACAACCCACACTCAGAAGAGGAAGAAGAAGAAGCTACTATTAGTTCACTTAGAAACTCAGATCATAGATTTGATGATAGACCAGTACGAGGTTTCAAAAGGATATCGAATTTATATAATGATACACGTGAAGTTGAAACTGAAAGTTTACTATTTACGGAAGAAGAACCACGTAATTATAAGGAGGCATCAACAGATAAGAAATGGATTGAGGCCATGGAGATTGAATTGGATTCAATCAACAAGAATAACACATGGACTCTTACTACTTTGCCAGCAAATCAGAAGGCAATAGGACTTAAATGGGTTTTCAAAACCAAGAGAGATGCAAAAGGAAAGATCATCAAATATAAGGCACGTTTAGTAGCAAAAGGATATGTACAAGAACAAGGAATAGACTTCGATGAAGTATTTGCACCAGTTGCTCGGATAAAGACAGTTCGGTTGATATTAGCACTAGCAGCATATCATGGATGGCAAGTACACCACTTAGATGTAAAATCAGCATTTTTACATGGAGATTTGAAGGAAGAAGTCTATGTTACACAACCTGAAGGATTTATTCAAGAAGGAAATTCAGGGAAAGTCTACAAGCTCATTAAGGCATTATAGGCTTAAGACAAGCACCGCGAGCTTGGAATGTGAAACTTGATCAAACGTTGAAGTCATTAGATTTTAAGAAATGTAATCTCGAACAAGCAGTTTATACGAAGAGAAGCAAGACTTCTACACTTATAGTTGGAGTTTATGTAGATGATTTGATAATCATGGGCACTCCAAGGAAGGAAATAGAATTGTTCAAATCCCAGATGGAAGATAAATTTGAAATGAGCGACTTAGGATTGTTAGCTTATTACCTTGGGATAGAAGTTACACAGACAGGAGGAGAGATTACAATCAAGCAGGCAGGATATATTAACAAGATCTTGAAGGAAACAAGTATGACGGACAGTAATGATACGAAGATACCAATGGATCCCGGTACTAAGTTGGTCAAGGCGGAAGATGGAAACTCAGTTGACGCAACTTATTACAGAAGTTTAATTGGAAGTCTCAGGTACTTACTACATACAAGACCAGATCTTAGTTACTCAGTCGGACTACTCAGCAGATTTATGCAAGACCCAAAGGATCACCACCTGAAGGCAGTTAAACAAGTAATCCGGTACATTAAAGGAACAAAGGAGCATGGCATAATATACAAGAAAGAAGGCGGCTGCAAGATTACAGGTTACAGCGACAGTAGTTATGGAATCAAAACCGATCAAGGAAAAGGAACTACTGGGATAGTATTTTATTTTGGAGAATCACCTATTACCTGGTGTACTCAGAAGCAACCAAAGTGGCGCTCTCATCATGTGAATCAGAATTCATGGCAGCTACTGGAGCAGCATGTCAAGCCTTATGGTTAAAACGACTACTTAGTGAATTAACTGGTTGGGAAGAGAAAAGGATAACGCTGAAGGTCGACAACATTTCAGCAATAGCACTCATCAGGAACCCAGTTTTTCATGGAAGAAGCAAGCACATCGACATTCGCTATCATTTCATTCGTGAATGCGTAGAGAATGGGCACCTCAATGTGGAACACGTCAGTGGAGAACTACAAAGAGCAGATATTCTAACAAAAGCTCTACCAAGATTGAAGTTTGTGACTGTGCAGCAAATGCTCGGAGTTCAAGACTTAAGACAAAGCAACGATCAAGATTAAGGAGGAGAATGTGGACAAGTAATCTCGACATTGCTCCGTAACATGAAGGACCGATAACGTTAAGTAGATAGTTTATAACCGCTTGGTAGTTATGACGGTTGAGTTAGTTAAGTTAGTTATTCGGTTAGTTAGTTAAAGGTAGTTAGAATTCGGTTACAAGCCAAGGGACACAATGGTTCAATTGTACCGATTCATGTAGTATATATATGTTCGAAGGTGTGATGTAAATTAGTTAGACGAAATAATTATTCAGTGAAATTTGAAACTCACAATTCGACTCACATTTGGGACAACAGCTCAATCGGCGCCGCCTGCTGCTTCTTTGGTTTAATCGGCTTCCATAAGAATGACTGAAGCTTGTGTTTTTCCAGACGCATCACATTACCGTCTTTATCAAGAGTGACGGGTTTGATCGAGCCAACCCTAACCTGAAATAAAGTAGATACATATATGACATCAGCATGCATTTCATTGACCTCTTGTTACATGACACGTAGGGTGTGTTTGGTAAAAGTAGCAGTGAGCTGTGAGTAGTAGCTGTGAGCAGTAGCCACAACTCACAGCCCACCGCCCACCGCTCACAGCTTCTATAACATTTGCCAAAAATACGGCGTATAAATGAACGGAGGCCAGCCGTCAGTTGAAAATGTTGTATTTGAAACTCTGGCCGAACTCTTACATTAAATGTAGGGTGCGAAGAAGATGCTAAAACCACAAAGTTGCAGGTAATGTATATTTCATGTTGACCAGACTTTAAAAATTATATGGAGTAGAATGTTTATTAGGAAATACCTGAGAATAATTTTAATTGATAGTCTCCATTTCATAGCCCACACGTACAACAACACAATGACTCTTGGAACGACTCAAATTGCACGCCATGGCTGCAACCACATAACAGGTGTGGTCGCCCAGCCAAGGTACGGGTGGAGAGTAATTTTTGTCGCCTTGTGAAGTTTATTGGGCCCGTATGTCACGGCGTATTGTTTGTAACAACAACACAGATACAGCCACTAATACTCCTTTTGGTAACATGACTGTAGTTTTTGGTGTTAATCTAGCAAAGCACTGTCCATTATTCCCTAAGGTTCTGTGTACCGGCCATTATTCCCTATGGTTCCATACTAGATATTGAGAGTTCTGTAAAACAATCCTACATATTAAATCACTGAAAAGTCTTCAAGTTGACCGCAAATATGCCACTAACTGTGGGATGTCGTCAAGAAGATGTTCATGAAGATTTATCAAGAAGTGAAGACAAAGACTATGCTAGACTAGATTATAACTTTCTGGGAGATTGTTAGGAGTTATATATGAATGTAACAATAGTATATCATAAGTCTAGGGTTAATTTTTTAATCATTTCAATAGTTTATGTACTACGGACTAAAAATGTAATAAGTCTATTGTCAACCAATGATTGGAAGTATAAATACTCAATCATTTGGTTGATGTAGACGTCTCTTTTGTGACACTGGAAGTTTTCGTCCTGTTACTACAGATGTGTTTGTGGCACTGAAACTTTTCGACAAAGCTGATCAAGATAAGATCCCCATTTATAATGTAAGGGGGAAGACTATTTTTGCAGTTGCAGAGTCTTTCTAATGATTATCAACCAAAAGCCTATGTGCTTTGCTCTTCTCCTGTGTATTCAATAAACCACATTAATAATGTGAGGGAGAAGATTGGTTGAAGCAGAAAGGATACCTATTCGGAAGTCGATAAACCAAGATGTGTAGTGAAAAACTAAAGACACGAAAAAGATCGATGCTGGGGTGAAAAATCTTCATCTACGTCAACAAAATCTATGTCGACATCTTCTACTTCAACAAAAATATGATCGTCAACAAAGACCTCCTCAACATCTTCTATATCGTGATTGAGGGAGACTGTTTGTTCAAATAGTTTTCCAAAGTCAATTTTGTTGCTACTCTGAATGGGCCCATCCACATGACCAATGAATTCTATCAAGAGATGATGATTGAAGATATATATAATATTATAACTTGACAAATGATTTATCAAAGTGTCTAAACATTATCAACTTCCACAAAGCATTAATTATTACATTATGTTCTTTAGAAGATGACGAGCAAAGACAAAAAGGATTTACATCAAGCTCCGTCGGAGTGTCATAGACTATTCTTCATCAGCGTTCAAGATTGAAGACCAAGATCAAGATGAAGATCAAGCATCAGAGTTGCAGATGAAGAACAAGAGATAATTGTTTTTAGGATTACGCAAGGATAAAGCTTGATCAAGAGAGACAAAGTTCTTGTAAAGATGATTTTGTTGGAATTTAAATAACTTGACATTCAAATAAATAAATAAACATCAAAGAGCATGTAGTAGCAAAAGCAAGGATCTCAATTTAACACATACAAAGTATTACCGAATAATAAATAGATAACGTACCTTTTAGATCCTAGCAAGAACAAGGATCAAATCTTCTTTCTCCTTCACTTGAACAATCAAACGGATTAACATGGAACCCCTTACCTTTTTGTTCCACAATCCAAGATCAATAACTTAAGTAAGTTATATCCAAGCTCTTGTACACACGTACTATAAGCAACTAACGAATGGTGCTAGCAATTGGACACAAGAAAACCAAACAACTTTGTTTACTTGGAACACAAAAAATCGATCCACCTTAGTGATGGATCCGATCGGATTTGCTAAGAAAGAAGGGAAGGAAGTTTAGGGTTATTGAAAACAATGCACTAGGTGAAAACCCTAAGCCTTATGCCTTTGCATTTATAGGCTACAAATCTTGGAGGACAAGTTGTAATCGAATTAGGAAACCTTGGCCATAGGGCCGATCGGCTCTCCTCATTCCCTAAGGATTCTAGATCCTTCTTGACTCCTATTTGCACCTACAGTCCCTCCTTTATTCCCTAACGACCGTTAGTCAATTCGATTAATTACTTAACGTCCGTTAGTTAACATTTCGTGTCCAAATAATTAAAATACATAACTATTATATACATTAATTATTTACGTTAGTCATTCATACGTAAAGTGTGCAATCCCTCGGTCCCGTGTTCGAATCTAGTCATACACGATAATATTTTTCCATTTAAACTCTAACAGCTCCCACTTGGAAATCTATTAAAAGTGTAATGACATTGGTTAGCGTCTAGCAACACGCCAATGCCCCTAGACCAACTCGGGTGGTGGTTCTCCTGGAAAAAACCATTCGATGATTCATCATCATACTCATCCTTTTGCTTCTAATACTACATTAATAAAGATATGGATCTAAGTCATTCTTTATTAATAATTTTGTTTCTCGTTGTTTACGATTAAATAAGATTACCAAATCTTCTGAACCATTCAGGGGAGATCTTGGGTGTGGCCACACAAACATCTTACCAATCCTACGAGGGGCCCAGTAGTATTAAACTCCAAACAGTTTGAAGGAACAAATTCTATCTTGACTACGAGCATAACTCATGCACTTCGCAACGCTTCTGAAAACAATCCTTATAGCTACCAGTTACGTATAGCGGTAGATTGAATCACAGAAATGCACTACATGCATGACAGTTATCTGGCATCTCAAGTTTGAGGATAACTATATACTCATGATTTAGTTAATGACAAGATCCATAAAGTAAACTCATGATGGCGGGATAAGTCCTATATTCAAACAATTTGAATATCATGTGAAATTGGTATGACAACGCATCAATATACTTTCAAGTATATTATACCAATACTCATATTTACCTTAATTTAATGATATTCCCATATCATTAACTGGCAACGGACAGTTTAGAATATATAAATATATTCAAGGATATAAACATGCAAATATAGGATATATTATTAAGAAAATGATAAACGAAACATAACCATTATTTCATTCCATTAAAATTAATAACTGTTTTACAACATCCCAATATCCAAACACTAATTGTAAGATACCGTAAAAATCCACTGTGATAAATCTCGCTGATTAATAATAATCTGGTATTACCTTTTAACGAAACCCATTTTTACGGGGAAATTAAAATTTTTCTCTTATTGTTATTATTACCACGTTACGTTTTCACGACATATATTAAAGAGCGACACGTACTAGACACACAAATAAAGCACGACACCCCATTTTTGCTAAATTCAAATATCACAAAATGTGACAAACACTAATAAATATTACACACTAAACATATTTAACTTTCACTAATTTACTTCACTAATTATACTAAAGTTACAAACCATATGTATACATATTACAAAAACAAAAATAAGCTTATCCACTCCTCCTTATCTTTCCTAGAATCTTACCATATCAAGATTTCACCTATAAGAACCGTTAGATCTCTGACAATGTATAAAACCGTTAGATCTCTGACAATGTATAGTAGAGATCAATAATTGGAAGACTTTGATATCAAAGAAACGTGTGTAATCTTTTTCTATAAAACTACCCTCATCTCACCATCTCACACTTCACTCACTTTCACTCTCACAACCCTTTCTACTCACCCCTCTCTCCTTCCTCAAATATCCGGCGCCATTTCCAGCCATCCGGCCACCACCGCCGGCCACACAACTACACCTCCACCACCACTTTAATCCTCTCACTTTTCTCATCATTTCCCTATGCATCACGCGCCTATAACCCACCCGCATCTATTTCCTTTTTTCGGTAACTCACGAATTTTCCGGTGAAGTTTTCCGGCAACAACAACTTCTAACCGTTCGAAGTATAGATCGATGGTATACATTCTCTTGGTGCTTGTTGATTCGTTGGGTTCGAGTTATCACCACAGCCGCCATGGCTGTCCTCACAGCAGCACCACCACCGCCATGCTCTCTTCTCGACTTGGTAAACCAAGAAGCCCGTCTCTATATTTTTCTACCGATTATGTTATTTTGTTATTGTTGTTTTTCATGGATCTATTATAAAAACGAGATTTAAAACTAACTAAGAAATGAGATTATTAGTTTTTGTTATTAAAAACCGGATACGAACCTCTTTTGGAAAAATATTCGTGTGGTAAGACTTAACTGAAAATGGTGTTAGTGATATGTTATTGTCGAGTTGAGTATGCTTGTTTCAATTTATTTCTATTGATTTGGTCTCACTTCTGTTAGTAGCAACAAAGGTGAGCTTGTGGTTGAGGTTTAGTGATTAATGATTATCGACTGGGTCTCGTTGAATATAGTTATGGACTGGGAAAAATTGTTTTAAGTCTCTAGTCCACTTGGGTGCATTTTGGGTTAAGGCTGAGACCACTAAGGTCTCGGCAATGTTATTAGAAGTAATTTTATTGTTAAATAGATGTGCTGGTTGTTGTCGATTGTTATTGTTGTTGTGGTGAAATTATTGTGTTCCTTGGTCTCAGTTGAATGCGTTTTGATTTTGTCTGGTTGAGTCGCGGTTTAACAACCCCACGTAGGGTGTTGTGTTAGCCCTGGTCTAGCAAATAACCACAAGGGGGTGTTTGATTGGGTATGTTTGGGTACATGTTGGTGATTTTGGTTGTGGGCTCGACAGCCCATTAAGGTGAATTAAGTATAGATTGATTTTGTTTGTTTGGTGTCGGGCCGAAGCCCAAACTGGGTGTGTTTGGTTAAAAGGTTCACAAGCCCATGGGATTAATAAAAAATGCATTTGGTTAATCTTATTCAAATATATGTGATATATTTTAACGTTGGTGATCTATTGGTACGTTTCGGATAAATTGGGACTAATAATTGAACTTGGAAATGTTAATTGGATTTGGACTTGAATGCGGATTTGATTATTATACTTGGACATTGGACAAATATGGATCGTTATCAGACTTACAATATTAGATATCGGATTCATTGAACACTTTGAGACTAGAGACGGTATAATATATTAAACTCGAATAGACTTTAATATATTAGACTCGAACCGGACACAAAATCTTTAATAAAACCAAAACTAATATTTACGAGAAAAATAGCGAGACGTAACCTTATTAAATATCGTAATTCCAGTTTAGATTAATTGAAGTCTCGACGACTTGAGGAAAACTAATTTTATTAGTTAAACTTATTTTTATTATAAAACATTTATGTTTTATACAAACTATTTGGGATAACGGGGTAAATATCGAAACGTACAAACTAGTTATTTTATTTGAGATGGTTGTTTGTCGTTAACTGCTAGGCTTGTCTTCCTTGGTTTGAGTTCTCGTCGGTAGTCTCTCGAGTTTGTTGATGTCTCTTCTTTTTTTTTTGGCGTGAGTTGTACGTCGAGTTTAGGTTATCTTACCACACCACACGAAACATTTAAACTAAGCTTTTGATAAGTTTTGAAAACTGAGTAATCCACGAAAACTAAGACACATTGTCTTTTATAGACTTTATTATTGTGCGAGACGTGTTTTGAGATAACTGTATACGTACTAGGTTGTGCCGATCCTAGACCGTTGTGTATCATCGTGCTATATGTTTTGAGACCGTTGTGATATGCTCTAGATGCCAGTCGTGTCAGTGTGATCTTTGCTTTGCTGTGGCTAAGGTGAGTTCATGGCCCCTACTTTTACCAGTTTTCTAACTATTTTTGGGGGAGATACATGCTTCGAAATATTTTTCTCAATTACCAACTACATGATTTATTTTGCGATACAATACTTCTATAAGCACTATGAAAACTCTTATGACTTACCGTGAGTCGTGGCCCCTCCTATTTTAATACTTGTTTTTATACTTTTTGGGGGAGATACATGCTTCGAAATATTTTACTCATTTATCAACTATATGATTTGTTTTGCGATACAATACTTTTATAAGCACTATGAAAACTCTTATGACTTACCGTGAGTCGTGGCCCCTACTTTTAACTCTTGTTTTAATAACTCTTTTGGGGGAGATACATGTTTTAACTGTTTTAAGTTACTTATATAAAACTCTCATGATTTACTCAAAATCATCCACTATGCTTTACATGTTTGAATCACTCTTGAGAGTAATATATATTCATTATATGTGCAAATTGCTCGCTAAGCTTAAACACTAAATTTGAGAGATAACATTTTTACACTACATGATGTAACTTGACACTGAGGCTTATTGTATGCATTCATGTGACAAATGAATGTACTGTTACTCTATTATGATATTTCTACATTTCACTAGAAATAATTGCCAAGACTAAAATTACGCGTAATTCAAGCACCCTGAAACCTATATTGCCTAAGTTTACTTTATTGCCATAAAGTCCCTTGATCATGAGCCATTAATCACTGCGGTGAGCGCGAATATAGTGAACAGCTTCGAAACCTGTTAGAGGCTGACGACCTATCCCACTAAATACTTGGACGGAATGCCTACATGGTTAGTCGTATTTAGTCGCGATGCACTATATTTGAGAAAAATAGGAATTGGCAAGTCACCTATTAACATGAGGGCTATAAACACCCATCAGTAACCCTGGTGGGGCACCGCCGTTTTACGGTACTCTGTTAACGTTTTGCGTGTCATGAGGCTTAGGGCAATATAACTTTATGAATATATGAATGTTTCATATATATCCTAGGATACAGCTGTATTTAGAAGACCACCACTTTACACTGATAGATTTCAGACTCTAAATTACTATTCCCACTATGTGATATGATTGTGAATCCTGTACTTGAACTTTAATTGTTATTATATGTGACTTAAATGAGAATTCTACACAAGACAACCCAAAATGATTGGTATATCGTTACATTTAAAAGTTGACTCAACATTCTATTTCGAGCATATAACAACATAGCTCAGCTTCATTTATAACATGAAACTTATGATTTGGGAGATCATACATGATTTGCTTGTGGATTTTTATACAACACAACTTATTAATTATTGCATGAAAGATTATTATTTACTTCAACAATCACTATACACTTTTCAAAGAAAGTTAATTTCTACAAACTCCATGAACTCACCAACCATTGTGTTGACGTTTTAAGCATGTTTATCTCAGGTAATTAACGGAACAGGACAAGACACGGAGCGGGCATCTTATACTCTGATAAATAAAATGGTTTAAAATCAAATATGTCATTCTTTCCAAATTATCACATTGTCTCATGGGATTTTCAAATCGAATGATTCACCTTTATATCAAAAATATACTTTTGAATGACATATAACTTTCAAATCGCCCCTTCCGGGCCGTTTTCTGAAATTTAAACCTCGATCCTCACCGTAACACCCTAATTACTTTTCCGCTGCCACAAACCAAATTAGGGGGTGTTACAGATTGGTATCAGAGCCTATGGTTATAGAGAATCAAATGTTTTCAAACATCGAACTATAACCACACTTTCAAAATGAATGATTTTACACCATACCATTTTACGCCCTCCGTGTCTGCAGACTGCCGTGCTCAATACATTACCTATTAAGATTATTTTGCACTAATCTTTACATGCTGGATGTTCACTCTTCACACGTTACCCACTGTATTATCTCACACTTACCGTTACGCTCTTAACGTACGAATTACTCATAATTATTATTTTCGGCTACTACAGTACCATGTCTTCCAAAACCAGCTGATATTACCAAACTACCCTCCGTACTATTTGTACATCAACTACTTATCAAATCGCTCCAGATACTGAAGATCCCTATGTATTAATGTCACAACCCCTGCCCGATATAGAACTCACTCAGATACCACTCCCATCATCACCTACTCGCTCGCCTTTACGTCAGAAACTTAGGAGAACTACTAAACTTTATCCAAATGGAAAGTTGATTGGTTGTCCGACAACATTCGAAGCTGGACAAAATTCACACCAAGAAAACAATTTGGAAAGATGTTGAGCCAAATTCTCCATTACCTACACTACCACTCCCACCTGCCTCGGTAGCCCAACGCAAAAAAGTCAGGATTTTAGCACCTTATGAGCCCGAACTGTTTATAACACCATTTTGGAGTTACCTCAATGGAACTATTAAGAATGTACACCTACGCTTAGCATCAATTATACCACCATTTCCACCTTACTTCAACCCTAGACATGATCAGGATAATGTCACTATACCTTACCACCACCACCATTATCATCATCCCCTCCACTGTCGGTTGGACCCGACTACTCGTTAAGACTACTCACCTAGACTTACCTGTTTACATCTCACCAACGGGAGTTGACTCCTAGGGAGAATTTACCCTCTCAGGTCTCCCTCGTCATTACTGTTTCCACCTGCTTTCACTCCTCCAGCCCGAGTCCTCGAGACTGGAGAAGGCTTCAGGACAACAGTTACCCACATACCTACTCCTCCCACCAGCATGACGCAACTGGAGCGTCATAAAGAACAGATTGATACACTCCAGAACATCATTGACAAAACACCACTCACGACCAACGACACCCTACCTGACCTTTTATCCGACAATATGGACTTTCAGGACGGACTGACGAGGTTTCAGTCAGAGATATTGAGAAACACTCCCACATGACAATCCTTACAAAGAGAAAGACATAGGTATATTAACCTGCTGCATGGAACATTAATAAAAGACCTTGTATCGTTTGATTTTGTAAAAACAATCGATCAAGTTATTAATATTAGGATGTTTACAGTGACTATAACCAGACCTACCACAATATCACCTACAATTATTACGATTCCTCCTACCTGCCATAACTAGGCTACAACCATAGAATTTTCTAAGACAAAATTTCAGAAGAAAACTTGATGAATAAAGAGAAAGTTGTTGAACTTCAGTTTTTGTAGATAAAACAGTTTGTTCCTTAGCAATCCCATACCAAGAATTGAGCATTTATCTACGATATTACCCAGACACATCGCGATTTAGGGTTCACAACTGGTTAAAGTCTCATAGTGTGACCATATTATTAAGATTAGTATACAAATATCTTGGTACTCGAATTATTATGACATGGCCATTAGGTGGATTTAAACCCGTATTTCTTGGGATATTGATAGAATATGGTCGGCATGAGCATTACAAATACTCCACTAGTACCAACCACAACCTTGACTACTAAAGCTATCCAAAAGTTAGTAACCAATATTCTTGCTGTGATACTCGAGGTAACTATAGTAGCTTGTCCGAGTAGCAACAAAATAGCAAGAGAAGAAGAGAAGACGACTAAGTTCTATAAGCATATCCATGAAAGTTTCACGAGTTGTAGACCAACTCACCTTAAAGGTCCAGAAGAGAAGACTAAACCTACCATCACCATTACCCAAGGATTTCTAGACCAAGAAGATAAACGGACACTTTAAGAATCAATGCCCAACCCAGAGTACCACTTAGGACAAAAAGACCAGTGAAAGAAAATGGAAACTCTTTAGAAACTTAACAATGTCAGAGGATGACACCCAGATTAAGCAGAAGATAAATTCCTGTTGTGGATAAACAAACCCTAGCTTAAAACTTTCTAAGTTGTATTTCCTTATATACTTTACCTTAGGTACGATGAATGTAACCTAAGTGTAACAATTATCTTTCTACAGTATGAAGACTCTACCTTGTAATATTTCCGAAATAATTATAATCCACGTCTATTTCAATTTCTATTCTATTCTCCCTATTCATAGTAGTTATGTAACAATACACTGTATTCATCTTAGAAAATTGGACAACACCATTTCTAAGCCAAACAATAGATTATTACCACATTGTAAGAAATCCTCACCTAAAACTTAAGTCTATACCAAGGATATCCTAGTAGCACTTTAGAAATTCCTGAATTATCCCCAGAAGATGAACATAAACTTCTTAATTCTTTTGAAAATAATCAGAGGGTGTCCGACTTTGTGGCGGAACCATTATAATTGAACCATATAAAACTCTTTGAAGAAGCATAAATATCACGGTGACTGAGCCAAGCATTACATTATTTGGTCCTCAAATTATACATAGCCTGATCAACTATGTCTAATTTAGGAAGAATTATGTCATGAATGAAACAGTTATCTTTCAGATTTCCTAATAACAATTTCCATTCAAAAGCAAAATATTGAGACAAAATAAATTGCTTATAAGTGACACTTTCGACCAACCACAAATAAATACCTGCACATATTACCCACCATTCTTATGATAAGAGTACAAGCATTAGAAACTTAAGAATTCACAGGGATTTTTGGGAAGCACAAATAACATAAATTTTACAAGGAAATTAGTACATAACAATAACACTAGCAACGATAATGCTAAAGTTACAACTATTTATCCCAACCTTTCTACTATCTATTTTCCCCACGCCATATCCACAATAAGAGCTACAATCATCAGCGGGATGACAAACGCTAAAATCACAACCAAATATTGGAAATCTTCTTCCGGAGCGTACCCCAAGTAGATAACCACAAGAATGACGTACACAATCGCTAGCATAGTGATGAAGTGCAGCATTTTGAGATGTGGAATGAGAGAAAAAATAGTTTGTGGAAGAATAGAAATGAAGTAATTATAGGCTAAATCTAGTCGTTCGAACCAAAACTAGTCGTTAAGGGCACTAGTCACGACCGTTGATATACACTGTTCACTAGCCGTTAAATTCCCACAGTTCCTGACCGTTATTCTCATTATTCGCAATCCTTAGGTTTATTAATTGACCCAACATTCGAATCTATTTCATCCAGCATGAATAAATCTAATTAGATCTCGTTTCCTCGATTTTTGGATAGAAACCTCTCGACAACATTCTCCATAATCCCTCACACCTGAACACAACATTTTTGACACCTATCACGGACTGAACTTCGGGACGAAGTTCAAAATTTAGGGGTGGATACTGTAAGATACCGTAAAAATCCACTGTGATAAATCTCGCTGATTAATAATAATCTGGTATTACCTTTTAACGAAACCCATTTTTACGGGGAAATTAAAATTTTTCTCTTATTGTTATTATTACCACGTTACGTTTTCACGACATATATTAAAGAGCGACACGTACTAGACACACAAATAAAGCACGACACCCCATTTTCGCTAAATTCAAATATCACAAAATGTGACAAACACTAATAAATATTACACACTAAACATATTTAACTTTCACTAATTTACTTCACTAATTATACTAAAGTTACAAACCATATGTATACATATTACAAAAACAAAAATAAGCTTATCCACTCCTCCTTATCTTTCCTAGAATCTTACCATATCAAGATTTCACCTATAAGAACCGTTAGATCTCTGACAATGTATAAAACCGTTAGATCTCTGACAATGTATAGTAGAGATCAATAATTGGAAGACTTTGATATCAAAGAAACGTGTGTAATCTTTTTCTATAAAACTACCCTCATCTCACCATCTCACACTTCACTCACTTTCACTCTCACAACCCTTTCTACTCACCCCTCTCTCCTTCCTCAAATATCCGGCGCCATTTCCAGCCATCCGGCCACCACCGCCGGCCACACAACTACACCTCCACCACCACTTTAATCCTCTCACTTTTCTCATCATTTCCCTATGCATCACGCGCCTATAACCCACCCGCATCTATTTCCTTTTTTCGGTAACTCACGAATTTTCCGGTGAAGTTTTCCGGCAACAACAACTTCTAACCGTTCGAAGTATAGATCGATGGTATACATTCTCTTGGTGCTTGTTGATTCGTTGGGTTCGAGTTATCACCACAGCCGCCATGGCTGTCCTCACAGCAGCACCACCACCGCCATGCTCTCTTCTCGACTTGGTAAACCAAGAAGCCCGTCTCTATATTTTTCTACCGATTATGTTATTTTGTTATTGTTGTTTTTCGTGGATCTATTATGAAAACGAGATTTAAAACTAACTAAGAAATGAGATTATTAGTTTTTGTTATTAAAAACCGGATACGAACCTCTTTTGGAAAAATATTCGTGTGGTAAGACTTAACTGAAAATGGTGTTATTGATATGTTATTGTCGAGTTGAGTATGCTTGTTTCAATTTATTTCTATTGATTTGGTCTCACTTCTGTTAGTAGCAACAAAGGTGAGCTTGTGGTTGAGGTTTAGTGATTAATGATTATCGACTGGGTCTCGTTGAATATAGTTATGGACTGGGAAAAATTGTTTTAAGTCTCTAGTCCACTTGGGTGCATTTTGGGTTAAGGCTGAGACCACTAAGGTCTCGGCAATGTTATTAGAAGTAATGTTATTGTTAAATAGATGTGCTGGTTGTTGTCGATTGTTATTGTTGTTGTGGTGAAATTATTGTGTTCCTTGGTCTCAGTCGAATGCGTTTTGATTTTGTCTGGTTGAGTCGCGGTTTAACAACCCCACGTAGGGTGTTGTGTTAGCCCTGGTCTAGCAAATAACCACAAGGGGGTGTTTGATTGGGTATGTTTGGGTACATGTTGGTGATTTTGGTTGTGGGCTCGACAGCCCATTAAGGTGAATTAAGTATAGATTGATTTTGTTTGTTTGGTGTCGGGCCGAAGCCCAAACTGGGTGTGTTCGGTTAAAAGGTTCACAAGCCCATGGGATTAATAAAAAATGCATTTGGTTAATCTTATTCAAATATATGTGATATATTTTAACGTTGGTGATCTATTGGTACGTTTCGGATAAATTGGGACTAATAATTGAACTTGGAAATGTTAATTGGATTTGGACTTGAATGCGGATTTGATTATTATACTTGGACATTGGACAAATATGGATCGTTATCAGACTTACAATATTAGATATCGGATTCATTGAACACTTTGAGACTAGAGACGGTATAATATATTAAACTCGAATAGACTTTAATATATTAGACTCGAACCGGACACAAAATCTTTAATAAAACCAAAACTAATATTTACGAGAAAAATAGCGAGACGTAAACTTATTAAATATCGTAATTCCAGTTTAGATTAATTGAAGTCTCGACGACTTGAGGAAAACTAATTTTATTAGTTAAACTTATTTTTATTATAAAACATTTATGTTTTATACAAACTATTTGGGATAACGGGGTAAATATCGAAACGTACAAACTAGTTATTTTATTTGAGATGGTTGTTTGTCGTTAACTGCTAGGCTTGTCTTCCTTGGTTTGAGTTCTCGTCTGTAGTCTCTCGAGTTTGTTGATGTCTCTTCTTCTTTTTTTTTGGCGTGAGTTGTACGTCGAGTTTAGGTTATCTTACCACACCACACGAAACATTTAAACTAAGCTTTTGATAAGTTTTGAAAACTGAGTAATCCACGAAAACTACGACACATTGTCTTTTATAGACTTTATTATTATGCGAGACGTGTTTTGAGATAACTGTATACGTACTAGGTTGTGCCGATCCTAGACAGTTGTGTATCATCGTGCTATATGTTTTAAGACCGTTGTGATAAGCTCTAGATGCCAGTCGTGTCAGTGTGATCTTTGCTTTGCTGTGGCTAAGGTGAGTTCATGGCCCCTACTTTTACCGGTTTTCTAACTATTTTTGGGGGAGATACATGCTTCGAAATATTTTTCCCAATTATCAACTACATGATTAATTTTGCGATACAATACTTCTATAAGCACTATGAAAACTCTTATGACTTACCGTGAGTCGTGGCCCCTCCTATTTTAATACTTGTTTTTATACTTTTTGGGGGAGATACATGCTTCGAAATATTTTACTCATTTATCAACTATATGATTTGTTTTGCAATACAAAACTTCTATAAGCACTATGAAAACTCTTATGACTTACCGTGAGTCGTGACCCCTACTTTTAACTCTTGTTTTAATAACTCTTTTGGGGGAGATACATGTTTTAACTGTTTTAAGTTGCTTATATAAAACTCTCATGATTTTCTCAAAATCATCCACTATGCTTTACATGTTTGAATCACTCTTGAGAGTAATATATATTCATTATATGTACAAATTGCTCGCTAAGCTTAAACACTAAATTTGGGAGATAACATTTTTACACTACATGATGTAACTTGACACTGAGGCTTATTGTATGCATTCATGTGACAAATGAATGTACTGTTACTTTATTATGATATTTCTACATTTCACTAGAAATAATTGCCAAGACTAAAATTACGCATAATTGAAGCACCCTGAAACCTATATTGCCTAAGTTTACTTTATTGCCATAAAGTCCCTTGATCATGAGCCATTAATCATTGCGGTGAGCGCGAATATAGTGAACAGCTTCAAAACCTATTAGAGGCTGATGACCTATCCCTCTAAATACTTAGACGGAATGCCTACATGGTTAGTCGTATTTAGTCGCGATGCACTATATTTGAGAAAAATAGGAATTGGCAAGTCACCTATTAACATGAGGGCTATAAACACCCATCAGTAACCCTGGTGGGGCACCGCCGTTTTACGGTACTCTGTTAACGTTTTGCGTGTCATGAGGCTTAGGGCAATATAACTTTATGAATATATGAATGTTTCATATATATCCTAGGATACAGCTGTATTTAGAAGACCACCACTTTACACTGATAGATTCAGACTCTAAATTACTATTCCCACTATGTGATATGATTGTGAATCCTGTACTTGAACTTTAATTGTTATTATATGTGACTTAAATGAGAATTCTACACAAGACAACCCAAAATGATTGGTATATCGTTACATTTAAAAGTTGACTCAACATTCTATTTCGAGCATATAACAACATAGCTCAGCTTCATTTATAACATGAAACTTATGATTTGGGAGATCATACATGATTTGCTTGTGGATTTTTATACAACACAACTTATTAATTATTGCATGAAAGATTATTATTTACTTCAACAATCACTATACACTTTTCGAAGAAAGTTAATTTCTACAAACTCCACGAACTCACCAACCATTGTGTTGACGTTTTAAGCATGTTTATCTCAGGTAATTAACAGAGCAGGACAAGACACGGAGCGGGCATCTTATACTCTGATAAATAAAATGGTGTAAAATCAAATATGTCATTCTTTCCAAATTATCACATTGTCTCATGGGATTTTCAAATCGAATGATTCACCTTTATATCAAAAATATACTTTTGAATGACATATAACTTTCAAATCGCCCCTTCCGGGCCGTTTTCTGAAATTTAAACCTCGATCCTCACCGTAACACCCTAATTACTTTTCCACTGCCACAAACCAAATTAGGGGGTGTTACACTAATCACAGATATGCATGAAACTATTAGCTAAACGAAGTCCTATGCCATTAGAAAGTTCTTTAAGCTTTCCTCCGGGTAGAGCCTTCGTTAATGGATCTGCTAAGTTGTTATATGTGTGAACTTTGAGTAATTCGATCTCGCCAATATCCACTTGTTCCCTAACATAGCGATATCGAATCGGGAAATGTCTGGTGCCCTTCATGATTCCAGGTTCATTGGCAAATGTAATTGCGGCTGAATTGTCACAATACATTTTTATAGGTCTTTCAATTGAGGGCATAACTCCAAGCCCTGAAACGAACTTCCTAATCCAAACTGCTTCCATTGCAGCTTCTGAGGCAGCAATATACTCGCTTTCTGTAGCAAACATAGCAATAGTGCTCTGCTTCTTGCTCTTCCAATCCACAGCTCCTCCATTGATGACAAAGACATAACCCGTCTGAGACTTCGTATCATCTTTATCACACTTCCAGGATGCATCGCAGTAACCTGTAACACACAACTCTGCTTCTGGGATTCCCCCGTACACTAAAAACATATCCCTCGTAGATCTCAAATACTTGAGAATATGTTTCACAGCCGTCCAGTGGAGTTCACCTGGATTCTGCTGATATCGACTGGTAATGTTCTGAGCAAACGCCACATCGGGCCTTGTACATCTCACCGCATACATAATAGATCCCACAGCCGAAGCGTACGGGACTCTTCTCATGCGTGCCTCCTCTTCAGGAGTTGAAGCACAAGCTTTGCTACTCAAGCCATGATCTACTTGCATTGGCAAAAATCCCTTTTTGGAATTTTGCATATTGAATCTCTTCAATATCTTGTCAATGTAAGCACTTTGACTTAAACCAATTAATCGCCTTGATCTATCTCTATAGATCTTGATTCCCAGAATGTATGTTGCTTCCCCTAGATCTTTCATGGAAAAACATTTCCCAAGATAGGCTTTCACCTTATTCAAACTTGGAATGTCTTTACCCATGATCAATATGTCATCGACATATAGAACTAGGAAAATAACACCACTCCCACTAGCTTTGTGATATACACATGGCTCATCAAGATTCTGAGTAAATCCAAACCTTTTGATTTCTTCGTCAAATCTCTTATTCCATTGACGTGATGCTTGCTTCAATCCATAAATGGATCTTTGAAGTTTGCATACACGGTTTGGAAATTTTGGATTCACAAACCCCTCAGGCTGCGCCATATAGATGTCTTCATCTAGACGATCGTTCAAGAAGGCGGTTTTTACATCCATCTGCCAAATCTCATAATCATAGTATGCTGCTATGGCTATGAGAATCCTAATAGCCCTAATGTCAGCTACAGGAGAAAAGGTCTCCTCGTAGTCAACGCCATATGTTTGGGTAAAGCCTTTAGCTACCAAACGGGCCTTATAGGTGTGTACATTACCATCCATGTCAGTCTTCTTCTTGAAGAGCCACTTACTCCCAACTACCTTGGCATTGGGAGGAAGGTCTACTTCAATCCAGACTTCATTGTCTTTCATGGATTGCATTTCCCCATTCATAGCAATCTGCTATTTATCCTTTTCAGGATCATTCATGGCAGCTCTATAATTAGCAGGCTCTCCAAGGTCCCCTAATATAGTTTCCTCAACCTCTACGTTAAGACATAGACGTTCAGGTGCTTTCACAGTCCTTGCGGATCTGCGAATGGGAATCACTTCAACTTCAGGTGGAGGACCCAGACTATCTGGTTTCACAGGAAGTTCACTAGTGTTTTTTAGAAGGTAATGTATCCTCTTGATCATCTTCCAGATCATAGAGCCTCCCACTGAATTCTTGAGATATTAGATCCTTTTCAAGAAAATCTGCATATCTAGCAACAATTACCTTTTGTTCAGGTGGAAAGTAAAAGTAGTAACCCATTGTTTCCTTTGGGTATCCTACAAAGATACATTTAACAGATCTTTGTTGGAGTTTATCAGCTGAGTCACGTTTAACAAACGTCTCACAACCCCAGACCTTAAGATAAGACAAGTTAGGTGTTTTCCCAAACCAAAACTCATAGGGTGTCTTATCAACCTTCTTGGTTGGAACCATGTTTAATATGCGAATCGCAGATTCCAAGGCATAATCCCAAAAGGATAATGGCAGAGTAGTAAGATTAAACATAGATCGCACCATATCTAATAATGTACGATTCCTTCTCTCAGATACACCATTTTGTTGTGGAGTATATGGAGATGTGAGATGCTGAACAATTCCATTCTCACTTAGATAATCTTTAAACTCCTGACTAAGGTATTCACCACCTCTATCGGATCGAAGAGCTTTAATCTTCTTTCCTAGTTGCAATTCTACTTCAGCTTTAAAAACCTTAAATGTTTCAAATACCTAATGTTTATGTTTAAGAAAATAAACATAACCATAACGACTGAAATCATCCATGAAGGTTAAGAAGTAGCTAGCACCTTTCTTTGACGTATGTCTAAGTGGTCCGCACACATCAGTATGTATTAAACCAAGTAGATCATCAACCTTTTCAATACGATTATTAAAAGGTTTCTTAGTCATCTTCCCAGATATACAAGATTCGCACTTATCAAATGATTCATCATTGATATCTTTAAAAAGCCCATCACGTTGCAGCTTTTGCATGCGAGTCTTGCCTATGTGGGCAAGTCGACAATACTAAAGATAAGACGAATCCAAGACATTCTTGACTCTCTTATTGTTGATGCTATACATCGAATTATAATCACTATGTTCATTCATATTAATCTCAAACACATCATTTACAGCAATCGCATCAAAATAAAAAACATTATTTAATGAAACAGAAATCTTATTGCCAAAAATAGTATGATGAAATCCCAAATTCAACAAACAAGCAAAAGAAATAACACCTCTAACAATAGATGGTGAATAATGACAATTATTTAAATTCAGTATCAAGCCCAAAGGCAAAACTAATTCAAAAATTCCTATGGCTTCAACTGCTGCTTGTGCACCATTGCCCACTTGCAGAAATTGCTCCCCATAGGCGAGTCTCTTTTGCACTCTAAATCCCTGTAGCGTATTACAAATATGAATACCGCATCCAGTATCATATACCTAGGAATTTAATTTATGAGTTAGTGAAAATAATTCAATCATAAAGAAATTACCTGAAGTACTGGCTTGCCCAGTCTCACCCTTCAGCTTTTTCTGTCGCAACTCCTCGAGATAAAGAGGACAGTTCCTCTTCCAGTGTCCAGTCTCATGGCAGTGATGACAACCTTGATCCTTCTTATAAAATGTCATTCGGCGTCTTAAGAGCTGCAAGTCAAGATAGACAAGACGGCATTTATTGAGCAATGCATCGTGAGTCCTAATGGGCGGGGAAGCTCTTCTTAGGGGCCTTCTTAGGTTCAGGCTGATAAGACATAACTTGTTTACCCTTATCAGCAGCTTTACCTTTCCCCTTATTCTGCGGTTTTGGTTTCTGAACCCTACCCCTTTGTATTGCTAGTACTTGTGGAGTAGGAGCCTTATCCTTGCCCGGTAAACCCTTCTCAAATTCAACGAGCATTGCGAGTAACTCAGTTATTGTCTTCCCCGAGAAATGCATGTTGTAATTTTGAACAAAACCCTTAAAGTCCTTGTTAAGGGACCTATTGATTAAGTTCACATAAACATTGTCGGCTAAGACATAACCCATAGTATAGAGACGATCGATGTAATCTTTCATCAGCAGCACATGATCTCGCACGGGTTTACCTTCCTCTTGCCTACAGCTATGAAATTTATCGATCAAATCATAGAGTTCAACAGCTGGAGGTACTTCATAGGTTTTCTGGAGTTCTTCAAGCATATCTTTAGGAAAGTAATGCTCATATTGTTTTTGCAACTTAAGCACCATGCTATTAAGCATTAAGCATGCTACCTCATTATGCAAATCAAACTCCTTTTGCCAATCAGCTTTGATCTCATCAGATGCATCATCAGCTGGTTGCGTAGGGCAAGGCTTAGTCAAATAATCAAGCTTCTTGGTCACTCGCAGGACAATCCTCAAGGACCGATGCCAATCATTGAAATTAGGCCCAGTCAGTTTTTCCCTCTCAAAGTGAGCTTTGAAAGCGGAACTAGCAGAAGTGTTGTCGGGTTGAGCCATTTCTACAGAAATAAGTTCAAATATTAGTATTTTCGATAATACAATTTTCAAGAAAAGAAAATTACCCAGGAAATACAATATAACCATTTAATTCTCTTGAAAACTAGGATCCAACTTTTCATAGTTCCACTACATCAGTTGATCTGCAAGTAATGAAAGTACAAAAGATGGTAACTTGTCGTACAATAATCGGCAAAACAATTTCCGACTCCTAGACAGTTATGGGAATTACATTTGCCAAACAATTTGCAATGTAAGCATGTTTCTTTCCATCTCATGCTTTAAGTCTCAAGGTCTCACTTATAACTTAATTAAGTCGTCTAATTTATAAACATGTAAATTCACATAATTTTATCACATCAGTTGATCTGCTAGCAATAAAAGTATGTAATTTACCTTGTCATTAATATCTGTGTCAAGGTCTCACTTACGCCAGATATTAACTTCAAGTGTCTCTTATAATTAGATAGCATGGACTTAAATTTTTAGGGTATTTATTTTGATGTGACAATCAAAATATGTACAAAGAAGCATGCACACATCTTTGTATCATAAATTTTCAAAACAATTTTAATTTACCAATTCGCTAAGAGTTAAATCAACAAGGTTTTAATTGAGGCGTTGAGTAACTTACAACTTTGCCTTAAGATGTTTCGTACATATAATGGTTGTACTTGGTAAGTCTAATTTGACGCACAGGCGAGCGGAGAGACAGAATGGAGTCTCTTTAAGGCCACAATTTAATGCGAAACCAACCTTATACCCACTTTATAGTTTGTCAAATTAGGTCCGCCGCTTCGACCATTTGTACAGTTGTATCAATCAATTAAAAGTTTATGATTTTAAGTCTTATAAAATATGTTGTAAATTATTAAATTGCTAGTCTCGTTTGGGAGCAAATTACCGTGCGAAGCGAACCACTGTCGGCACATAAGACTTGGCAATAAATAATTTACCACATCAAAGGTTTCATAGTTATTAAGTCCATTTATTTTTTATACCAAAAATTACCCTCTTTTTGCTTACAATTCAATGACAATTTAAACAAATAAGAACAAGTAATTTTAACAAAAATAAATAAACACTCAATAACACATATAATCTTAACAATTAAATCATATAGCCACATGCAAACCTTTTGATAAATCCTATTAATAATCTATATGTGTAATTTATTATGTATATAATTAATAAAACTCCCATTGGTTTTCGAGCGCATTGTACCCAATGGACCACAGACGCCAACAATTGACCGCGTAAGCTTTAATAATTATATACCACGTTGCACATAACTGATTCATTAATTTAATATATATTAGGTCTTCCCTAATTTTAGATTTATCTAAAACATGTAGCACATAAACAAACCCTAATTCATAATTCCTTGCATGAAGAATCATGAATTAAACCAGGAACGTAACCCTTTATTCAAATAAACACATAAACATAACATGTCCTAATTTAGGGTTACAAAACTAATTTTTTAATAAAAGAAGGGTCGAACCCCCCCCCCCCCCCCCCTTCTCCTCCTTAAATTATGTACGATTTATATTTTTTTATGTTCTAAACTTAACACAAATCGATTAACATGTAAATCCAAATCAAGATTCGATTTTTATTATGCGTTTAGGTAATAACAATTACATGTTAAATTGGCTCGTGATGCCACTGTTGGAATTTAAATAACTTGACATTCAAATAAATAAATAAACATCAAAGAGCATGTAGTAGCGGAAGCAAGGATCTCAATTTAACACATACAAAGTATTACCGAATAATAAATAGATAACGTACCTTTTAGATCCTAGCAAGAACAAGGATCAAATCTTCTTTCTCCTTCACTTGAACAATCAAACGGATTAACGTGGAACCCCTTACCTTTTTGTTCCACAATCCAAGATCAATAACTTAAGTAAGTTATATCCAAGCTCTTGTACACACGTACTATAAGCAACTAACGAATGGTGCTAGCAATTGGACACAAGAAAACCAAACAACTTTGTTTACTTGGAACACAAAAATCGATCCACCTTAATGATGGATCCGATCGGATTTGCTAAGAAAGAAGGGAAGGAAGTTTAGGGTTATTGAAAACAATGCACTAGGTAAAAACCCTAAGCCTTATGCCTTTGTATTTATAGGCTACAAATCTTGGAGGACAAGTTGTAATCGAATTAGGAAACCTTGGCCATAGGGCCGATCGGCTCTCCTCATTCCCTAAGGATTCTAGATCCTTCTTGACTCCTATTTGCACCTACAGTCCCTCCTTTATTCCCTAACGACCGTTAGTCAATTCGGTTAATTACTTAACGTCCGTTAGTTAACATTTCGTGTCCAAATAATTAAAATACATAACTATTATATATATATTAATTATTTACGTTAGTCATTCATACGTAAAGTGTGCAATCCCTCAGTCCCGTGTTCGAATCTAGTCATACACGATAATATTTTTCCATTTAAACTCTAACAGATTTCAGCATTCATCAATCCTTCTCGGCATCCAAGCTTCGAAGATATCAAGAAGTGAAGACGAATACTATGCTAAACTAGACTTTTATTACATTTGGGGAGATTATTAGGAATTATATATGAATGTAACGATATTTTATCATAAATATAAGGTTAGTTTTGTTATCATTGTAATGGTCCACATACTAGGGATTAAAATTGTAATAAGTCTATTTTCAACCAATGATCGGAAGCATAGATACACAATCATTTGGTTGATGTAAACATCTCTTTCCACATTTTTCCTCTGTGGTAAAGTTGACATAATGTAGAGTTTTTCCGATTACTAATTATTTCTCTCTAGCGAGGACTAGCAGTGAAGAAGTTGTCTAATGAAGTTGCGACAATGATTGCAAATCGAAAGGTGGTGCATGCAGTGGCGGAGCTAGGAGCCGAGATCAGGGGTAGCGAAATACGAAAATTTGTTTAGGGGTAGCGAAAATTTGTTTCAGGGGTAGCGAAATCGCCAAAAATCGCCAAAAATCGCCAAAAATTCTACTACCGGGTAAAAGTTCAGGGTGGGTGCATGTATAAATGAAGATGTTTTCTCTCCAGAATTCATCAATGGGTTGAAATTTTCCGGTATTCCCAACCACAAACCTGCATTAAACGTAAGTGTTTTGATGATGTTTTCTGAAATGCTGATCATTCAAATAGTTAGTGTAATGAAAGAATAACGTAGGCTAAGAGCAAACTTATATAAAAAGTATAAACAACGACAATCATTTCGAGAAGAGAGTATTTATTCGTGTAGAGGGTGTGGTGATGGGTTTTCGCTCGTCACACCAACTCCGCATCAGCTTTTTCTCTCTCCAAACATTTTCCCTCAAGTTTCCCTCAACCTTTTCAGCACCTTCTCTTTCCTCCATTCACTTCTTATTTTTTATTACTACATCTGTCTCAAAATAAGTGTTCAGTTTGACTTTTTGGAGTATTTTTTGTTCAACTTTGACCATAAATATTTTTATTTGTGTTATATATTACTTGATGGAAAATATATGAATGAGTTTAGTTTTAAATGTATTTTCATTGATGTGATTTTCATCAATTATTATTAACACAAATAAAAATATTTATGGTCAAAGTTGAACAAAAAAGACTCCAAAAAGTTAAATTGGACAATTATTTTGAGACGAGGGAGTAATATTAATTAATTTAAATAAGAAAATATATAAAATAAAACATTTATTCATTAATGTAAAATAAAACATTTTGAAAATTAAAGAAACAAAAACAAAAAATAAATAAATTTAGTCTTCAAGGTTGTATGACGGTGGTAATGGTGCGAAAAATTAATTGAGGTTGTGAAGGTAATGTTTGGATGTATTGAGGTGGATATAGTGGGTTGTATGGATTTCGTGTTGAAAATAAATTTTGTGGTCGTGTTGGGTATTGATTCGGTGAATGGTAATTGAAAGTTGCGACTTTAAAATTGATTGGTAGTGAAATGGTTGAGTAGTTGTATTGAGATATAAAGGGTTAAGTGATGACGGTGTATGGTGATTTTTGTGACAGAGTCGTCGAGATGAAGTGGGTGTCGTTATATATTGAGATGATTTGTAGAGAAGTAAAAAGTAAGTTGTGAAAAAAAAAATATAATATTCTTACTATAAAGAAACAACTCCCCTTATAAATATTCTTACTATGACGGTTAGAAAAAAGTTAAGGACAATCTCTTTGTCAAGATGGTTTATATTCTACATGGCATTTTTTCACACTTGCACAACTATATTTTGTTGTGTCGCACGTTAAAAGCAAAAAAAGCCTTGAATATTGTTATTTGCGACAAAGACAAAGTAAGTAACCTCGGTAAATAATACTTCAACAAATGCCGTATACAAATATGTGCTCCAAAATTTATGCTCACGTAACCAAATCTATCAAACATCATTACATATGAACTATTATTTCCTATTCCAATTAATTCTTAACAAGGATGGCTGCGAGTTGCAGCAAACTTTCATGGCTGGTTGCCTGATAAATGTAGCGTTACGTAAGTGGATGAGGGACTCTGTATCGCATATTTTAATCCCAGCGTCCTAGCGAACCAGCACTCCTAAACAAAATTGAGGAAACAACATGTCATTAGTATCCAATAAATATCCTGTAATAATATACACATAGTAGGCTAGTAGAACTAAATTATGAAACAAAAACGCAAGACATGACTCCAACGACACAAACCGTTACCTGCATCAATCGCTTCTGGTGGTTGGTCTTCCAGTGCCAAAAATCATGGTTTGTTTCCAAATCTGCAATCTTTATTTAGCGGCAACAGACCCACCCTCGTCCAACATCTCTTCCCCATGGGGAAGCATAAAAAACAACGAAACAACATCGAAAGAAAGCAGCGGGTACACATATAAATACAACACATCGAAAGATAGCAGCCAGTATACATGTAAACATACAACTGATAAAGCAAAAGATTAATACATAGATTAAGTGTTTTAGCAGGTACCAGGATCCTAATACATTACCAGAACTTGGGCTAATACTAACACATGATAATAGGAGAGTGGTTGCATGCACAGATAACCAATCTCGGAAGCAGTAGCGGTCACGCTATTTTTCTTGTTTTGTCTTTTTCGTACCGGTGGATGTTTCCTGGTGTGTATCATCCTTTAGGAGCTGATAATGGTGAAACACGCAACGAACCTCGGCTGACGCGCGTACGCCTACCAGATGCCGTGCTCGTACCAGCTCGTGTTTCGTGTGCAGAACTCGGCTGTGCTGTAACAGTAGCAGGTAATGGCACATGTGTATTAGCATTCTAAACGAATGGCAAAATGCAAAGCACGAAGACATAAAAGTAAACAAAAGCAGATAAACATAAAACAGGAAAAGTACGCTGAAGGTTGCTTGCAGATGCATCCGTGTCTCCGTCCATGACAGCAGGGCGCATGGATGTTGCTGGCATTTTGGCTGTAACAGTACCATGGACAACTATCGTGACATATGCATCGAGTAAACTGGAACAGCGAATGGAAGTATGCATCTGAAAATTAGAAAAGATACGTACAGTAGCTACTACGTGTCGCGCTACTTGAAGGAGTATTAGCACAGGCAGCAGTTTCACCTATTACAATGACACCCAAAAATATATTCGTATCAGAAAACGTTAAAACCATTATACCCGAAACAGGATAACGGGGAGCTTACGCTGGTAACTACCTGTACATGAACTCTGCTGCAGGTACGTGACATGGCCATAAGAATCAGAAACACCGAAGGCGGCTGCAAAAACACATCGCAAAATCTGTATGAGCATAGTATATTCAAACTTGTAATGTCATTGTTAAACAAATGAATACAAAACAGTATATGAAGTTAATAAGAATATCATATGAAAAAAACAAAGAGTTGGAATAACTTACACTTATTATGTTTATCAAATAGATTACAGAATGATGCTCCACATACATGTTTTATAGAAAGTACTTTCTAAAAGACACACGCGCTCGAAATGTTTTAACATATAATTATACATTCGGTGACGACTTGCATGCCACAGAATCGCGGACAACTTACACTATCACATCATCTTAATCCATGCAATTGTTAGCCAATAACTATTCAAAAGTTTGGAAACATATATTAAAGCAACATCAGATTTCATTTAATTGCTTTTATTTGTTGCCTAAGTGTCACAAAATGTATATAAGAAAAAATATATATATATATGTATACATATCCGTGATATGATCGAATGTCAGTGACTATACAAAAGTCATACCTTCGGTAGATACTAAAGTCTGAGAAACACGTCCAGCCCTGCTACAGGAGGCTGCAAACCCAAAGTATCTGTTGTTAACAACACACAGCCACAATAAAGCGCGGCAGGTAAAACGTATTGACACAATGCTACCTGTGGAGACCGGTATGTCATCCAATTTCCTCTTTCCCTTCCCGGTAACCGACGTGGGGAACGACCTTTGCTGATGACCACCAGTAGCCATGATGTGTTGCTGATCTGGCTCGTTAATCATTATACCATTCGACGGCCGAACCGGCGTACCTAGAACATCTGTCCTAGTAACAGGCCGTCGAGAAACACCCGAGTTACAGTGTAATGAATCGTCGACATCCATCGACATACCAACAAAGGTTCCATTGATTTGGCCTTCACCAATACCCATGTGACAGGGCAATGACAATGGATGTGGTAAATCCACATCACCACCAGCAGTAACAGACGCGTCATCCTCTAATGGTTGTTCGTTAGTGGTTCTACAGGCCGCCTTACTCTTGGTTTTCATACTTACAAAGGCAGTATATAGAAGGCTAAAGACATAAATAATCATACACGACAAACAGCGTTCATGTTTAACCACATATGTCACAGAAGTCCAAATATAAACATGGAGACGGTAATGCAAAACATGAAAACACAGGTTCCAGAATAACTACTGCAACCAACCTCGGTTTCACCTACAAAGTTAAAACGCAACTAGTAACACAAAACATCACAGCGATTTGAGAAACACTAAGGTACACAATTAGAGACAGAAGATTGCAAGAAGATAAGTAGCAGAAGGAAAGGCAGAAAAAAAAATTAAAAAAAAAAAAAAAAAAAAAAAAAAAAAAAAAAAAAAAAAAAAAAGAGGATAAATTAATAGACCTAGCGACGTGCAAAGGGTTGGGGTAATCGAATTAGATGTATCGGCCGACGTTTTCCGATGACGATTTGAAAGAAGGTCGCTGAGGAAGGTGGTATATGTTGTTCTTATCCGGATATAATATGTTGGTGTTAGTATAGGCGATGGAAAGAAAAGAAAACCACATGGGCCGGGTGTTGGTTACCAGGCGAAAAAAAAATTCGGGAGCCCAAAACCAATCAGCCAAGAGATTGAAGGAAGAAGAAAGCGTCTGAAGGAAGGACTTATGGCGATGTACAATGAGTTACAGGGTAGTCTTAAAGCAGATAATTTGGAATTGGTGAAAGTGGAAAATGAGCTAGACTCTGTTACTAAAGAACTTCATAAGTTACGAGATGAGATACAAGTTTTTGAGGTGAGCTTGACAGAAGCAAAGGAAGATTGTTTGGAAGCAGAGTCAAATCTCTATAAGGATTTTACATTTGGTGGTGGACAGGGTGGTGTTGGCATAGATGGACAGGGTGGTGGTTTTAATTGGGATGATTTGGATTTTCCTGAGGGGGGTTTCCTTGATCGATTGAAAGATGATAATTTAGGTCTTAATGATGGATTGGAATTTCAAGATCTTGATGATGGATCGGAATTTGGAGATCTTGATTTTGATGCATTGGTAGTTGGAAATGGTGCCAGGTGAAGTTGGAGATGGTGGGAAACGTAGTAGAAGAAGAAGCTGAAGCTGATGATGATAAGGTTGGGTCACTCGTCTCTTTAATTTTCTTTTCTATAAGCAACTATTGGATTTGGTTCTCACAAGACTTTTGTTTGCATTCTGTTTAGACACTCCCATAATTGTCTTCAACATAAATCACACATTTAGGGCTAATGTATATGTACCCAATATTTTTGCTTGTGTAAATTTTGTCTACCCGTATTTTGGTGGCAGCAAGGACCAAATTCATGTAAAAACAGCTTAGTTTTATATACAAAATTGCAGATTATTGTTGTCCTGATTTCTAATGTTCTTATTAACTGTATTAATTCATGATGTTCTTGTCAACTTATTTTTGCAGATATGAAAAAGTCAAGCATATATGGAGAATGACATCTAACATATTTCTAATCGCGTGCGACACAACAAAATATAGTTGTGCATACAGGTGAATGGTAAGATGCAAACCGATTTTAATGCTCATAGTCGCATTACCACAAAATTAATCCATAAAGATAATAATATTAACATCATGGTTGCGCAACCAAGATAAAATTTTAGCTTAATCAATAGAAATATGTTAGATGACATTCTCCATATATGCTTGACTTTTTCATATCTGCAAAAATAAGTTGACAAGAACATCATGAATTAAGAACAGGACAATAATAATATGCAATTGTGTACATAAAACTAAGCTGTTTTTACATGAATTTGTTCCTTGCTGCGACCAAGGTAGACAAAATTGGGTACACACATTAGCCCTAAATGTGTGATTTATGTTGAAGCCAATTATGGGAGTGTCTGGTTTCTCAAACAGAATGCAAACAAAAGTCTTGTGAGAACCAAATCCAATAGTTGCTTATAGAAAAGAAAATTAAAGAGACGAGTGACCCAACCTTATCATCATCATCAGCTTCAGCTTCTTCTTCTACTACGTTTCCCACCATCTCCAACTTCACCTGGCACCAACCCACCATTTCCAACTACCAATGCATCAAAATCAAGATCTCCAAATTCCGATCCATCATCAAGATCTTGAAATTCCAATCCATCATTAAGACCTAAATTATCATCCCAATTAAAACCACCACCCTGTCCATCTATGCCAACACCACCCTGTCCGCCAACACCACCCTGTCCACCACCGCCGCCACCACCCTGTCCATCTATGCCAACACCACCCTGTCCACCACCAAATGTAAAATCCTTATAGAGATTTGACTCTGCTTCCAAACAATCTTCCTTCGCTTCTGTCAAGCTCACCTCAAAAACTTGTATCTCATCTCGTAACTTATGAAGTTCTTTAGTAACAGAGTCTAGCTCATTTTCCACTTTCACCAATTCCAAATTATCTGCTTTAAGACTACCCTGTAACTCATTGTACATCGCCATAAGTCCTTCCTTCGGACGCTTTCTTCTTCCTTCAATCTCTTGCAAAAAGCTTTTTATCACAGCCTCCAACGGTATACACGACCTCTCTGCTGATTCCAAACTCTCCTCAATTTGTGTTTTGGTAAAATACCTCATCAATTTTCGGCCAAGCTTATTGTTTTCGGAGCATACGGCGGGGTTCGAAGACAATACCTTCCTTAAAATGCAAGATTTGGGACAATTTGGACAAAGGACACAGCTATGTGACATTGACATTGTTTTAGGAGGCGCTTGAGTAAAAACCTAACAGTGAGTGGGTGTAAATACCTACTTTCTTTTTTTTGGGCTTTTCGATGATTGGGCCGGACCAAAGTCTATTTGGGATTTTTTATTTTTTATTATTATTATTATTATTATTATTATTATTATTTTTAACTAGACCATGGTTTCACTTTGGGAATTTTTTATTTAGCATAGTTTTAACCTGATTGTTAGTGGTCTAGTGGGTGGGGCTTAACTTGTTAAGCGAGCCACAAGTGGGAGTAGTACCGGGTGGGTGACCACCCGGGAAGTCCTCACTTGTGGTCCACTCGCGGACCATATTGTTCCGGAGATATATTTGCAATGATGGTTGGAACCCCTTAGACCTAGCCGCTGGGGGTTCGAACTTGAGCAATGGCCCGGTTTTCATCCGGCTGTTACTCCAGCAAGGTAACTTGTGTGGAGGCAGTACGGTTTCCGGGGGAAACCCGTTACCACCTGAGATCAGCGTGGACCCGGTTAAGACAACATAGTCTGGCGGGGTGGCGATGGGGCCTTCGTTCGCGAAGGTGGTCGTTTCTAAGTTGAAATTTACCTTTCAAAAAAAAGCCCATACAATTAATTCCACACCCAGAACACTGAAGTAGGGGTGTTCATGGATCGGGTAATATCTGCAGTAACCGAAAACTGAAACCGAACCGAACCAAATTCTTAACCGAACCGAATTGGTAAAAATCGAACCGAACCGAACATTTTAATCGGTTTATGGTTCGGTTATGGGTTTAGCATATTGACAACCGAACCGAACCGAAAATCGAATTATAATTAATATTTAATATTTTTTATATATTAATTAAAAAAATATAACTTGACTAACCCTAGGTCCTATGATGTTAGGGTATTTTGTGTTCAATAGATGTTAAAACTTGTCTAGGTATGTCGTTTTGCATATATTTTGGCATACCGTCATGGGGTCATGTGCTATGATTAGTTATTTCTTAGGAAAGTTTATGTATCTGGATGATGTATGTTCTATTCTCTAGGTTTAATCATTTGACATACATATCAATATGTGTATGCAAGACTGTTATGGTTCAATATTAGAGCAAATATAAATGTTGTTCAATATTCAAGTACAAAATTTCGGTTTTCGGTTTTGACCCATAACCAAACCGAACTTCGGTTCGGTTCTCGGTTCGGTTCGGTCACAAATATTTTCGGTTCGGTTCGGTTTTCGGTTATGACCCAATTTTTTTTTTAACCGAACAACCCGAACCGAATAAACCAATTAACCAAGAACCGAACCGATGAACACCCCTACACTGAAGCCTACAAAGAGAGCCCACATCTAGGAATGTTCAAAATTGAGGTAATACCTACAAGAATCGAAGTGAGCATAATTTGTCAAAATCAAACCGAACCGAATTGGAATACTCGGTGTTCGGTTTGGATATGGGTTTGGCAAGATGTCAACCGAACCGACCCGAAAAACAAATTCATATAAGTGTGTGTGTGTGTGTGTCTATATATATATATATATATATATATATATATATATATATATATATATATATATATATATATATATATTATATATATATATATATATATATATAACTTTATTTTCAGAACCCTGTTAAGTGCGGGAACTGCGAGAACTCCCTTTGAACCGTTAGATCTTTTATATATATATATATATATATATATATATATATATATATATATATATATATATATATATATATATATATATATATATATATATAACTTTATTTTCAGAACCCTGTTAAGTGCGGGAACTGCGAGAACTCCCTTTGAACCGTTAGATCTTTTGATCAATGGCTATGATGAATTGTGCAATTAATGTAATTAAACTAAAGATTAGGTTATAATTTGTAAAGATAAAAGGGTATTATAGAAAGTTTACATTTTATCAAAAACTGTCCTACATTTACTCTCACTAATATCACGATCTGGGATTTACAACAGTTTTTATTCTCTCCTTAAAAAAAACCCTAGCCACCACTTTCATGTTTTATCACATATAAACAGCCACCATGATCGAAACTAAATCCATTCAATACCATATCTATAGATCCGATCAGATCCACCATCAACGGCGGCGGCATCCGCATCCCGTCCTAATTAGATCCGATCAGAGCCGGCGGCGGCGACATCCGATCAGATCTGACTAGTGGCGGCATCCGCATCCCGTCCTAATTAGACAACTGATTACTTTTTTGTCCTAATTAGCACAAAGGTATCATCATCACTTGCTCAATTCTTTGTGCCTATGCAAGGTCATGAGAATGCCACTGCAGAAAATGGGCCATGGATGATTACATTGGCTGCAGTTCAAGGTAATGTACAATATATGCCTTAATAAACAAGTTATGTGTTTGTGACTTCGGTGTCGTTTGTTTTTTCAGAGCTTTTACCTCTTCATCTGCAAACCATGTCTGCAGAAGAAGAGGTACATCTAAAGCTCTTCATCTTCAAGAAGAAGACCGTTTGTTTTTTGTGATATTGAAGTACTTTTTTTTTTTTTTTTTTTTTTTTTTTTTTTTTTTTCACTAGTATTTTTTGTGCTATTGAAGTATTTTTTATTTTTTTTTTTTTTCACTAGTATTTTTTGTGCTATTGAAGTACTTTTTTTCTTTTTTCATTTCCTTTTTCTTTTTCACTAGTTTTTTGTGCTATTGAGTGCAAAACAAGCAATCACTTAAAATACGGAGTATTAAAAACAATCCATAATGGTTCAAAATATACCAATATCGCTTAAAAGACGGAGTACTAAAGACAATACATATGGTTCAAATTATACCAATACATAATGGTTCAAAACATAAAAATTGCAAAGCACATAAATTATATAAATACTACAAACATGTATCAAATTAGGACCCAAGTTAAATCACTTGCATTAATTGTTGCGCGATTTGATCTCTTAAATTAGCCATATATTGTCGATCCGATGCATTCCCTTGTAGTTGAACAACTTGTTCTTCTTCATCAACTCCATCATCAACTTCAACTAATACGTTGTCATTCTTAAGTTGCACATCCGATTGCTCATATCTTGAAAAGAGTTCATCATCTAAAACCTTTTTGCGAATAAAATTATGAAGTGCAAAACATAATGGACTATATAAAATCCAAAGTTCTTATTATTTCTTATATATAATATTAAGACATCATTTATTGGAGATAGAACAAAGTTCTTATTATTTCTTATAAAATCCAAACATAATGGACTATAGAATATGAACCTTATTTGAAAATCTTGAATCCAAACATTTTCTTTACAGTTTGAGACAGAAGGACAAGGTTACAGGACACATCAGCTCCCATGCCCATGGAACTCTAGTAACAACACCACATTCCTAATGCACCCTTCACAGTCCAACCCAATGGACTGTCAACAAGAACAGCCCATCTTACAAATAGGGTACTCTACAACTCTATGATACACAATACTTGTTATTTTTTCTTACATGTAGTAATAGTACAAGGATTATTGTTACAGGTATAACCAATTTATGCAAGCTGATGCCCCAGATGCCGATGTGGCAGACTAAAAATTCACAAAGATATAATAAATCCTAGTAACCACTAGTTGAACCACCCAAGTACCATTGTTCGAACCGTTTCCAATTCTACCACTATCAGATCTAGCAATAAATCAACTCAAAAAGATACTTGTTAGGTACATATCTAGAAAAACATATAGAAAACAGTTATCTACTACAGAAAATTCACAAGATATTACAAGGGCAACTACTAATATCAAGCATTAACCAAGTGTTGAACCACATAAATACCATGTTTGAAAGGTTTATAAGTTGTTTATATAACATACCAAGATATTTAGACCTTCTAATAGATGCTCTAAGAATCCTAGTAATGAATTTAAGTACACGCAAAGTGTTGAACCACATAAATACCATGTTTGAATTTTACATCTCAACGCCTCTTCTACCATAACAAAAGCAATGAGTCGACTCACTTGTCATGTTTATCGGCTCAAATAGATACTCGGTTGTAGACAATTAGAAGACCAGTTTGTTGTCTTATGCACACGGTTTTACATTTCTTCTTATACAGTAATAGTTGTTTCTTTAAAACTAAACATGCTACTGAAAATTTACAAAGGTGTACAACATAGGAATCCTAGTAAAGATTGGGAGTATAGATAGATTTTGACCAAGTAAATACCATGTTGCTATTGTTCCATTTCCTATAACTATTACACAGTAAGCACAAGAAGTCCTAAGCCTTTACTGAAATCCATTACACACACTATGAACGTATTTCTTTTTTGCGTGTTTCTTTTCTTGCCAAGTATATTCAGGGCCCTGTTTATGGTTGTGTCTCAACTGTCCTAGCTTTGCAGCAACAAGTACTAGAGGTTGTTGGGTGGGGTCAGGCGGGTTTGGGGTCTGAGAGACTACTATATAAAGAATACGCCAATAAAGAACGACCTAATAGTTGCGTCTAGATACTATATATCAAGCAAAGGCTAAAACGATTTCTTACTTGAAACTACATATATGCTAATAATTATCACATGATTCCTTGTATCTAAACTCATGCCACAACTTTAATGATGAATTGCTTACTTTAACTGTCACCTAATTTATCACTTACAAAACCTCATAATTACTCCTTTTCTACAACTTCTCCAAACATCAGACTCCATATCTCAAACCAATAAACATGGTACAACAAACAAATTATGAAAAAAAAAGTATTCACCAGATGCAATTTAAGCATATAACACACATCTAACTAACAAAATCGATTCAAACAATTCAATCCAACCTATAATTGATCATACAAAAGCAGATCCTCAAACACATCACATATTTTTGACATACCCACAAACAAAAGATCTAATTTATAACATACCCACAACTTTAATGATGAAATGGGTACTCAAATATCATGGGTTAAAGTTCAAAACCTCATTTTTGACATACCCACAAACAAAAGAATGGAAGAAAACCCTTACCTTTTTTATGGCGGCTGAGATGGTGGCGGCGGCGGCTGGGATGATGGTGGACGGCGGATGGGGTGGTGGTGGACGGCGGATGGGATGGGGGTGGTGGTGGCGGCTGGGATGGGGTGGTGGTTGCAGGTGTGTGATAAAATGAGGTAGGGTTTTGTTATGAAGACGAAAAAAGTGAAAGTAGAAGTCTGCAGGTTTGAAGAGGATAGAAGAGGAATGAAGCACTTTTGTCTGAAAAAAAACAAACAAGTTCCTCTGCGCGCCCGCAGAGGAAGTAAGTGATAAGTGGAAAGAAGTGGTTTTTGGGAAAAAACAAACGAGGCCTTCGTGTGTTTAATAAAGATCTGAAACAAACTTGTTGGATAATGAAATAGTAGGGTGAACCGATGGGACACACTATTCCTCAGAGTTCCGTTTGTGCTTGATTATTGCAGCTTTTTGGAACTCTATATAAATGGTTACTATTCTAGTCTTTCCAAATCTATGAATGAAATTTCATTCGTTAAATCTATACCTTCACAGTTAATGTCGTTCTGGAATAAAATTTGTTTTAGTCTCAAAAGGGACTCAATAAGACCTTTCTCTGCTCCTGCATATTCTAGATATGGAAGAGCTCAAGCAATTTTCCAAAAGCCAAGGTGCTCCTGAAGCTGATGAGCTGACCTACTGGGATATCACCTTTTGGAGTGAGAGGCTACGAGAATCAAAATATGAGATTAATGAGGTTCTCTTTGACTCTTTCTTGCTATCTTTCATGTTTCACATGCTATTTCCTAGTATAAGTTTCATTTCTTATTTGTTTCGCTCTTTCTTACAGTATCATATATAGACATTAAAGATGTAAGCATCTTTCTACAATAGCTTATTTTGTGATTTACAGTCAAATGTCTGAGACTATAAATTGGCTAAATCACAACTTCTTTATTGTGTTTCATAAAGGTATCAGTTCATTTCATCATTTTGGTCTTGCGAAAAATTAATAAACAATAGCAAATGGTTTATGTGTTTTGGATTGTGGTAATAAACTTATAGCTAAATTTCACTAAACCACCAATTAATAAGTTAAAAGATACAATTTGTACTGTTCACTACAAGTTATGTAGTGCAAATCAGTCTATAAAGAAAATATAAATTATAGTAACCTCATGATATCATTTTAGATTAAACTTGGATTTCGATGATGAACATATTTGTTTTTTCATGTCTAGATTATACATGTCTAGATTAAACTTGGACTTCGTGTTTGAACATACTTGTTTTTTATGAACATACTCGTTTTTCAGTGAACATACTTGTTTTTTACATTGAACATGGTTGTTTTTCATGTGTAGATAATACATGTCTAGATTAAACGTGGAATTCGTGTTTGAACATACTTGTTTTTTCGGTGAACATACTTGGTTTTCAGTACACATTTTGGTTTTCATAGAACATACATGTTATTCATTGAACATACTTATTTTTACATTAAATATGACTGTTTTTCATGTTATTAACATACATGTTATTCGGTACACATTTTGGTTTTCATAGAACATACATGTTATTTAGTACACATTTTGGTTTTCATAGAACATACATGTTATTCAGTACACATTTTGAGTCGGTGCAAATACGTAAGTAGGTGCATACGTGTTTTAAAGTTAACTTAAAATTCATTGGAATGGTGCATGTGTGTTTTAAATGGATGCATATATGTTTTAGATTGTGCATATATGTAAGGCTAGTTATTATGATTAAAAAGTTACTTACACTCAATGTTGCAAAAATCGTGAATCGGTAGCCGGGCGGTCGACCACCCTGCAGCGAGTAATCGGCCGAGGCGGGATTAATCGGTGATTAATCGGATTGGCATTTTTTGCATGTTTTGGGTATTTCTGGAAACCAAACTAAAGATCGTAACTGATTCCAAGCCTACTATGTTTCCAAACCTCAATAAAAGGCTCCAATTCTGATTATGAGGCTCATTGTGCGTTATAAGTGAAATAAACGATCCCCAAATTAAGTAGAATGCCTAAATTTTTATTTTTTCAAAGCTGACCGATTTGGCCGATTTTTTTGCCTGACCGATTTTTTGGCCGATTCTTGAAATTCTACAAGGTATAGGGCTGATTACCTTGTAATCGGCGATTAATCGGCCGAGTTGACCGATTTTTGCAACATTGCTTACACTACTTGGTTAAGGTTTAATTGTTTTTGGGCATGTTTGTATCAGATTAATGAAGATGGTGATAGCAATGAAGATCTAGAAGTGGATGCACACATAGATACAATGCGGCGTTTGAAGAAATATGATTATTGAATGCGTGCATATATGTCCACCTTCTAAAAATGTTGATAATAATGAGTGTGCACATATGTCCGTTTTTGTTATATATATTAGTGCAGGCATGTATTGATCGATTAGATTCATGTATTTATACTTTTTAGAAATTTGTTTTTTAATTGTATTTTAATTGATATTGAATTTTGTATGTAACATCTATGTTCTTGTTTTGTTATAAATTTACATTATCTAAAAAACACATATGCACCTTACTATTTGAAAAACATGCATGTTCTAAAATTATTCAAAAACACCTATGCACTACATCTGGAAAATAAAATGAAAAAATTAGTACATAAAAACACCTATGAACTACTTCTGAAAAATAACATTTCTTAAAAAAAAAAAAAAAAAAAAAAAAAAAAAAAAAAAAAAAAACGTCTTTTACTAAAATTAAAAAAATAATAATAAAAAAAATAAAAAAATTCCGAATTTTATTATTTATAAAAAACATGAATTAAAAAAAAAGACAAAAAAAAGTAATATGAAAATGTCTTTTACTATTATACCCTTTTGAATTAAATAAAAATAACAAAATGCTATGGAGCATTAAATGATGTATATTGTGCATTATTAGTTGTAAAAAGGTGGTTCTCGCAGTTCTCGCATTTAAGAGGGTTCTGAAAATAAAGCCCTTATATATATATACTAGCAGGGTACCCGCGCGTTGCGGCGGCGGGTACCCTGAAACTAAAATTCCTGGTGTGCAATGTTTCATGATTATATATGTTTCGTGACAATAACTTTATAGATGATGATAGTTTTAAGTAGGAATAACTTTAAGCAATAACAAACTATTTCATATAAAAATAGTAGGGTACGAGAGTGATGCAAATACAAATCTGCAATATAAAGACAATAGTCGGTAATATTATAAAGGCGTGTGGTCAAAGTTGTTCAGTTTGCTTTATAGTAAATAATAGGTGCATCTGATAATTTTTTGAATGGTTACATTGTATCACTTTTATTTGTTTTTGTATATGTGCACCATTTTCTATATCAAGTTTACGTTTTTATATCGTAAGAGTTTGGATTGATCATTTATGTCACCAACACAATTCTTACAATTTATGCATTAAAATTTACCAACATTTCACACATTAAACCAAATATTTTTTCTAAGCTTTTAATCGATAAGCCTTGTCCAGTCAACAATTCTTTGGTCTCATTTAAAAAAAATAAGCTAATAATTTTTTTTTTCATTTTGGCTCAGTAGACGCCATGGTTTTAGAATTTTAAACTAAAGAACATTGCAATTAGTAACTTTCCATCTCGCGTTTTCTCCACCGAAATGTGAATCATTTTTTTTATTAGAAGCATCATAGCCAAATAATATATTATTTTATTTATTCACCAAAGAGTGGTGGTTTTTAAAGTAAAATGGCCACAAATCTAAAATCAAATGTTTCCGGCAAATAGATATCCAAAACACAAACTATTCTGGCCACATATTACAACCTTTAGACACAGTCTCAAGCAGATCTCGAAAGATCCACACAACTAACACCACTTTCATGGCAGTGGTTCACCGCTGTTCACGGCGGAGTTCATAGCGACAGTTTATAAAACAACACAAAGCCACTACAACAAAACTGTTAGATCATGCAAAACTAACCAAGACTATTATGAAGCCGCAACAAACTAAATATGGTGGTAACCCTTTCCGTAATGGTTTTTCCCAATCTTTTCAATAGCATATAACCACGTGAAATAATAATACCCATTGTCATTTCAATAGCCAAAATACTATACCAAAATTTTGAATTATCAAATTAGTGCCTAAAAGCCACTAATTATCGGTTATAACATTTGCAGCCAAAAATATCAATTCCATCACTATTGGGCTGGTGTCATCAAAAAACATAAATTCGGCCCAACCAGCCCGTTTGTGAACCCGGTCCAAACAAATCACCACAAAAAATCCGGTATAAGAGATATACCCGAATCCCACGCGTTTCATTTTACTTAACCCTAAAACACACATCAAACCATCTGCCCCCATTGTCTTCTCTCTCAATTCAGTACATACAAACGCTACACCAAATCCATCTCCCTCTGCCCTTCAATTAATTATCACAAACACAAACAACCACAGCCTTTTAATCTCTGTCATTAACCGGACGAAACAAAAAATAACCAAACCCTTATACCCCATGCGGTTCGAATATTAAAGACAACACACAAGAGACCTCAAATCATTAATACTTCACTTTTATGCTCGATTCGTGAGACGGTTTGGCTACAAGATCCAAAACGGGTCTCGGGTAAGGTTATGATTTGATTGTGTTTTGTTTGTCTCTTAATCGAAACAAAGAGAGAATTTAACAAAGTTGTTATAATTCTTTCTTTATATTCGGATATTGAAAGGAGGTTTATCTTCAACAAGATCTATGAAGAGATGGTTATTTCGTTTATGTGAAATTCTTTAAGGTTCTTTAAATCTCAAATGAGATGCGAAATAAACCAGTCTGAGATCTTTTGCAACATTTCATTTTGGTTCGATTCTTGTTAAGATCTATGATGATTGTTTTCATTCGTGTTGTTGATCTTTAAGAGATCTTGATTTATTTGTATTACACGAAAAAAGAACTGAGATTTATTTCATTTCATTTAGTTTCGATCAGTTGTAGATGTATGGTGATGTCGATTGTTATTGTTGACGTGATGAGGTGGTGACGGGTTTTAGGTTAGATGGATTTGTTGTTGGTGAGTGGTTATTGTTTTTCGTTGTTGACTGTTCGTGAGTTGGGGAATTGACGTGAGTAGTGTAGATTGTTTTGTTTGTGGGTAGGGGGATTTTATATCCCTTGTGCTGTTACAAGTTACTGACAGGTTACAAATTAATTAATGGGCTATTGTAAGATATTTACTTTTTTTAAATGGGTAGTTACAAGATATTTAATTTTTATGAATGAGCAGTTACAAGACGTATTGACCATTTTGTATCTTTGTATTAATCATATCATAAAGTCTATTAACATTTACTAAACGCATTTGACCATTTTGTATTAATCATATCATAAAGTCACTTAACATCTACTAAATGTAGACCATTTTGTATTGAACACCATTTACTAAATAAAGAAATGTTTTTGGTCTTAAAAATTTTAAGACTTCTAAATATAGATGTCCTAAATACATTATAAGGTAGTATAGATATATATATATATATATATATATCTCTACATATATATATAACAGGAGGCGTTACACGTAGATTAATCAAGATATGTCCACCTCATTGCCATGTAATCAAGATATGTCCACCTAAGCATGCCACCTAAATAATAATGCATTAATTCCACCTATTAATCCGTAAAGCATGCCACCTAAGTTGTACAATTCATAAAGTTCGGATTTTTTTTTTCAAAAAAAGCATTCTGTTGGATTCGAACATGGGTTGTGCATATGTTTTTATTAAAAGAACAAATATACAAACAGCTCAACCATTGGACCATTTGAATATTTGTGATAGAATTTGCAAATGATAATTGATATGGGAGTTTGCAAACAATTCAAAATATAAACCTAAACCTATAAGGCCATCATCAATCCCTCCTAAATTCCGTTTCAATTCTCAGAAAAAAAAAACCCTAATGTGCTTCTTTTTCATTCGTGCACCATTCAATCACTCCCAAATTCCAAAAACCCTAATTTTCCAATATACACATACGTCTGTTCATCACAAATCAAGTATCATAGTTGTATATGATAAATTATAATTGATGCATGGTGTTTTTAGTTTGTCTAATAGTTGTTTATATTTTATTTTATTGGTTTTATTTACCATTCAATTTTGCGTGCACTCTTTTTTGCAGAAAAAATCATGCCGATCGAAAAATCAACACCTACTGCTGTCTACGCTTCTAATATGAGGTCAGTGACGTTGTATAATTTCTTCATGAAATATAGGAAACTGGAACAGCTGATTCCCAACTGCAACAGCTGTTCTTAGCACTTTTCTAACATCATTTTTCAGTGTTTGGTTGATAAAAATTAACATCAGGTAAATATCTAACGTTAGTTACAAATTTACAATGATTTTTTTTATAGAAAAAACTAAATATATATAAAAAAAAAGGTTTATAAGTAGTGTTTGTATCATCTGATTATCAGTTTTGTAGCAGCTTTAAGTTTTTGCCGTACTTGCAGAATGCTGCCAATCAAATTTTTGCTGATGTTAGGACCTAGAACTGGAGGTAAGTCCATGGATAAATCGTAGAGTCCTAACGGTGTCGCTTAATAAGGGTTCTAGATACTATATCTTTTGTCATAAGGATAAATCATCATATTTATGCACAACTACATATCTACCTTGGTATGTACATCTTCTAAAATATCTTTATCATAAGTGATTTAAATCTTTTTATAGGTTTCAAGGTTGCATGAATTTAGGGCACGACTAGCTGTTTCCAGCGAGGCTACATTGGCTGCATGCTTGACGGGATGCGCATTGTGTAAATGTGGCACCATCTGAAGGAGTCAAGTAGAATTCTGCCTATTCTCGAGCAACTTATCAATGTTCGGGAATGTTAGGTGTGATGTTCTTAACGTGGATAAGTTGCTGGAGAATAGGGTGCTACGGCAACCCTATGTAACCAGCTTCCCGTCTGTTCATTGGTCCATGCCATCACCTACTATTGTTGTAACAGTCCTTAGAGAACGTTGTTTACCGACTATTGTTTGTTGGCGAGCCAAGTATTTTTTTAGGTGTGTTTATCCTTTGGGTTAGTAACAGATTAGGATACTTTTGATGCTATGACACAGGCCTTCTGTACTCAGATACCCATAGAGACATGCTATCGTTGTATAGTGCTACATGAATAGGTATAAAGCAGAAAATTACCCCATGTAGCCGTAATGTTTGTTTTTCTAATGTCTTAAGCCTTTAGCTACAAAGAAACAATCACTTGAAGGAATGCTATGAAGTCTTAGCGAGCTGCATATGATTTGAGCCTACGATGGCTTAAAGGCATCTATAACATTCCTGTTACTACTGAATTCCTTAATAGCCGTCCTGTGGAAACAATGGTTGAAGTGCACATACGAGGGAAAAAGGTGCTTCCTTTTTTATGTATTTTTTTCCTGTTTGTTATTTTATTCACTTCTGTACCTGATACATACATGCCAAGTGTATTCTTCTTATTCTCTCCATCTAACTTTTATATTGCCTTTTCGTTTTGTTTATGTGAAAGGTCCACCAGTGCAAAGGAAAATGTTGGCGCACAATGATTATGAAGTCAACCTTGATTGTCGTCTTTGGAAGACTCAGGTTGGTCACTTTTTTTACGAATAAGGATATTTATATAAACGAGTAATCTGTGTGATCGGTTACTTGCTAGAATTGCTTCGTAGAACATGTTTCTTAATGCTTTTTTTTTTTTTTTTTTTTTTTTTTTTTTTTTATTTATTTATTATTTTTTTTTTTATCTTTGTTTCTATTTAGGTCATGTCCCGTGGACTTAAAAAACTTGATGAGGCAATGATGATTATTCTTTGTGTGTATAACTTTTTACCTGCACCCGTACCTTGGCCGGGTGACCACATCAGATTTGTGGTTGCAGCCATAGTGTGCGATTTCAGTGCGTCCTTTATCCAAAAATCTATTCTTATTTGTTTGTCTCATTGTTTGTGCATTCATATTTGCTTTAGCAAGTACAAAAAAAAAAAAAAAAAAAAAAAAAAAAAACCTTTTCTTCAGTTAAGTAACACATTAGGACATTTGATTTGGGGTTTCCATTTATTTATCTATTAAGTCGATGACAATTTTTTTTTTGTTTATGGTTTTTTTTCCAGTTGCGCCTTATTGAACCACATACGTGGGTCACTTATCTTTGTGTATCTACAGTTTCTGCCACACGCGGTATGATCAGAACCATTTTGTTTTGTTATTTAGAAAAAAATTGAGTAACTGTCTGTGTGTTTTTTTAATAAAGGTGCTCACACGTTCCGGAAACTAGCAGAAAATGAAAGCAGGAGAGTGGGTAGATGTAAGATAGCAAGACGGGAAAGACCCACTTCATTTATTTGATGGACCAGAGCCATTGACAACTTTCATCAGGTTGTTTCACTAACAACTCTTTCATGAATTAGGTTCAGAATGTCAAAATTTTAATGATTAGTTAGGAGTTTGCTGCCTCCCATAAGTATTTGTTCAATTTATATGAGAGTTTGTATGAATAACATGTTTGTTTACCACTGTAGCAACAAGTTTTTTTTTAGATATATGTTTCAAATTGTAATCTATAAATGCCTAATTTTTTTTATTCATATTCTAAATACAATTGTTAAGATAGCCATTCGTCTATTTGTTTATCCAAAAATCTAAACCTAATCCTTCCCAAAACAAATTTCAATCCCGGATATAAAACCAATTATAAATAATATGATCCCTTCATGTTATCCTACTTCAACAAAGAAAACCCCTACAATCAATCGATTGAAATTCACCCTTAGTTTGGTACAACATCACATAGGTTTATCATTACTTTGAGGAAATCAATTGCTACAAATAAACTGACGTGGTTGATTCAATTGGTGCACAATTAGATTTTGATTGTTGGTAAAGTTTGGATTCTTATCATTTTTGGGATGTGTTATAAATGCTACTTAAGTATCGTAGAAATACAAGAGCCTGGAACAAGTGTCGGGCTGAAAAATAGGTGGTGTTTGGATTAGCTTATTTATTATACCTGCAGATGCTTTTGAAGGTAATGTTTCCCCGTCCAATCTTTTCCCATTGTACATTTGATAAGGACGTGTTTGGGATTGTTTAAGACTGTTTGGATCTAATCAGAATAGAGCAATTTTCATCCTTAACTAAAGTAAGAGAATCAGGGGTTATTCGAGATAGTGTTTGCATCTACTCAAAATTTTATCTTCAATGACCACCGATGTGCATTTTGAAAGTGAGTGACGGTAATTAATAGGATTCGATGATTAGCTGTATGAAAATGGGTTGTAATCAAGTGTTTCGATGACCACTGATGTGCATTTTGATAGTGTTTGCTAATTAATGGGTTGTTTTTGCGTTGTAGGTTATGCCATCTACATGTACCATGGAAAGAATGATTGTTATATGAGCTTTTAGAGCAGAATTGTGCATTGCAGATATATCAAAGGGCACTAATGGTGTCGGTTAAAAGAATGGGCTGACCCATTATCTTCATAATCCTACTGCAGCTGCATTCGATGCTCGGATGTGTTTTGCTACAATGAATACAAATACAATATGATGTGTTTTGCAATTCGGTTGATATCTTTCCGTTTTCGATTTTTTGTAGATGCTTTGGTGTAGTGATTTAGTCATTTTTGAACCTGTCAATCGATATAGAAAACTCAACCTGAAAATAGTTGTACTTCAGAATACAATTAGCACTTGTGATTTTGTACTAATTTGCAGTAGAATGTAAGAACAGTTGCCCATGTATAGCTTATGCATACATCTAAACAGCCATAAATCAATGCTTGCATTTTTTTTGTGATTTGATTGATATAACAATTTATCATCTTTACATTACAATGAAAGATTAAAAATAGTGCCTTTAGTTGAATTTACAGGTTGTTTATTTCATATTTCTTCACACATATTGTTAGAAATGAAGCTGAGCGATATTTATGTGAATTGGAGTAGACAACTAGTATGCATATAGTGCAGGGACTTACAATGTAATATTTGAATAGTTGTCTTGTAAGGCCCATAAATACCCCTCAAGTCTTCACTTGAGGGGTGTGGCTGTGAAACATTATCTTTAACATCAATAATATCTAGTTTCACTCTCCACCTTCTCTCTACTTTATCTCTCTAAAACTAACATGGATCTCGTCTATTTTGATCAACCAAGACCACCAGAAACCGATTCTTGGTCTTTACAATTGGTATCAAGAGCTAACCGGGGGTGAATCGTGGTGTGTTTGAGGTAAAAAATGTGATTTATGGTGTGTTTTATCTCGGTTACTGTTCATCAGCCGAGTTTTTGGGTTAGTTTGTGTTCGGTTTGTGTTAAAAAGAACCCAACTGTTGCGTTTTTGTTTCATAAAAACGTGACCTTTTGGTGTTTATCTTGGAATCGTACGCATAATACAAAGGTAAAGGTTGTGTTTGTTGATGATTTAACGAGTTGGTTTGTGAATCTGTGATTGTTCTTCACTCGAATCTTGTGTTTAAAAGTTGGATTTTTTGGTGTTCTAAGTTCTTAGATCGACAAAAAATTATAGAAGATTGTGCAAGATTTGTTTTTAGATCTTCATCCATTGTTTATTGATAGATATTCTTGTATAAGAATATTTAGTCAAAGTTGGTAAGAGTTGGTAGATCTCTTTGTGGATAAATCAGTGGATAAGGTCCAAAAGTCAAGAGTTGGTAAACCTTTCGAAATTGCTGTCTTTCGCAATTCACAAGCCTTTCGCAAAATCAGTGGCTTTGCAATTGGCTAGTATTTCGCAATTGGCCTGGCTTTCGAAATTGAAGCTCTTTCGCAATTCAAGAACCTTTCGCAATTCAAGAACCTTTCGCAATTCAAGAAACTTTCGCAATTGAAGAACCTTTCGCAATTCAAGAACCTTTCGCAATTCAAGTACCCTTTCGCAATTGGTACCTTTTCGCAATTGGTTGGTAGTTTTTCGCAAATGGTCTCTTTTCGCAATTGTTTCTCGGACAACCTTTCGCAATTGCTTCTCAGACAAGGCTTTTGGTATAAGAGTGAAAATTTTGGCCCAAAATTCAATTTTTTAGGTCAAAATTTGATTTTTTTTCGGCGAAATTTGGCGTAAAAATTTTTCATACTCAAATTTTTCCTGTATCATTAGAACTGCATTCTATGGAAGATTTCACACCAAAATCACAAATAATATTATTGGCCTACACCTTCAACATCACCACGTATAGCCAAAAAGATCCTGATCAAGAATCACAATCAAATGACAATGGCTAAATTTTGAACGTTATCAAAATGTGACTACGGGGATTATTTGTTTATTACTTATTTGAGCTTGAAGTGGAATTTCACGGGTGCGTGTACTTAGTATCTTGAAGATATCGGGGTTGGTTGGATGCATGATTCTTCGAGATCCTTGTTTGAGCATTTATAGAATAGTGATTAAGTCTTGGGTTATCTAGTTTTCATAGGTCAAGGGGTGGATGGACGAAGAACTAGTTAACTGTCACTTAAAGGAGATACGTTGTAGTACTTAGTGTCACACAAAGATGTGGATAATTCGAGAGAGGTTCATATACAGTTAAGGAAGGATGGATGGGTATATGAAACGACCTATGCTTTAAGGAGTTACGTTGTAGTGCTCAGTATAGGTTCTTAGTCACACTATCGTGCAAGTTTAAGTCACAAGTCTGGGCTATTTTACTTCATTCTCAAGTTTGTCATATCGGGTTGTCTCCATACGTGGTCATTTACTATTAGCCAGAGGAAGAGAAAAGAGGTTTGATAAGAGATTGATCTGAAGAGAATTGTAGAGAGAATAGTTATCGACATCCACTCATGGGGTATTGATTTGTATGTTGCTTCTAGTTGATATGTCTATGTACACATATGTAGGATGAGTCCGAAAGATCGTCATCATCCTGTAGGGAGAAATGTGTACATCGGGGCTGTTTATTTAAGAACTGGAAGCATTCTAAGTGAGCTGAAGATGTCGATATGATGCTCCCCAAACAAACCTGTGAAGAAGTTACAGATTATCAGTCTATGATCCATTTTCCCGCTGTGCAAGAGATTGAAGAAAATTTGGGCAGAATTCAGAGAAACTTCTTCTAAAAAGCATCAGGGCTATATCAAACGGGTTGTCAATTTGGGAGGGAGCATGTAAAAGAAAAGGGCTTACTAATTGGGAGGGAGTAATAACCCAATTAGATCATTACAGTGATCCTGCAAGTAATTCAAGCAAGCTGAGAAAGATACGAGAAGATCAAGAGCTGTGAAGACATCCTCAAAGGAAACTGCTCTACTTCAGCATTGTATTCATCGTTATTATGTACTTGTTAGGAATCATTGTAACCAATTCACGTATATCTCCAGCTGGAGGGAGATTGTTAGAAATGAAGCTGAGCGATATTTACGTGAATTGGAGTAGACAACTAGTATGCATATAGTGCAGGGACTTATAATGTAATATTCGAATAGTTGTCTTGGAAGGCCCATAAATACCCCTCAAGTCTTCACTTGAGGGGTGTGGCTGTGAAACATTATCTTTAACATCAATAATATCTAGTTTCACTCTCCACCTTCTCTCTACTTTATCTCTCTAAAACTAACATGGATCTCGTCTATTTTGATCAACCAAGACCACCAGAAACCGATTCTTGGTCATTACACATATTATCCATATTATATATGATGTTTGGGTCTATGTACAATAAACAAATTGACATAAAACCCAACTAGCCAGTTTCTGCATAATGAACCATCTGACCCATAATTTAAAAAAAAAAAAAAAAAAAAAAAAAAAAAAAAAAACTCTAAAAGAACAAAATAATACGTAAATGCAGAATAAACACAACGATTTCTTTTACTATAACATAAGCACAAACAATATAATCTTCGAAATGTTTGCGTCTTTGTACAGCGAAAAATATATCATAAATCACAGCTAACCAAATTCTGCATAATGACCCGTCTGACCCCTTTGAATGTAACGGCAATAAAATTTTATACAGGTAGTTGATTCTTCTTAATTCTTCTTATCTTTGTGTTGCTTCATCACCGTGTTTGTTAGGTTTTATCTTAGGTTCCCAACTTATAAGATTTGTTCGATTGTTGTTTACATATTCTGTCAATTTGTGTTATCAAATTTTAGATGACCAATTAGATTTTGATTGTTGGTAAAGTTTGGATTCTTATCATTTTTGGGATGTGTTATAAATGCTACTTAAGTATCGTAGAAATACAAGAGCCTGGAACAAGTGTCGGGCTGAAAAATAGGTGGTGTTTGGATTAGCTTATTTATTATACCTGCAGATGCTTTTGAAGGTAATGTTTCCCCGTCCAATCTTTTCCCATTGTACATTTGATAAGGACGTGTTTGGGATTGTTTAAGACTGTTTGGATCTAATCAGAATAGAGCAATTTTCATCCTTAACTAAAGTAAGAGAATCAGGGGTTATTCGAGATAGTGTTTGCATCTACTCAAAATTTTATCTTCAATGACCACCGATGTGCATTTTGAAAGTGAGTGACGGTATTTAATAGGATTCGATGATTAGCTGTATGAAAATGGGTTGTAATTAAGTGTTTCAATGACCACTGATGTGCATTTTGATAGTGTTTGCTAATTAATGGGTTGTTTTTGCGTTGTAGGTTATGCCATCTACAGGTGCCATGGAGAGAATGATTGTTATATGAGCTTTTAGAGCAGAATTGTGCACTGCAGATATATCAAAGGCCACTGATGGTGTTGGTTAAAAGAATGGGCTGACCCATTATCTTCATAATCATACTGCAGCTGCATTTGATGCTCGGATGTGTTTTGCTACAATGAATACAAATACAATATGATGTGTTTTGCAATTCAGTTGATATCTTTCCGTTTTCGAGTTTTTGTAGATGCTTTGGTATAGTGATTTAGTCATGTTTTCAACCTGTCAATCGATATAGAAAACTTAACCTGAAAATAGTTGTAGTTCAGAATACAATTAGCACTTATGATTTTGGACTAATTTGCAGTAGAATGTAAGAACAGTTGCCCATGTATAGCTTATGCATACATCTCAACAGCCATAAATCAATGCTTGCATTTTTTTTTTGTGATTTGATTGATATAACAATTTATCATCTTTACATTACAATGAAAGATTAAAAATAGTGCCTTTAGTTGAATTTACAGGTTGTTTATTTCATATTTCTTCACACATATTATCCATATTATATATGATGTTTGGGTCTATGTACAATAAACAAATTGACATAAAACCCAACTAGCCAGTTTCTGCATAATGAACCATCTGACCCATAATTAAAATAAAAAAAAAAAAAAAAAAAAAAAAAAAAAAACTAAAAGAACAAAATAATACGTAAATGCAGAATAAACACAACGATTTCTTTTACTATAACATAAGCACAAACAATATAATCATCGAAATGTTTGCGTCTTTGTACAGCGAAAAAAATATCATAAATCACAGCTAACCAAATTCTGCATAATGACCCGTCTGACCCCTTTGAATGTAACGGCAATAAACCATCTGGGTGTGTTCGAAGCTCAACTATAGACTGTAGATCAGGTGGATTTTTCCATTAAAAAACATGAGATTGCACAACTGGTCAAACGAGTTTATTGACCTGAACATGAGCTTGAGATAATGTCACAATATTTGCAAATGATAGTGGTTTCTGTGATGCTCATGCTAATATGGATATTGCTTGAGGCGACTTAGTTTACATAAGTATCTGAGTGTTAACAACGTCATTCGAGGGTAACACAAGTGCAACCATACACCATTCAAAATCATTGACATGTGAGATTACACAACTGGTCAAAAGGATTTATTGACCTGAATGTGAGTTTGAAAAAATATCACAAGATTTGCAAAAAATAGTAGCCTTTGTGATGCTTATGCTAATATGGATATAACTCAAGGCGACTCACTTTGTATAAGTATCGGAGTGTTAACAACATCATTGATACTTATCGTACAACCAAAAAGAAACTTACGGCTGTGAGAAAGACATCATTTGTTTATGTTGTTGAAATATTCTTCCAAGATGCCTGGATCGTGTGGAAAGCAAAACTAGAACTAATAGTACAAACCACGAAAGTAAACAACTATCAAAAAAGAACAAAGTGATCTGTAAATTCAAAATAAACAAAGTGATTTCTTTTAGTATAAAATAAGATCAGAAACTATAAGCTAAGACCTCACAAAAACAAAATAAAAATATTTAATAATCACTATGGTACTAAAAAACATGTATGTATATATTTTCCAAAAAAAACGTGTTGGCATAAATACTTTTGATATATTTTCCAAAAAAAAACGTGTTGGTATAAATACTTTTGTTACAATTCTTATAAGTTTATATTTTGTGATTTTTTCCTAAAACAAATATAAGATAAGTTTGGTATATATCAATTGTTATCTTAATTCGAACACTTCAGAAAGAAAAGAAATCCAAGATTTTGCAGATTGGATATTGAATATTGGCAATGGAAAAATTGGAGGTAAAAATGACAGAGAAGCAACAGTCGAATTCCCCGATGATATGTTGATCCCAAATTCTAATGATCATATTGGTAAAATTATTGAAGAAACATACCCAGATCTAAAAGACAACCTTTATAATCCTACATTCTTCCAAGAAAAATCCATTCTTGCACCAACTCATGAGCTTGTGGATATGATAAACGATCGCATGCTACAACTTCTTCCAGGAGATGAAAAGACATACGACAGCTCAGACTCAGTAGGTGTTATTGATATGGACGCAGATTTTAATGAGTCACTGTACACTGATGATTTCCTTAATAGCATCCGAATTGCTGGGCTTCCACAACATTCTCTAAAATTAAGAATAGGTGCTCCAATCATGTGCATGAGAAACATAGACCAGAGAGGAGGATTATGCAACGGTACAAGGTTGCAAGTACTAAGGATGGGTGTAAATATAATCGAAGCAAGGATTATTTCAGGCGGGTATGTTGGAAGTATTTGCACAATACCAAGAATGGTCTTCTGATAATAAAATGCCATTTAAATTTAATCGTAGGCAATTCCCAGTTGCATTGTGCTTCGCAATGACTATTAACAAAAGTCAAGGACAAACTTTAACACAAGTGGGGTTGTTTCTTCAAAGACCGGTATTCTCTCATGGGCAACTCTACGTAGCAGTATCAAGAGTGAAAAGTAGAAAAGGATTAAAGATCTTATGTTGTGATGAAGAAGGGAATTACGCAAAGTCAACAATTAATGTTGTGTATAAAGAAGCTTTATTTAGAATTTAATTAAACAAAATATCCTTTAAAACAGTACATACTTTGGTAAATTTATTTTTTTCAATTTATTTGTTTTAATTAGTTACATACTCATTGACTACTTATGTGTTGTTTCTTTTGTGTTTACTATTTGTTGTTCCCTTAACACGCTTAGAGATAACTAAAAACGTAATCTAATTGTGTTTATGACTGATACTATGTATTTGATTAATAACAACTGATAAGTAAAACGCAAATATAAAAACACAAAGTTTTTCAACGTTTAAATTCTTATTAGAAATCAATCAAAGAATCTATTACCCAAGTGTTTTGCGGAACAAACACTTGGGATTGAATAGACAAGGTATGGTGTGTCTCCTATCTAAACTCAAGCTATGCTTGAGTGGTAACAATATTGACTCACTGAGCTATCTCAGGGACTTAGTTACTCTTTGTAGGAGAAAAATGGTTTTGTGAAAGTCTCAGCTTTTAATGAACAAAACTTAACCCACTTTTTTCTCCATCTGTTGCTATTTATATACAAACATTCAAAGAGTACTGAAGATTAAAATACAAAAAGAATACAAGGCGTGTCTTACAATTACAACAATATTTATCATTTCCAAGAACCAATAGGTATGGGCTAAAAAGTCTTCGAGTGTCAGTTCTGACACTTCTTGACTTTTAGCCGCTTTAGGGAAGGTTCGTTTCTGGCTTGATAAGACTTCTCCTTATCTTCTCAAACTCTTCCCGCTCAATCCCACATTTCTTTCAGGTTCAGGTTCTTCAGTCTTCGCCTTCAGTCTTCAGTCCTTAATTACTTCATTGTTGTTTAAGGAGACTGGGGTTCAATGAGTTCTTGTCCAATACTCACTGAACCCATTACATTCTTCTTTGGCTTAAGTGACACTCAGGGAGTTCCGCCTCACTGAATGGTGAATCTTTCTTCTTAGACTCGTCCTAAGCATCTTGAAGGTAACTCACTGAGTGACTGTTCACTCAGTGACTTGAGATTGTTTAAGTTGATTAATCACTTAGTTAATTTATGTCCAAATCCTGTTTTAAGGACTCTTGGGTACTGACGGACCCAACAATCTCCCCCATTTTAAAGCTTGAGCTTTAAAGTGTGCCATCTTTGATGTGGCTGTGTATGATTGGTGATCAGAGGTTCTGTGATCCTCCTTTTTGCATATCATGCAGTAAAGGATTCTATAACAATGTTGGGAATTAAATATTCAAGAAGATTAATATCGGGTTCTGCTCAAGAAAATACTCTAAGTATCATTCTACTACTAGTGTATTTGATTCTGCTGCTAGAGTTAAACATTCTACTGCTGAATGATTCTGCTGCTGGTAAAGAACTTTCTACTGCTAAGTGGATAACTGTTAAAGTATTCTGATGCTGAGTAGATAAGTATTCAAAGATATTATGTGTATTAAAGTCAACATTACACGGTAGATAATATCTTACCCCATGTGATCAGTCATTATGTTATATTCTCAGAACAAGTTGTAAACATAGATACATGTTGTATCTTAATGACTGACACTCTAAAAGCATGTGTTCGATTTGACTTGACAATATTGTAAAGATCTCTCTTGGACTATAAAAGAGAAATCTTAGACTTAGATATAGGGTGTTAAGTTTTTAGTGTGTCTAAAAGTGTGTGTTAATTTGAATGCATAGAACAAACACATATATCACAAGTCATAGAAACATTTAAGATTCAAGGTTGTAACCCTAGTGATAACTCAAGATCACTCGTATTATTATCTTAATAATATTGAATCGTTTGGTGATAACTTTCTTTGTTCATTGTTCTATAACAAACTTTCACTGTTCCATTTCCATAACACAAATAACCTTATAAGTGTGATTAAGTAGATTCCGCATACTTAATCATATTAACTCAATATATCATATACACAAAGTACAAAAGGTTTAACCACCTTACCAGTGTATCGAATCCTCTCAGTTGGTATCAGAGCTAGGCTGATATAATTGATTTAAAAAGAAGAAGAAGAAGAATGGATGCTGAATCTATTCAGGCCAATGTTGCTGCAAAACTACCCATGCTCAAACAAAATGAGTTTGAAATGTGGAGGCTGAGGATAGAGCAATATTTCCAAGTGCAAGACTATGCACTTTGGGAAATTGTTGAAGATGGAAACTCTTACCAGCCTACTACCACTACATCAACAGTGGACGGCAAAGTGGTGACAACTCTGCAGACAAAGCCAACATCTGCAGAAGACAGAATAAAGAAGAAAAATGACTTAAAGGCAAGAAGCATGCTGATGATGACCATTCCCAATGATCAACTGTTAAACTTCGGCAAATTCAAGGATGCCAAGTCATTATTTGAAGCCATTATTGCCAGATATGGTAGAAATGATGCCACCAAGAAAACCCACAAGACACTGCTCAAGCAGCAGTTTGAAAAATTCTCCTCTCAAACAATGAATCTCTTGACCATATGTTTAATAGGCTTCAGAATATAGTGAGCCAACTTGCTATTCTTGGTGTAGAAATACCTCAAGAAGATTTAAACTCAAAATTTCTGAGAAGCTTACCAGAAGAGTGGGCTATGCATGTTGTTATCTGGAAGAATAAGCCAAACCTTGATACAATGGAACTGATAGATTTGTATAGCAACTTTAAGATTGTGGAGCAAGATTTGAAGAAAAGAAGTTGAGGTACTAATTCTAATACTGGGAACATGGCATTTATGTCAACTCCTAGTACCTCAAAATCAAGTGAAGAGGTGAAAGTTGTTGATGGTGTTGGTGATGCTAGTTCATCAAGCAGTACCATGGGTATTTTAGATTCGAACACTTGCTGTGCTTTTCTCACAAGCAAGAAAGATGGGTCCATGTTAACACATGAAGACCTCCAAGAGATCAATGATGATGATCTGGAGGAAATGGACCTAAAATGGCAAATTTCTCTTCTTAGCATGAGAGCTAGGAAGTTCTATCAAAGGACGGGGAAGAAGCTCACAATCAGCAGCAATGAAACTGCTGGTTTTGACAAGTCAAAGATAGAATGCTACAACTGCCATATGATGGGTCATTTCTCAAGAGATTATAGAAGGCCAAAGCAGCAAGATAGCAAGAATAAAGGTTTTAGAAGCACATCCAAAACAAGGGAGGTTTCTGAGCCAAAAGCTATGGTAGCTATTGATGGCTTAGGTTTTGATTGGAGCTTCTTAGCAGATGAAGAAGAAACTCCTACTCAGATGGCACTTATGGCTTTTTCTGCTGCTGAGGTACAATCTTATAAAGCTTGTTCAAATGCTTGTACTGCTTTTAATGAACTACAAACTTTAATGAAACATTATGATAATCAACAAAAGGAGCTAAGTAGAACTCGTCAAGACTTAGTTGATTATAAGTGTGGTTTAGAATCAGTAGAAAAGCAGATACTATACTACAAAGAAAATGAACTTGCTTTTTCTGATGACAAAGCTCTTCTTAGACAAGACATATTCTTTAGAGATGCTGAAATTAAGCTTTTGAGAGAGGCTTATGATAGGATCAAAAAGGAAAATGAAAATATTCACTTGAGTGTAGAAACTCTAGAACATGCTTCTAGAAGTGCAGCCAACATAGTTGAATGCCAAGTGATTAACAAAGCTAAGAATGGGATAGGTTATAAGAGTGTCCCACCTCCATACAGAGGTATCCCTAAACCCCTAGGGATTGACCTACAGCATTCAGGCTTACCTGAATTTCAACTACCAGAGTTAAAATATGGTGTTCAACCAAAAACTAATATAGTAGTTGATGAGCCTACGAAAGTAAGTGAAAGTTTAAATAAAACTTCACTTTCTAAAGGACAAGGTGTCCTCTGATAAGAAAATAGATGCTATAGTTGTTGAGGAATGTACAACTGATAGTGATGATGAACAGGTTATGTCTAAACCTGAAAAAGTTAAGAAAGCAGGAACAAAGGTTCCTAAAGTGGTCAAAAAGGATACTGATAGGCCTAAATCAAACATTAAACATGTTAGGCAACCAGTTAAATATTGTGAACAATATAGAACTACTAACAAGCCCAGAGGTAACCAAAGGAGTTGGAATAACCTCAAGTCTAACCAATTAGGTGATGACTTTGCTTTTTACAACAAAGCTTGTTATACATGTGGTAGTTTTGACCATCTTGCAGCTTTCTGCAACCAATGGGTATGAAAACAATAGAGTGAACTACAAAAGGCAAACACCTAAATCTCACTTTCACTCTAGTTCTAATGTTAACAGAACTAAACCCAAAACAGTCTCTGTTAAGTCTGGCTTCAATAAAGTTAATTCTGCTAGACCATATATGACTGTTTACCCAAAATCAACAGCTAAGGGTGCAAAAACATCTTACAAACATGCACCAAAGACTGTTCTAAGGCCCATTCAATCAAAAACAGTGGTCCAAAAATAGGTTTGGAAAATTAAGGGAACAATTACAAAGCTAGCAGTTTTTGCTGCTAAGCATGTGATTCATTCTGCTGCTAAGAAAAACAGGGCAAATGCTGTTAAGGCCTCAGCATGTTGGATTCTTAAATCCAATGTTGCATCAACTGTGCTTAAAAGATTAAATTACATTGATGCAAGAGGCAGATCCAAGTCAGTAATGGCTTGGGTCCCCAAAGAAAACTAATACTCTTATTTATGTGCAGGAACATTCATCAACAGATGATGGAGATCAAGGATACTCAGATAGTGGATGTTCAAGGCACATGACAGGCAACAAGTCTTATCTTTCAGATTTCCAATCAATAGATGGAGGCTATGTTACCTTTGGAGGGGGTATTGGTGGAAGAATTTCTGGTAAAGGTACAATTAAAACCGGAAATTTAGATTTTGAAGATGTGTACTATGTACAAGAGCTAAAGTATAATATTTTTAGTGTCTCACAAATGTGTGACAAAAAGAACAAAGTTCTTTTCTGTGACACTGAATGTCTTGTACTTTCTCCTGATTTTAAGATGCCTGATGAAAGTCAAGTACTTCTTAGAATTCCTAGAAAGGGCAATATGTACAGTGTAGACATGAAGAACATTGTTCCCAAAAAGGATTTAACTTGTCTTGTAGCAAAGGCCACATTGGATGAATCAATGTTATGGCATAGAAGGCTTGGTCATATTAATTTCAAAACCATAAATAAAATTGTTAAGAATGGTTTGGTAAGAGGTTTACCTCTCAAAAGATTTAAAAATGATCAAACATGCATTGCCTGTCTTAAAGGCAAACAACACAAAGCCACTTGTAAGCCCAAGATTTTTAACTCTATCAATCAATCATTGTTTATACTGCATATGGACTTATTTGGACCTATTTCAGTAAGTAGTATAATGCATAAAAGATATTGTCTTGTTATAACTGATGACTATAGCAGATTTACATGGGCTTTCTTTTTAGGTTCTAAGGATGAAACTTCTAGCATTCTTAAGACATTCATTATACAGATAGAAAACTAAGTAGACAAGAAAGTGAAAGTCATTAGATGTGATAATGGGACAGAATTTAAGAATAGAGTTATGGATGAATTTTGCAGAGAAAAAGGTATTAGGAGAGAATTTAGTGTTGCTAGGACTCCACAACAGAATGGTGTTGTTGAGAGAAAGAATAGAACACTGATAGAAGCTGCTAGAACTATGTTAGCTGATTCTAAGCTACCTATAACTTTTTGGGTTGAAGCAATCAACACTGCTTGCTATGTTCAAAATAGAGTTTTAGTTGTACAACCTCACAATAGGACATCATATGAAATTTTTAGAGGTAGAACTCCTGCAATAGGATTTCTTAGACCTTTTGGATGTCATGTAACAATTCTGAATACCTTAGACCATCTTGGAAAGTTTGATGGCAAAGCAGATGAAGGTTTCTTAGTTGGATGTTCTCTCAATAGTAAAGCATTCAGAGTATACAACTTAAGAACCAGAATAGTAGAGGAAAACCTACATGTGGAGTTTTTAGAGAACAAATCCAATGTAGAAGGTCAAGGACCAAAATGGCTATTTGATCTTGAGACACTAACCAAATTCATGAATTATGTGCCTGTTGTTGCAGAAACTAATGATTTTTCAGGTTCACAAGCAACAGATGAGGCAAGGTTAGAACAGAAGACAAATCAGGATCATGTTTGGATGGCAATATGGTCAAATACAAGTGTGGCATCAACTTCAACAAATGATGAATCTTCTTCTGATAAAGCTAAAGAAGATGTTGAAGATGATCACAAGGAAGATGGAACAAAAGTGCAAGAAAAGGTTTCTGCTGTTGATAGTGCTGCTGAGACAGAGCATTCTACTGCTAGGCTTAATTTTTATGCTGCTAGGCCAAATGATTCTGCTGCTGGCCCTTCAGACTCAAATGAAGCAGATTTCTCAGATAGAGTGGTGGATTTGAGCAATATCACACCTAACTATCAAGTTCCTTCAACCCCACACACAAGGATTCACAAAGTCCACTCCCTAGATAATGCGATAGGAGATGTACAGTCAGGTGTGAAGACAAGACAACTGTTAATACAAATAGCGTCCCAAAAACGTTATTTATATTCTTTGATCTTTCATTAGTTTTGTTAATGACAAATATAAGGAATATCTTTTAGCAAATAATAAATACTAGCTTAGTCTCTTAAGTACACACTTTACACTTCACATATTAACTTAGAATTACAAGTTTAGTAACTTGTTTCCTTAAAAGGAAACTTTAATTCATAAACTATGCCATGACATCATTGTATGCATCACATACAATATCTTTGATATATCTTGGTTAGATATGCAAGCAACATAGTTGACATTTGAAGATCTTGGATGATATGGTAAGATACAACTAAGATATGGTAAGAGACAACTATTACATAGCTGTCACATCCCACGGATCCAAGTGTTATAAGGGACGGATCCCTTTTGAGGGATCCGCCGGATCCGTGAGCTGAAGATCAGCTTGCCTATAAATAGGAAGCTGATCATTTGGCTCTCTCATCACTCATATAGCTTAAACACATATATTCATTCAGTACATATCTTACTAACATCATTCATAGTTGCATTTCACTTTGATCTTCCATTTTGTAGAAAGGAGATCAAGCATTCAAGGATCTACAGAACCGTAATCCTTTAGTTGCATTACTGTGTGATCTTGTAGTTTGTTTCACACATCATATCTATCATTTGTAATCAGTGAGTGTGGTTAGTACTTTAGTCCTTAAAGTACAAAGAGTGTAGGGAGTGGTTGTACCCTTGTAAAGAACTCGACATCTAGCTTAGTGTCGGTAAAGTAATTAGGCGACGTCAGGTTGGTTCTACCTTGTGAAAGAACCCGGTGTTTAGCTTAGTACCGGAAAAGGAAGTAAGCGACGTGTAAAGGTTTTCTCCGCCTAGGAAAGGAGTTTGTTTCTTAGTGAAAGATAAACTCTCGAGTAGGAAACTCGGGGAGTGGAGTAGGGCAAGGAATAGAGTTCTTGTAGCCGAACCACTATAAACAACTGTGTCGTGTGGTTTGATCTTTCCTCTCTTTATCTTTTGTTTATATTGTGTGATTATTTATTTGTGATTGTTTCCTTTGAATTAACATATAGTAACAAAGTAAATAAAACTTTAAAAACGGTAAAAACTATTCAACCCCCCTTCTAGTTTTCCACAATTGGCATCAAGAGCTACGTTACTTAAGATCTTTAAAATATATTGTATTTTAAAACTTAAAACGATCCATGGATTTTGAAAACTTTAAAGAAGGGCAATCTATGCAGAGACCACCTCTATTTGAACCAAATTGTTTTATTTATTGGAAAAATCGCTTTGAGACTTATGTAAAGTCAAAGGATATAGATCTATGGTATATTATAGTTGATGGTGATTACAAGCCTATTAGTAATAATATTTCGGGTGGTCGGGATGAAGGAGCTTCTCTTACTCGTCACAGTGATGAGCAAAAGAAACTAATTGCCAAAAATAACGAAGCCAAAATGATGCTTTATAATGCCTTACCTAAGACAGTGATGATGAAGAATATGCCATGGCCGTGAGGGATTTCAAGAAATTCTTCAGGAGACGAGGAAAGTTTGTAAAACCACCTCGTGATGAAAAGAAATCCTCTCGGAAAGATCGTGACGATAAGAAAGGTAAGGATGATAGGAAATGCTATAGGTGTGGTGACTCCAGTCACTTAATAGGAGAATGTCCAAAGCCTCCAAAGACCAAGTCTCAAAGAGCCTTCGTTAGTGGAGCTTGGAGCGATAGTGAAGGAGATGATGATGATGAGCCTAAGAACAACGAAATTGCACTTATGGCCGATGACACAGAAGAGGTACATTCTGATTCATACTCCTTTATAGATGATGAAACCTTAGAAGTAGAATATAACAAACTGTGTGATGTCACTTTAAAAATCATAAACAAAAACAAGTTTTTGAAAACAAAGACAACACTTTTAGAAAATGAAATATATTGGCTTAAAGAAAAAGCAATAAGAATTGAAAAAGGTAAAGTTAGTAAAGAAACATGTGTGTCTTGTCAAGAACTAAAACTTGAACTAGAAACCTTAAGAACCACACAGGAAGATTTAATCAAACAAAATTCAAAGTTTAAAAGGTTTGATAAAAACATAAGTTGTGTAGATGAAATAATGAAAATGCAAAAGCTACCTCATGATAAAACAGGACTAGGCTTTATGAAACTAGGAACCTTAAGTGATTATAAGGAACAGACTGTGAATAAAACTGATTCAACCAAGTTGGACACCCACGGATCCGACGGATCCAAAAATTTGGATCCGCCAGGTATATCCAAGGGATCCGCGGGTACAGAAATTGAACAGAAGGTTCACAAAGTCGACCGTTCCGAGTTTGTTAAAGTTACTATGAAACCTAACAGTAGCATAACCAATAATAAACACAAACCAGCAGTATCTTTAGGAAGAGGTCAAGCTAGAAATGAATATAGAGTTAAAACGGATCAACAAAGACCTCAGATGAGTTTTCCCAAACACCCCTTTCCAAAGAGTATAGTTAATTCACAACACACTTATCAAAATAATTGGAACCAAAACATGTCTAGAAACTTTCATGGTCCTAATTATATGCCGTGGAACAATTGTCCACCTTTTCAGTACATAAACCATGATAATGTCATGTTTAACCCAAACGGACCCATGAGATATTGGGGACCAAATGCTTGAGTCTTTTATGAACTTAGGTATGCTTGAAAGTTGATCTTGAACCTGATGAGTGGATCAAAGATAGTGGGTGCTCAAGACACATGACGGGAAACAAAAATCTTTTCTCAACCTACCAAGTGTATGACGGAGGTAATGTCACATTCGGTAGCAAGCTTAAAAGTAAAATCATCGGAAAAGGTACAATCTCTCATGACTCTCTATCTATTGATGATGTTGCTCATGTAGATAATTTAGGATTTAATCTACTTAGTATAAGTCAATTATGCCGCAAAAAGTATAACGTCCTTTTCAGTGAAAATGGAAGTAAAATACTTAAAGATGGCATAACCGTAGGAAAAGGTGTTTTAAAGAATAATGTCTATGTTATGAAATTAGATAAAACACCTAAAGATAAGTTATGTCTTACCTCCTTGGACGAAAACTCAACTCTATGGCATCGACGCTTAGGTCATGCAAATATGAGGCTTATTCAATCCTTGTCTTCCAAAGAACTCGTTAGGAACCTACCCAAGTTGAAATATGACCAACACTTTTGTGATGCTTGCAAAATTGGGAAACAAATACATAGTAGCCATAAGGCTAAAAACATGGTATCTACATCTAGATGCCTAGAGTTATTACATATGGATTTGTTTGGCCCGTCGGCTATACAAAGTTATGGAGGAAATTTTTACACTTTAGTCATAGTAGATGATTACTCTAGATATACATGGACAAAGTTTTTGAAAACTAAAAATGAGGCATTTGATAAATTTGAAATTCTAAGCAAGAAAATTCAAAATCAAATAGGAAGTAATATAGTATCTATTAGAACTGACCATGGTCGAGAATTTGACAATGAAATTCAATTTGGAAATTTTTGTGATAATAATGGAATAACTCATAATTTCTCGGCTCCTCGTACACCTCAATCTAATGGTGTAGTAGAACGTAAAAATAGAACAATTCAAGAAATGAGTAGGACTATGTTAAATGAACAAAACATACCACAAAAGTTTTGGTGTCACGCTGTAGATACTTCTACATATATCCTAAATAGAGTTTTAATTAGACAATTCTTAAATAAAACTCCCTATGAAATTTATCGAGGCAAAAAGCCTACATTAGGATATTTTAGAGTTTTTGGAAGCAAGTGCTTCATTTTAAACACAAAAGACTATCTCACCAAGTTCGACCCAAAGTCGTATGAAGGTGTTTTTCTTGGATACTCACAAAACAGTAAAGCATACATAGTATTAAACAAGGAAACATCAAGAGTCGAGGAATCATTGAACGTAACATTCAACGAAAGTCCACCTCCCTCTAAGACATCACCTTTGGTAGATGATGACTTAGTTGAAAGTCAAATGGTTAATACTATAGAAAACATTGAAAATGATAATGAACCCGTAAAAGGAGAAATAGTCAATATTAAAGAAACTAAAAGTCATCCATTAGAAAACGTCATAGGAAAACTTAATGAAAGAACATTAAGATCCAAAGCTCAAAATGAAAGTAATTATTTTTGCTTTATTTCAACTATTGAACCTAAAAATATTGAAGAGGCAATAAAAGATGAATCTTGGGTAATTGCTATGCAAGAAGAACTTAATCAATTTATTAGAAATGATGTTTGGACTTTGGTACCTCCACCTAAAAACCAAACCATAATAGGTACCAAATGGGTCTTTAGAAATAAAATGGATGAAAAGGGTATTATATCTAGAAACAAAGCTAGGCTAGTAGCTCAAGGTTACAATCAACAAGAAGGTATAGATTACGATGAAACCTTTGCACCAGTAGCTAGACTTGAGTCTATTAGGATATTACTTGCATATGCATGTGCACATGATTTTAAGTTATTTCAAATGGATGTCAAAAGTGCTTTATTAAATGGTCTTATTAATGAAGAAGTATATGTTGCACAACCTCCCGGCTTTGCCGACTTTGAAAAACCAAATTATGTTTTCAAACTTAAGAAAGCTTTATACGGACTTAAGCAAGCACCAAAAGCTTGGTATGATCGACTTAAGACTTTCCTAGTTGACCATAAGTATACCATGGGCCTAGTAGATAATACTCTCTTCACCAAGAAAAAGGGATCACATATTATTATAGTCCAAATATATGTGGATGACATTATATTCGGTTCAACTTGTCAAGAGTTATGCGATGATTTCTCAAAAATCATGCATGACGAGTTTGAAATGAGTATGATGGGGGAACTAAACTTTTTCTTAGGTCTCCAAATTAAACAATTAGAAGATGGGATATTCTTCAACCAATCAAAGTATATCAAAGATATGCTTAAGAAGTTTGGTCTTGAAGACTCAAAACCCATGAGAACACCCATGTCCTCCGAAACCAAACTCACTAGGGATGAAGAAAATGAATCCGTAGATAGCACTAAATATAGAGGAATGATTGGTAGTTTACTCTATCTTACGGCTAGTAGGCCTGACATTATGTTTAGTGTTTGTCTATGTGCACGTTTTCAAGAAGATCCAAAAACATCCCATCTTGAAGCCGTTAAAAGAATATTTAAGTACATCAAAGGTACTACACACTTAGGATTATGGTATCCCAAAGGTACGGGTGTAGAAACCATAGTGTATACCGACTCAGATCATGCTGGTGACTATGTTGATAGGAAAAGTACTAGTGGTATTTGTACTTTTGTAGGATATTGTCTCACATCATGGTTCGCTAAGAAACAAACTGCCCTCGCAATCTCAACAACAGAAGCAGAGTATGTGTCTGCAGGAAAGGCGTGTCAACAAGCACTGTGGATGAAACAAGCTCTCGTCGACTATGGAATTGAACTCAACAACATTCCCATTCTTTGCGACAACAAAGGTGCTATCGATTTAAGCAAAAATCCAGTCCAACACGCTAGAACCAAACATATTGAAATACGCCATCACTTCCTTCGCGACAATGTACAAAAGGGAATCATCTCAATTGAGAAAGTTTCCTCAGAGGACAACATTGCCGATATCCTCACTAAACCACTTAAACGTGAACCTTTCAACTATCTTAGACTTGGATTAGGATTAATGGAACCTAGTGATTAGGAGAAACATTAGTATAGACATTAGTTTAGCCTCACACGACACTAAACCAAAACATGTGTTCTGAATCCGCGGATCCAATCGTCAACAAAGACGGATCCTTTGTTTGGGATCCGCCGGATCCGCCACATGCTAAGTCCAGTTTATTATTTAATAAACAAGAACAACTACTATTCATTCCTCACTCCAAAACATATCACCTTACTATAACTCGACACACACTTAATCTCCATCATATTTTGGACCATTTTCTTCCACTAATTTGTGTTTCTAACATCACTGTAAGTATTCTTATCACATTTATACTCCTGATCTGCGTCTAGGATTTCCATTTCATGCACAAAACCAAACTTGGGGTATATGCATAATTCTTGAAAAATCATGAAGCATATTTATTGCATTATACTTAAAAACATGTTTTTCTTAGTTAGGAATTGCATCTCATAGCACATTGTCTTAATTTAACAAAAACCCCATGAAAATTTTTCACTTAAATCTTCTAACGACTAGGTAAAATTTTTTTTTCTTACATTGTTCATACAAATGCAAAAACGTTATCTTTTAGACTTCACTTGCATAATGTCTCTTGAATGCTAAAGGGAATACATAACTAATATGTATTTTCGGGTACATTCAACCGTAGCTACATTGAAATAGGAGTGTTTGGGTTATCTCTCGTTTTATAAACAAAACTTGCATAAACTAATTTTTCTTGCATCAAAAGGAGTCGAGATAACCGCACCTCCACATCGTCCCCATGTAGGCACACACTAGGAATCTTACACTTTCTTTAATCATTTTAACTAAAATTATGTAACTTTTTGTAATTAGGAAAATCATGCCTCCCGCAACCAACTACGATCACAAGAAAACCGTTAACTACTTACCCAAAGTCCACAAAACCAAGGGTCTAACCGATGCCCAAATCGAAATTTTCAAAGTCTTAGAGAAAAAGTATGTTCATGAGGGTAGAGCCGTAGATGCATCATTTTATGAAGGCACTCAACTTAGGGAACAATTAGCCGCAATTCAATTTGATTCTCTTTTAGACATAGACGAGCCAATCATTCCTAGGTTCATACTTGAGTTCTATGCTAGTGTAGGTCTTACCTCGAGTGATGAAGGTTACTTAAGTCTTCATTTTACTCTAAATGGAAATCTTGTCAACATCCCTCTTGATCAATTTGGTGAGGTCTTAGGAATTCCAAGTCAAGGTACATGTATTTACTCGGACAAATGGTCCTTAACAATCTTAGACTCCAATCTCGATAGGACGGCACGATATGCCACTCCTCTCCAATCAAAAGAAGTGATTAGGGACCATCTCTTCATTCCTAAGAACAACCCCACAAGAATGTATCGTGGTCGTGAAGTTGCTAGAGATCCATTCGCAATGGAACTTAATGAACTAAGACCCGAATTCAAGAAGATGGAGGATGTGTTAAGGGCAAATGTGATGTGCACCATAGGAAACCGTGATCATATCAATGCTTGTTTATGTCACATGATGTACAACATCTCTACTCGTCAACCCTTCAATCTTGCCTATTATGTTGCCAAACGAATGTGTGACATTCCGGTTCAAAGCAAGATTGCAATGCCTTATGGTATGCTCTTAACCCGACTTTATAGAGCCTTTGCACCCACTCGTCCAAACCATCTAGGCTTTGTTCCGGATTACAATGAAATTGAACACACCTTCGTTCCTTTGAGTGATTTTAGGGTTAGTGTTGATAAGGGCAAACGTCCTCGTGTTCCAACATCATCCTCATCATCTTCCATGAGTGAAGATGATGGTATGCCAAATTCTAGGATTCCTCCACCCGAATACTTGAGCCATCTTCCTCCAATTCCACATGAATCCGCTGAGTATCGAAACATCAAAGGAATGGTGAAGAATCTGGGGCGTTGGATGATGAAATTACACAAGGGGATGAAGAAGTTGAAGAAGAAGCTGAGTTAATGGAGTGTTTGGTTTTAAACAATGTTGGATATTGTGTTGTTAAAATTCTATGTGTCTTGAATTTATCTGATAATACTTATTGTGTATGTGTAATAACTAACACTTGCAGGTAGATAACCATCATGGTTATCAATTTTCCGGGTGATTGCCTATGTTTGGCATAACACCTAAAACGGTAAGTTTCTAAGTATGGATTAAACTATGTGCAATCATGTGTTAATGTTATCATATTTAGTTGTTTTGCTATACATATTAGATGTTAAGTAAGGTCTAGGTGAATTTTCGGGTTTTCGTCGAAAAACGCGAAATATGACATATGTTCTGTTTACTTTCTTAGTTTTAGGCCTACGGATCCCGCGGATCCCAAAACATGGTTCCGCCAAGGCTTATCGTTGGATCCGCCATCCGCCTGCCTGCGGATTTGGCGGATCCCAGAAAATGGTTCCGCCTTTTATCCACTTTGGATCCGCAGGTTTCCCAGCAAAATTCTAAAACCTTTTCGACTCATCCCGATTCTTAAATCTTAGTGTTTAGTATCATTTAGGATTCATGTACTAATCATAATTCATCTTAAAATCATTTAGGAATTCTTAGAAACTTAGGAACAAAATTTCCCACCAAAATTTAAATCTTTAAACTTTAGGTGTGAGTTACCAAACCAATACAAAGAAGGAACCCTTTTTAGGGATCCGTCAAATCCGTGGACATATCAAATCATAGATTTTCCACTATCCTCTTGTATTAACTGCATATCCAAAACATATTACTCAACCAAAGCTCAATGGATTGACTTCATTGATATGACCTGCACAATTTTCTGTTCCAAATCATTTAGAACCCACATTCTCTATTGGATTCACATCAAATCCAAACACACAGACTCACAAACCTTCTGTCTATAAATTAGCACTTTAGGATCATCACTTCACACCCCAACCATTTCCTCTCCTGTACATCTTAGCTATCATACTTCACCATGACCAAGTCACACAACTCTTCCACATCTAGAACTACAAGAAGAACAGCCCGCATCAGTGTCAAACCTTGTTGTTTTATCAACTTAGCAAACTCCTCATCTGAGGAAAATTCTCCTCTCAATATATCATCACCCATTGCTAGTGAAAATTTCCTTACACTCTCCACCCCAACACCATCACATGTTGTTATAAAAACACCACCACCAACCGTTACTCCAATAGCCACTACTCCACCACCGGCTCCATCACAGACTGTTAAATCACCATCACCACCAAAATCACCTAAACTCCAACCCTTGGAATTATTTAGAACTCCTCCTACATCACCACATCTTGATGACTTAGAAGAACTTTCACCAAAATTACCCAATCTTCCACCCATGACCTTTGAAGGTCAACAACCCATGCTTTTTCACCCGGTTTACCCGGATATCCATGGCCCTCTATACCATGATGCCCAATCATCCCAACCTCAACCACAAACTCTATCACCCACATCCACTCTAGTTGCCATTGACGAGGCAATGTGGATGAATATGCCTCAAACCCAAGAAGAGATTAGTGAAGAGCTCAATCGTCTCTACACTCTCTCGGGTATGGTTGACCATCGCCTTCATGAAGCAATGGACATCCAAAACATCCTTATGAACTCCCTCCAAACACCACAACAACCATCCAACAACAACAACACCCAACCACCATCACCACCACCACCACACAACTTGGACCCTAGTCTTCCGCCCGGCTTCTCAAGTCATGATTGCGCACATTGTGAGAGAACGGCTCACTTGGCCCAAAGGACCAACATCTTGGTCCATGAGCTTCAAAACGAGATGAGGTTCATCTTGAACCATGTTCTTGAACGTTTGAACGCAATCTCTCATCCTTCTCAATAGGAGCTCTTTAGATTAGTTGTTTGGATTTTTCTTTTTAAGTTGTTTGTTTAGGACTTTTTATTTTTTAGGATGTCTTCTTATTTGTAACATCATTTCTCCATTGTGACTTTTGTCACAAAATTTTCAATTTATATGAATATGATGTTTTATGCTTATGAGTGATCAACATATTGCATATTATCATTATCATTATGAACTAACATTCCTATATTGCATACATTATATCTTGCATATGATTGCTTTAGGTACTAATTAACATCAGACACTTAGTTTGACTTTTTAAAGTCAAAACATATTGAAAGGCTTGTTTGGAAGAACACTTAACAAGCATTCTACTTTCATAACTAACACTTCATTTGCAGCATATCATACCCTTCAATAGTATACGTTGGTACTCGAGTAGTGAGGAGTATACATCGAGGGGAAGCATCTCATAAGCATCTCATATACTAACCGTTTGTTTTGTAGATTCTTGCATCATTTACTTGATTACTCCATTTAGGGGGAGTATAAAACAAGGGGGAGCTCTTAAAGTTCTCAAAATCGCATTCCGCTTCGCTACTCTTTTTGTTTCGACAAAAAGGGGGAGAAAGGACTAAGTTTGCATCAACTGTGAATTATCACAGTACATACATTCTTTACAAAACTTTTCTTTAATAAACAAACTTAATATATATTTTTAAGAACTCATGCTATATTTATTCTCTTGCTCAAAAATATACTTTATGTTTTGTCATCAACAAAAAGGGGGAGATTGTTAATACAAATAGCGTCCCAAAAACGTTATTTATATTCTTTGATCTTTCATTAGTTTTGTTAATGACAAATATAAGGAATATCTTTTAGCAAATAATAAATACTAGCTTAGTCTCTTAAGTACACACTTTACACTTCACATATTAACTTAGAATTACAAGTTTAGTAACTTGTTTCCTTAAAAGGAAACTTTAATTCATAAACTATGCCATGACATCATTGTATGCATCACATACAATATCTTTGATATATCTTGGTTAGATATGCAAGCAACATAGTTGACATTTGAAGATCTTGGATGATATGGTAAGATACAACTAAGATATGGTAAGAGACAACTATTACATAGCTGTCACATCCCACGGATCCAAGTGTTATAAGGGACGGATCCCTTTTGAGGGATCCGCCGGATCCGTGAGCTGAAGATCAGCTTGCCTATAAATAGGAAGCTGATCATTTGGCTCTCTCATCACTCATATAGCTTAAACACATATATTCATTCAGTACATATCTTACTAACATCATTCATAGTTGCATTTCACTTTGATCTTCCATTTTGTAGAAAGGAGATCAAGCATTCAAGGATCTACAGAACCGTAATCCTTTAGTTGCATTACTGTGTGATCTTGTAGTTTGTTTCACACATCATATCTATCATTTGTAATCAGTGAGTGTGGTTAGTACTTTAGTCCTTAAAGTACAAAGAGTGTAGGGAGTGGTTGTACCCTTGTAAAGAACTCGACATCTAGCTTAGTGTCGGTAAAGTAATTAGGCGACGTCAGGTTGGTTCTACCTTGTGAAAGAACCCGGTGTTTAGCTTAGTACCGGAAAAGGAAGTAAGCGACGTGTAAAGGTTTTCTCCGCCTAGGAAAGGAGTTTGTTTCTTAGTGAAAGATAAACTCTCGAGTAGGAAACTCGGGGAGTGGAGTAGGGCAAGGAATAGAGTTCTTGTAGCCGAACCACTATAAACAACTGTGTCGTGTGGTTTGATCTTTCCTCTCTTTATCTTTTGTTTATATTGTATGATTATTTATTTGTGATTGTTTCCTTTGAATTAACATATAGTAACAAAGTAAATAAAACTTTAAAAACGGTAAAAACTATTCAACCCCCCTTCTAGTTTTCCACAACAACAACTAATGTCTTCAGACCAACAAGGGCTTCTTGATGCCTTTTATGCTTCAAAACAGCAAGAGTTTTCAAACTCTTGCTTGTTTGTATGTTTTCTCTCACAAGCTGAACCAAAGAACATTCTGAAAGCCTTAGATGATTCTAGCCGGGTAGAAGCTATGCAAGAAGACCTTCTTCAGTTCAAGATTCAAAAAGTTTGGGTGCTAGTTGATTTGCCTAAGGATGAAAAGGTAATTGGCACTAGATGGGTTTTTAAGAAAAAAAGGGATGAAAGGGGCATAGTGATTAGGAATAAGGCTAGATTAGTAGCCCAAGGGTACACACAATAGGAGGGTATAGACTATGATGAAGTTTTTGCTCCAGTAGCAAGACTTGAGGCAATTAGGCTTTTCTTAGCTTATGCTTCATTTTTAGGCTTCACAGTTTACCAAATGGATGTCAAGAGTGCATTTTTGTATGGCATAATTGAAGAAGAGGTGTATGTCTCACAACCTCCAGGGTTTACTGATCCTGACCATCCAGACAGAGTGTACAGAGTAGTGAAAGCTCTATATGGCCTTCATCAGGCACCAAGAGCTTGGTATGCAACACTAGCTTCCTACTTAATTGAAAATGGATTTCAAAGAGGAAAGATTGATCAGACACTTTTCATCAAACAGCATAAGAAGGATCTTCTGTTAGTGCAGGTGTATGTGGATGACATTATCTTTGGATCTACTAGGAAAGAAATGTGTTTAGAGTTTGAGAAGCTTATGCATGATAAGTTTCAGATGAGTTCTATGGGAGAACTTACATTCTTTTTGGGTTTGCAAGTTAAACAGTCATTTGAAGGCATATTTATTAGTCAAGATAAATATGTTGCTGAAATTCTTAGGAAGTTCAAATTTGCTGATTCAAAAGTAGCAAGCACACCAATGGACTCTGAGAAGCCACTTCCAAAAGACTTAGATGGAGAAAATGTAGATGTACACACTTACAGATCTATGATAGGTTCTTTGATGTATCTTACATCATCAAGACCTGACATTATGTTCTCTGTTTGTGCTTGTGCAAGATTTCAAGTAACTCCAAAGGTTTCTCATTTAATACCAGTCAAGAGGATTTTTAGATATCTCAAGGGTAAACCTAGGTTGGGTTTATGGTATTCAAGGGAATCTCCTTTTGACTTGGTAGCATTTTTGGATAGTGATTATGCTGGTGCTAGCTTGGACAGAAAGTCAACCACAGGAGGATGTCAATTCCTAGGGTGTAGACTTATCTCATGGCAGTGTAAGAAGCAAACAATTGTGGCTAATCCAACAACTGAAGCTGAATATGTAGCTGCTGCAAGTTGCTGTGCTCAAGTCCTATGGCTTCAAAACCAACTTCTTGACTATGGGTGCAATTTCTTAAATACTGTCATTCATATTGATAATATTAGTACAATTTGCATTATTAAAAACCCAGTGCAACATTCTAAAACAAAACACATTGAAATTAGACATCACTTTATTAGAGATTGCAATGAGAAAAAGTTAATTCAAGTTCTTAAAGTTGCTTCAGAAAACAACTTTGCAGATATGCTAACAAAAGCTTTTGATGTTGGAAGGTTTCAATATTTGGTAGCAAGTATTGGAATGCTTAATCCTTAAATTTTCAATCTGATGTGTTTTTGTAAATAAATTTTTGTTTGTACTACTGGCTTTAAAAGATACTACTGCTATTACAAAAGTTTATGCTGCTAGTACAACTTTAAATTGTGTTATTCATACAGTTAGTCCTATGATTATTCTAATTCAAGACAAGTACTTTGTACATTGTTCTTTTGGTTTTAGACTAACAATTTCAGGTATGAACATGTGAACACAAAGGAAGTTTCAAGTGAAATGGAAGCAGCAGAATGTGTTCTAGTTGCTGACATAACAGGTTTATGATGGACTGAGTTTGGGAATTTTTAACAAAGGTTCACACCTAAGTTAATTAATTCTTTAAAACATCTTTCTTGAAACCTGGTTATCATATTTCACATTGAATTGATGACTTAGTTGATCAGAAAGTAACTGATACAACTCACTTTCTATCATTTTATACTTTTAAGTATAATGTGTTAATCTCAGGATATCTGATAGAAAGAACAGCGAGAAAAAGTGAATCTAACACTTGTGTTAGAGGTAACAAATGCCATGAGCTGGAAACCCTGTCAAGAAAGCCTTTTGAATAGGTTTATCTTTACACAGGCAGTTATTTATAACTGAAAAACATTGGTTCTCACACAACCAGGGGTTGCATTAAACCAAAATTTTGATTAAGTGTCTGTTATACACTTAATCCCTTCAAAATGGTTGAAAGCAGTATGATTTTTCATAATAAAATCATATGCATACTGCTAAAAGTCAAAAGTTTTCTTAAAAAGGATTTTTGGAATAAAAATGACTCAGAAAACCATCAAATGATGGATTATGAGTTATTGCCCCATGAATCACCTCTCATAGGAGTTAACACACCTAGAAGTGATGAGGGCAGCAAATTAAACTTTAAGGAATTGATGGCTTCATGTACAACATTGTCTGAAAACAAGTTCACATTGGTAGATCAGATGATGGGGAGAGAATATTTTGGTACATAGTGAGAGATCTTCCAAACAGGGGAGGATGAAATGTTATTTGCAATCCAGGGGAAGAAACATCTCAGGGGAGGAAATAAAAGCCCAAGGAAGATTAACCAAATGTAAGGGAGGATACAAGATGATGACATAGAGGTTGAAAATGACAAGAATATAATATTCAGAAGGGATGAAGCATTCATGAACAAGATTCTGGAGTATTTTATATATTCAGAAGGGATGAAGCATTCAAAAGGAGAAAGTTCTATCTAGGTCAAACGGAGAAAAGTTTCAATTTCAATTCACTACGTTTGTTCATCACTTGCAAAGGCATGCTGATAGATGATTTCACTTGTTGAAATCATTGCCTCTTATAATTCCTCCATCCAAGGAAATTGCACCATCTTCTAGGCTTTGCTTAAAGCTTGAAGATAGGTACTAATATTGTCGAAGTCAAAGATCAAAATGGCAGATGAGTTACTGAGAAAGATATTTAATCTTGAAGAAAAGAAGTGTCTGAAAGATCTTCACAATCCATAATTTAATTCAGAAACATGTTGAAAAGGATTCACATGTTTAGGGGAGGATTGTTGGGAATTAAATATTCAAGAAGATTAATATCGGGTTCTGCTCAAAGAAATAATCTAAGTATCATTCTACTGCTAGAGCATTTGATTCTGCTGCTAGCGTTAAACATTCTACTGCTGAATGATTCTGCTGCTGGTGAAGAACTTTCTACTGCTAAGTGGATAACTGTTAAAGTATTCTGCTGCTGAGTAGATAAATATTCAAAGATATTATGTGTATTAAAGTCAACAATACACGGTAGATAATATCTTACCCCATGTGATCAGTCATTATGTTATATTCTCAAAACAAGTTGTAAACATAAATACATGTTGTATCTTAATAACTGATACTCTAAAAGTATGTGTTCAATTAGACTTGACAATATTGTAAAGATCTCTCTTGGACTATAAAAGAGAAATCTTAGACTTAGATATAGGGTGTTAAGTTTTTAGTGTTTCTAAAAGTGTGTGTTAATTTGAATACATATAACAAACACATATATCACAAGTCATAGAAACATTTAAGATTCAAGGTTGTAACCCTAATGATAACTCTAGATCACTCGTATTATTATCTTAATAATATTGAAATCGTTTGGTGATAACTTTCTTTGTTTATTGTTCTATAACAAACATCACTGTTCCATTTCCATAACACAAATAACCTTATAAGTGTGATTAAGTAGATTCCGCATACTTAATCATATTAACTCAATATATCATATACACAAAGTACAAAAGGTTTAACCACCTTACCAGTGTATCGAATCCTCTCAAACAATCATCAGTGAAATGATTGGTATAGTGACACAGCTCAAACATTTTCAGGGGTTTGGAGGGTTTTGGTTTGGAGCTTGAGGAAGCAGATTTGGGTTCCTTCAACTTAGATTGAGAAGGCTTCTCAGAAGATTCAATCTTCTCACTCAGCCTCTTGACAAGCTCAGCCAACTGGTCAATTTTTGAGTCAGGGCTTTCAATTTTTACTTCAGAAGGGACTGAAGTTGCTGAGTCATCAGTATGTACTAAGACTTCAGGGGTTTGCCTTTTCAGGATGGTTTTTCCCATTCCTGGCTTCTCCTTTGGAGAATGTTGTGAGTAGACCAATGGAGTGAGGTCTGAGCTTGGTGCTGCACCTTGAAGGTTATTCAGAGGTGGGAGTGGTGTAAATGATTCTGTTTCAGACTCATTGACTGACTCATTATTACTGAGTTGTTCAGTGAGTCCAAGCATATTTTTCAGAGCCTGACTTTCAGGAAGCAAGATTTTTCCAGTCTCAAAGTTTGGTAACTTACTGACAGGGTTGTCCCTGACAATCCAGTCATTTGACTTGGGTTGCATTTCTTGCTCAAAAGATATGCCAGCTGGAATAAAGGTCTTTTCTTTGTGAGAATCACTGGGGGTTTCAGTGAGTTGGTATATTCCTATAATTTTCTTGTCATTATTAGGAATAAGACTCATAATATCATAGACCTTGGGGTTCTTTTTAGTCCAGCTTGCAATGACAGCCTTTTCTTTGTTAAGTTCATTTTGAAGGGCTTGATTGTGTTTCAAAATCTCAGTGTTTTGAATTTGGAGTGTAATAGTTTCTAACTTGGCTTGTTTTAATACAAGCAATTCATCTCTACACTTATTCAATTCTAACACAAGATTGTTATATCTTGAAAGCAAGTTAAGCCTTTGTTCTTCAACAAACTTAAGATCTACACAAATATAATTCATATAGGACTGCCAGTCAGAATCATCATCCATTGAAAGTAAAGTGTTTACCTTCTTCATGGTTATGTTCACCCATTCTCCATTTCTTGCATGGCTTTTTCCAACAGCCACCTGATCACCTTCAGAAAGTGCCATCAGTGCACTCACTCTAATTTCCTCATCTTCTGAGGAGACCTCTTCTTCATCCCAGTCATAAGCTTCAGCAACAAGAACCTTGTTCTTTGTCTAAACAGGTTAGGAAGTTTGAGCAGTCTGATACATTGAGGGATTAGTTTCAAGAAGAGCAAGTTTGGCCTTAGCTTTCCTATATTTAGCCTCAAAGTATTTTTAACCCTTTTGAACATTATTGTTTTGAAAATGTTGGGTCGACTGAAGCATTCTAGGTTGAAACTTGCGAGTTCCTGAGGAACTGTTTCCTGAAAATTTATAAGAGGGTTCTGAGATGGTTTTTGAATAACAGTCTCTAGCAAAATGACCCTTTTTACCACAATTGAAGCATTCAGTGGTCTCATTTGCTTTTGCTTTTGAAAAGTTAGACTGATTTCTTTTGATAAAACGTTTTGAATTAGCAAGGAGTGCCCTTTCTTGGAATTCCAAGTTTAAATCATTTAGGTACTCATCACTAGTTCTTTCATCAATCTCATCTTCAGAATCCTCTTGAAAATCCTGCACAACACCATTAGTATAAAAGGCAGTTGATATGGGTGAGGAAGTTAGGGCCTTTTTGGTTTCAAGAGCTTTTAAGTCGGGGTATCTCCTAGAGATTAAGTTGTATTCATAGACAAATTTCCCATAGATCTCAGGGAGCTCAAGGGTCTGAATGTGATTAGCATTCCTAAGGCCCTGTGAGAAGTTTAGCCACTTCTCAGGGAAACTGTTGACAAAGCCAACATTTGTCTCATGCTTAGACAAAACTACACCATAATTTGATAATTCGTTTCTCAGGGTCTTGTATCTGGTATATGTCTGAGAGAGACTTTCAGAGTCTTTTGCCCTGAAAGTATTGTACTCAAGTTTCAGGTCCATGATCCTGTTTTCCTTGGTATCTAAGGGACCTTCAAAGCTATTAATCAAGTCATCCCAAGTTTGCTTGGCTGTTGAATAGTTGATGACTGATTCCATTACATCGTCAGGAAGACAAGATATAATTTTGCTTTTCAGGCGTTGGTCTTGATTGACAACCCTTCTCTCATCTATAGTCCACTGAGCTTCAGGTTTGGTTAACCTCTCAGCAGTCTTAGGGACATAAGGATCTTCTTTGACACAAGTGATGTAGTATGGTTCCATACCAGTCAAGTAACAAAGCATTCTCTTTTTCCACTTGGTAAATTTTCCAGCTTCAAGTCTGGGGGCAACAGCTAAAAAGCTACCACCCTTTTTATCGACGAGCTGGGGCACATTAATATTAGCCATAGTAGGATCTTGGTTTTAAAAACCTTGAGCACTCTTAGTTTGAAAAGATTTTATAAACCAGTGGCTCTGATACCACTTGTTGTTCCCTTAACACGCTTAGAGATAACTAAAAAGTTAATCTAATTGTGTTTATGACTGATACAATATATTTGATTAATAACAATTGATAAGTAAAACGCAAATATAAAAACACAAAATTTTTCAACATTTAAATTCTTATTAAAAATCAATCAAAGAATCTATTACCCAAGTGTTTTGCAGAACAAACACTTGGGATTAAATATACAAGGTATGGTGTGTCTCCTATCTAAACTCAAGCTATGCTTGAGTGGTAACAATATTGACTCACTGAGCTATCTCAGGGACTTAGTTACTCTTTGTAGGAGAAAAAGGGTTTTGTGAAAGTCTCAGCTTTTAATGCACAAAACTTAACCCACTTTTTTCTCCATCTGTTGCTATTTATATACAAACATTCAAAGAGTACTGAATATTAAAATACAAAAAGAATACAATGCGTGTCTGACAATTACAACAGCATTTGTCATTTACAAGAACCAATAGGAATGGGCTAAAAAGTCTTCGAGTGTCAGTTTTGACACTTCTTGACTTTTAGCCGCTTTAGGGAAGGTTCGTTTCTGGCTTGATAAGACTTCTCCTTATCTTCTCAAACTCTTCCCGCTCAATCCCGCATTTCTTTCAGGCTTCAGGTTCTTCAGTCTTCGCCTTCAGTCTTTAGTCCTTAATCACTTCATTGCTGTTTGAGGAGACTGTGGTTCAGTGAGTTCTTGTCCAATACTCACTGAACCCATTACCGTCTTCTTTGGCTTAAGTGACACTCAGGGAGTTCCGCCTCACTGAATGGTGAATCTTTCTTCTTAGACTCGTCTTAAGCATCTTGAAGGTAACTCACTGAGTGACTGTTCACTCAGTGACTTGAGATTGTTTAAGGTTGATTAATCACTTAGTTAATTTGTGTCCAAATCCTGTTTTAAGGACTCTTGGTACTGACGGACCCAACACTATCTGTATTACTCATCTCATATGAGCTCTATTCACAATTTTACCTCACAGAAGGATCTTAACCAATATCAATAATGTACATGATTTGTTCTTTTGCATTTTCAATTATTATATTCATATGAGCCAAATCACTTTTTTCTTTCAATTGGTTTATATGTAATTAACTAAAGGGTGATATACCCCAGAGCAGTGAAAACCTTAGATATGCACACATGTTACATATATTTTTGAATAAAATACAATGATAAATGAATACCTGTGCAATGTTTGCAAAAGGTGAAACACGAGTCATAAATCTCATCAACCTTCCCCTTATCCCATTGTAACCACCAAATTCAGACCCGTTGATAACGCTCAAATCTAACATGTTTTTAGGAGCGTTATCGTGGATTTTATGCATATATATTGGTCACTTTTATGAACTTATGGTACTTAATGGAGTATAATTTATATTTTAGGTTCATGGAAGCTCATGTACAAGAAAACGAAGAAAAAGACGAAGAAATGATCAATAATCGAAGATTTATGCATATACGAAGAATTCCCAACAAAAGCGAGTCTCTTGGAATATATTCGAGAAGATAAAGTCATGAAGTTGTCATTCCAAAGACTCAAGAATAAAGTAAAGAGGGAAAATGAGAAAAAAAATGAAGAAAATAAGCTCAAACGAAGAATTATTGGAAGACTCGTTGTTCCCGACACACCTCCACCATTTTGGCCATAACTTGAGCATACGAACTCGGATTTAGTTGATTCAAGCGGCCACGGAAAGCTAAGAGAAAAATCTACAGGACAGAAGAATCCAACCGATCGGTATTGGCCTAATACCGATCGGTATTTGCCTAAAACCGATCGGTATTGACCCGCATCCGATTCGGTTGGCTGAAACTGCCTTCTCCAAGTTATTTTTAATGCTTATTTAAGTGCCATCAAGCCTCATGTCCGATCATGTGCCTTCATTAACTCATAAACCTGCACTTTTATGACCCTTTGTGCCCAAGTTATTTACTTGTTGGCTAAGGGTGGCTTCTACCTATAAATAAGACTACTTTGGCATGGTTTTAGGTGTGAAATTCTAGCCTCCACCCTTAAGGACGAATTTTCACCAACTATTATCAACCCCAAAAGACCACAACCCTCTGCCATTTCCAGAAGTAGTGCTCAAGTGCTTGACAAAGTGTTCGGGTGTAATTTTCCGGCTTGGTTAGAAGTTGTAGTTGATTGGAGGCTTGAAGGTTGCTATAATCCTTCACCTTTACCTATTGTAATTAATACCTTGGGTAAACTCTTGTTACTTTTATGATGTTGAATTCTATTCTTCATGTTGAACTTTGGTTATTGATTAATCTTGACATGGAATAGTTTTGTATACTTGTTTGGATATTATGATAATTTGTGATAATAGGATGTTTGGATAATATTAGTGTTTGTTTGGATTATGATGATAACATCATATTTGGTTAAATTGGAACTTGTCTTGTTTATTGTTTTGATTAATTATTGTTGAGTCTATATGTCGAAAGGATTCTCAATAGTGGTTGATTTCAATTCATTAGTCGACGAATGTTTTGGTCTTATACTTTGTGACGATTGTATGAGAAACTTAATAAACATAACAAGTAAAGGTTTAATTTGGATTAAAGGTCGAAAGGCATCTTTTGAATATGTGTTCATCAAGTAAATGGAACTTCACAAATTGATGACATCAAAGTTATGGGTCGAAAGAACTCTTTGTTTGTTGTTGGTTTAGGCATGAGTTTTATGACATGACCAATTGATTAAAGCTTATGTATATTTGATTTACAAAACACTAGACTATTATAATTGGTTCTATAGGTCGAAATGATTACCTTTGATAATATGTTTTCCAAACTAGTAAAGGCTTACACCAAGTCCTTACACCAAGTCCTAGTAAAGGCTTACACCAAGTTCTTACTCACTTATTATCATTGCCAAACATGTATGTTCTTTGTGTGCTTACATCATGCTTTTATAATTGCTTTTCTTGTTGGTTTGATCCGTGACAATCATAACCATCAACTTGTTACTTGCTTAAATAAACAAACAACACTTGAGTGCAACCAAGTCTCTTGGGACGACCTTGACTTACCAACTACTATACTACAATTGACTAGGGTATACTTGCCCGAATGTGTTCCTAGTTAACCGGTAATTCTTGTTTATAAATTTAAAGCTCGGTGAACGCATCACCCGTTTTCATGATAACCCGTAACATAGAAGCATTCATCCCCCTCATCCACAAAATGTATCACTTTAACATCCCTGTCAAAGTTTTCAGCAGCAAAGTATTTCCACTTATCACCAGTTAACAGTATCTGTCCATTCTTTTTTTGCACAATTCTAACTTTCACCCTATACCTACCATTACTTGTCAGGTAAAGTTCCTTTTTTTTTATTCAAACATTCTTCTTTAAAATGCTCGGGTAGCTCCTACAAGCATTTAAAATCAATTGTTATCTTACGTTCTGAGTTAGAATGGATTACAAGTGTACATCGTTTAAATATTAAAGAAACATACTTGTTCATCTGGAAACGTGTCTAAGTTCAAGGGCATTACAAATTCGGTTGGCATTTTTCCTACAAATTACACACATTTTTTATTATGTTTTCGTTTGAAAAAACTTATGTAGTATAACAGACTGCACACAGACGCATGACCACACACAGACGTATGGATGCACACAAAATTATGCAGCAATAAGAAGGTATTTGTGTTTAATGCATTAGTTAGATTTTAGTTTTCAAGAATAAGATGTAGGTTATTGTTCATATTAGCTACTGCATTTAACTTCTTATTGCAAGTGTATTTTTCCCAGCAAAAAAACACATACGAACTTATTTATAATTAACAACACCTTAAGTGTTTGTTCTCATTATATTTGCAAGAGAATACTTTCCTTGCACCTAAAAGTCAGTGCACTGTTTTGGCTTATTTAGTAGGCTTATAAGGTTATTTTTATTTTTAAATGCTCATTATTTTACTTTTATGGCTTATAAACTTATCGCCTTCATATTATGGCTTATTTAAAGGCATAAGCTCAACTAGAAAAAACTTATGTAGTATAACAGACCGCACACAGACGCATGACCGCACACAGACCTATGGATGCACACAAAATTATGCAGCAATAAGAAGGTATTGGTGTTTAATGCATTAGTTAGATTTTAGTTTTCAAGAATAAGATGTAGGTTATTGTTCATATTAGCTACTGCATTTAACTTCTTATTGCAAGTGTATTTTTCCCAGCAAAAAAACACATACGAACTTATTTATAATTAACAACACCTTAAGTGTTTGTTCTCATTATATTTGCAAGAGAATACTTTCCTTGCACCCAAAAGTCAGTGCACTGTTTCGGCTTATTTAGTAGGCTTATGAGGTTATTTTTATTTTCAAATGCTCATTATTTTACTTTTATGGCTTATAAGCTTTTCGCCTTCATATTATGGCTTATTTAAAGGCATAAGTTCAACTTGATAAGCTTATAAGCCCAAAATAAATTGGGCTTATGACCCTTTCAAAATTTATATAAGCTAATATGCCCATTAAATAAGCTGATACACAAGTCACCAAATTTCACCATGGCATAAATTTTACAACTTAGCTTATATCAACACTCTAAAACATGACCAGAAAAGTTTGTAAACTCCTATTACATCCCATGTGAATATGTAAAACGTTTCATCTAAAAAGTTTTATAAAGTAAAATTCTGAAACCTAAATAAAAATAAAATCAGTTACTCCAACGCAGGAATCAAGTCAACATGAAACACTTACCAAAAATAAATGGGCTGTTTGGATTTACGCTTTAAAAATGATTAACGCGTTATGCTGACAAAGGTTCACACAGATTAATCAACAAATTATTAAAAAAATACAAATAATAATATAATAATAATAATAATAATAATAATAATAATAACAATTAATAATAAAAAATATATAATAAAAAAAATAAAAATAATATATATAACTACTAAACACATCATTAAAATCTTTAATCTAATTAATTGGATGTATAATAAAAGAAAAACCATATCCCCTAATCTGAAATCTAAAAACATATAAAAGTGACCGTACATAAAGTTACACATCAGTTACTTAATCACGCTATGAGAATGAAAAACATTAAAAAAAAAAATACATACCGGAATTTCTATAGACACGGCGAGAAATGATGATCGGCAGACCAGATTTATGAGTCACATAGGATGGAAGATATGTGTGTTATTGTGTGGTCACAATCCCTTTAATATTAAAGAAATAAGATAAGTGATATCGTGTAGATTATTAGTAATACAAGTGGAAAAGATTTGGTTTGAGTGTGACTCATTGCATTGTATCAAAATGACGGCTCAATATCTTTTGCATGCCTCGAGAACGTAACACAATTCATTATTGAAGGTGATAGTGTATAACCATATTAAATTCAGTTTTTTTTTTTTTAATAAAAATTGCCAAAAAAAAGTACACTGTTTTTTCATGAATTATATTTATTGTGCTCAAACTCTTTTTAAATATAAGTTTTTCAAAAACAATATGATCGTTTTCTTTTTCCAATAATAAAATAATAAGACGTTTCGGTATCTTAAGATAAAAAAAAAATTATTTTATTGATTCATGGAAATAAAATTCGAATATACTAAATATTATATATCATAAACACTACATTATATCAATACTTATTTAGAGTATTTGTTCCAAATTATAAATTGTCATTTTTTAAAACTTCAACATTTGTAAAAAATTATAAATTTGTATTTCAACAAAAGTAAATATGTTAACCAATATTTAAAAAAAAAAAAAAAAAAAAAAAAAAAAAAAGTTGCCATAATCTACATAATTAAAAATTTTAAAATATATAGATGATGTAATGCAGGTTATTCGGGTCTACCCTAAAACCGAACCAAATTCAAATTCGGTTTTCGGTTCGGTTAAATCCAATTTGAATTCAGTCTTGTTCGGTTTTCGGTTTTACCCAAAACAAAAGTTAACCGAATTAAACAAACGGATAAACCAACAACCCGAGAACTGAACCGATGAACACCCCTAAACCAATCTCCAGGCATCAACTGACATGAAAAATATCTCCCTTGACCGTTAGTGTATTATTGCCATGCGTAAATACCTCATTTGTGTAGAGGCAATGTAACACCCCGACCCGACAAGGGTAAAGATGTCACAATAATGGTCTCATATCAGAACAAACACAAGCATATGACATAAATAATACAATTTAATTTCAATGGTTACAATGAAAAATCTGAAACTACAAGGTTATAATACAATAATTTCTAAGTCAAATCATAAATTCTTCTAGTCATCTTCAATAGCTAGTAAGGTCTTCTAAGTCCAAGGTACTCTCCACTCATACCCAGCTTCCAAACTAAAACCTGCCGCAGGAAAAGAAATGCGGCTGAGCTACAAAAGCTCAGTGAACAGATATAACGATAACAAAGCAGAAATGATGGGATAGTGAAATAAGTGAAACAATGCAAGGTGTAACAGGAGTTAGGAAAGAATAAAAGGTTATGCAGATATATCCAGAGTTAAGAAATAGTTTACGACAGATAAAAGTAAAGGGAACCGTAACCCACCACGAGCCCAAGTCAAATCAAGTCAAGTCAAGTATCAGGTCAAGTATGTATCCGGAGGGGTGGCCTTAGAATACTAAGTACAAGGTTATAAGGTAACAGAAACAGTAATCCCCTACGAGCCCAGAAACAGAATCAAATATCAAGTCAAATAATCAAGGTGTACGGAGGGGAGTCCTCGGTACCAAGTACAGGGTGAGGGGATACCTCCAAGGGGTGGAGTAGCTAGCTCCCAGGATGTGAAAGACGTGTATCGCACACACCATCAGTCACCAAGTATAACAAGTAATATAAACAAGTCAAGTCAAGTCAAGTCTAGGATGCATCCATACGCCCCAGGTGGCCAAAGTCTTCCTCTACGTAACAGGACAAGTAAGGGACGGGACAGGTCATCACTCTCCTGCCCTAGAGTCAAGCCATCGGTGCATCAATGACAGGGACATGAAACCCTCATGCCTAGTGGGTGGCTCGTAGTCTCAAACTGTGGGTCAAGGTCAAGTATCAAGTATCAAGTATGAAGTGTCCAAGTTCAAGTTCAAGTTTCATATCAAGCGGTTCAAGTCAAGTTTCCAATTCAAGCATGTCAAGGTTTATATCAAGGTTCAAGTCAAGAGATCATAGCAAAGGTTTATAGCAAAGGTTCAATTCAAAAGTTCATTTAAAACAATCTTTTAATAATGGTTTTCATAAAATGGTCTTTCGAAATATGTCTTCATAAAAATGGTCTTTCAAAACGGTTTTTCATAAAGATAGTCTTAAAAATAGTTTTCTTAAAACTTTTAGTAACTTCCATTTAAAGTGGTATCGCCTCTTTTTAAAATAGCTTTTCTCAAACATTTTCATATGTAATTTAAGAAAGGTTTTCGCATCCAGTTATAATATCAAGTGAATCTTCAAGGTATCCAAGGATTTGAATATTCAGGTCAAAGGGTGATGAACGAAGTATATCAAGTATCAAGGGAACATAACAAGGTTCAAAACAAGAAATCAAGGCAAGGGTTCAAATCAAGTGGATCATAACAAAGGTTCACAATTCAAGGGAAGCATAGCAAGGTTCAAGGGAATCCTAATGAATCAAGATCAGAAGTTAAGAGAACGAAAGCACCCTTACTGAGAAAGGGTAGAATATCTGTACCTTATACCGCAAGTGAAAACACATCAAGAAATATAAAGGTCGGAAACAAACTCCATCTTCAGCGCATCTACACGAATACATGGTTGTCTTTACAATTAATATCTTATTTAAAATCAGATTTCTCATTTTAGTCGGCTTTTCATTTTTAGTAACTTTCCATTTATAGCAGGTTTCCAAGATTAGTAAGTTTCCATTTTTTAGAAGGTTTCCTTATTTAGCAAGTTTCCAAAAATAGCAATTCCCATAATTAGACAAATTCCATAGGGTAATTAGGTTAAGTCATTTATTAAATATTATTATGGAAATAGGGTTCATTTTAGCAAGTCATGATAGTTTAGGGTTCATAATAGTATTTATATATGTTTAGGGTTCATAATGCAATTATTACAAGTTTAGGGGTTATTGTGTCATTATGATAAGATTAGGGTGTAAAATGTAAATATTACCAAGTTACATGTTTTTACAAGTTAAGTCCTTTAGTATTAGAAAAATGACCATTTAAACCCTTTAGTTTTAACAATAAACACATAACACCCTTTTAATATCTTTTAAACTTCTAACAGATTTTACACCTAATTTAGTACTGTTTTTGTTAGAATTTTTAACCCTATAAGAACTAAGAATAAAAATTCTCAAAAATTAAACACGTACCTATATGTCTTAAGAACTTTTCCTAATTTTTCCAGAATTTATTATTAAGTATAACTATAGTCCAAAAATCCTTTTAGTCAAGTCGCCCAGATTACTGATCAGTTTTAAGATACGAAAAGTGTGCAGTTCAAGGCCCCATCAAAATAATTTATAAAAATCCACAAAAATTACAGAAACTAAATTATATCCCAAATATTATCCTGCAAAAAGTTTAGGTCATAACTCGTTATAGATTTCAAATTAAAAATCATAAACTACAGGTGAATTTTCGTAACCCGAAATACAGTTTTGACACCCGATCTCATAAATTCGAAAAATGTGCCTTCCCGACCTCTAAAAATTACAAGGTCAATTTTCCCAGAAATTATTTTCCTGAAATTACTTCTAGACTCAAACACCACCAAAAAAAACGTTACCATTATTTTTATACAATCAACACAAATCGACTAAAGTTTTCTGGACAGGAACTGATGCATAATTTCATGTGTAACTTATTCCAAAAACTCATCCAATGACACCAAACACTCGTATAAGGTACCAAAACATATTAGATTGTTTCTTACATATCCTACACATGTTCATAACCATTTTAATTCATCAATTCCATCATCATAAACCCTAACCCTAACCCATTCGATTTTATTTTCTTTTTAAACTTTCTAGCCGATCAAAATAATAAACAAAATAACTTACAAACCAAGGTTCAAGGTTTCAAACAACTTCGAATCCAATTTTTACAGATCACTTATATCATATTACATGTTCTAAAAATACGCTTGAGGTTCAATAAAATTATATAGGATCGATTACAGTTTTTGCTCGTTTTAGGGTTTTAAGAATCGATTAACTCCAAGCGACCAGAATATCATGCATGGGTCGTTATATTCATTTTATATGGATCATATATGATGTAAAAAGAGTCATAAAAATACCAGATAGTGTTTAGAATGATTGGATGAGGTGAGGATAATTTATACTTCTCGGCAGGAAAGAAACGCGAGCAAGAATCAAAACAACACGAATCAAGCTTAATAAATCGAACTACTATTTTTCTAGCCTTATTCTAACTCCAAAGAATCAGGAAAAATACCAAGAAAGTGCAGAAAAGTGGTGGTGTTCGATTTTGAGTTTTGGTTTGAATCGGTTAAGTTTTGTGATATATAAAAGGATAATTGATGAAACCGTGTATATATTTTAGGAGAGGGAATGGATTTTGGCCCAAGATTGATTTGGGGAGATAAATTTCTGATTTTCCAAGATTTCCTTTTATTTGTAATGTTTATCTTCTATTTATTTGATTTTAATTTATTTAACAAGAAATATAAATGTATATATATAAAGTATTCGGCCCATGTATTATTTTATGAGGTGACAAGTATTTTTAGGACATCGGGAATATTAAAATGTTCATGCAAAATTATCACATTTCATATGTTGCTAATTTCCAAGTGTTTGGGATTTATTTGATGCTTTATTTAAGTTTTAATTGAAATTTCAAGTTACAAGGGTATTTTGGTCATTTTGCATGTTTTGAAATTTTGGGTATTACAGGCAAGGCGTCCGACATTTCACCATGACATGCAAATCGTACTTAGCACGAAGATTCCCCGACACCAAGAACCAAGAATATACCGCCATGTTTTATTCTTGTCTCCTCCATGGGATGGCTCTCATAAGGGTCTCCCAAGACCGATCGATCTGTCAGAGCAAGAAAAATGTAAATCATTAGTATAGGTGTTTTTCATGTATTAGTTTGTAGTCTTTTATGTTAAATGTTGTTATGTTAGTTACCACCCTCCCGACACTTGTATAGTTGGGAGGGGAAGGAAGAATAGTTATCACCTTTGGAATGTTTGGTTACATACCTTGCATGTAAAGGGTCTAAATACCCCCACCATACCTCATATTAAGGTGTGTGCTTTCATTATAATTATAACCACATTCTCGTTTTTCTCTCTTACTTATCTCTTATATGTCTCTCTCTCTCTCTAGATTAGAAAGTGTCACGCCCATTCTCTCTAGATTATCATATTTTTAGTTTAATTATGGAACAACAATTGGTATCAAGAGCAATTATATGACAGATTAAGTAGCATTATTGTTAGTTTTTGCTAAATTTCGTCATTTGATTACGTTTTTAATCTGTTTTAAGTCTTTAATTAAACACTCGTTACTCTCTCTAGAAAATATTTTTCATGTAAAAACTTATTGGTTTAATCATTTTAAGTGGTTCTATTGCAAAAATGTTTGTGGAATATCATTCTAGGAAATTAGAGTTACGTTTTTCTATGGATTTGAGATACATTTTTACGTAAAAATGATGATCTTTAGGATAAGAACTTGTGTTTTTTTTTTGTGTGGTGTTTTTTATGTCGAACTCAGGAGTGTTTTAAAGACAGCTTTGAATTCTTTTGAAGCTATAAGGGTTCTTAGCTTTTGGTTACTAGGGATCTCGACTTGATGTTAGCTGTAATGTGATAAGATTGTAGACTAGGCAATTAGCTATACATTAGTGTTAATTAGCTTGATTGGCAATTTACCATATTTAGGCCATGTATTACTCTTATATGTACCCTTCCAATTGGGATGTAATCATCAATGAATAATACTACTTTCTCACATTATCATTCACTCATAATTCTTACATGGTATCAGAGAGCAAAATGATCCTCTCTTAATTTTTCTCCATATCTCCCGTTTTCTTCCCTTCTCCTTCCATACTATCTACTAAAAAAAAAGGCAGAATCAATTCGTCATACAAATATATTATTCCTTGGTTTTGGTGTTGAAAGAAAAAATCAATTTGTCTACAGTACGGAGTATATTATTCCTTGGTTTTGGTGTTGAAGAAGAAAACATGTGCTAGTTGTTATTTTATTTTTTCTCTGTTTGTGGTTTGCTGATGCAAAGCAGAAAAGAAAAAGAAACGTCAATTAATTTTTTATTCGATCCAACAATATGTTAAATACACAGGCGGGTATTTTAGGCGTAGCTCCATCTAGGCTCCCACATGCTTTCAGCGCCATGACTATTCGAGATCCGACATGGAATATGGACACAGGTGCATCATCTCATCTCAATTCACATACAAGTAATTTAAATACTGTTTATAATAAATGTTTATATCCATCTGTTTGTGTTGGTGATGGAAAAACCATACCTGTCACTAACACCGGCCATAGCATCCTACCTACCCTTAATCGTCCTTTATATTTACATAATGTTCTGGTCACCCCAAATATCATTAAAAATCTTATTTCTGTTCGTCAATTTACTAGAGATAATAATTGTACAGTTGAGTTCGATGCATTTGGTTTCTCTGTGAAAGATTTCTTGACCCGTCACATCCTCCTTAGATGTGATAGTTCGGGAGATCTCTACCCTGTCACCCAACCTTCTCCTATTCCAGATGCTTTACTTTCTGTTAGTCCAACTACGTGGCACCAACGTCTCGGGCACCCCGGTGAAGAAGTGCTACGTTCTATTTTTCCACGCCAATTTATTTCTTGTAATAAAGAGAAGTCCTCACATGTTTGTCATGCCTGCCAGCTTGGCAAACATGTGAGACTTCCATTTTCTAGTTCGGATAGTATTGTTACTCGTTGTTTTGAGATTGTTCACTCTGATATTTGGACTTCTCCTATTGTTAGCTCTGGCGGTTTTAAATATTATGTGTTATTTCTTGATCATTATTCTCATTATTTGTGGATTTATCCTTTGCGTACAAAATCTGAAGTTTTTCAAAAATTCTTACATTTTCGTTCTTATGTAAATAATCAGTTTAAGTGTGATATTGCGGCTTTTCAGTGTGACCATGGTGGTGAATTTGATAACATCAACTTCCTTAATTTGTTTGCTCAAAATGGCATTCAATTTAGGTTCTCCTGCCCGAAAACCTCCCAGCAAAACGGAAAATCAGAACGGATGATAAGAACAATCAACAATGTCGATTCGCACTCTTCTTTTCAAGCTCACCTCCCACCTAACTTTTGGGTCGAGGCTTTACATATGGCCGCCTACCTTCTCAATATACTTCCCTCCACTGCCATTCAAAATGAAATACCATGTTCCAAACTTTTTAACAAACAACCCGACTACTCCCGATTACGTATTTTTGGTTGCCTTTGTTACCCACATCTCGATTCATCTCACAAACTTGCACCGCGTGCAACCCCTTGTATATTTTTAGGATATCCCGCTTATCATCATGGATATCGATGCCTTGACTTCTCCACCAACAAAATTATCCTCTCTCGACATGTAACATTCGATGAATTTCAATTTCCATATGGTTCCAATACACCGCTTCACCCACCATCTTATACATTTCTGGATCCCACACCATCTCCTATTACTCAATACATTCTTCATCATCCGGATACACAAACCCATTCAAACGGCCCAACACAAAACCAGCCCGTCACCCCACCCCAAACGGCCCATCATGAGCCTACTACCCCTACACCTAACCACACTCAAGACCCAACACCCCCAACAAGCAACCACCCTTCTCCAGCCCACCAGATACACACACCACCGACGGCCCAATCTTCGGCCCAAAGCTCTTTACCAAACCAACCTCATACAGTCCCTAATCCACCTACCCGCACCCACCCTATGGTCACACGTGCCCAAGTTGGCATGGTTAAGCCCAATCCTCTCTTTCAGGGTCATGTGTCTCATATTTCTCCGATTCCTAAGTCTCCTTCTGTTGCATTATCTGATCCAAATTGGCGAGATGCTATGTACGATGAATATAATGCATTAATTAAAAATAGTACTTGGATTCTTGTTCCGAAACCACCTAATGTGAATGTGGTTCGGTCTATGTGGTTGTTTCGGCATAAATATCATGCCGATGGTTCATTGAGCAGGTACAAGGCTCGTCTCATGGCTAATGGACGTAGCCAACAACTTGGTGATGATTGCGATGATACCTTTAGTCCGGTGGTTAAACCGGCTACTATTCGTACGGTTCTTAGTCTTGCATTATCTCGGAATTGGCCTATTCATCAGCTTGATGTTAAGAATGCTTTTCTTAACGGTGATCTTTCCGAGACAGTTTATATGTATCAGCCCCCAGGTTTTGTGGATTATAGGTTTCCACATCATGTATGTCGCTTACAGAGGTCTCTATATGGTTTGAAACAAGCACCATGTGCTTGGTTTCAACGATTTGCAGGTTATGCTCTACGGGTTGGTTTCTCATCGAGTCGATGTGACTCGTCATTATTCATTTATCGGCATGGTAGTGAAGTTGCATATTTATTGATATATGTGGATGATATTGTACTGACAGCCTCTTCTACAGTTTTACTTCACCGTATTATCTCGTCTCTTCATAAGGAGTTTGATATGACTGACTTGGGGCCTCTTAATTATTTTCTGGGCATTTCAGTTACTCGTGACTCTACAGGCATGTTCCTTTCTCAGAAGCAATATGCTTTGGAACTTTTGGATAGGGCACATATGGCTTCGTGCAATCCAACACGGACTCCAGTTGACACAGAGCCAAAGCTTGGTTCCGATGGGGATCCTATTTCGATCCTACTTTATATCGCAGTCTTGCAGGTGGTTTACAATATCTCACATTTACTCGTCCAGATATCTCTTATGCAGTACAACAGGTGTGTCTACATATGCATGATCCTCGAGAGCCTCACTTTGCAGCTCTCAAGAGAGTTCTCCGTTATGTTCGTGGTACACTTGACTTTGGGCTCCAACTTTATGCCTCCTCTACTGGTTCACTTGTAGCATATTCTGATGCTGATTGGGCTGGTTGCCCTTCTACTAGGCGTTCTACTTCCGGTTATTGTGTGTTCTTAGGGGATAATCTCCTTTCGTGGTAATCCAAACGGCAACATAACGCTTTCTAGATCGAGTGCTGAGGCTGAATATCGTGGTGTTGCCAATGCTGTTGCTGAAACAGCATGGCTGCGTAATCTTCTTCGCGAGCTCCACACACCTTTATTCTCTGCCACTCTTGTCTATTGTGACAATGTTAGTGCTATTTATTTGACCGCCAATCCTGTTCAGCATCAACGGACTAAACATATTGAGATTGATATTCATTTTGTTCGTGATATGGTTGCTCAAGGTCAGGTTCGTGTTCTTCATGTGCCATCCCGTTATCAGTATGCGGACATTTTCACCAAAGGTTTGCCGTCTGCGCTTTTTGAGGAGTTTCGTTCCAGTTTGAGTGTTCGGTCCTCTCCCGCTCAAACTGCGGGGGAGTGTTAGCTGTAATGTGATAAGATTGTAGACTAGGCAATTAGCTATACATTAGTGTTAATTAGCTTGATTGGCAATTTACCATATTTAGGCCATGTATTACTCTTATATGTACCCTTCCAATTGGGATGTAATGATCAACGAATAATACTACTTTCTCACATTATCATTCACTCATAATTCTTAGCTTTTGGTTACTAGGGATCCAGACTTTTGGTTACTAGGCTTCTTAACCTTTAGTTACAACGGTTCTCAATTTTGGTTACTAGGATTCTCAACTTTGTTCCTAAGGCTCACAACATACCTTTATTCACAACTTACCTTCAATCACGAGATACATAACCAACAACAAACAAACACAAGATTACATCATTTACTTAACTAATTCATTTTAAAGATCCACAATGGCTATTACTCAAGATGCTATAGCTGCCAGCAGTGATGCAAGACCACCCGTCTTTTATCGTGGGAACTATGTGCAATGGTCTTTGCGTTTCTTTAAACATATCATGGGTTACAAAGAACGAAAATTGTTGATGAAGTCACTCAAGCATGGACCATATGTCATGAGGGAAATTGATGATCTAGCAAACCCCGGTCATAAAAAAATTCAAGAAGAGGAAGATCTGAGTGCAGGAGAATTGGCTCAGTATGAAGCAAATATTAAGGTAAAGAGTATTCTTCTCTATGGGTTGTGCAATGACATTTACAATCTAATTGATGGTAATCAGGTGTAACAATTCTCAATTTATGAGGTCATTATTTGATTATTTACGTTATTTAATATTTTTATTTTAAATGATTAACTTTTACGAGCAACCGGATTAGTTTAATCGTGTACGTAGATTAACGTACATTTAACTTAAATCGACACTAGATTATGCCCAGTCTACACATTATATGCATTTTTGGTTCCTTACAATCATATTTTACTTTTTCCAATTTTACGTAAACCTTGTACCTTTTACGCTTACGCGATTTAAACCTATATTTTTAGGTTTTAACAACGTTTAAACCCTCTGATGAACTCACCACTCATCTAAAATACTTAAATAGTTTATGTTAATAAGTTTTAACATTTTTATAAGTTTTGTATTTTTACGTTACCAGATTTTACGTTACGCGTCTTAAAAATTTTACTTTTAAATTACTGAGATCGAATCTACACACTATAATCTCAAACTACACCTTATAATACCCAACTCTACACAAAATAACTCAACCTTCCCCCACTCACACCCAAAGCCACGAAATTGGACACTTGCCCAACTCATGGGACAAGTGTTCACTCCAATTTGCATGTCCATCCACTATAACACCAAACCACTTTTCCACGTGCAAATTAAGACCAAATCCTCTCATCCTTGTTTTCTCCACCCATTTGAACGTCCCAAAACCCTCCCTAAATCAACCATATTTTGATTTTTAGTTGTTCTTGTGATCTTGTGTGTGACATTTTGAAATTTCATGTCATTAATTTTCCTATTTTAATTACCTAAATATTCTATTTTTAAATAATTAACTTCGTCGGAAGTTATCCGCGTACGTCATGACACGTACAACTAATTCAACCGACACCTAACAATACTCAGTATAATTATTTTTATACATTTTGGTCCATTACAATCCTATTTTAAAATTTATAATTTACATTTTTCAATTTTAGGTAAACCTTACACCTGTTACGTTTTACGCATTTTAAATCTCCGATTTTAGGTTTTAACTACGTTCAAACCCTCCAATGAACACACCACTCATTTATACTATTAATATAAGTTATATTAATAAGATTTAACATTTTTATAAGCTTTATATTTTTACGTTGCCCAGTTTTAAGTTTTGAGAATTAAGGGCTTAATATTAGTAATTACCGGGACCAACTATACACTGTAAGCCTAAAGTTATCAAAATAAATATACCTCTTCTTCTTTTCTTGTTTATATCGACATAGACAATATCTTTATTTTCTCTCCTTCTTCTTGTTCGACTTCTGCCACAACCACACCAACATCACCATCAATTTTTCCACTATCATCTCATCAATTGATCACAAAATCATCTCCATAACATTCTCTTGAAGATCCTTGCAAAAGATGGTGATTTTAATCAAAGATCTGAAGAGTTTCTTGGTCGTTTTAATCAAACCCTAGAAAGATTGTTAATGATTTTTTTCACTTCTTGTAAGTAAATAACATCATCTCCTCTTGTTCTTTGCTCATGCAAATGAGTTTTTATTATAAAATTATTTTTGGGCTTTACTTCAGTGAGTAAGCCTTCATGATGTTAAACATGTTATACTTGATTCATTAGGGGCATTGGTTAAGGGTGATTGTGATTTGGAAGTGTTTATGATGAATTAAAGGTAGGAATAATGGACTGTTTTGAGACCAGTAGGTAACGGGGCTAGTTCTCCAAATTTTTGGCCTGGAGCCTGTGAAAAAATTGCATGGGTGGTTAGATAAAGTCTTAGGCTTGATGTGGCGAATTGGATGGATTATCAACTACTCCGGATGAGGAAGTTATAGCCAATTTACGATTGCTAGTCAAATCTGGAACATTATTTGGAAATAGAGATAAACTCTAGGTAAATACTATAGAATGTAGGATAAGAAAGATAATCTCAGTAGTATACATCTTAATCTAACTTCTCAAAGTGGATTCACTTTAATAGCTATCACGGTTTGAGAAATACATCAAAATTAGTGTTTGGTAGGAAAACTTGGGACTGCTGCAGATAGGGCTGTTCACGAACCGAACCGAGCGAGGGTCTGCTCGAACTCGGCTCGGTTTAAAACCGAGCGGCTCGGCTCGGATCGAATTTAGATAACCGAGCGGGAAATGCTTGCTCGAACTCGGATCAGTTTCTAAACGAGCGCTCGGTTCAGCTCGTTTTCGCTCGAATTATTTCCGGTAACCGAGACTGGTAGTCTGGTAACGTCGCCGGTAACTAAAAATACTGGTGTACATATTTTAGAATCATTTAGTTCTTGAATCATTTAGTTATTGGGTATGTTCGAATGTGGGTTAAACTAAAAAGGATTCAAGAACTAAATGATACACTACATTTACACATAGGATTTCAGCCACGCGATCTTGTCGACATCATAGAATCATGAGTAGGTCGATTTCCGTCAAGTAAAACGGCAGCAACAAAATCACCGGCGAGTTAAACACGGGTTAATCCCGTGTCCGAAAGAATATATTCATACACAAGTGGTTATTGTCACATTTTCACAAAGATGAAAAAATGAACATCAGAAACGTATGGTATAGGATTTTTAGGAAATGGAAAAGATGATGAGAGATTTGAGAAGTTTCTTTTTAGATCTGAAATGATGATGAGGAAACGTATGGTATAGGGTTTTTAGGAAATGGAAAAGAGTAAATACCGAGAACGCCCTTTTTAATTAATTAACAATTTGATTTAGTTTAACCATTTAATTTCCACGTGTCATCTAATTATTGGTGCATATTGTATCCTATTTTAAAGTGTACACCATATGAACATGATTCTATATATATAAGCTTAAAAATAATTCGAGCGAGCGACAAACGAGCGAGTTATAAACGAGTTTCGAGCGTCGAGTTTTTTGGACAGCCCTAGCTGCAGACCACTAGTATAAATGGAATCAACTGTACCAATAAGTAGACCTTAGACGTAAACTAAAAATATGTAGTTGTAGATCAATGTCTTGTGGTCATTTCTCCGGGTGGCAAATCCCGTGACGACACCCGATGATTAAACTATGAATTTTATGGTAAAAAGGGTCAGATTCTGTATGCTGTTGGCATTCGGGGCAAAAATCAAGTTTTATCCCATAACTTTTTGAAAAGTAAATATGTAGCCTGTACTAGACAAATAGAGCTATCACCTCCAATTATCCTCACCTTCATAGGACTTGTAGATTTCAAATGACGACCGATTTGGTCAGACGTAAAACTCAGTCACATTTGTCTTTAGGACAGACCTGTAAAGAAAATTTATAAACAGTGGTTAGACCTGCAAATTTTTGAGTAAACTTATTTTTACAGTATACTAGGGACATAAAGGAAACTAGGGATATAAAGAACATAATTTTTTGACTTACGGTTTGCAAGTAGTGATTTTTGGAAGTCGGGGAAAGTTTTCAGCCGCTAATAAAAACTAGGGAAATGTGAGAGGTAAACAACTCGGAAACTACTATTTTTGGAAACCATGACTATATGACTTGTGAAAACCCTTAGTACAATACCTTGTGTAACAATTCGCATTTCAGGTTAATTTCTATTCCCGAAAATTTTACTATTCATGTTACTATTCATTTCTACAATTCACTTGCACTATTCATTTCCGAATTTTTTTTTTAAATTCTCGTGAGATAAATTATTTCCATTATAAAATAAAAGTTTGACGCTCATCAGATCATTTTCGCAAAAGTTATTAAGAATCTATACGTTTGGTTTAAACGTCGTTTAAACATCCTGCGCATAACGAAAACCAGTTGTGCCAATTTTCCTTGCATTAGAATAATGTTTAGTACACTCACAATCAATTAGGTAATTTTTGATAATTAAGTTAAATTGTTACCAAATAGACCCTGTGTCTTGCAGAACTAAACTTGCGTTTTAAGCACTTTTACTTATCCGCAACCTTAGCCTTTACCTGCACCATATTTTCTAAGGCATTTAGAAGCTTTTATATTATTGGAAAAGTCAACATATTTTCCCTCCTCCTTTGACCAAAAATCATTCCTTGATTTTTAGGCTTACGGTTTTAGGTCTAAAGAACATTTAACACCAACTGACACTAGACTGAGCCCAGTCTAGACATAATAGGCCATTTTAATTCATTATCGTCATATTAGAAAAGTTACATTTTACTTTTCTCAGTTTTACGCAACTTTCGTACGTTTTACGTATTACGCGTTTTAGACCCACGTTTTCAGTTTTAACAGGGTTTAAGCAACCCGATTGAACTTACCACTCATTTTATATTTTATTATGGAGTATAATAATAAGTTAAATCATTCCTATAAGTTTCGTATTTTTGCGATACCCAGTTTTACGTTTCGTGACCTAATAACTTACCGTTAGCAATTACCGGGACCAAAACTCACTCCGTAAAAGCAAGATAATGCAAGAAACTTATCAAGCTTCTCATGAAATCTTCATGAAGCTTATCAAGGAAGGAACCAATGGCATGTGGCTTGATCCTAGCCATTGATTCCTAAGATCATTACAAGTGTAAAATTTTATTTACAAAACTATCCTAAATTTTTCCTATAAATACTAACCTAAAACTACACTAATATTTGCACCCTCCTTTCTTATAAACCTAAAGTCCTAAACCCTAAACGCAATTCTATTAGATTTTTGTAAGAACACTCTTGTGTTCTTGAGAAGAAACTAGGTTTTGATCTTGTTTTCTTCAAGTTTTCAAGAAAGAGACGTTATAATCTTCAAATAACTTCAAGTCTCCAAAAAGACTTTGTTATTATCTTCAAATCACTTCGGGTTTCCAAAAAGGCGTCGTTATAATCTTATTCTAGTTTCGGGTTTTCGAAGGATTCCAAGGGAGGAATTGTTCTAGTTCTTGTTCTTAGATCCTTGAATTCCTTTCTTAAGTGAAAGCCAAAAGTTGTAAGAAAACTAACACCCACTCCTGCTCAACATCATTTATATGTTTCTTACCTTTATTTCATGCTATATATGGTCCTTATATTATGTTCATGATTTAAATACTTATGGACTTTGTTAAGTTTATTTATTGTATTTATAAACTCTTAATGTGTCATATAATCAAATAAGCAAAATATATTTTCTATCGAATACTACAACACTAGGGAGCTTTATGTGAGGGGTTTCATTTGGGTAAACGGATCGACGAGTTGCTGGATTTACGAATTAAAGTGTCCTAGCTCCTCGAACGTTTGCTACATGACCTCTGAATCATGATGGCCCGAACGGTAGTACAAGATATACAAACCAAACGTGTTTCATAAACCATGTTCATACAACGACCTACACGACACACTAAGTAACTACATCATGAACAATATGCAAGACATATATATGCACATTTTGTATTCTTAGACATTATTCCAACCTAAGTCGCAACGTTCTATTATAGGTTGCACTTAGAGGTTTCCCGGCTTATCCATCGAATTCATTAAGGCACTAAGACACCATCCAACTCACGGTGAGTTCATAGCCCCACTTTCTATTACTTAATTGTTTTACAAACCCTTGGGGGGAATACATGCTATTTTAACCGAACACAATGCTTTGAAATTGTATGCTATCTGATTGTTTTATTATCACTAAGTACCATCATTGCCAATCAAAGTCCCCATATCATGAACCATTTAATCACTAGGATAGTGAGCGCGAATATTGTGAATAGGCCTATTGGGATTGACGAATCCCGTTTGTATTAACCCGGTCCGGTAATCAAACGCACTATATTTGAGTCTTAGGTATGTTGGCAAAGTACCTACAGGGGCAATCAGCCGATCGATATTGGCACACGTTAACGTATTGGTTACATGAGATTAGTGAATAATAATAACTGTTTTGTTTTTCCAACCATGAGTGTGAATTTATAACTCACACTACCAACATATTGTGTTCAACTCCATAACAAACTCTATGAATATCACTCAACCTTTGTGTTGACAGTTTTAAGCATGTATTTCAGGTGCATAAATGATCAAGGATGGCACGGAGGGGCACGGACTCAATCAAGAAGGCTATAACTTATTTTATCATTCAAAACGACATCAAATGACTTTATATTGATGTATTTTGTAAACATGGAACCTTTTGGGACCTATCTTGTAAACTCTGATATATTATTTGAATGATAAATCCTTTTTAAAATGATTCAGTTAGAGATCGTTTTCTATTATTATAACTGTTGTGCCGTCGAGTAACACCTAGTTTGAATTCCGCTGCATCATTGAATTGGGGTGTTACAGATTGGTACCAGAGCCATGGTTGTAGGGAAACGGGTCTAAGTGAGACTTAAACTATAACCACCTTTACAAGCAAAAACATTTTATAGCCTTCCGCTCTTCGTGCCTTCCATCCTTCAGACGATCATGGACTTGTTAAGCATTTTATTACTTCACAAACATGTTAGCATATGAATATATGTACCCTTACTTGAGCATTTCTCCGTAGACATTTTATTACTACACAAACATGTTAGCATATTGATATATGTACCCTTGGCACATTTGAGCATTTCACGTAAGCATGTTATGCTACGCAAACATATTAACATATTGATACATACACACTTGTCATATTTGAACATTTCTCGTAAGCATTAGATTTATTCTAACATCATAATCCTTATTGTAGACATCATGTCTGTACCTCCATCACCCGATCACATTCCCGCTATGCCCGCTCACTTACCATTTCTTCCCGGACTCAATGATCCCTATCTTGAAGCACTTGATTATGACAATGAGGAAGAACCTTATGAGGATTTAATCAGTGACGAAGAGGAAGAAATGGAAGAAGATCCGGACGAAGATCCCGAAATGGACATAGACGAGGAAGAAGAGGAGGAACTACCAGTGGTACGACCATTATCACCATTAACCTCACCACATCCTGTCTCCGTATCCTCCTCCGAATCAAATCATAATACTCCCACTCGAGGTCCAAAGTCCACATATGAAATCGGCGGATCATCCAAACTCACACCTACATTCATAAATTCTGCCCAGTACGATGTATACTGCTTGAAACAAGGCCTTGACCTAACTCTACATAAACTTCAAAACATAACACGCCAAATGAATGACTATGAACCCAAGGTTAATGCAGCCAAAATGGAAGCCGTTAATGCACGGCAACGCCTCGATTTGTATATCCTTGATTCAAGCTATGTAAAGGAAGACTTGACTCTTGTTCAGGATATAGTCTTGGATCCTTTAACCGGCTTGGATGACATCTAAATGCGAGTAGAAAAAGCTCAAGCCCAAGACGCGGCCCAAATTCACGCACTACAATACCACCTAACGGCAGCAGAGGTCCGATTGGATGTTGCCAACTTCGACCGATACCAACTCAAGAACGAGTTGTATGCCGTGCAACAAAGGTTACATCAACGGGAAGTCGATGAGATTCGCCCGAATGAATGTGTGGATGTGCTAACTACTTATGGAAACACCGATCCGTCCGAATCCTCCAACTAGAAGTAGACTAGTGTTATAGTTATCTTTTGTACTACTAAACTGAGTAGATTCAGTTAGTAAACTCTGTAAATCTATGTAATAGCTAGCGGTAGTAAAATGTTGTAATTACTAACTGAAAGTATCAGTTAGTAAATTTTGAAGAAGCTTGTAATAGGTTTCGATTTTGTAATCAATCAACGTATATGAATAAAACTCTGCTTTGTATTATCATGTGTTATAATCTAAACCTCCAACATAATTATTCTATCATTTCCATCGAAAATCATGCTTATTCTACCAACCCTATACTTATGACATACCTTTTTATGTTATAGCATCATGGCGCCAAAGAAGAGTACACCACCAACAATGACTCAAGCCGCCATCAACAAACTAGTTAAAGATAGTGTGAAAGCCGCACTCGAAGCTGAACGCGCAGCCGTAGCTGCAGCAGCTGCTGAAGCTGCTCTGAATAACACAGCCAACCATAACACTGAAGGACCAAACCCAACTGGCCTTCCAGTGATAAATTTGGATTCGGTACCTAAGGGCTGCACATTCAAGGACTATTTGAACTACAGACCCACTAATTTCAAGGTACTGAAGGAGCCGTAGGTTTGACCCGCTGGTTTGAAAAATGCGAGTCAGTATTTTCAATCAGAAAATGTGTCGAGGAGGATAAAGTTAAATTTGCCACCAGTACACTAATGGATGAGGCATTATCATGGTGGAACTCGGTATCTCAACCAATAGGCATTGAAACTGCTTATAAGATTTCTTGGGATAATTTGAAGAACATGATGATCAAAGAATACTGCCCCCGCAGTGAAATTCAGAAGTTAGAAGTGGAATTCTGGAATCTTGTTGTTAAAGGGAATGACATCCTAACTTACAACCGTCGATTCCAAGAATTGAGGATACTATGTCCAGCAATGGTTTCAACAACTGAGAAACTGTTGGAAAGATATATCTGGGGACTCCCACCAAGCACACAAGGGAACGTGACTGCATCCGCTCCCAAGGCACTTGATGAAGCTATGCGATTGGCTCGCAATCTCACGGATCAAGTGGTGCGATCGGGAGCTACCCAAAAGCAAAACCTCAACAACAACACCACTACCACCAACAACTCCAACTACCATAACAACAATAACAATAGAAACAACAACAATAAGTGACCATGGGATGGTAACCGTGGAGGTAATAACAACAACAACCCAACCCGAAACAACAACCATCATAACCAGCAAAACAAAAGACAAGAAGCCGCAACGGCTTATGTTGCTGCACCAACCGGAGGTGGATATACTGGGAACCAACCACAGTGCACTAAGTGCAACTATCATCATGTAGGTCCCTGCCCCGCCAAGTGCAACAAGTGTCAAAGGCCGGGACATCTTACCAAGGATTGTAAAAACAGGGCGACTGGAGCTAACACTCAGCCTATAGTTACATGTTTTGGGTGTGGCGAAAAAGGACACTTCCGCAACCATTGTCCTCAAAACCATGGTCAACAAGGCGGAGGTGCTCGTGGTAGAGCCTACATCATGGGCAACGGTGAACCACAACAGGATCTGAATGTGGTTACTGGTACCTTCTCACTCAATAACATTCCTGTTAAAGTCTTATTCGATTCTGGTGCTGATATGAGCTTTTTATCTACTAGAATTGCGCCTTTACTTGGTATCACACCAATCACTCTAAACATAAATTACAGTATTGAACTAGCTAACGGTAACTTAGTAAATACTAATACCGTAATGATATGTGTCTAAATACACATATATTTACCTTGTTTAAACCTACATAAACAGCCAAAAACACTTTGAAAAGTCAAATAATACAGAAAATATCATAAAATGTGTTTTTATATGATTCAGGAACAAAAAAGATTGAAAACAGGTGAAAAATGAGCAAAGTTCACATAATTGTCATTTTCAGTCCCTGAAGTTTCACAAATTGGCAGAATTAGTCCCTGAAGGTTTATTTTGAAAGAAAATGTCAACAAAGGTCCTTGGAGTTCACAAGTTGTCACAATTGGTCCTTGGGTGAAAAGATTGAAGAAATTACAAGATTAGTCCCTCAAGTTTGACAAATGGCAAAAATAGTCCCTGGGCATTCAAAAATGGAAAATTACATCTATGGCCCTTGTACTATTCACAATTTACAAATTATACCCCTTGGATAACCTTTGGAAAGTTGACAACTCACACCCTTCAACAATTCGGAAATTACAAAATTGGTCCTTATGGTTATATATACAAACCGGTCCCCCTTTATTATAAATAACCCAACACCCTTTTATTATTAAAACCCAAATCCAAACCCAGTCCAATAAACCACCAGGCCCAACTTCCTTTATATATAAACCCGGATCCAATAACACCCTTATTTAAATATCAGGGTCAAACCCAAGTTTGACCCATCTTCTTCTTCATACCACCCCGCCAAAACCACCATAGCCCACCTTATCTCTGCCATACCACCCTCCTCCTTCCCAATACACTCCCTAACAAACCAAAAGCATTTAATGCTTCCCTCCCCCTCACAAGTTATCAGACCAAGTGGTTTTCCCACTTTAACCATTTTGGCGCCAAAATTACAAATGGACGAATAGGATGAATTGGAAGCTAACAAGTGGTGGGATTTGATCAGTAAGGTGAGGAGAGACTTTTTGGATTGCTATAAAAGAAGAAGAAGACAGAAGAAATATTTTGTCACTAGTTTTAGACCAAATTCGTAGTGTAAATTTAATTTTCAGTTTCAACTTAAGTTTAATTGTCATTTCATGTTTGTTTCAAAGTCCTTTGTACTTATTTACTTCTGTATTGTACCAACTCTTTAAGTTAATGAAAATTCAAGTTTCTAAGTTCCCTGTTAAATTCGAATCCAGTTAATTATCAATTAAAAAGCTTATTATCTGTTTTCATAAGCTCATATAAGCTAAATATAGCTTAGTGTGAGCTTATTGTAGTTCATAATTGTTCTAATTCTAGTTTCCAAGAAAGTCAACTAAAGTCAACCTGGAGGTCAAAATAAGCTGTCTGGGGATAGAAGCTAATCTGGATGGTTTTTCTGGTTTCTAGCTTGTTGACAACAAGCTAGGAGTGGTTTCTGGTCCTTGTTCATCTTTTCATAAGCCAATTTCAGTTGTAAGCCTTTATTTGATTTTTGCTTAATTTCTATTGTCATTGTGCAATAGCTTATTTCTAGTTTATTTCTGTCATTTACTGCTTATTATCAATTATAAGTTATCTTTCATCAGTGTTTCAATATTAAATAGTCATAGTCTTTATTTTCACTTAAAAAACTTATAAAAGCCAAAAATAGCCTTAAGTAGCATAGCTTATTATCTAGCTTAATTTTGTCTTAAAAGTTGTTCATCAGTGCTTAATTAAGTTAGTAAAACCTTTTTAATAAACACCATAAGTTAAAAAGGCCATTTTCATTTGAAAACCAAGACAGACCCTTGTTAAAGGGGTGTTTGGCTGTTTTTAGTCAAGTGGGTCAAACCCATAGTTACTGTTCCATTACCACAATCCCAACTTTGTACCAGCTTATTTTGACCATTATAAGTTGTTTCTAGGGTCTGATAAGCCATTTTAATAGAAAAGATAGATTTGAGGGGTCTGAGGGAATTTCAGCCTTTAAAAAGCTCATATAAGCCAATAGGAGCTATAAGCTCTTTTGGTCCTTTTCCTTGGCTTCTCTGAGTTCACCTTAGTCCATTTAGTAATATCCAATAGCTCAAAAACCTTTGTGCCCTCTGCACATAAGTCTGCACAAAAAAACTCATTCCTGCTGATCAGTGTATACTGAGCAGTCTAGGCTGTTTTTCTCAGCTGATTTCTAGCTTAACTAGATAAGCTGAGACTTTGATTTTTGGTTCACAAGTAGTTCATATAGTAGGCTTTTAGTTTCTGAGCTTGGATTCCATTTCCTAGCTTATCAGATAGCTTAAATCAGGCCTGCAAATTTTCCTCAGCAGTACCTTTTTCACACTAGCAGTACCTTGCATAATTTTTCCCACCTGATCTTGTGCTTAATTGGACTTCAATTGGCATGTTTGAGATAGGGCTTTTTGGTTTTTAAGATACCCAATAGTACTAGCTAGCTTTTGCCCCCATTAGTTTGCATCTCAGTAGCTTATTGGTGTGCTTAATCTGCCTTGCAATTTGGCCATTATTCTGCTGTTTCTGCTGAAAGCTTTGCAACTGCTCATCTGCTTTTCAGCTTATTTCATTGTGCTTATTTGTATTTTTAAGTTGTTTTAAGCTTATTTAAGTTGTTTGTACTTGTCCTGAGCATTTGGTTAATTTTTGTGCTTATTAGCTTATTTTTAGCTTATTAGCCCAACTGCTTATCTGCCCATCTGCTTATCAGGGCTTATTAGACTTTTGATTTTAATTTTCCTAGCTTTCAAATATTAATTTAGACTTATCCTGAATTTTTTAGATTTTTCCTAAGTCATTTGATATTTTTAATCTTTTTAATTAGTTTATAATAGTAATTAAATCATATAAATAAAATAATAATCAAAAAAATATAATTCTAATTTTCATAATTTTCTTTCATTAATTAGATTCTAGGAAAAATATAATCATATTTTTAGACCTTAAGAAAAACAAAAACAGAAAAATAGTGATAACTTCTATTTAATAGAATTTATCTTTTTAAATTTTAATTAAGCAAGTTTCATTTTTATAATTTTCTTAGCTTCTTTTCACTTAATAATATTTATAGAAAAAGTTTTAGATTTTTCTTTGTTCATTTAGTATTTATTATAAATTTAAATAGTTTAAAAAGTAATTAAATAATAAATAATTAATAATAATTAGATAAAAAGTATAAAAAATATAATTTTAGTTTTAAAATAAGTTTTAAATAATTTTACATTTGTAATATTAGATTTCATAATATTTCAGTTTTTGTCCCATTTTAGATTTCTCGTTGCGCGTTTTTAGTTTAATTCGCGTTTAATTTTATTGTGTATATTTGTTTCTCATTTGTTATTTAGAATTATTAAAAAAGCAAAATCTCATATCTAATCATCAGTCACTCTAATCCTAGCTTTCCACAGTTTGCCCATTCACACCTCGTTGGGAAACGATCCGGGTAATCACTTACCTGGTCTCACACTACACACGAACGTGGGTTTTTGCAAGTATCCTTTTTCACAAAGGGGTGATTTGTATTTATTCACGTGTATCCGCTGTCTGCATTTATTTATAAGTGTATTCAGCACGGATCACGTAATCCCAGACTGTACCCTTAATCTCTTAGACCACCCATTTAACATCAACCTTATGCCAATCAAACTTGGAAGTTTTGATGTAGTCATCGGCATGGATTGGCTATCTAAACATCAAGCTAACATCATCTGTGGTGAAAGGGTTGTTCACATTCCTTGTGACATTGAAACTTTGGTCATCCGTGGTGATCAAAGTGAAACCCGATTAAATATCATCTCATGTATCAAAACCTTGAAATACATTGAGAGAGGATGTTATGCCTTCCTGGCACACGTAACCGAAAAGAAATCCAAAGAAAGACATCTTGAAGATGTTCCCATCGCACGTGAATTTCCCAAAGTCTTTCCCGAAGACTTACCCGGACTTCCACCAAATAGTCAAATAGAATTCCAAATTGATTTAATACCAGGAGCGGCGCCAGTAGCCCGCGCACCTTACAGACTAGCACCATCAGATATGCAAGAGCTATCAAATCAATTACAAGAACTTTCGGACAAGGGATTTATTCGACCTAGTTCCTTACCTTGGGGAGCTCCCGTCTTGTTCGTAAAGAAGAAAGATGGATGATGAACTCAAATAAGTACATTTTATTACCATCATTTATCCTATTTATTTGACTTATTTTATTATATTATCTATGAGAATTGATACGTTAATGTTTACTTTTGTAATTCTCAGGTAAAAACAAGTATTATGTGAAACTTGGCGATTTTGGACTAATTATGGAGCAAAACAAGCAAGAAGTTAAGAGTCTATTGAAATGTACAAGATCAAGACCATTCTGCTCCAGATACGCCGCATCCTACTTATTATATACGGCGCATCACTATCAAGATTTCACAAGTTATAATCCAAGACGGCAAAGGACATGCGCCGCATACAAGAATAGAGTTACGCCGCATCTTCTGGCGGTGTACGAATATTCCTGAATATATTAATCTTGGACCCCACGCGAAGTTAAGTCAATGCGCCGCATCTACTTATTCGATGCGCCGCATCTAACCCTCAGATAGAAACTATAAATACCCCAAAGTCAGACGAATTTCGAGACTTTTGGTTCGTGCAATATACCAAATACGAGACAGAAACCCTAGGCCGAATTCAGACGAAGTAGCAACACAAGACACACCCTAAACGAAGATACAAGAGCTGTAAGAAGGTCCTGCATGTATTCAATTCGTTAAGTAGTTTTGTTTTATTGTATTAGTACACTTTAATTTATCAGGATTGATGGGCTTGTGTCATTGATTTAATCATGCACTTCAACTCCCCTTAAAATTGCTTTCCCATTAATTAAAGTTTATATGTTGATGTCTTTGGTGACTTTTATTAGTGCATTGATAACCTCTGTGTCTAGCTGAGCATTGATCGGGTCGCCATGCCTCTGTCCTCGCCTATTTATTCTATCGCCTATGTATTCTATCGTCTGTAGAAAAGTAGGAAGAAAGGGTAATTAGGATAGACATAAGTAATCATTAAGGGTTTACTCGCCGATAAGATTAGAGCCAACGAGAAAGGGTTAATTACATACACTTCATATAAAACTAGCAATAAAACAAGTGACAAGCTACTTAATTATCAGGACAGGTCTTCTTATTGTCTCAAGTATCTATCTGTATACGTGTGTGCTAATCGCTGATTCGCGCTTATTAGTTTAGTTTATATTTAATCATAACCAAACCGTGCCAGTCTCTCAGGCTGAAACCCCCTTGCGTTAGATTAGGTTGTATAGCTAACTTAAGATATTAAAATACTGATTAGAATAACTAGATAATACGTTCCACTCTTAGTGATCGACACTCTACTTACCATTATATTCATACTGACCGGGTACACTGCTCGTTAAAGTGTGTGTTATATTGATAAGTCGGCTAAATATAAATTTAAAACTTGAATACTGCTAAAACCACAACGACATACCGTGGGTATAAAAATTAGAGCATAACAGCACACGCATCAAGTTTTTGGCGCCGTTTCCGGGGAGTGAATTGTTATTATCTGTTAATTTGATTAGTATTTTAATTAGGTTTTTCTTTTTAATTTTTAATTCTAACCGCTAATTCTGTTATATATTAGGTTAATTTGCATTCATTGTATTATTTGCATATTTTCTGTTTTTGTGTGTTTTTATCTTTTGTTTATTTTTGTTTGTTTTTATTTTTGTTTTTCTTTTTATTTTTCTGTATTCTGCTATCGTTGTACTGAGCTAATTCAAACGATACGGCGCATCTATTTTCATAGATACGGCGTATAGCGTTTAATTTTTATAAAATACAACGCGTTTAAAAAATTCGAGTACGACGCATCTTTCCCCAAGATACGGCGTATTCTGTTTTTAATAAGAAATTTTTCTAAACCCTAACGCCATACGACGCATCTGTTTTAACAGATACGACGTATTTTCTATTTAAATTAAAAACAGTTTTTCGAATTATTGAACAAAAGCGACGCATCGATCTTTATCGATACGGCGCATCTACTGAATCAAAAATCTTGTATTTTGAAACGTAGCGAAAATACGGCGAATTAGCTTTTGTTAATACGACGCATTTAATTTTAATAAATATAATCGATTTTTGATAATTTGAACTTGATACGGCGCGTTCTAATTCATAAGCGGCGTATCTGTTTTCTGAATTTAAGTCTGATTTATTTTTAACGATTATAAGATACGGCGCATCCTATTTATAGGATACGGCGCATCGTCTTCAGATATCAGTAACTTTTATTTATCCCGAACGGAGAAAATTCTAATCATCTTTCCTGTCTCTTAGAAATTGTTTACTTCGAAGCCTATTTGTTTTGTGTTTCAGGAATCATGATTGATATTTTCCCAAGCTGGTTCGGAGGACCAAGGATCAAACTTACAATCGACGAGATTATATCAAAGTTTACCCAAGAAAGCGGAAAGGAACTATTGCTGAAAGAACAAAACAATATGATTAGAGAAGTGACGATTGAGGTGCACCAATTGTCAAGGGTGATTAAAGGAGTTTTGTTCCAAAGGCACGACCTAAAGGGAAATACCTTGATAATTACATCGACAACGCTGATAACAAAGTTGTCGAGTTTGAACCAGAACTACTGGAACAGGAGCTGAACGTGAGTCTAACTTGAAGACTCTGGAATAAAGACAAGTGCTGACCGGGAGACAACCCGGAAATTTTTTACTATTCTGTTCTGTGTCGAGTCAGTCAGGCCCGCAGAAGATACGGCGCATCTCAATCCTGAGATGCGACGCATCTCCTGCACTGGTCATATCTTATTTAATTTTATGCATTTTTATTTTTGACTTTAAAACTTTCCGTCAGTTTATTTTAATGCGGCGCATCCCTGGTTAAGGATGCGACGCATCTTTTATTCTGATTCGTATTTATTCCAGGCTCAATACGGCGTATCTTCTTCCATAAGATACGGCGTATCGACTGACCTGATGATTTTCAGTTTAATTTTTATGTTTTATTTTCGCTAACTACTAATGTATTATGCAAGTTTGAACCTTCTTAACTCAGGTGTGTTAAAGTCTTGATGGTATTATAGATTCCTGCATTTCCTGTGGATACATCAATTATGAAGCTTAAACGTTCTCATCCACAAGAAAGATGATTTTTGCTCTTAAACAAACAATGGAGGATCATACCGAGCAAATCTCAGGGGAGTTTTTCTGTTCTAATTCTTTTATTTTCCAGTTTTTAATCTTTTATACAAACAACGAGGACGTTGTTTAACTTAAGTGGGGGGATTGGAGAATTAGAACACTTACTTGTCCTAAACTTTTTTAAAATATGCTTAAAATGCGCTTAATATATCAAAATTTAAAATTTTTAGCATGTTTTTGTTTAAGTCTAAATTACATAGCTGCACACATGACATTATTTCAAAAATTGTGAACTTTTCAAAATTCACAAATCTATGAGTGTGCCGGTGACTTGTAAACTTTAGAACTTGGCTTGTATACTATTCGAGACCACCATAATAAGTATTATTTATATAATTGGAATGACTTGTCTAAATTGGTAAATTTCTAGGATTACACCCAAATAGCCTTTATATGTTATGTGTTATTAGCTAACTACACTGGTTAGTTAACCCCCCGTATAAACCTTTTGTTACTCTCACTTTTAGAGTAAGATACCCCTAGAAAAACACTCAGAGCCATTCCTTTCGTTTCTTACACCTTTGTTATAATGTTTCGTTACACCCTTACACCTTAGCCTACCCTGTATATTAAAATCCGTGGTTGGTTAATTGCTTTAGGCAAAGTGTGTTTCCTTACATTACCTGTGTTCGCGTGCGTAATTCATTATCTATGGTTAGGTCGGGAAATTGCACAATGCAATTGGAGTGAAAGTAAATATTGTATATCTTTGAGTTTATTTTTCGTGTGTTTACTACTTTCACTATTACCGTTATTTCTGAAGTCATGAAAAGATTATCCAGAGTTATCGTTATAGTGATGTGGTGAAATTTTACACATCTATGTTTATGTTTAAAGTTAAAAAAAAAAAAAAAGAAAAAAAGAAAAAAAAAAGAATAAGAAAAAGGAAAAGTTGGAAGTTTATTTTAAACAACTTATGTAAAGTTTTGTATTAAGTGGTCGATATCACCACTATTTGTTATATTATATTTATGGATTGAATGGGAGTTGGCCGTTATGGGAACGCCAACTAAGGTTATTCTTTGATTGAGATCTTGTTGAGTATAATTCGTGTCTACCTAAAGCGTGTGTTTCAAGTGTTAAAGCGTGAGTTATTCAATGATATGAGTCTTATTCATGGGATGGTTGGGAAAGCAATTTACCACACTTAGGATTTTTATTTATCTGTTTTGTTTATTTTTCATTTTACACCAATTTATATCTCAAATATTATCCATACCCTATATTATTCTTTATCCAAACCTTTGATTTATTGAGATTAGGGATTTGAGCAATCTTAAGTATCGTAGTCGTGGATTCGGCTATGTATTTATGATTTTGTCGCCCTTTTTAATATAATATTATTGGTAAAGATTACTTGGTCCTATCTTTAGCCTATTCGAGTTAAGGATTTGAGCAATTGCAAGTATCGTGTTCGTGGATTCGATCATGTATTTGTGATTTTGTCGCCTTTTCTGGAATTTGAGAACGATAGAGATTAAGAAGAATGATTAACCCTTAACCTACAAACCCTTTTTACCGCTTTAGACTTGTTATTCCTTGGCTTTAGTGGAGGAGATGCGTATACTTGCCAAGCTTATGATAGAATATTTGTCACGACTGGACAGTTAAACGATTAGATTTGCTTTTATCAAAATATTTTATTTTATTTCTAATTCGTTAAGTGTTTGGTTGTGTGATTATGACAAAATGAATACATGCTTAAATATAAAAATAAATCCTAATATCTTTTAGGATACATTTTCATAAGATTAATTCTAAGGTTTACTTGGGGACAAGTAAAGTTCAAGTGGGGGGATATTTGATGAACTTAAATAAGTATATTTTATTACCATCATTTATCCTATTTATTTGACTTGTTTTATTATATTATCTGTGAGAATCGATACGTTAATGTTTACTTTTGTAATTCTCAGGTAAAAACAAGTATTATGTGAAACTTGGCGATTTTGGACTAATTATGTAGCAAAACAAGCAAGAAGTTAAGAGTCTACTGAAATGTACAAGATCAAGACCATTCTGCTCCAGATACGCCGCATCCTACTTATTATATACGGCGCATCACTATCAAGATTTCACAAGTTATAATCCAAGACGGCAAAGGACATGCGCCGCATACAAGAATAGAGTTACGCTGCATCTTCTGGCGGTGTACGAATATTCCTGAATATATTAATCTTGGACCCCACGCGAAGTTAAGTCAATGCGCCGCATCTACTTATTCGATGCGCCGCATCTAACCCTCAGACAGAAACTATAAATACCCCAAAGTCAGATGAATTTCGAGACTTTTGGTTCGTGCAATATACCAAATACGAGACAGAAACCCTAGGCCGAATTCAGACGAAGTAGCAACACAAGACACACCTTGAACGAAGATACAAGAGCTGTAAGAAGGTCCTGCATGTATTCAATTCATTAAGTAGTTTTGTTTTATTGTATTAGTACACTTTAATTTATCAGGATTGATGGGCTTGTGTCATTGATTTAATCATGCACTTCAACTCCCCTTAAAATTGCTTTCCCATTAATTAAAGTTTATATGTTGATGTCTTTGGTGACTTTTATTAGTGCATTGATAACCTCTGTGTCTAGCTGAGCATTGATCGGGTCGCCATGCCTCTGTCCTCACCTATTTATTCTATCGCCTATGTATTCTATCGTCTGTAGAAAAGTAGGAAGAAAGGGTAAGTAGGATAGACATAAGTAATCATTAAGGGTTTACTCGCCGATAAGATTAGAGCCAACGACAAAGGGTTAATTTCATACACTTCATATGAAACTAGCAATAAAACAAGTGACAAGCTACTTAATTATCAGGACAGGTCTTCTTATTGTCTCAAGTATCTATCTGTGTACGTGTGTGCTAATCGCTGATTCGCGCTTATTAGTTTAGTTTATATTTAATCATAACCAAACCGTGCCAGTCTCTCAGGCTGAAACCCCCTTGCGTTAGATTAGGTTGTATAGCTAACTTAAGATATTAAAATACTGATTAGAATAACTAGATAATACGTTCCACTCTTAGTGATCGACACTCTACTTACCATTATATTCATACTGACCGGGTACACTGCTCGTTAAAGTGTGTGTTATTGATAAGTCGGCTAAATATAAATTTAAAACTTGGATACTGCTAAAACCACAACGACATACCGTGGGTATAAAAATTAGAACATAACAGCACACGCATCAATGGATCATTACGAATGTGCATTGATTATCGTGAACTAAACAAGTTAACAATAAAGAACCGATACCCATTACCAAGAATTGATGATTTATTCGATCAGTTACAAGGTTCAACCTATTACTCCAAAATTGACCTACGATCAGGTTACCATCAAGTTAAGGTTCGTGAGGAAGATATTCCAAAAACAGCCTTTAGGACACGATATGGTCACCATGAATTCCAAGTAATGCCATTAGGGTTGACTAACGCACTGGTAGTATTCATGGATCTCATGAATCGAGTGTGTAAGCCATACCTAGAAAATTTTGTGATAGTATTCATCGACGATATTCTTATCTACTCCAAAAACGAAGAAGAACACAAACAACATCTAAGAACAATTTTAGGGTTACTCAAGGAAGAGAAATTGTATGCGAAATTTTCAAAATGTGAATTTTGGATTCGTTCGGTACAATTCCTTGAGCATGTGATTGACAACACTGGTTTACACATCGATCCCGCTAAAATTGAAGCTATCAAAGACTGGCCAACACCTACCACACCTATAGAAATTCGTCAATTTCTAGGACTAGCTGGGTATTACCGAATGTTTATCGTAGGATTTTCCTCAATAGCAAAACCTTTGACCCAGCTAACCCAGAAAAACAAGAAGTACATTTTGAACAAAGATGAAGAAGAAGCCTTCCAAATTCTCAAACAAAAACTTTGTAGTGCCCCTATTCTAGCATTGCCAGATGGGATCGAAGATTTTGTAGTCTACTGTGATGCATCGCACCAAGGTTTGGGTGCCGTGTTGATGCAACGTGAGAAAGTCATGGCTTATGCTTCACGACAACTCAAGAAACATGAGGAAAACTACACCACTCATGACTTAGAGTTAGGAGCTGTAGTCTTTGCACTAAAAATCTGGAGACACTATGTATACGGTACTAGATGTACTGTGTTCACCGATCACAAAAGTCTTCAACACATCTTGAATAAAAAAGAACTAAACATGAGGCAACGTCGATGGTTGGAATTACTAAGTGATTACGACTGCGATATTCGCTACCATCCAGGAAAGGCAAACGTAGTAGCTGACGCCCTGAGCCGAAAGGAACAGGTTAAACCATTACGAGTCCGAGCCTTAGTCTTTACCATAAATTCCAATTTTCCCGCTCAAATTCTTCACGCTCAAGCTGAAGCGGTGAAACAAGAAGACATCAAAAAGGAAAAGTTAGACGGCATGATACAGAAGAAATTCGAAACCCGTTCAAACGAAACTCTATGCTTCGAAGGTCGAAGTTGGTTACCACTTTATGGTGGCCTACGAGACTTGATCATGCATGAATCTCATAAATCTAAATATTCCGTACATCCAGGATCTGATAAGATGTATCAGGATCTTAAACAACTCTATTGGTGGCCAAACATGAAGGCCGATATTGCAGCATACGTTGGCAAATGTCTTACATGCTCCAAAGTAAAAGCCGAACATCAAAAACCATCCGGTCCATTACAACAACCAGAGATTCCTATGTGGAAATGGAAATGAATTACAATGGACTTCATTATCAAGCTTCCAAAGACATCAAGCGGTTATGAATCCATCTGGGTCATAGTTGATCGTCTTACAAAGTCCGCACACTTTTTACCAATTAAAGAGACATACAAAATGGATCAGTTAACCAGACTGTACATTAAAGAAGTAGTCTCAAGACATGGTGCACCAATATCTATCATATCTGACCGAGACGGCAGATTCATCTCAAACTTCTGGCAGTCACTTCAAGACGCCTTTAGAACAAAGCTAGACATGAGTACAGCGTATCACCCTCAGACCGATGGTCAGAGTGAACGAACTATTCAAACGCTGGAAGACATGCTTCGAGCTTGTATAATCGACTTTGGAAAAGGATGGGATACTCACCTGCCATTAGTCGAATTCTCCTACAACAACAGTTATCACGCAAGTATCAAGGCAGCACCATTTGAGGCACTTTACGGATGAAAGTGTCGTTCACCTGCCTATTGGGCCGAAGTGGGAGATGTTCAACTCACTGGTCCAGAACTCATTTGTGAAACAACGGAGAAGATTGTACAAATCAGGAATTGACTTCAAGCCGTAAGAGATCGACAGAAAAGTTTTGCCGATACACGACGCAGACCCCTAGAATTCCAAGTCGGGGATAGGGTTATGCTAAAGGTATCGCCTTGGAAAGGCTTGGTACAATTCGGTAAACGAGGAAAACTAAACCCAAGTTACATCGGACTATTCAAAATCCTAGCCAGGGTTGGTCCAGTTGCGTACAGACTTGAGCTTCCATCCGAACTCAGTAGTGTACACCCCACTTTTCATGTATCTAATCTGAAGAAATGCTTATCAGATGAATCACTCATCATTCCACTCGATGAAATCTAACTCAACGATGATCTTCAATTCATCGAGGAACCAGTAGAAATCATGGACCGAGAGGTCAAACAACTCAAACAAAGCCGAATTCCAATTGTCAAAGTTCGTTGGAACTCACGACGTGGTCCAGAATACACATGGGAACGAGAGGACCAAATACGTCAGAAATACCCACACCTTTTTACCAACAATGCTTCTACACCCAACGCAAATTGATCTCCGGGACGGAGCTCTCTTAAGGGGTGGAGACTGTAACAATTCGCATTTCAGGTTAATTTCTATTCCCAAAATTTTTACTATTCACTTGCACTATTCATTTCCGAATTTTTTTTTTCATATTCTCGTGAGATAAATTATTTCCATGATAAAATAAAAGTTTGACGCTCATCGGATCATTTTCGCAAAAGTTATTAAGAATCTATACGTTTGGTTTAAACGTCGTTTAAACATCCTGCGCATAACAAAAACCAGCTGCGCCAATTTTCCTCGCATCAGAATAATGTTTAGTACACTCACAATCAATTAGGGAATTTTTTATAATTAAGTTAAAATGTTACCAAATAGACCCTGTGTCTTGCAGAACTAAACTTGCGTTTTAAGCACTTTTACTTATCCGCAACCTTAGCTTTTACCTGCACCATATTTTCTAAGGCATTTAGAAGCTTTTGTATTATTGGAAAAGTCAACATATTTTCCCTCCTCCTTTGACCAAAAATCATTCCTTGATTTTTAGGCTTACGGTTTTAGGTCTAAAGAACATTTAACACCAACCGACACTAGACTGAGCCCAGTCTAGACATAATAGGCCATTTTAATTCATTATCGTCATATTAGAAAAGTTACATTTTACTTTTCTCAGTTTTACGCAACTTTCGTACGTTTTACGTATTACGCGTTTTAGACCCGCGTTTTCAGTTTTAACAGGGTTTAAGCAACCCGATTGAACTTACCACTCATTTTATATTTTATTATGGAGTATAATGATAATTTTAATCATTCCTACAAGTTTCGTATTTTTCGATACCCGGTTTTACGTTTCGTGACCTAATAACTTACCGTTAGCAATTACCGGGACCAAAACTCACTCCGTAAAAGCAAGATAATGCAAGAAACTTATCAAGCTTCTCATGAAAGCTTCATGAAGCTTATCAAGGAAGGAACCAATGGCATGTGGCTTGATCCTAGCCATTGATTCCTAAGATCATTACAAGTGTAAAATTTTATTTACAAAACTATCCTAAATTTTTCCTATAAATACTAACCTAAAACTACACTAATACTTGCACCCTCCTTTCTTATAAACCTAAAGTCCTAAACTCTAAAGGCAATTCTATTAGATTTTTGTAAGAACACTCTTGTGTTCTTGAGAAGAAACTAGGTTTTGATCTTGTTTTCTTCAAGTTTTCAAGAAAGAGACGTTATAATCTTCAAATAACTTCAAGTCTCCAAAAAGACTTTGTTATTATCTTCAAATCACTTCGGATTTCCAAAAAGGCGTCGTTATAATCTTATTCTAGATTCGGGTTTTCGAAGGATTCCAAGGGAGGAATTGTTCTAGTTCTTGTTCTTAGATCCTTGAATTCCTTTCTTAAGTGAAAGCCAAAAGTTGTAAGAAAACTAACACCCACTCCTGCTCAACATCATTTATATGTTTCTTACCTTTATTTCATGCTATATATGGTCCTTATATTATGTTCATGATTTAAATACTTATGGACTTTGTTAAGTTTATTTATTGTATTTATAAACTCTTAATGTGTCATATAATCAAATAAGCAAAATATATTTTCTATCGAATACTACAACACTAGGGAGCTTTATGTGAGGGGTTTCATTTGGGTAAACGGATCGACGAGTTGCTGGATTTAAGAATTAAAGTGTCCTAGCTCCTCGAACGTTTGCTACATGACCTCAGAATCATGATGGCCCGAACGGTAGTACAAGATATACAAACCAAACGTGTTTCATAAACCATGTTCATACAACGACCTACACGACACACTAAGTAACTACATCATGAACAATATGCAAGACATATATATGCACATTTTGTATTCTTAGACATTATTCCAACCTAAGTCACAACTTTCTATTATAGGTTGCAGTTAGAGGTTTCCCGGTTTATCTATCGAACTCATTAAGGCACTAAGACACCATCCAACTCACGGTTAGTTTATAGCCCCAGTTTCTATTACTTAATTGTTTTACAAACCCTTGGGGGGAATACATGCTATTTTAACCGAACACAATGCTTTGAAATTGTATGCTATCTGATTGTTTTATTATCACTAAGTACCATCATTGCCAATCAAAGTCACCATATCATGAACCATTTAATCACTAGGATAGTGAGCACGAATATTGTGAATAGGCCTATTGGGATTGACGAATCCCGTTTGTATTGACCCGGTCCGGTAATCAAACGCACTATATTTGAGTCTTAGGTATGTTGGCAAAGTACCTACAGGGGCAATCAGCCGATCGATATTGGCACACGTTAACGTATTGGTTACATGAGATTAGTGAATAATAATAACTGTTTTGTTTTTCCAACCATGAGTGTGAATTTATAACTCACACTACCAACATATTGTGTTTAACTCCATAACAAACTCAATGAATATCACTCAACCTTTGTGTTGACAGTTTTAAGCATGTATTTCAGGTGCATAAATGATCAAGGATGGCACGGAGGGGCACGGACTCAATCAAGAAGGCTATAACTTATTTTATCATTCAAAACGACATCAAATGACTTTATATTGATGTATTTTGTAAACATGGAACCTTTTGGGACCTATCTTGTAAACTTTGATATATTATTTGAATGATAAATCCTTTTTAAAATGACTCAGTTAGAGATCCTTTTCTATTATTATGACTGTTGTGCCGTCGAGTAACACCCAGTTTGAATTTCGCTGCATCATTGAATTGGGGGTGTTACACCTTGGCTGTATGAATCAAGTATAATAATGTGCATTCATTCTCTTATTCAACTAGCATTCACTTAGACATGTTTCTTGTTATAGGTCCTTTATAGTTTCGCTTGGGTTCTTCGGAGTTGATTCTGAATCATGATACCATCACAGTATCTCGTTCATCACCTCCCTCCTCTCGATAAATTGTAAGTTGACTGATATAATCGACTTTGTTAATTTCTTGTTATTCTAAAATCTATTTATTTAATTTTCGTGGATATGAAACAGGATTAAAATCGATTTTGGTATGTTATTCGTGTGGTATAAGAACTAATAAGTGTGGTGTTGATTGTTTAAATGATATGGGATGGTTATTTTGGAAGCGAGTCAAGTATGGAACCCGTTTGGGTTACGGGTCAAGACCCAAGAGGGCCACGGCTAGGAGTTGATTTATTGTTCTCGGTATGGAAATCAACCCATAGGGGTTGTGGTTATTGCTTATTTGTGTGGTTCATTTTGTAACTCATAGCTTATGTTTAGCTTATTCGTTCAACTCTCAATGCTCAATGTTTAATTTGTTAATTAGATTATAGATCGTTAGAGTTTAATATGCGCACTTGTATGTTTAGCTTAAGTGAGTTTATGGCTATTTGATGTTGGTAATAGGTTCGGTTTAATGATAAACCCAAGAGGGTTGTGTTATTTATGTGGCCTCGGTATATAAGCATCCAAGAGGGTGTTAGTCTCGTTTAGTTGTTGCCTTGTTATGTTGTGTCGACATGGGCGTGTTTATTTGCTAATTTTTTTGCATGAAATGGGGTGCGTCTTGTGTGTTTGGCTGCTGCGATAACAGCCCAAAAGGGGGGTGTTTGTTGGCTACTAAAACAGCCCCATTCGAGGGTGTTTGTTGGCTTAATATTCTAAACTTAATGTGGGTCAATACATGCTAAAAATCTGCACTTAAATGGGTCGTTACATGTGTTGAATTTAGATATCATAACAATTATATAAATAAATAAACACACGTCAAAGCAAGTAGCGGAAGCAAGGATCTTTAATTTAACATGTGTAAAGTATTACCGAATAATAAATAGTTAACGTACCTTTAAGATCCTAGCAAGAACAAGGATCGATTTTCTCTTCACTTCTCTTGATCAAACAAATAGGATTACCGTGAAACCCCATACCTTTTTGTTTCACAATCCAAGATATAATAACTAAAATAAGTTATTACCGAGGTCTTGTACACACGTACTATAACCAACTAATGTATGGTGCTAGCAATAGAACACAATTATTAAACCAAAACTATTTTGTTTAATAAAACTTGAATCTAAAATTCAAGAAGGAAGTAAAGAATATAAACATGTTGTACGATACACATGTTTATGGCATATGATATCATCATGCATAGTGTACAATGCATATCCTTCATAAGTCAAAGATATCAACTGTACTATACATAATTTTCGATGCATACATAGTAAACTGAATTCATAAAGTCGATTCACTTTTTAGTATTATTATTATTATCGTGCCTTTTGAGGGCTTGAGGGGTTTTATAGGCTCCAAACTTGCTCTCCAAGTTTGAGTCTAACACCTCCTCAAGTTCCAAAACTCGACACTCAACCCCCTCCTTTATTTACTAACGGTCATTAGTCAATTCCGTTAATTACTTTAACGTCCGTTAGTCGTTATTTGTGTTCAAATAATTAAATACATAACGTTTATATATATTAATTATTTACATTAATCATTCATACGTAAAGTGTGCAATCCCATGGTCCCGTGTTCGATTCTAGTCATACACGAGTTTAATATTTTTCCATAACTCTAACAGCTCCCACTTGGAAATCTATTAAAAGTGTAATTGACATTGGTTAGCGTCTAGCAACACGCCAATGCCCCTAGTACAACTCGGGTGGTGGTCTCCTGGAAAAACCACTTGATGATTAATCATCATACTCATCCTTTTATCAATTATTCTGTTTCTCGTTGTTTCTGATTGAGCAAGATTACCAAATCTTCTGAACATATTCAGGGGAGATCTTGGGTGCGGCCGCACAAACATCTTGTCAACCCTACGAGGGGCCCAGCAGTATTAAACTTCAAACAATTTGAAGGAACAAATTCTATCTTGACTACGAGCATAACTCATGCACTTCGCAACGCTTCCGAAAACAATCCTTATAGCTACCAGTTACGTATAGCGTTAAATTGAATCACAGAAATGCACTACATGCATGACAGTTATCTGGCATCTCAAGTCTAAGGATAACTATATTCACATGATTTACTTGATGACAAGATCCATAAAGTAAACTCATGAAGTTGGGATAAGTCCTATATTCAAACCATTTGAATATCATGTGAAATTGGTATGACAACGCATCAATATACTTTCAAGTATATTCTACCAATACTCAGATTTGTCTTAATTTAATGATATTCCCATATCATTAATCGACAACGGACAATTTAGAATAACATAAGTTATTCACGGATTTAAACATGCAAATATAGGATACAATTTATTATTAATGAAAACAAACGTATCAAGTACTTTAATTCATTGTAAATAATAATTGCTTAACATCCCTTATCCAAATACTAAAATAGATCAATGCATGATAATTCCCATTAATGAATTATGCCTCAAGTCATGTCAAACATACTTGTTGACAAAGCATAAATCAACTAATCTTGATCTATGGGAATTTTGAGAATACTTACTTCAAGAATTCAATTAGTGAAATTCTTGTATGTGTGCATTCAATTATCTTGATATTGCCACATAATATTTCATAAAATACGTGACATCCTCAACCACGAATTTATGACAATTAAATTATCAAACCTTTTATAGTTTAAAGTATTCTAATTCTTTAATGTATAATGCAACTATGCTTACAGTTAAGCATAACTAGTAAACATGGCCATTAACACGGATGAAATCCTACCATGACTAGTATTGAGTGTCATCTCAATTTTATTAGCATCATTGTATGCAAACAACAATATGCTCTTTAAAATCCCGTAAACTTTAATATCCATTGTGTAATCTTTGATACCTTCAAATCTTTCCAGATTTGTTGGCTATAACAATTACGCAACAATTTACCATATGATTCATACTTAGAATTCAGGAGCAATTCCAGGATGAGGATGTTAATTCTAAATCCAACCATATCCATTACACTTAGTTATCTAATAACTTTCAATTAGATATTAATGTTGTCAAACCATCTTTCATCAAGCATGATACAACAAACAACATGATGTTCATGATAAATCCTTGTGTCAAACTTAGATTTTAGAGTAAATTGCAAAAATCGTCCTTGTGATTTGGTCAAATTGCACGTTGGGTCCCTGTAATTCATTAAGTGCAAAAATGGTCCGGATTTGGCACTGTTTCATTCAATTTTGGTCCTTCAACATTGAACCACAAGGACGAAACGTGCAATTTGGTCAAACCACAAGGACAATTTTTGCAATGTTGAAGGACCAAAAGTGAATGAAACAGTGCCAAATCCGGACCATTTTTGCACTTAATGAATTACAGGGACCAAACGTGCAATTTGAGCAAACCACACGGACGATTTTTGCAATTTACTCTAGATTTTATTCATGTCATATCTTTTCAAAGATATGCTTCTATTCAGACTTTCTAATAGTATATCATGTTTTATTAGAATAAATTATTTTTACCGCTTATGTTTATAACAATAAACATATGTTCCAAGGTTGTATGTTTATTTTCTAAATTTCCATAATGAAGTTTCATTCCAAACTAAGACTTAACATTTAATGCTTATGGAATGTTACTTCCTATATGTTATACAACATATATGAAATAAGAAAATAAATATAACACTCCCACTAGCTTTCAGGAATATTAAGGGAATATCTTATTTTAATTATAAATCAATACTTGGATTTAATGACTAAACATAAGTATATCTCCTAGATGCATGCATTAATCCATTCATGAATGATTGCACTTTGTATACTTCCAAAGATTATTTGAATTCAAATACTCATTTCAATTACTTATCGTCCTCGCACAAGTAATTACTCAAGAAAGAGTTTTGATTATTCCATTGTTAATTTCATATAAATGAAACTAAGAATGACAATCATAATCTTTATACATTTAATGTGCCTAGAAAGAATTTCAATCACAATTAATTGCTTAAGTGTGATTGATAATCTTTTCACACATTAAATATGTATACAAAATTGTCCATTATGATTTCTACTCAAAAATTTAAATCTCTAGGATTTTCATTTCCTTCGTAGAAACTCATCAGCATTCTATAGTGTAGCTATAGAGTTCAATATTAACTAAGTTTCCAAAACTAGTTATCTTTCTGGACTGCATCTAAACATTTATAGCACGAGTAATTTGCCAAATTCAATATTTGCAATTTATCAACAGGTTTACCATAATCCTGTAACTCATAATCCTCAACATATTATACAAATATTTGAGATATCCGTGCGGGTCTCTGAATGAGAATTCCTTCATCTTGAGATTTAATATTAACATGCTTAATCCTCATCATGACTTTACTAGTGTATTTTTGAAGATTATGTATCTTGTAATTTTATCTTTTCAAGATAAAACTCTCACTTGCTTTTTGAAATTTATAGACTATCTATAAATACTTAGCAAGTAGAGCAACACAAAATTATTCCATTTTGGGACTTTACAAATACATATTGACAGTTCCTTACATTAAGTTTGTTAAAACCTACTCAAAAACAGTTTAACAAATTCAGAACTTCAATTTTAAGACTTACTGTGATTCATCACATTCCATAATAAATGATGTCTTATTAATCTTCTAGGTTGGAGTCTAATTTAGTATATACAACGCATACTCAATTTTCTAACCTTGATAACTTTGGAAGAATAGAAGATATAGTTATCTTTAATCAAACAATATACCAAGAGTTTGATTTTCCTAACTGAACGTACCATAAACATTATGTATTTCATTAGGATTAATATTGTAAGACAATCTTACAATATGTAAGATAAATATATTTCGTTTGGCTTATCTATTCACCAACTAAGTCAGCTTAATGGTATAATAGAATTTCCAAGCCAATTGCATGCTATATAACATAAGTACTTTTTGACCAAGTCACTTCATGTCCATGTCTTAACAAGAAGACATAAACTGTTATAATCCCAATTTACGTTATAAATCATTGATTAACTCAATGACTTCTTGTATATGTTTTAATTAAAAACATAACAAGTTAACGTCTTACTTTATTATAAGTCTTGTAACAATTAAAAGACTTCATATTTATAACTTTACAATAAAATATAAACATGTATAACTAAAGTAATCATGAACACCACAATTTGGTTTCAATAGTAATTTCAAGTTAATTTATCACTTCATATATTTATGACATTCCAAGAATACATAAATATTCAAATTTGAAGTAGTATTAGATTACTTCATTTATGTCATTTCAATAATACATAAATATTAGGTTTGAAGTAGTCTCATTATCATATTGACACTTGTTCTAATAAGAATCTAATTTAGAACTTGCAAATTAACATAGTTTCATTACATCAGTTGATCTGCTAGTAATGAAAGTATGCAATTTACCTTGTTATTAATATCTATGTCAAGGTCTCACTTACGCTAGATATTAACTCCAAGTGTTCTATTAATTAGATGTGAATAAATCACATTAGAACATTAGTCTCTTACTTTGTAGTCAAGAGAATCCTTTAAATCATATTACTATGTGTTGTTCTTTGCACACAATAAAGATTTCTCCCACTTGTGCATGGAACAACATCATGTACCAGATAAACAACACGTCAATCGTTTGTTTATGTGATCAATATGATTGTGTCATAGATATTAGTAGATATAGGACCACCTTAGTAAGGAAACGTACATTACTATCCTTAAACCACAAGTGTCTATATTTGGAAAGTAATTATCTCAAGAGATACTAGAGATAATCCGGGTTACTACCAAGATATCAAAGCTTGTAGCTCCCACTGAATTACATATCATTACATTAATATATATAATTCAGTAATTACAACACAATGCTCCCACTGGATTTGACAACATTATAAGTGTTTCATATCCAGTAAAAGCAAATATTGTGCTATTTACTTTCCTACACCTTTGAGAAATCTCATACGTAACAATTACTTAGGTACTAAAAGAATGTATTCTACTTTGTAAATGATGGACTATCCATCATTGCAATTAACTTGAAAAAGAAAATGGGCATGCAATTTCTTCCTTAATATGTCTACCATCCCCACAATGGTATGTAGCATCTTTAAGTGGTCAAAGCACAACAACTAGATAGTTCAATCTAGTTTGCCTTTTACCAATTTGCGGTAACTAGTCTAGCTTCTAATTTTAATAACTCATAAAATGTGCAATTTTCTTAACTATTAAAATTTGCTATGAGTTATTTCTTATAATTTAGACAATTCTAATTTTCCTATTATGCCTTTCTCATTCATGAAAAGGAATAGGATTAAGTCTCACTCTTTTCAAAGAAAGTAGACTTGGTTTATTCTTTTAGTAAAGTTGACTCTAGCCTAAACCCCTACGGGTGTAGATCAATTTTCCATTAAAGAATGTCCCACGTTTACGGTTTTAACGTTGCATTAATACATTAAAAGAATTTACAAAATTCAATTTTAGTATTTTCGATAATAATTTTTCAAGAAAAGAAAATTACCCAGGAAATATTCATATATCCATTTAATTTTCTTGAAAACTAGGATCCAACTTTCCATAGTTCCACCACATCAGTTGATCTGCTAGCAGTGGAAGTACAAAAGATGGTAACTTGTCGTACAATTATCGGCAAAACAATTTCCGACTCCTAGATATTTATGGGAATTACATTTGCCAAACAATTTGCAATGTAAGCATGTTTCTTCCCATCTCATGCTTTAAGTCTCAAGGTCTCACTTATAACTTAATTAAGTCGTCTAATTTAGAAACTTGCAAATTAACATAGTTTCATTACATCAGTTGATCTGCTAGTAATGAAAGTATGTAATTTACCTTGTCATTAATATCTATGTCAAGGTCTCACTTACGCTAGATATTAACTCCAAGTGTCTCTTATAATTAGATAGCATGGACTTAAATTTTTGGGTATTTATTTTGATGTGACAATCAAAATATGTACGAAGAAGCATGCACACATCTTCGTATCATAGGTTTTCAAAACAATTTTAATTTACCAATTAAGGCTAAGAGTTAAATCAACAAAGTTTTAATTGAGGTATTGGGTTCACCAATCAAAGAATTACCTCCAATTATCGCCCACTATATCCTACTGCTGCATGAGTCAAAAGACCCAAGTAATTCGGATAATTACCACAAAAGTGGTGCGTGGAATTGAGGTCAATTCACCCTTAAGATGATTTTGCACAAAATAATAGTGGTACTTGGTAAGTCCAATTTGATGCACAAGCAAGCGGAGAGACAGAATGTAGTCTCTTTAAGGCCACAATTTAATGCGAAACCAACCTTATACCCACCTTATAGTTTCTCAACATTGGGTCCGCTGTTCAACTATTGGTGCAAAAACTCATCAATCAAATTAAAAGTTTATGATTCTAAGTCTTATAAAATTATGTAGTAAATTATAAAATAGCTAGTCTCGTCTAGGAGCAAATTACCGTGTGAAGCGAACCACTGTCGGCACATAAGACTTGACAATAAATAATTTACCACATCAAGGTTTCATAGTTATTAGATCCATATATTTTTTTATACAAAAAATTACCCTCTTTTTGCTTACAATTCAAGGACAATTTAAACAAAAAAGACAAGTAATTTAACAAAAAATAAATAAACACATAATAACGCATATAATCTTAACTATTAAATCATATAGCCACATGCAAACCTTTTGATAAATCCTATTAATAATCTATATGTGAATTATTAATGTATATAATTAATAAAACTCCCATTAGTTTTCGAGCGTATTGTACCCAATGGACCACAGACACCAACAATTGGCCGCGTAAGCTTTAATAATTATATACCACGTTGCACATAATTGATTCATTAATATAATTAATTAGGTCTTCCCTAAATTTAGATTTATCTAAAATATGTAGCACATATTACAAACCCTAATCCATGATTTCCTTGCACGAAGAATCATGGATTAATCCAGGAACGTAACCCTTATTCATATAAACACATAAACACAACATGTCCTAATTTTGGGTTACAAAATTAACTTTTTATTAAAAGAGGGTCGAACCCCCTTCCCCTAAATCATGATTTGATATTTGTATGTTAAAAAAAAAAACCCTAGAAAATTCGACTAACATGTTATAATCCAAATCAAGATTTGATTTTTATTATGCGTTTCGGTAATTACAATTACATGTTAAACAGCTCGTGATGCCACTGTTGAATTTAAATATCATAACAATTATATAAATAAATAAACACACATCAAAGCAAGTAGCGGAAGCAAGGATCTTTAATTTAACACGTATAAAGTATTACCGAATAATAAATAGTTAACGTACCTTTAAGATCCTAGCAAGAACAAGGATCGATCTTCTCTTCACTTCTCTTGATCAAAAAAATAGGATTACCGTGAAACCCCTTACCTTTTTTATTCACAATCCAAGATATAATAACTAAAGTAAGTTATTACCGAGGTCTTGTACACACGTACTATAACCAACTAATGTATGGTGCTAGCAATAGAACACAATTATTAAACCAAAACTATTTTGTTTAATAAAACTTGAATCTTAAATTGAAGAAGGAAGTAAAGAATATAAACATGCTGTACGATACACATGTTTATGTCATATGATATCATCATCATGCATAGTGTACAATGCATATCCTTCATAAGTCAAAGATATCAACTGTACTATACATACTGTTCGATGCATACATAGAAACCTGAATTCATAAAGTCGATTCACTTTTAGTATTATTATTATTATCGTGCCTTTTGAGGGCTTGAGGGTTTTATAGGCTCCAAACTTGCTCTCCAAGTTTGAGTCTAACACCTCCTCAAGTTCCAAAAATCGACACTCAACCCCCTTTGTGGAAAACTAGAAGGGGGGTTGAATTGTTTTACCGTTTTAAAATTAATTTGCTTTGTGACTTATTGTGATTTCAAAGTAAGTATGCACAAAGAAACAATATAATATAAGTAAGTAAGGAAAGGAATGATCAAACCACACAACACGGATATTTATAGTGGTTCGACTACAAGGACTCTCTTCCTTGCCCTACTCCACTCCTCGAACCTCTAACTCGAGAGTTTTTCTTCACTAAGAAACAAGCTCCCTTCTAGGCGGAGAAAACATTTACACGTCGCTTACTCTTTATCCGGTACTAAGCTAAACACCGGGTTCTTTACAAGGGTACAACCACTCCCGTTAGTTCTTTCACGAGGGTACAACCACTCTCGACACTCTTTGTGTTTTAAGGACTAAAACACTAACCACACTCTACTGAATAAATGATACAAACAATGATGTGTGAACTAATGCAAAATTACACAGACTCTATGCTAAAAGGATAACAACAGTAGGTTGATCCTTATATGCTTTGATCTTCTTTGCTACAAAAGGAAAGATCAATGAAATGAAATAATGATATGGGTTAGTGATATGTAAATGAATGAGTATGTATTTAAGCTATATGAGTGATGAGAATGGCCAAATGATCAGCTTGCTATTTATAGGCAAACTGATCCAACAGTTGGCGGATCTGGCGGATCCCAAAAATTGGATCCGCCTTTGTATGGATTTGGATCCGCCATGTCAGGCCAACTAAGAGATCTTCATATCTTTCCAAATCTTGCACAATCTTTCTATATCTTCAAATGTCAACTCTTTGGCTTGAAGATCTAAACAAAATATCACAAAATCTTTCCAAGATTGTGTTCATGATGCATGCCATGATGTCATCTAATATTTAAATAATAAAGTTTCTAATTTAAGAAATAAATATGTAAATGTGTATGTGATGTTCTTCCTAGCAAACATGTAATGTGTAAATGTGTTTTAAAAAGACTTAACACTATAAATGTAAAAGACTTAATCTTATTTATGCTTTGCTTAAAGATAAACTTTGTAATTGTCATTAACAAAACTAAGCAAAGATCATAAAATATAAATAACGTTTTTAGGACGATATTTATATTAACAATCTCCCCCTTTTTGTTGATGACAAAACATAAAGTGTATTTTTAAGTAAAGAGCTTAAATAAAGGATGAGTCTTTTAAAAATATAGATTAAGTTAGTTTATGCAAGTTTTAAAATCTATTTTAAGTATAAAGTATGTACTGTGATGTTTCACAGTGATGAGAACTTAATCCTTTCTCCCCCTTTTTGTTGAAACAAAAAGAAGATATGCGTAGCGGAATGCGATTTTGAGAACTTTAAAGCTCCCCCTTGATTTATACTTCCCCTAAATGGAGTAACAAGGATATGATGTATGATCCTACAAAATAAATGGTTAGAATATGATATGCTCCCCCTTGATGTATACTCCCCATTGCTAGAGTACCAACGTATACATTTCAAGAGTATGTGATGAACTCAAATAAGTACATTTTATTACTATCATTTATTAATCGTTTACTTTTGTAATTCTCAGTATACAAAAAAACTTGATGTGTTTTTTTTTTGTCTATAATAAACTACCAAGTTTTAAATTTATATTTTGCCGAACTAACCTATAGACTCTAAACACTAACGAGCAGTGTACCCGGTCAATGTAGATAGTTTCTAGGTAAGCAAGGGTCGTTCACTAGGAGTGAGATTTCTAATATACTAATTCTAGAGGTATTCGACTCTCCTAAACTAACGTAAAGGGGGGTTCAGCCTGAGAGACTGGCACGGGTTTGGTTTTATTCTAACTAAACTAAGATAAACAAACAATACAAGTATGAAGACACCAAAGATAGGAAGAACGGGTTAGCCAAGTCTAATCCATTTTATAGTTATACATGCTTATGTCTACTTGTTTTAATTCATTCAATTGTTAATCGGCATATCAATTACGAAATTCTGTCACAATTAAGTAACTAGCCCTCGGGGCGGATATGACGAAAGATCATAGTGACTCGTCTAGCATCAATACTAACTTATTGCTTTAAACCATCTAACCTAGTTCGGTATTACACGCTACTAGTCCTATTAGGTTGTAGACACGTTCCGTTTATGCTAAACAATGATTCCTAATAGAGATTCGGGTTAACACGCATATAACTCAACCAAAGCAACCACAATTACAGGTAGTTAAGTCACATCAATTAAAGTTATAAGGATCATAACCTAGTTACATAGACTTCTACTAGTTATAAGCAATAAACGAGTTTTTATCGACAAGCACCCAATCCAATAACAAAGCAAACACATCGACAAAATCATAAAAACTAATAAAACTTCATAAACATGGCTAACACCTAAGGGTGTTAGCCCATAATCTCTGTAACAAAGTACATAAACATAATCATAACGAATAAAGTATGAAACATAATGAATACGATACGCTAACCGAATGATTAAGTAATATAACAATGATTAGAGATGTTCTTCAAGGATGATTAGGTCTTCAATATTGATCTTCTACTGTTTGGAGAGGCTTTGATCGTCTGGGAATGCCCCTAAGGGTTCCAAAAGATACCCTAATTCGTTAATGAGTTCGGTATTTATAGATTCTGAAATCTGGGTCGATACGGTGCATCTAGAGAGTTAGATGCGCCGCATCTATAAGTAAACGTAGCCTCCAAGTCTGAAACTGACCCGATATGGCGCATCTATAAATCTGATATGGAGCATCTCCCAATACGGCGCATCTAAAGACCAGATGCGCCGCATCTCCTTCAGATACAGGTAGATCTCCTTTTTCTCTTTCCGTGGCCGCTTGAATCAACTAAAACGGAGTCCGAATGAAGATTTTATGGCCAAAAAACGAAAGCATCTTCAAGTGTCGACTTGTAATCTTGACTTCTTCATTAAGCTTCTAATCTCCACTTAATTTCTTGGTAAGGATTGCGTATGGCCGATACGGCGCATCAGATTGGTCCGATGCGGCGTATCTGGAGTAGAACAAGTTGGTTCTTTTTCGTTGACCAAAGTTTCATATGCGACGCATGATAAAATCAGATGCGGCGCATGCTTCAAAGTCAGGCAATGGTCTTTAATCTCTTCAATTCAGCATACTTTTCCAATCTTGATCATTTTGCTCCATTTTATGTCCATAATAGCTAACTTTCACCAAATGCTTATTTATAACTGAGAATTACAAAAGTAGGCAATTAAGTATCAATTCCCATATAAAATAATACAAAAACAAGCAATATACATAGGATACATGATGCTAATAAAATGTACTTATTTGATGTCATCAAATATCCCCCCACTTGAACTTTACTTGTCCTCAAGTAAACCTTAGATTAAACTTATGAAAATGTATCCTAAATAGGATGTATTTTTATAATTAAGCACTTATTCGTTTTATCATAATTGCACAACCAAACACTTAACGAATTAGAAAAAAAATAAAATATTTTGATAAAAGCAAATCTAATCGTTTAACTGTCCAGTCGTGACGAATATTCTATCATAAGCTTGGCAAGTATACGCATCTCCCCCACTAAAGCCAAGGAATAACAAGTCTAAAGCGGTAAAAAGGGTTTGATGGTTAAGGGTTAATCATTCTTCTTAGTCTCTATCGATCTCACATTCCAGAAAAGGCGACAAAATCACAAATACATGATCGAATCCACGAACACGATACTTGCAATTGCTCAAATCCTTAACTCGAATGGGCTAAAGATAGGACCAAGTAATCTTCACCAATAATATTATATCAAAAAGGGCGACAAAATCATAAATACATAGACGAATCCACGACTACGATACTTAAGATTGCTCAAATCCCTAATCTCAATAAATCAAAGGTTTGGATAAAGAATAATATAGGGTATGGATAATATTTGGGATACAAATTGGTGTAAAATGAAAAATAAACAAAACAGATAAATTAAAATCCTAAGTATGGTAAATTACTTTCCCAACCATCCCATGAATAAGACTCATATCATTGAATAACTCACGCTTTGACACTTGAAACTCACGCTTTGGGTAGACACGAATTAGACTCAATAAAATCTCAATCAAAGAATAAACCTTAGTTGGCGTTCCCATAACGGCCAACTCCCATTCAATCCATAAATATAGTACAACAAAAATAATGATAACTTTACATAACTTTACAATGTTGGTAAAAACAAACTTCCAACTTCTTCTTTCTTTTTCTTTTCTCATTTTTTCGATTTTTTTTTTTTTTTTTTTTTTTTATTTTTATTTTTTTTTTAAATTTTTTTTTTTCAAACTACTAACATAAACATAGATGTGTAAAATTTCACCACATCACTATAACGATAACTCTGGATAATTTTTCCATACTTTTCATGACTTCAGAAATAACAGTAATAGTGAAAGTAGTAAACACACGAAAAATAACAAGACTCAAATTATACAATATCTACTTTCACTCCAATTGCATTGTGCAATTTCCCGACCTTAACCATAGATAATGAATTACGCACGCGAACACAGTTAATTGTAAGGAAACACACTTTGCCTAAAGTAACTAACCACGGACTTTAATCTACAGGGTAGGCTAAGGTGTAAGGGTGTAACGAACATTATAACAAAGGTGTAAGAAAAGAAAGGAATGGCTCTGAGTGTTTTTTTAGGGGTATCTTACTCTAAAAGTGAGAGTAACAAAAGGGTTTATACGGAGGTTAACTAACCAGTGTAGTTAGTTAATAACACATAACATATAAAGGCTATTTGGGTGTAATCCTAGAAATTTACCAATTTAGACAAGTCATTCCAATTATATAAATAATACTTATTATGGTGGTCTCGAATAGTATACAAGCCAAGTTCTAAAGTTTACAAGTCACCGGCACACTCATAGATTTGTGAATTTTGAAAAGTTCACAATTTTTGAAATTAACGTCATGTGTGCAGCTATGCAACTTAGATTAAACAAAAACATGCTAAAAAAATTAAATTTTGATAATTAAGCATAGATTAAAGCATATTTTTGAAAATTTAGGACAAGTAACGTTCTAATTCTCCATCCCCCCACTTAAGTTAAACAACGTCCTCGTTGTTTGTATTTAAAATTAAAAACAAGAGATAGAAAGAATTAGAACGGAGAACTCCCCTGAAATTTGCTCGGTATGATCTTCCAATGTAAACGTGCGAGCGTATATAATGCGGGAGTCAATCAACCTCTTCAATATTCCGGATCTGTAAAAATATAGAGTCCACAGGAAAAACAAATCTCGAGAAACATCTCATTAATCATCGGTTAGAAAACGATAAACAAAAGAAAAACAAAGAACTGTATTCAATTCTGGCAGGTCGATACGCCGTATCTAAAAAGATAGATACGCCGCATTGATGTCAGCAAAACAGTTCGGACTAAAGTATTCCAGATGATTCGATACGCCGTATCCATAGGGGTTGGATACGCCGCATCGAAGACCTGGGACAGACTTGACAGAAAATTAAATTGACATAAATTAAAAGATAAGCATGGGTTGCCTCCCACGAAGCGCTTGTTTTTGTTCAAGTCACGAGCCTGACTCCACCCTAATTTTCGGATTGCCAATCTTAATTATTACCTGAGAGATAAACAACCAAGAAAACTAGCAGTAACCAGGACTTTTTTTTTTTTTTTTTTTTTTTTTTTTTTTTTTTTTTTAATAAAATTTAAACACACACAAAAGATTAAAAAAAAACGAAAAATATTTTTGGGGTCACGGAAAATCGATACGCCGTATCTAACAGACAATAGATACGCCGTATCGACATAAGTTAATACGCCGTATCCAACAGACAATGGATACGCCGTATTATCTTCCTGCAACATTTTTTTATAAAATTTTATTTTATTTTATTTTATTTTGGCCACAGAACGTCAATGCGTCGCATTCACAGACAAGAATGCGCCGTATTGAAACCAGAAAGATGCGCCGTATTCACAGACAAGAATACGCCGTATCTCCCTTCTGAGACAGACACACAGAATATAAACAAACTAACAGGTAAACAAAACAAACACAAACATAAAAATACCAATAAAACTAGTAAAAAGATAAATTCACTCCCCGGCAGCGGCGCCAAAAACTTGATGCGTGTCGTGTGTCGTTGCGGTTTAGCAGTTTTAATGCCTACTCAAGTTTTAAATTTATATTTAGCCGACTTATCAATAACACACACACTTAACGAGCAGTGTACCCGGTCAGTATGAAGATAATGGTAAGTAGAGTGTCGATCACTAAGAGTGGAACGTATTATCTCGTTATTCTAATCAGTATTTTAATATCCTAACGCAAGGGGGTTTCAGCCTGAGAGACTGGCACGATTTGTTGCAATTAAATAATAAAATAAACCAATAGGCACGAATCAGCAAGTAGCACACACGTACACAGATAAATACTCGAGACAATAAGAGGGCTGTCCTTATGATTAAGTAGATTGTCACTTGTTTTATTGATAGCTTTATATGAAGTGTATGTAGTTAACCCTTTCTCGTTGGTCCTAATCTTATCGGCGAGTAAACCCTTAATGATTACTTATGTCTAAAAGTTATTCCTAAGTGATCAATTTAGTAATAACCGTGGGAGCCACATTATGTCCCGCAGTCAAATGCCCGCAAGCCACTAATAAACACAGAGGTTATCAATGCACTAATAAGTAGTAACCAAAGACATCATCATATAAACTTTAATTGATGGGAAAGCAAGTATTAAAGGGAGTGCAATATTTCGTTGTCACATTACACAAGCCACCAATCCTGATGAATTAAAGTTTGCTAACACAATAAAACAAAACTACTTAATGAATTAAACACATGCAGCACCTTCTTACAGCTCTTGTATCTTTGATTTGGGTGTGTCTTGTGCTGCCTCCTTGACTGAATTCGTCCTTTGTTCCTCCTGTTCGGTCTTCGGTTTTAGGTTTTTCGGAACTTGTAATTCGTCTGGTCTACGGGGTATTTATAGTTTCTGTCTGAGGGAAGATGCGGCGCATCTACTAAGTAGATGCGGCGCATGTACTTAACTTCGCGTGGGGTCCAAGATTATAATATTCAGGAATATTCGTACACCGCCAGAAGATGCGGCGTAACTCCATGATTAGATGCGGCGCATGTCCTCTTATATCTTGGATCGTATCTGGTGATATCTTGATAGAGATGCGGCGCATGTCGAGAGTGAGATGCGGCGCATCTGGAGCAGAATTGACTTGATCTTGTCCATGTCAGTAGACCTTCAACTTTATGCACGTTTTGCTCCATTATTAGTCCAAAATCGCTAAGTTTCACCAAATGCTTGTTTTTACCTGAGAATTACAAAAGTAAACGATTAAGTATCAATCCTCATACATAATATAGTAAAACAAGTCAAATTAATAGGATAAATGATAGTAATAAAATGTACTTATTTGAGTTCATCAAATATCCCCCCACTTGAACTTTACTTGTCCCCATGTAAACCTTAGAATTTCTTTTATGAAAATGTATCCTAAAAGATGTTAGGATTTATTTTTATATTTAAGCATGTATTCGTTCATTTCATAATCACACAACTAAACACTTAACGATTCAGAAGTAAAATAAAATAAGTCGATAAAAGCAAATCTAATCGTTTAACTGTCCAGTCGCGACGAACATTCTATCATAAGCTTGGCAAGTATACACATCTCCTCCACTAAAGCTAAGGAGTAACAAGTCTAAAGCGGTAAAAAGGGTTTTTAGGCTTAAGGGTTAATTATTCTCTTTCACTATCGATCTCAAATTCCAGAAAAGGCGACAAAATCACAAATACATGATCGAATCCACGAACACGATACCTGCAATTGCTCAAATCCTTAACTCGAATAGGCTAAAGATAGGTCCAAACTTCACCAATAATAATATATCAAAAAGGGCGACAAAATCATAAATACATAGCCGAATCCACGACTACGATACTTAAGATTGCTCAAATCCCTAATCTCAATAAATCAAAGGTTCGGTTGGATAAAGAATAATAAAGGGTATGGATAACATTTGGGATATAAATTGGCGTAAAAATAAAAATAAACAAAACAAATAAATTAAAATCCTAAGTGTGGTTAATCACTATCCCAACCATCCCATGAATAAGACTCATATCATCGAATAACTCACACTTTAACACTTGAAACACACGCTTTAGGTAGACACGAATTATACTCAACAAGATCTTAATCAAAGAATAAACCTTAATTGGCGTTCCCATAACTGCCAATTCCCATTCAATCCATAGATATAGTACAACAAATAGTGGTGATATCGACCACTTACATAACTTTACATAAGTTGGTTAAAACTAACTTCCAACTTTTCTTTCTTTCTTTTTCTTTTCTTATTTTTTCGATTTTTTTTTTTTTTTTTTTTTTTTTTTTTTTTTAATAAACATAAACATAGATGTGTAAAATTTCACCACATCACTATAACTTTCTTTCCAGATAATTTTTCCATACTTTTCATGACTTCAGAAATAATGGTAATAGTGAAAGTAGTAAACACACGAAAAATAAACTCCAAAATATACAATATTTACTTTCACTCCAATTGCATTGTGCAATTTCCCGACCTAACCATAGATAATTAATTACGCACACGAACACAGGTAATGTAAGGAAACACACTTTGCCTATAGCAATTAACCAACCACGGATTCTAATCTACAGGGTAGGCTAAGGTGTAAGGGTGTAACAAAACATTTTAAACATAGGTGTAAGAAACGAAAGGAATGGCTCTGAGGGTTTTTCTAGGGGTATCTTACTCTAAAAATGAGAGTAACAAAAGGGTTTATACGGGGGTTAACTAACCAGTGTAGTTAGCTAATAACACAAAACATATAATAGGCTATTTGGGTGTAATCCTAGAAATTTACCAAGTTAGACAAGTCACTCCAATTATATAAATAATACTTATTATGGTGGTCTCGAATAGTATACAAGCCAAGTTCTAAAGTTTACAAGTCACCGGCACACTCATAGATTTGTGAATTTTGAAAAATCACAATTTTTGAAAATAACGTCATGTGTGCAGCTATGTAACTTAGATCTTAAACAAAAACATGCTAAAATTTTTTTAAGTTTGATATATTAAGCACATTTTAAGCATAATTTTTGAAAAAGTTTAGGACAAGTAATTGTTAAGTGTTCTAATTCTCCAATCCCCCCATTTAAGTTAAACAACGTCCTCGTTGTTTGTATAAAAGATTAAAAACTGGAAAATAAAAGAATTAGAACAGAAAAACTCCCCTGAGATTTGCTCGGTATGATCCTCCATTTGTATAACAGCAAAAATCATCTTTCTTGTGGATTAGAACGTTTAAAGCTTCATACTTGATGTATCCACAGAAAATCCAGGAAACTATAATACCACCAACACTTTAAAACACACCTAAGATAAGAAAGGTTCAAACTTGCATAATACATTAGTAGTTAGGAAAAATAAAAATTAAAAATTAAAACTGAAAATCATCAGGTCAGTCGATGTGCCGTATCTTATTGAAGAAGATACGCCGTATCGAGCCTGGAATTAATACGGATCAGAATAAAGATGCGCCGCATCCTTAACCAGGGATGCGCCGCATTAAAAATAAACTGATAAATAGTTTTAAAGTCGAAAATAAAAATGCAGAAAAATAAAATAAGATATGACCATTGCAGGAGATGCGTCGCATCTCAGGATGGAGATGCGCCGTATCCTCGTACGGCCTGGACTGACTCAACACAGAAAACAGAATAATAAAAGATAAGCATGGGTTGCCTCCCACGAAGCGCTTGTTTTTGTTCGAGTCACGAGCCTGACTCCACCCTTATTTACTGTGTAATAGGGTGTTGTTCCCCCCACTTGGGATCAAGTGTGGGTGATAGTAGCAATAAACACGAAAAGAGTGTAAATTTGCTATTAAAGATGGAAGAAATACATAAAGATCATACCTCGGCAATAGATGTACATCTTTCCTATTCTTACCCGGTTTGGTTGATAAATTGGATGACTTGACCATTCCATCTGAAAGAGTAGTGTGTTGAGGAAAAATGAGTCTCCTTTCTTCTTGGTTAGTTTCTTTGGTAGTAAGGCGTCCCTTGACTTCCGCAGAAGACGAGAAAGGGTCCTTGGCAAGTAAAAGTTCGAGTTCCTCAATAACCTTCATAGGGTCGAAATCATCATCATCATCAATTATAGCAACGTTTAAGAGCTCATCACCAATTTCTTCCTCGAGCTCCACCAAATACGGGTTGATCACAGGTGCTTCATTAGGTAGTGTAATAGATTTCATCTCATCATCTTTTTGTTTTGCAACCTGTTTAGGAAAACTAAGAAGATTATTAGTAACGGGATTAATAATATTAAATAAATTTGTACCACTTTGTGTTGTAAGTGACTCCAATTCATCGTGTGAATCTCCATCTTCAACTAGTGGTCTTTCTATTTTAGCATCGTCCCGAATTTCATCCTTAAATAAGTAATCCCAGATTTCTTCAAAATCCCTCGTTGGGTCAAAATCTGGTTGAGGTATGTCATCATAAACTATGGCGTCAAATGGTTCGAAATCAAAATTAGAATACTTTTCATCTTCATCCGTTGGATTGTCTAATGGTGGTAATACGATTGCAGGATATTCTTCAACGTAAGGTTCCGTATACACATCATCGTGTGCAATCTCCGGAGAAAAAGTACTATCAATAACAATTGCCGGAATTGGTTTCAAGGTATATGAATCTTCTTCATTATCACTTGGCATACACCAGGTGTGTTGAAATGGCAATTTGTTTCTTTCTTTCCTTGACTTTTCTCGTCCAAGAATCAAGTATTCTTCCATAGTGATTTCTTTCGTATCAATGACTTGTGCACCATATCTTGCTCTTTCCCAATCGTAGATCCCATTATTGCTCAAGGCTCTTTCCTCTCCAAGTCTGATATATTCTTCCATTGTAATATCCGGATCGTCCATCTTCCTGAAATAAAACTTACTCGTGCAAAAGAAGGGTGAAACGATCAAAGTAAAATAAAAGCTTCTGATATCTGCTGTTGATGCGCCGTATCCTATAAATGGGATACGCCGTATCTAATAATCGTTAAAATTAAATCAGACTTTATTCAGAAAATAGATACGCCGCTTAGAAATTTGTATGCGCCGTATCAATTTTAATAATCAAAAATCAACTTATCTAATTAAAATTAAATGCGTCGTATTAACGAAAGTTAATGCGCCGTATTTTCGTTACGTTTAAAAATAAAAGATTTTTGATTCAGTAAGATGCGCCGTATCGACAGAGATCGATACGCCGTATCTGTTTAAAGCAGATGCGTCGTATGGCGTTAACGTTTAGAAATTTTTTTTTATCAAAAACAGATACGCCGTATCTGCAAAAGCAGATGCGTCGTATTACTTTATCGCTTAGAAAAATTTTCTTATTAAAAACAGATACGCCGTATCTTGGGGAAAAGATGCGTCGTATCGAATTAATTAAACGCGTTGTATTAAAAAAAAATTAAACGCAATACGCCGTATCTGAGAGATCAGATGCGCCGTATCGTTTGATTTAGCACAGTACAACGATAGCAGAACAGAAAAATACGAAAAATAAAAACAAAAATTAAACACACAAACGAAAATAAACACACAAAAAGAAAACAATTAACACACAATACAACAAATATGCAAAATAGTACAATGATGCAATTAATCTAATAAAAAGAAAAAAACTAATTAAAATACTAATCAAATTAACAGATAATAACAATTCACTCCCCGGCAGCGGCGCCAAAAAAACTTGATGCGCGTGATGTGTCGTTGCGGTTTAGCAGTTTTAATGCCTACTCAAGTTTTAAATTTATATTTAGCCGACTTATCAATAACACACACACTTAACGAGCAGTGTACCCGGTCAGTATGAAGATAATGGTAAGTAGAGTGTCGATCACTAAGAGTGGAACGTATTATCTCGTTATTCTAATCAGTATTTTAATATCCTAACGCAAGGGGGTTTCAGCCTGAGAGACTGGCACGATTTGTTGCAATTAAATAATAAAATAAACCAATAGGCACGAATCAGCAAGTAGCACACACGTACACAGATAAATACTCGAGACAATAAGAGGGCTGTCCTTATGATTAAGTAGATTGTCACTTGTTTTATTGATAGCTTTATATGAAGTGTATGTAGTTAACCCTTTCTCGTTGGTCCTAATCTTATCGGCGAGTAAACCCTTAATGATTACTTATGTCTAAAAGTTATTCCTAAGTGATCAATTTAGTAATAACCGTGGGAGCCACATTATGTCCCGCAGTCAAATGCCCGCAAGCCACTAATAAACACAGAGGTTATCAATGCACTAATAAGTAGTAACCAAAGACATCAACATATAAACTTTAATTGATGGGAAAGAAAGTATTAAAGGGAGTGCAATCTTTCGTTGTCACATTACACAAGCCACCAATCCTGATGAATTAAAGTTTGCTAACACAATAAAACAAAACTACTTAATGAATTAAACACATGCAGCACCTTCTTACAGCTCTTGTATCTTTGATTTGGGTGTGTCTTGTGCTGCCTCCTTGACTGAATTCGTCCTTTGTTCCTCCTGTTCGGTCTTCGGTTTTAGGTTTTTCGGAACTTGTAATTCGTCTGGTCTACGGGGTATTTATAGTTTCTGTCTGAGGGAAGATGCGGCGCATCTACTAAGTAGATGCGGCGCATGTACTTAACTTCGCGTGGGGTCCAAGATTATAATATTCAGGAATATTCGTACACCGCCAGAAGATGCGGCGTAACTCCATGATTAGATGCGGCGCATGTCCTCTTGTATCTTGGATCGTATCTGGTGATATCTTGATAGAGATGCGGCACATGTCGAGAGTGAGATGCGGCGCATCTGGAGCAGAATTGACTTGATCTTGTCCATGTCAGTAGACCTTCAACTTTATGCACGTTTTGCTCCATAATTAGTCCAAAATCGCTAAGTTTCACCAAATGCTTGTTTTTACCTGAGAATTACAAAAGTAAACGATTAAGTATCAATCCTCATACATAATATAGTAAAACAAGTCAAATTAATAGGATAAATGATAGTAATAAAATGTACTTATTTGAGTTCATCAATAACGACATATTATTAGCATCATTTATCCTATTTTAATGACTTGTTTTATATCACTTTATATGAGAATTGATACTTAATCGTTTACTTTTGTAATTCTCAGTATAAACAAGCATTTGGTGAAAGTTAATGATTTCGGACGGAAATTGGAGCAAAATGAATCAAGTTGGAAAAGTCTGCTGAATTGAAGAGATTAAAGACCATTGCCTGACTTTGAAGCATGCGCCGCATCTGATTTTATCATGCGTCGCATATGAAACTTTGGTCAACGAAGAAGAACCAACTTGTTCTACTCCAGATACGCCGCATCGGACCAATCCGATGCGCCGTATCGGCCATACACAATCCTTACCAAGAAATCAAGTGGAGATTAGAAGCTTAATGAAGAAGTCAAGATTACAAGTCGACACTTGAAGATGCTTTCGTATTTTGGCCATAAAATCTTCATCCGGACTCCGATTTAGTTGATTCAAGCGGCCACGCGAAGAGAAAAAGAAAATCTATCTGAATCTGAAGGAGATGCGGCGCATCTGGTCCTTAGATGCGCCGTATTGGGAGATGAGGCGCATCTGGTCTTTAGATGCGCCGTATTGGGTCAGTTTCAGACTTGGAGGCTACGTTTACTTATAGATGCGGCGCATCTAACTCTCTAGATGCGCCGTATCGACCCAGATTTCAGAATCTATAAATACCGAGCTCATTAACGAATTAGGGTATCATTGGGGACCCTTGGGGTCGTTCCCAGAAGACCAAAAACCCCTCCAAACAGCAGAAGACCTCCTTGAAGATCCAATCATCCTAGAAGATCATCTCAAGAACCTTATATTAAGTGTAATCGTTCGGTTAGCGTATCGTTTTCATTATGAATTCTTATTCGTTTGCTTTGATTACAACTTTATGTATTGTTACTGAGATTATGGGCTAACACCCTTAGGTGTTAGTCATGTTTATGAAGCTTTATTAGTTTTTATGTTTGTGTTGATGTGTTAACTTTGTTATTGGATTGGGTGCTTATCGATAAAAACTCGTTTATTGCTTATAACTAGTAAAAGTCTATGTAACTAGATTATGATCTTATTGGTTTAATTGCTGTAATTTAACTATCTGTAATTGTGGTTACTTTAATTGAATCATAAGTGTAGTAATCCGAATCCTATTAGACGGCTTAGAGGGAACACACCGGAACCGTGCCTTATGCCACTATTAGGACTAGTAGCGCGTAATGCCAAACTAGGTTAGACGGTTTAAAGCGATAATTTAGTATTGATGCTAGATAGGTCACTATGATCATGTCCTCTTTCCCACCACGATGGTAGGTTATTCAATTGTGACAGGATTAATAATCGGATTGATGGCAAAACAATTGAATGAATTAAAACAAGTAAACATAAGCATGTATAACTATTAGATGGATTAGGCTTGGCTAACCCGTTCTTCTATATATCGATCTATCTTTAGTTTAGTTATTTACTTTCCTGTATTTAGTTTAATTATACACACAAACTCGTGATAGCCTCTCAGGCTAAACCCCCATCTATCTTTAATTGCTTTCTAGTTTAGTTTAGTTAGATTAGAGACTAGAATACCTTTAGATCACTTTAGCTTCGCTCCTAGTGAACGACCCTTGCTTACCTAAAAACTATACACATTGATCGGGTACACTGCTCGTTAGTGTTTTATTCTATAGGTTAGTTCGGCAATAAATAAATTTAAAACTTGGTAGTTTATTATAGACCTAAAAAAAACACATCAAGTTTTTGGCGCCGTTGCCGGGGATCGAACCCGGGTCACCCGCGTGACAGGCGGGAATACTTACCACTATACTAATCAAGTTTTAATGCCTACTACCAAGTTTAAACTACCAAGTTTAATTCACTCTTGAAATGTATACATTTCAACGTATACATTGGTAATCGTTTACTTTTGTAATTCTCAGGTAAAAACAAGCATTTGGTGAAACTTAGCGATTTTGGACTAATTATGGAGCAAAACGTGCATAAAGTCGAAGGTCTACTGACATGGACAAGATCAAGTCAATTCTGCTGCAGATGCGCCGCATCTCACTCATGACATGCGCCGCATCTCTATCAAGATATCACCAGATACGATCCAAGATACAAGAGGACATGCGCCGCATCTAATCATGGAGTTACGCCGCATCTTCTGGCGGTGTACGAATATTCCTGAATATTATAATCTTGGACCCCACGCGAAGTTAAGTACATGCGCCGCATCTACTTAGTAGATGCGCCGCATCTTCCCTCAGACAGAAACTATAAATACCCCGTAGACCAGACGAATTACAAGTTCCGAAAAACCTAAAACCGAAGACCAAACAGGAGGAACAAAGGACGAATTCAGTCAAGGAGGCAGCACAAGACACACCCAAATCAAAGATACAAGAGCTGTAAGAAGGTGCTGCATGTGTTTAATTCATTAAGTAGTTTTGTTTTATTGTGTTAGCAAACTTTAATTCATCAGGATTGGTGGCTTGTGTAATGTGACAACGAAAGATTGCACTCCCTTTAATACTTGCTTTCCCATCAATTAAAGTTTATATGTTGATGTCTTTGGTTACTACTTATTAGTGCATTGATAACCTCTGTGTTTATTAGTGGCTTGCGGGCATTTGACTGCGGGACATAATGTGGCTCCCACGGTTATTACTAAATTGATCACTTAGGAATAACTTTTAGACATAAGTAATCATTAAGGGTTTACTCGCCGATAAGATTAGGACCAACGAGAAAGGGTTAACTACATACACTTCATATAAAGCTATCAATAAAACAAGTGACAATCTACTTAATCATAAGGACAGCCCTCTTATTGTCTCGAGTATTTATCTGTGTACGTGTGTGCTACTTGCTGATTCGTGCCTATTGGTTTATTTTATTATTTAATTGCAAACAAACCGTGCCAGTCTCTCAGGCTGAAACCCCCTTGCGTTAGGATATTAAAATACTGATTAGAATAACGAGATAATACGTTCCACTCTTAGTGATCGACACTCTACTTACCATTATCTTCATACTGACCGGGTACACTGCTCGTTAAGTGTGTGTGTTATTGATAAGTCGGCTAAATATAAATTTAAAACTTGAGTAGGCATTAAAACTGCTAAACCGCAACGACACATCACGCGCATCAAGTTTTTTGGCGCCGCTGCCGGGGAGTGAATTGTTATTATCTGTTAATTTAATTAGTATTTTAATTAGGTTTTTCTTTTTTATTAGATTAATTGCATCATTGTATTATTTTGCATATTTGTTGTATTGTGTGTTATTTGTTTTCTTTTATTTTTGTGTGTTTATTTTCGTTTGTGTGTTTAATTTTTTTGTTTTTATTTTTCGTATTTTTCTGTTCTGCTATCGTTGTACTGTGCTAAATCAAACGATACGGCGCATCTGATCTCTAAGATACGGCGTATTGCGTTTAATTTTTTTTAATACAACGCGTTTAATTAATTCGATACGACGCATCTTTTCCCCAAGATACGGCGTATCTGTTTTTAATAAGAAAATTTTTCTAAGCGATAAAGTAATACGACGCATCTGCTTTTGCAGATACGGCGTATCTATTTTTAATAAAAAAAAAAAATTTTCTAAACGTTAACGCCATACGGCGCATCTGCTTTAGCAGATACGGCGTATCTATTATTTTAATTAAAAACAGTTTGCGAATTATTAAACAGATACGGCGTATCGATCTCTGTCGATACGGCGCATCTTACTGAATCAAAAATCTTTTATTTTTAAACATAACGAAAATACGGCGCATTAACTTTCGTTAATACGACGCATTTAATTTTAATTAGATAAGCTGATTTTTGATTAATTAAAATTGATACGGCGCATACAAATTTCTAAGCGGCGTATCTATTTTCTGAATAAAGTCTGATTTAATTTTAACGATTATTAGATACGGCGTATCCCATTTATAGGATACGGCGCATCAACAGCAGATATCAGAAGCTTTTATTTTACTTTGATCGTTTCACCCTTCTTTTGCACGAGTAAGTTTTATTTCAGGAAGATGGACGATCCGGATATTACAATGGAAGAATATATCAGACTTGGAGAGGAAAGAGCCTTGAGCAATAATCGGATCTACGATTGGGAAAGAGCAAGATATGGTGCACAAGTCATTGATACGAAAGAAATCACTATGGAAGAATACTTGATTCTTGGACGAGAAAAGTCAAGGAAAGAAAGAAACAAATTGCCATTTCAACACACCTGGTGTATGCCAAGTGATAATGAAGAAGATTCATATACCTTGAAACCAATTCCGGCAATTGTTATTGATAGTACTTTTTCTCCGGAGATTGCACACGATGATGTGTATACGGAACCTTACGTTGAAGAATATCCTGCAATCGTATTACCACCATTAGACAATCCAACGGATGAAGATGAAAAGTATTCTAATTTTGATTTCGAACCATTTGACGCCATAGTTTATGATGACATACCTCAACCAGATTTTGACCCAACGAGGGATTTTGAAGAAATCTGGGATTACTTATTTAAGGATGAAATTCGGGACGATGCTAAAATAGAAAGACCACTAGTTGAAGATGGAGATTCACACGATGAATTGGAGTCACTTACAACACAAAGTGGTACAAATTTATTTAATATTATTAATCCCGTTACTAATAATCTTGCTAGTTTTCCTAAACAGGTTGCAAAACAAAAAGATGATGAGATGAAATCTATTACACTACCTAATGAAGCACCTGTGATCAACCCGTATTTGGTGGAGCTCGAGGAAGAAATTGGTGATGAGCTCTTAAACGTTGCTATAATTGATGATGATGATGATTTCGACCCTATGAAGGTTATTGAGGAACTCGAACTTTTACTTGCCAAGGACCCTTTCTCGTCTTCTGCAGAAGTCAAGGGACGCCTTACTACCAAAGAAACTAACCAAGAAGAAAGGAGACTCATTTTTCCTCAACACACTACTCTTTCAGATGGAATGGTCAAGTCATCCAATTTATCAACCAAACCGGGTAAGAATAGGAAAGATGTACATCTATTGCCGAGGTATGATCTTTATGTATTTCTTCCATCTTTAATAGCAAATTTACACTCTTTTCGTGTTTATTGCTACTATCACCCACACTTGATCCCAAGTGGGGGGAACAACACCCTATTACACAGTAAATAAGGGTGGAGTCAGGCTCGTGACTCGAACAAAAACAAGCGCTTCGTGGGAGACAACCCATGCTTATCTTTTATTATTCTGTTTTCTGTGTCGAGTCAGTCCAGGCCGTACGAGGATACGGCGCATCTCCATCCTGAGATGCGACGCATCTCCTGCAATGGTCATATCTTATTTTATTTTTCTGCATTTTTATTTTCAACTTTAAAACTATTTATCAGTTTATTTTAATGCGGCGCATCCCTGGTTAAGGATGCGGCGCATCTTTATTCTGATCCGTATTAATTCCAGGCTCGATACGGCGTATCTTCTTCAATAAGATACGGCGCATCGACTGACCTGATGATTTTCAGTTTTAATTTTTAAGTTTTATTTTTCCTAACTACTAATGTATTATGCAAAGCTTGAACCTTTCTTATCTTAGGTGTGTTTTAAAGTATTGGTGGTATTATAGTTTCCTGGATTTCCTGTGGATACATCAAGTATGAAGCTTTAACGTTCTAATCCACAAGAAAGATGATTTTTGCTCTTATACTAATGGAGGATCATACCGAGCAAATCTCAGGGGAGTTTTTCTGTTCTAATTCTTTTATTTTCCAGTTTTTAACCTTTTATACAAACAACGAGGACGTTGTTTAACTTAAGTGGGGGGATTGGAGAATTAGAACACTTAACAATTACTTGTCCTAAACTTTTTCAAAAATTATGCTTAAAATGTGCTTAATATATCAAACTTAAAAATTTTTTAGCATGTTTTTGTTTAAGATCTAAGTTACATAGCTGCACACATGACGTTATTTTCAAAAATTGTGATTTTCCAAAATTCACAAATCTATGAGTGTGCCGGTGACTTGTAAACTTTAGAACTTGGCTTGTATACTATTCGAGACCACCATAATAAGTATTATTTATATAATTGGAATGACTTGTCTAAATTGGTAAAATTCTAGGATTACACCCAAATAGCCTATTATATGTTATGTGTTATTAACTAACTACACTGGTTAGTTAACCCCCGTATAAACCTTTTGTTACTCTCATTTTTAGAGTAAGATACCCCTAGAAAAACACTCAGAGCCATTCCTTTCGTTTCTTACACCTTTGTTAAAATGTTTCGTTACACCCTTACACCTTAGCCTACCCTGTAGATTAAAATCCGTGGTTGGTTGATTGCTATAGGCAAAGTGTGTTTCCTTACATTACCTGTGTTCGCGTGCGTAATTCATTATCTATGGTTAGGTCGGGAAATTGCACAATGCAATTGGAGTGAAAGTAAATATTGTATATTTTGGAGTTTATTTTTCGTGTGTTTACTACTTTCACTATTACCATTATTTCTGAAGTCATGAAAAGTATGGAAAAATTATCCGGAAAGAAAGTTATAGTGATGTGGTGAAATTTTACACATCTATGTTTATGTTTAATTAAAAAAAAAAAAAAAAAAAAAAAAAAAAAAAAAAAAAAAAAATCGAAAAAATGAGAAAAGAAAAAGAAAGAAAGAAAAGTTGGAAGTTAGTTTTAACCAACTTATGTAAAGTTATGTAAGTGGTCGATATCACCACTATTTGTTGTACTATATCTATGGATTGAATGGGAATTGGCAGTTATGGGAACGCCAATTAAGGTTTATTCTTTGATTAAGATCTTGTTGAGTATAATTCATGTCTACCTAAAGCGTGTGTTTCAAGTGTTAAAGCGTGAGTTATTCGATGATATGAGTCTTATTCATGGGATGGTTGGGATAGTGATTAACCACACTTAGGATTTTAATTTATTTGTTTTGTTTATTTTTATTTTTGCACCAATTTATATCCCAAATGTTATCCATGCCCTTTATTATTCTTTATCCAACCGAACCTTTGATTTATTGAGATTAGGGATTTGAGCAATCTTAAGTATCGTAGTCGTGGATTCAGCTATGTATTTATGATTTTGTCGCCCTTTTTGATATATTATTATTGGTGAAGTTTGGACCTATCTTTAGCCTATTCGAGTTAAGGATTTGAGCAATTGCAAGTATCGTGTTCGTGGATTCGATCATGTATTTGTGATTTTGTCGCCTTTTCTGGAATTTGAGATCGATAGTGAAAGAGAATAATTAACCCTTAAGCCTAAAAACCCTTTTTACCGCTTTAGACTTGTTACTCCTTAGCTTTAGTGGTGGAGATGTGTATACTTGCCAAGCTTATGATAGAATATTCGTCGCGACTGGACAGTTAAACGATTAGATTTGCTTTTATCGACTTATTTTATTTTACTTCTAATTCGTTAAGTGTTTAGTTGTGTGATTATGAAATAAACGAATACATGCTTAAATATAAAAATAAATCCTAACATCTTTTAGGATACATTTTCATAAAAGAAATTCTAAGGTTTACTTGGGGACAAGTAAAGTTCAAGTGGGGGGATATTTGATGAACTCAAATAAGTACATTTTATTACTATCATTTATCCTATTAATTTGACTTGTTTTACTATATTATGTATGAGGATTGATACTTAATCGTTTACTTTTGTAATTCTCAGGTAAAAACAAGCATTTGGTGAAACTTAGCGATTTTGGACTAATTATGGAGCAAAACGTGCATAAAGTCGAAGGTCTACTGACATGGACAAGATCAAGTCAATTCTGCTCCAGATGCGCCGCATCTCACTCATGACATGCGCCGCATCTCTATCAAGATATCACCAGATACGATCCAAGATACAAGAGGACATGCGCCGCATCTAATCATGGAGTTACGCCGCATCTTCTGGCGGTGTACGAATATTCCTGAATATTATAATCTTGGACCCCACGCGAAGTTAAGTACATGCGCCGCATCTACTTAGTAGATGCGCCGCATCTTCCCTCAGACAGAAACTATAAATACCCCGTAGACCAGACGAATTACAAGTTCCGAAAAACCTAAAACCGAAGACCAAACAGGAGGAACAAAGGACGAATTCAGTCAAGGAGGCAGCACAAGACACACCCAAATCAAAGATACAAGAGCTGTAAGAAGGTGCTGCATGTGTTTAATTCATTAAGTAGTTTTGTTTTATTGTGTTAGCAAACTTTAATTCATCAGGATTGGTGGCTTGTGTAATGTGACAACGAAAGATTGCACTCCCTTTAATACTTGCTTTCCCATCAATTAAAGTTTATATGTTGATGTCTTTGGTTACTACTTATTAGTGCATTGATAACCTCTGTGTTTATTAGTGGCTTGCGGGCATTTGACTGCGGGACATAATGTGGCTCCCACGGTTATTACTAAATTGATCACTTAGGAATAACTTTTAGACATAAGTAATCATTAAGGGTTTACTCGCCGATAAGATTAGGACCAACGAGAAAGGGTTAACTACATACACTTCATATAAAGCTATCAATAAAACAAGTGACAATCTACTTAATCATAAGGACAGCCCTCTTATTGTCTCGAGTATTTATCTGTGTACGTGTGTGCTACTTGCTGATTCGTGCCTATTGGTTTATTTTATTATTTAATTGCAAACAAACCGTGCCAGTCTCTCAGGCTGAAACCCCCTTGCGTTAGGATATTAAAATACTGATTAGAATAACGAGATAATACGTTCCACTCTTAGTGATCGACACTCTACTTACCATTATCTTCATACTGACCGGGTACACTGCTCGTTAAGTGTGTGTGTTATTGATAAGTCGGCTAAATATAAATTTAAAACTTGAGTAGGCATTAAAACTGCTAAACCGCAACGACACATCACGCGCATCAGTATGAGATGCTATAAAAGAAAAGTTAGTAATGAAATACTTCAATCAAGAAGCAAAATGCATATGTAATGGTCAACCAAACAAGAAAGGTCAACCCATTTGACTTTAAAAAGTCAAAGTGAAGTGTCTGATCAAAATTAAGTACCTATGTATAATTGATCAAAGCATTATTTGAAGTTAAAACAACCATACTATGATGTTAGTAAGCTAAAATAAGATAATATGCTAAATGTTGATCACCCATAAGCATAAAAACATAACATTCATTACTTGGAAAAAAATGATGTTACATTTAAACAAAGAAAGTAAATCCTAAAAAGATAAAATTCTAGAATGACATCCTAAAAGTTTCTATAAGAGGAAACTATAGAGCTTCTATTGTGGAGGATGAGAGATTGCATTGAGACGCTCGAGAATGTGGTTCAAGATGAACCTCATTTCATTTTGGAGCTCATGGACTAAAATGTTGGTCCTTTGGGCCAAATGAGCGGTTCTCTCGCAGTGCGAGCAATCATGACTTGAAAAACCGGGAGGAAGAGTAGGCACATTGTTTTGGGATGGTGGTGGTAGAGGTTGGTTGTTTGATGGTGGTTGTTGTTGTTGGTTGGATGATGGTGGAGTGGGGATGGAGTTCATCAAGATGGTTTGGAGATCCATTGCTTCATCAAGGCGGGAACCCACCATATTAGATAGAGCATGGAGACGGGTGAGTTCCTCGTTGATCTCTTCTTGGGTTTGTGGCTCATTTATCCACATTGCTTCATCAATAGCAATTAGTATGGATGTGGGTAAGAGAGGTTGTGTTTGAGGTTGAGGTGGTGGTGCATCATGGTATAAAGGACCGTGGATATCTTGATAAAGCGGATGAAAAAGCATGGGTTCTTGACCTTCAAAGGTCATGGGTGGAGGATTGGTTGACCTTGGTGGAAGGTCTTCCAAGTCATCAAGATATGGATGTGGTGATGTAGGTGGAGTCCTAAATAACTCCATTGGTTAGAGTTTGGGTAAGTTTGGGAGTGATGGTGATCTAACGGGTTGTGATGGAGCGGGTGGTGGTGTGTTGCTATTGGAGTAATTGTTGGTGGTGGAGTATGGATGGCTACATTTGATTGTGTGGGAGTGGAGAGTGTGAGGAAATTTTCATTTGCTATGGGAGATGAGATATTAAGAGGGGATGATTCCTCCTCTGATGAGTTAGCTAAGTTTATGAAGCAACGAGGCTTAACACTAATACGAGCAGTTCTTTTTGGGGGTTTGCTAGTGGATGAGTTACTTGATTTTGTCATGGTTAAGATTGATAATGTAGCTAAGAAGTACAGGAGAGATATGTAGAGAAGATGGTGAGTGAGTGAGTTTTGATCATCCTGATCATCCTAATTTATAGACAGTGAGATTTTTGAAAGTTGTGTTTGGATTTGATGTAAATCCAATGGAGAATGTTGGTTCCTAATGATTTGGAACAAAAATTTGTGCTAGTCACATCCTAAGGTCAAACCATACAAATGGAGTTGAGTGAAATGTGGGAGATTTGCAGTTAATGCAAAGAGTGAGTGGAAAATCTGTTGATATTATGTTCCCACGGATTTGACGGATCCTAGAAAAGGGTTCCTTGCTTGTATTTGAAAGGTAACTCACATGGAAAATTTGAAAATTCAAATTTTGGTGGGAAATTGATTTCTTAAGGTTCTAAGAGTTTCCTAAACATTCTAAGGAGTCTAATGATCAGTAAAGAGTTTTCTAAAAACTAGAATCCAAAATCTAAGTATCAGGATTAGTCGGGAATTTTTGAAAAAAGTTACTGTTGGTACCTGCGGATCCAAACGATAACAAAGACGGATCCAAAATTTGAGATTCGTGGAATCCGCTGGTTCAGGAATGGCGGAGCCAAAGGATACAACAGGCGGATCCAAAATCTGGGATCCGCCATATCCGCCATATGGAAAGTCAGTTTCTTAACAGAATGAATGTCATTTTTCGCGTTCCTCGGTCAAAACCCGAAAAATCTCCTAAAACTTATGTAATAGCTAATATATAATACAAATATGCTAAATATATAGATTCTAACACACGTATACACATAGATTAATCTGATCATAATATCTTACCACAAAGGGAGTTAAGCCAAACGGGGGCTTAATCTCGGAAAATTGATAACAACATGTGTTATCGACCTGCAATTTTGAGTTAGTTTATACATAAGTCAAGTAATAACATAATGTCTTAAGTATCATACATGTTCAACACATCATTGTTTGAAAACGTCTAATTCCAAACACTCCTTTCAACCTAACTTCTTGCTCAATTTCTTGTAGCCCTTGTGAAGTTTCATGATCCAACGCCCCAAATTCTTCACCGTTCCTTTAGTTTGCCAAAATTCCGCCGATTCATTAGGGATTGGTGGAAGTTGACTTAAGTACTCCGGCGGAGAGATCCTAGAGTTGGGCAAACCATCATCTTCGCTCATTGATGATGATGATGATGATGTAGGATGATGAGGACGTTTGCCTTTTGCAACCGCTACCCTATGATCACTTAAAGGAACAAAGGTGTGTGGAATCTCGTTGTAATCAGGAACAAAACCTAAAGTATTTCTAGGAATAGGTTGAAAGGCTCTATAGAGACGAGTCAAGAGCATCCCGTAGGGCATTGCGGTGGTACCTTGTACCGGAATATCGGCCATTCGCTTGGCGATATAGTATGCAAGGTTGAAAGGTTGATGGTTTGACACACAATACATCATATAACAAAGACATGCGTTGATATGATCTCGATTCCCAACGGTGCTTATGACATTTGCCCTTAAAACTTCTTCAAGCTTCTTAAATTGAGGCTTAAGTTCATTAAGTTCCATGGCAAATGGATCTCTATCTACTTGACAACCTCGATGCAACCTAGTTTGGTTGTTCCTAGGTAAAAAGAGATGTTCACGAATGGCTTCTTTTGCGGTCAAGGGTGTGACATATGGTGCCGTTCTATCAAGGTTGGATTCTAAGATTGTCAATGACCATTTATCCGAGTAGACACATGCTCCTTGATTTGGAACTCCTAAGACAACACCAAATTGATCTAAGGGAATGTTGAATAGGGTTCCATTGACTCTAAAGTGAATGTTCATGTATCCATAATCATTAGAACCAAGTCCTACAGTAGCATAGAACTCGAGAATGAACCTAGGGATGATGGGCTTATCAATGTCTAGAAGACTATCGAAATGAATTGCGGCTAATTAATCGCGGAGAATGGTACCTTCATAAAATGAGGAGTCTACAACCCCCTCATGTACGTATCGTTTTTCTAAGGTTTTGAATATATTGATTTAAGCTTTGGTGAGACCCTTGGCTTTGTGGTGTTTGAGAAGGTAATTGATGGTCTTTTTGTGATCATAATTGGTTGCGGGAGGCATAGTTATCCTAGACACGAAAAATATATAGTTTAGTTGAAATTATTGAAAATACGTATAAATGTCTAGTGTGTGCCTACATGGAGACAATGTGGAGGTACGGTTATCTCGACTCTTTTTTATGCATGAAAATTTTGTTTATGCAAGTTTTATGATAAAACGAGAAATAACCCAAACGCTCCTACTTCAATGTAGCTTCATTTGAATGTACCCGAAAATACATATTAGTTATGTATTTCCTTTAGCATTCAAGAGACATTATGCAAGTGATGCTTAAAACATAACGTTTTTGTATTTGTATGAACAATTGTTCAAAAACCGTTTATCCTAGTCGTGAGAAGATTTTAGCAAAAATTTCTCATGGGGTTTTTGATAAATAGTGATAATGTACTACAAGATGCAATTCCTAACTATGAAAAACATGATTTGTTAAGCAATTCAGTAAGTATGTTTCATGATTTTACAAGAATTATGCATAAACCCCAAGTTTAGATTTTGTGCATGAAATAGAAATCCTAGACGCAGATCAGGAATGCAAACATGATAAGGATACTTACAGTGATGTTTAGAGCTCAATTTGGTTGAAGAAGATAGCCTAAATAGTGAGTTTGGTGAATTATGGGTCGAGCTCCAGTAGGTGTTTGAGTGTTGGGAAGTGTGATGAATAGTACAAGAAGTTTATTAAATAAACAGAAAATTGGCTCAACAGGCCACGAATCCGGCGGATCCAAAACAAGGGACCCGCCCTTGTTGTCGGTTGGATCCGCAGGATCAGAACACCAATTTAAATTGCCTGCGTTTGGTTAATTTAAGGTTCGAGTTAAAGTTTAATCTACTCACTAGGCTCCATTAGTCCTAAACCAAGTCTAAGATAGTTGAAGGGTTCTCTCTTGAGAGGTTTTGTGAGGATATCGGCAATGTTGTCCTCTGTGGAAACTTTCTCAATTGAGATGTTTCCTTTCTGAACATTGTCACGTAGGAAGTGATGACGTATTTCTATGTGTTTGGTTCTAGCATGTTGGACTGGATTTTTGATAAGATCGATAGCTCCTTTGCTGTCACAAAAAATGGGAATGTCGTTGAGTACAATTCCATAGTCGACAAGAGCTTGTTTCATCCACAGTGCTTGTTGGCAAGCTTTTCCTGCTGACACGTACTCGGCTTCAGTTGTTGATATGGCGAGGGCTGTTTGTTCCTTAGCAAACCACGAGGTGAGACAATGTCCTACAAAAGTACAAATACCACTTGTACTTTTCCTATCAACATAATCACCAGCATGGTCTGAATCGGCATACACTATGGTTTCCATTCCTGTCCCTTTGGGATACCATAGTCCTAGATGTGTAGTGCCTTTTATGTACCTAAAGATCCGTTTAACGGCTTCAAGATGGGACATTTTGGGATCTTCTTGAAAGCATGCACATAGACAAACACTAAACATAATGTCCGGTCTACTAGCCGTTAGATAGAGTAAACTACCAATCATTCCTCTATATTTAGTGCTATCTACGGATTCACTTTCTTCATCCTTTGTAAGTTTGGTTTCGGAGGACATGGGTGTTTTCATAGGTTTTGAGTCTTCAAAACCAAATTTTTTAAGCATATCCTTGATATACTTTGATTGGTTGAAGAATATCCCATCTTCTAATTGTTTAATTTGGAGACCTAAGAAAAAGTTTAGTTCCCCCATCATACTCATTTCAAACTCTGTTGTTCCCTTAACACGTTTAGAGTTAACTAGAAAGTTAATCTATTTGTGTTTATGACTGATCCGCCTGAAAACGTATATATAAATATATGCAGTCTCAGAACGAATACTCGTGTGTAGTGTGAAACCAGGCAAGTAATCACCCGGATTGTTTCCCAACGAGGTGTGAATGGGCAACTGTGAAAAGCTAGGATTAGAGTGACTGATATGATTTAGATATTTTTGATTTTGCTTTTTTACTAAAAAAAATAAAGACTATTTTAAGTGATAAAAAGAAACTAGATTAATTAAGCAAAACTATGACGATAAAAACGAGCTCTAGAAAATAAAATAATAAAAATATATGCTTGCTAAGTAATAATTAAACTATTAATAATTAATTCTACAATAGTAAACAAAATATTAAACTAAGTGTTTTAAGCTAAAAATGATAAAAAGGTAAGAGATTAAGACCCGATGATTTATACGAGAGAATTACCACCCGACCTTATAAACTAAATAAATTATTAAAGTCTATTTCTCTATTAACTTTACTTTTACTAATTTGTTAATAAAGTTGAAGGCTTTATTAACTAAATAGCTTAATAAAAGTTATTAAAGTTGTAAACTTTAATGATTTTTATGCTTATAAGACCCTTAAGCTCCTCGCCTTAGGTCGCGAAAGATAAGAGATCAAAGAAAAACAAGAACTTTATTAAAGGTTAGCAATAATAAGACAATAAATAAACAATAATATATAAAGCTAAATTACTAGGACTAGTATTAAAACTAGAATAGATCGGACTAGTATTAAAACTAGAATAAATAAACAATAATATATAAAGCTAAATTACTAGGACTAGTATTAAAACTAGAGTAATTACTAAACAAAAGAAAACTAAAAATAAACAGACAAACTAAATTTTAAGTGCTCTCAAACTTAAGAGATGTCAAGGCTTATTTGAAAAATAAGCCGAGCTTCATAAGCTCATGCATCTCTTTTGGTGTTTGAATTGAGCCAGAGGGTAAAGTAAAAAAGTAATAAATGAAGGCTAAAATTATTGCTACTCGAATAACATAAAGTACTGTGTGTGCGTTAAAATAAAATGTGAAGAGCAAATTAAAAGATACTTGAATACATAAAATATTAAACTGAGTAGAATAAATATTAAAGACCGTTACTGAAAATGAAAATACTGAAGACAAACAATAAAAGCTACGGAGCAAAACTACTTAATAAAAATTGCTCAATCAAACAACTACTTTGCTAAATAAAAACTAAAAAAAAAAAAAACTATTCGCTCCTCTTGAATTTGCGCCTCTATTTATAGGACTTTGAGTCGGCTAGTTCATGCCACGTGGCGACTTGTGATTGGTTGCATGTTGAGGTGAGAGTGAGTGTTGGAGCAGCAGGAAGCCACGCACCTTGTTGGATTTAATTTAGGCAAGTGAAATTCACGTGCCATAAGAAATTCAACTTGACCAACTTGCTTCTAGTATCTTTTATCAAATATCTTCACTTTCAATTTGATATCTCAATTGAAATAATGAGATAATAATGTCTTCACGTGGCCAACTTGGCTTTCATTTTCAATTTGATATCTTTACTTTCTTTTAGTAGCATGCCAGTCAACATTTCTTTTGGGCTTCGAATGAAAAGAGTGAGCTGTGATTAATCTTTAATTATTTCGTCTTTTGCCTCGATGCTCCACATAAAATTAACATTGGTCTCGTATTTTTGTGCTCTTTCCAATTTCGTGCTCGGTTTCTGTCTATTTTGTCTTTCTTTTTGCCCTTTTCTCATATCCGTATCTGCACATATATAAACACAAAAACAAGGATATCTGCAATATAATTTGGGTGTTTTTGGTCATTTTTGCAGTTCAAATGGGAATAAAATGATGAGTATTTACACACTCATCAATCCCCCACACTAAGCTATTGCTAGTCCCTAGCAATCCTTTTTGAAAATTTAATGGATTTTATGTCTCTTTACCAAAAGCCATTACTTCTGGAGTAGCCAATGTTTTAGTATGTGATACTTTGGTACAATGATAACCAAATGATTTTGAGCAAATCATCAGCTGTCAACGGTTTTGATTAGTCTTTACCAAAAGCCGTTTGCTTCTGGACTAGCCAACTCTTAGATAAAATACAGTTATTATCTTTGGTGAGCTGATTACCAATTATGGTTTTTCCACTTGCCTTAACCACAAGCCATAACCTTGCGGGCTAGCCAACTCTTCACTTATAAAGATATGGGGAGTTGAATACCATACAATTTTAGGCAAATTGTAAGCCATAAACGGATTTGATATATCTTTACCAAGAGCCGTTTGCTCTCGGATTAGCCAATCCTTATGTGGGTTAGACATGGCGGACTGATAACCATTTATTGCGTTCTAAGTGAGAAAAAAAATTTTAAAATTTTGGCTAAAATGGGGGTACTAGATGGTACATTTGATCAAATTCGCTAGAATTCCCCCCACACTTAGAACTGAATATTGCCCTCAATATTCAAAGTACTGGCTGTTAAACCAACACTTAGAACGTAAAAAGGTAATAATAATAGCCATTATTTTATATAAACATTTTTTTTTTATTTTTTAATATACAACATGTGGGGCATCTCCCCCACACTAGATGGTAGAACAGAGAAAGAAAACAGAGACACGGGTGAAAACCCATGTTTTGCTAATGTTTTTGATCACCGAGTCACTAGCTTGACTCGACCCCGTATTGATTTGTTTCCTCCCGAACAGTCAGGTTTATCACGCAAGCTAACCGCTTGTGAACGGTCAACCGTAACAAAGGGTTCCTGAACAGCCCGGGAGAAAAAGCAATTTAAAAGTCTATGGGGAAGTAAGTGGAAGAGACCATCTCCATCGGATTTTCATTCAAGATGTTTGTATACACATTGAAGTACATGAAAGTTCCACACCAAGAGAGATATATCTGGCATTAAACCAATGTTATATGGACAATGCCGGGGTCAAAAGTAATATCCTCACTCCCGAATGAGTGAAAGATAGGGGAAATCACCGGGTAGGTGAAGGGAAGAAGAGAGATCTGAATAGCCATTAAGACAAGAACTTCCTCCTCAAGAATTGCAAGTGGAGGAGGCAGGTCCTTAAAGTGGATCTCAGGACATTTATCAGTTTCCTTAACTGAGTTGATTTTCTCATTATGAAGTTGTTTTGGTGGAAGAGGGGAAGATGAATCTTCGTTTAACAAATTTTCTAGAAAAAGAATGTCCCCCTCAGGATCAAGATAGCCATCATCAACCTTATGCGGAGGTGAACTATCTAGAGCAAGAAAATCATCGACCTCATCCCAAAAGGGATCACTTTCCTCAACCGCATTGAGAGAAGGGGAGGAAGAGATAGCAATGTTTGGATCATCCACAGATTTAACCATTTCAATTCGATAAATTGTTTCCAGAGATGGGATAAGTGGCGTGCTCTTAGAGTTAGCAATGTTTTCCACTTCCGATTCAGTCTCCGAGTCTAGTTCATCGTAGTCAAAGACGCTCTTAACTTCTGTGGTACAACTCTCAAACCACTTGTTTGAACCAGGAGCAATTTTCTTTGCTTGAAGTTCAGCACGTTTATCAGAAACACTCTTAACCGTGAACCTAGAAAGTTTTGGATCAAATCTTTCAGATTTTTCAACCATAGCAATATTGCGTTTAGCGGTTAGAGGTTTAGAATTTGCATTAATGTCAAACGTGACTTGGTCATTATCTACCCGAAGGGTTATTTCTTCGCCATAGACATCAATTAAAGCTCGCCCGGTCCTTAAAAAGGATCTCCCGAGAATGAGAGGTACACGGGAATCGCATTCGAAATCCACAACCACGAAATCGGCCGGGAAATGAAACTTTCCTACTTTGACAAAAACGTCTTCAGCAACGCCCTTAGGAATAGTTTCGGTGCGATCTGCTAATTCAAGAGTCATCCTTGTGGGAGTCAGAGCCGAGAGTGAAAGTTTTTTCCACACGGAAAGTGGCATCAGGTTAATGCTTGCACCGAGATCGGCCAAGGCATAGCATTTAACCATTCCCGGGAATTCACAAGGAATGAGAAATTTACCAGGGTCTCCTAACTTTTCTGGAAGTTTTTTAAGGAGCACAGCTGAGCAAGTCTCATTTAACGGAGTTTTTGCCAATTCAACTAACTTCTCTTTGTTGCTTAAAAGACTTTTGAATTGAGAAGCGAATTTCGGCATATACAGCAAGGCATCAACAAAACTAATATCGAAGTGTAATTTCTGGAAAATTTCCAAAAATTTCATCATTTGGTTGTTAGTTTTCTCTTGGAGCCTTTGATCATTAAGCCTTTGAGGATATGGGAGGTAAGGCTTAGTATTTGACTTCGGAACATCGGGTTCCAGAATATAAGGTTTGGATTTAGGGGTACTGACTTCAGGAGTCTCATCAGATTTAAAGACAACTCCTGATTTGGAAACCGGAGGATGGACTTGTGCTGTACTTTGTGAGCTTGGAATTTGCACTTTGTCCGTGGTATTCTCCGTCTCTTTTTCCATTTCAAACAACGGAGGAGGAATAGGACCAGAGGGTCCCTTATGAGCTTTACCACTACGTGTAGTAACAGCTTTGAGTTCACCCCTTGGGTTGACAACAGTGTTACTTGGGAGACCTCCCGAGGTAGAAGGTATATCAGTTAAAGACTTTTTGATCTGGTTTAATTGGGCAACCAATAACTGGTTTGTCTCACGTTGTGTCTTATTTGTTTCCTCTTGGGTTTTCATGAATTGCATAAGCAACTCATCTGAGGACGTCTTATTTCGGTTTGAACCTTGGTTTTGATTAAAATTTAGACCACGGTTTTGGTTAAAATTACCCTGATTTTGACCTCGGTATTGATTGAAATTTTGAGAATTGTTAAAATTTTGTCCCTGATTTTGAACAAAGCGATTTTGATTATTCTGATTTGGCACGGGTGGAAAACCAGGTGGGACCATAGCATTCGATGCTCGGTACTGAGTCTCAGCATGCGGACGGTATTGATTTTGGTTTACTGCAGCTACTGGAGCTGGGTAAAGAGAAGCATCGGTTGCTTGACAATCAAAATACGCATGTGGGCCACCACAAGTTTCACACACTTTGTTTATTGCTTTGATTTGTTCCGGTTTATGAATTTCACTTTTTAATTCTTTCATTTCTTTCATCATACAACGCATTGAATCTGTAAGGAAGGCTAACTCTGATGAGTTACCGGATGAAGAGGAAGCAGGAGTGACAGGAACATTCACTTTGTTTCGAGAAATAGGAACTTTTGATTTATTTTCACAAATTTCAACCACCTCTCTGGGTTTACGATTCAAGATATTGCCACCGGAGGCTGCGTTAAGTGCATCTTGATCGTTTTGGGTTAACCCATTATAAAACGTATTTATCTGTTGTAACACCGTAAAATCGTGATGTGGGCATTTTCTTAGGAGATCTTTAAATCTGTCCCATGCCTCTCCGAAATTTTCATCAAAACCTTGACGAAATCCAGCTATTTCATTTTTTAGATTAGTCGTCTTTGATGGAGGGAAGAAATAATTTACAAATTTCTTAACAAGATCTTCCCAGGTTTCAATGGATCGAGGGGGTTCTTTATCCAGCCAAATCCGGGCTGCCCCCTCAAGTGAGAATGGAAATAGCATCAATTTGATCACTGTTTGCGGCACATTCTTGTAATTGATTGTAGAGGTCAGTTTGTTGAACCAACGAATGTGTGCATATGGATCCTCTCGTTCAAACCCGTGGAATTGGTTTGTGGATACGAGCTGAATCAGATGTGTTTTCAGTTCAAAATGATCAGAATCGATGACTGGTAAAACGATGGCATCCCCATAACCCTCGGTGGGTGCCTGGAGCATTTCAGCTATGGTGCGTTCGTCTGCCATATTTTCAGTGAGAACAGTACGAATCTCGGGTTCGACTATTTGGGCAGCACGTCTACGGTTACGTCTTCTCGGAATATCTACGAGTTCACGTAAAGGGCTTGATGACGTGGAAGAACGAGTGCGCATGCACCAAGTAAAATATTTTAATTAAAACAAGACAGAAGCAAAACACAAGTTAACTTAAACCAACAATCAACAAGCGTATGGTAGCTCTCTAAAAGATAAACGCACAGAGTGGCGGAGAAGCAAAGGTGGGCAATTAAGCTCCTTAAAAACCCGCTTCTTTCAGTCCGACAATTTAATGTCAGAATATCCTAGAACCTCCGTTAGAGTTTGTTTATCAATCAAAGGTGAGCCGATATTCGCAAGTGATACAAAGGTAAAGTTTTAAATCTTTGGTTTGGGAACTTATTATGGTCGTACCCCCAGTTAGGTAGTACTCTGTCTTGGTTCTCGATGGTAATTTTTTTTTTTTTATTGTTATTTATTATTAACAAAGAAAACGGAAATTATTTTTGGTGTTTTTATTTTTTATATGATAATATTAATAATAATATATATAGAAAAGAAAAGAAAAATATTTTTGTATTTTATATGGTTTTTGGGAAATAGGAACTTCTGATAGAAGGATCTCGAATCACTAATCGCTAAAACTTACACAACTGTCGCAGCACAACCTCCCCGGCAGCGGCGCCAAAATTTGATCCGTCTGAAAACGTATATATAAATATATGCAGTCTCAGAACGAATACTCGTGTGTAGTGTGAAACCAGGCAAGTAATCACCCGGATCGTTTCCCAACGAGGTGTGAATGGGCAACTGTGAAAAGCTAGGATTAGAGTGACTGATATGATTTAGATATTTTTGATTTTGCTTTTTTACTAAAAAAAATAAAGACTATTTTAAGTGATAAAAAGAAACTAGATTAATTAAGCAAAACTACGACGATAAAAACGAGCTCTAGAAAATAAAATAATAAAAAGATTTGCTTGCTAAGTAATAATTAAACTATTAATAATTAATTCTACAATAGTAAACAAAATATTAAACTAAGTGTTTTAAGCTAAAAATGATAAAAAGGTAAGAGATTAAGACCCGATGATTTATACGAGAGAATTACCACCCGACCTTATAAACTAAATAAATTATTAAAGTCTATTTCTCTATTAACTTTACTTTTACTAATTTGTTAATAAAGTTGAAGGCTTTATTAACTAAATAGCTTAATAAAAGTTATTAAAGTTGTAAACTTTAATGATTTTTATGCTTATAAGACCCTTAAGCTCCTCGCCTTAGGTCGCGAAAGATAAGAGATCAAAGAAAAACAAGAACTTTATTAAAGGTTAGCAACAATAAGACAATAAATAAACAATAATATATAAAGCTAAATTACTAGGACTAGTATTAAAACTAGAATAGATCGGACTAGTATTAAAACTAGAATAAATAAACAATAATATATAAAGCTAAATTACTAGGACTAGTATTAAAACTAGAGTAATTACTAAACAAAAGAAAACTAAAAATAAACAGACAAACTAAATTTTAAGTGCTCTCAAACTTAAGAGATGTCAAGGCTTATTTGAAAAATAAGCCGAGCTTCATAAGCTCATACATCTCTTTTGGTGTTTGAATTGAGCCAGAGGGTAAAGTAAAAAAGTAATAAATGAAGGCTAAAATTATTGCTACTCGAATAACATAAAGTACTGTGTGTGCGTTAAAATAAAATGTGAAGAGCAAATTAAAAGATACTTGAATACATAAAATATTAAACTGAGTAGAATAAATATTAAAGACTGTTACTGAAAATGAAAATACTGAAGACAAACAATAAAAGCTACGGAGCAAAACTACTTAATAAAAATTGCTCAATCAAACAACTACTTTGCTAAATAAAAACTAAAAAAAAAAAAACTACTCGCTCCTCTTGAATTTGCGCCTCTATTTATAGGACTTTGAGTCGGCTAGTTCATGCCACGTGGCGACTTGTGATTGGTTGCATGTTGAGGTGAGAGTGAGTGTTGGAGCAGCAGGAAGCCACGCACCTTGTTGGATTTAATTTAGGCAAGTGAAATTCACGTGCCATAAGAAATTCAACTTGACCAACTTGCTTCTAGTATCTTTTATCAAATATCTTCACTTTCAATTTGATATCTCAATTGAAATAATGAGATAATAATGTCTTCACGTGGCCAACTTGGCTTTCATTTTCAATTTGATATCTTTACTTTCTTTTAGTAGCATGCCAGTCAACATTTCTTTTGGGCTTCGAATGAAAAGAGTGAGCTGTGATTAATCTTTAATTATTTCGTCTTTTGCCTCGATGCTCCACATAAAATTAACATTGGTCTCGTACTTTTGTGCTCTTTCCAATTTCGTGCTCGGTTTCTGTCTATTTTGTCTTTCTTTTTGCCCTTTTCTCATATCCGTATCTGCACATATATAAACACAAAAACAAGGATATCTGCAATATAATTTGGGTGTTTTTGGTCATTTTTGCAGTTCAAATGGGAATAAAATGATGAGTATTTACACACTCATCAATTTGTGTTTATGACTAATACAATGTTATGATTAATTCTAACAGTTATAAAACATGAATATAGAAAACTCAAGATAATTTTCAACGTTTAAATTCTTATTAGAAATGAATCAAAGAATCTATACCCAAGTGTTTTGCGGAACAAACACCTGGGATTGAATAGACAAGGTATGGTGGTGTCTCCTATCTAAACTCAAGTTTTGCTTGAGTGGTAACAATGCGACCTCACTGAGCTATCTCAGGGATACGTTACTCTTTGTAGGAGAGAAGTTGTTTTGCAAAAGTCTAAGCTTTAATTGTACAAAACACACCCAACTTCTCTCCTTCTCAATCTATTTATACACAAGTAAACTGAGTAAAAGTAATTAAAATATTACAAGTTGTTGAGCAAGCGTGTCTGACAATTACAACAGTAATTGTCATTTCCAAGAACCAATAGAAATGGCCTATTAAGTCTTTAGGAGTGGTTGGTCTGACACTCCAAGACTTTAAGCCGTCTTAGGAAGGATTTCTTCCTGACAAGATAAGATTTGATCTTATCTTAAATCCTTACTAGATATTTTTGCCTTTCTTCTCAGGCACTTAGTTCTTCAGGACATGCTTCTCAGTTATCACTCTTAATTACTTCATTGTTGTTGAGGAGACTGGGGTTCAGTGAGTTCTTGTCAAACACTTACTGAACCATCATCTTCTTCTTTGGCTTAAGTGCTACATCAGGGAGTACCGCCTTCCTGAGTAGTGAATCCTTCTACTTGAATTCGCCTTAAGCATCCTGAAGATGACTCACTGAGAGGCTGTTCTCTCAGTGACTTGAATTGTTCTCAGTTTAAGTTAACACTTGGTTAATTTGTGTCCAAATCATGTTTTAAGTATTCTTGGGTTTTTTCTGACCCAACAATCTCCCCCTATTTGGATATAAATTATTCCTAAGTGTTTTGACCAGTTATGAGTGAGCTAATGACTTCTACTCATACTGAATGTACTAGAATGTAAATAAGGACACGGAAATAATAAAAACATCATCTTATTAGTATTATTACAAGTCCTATCAAACTAAGTACAAAAGGGATAGTGGGGGTATTCAGGCAGATTTATCAGTTCAACTTAATACCAAGGGCTTCAAGCTTGGGCTTCTTTGACTACAGCTCTTGTTGGTCAAGGTGCTCACGGATTTTCATTTTCAGATCTTGACAAAACTTCACAGTTTCAGGACTCTTGAGTGAAGAGGCCATCATTAGAAAACCAAGCATAGCTTTGATCCCTGACAAATCGATATCAATCCACCTTTGGAAGGCTTGGTCTCCGAACTCATCAATGAAGAACAAACCTCTTTCAGGTTGTTCAATGACCATATTGTTCCTGAAAGGAACACCTTCAGGGAGAGCCCTATTGCAGTCAAGACCAAGAACCTTGATCTTAGGCTCAGCTTCAATCTTCTTTCTTTTTCTTGAAGAAGACTGAGAGGGAGCTGGTTGTGCTGAATCAGGAAGAAGAGATGGAGTGCCAAGTTCCTGAGGTGCAGCTGCCAATCTTTCGTACCTCAGACTCAAGGACTTCAACAGACCAGGGACCACAACATTTGATTTCTTTGCTATTAATGGACCCAACTCATCCAATTCTGTGATCCCAAAGTCAGCGAATCTGAAAGGTTGATGAACCTCAAAGTCTCTTTTGTCAGCACTTCTATAGACAGTGACAACGGCAGGATTGGTGTTTCGATGAATTTGAACATCAGTGATTGGTTCTAGCTTTAACCTGTTAGTCATATACCACTGATATTTCTTAATACTGTTCTGCCTGATCTTTTCAGCCCTTTTATTCCTTTCCTCCCTTTTCTTCTTGAGAGTGATCATCTCTTCAGTCTGAGCTTTTACAAAAGTCATACAACCCTCTCTTCCTGAAAGAGCCTTAGCCTCAAGACCAATCTTCTCAGCCTTTTCATGAACAACCTTAATAATAGCAGGCTTGCTCACCTTTTCTTCCTCCTTTAACTTCTTCTTTGCTTCCTCTTCCTCCAGGTAAGCACTGAGTTCATCAATTGAGAAGTGGTGAAGAACTCCATCAATGTCATAAGGGATCCTGGCTGGTGATTCAGGATCCTTTGCTACCAAGATTGGTGCTGGTTGAGGCTCAGGATCAGTGAGGATGCCTTTGCTTTTATCTTGATGGGTGGAAGAAGCTTCAAGAATCTCCCCTTCAGTGTGAGAAGGAGGTTGCTGGCTTGTGGAAACTTCAGGGACTCCAGTCTCTTTCTCCCCCTCAACTTTGCTTGAGCCATGGTGATAGCAAGAGTTGGAGCCACTGGAGCAGCAGGACCCTTGAAAGCCTGATAGATCTCAGTCATCATTGATTTGATGTCCGAGGTGTCTTTCTGGAGAGTTGAGATCTTATCCTCAAGAGATGCCTGAGAAGCTTCGATGCCTGACATTCTTGACCCAAGAGACCATGCCAAGGATGTTGAAGATTGTGCCCAAGTACCCAGATGGGTTTCCTGAAGACCTAAAGAAGTCCTGATTGAGTCCAATGAAGAGCTAAGACCCTGAATATTAGAATCCTTCAGTAAGCTGAGAAGATCACTGAATTCAGCTGATTGCTTATGGTAAGTCTCAGCAGCCTGAAGGACCTTCTTGTTAAGTTCCGGGTCATCCTTGACAGCTGTTTGAATAGTTCCAAGGCTTTTGGTGATGCCTTCAAGAGTAAGATTGAACTTCCTGATATGAAGATCAATAGCTGTCAGGGAGTTATTGGTGTCAGAATGTATCTCGTTCACATCATCATGATAACTTTCAACATCTGCCTTCAGGTTGGCATAGTGAACAGCAGCTTCAGTGTGATGATCGAACATATCTTCAGTGAGACCAGTGTAAAGAGCTCTATTGGTCTTGAGTAGGAACTTGACCAATTTTCTTTCAGTGAGGGGAAGAGAGTCATCATACTTTTTGAGGATGTCCACAGTATCAGAAGAATCAGAAGATTGAGAACCTGACTCTTCACTTTGGTGTGGAGATGACTGATGTGATTGTTCAGGTTGTTCATCAGTTTCCATATCCTCACCTGCCTCAAACACTTCTTTATCACTCTCCTCCTTGAGCTCATCATCAGACTCAAGAAGAGACTGAATGTCCCCCATGGACTCAATACCCAAAAATTCAACCGGCTCCTCTTCATAAGAAGACTTGCCTTTGTTTTGGCCAGGTCCTGACCCCGTTGTCATAATAACTGAGTGGGTTTGCTCAGCCTGACTAGCCATAATAACTGGGTAACACCAGCCTGGCTTTTGGGGGCAGTTCCTGAGAGAATCGGACCGCCTGAGGGGTTTATGGGTTCCGTATCAGCGGGTTGTTTCTTTCCCTCTGAGTCTTTGTCCCCCTTAGCACCTTCAACCACTGATGGGTGTTTTCCAGTTGTATCACTAGGTACTGATTGTGAAAGTTTGTGGACCCCCTTCCCATCAGGATTGTGCTATCCTTTTGGGGATTTAGGGTCCTTTTCTCCCTGAGATCCTGAGGGTGATTGCTCAGGAACGTTAACGGGATGTGAATGTTTGTGGGTCCCCTTTTCAGTAAGGTAGTGCTGCCTTACCGAGGATTTAGAACCCTTTCCTCCCTTGGGAACTGATTGTTTTTTGACAGTTCCTTCATCGGGATGTGAGGGGGTGTGGGTCCTCTTCCCAGTAGGGTGGTGCTGCCCTACCGAGGATTCAGGACCCTTACCTCCCTTGGGCACTGATTGTGATTTATCAGTACCTTCATTGGGATGTGAGGGGGGAATGGTTCCTGATCCCTCTGACTTGTTTATGTCAGTGGAATCATGTGGAAAGGGTGTGCCCGAGGTCACTGAGGATGATTGCTCAGTGACCTCCGTTGGCCTTTGTTTTGTGGTCAAGAGGGTCTCAGAAATGGGTGTCTCAGAGGTCTCGGCCTTTTTCAACCTCTTTTTAAGGTTGAGTTGGTTTTGAGGATCAGTCTCAGTGGCGAGTGGCTTGGGTCTAACCACCTGGATGGACTGACCCTTCTTAGTCTTCTTTACCTTTTTGATCGGTGAAGGAACTGGTGAGACAGCGTCTTTACCCTGAATGACTGATTGCATGTATTCAATCAGGGCAATAAGTGTAACCTCACTGATGCCACTAGTGAAGCTTGACTTGTGCAGGACGTCAGGCTTCGTACCTTCTGCATCAGGCCTCACGTAGTCAGAACCAAGTAGGTCCTGAAGCACACAGGAAACAAATCTAGGGTAGGACATATGCCTTTGCCTATGTTTTCCTGAGAGCTTGGCAACAAGGTCTCGGAAGATTATTCCTCCGATGTCAATTTTTGTACCCTCAAGGAGACTGAACATCATCAATTCTTGTGATGAGTTCAATTGTTCCGTAGAGGATTTATTTCCACCCAGGACCTGAATGACAAATGTCATCAATATCCTCCAGATAGGATGGAACCATGTTTTGACTACTGGAGCTTTCTCCAATAAGCCTCCAGCAGACGTTGTAGGACGTCTGGGGTCGTGGGGTGCTAAAAAGATCAGTTCATTCTTTATGTCCTGATCAGTAGGGTTGGGTGCAAACGCTTCAGCAAAGTCAAGGCCTGTGGCTTTGATGAAGGTTGAGTAGCCAAAGGAGAGGGTTCTGCTCCCATTCATCACCGTGAAGGTGATGATTGACTCTTTGGTGCCTTTGGGGCCGGTAGCCACATTCGTGCACCAGAATTCCCTCAAATAGTCATGGTAGATGACTGAGGGGGTGTGGGTGAAAGCCTTTGCAAGAAAACAATTACGAAGAAATTTCATAACGTTCTTGTATGCTGGGTAGTTTTGTGGATAAGAGAAATTTCCTACCACATTGTTCTTTGTTAGGTCAACGTCCCCAGTGAGGAATTCCACATTGGGTGCGTATGTGATAGCTTTAGAAGAAGCCATTTGTGGGTAAGTCTGGGTTTGACTAAGGTTTCTGGGTTTCTAAAGCTTAAGAATACACACACAATTTGTTTTTGAGAATTAAAAATGGCAGAGTTTTGCTTAAGATTCTATAAAAACGTGTGTGTGTTTCTTTTGGTTGGGTTATTTATAGGGAAGTGGAGATGGGGGTGTTTTAGGCATTTGAGCGGTTTCTATTTAATTCAAAAATAAGTTTAGAAATTATTTTGAATAAAACGGTTTGAGATCCGCATTAAATGCCACCACTCCACTTTTCCTCTTTTTTCACAACTGTCAAGGTGAACAGTTGAGCAGTTTCTGCAAAAGGAGAAGTTGCAGAGTTTTCATCATCACACAGTGTTTTGTGTGAGAGAGGGCATTGAATGCCAAGTTGGGAAGTGGGGGCCCATAGGTGCATGCCAGAAAGGCAAAAAGAACAAATATTCTTATTTTAAATAAGAATTCAGTTACCAACCTCGGACATTTACTAACTAGATACTTAGAGCATTTAAGTTAGTATTGAATGTCCTTTTTCAGGGCCCTGAATGACTTTTCATTCAGTGATGGTTTTTCAGGGACTTGGGATTAGTTACTGATGATTCAGGAATATGGAATGATTCCTGAGCTACAAGGATTCAGGAACTTGGGTTTAGTTCCTGAACCTTAAAGATTTCAGGAGCTTGGGTTTAATTCCTGAGGTTGAGGATTCAGTGATTTGTTTTCACTGATGTACACATTGAGTCAGGGACCTGAGGTTTTAAGAATTTACACTTCAGTTGGAAGGATTCAATCAGTGGACTGATTCTCGATATCCAACATTCCTAATTTAGCTTTCAGTCTTGTGAAAGTTGGTTCATCCAAAGGTTTGGTGAAGATATCAACTAACTGATATTCAGTAGGGATGAAGTGTAATTCAATGTCACCATTCATGACATGGTCCCTGGTGAAATGATATCTAATATCAATGTGTTTTGTTCTCTGATGAAGAACAGGGTTGTTTGAGATTGCAATTGCACTTGTGTTATCACAAAAGATGGGTACCATCTTATACTGAATTCCATAGTCACTGAGTTGACTTTTCATCCAGAGTACATTTGCACAACAACTAGCTGCTGCAACATATTCAGCCTCAGCTGAGGACAAGGCAACTGATTGTTGCTTCTTAGCACTCCAACAGACTAGTTTCCCACCAAGTATTTGGCAAGAGCCTGAGGTGCTTTTTCTGTCCATGTTGCATCCAGCATAGTCAGAGTCTGAGTATCCTTTAAGATCAAGGCCTGAGCATTTTGGATAATATAATCCAAGGTTTGGAGTACCTTTCAGGTACCTGAATATCCTTTTCACAGCTGTGATGTGTGATTCTCTTGGGTCAGATTGATATCTGGCACATAGACATACTGAGAATTGGATATCAGGCCTTGATGCAAGTAGATACATCAGTGATCCTATCATTCCTCTAAAGAGAGTTTGATTTACTGGTTTACCAGTGAGATCAGGACCAAGGTTGTTTGGGGGAACCATGGGAGTTTTGACTGAGGCACAGTCACTGAGTTCATACTTTTTCAGTAGGTTCTTTACATACTTCTCTTGACTGATAGTGGTTCCTTTATCAGTCTGCTTGATCTGAAGACCAAGGAAGTAGGTTAATTCTCCCATCATGCTCATTTCAAATTGCTTAGCCATTAGTTTTTCAAATTGTTTGCAAAGCTTGTAACTTGTTGAGCCAAAGATGATGTCATCAACATACACTTGTACTAGTATGACATCATTATTTGTCTTATAGATAAACAATGTGTTGTCTATCTTGCCTCTGACAAATTTGTTTTGGATCAGAAAGGCTGAGAGAGTTTCATACCATGCCCTGGGAGCTTGTTTCAGTCCATAAAGGGCTTTATTAAGCTTACAGACATGATCAGGAAACTCATGGCTTTCAAATCCAGGAGGTTGCTGAACATAAACTTCTTCTTTCAGTGAACCATTTAAGAATGCACTTTTAACATCCATTTGGTACACCTTGAAGTTCATGTATGTAGCAAAAGCAAGGAAGATCCTGATGGCTTCCATCCTTGTTACTGGTGCAAATGTTTCTTCATAGTCAATGCCTTCTTGTTGATTATAGCCTTTGGCTACAAGTCTGGCTTTGTTTTTAATGACTATGCCATTTTCATCAGTTTTGTTTTTGAATACCCATTTCATGCCAATGACTGAGACATTCTTAGGACATTTGACCAAGGTCATTAAATTGTTTCTGTCAAATTGTTCCAGTTCATCATGCATGGCCTGAACCCAACTTGGATGTGTAAGTTCTTCTTTAACACTTTTGGGTTCAATTGTGGAAATGAAGTCCACAAATAGGCATTCATTGGCTGAGGCTGCTCTTAGACTAGCAGCCATGCTCCTGGTGAGCATGCCTTCAGTAGGCTCTCCAATAATATTGACAAGTTCAATGTCCTGAGACCTAGTCCAACTTTCCTGAGGTCCTGGATACTGATTTGAACTTGTTGAGGCCTGATTGGGTAGAGGGGTTGGTTCTGGAGTAGACACATGATCATTGATTGGATCTTGAGTGTCTACCTGATCACTAAGATTGTTTGGTTCTTGAGCATTTTGAACAGACTGATTAATTTCATCAGTGTTTGCATGTGCCTCAACAAACTCAGTGATGGTTGGGTTAGGTAGGTTGTGAGGGATTATGTAATAGGAGAGGTTAGCATCATCTTGATACTGAGTAGAAGGATTGTTTTCAGGAAGATATTCATAAGGAGGATATCTTGAAGAGTTATCAATTCCTATCTCTTCTACTGAGGCAGTTGAGAACCTGATTGCATCAGTGCTCTCATCAAAGGTAACATGAAATGTTTCCTCAGTCTGCTGTTTCCTTGTGTTGAACACTCTGAAGGCTTTTGAGACAAGTGAGTATCCCAGGAAGTATCCATCATCAGCTTTTGCATCAAATTTCCCTAAGTGATCCCTGTGATTATGAATAAACACAGGACACCCAAAGACATGAAAGTAGCTGATGTCAGGGATTCTTCCTTTGAATAACTCATATGGGGTTTTCCCATGTCTCTTGACAATGATGGATCTGTTTTGTGTATAACAGGCAGTTTTGACTGCATCAGTCCAAAAATGGTTGGAAAGGACTGATCCACATAGCATTGTCCTAGCAGCTTCAATGAGTGTTCTATTTTTCCTTTCAGCAACACCATTTTGTTCAAGTGTGTATGGAGAGGAAAAGTTTTGGGAAATACCTTTCTCATCACAGAAACATTCAAGTTCATAATTTTTGAACTCAGTCCCATTGTCAGTTCTAATCTGTTTGACCTTAATGTCATTTTGATTTTCAATGTTCCTGACAAAGGACATGATTGTTTCAGCTGCCTGACTCTTTTTGATCAGGAAGAATACCCAAGTGTATCTAGAGTATTCATCCACTATGACCAGAGTATACTTCTCATGGTTAATAGACCTTGGACTGATAGGTCCAAATAGATCCATATGGAGAAGATGTAGGCAGTTTCTGATGGAAAAGTTGGTTTTGGTTTTAAAGGATGCTCTGTGATGTTTACCTTTTTCACAAGCTGAGCATGGTTTATCCTTTGAAAACACAAGTGATGGTAAGCCAAGGACCTTGTTTTGTTTTACAAGATTGTTTATGTTTTTAAAGTTCAGGTGGGTGAGTCTCTTATGCCAAAGCCAGTTGAGTGTATCAGTGGCCTTAGCAAAGAAACAAGTTCCATCCTGAGTTAGACTGGACATGTCTAATACATAAACATCTTGTCTTCTTGGTGCAATGAGGACAATTTCCTTATTTGCATTGAAGATGGTTCCTTGCTTATCATCAAACTGAACTATGTATTTTGCATCACATAGTTGACTGACACTGATCAGATTGTACTTAAGACCATTTACATAAGCTATCCTAGTAAAGACAATACCATTGCAGTTTACTGAACCATAACCCTCAGTGAGACATGATGAATTATCAGCAAATATCACTTTGGGTCCTGGTTCTTCCACATATTTGTGCAGACGCTCCTTAACACCAGTCATGCTCCTTGAACATCCACTGTCTAGATGCCAAACAGGATCCCTGGCATGCCTCTGCACAAATAGTAAACTGGGTCAGTTCTTTCTAGGACTCCATTTCATGGAGGGTTTGGTTTTGTAGGTCTTTATGAAAGTATTAATTGATTCATGGTCAGTGGTTGAGTGGACTGAGCTACCACATGTTTTGCATTTAGTCGCAGGGGTGGCCTCAGTAGTCTGAGAGGATTGTTTATTCATTCCTCTTCTTGACTGAATGACCCTCTCTTTTCCTGAGGATTTCTGAGTGGAACTTCCACTAGATTCACAGTGTTTGTCATTTTGACAATCCTCAGGATGATGGTCATTGAATCCACACAATGGGCAAGGTGGAAAAGGCTTGGCCTTTTGCTTCTGTTTCTGCTTAGAATCAGAAGGGTAGTTCAGGCACTGAGCCTTAAGTCCTGAAAAGTTTGACATGACTGAGCATTTTTTATGATCAGAGGTCCTGTGATCTTCCTTTTTGCAAATCATGCAATAAAGGACTCTATAGCAATCATCAGTGAGATGATTTGTATAGTTGCACAGTTCACACTTTTTCAGGAGTTTGGTTGGTTTGGGTTTGGTCTTTGAGGAAGCTGGTTTTTGTTCCTTCTTGGATTGAGAAGGTTTCTCAGAAGATGCAATCTTCTCTCCCAGCTTCCTGACCATTTCAGCCAACTGATCAAATTTTGAATCAGGGCTTTGGGTTGTTGCTTCAGAAGGGACTGAAGTTGATGAGTCATCAGTATTTACTGAGACTTCAAGGGTTGGTCTCTTCAGGATGGTTGTTCCCTTTCCTGATCTCTCCTTTGGAGAGTGTGGTGAGAAGACCATTGGTGGGAGGCCTAAGTTAGGTGCAGCACCCTGAAGGGTATTCAGTGGAGGAAGTGGTGGGTATGATTCTGATTCAGACTCATTCACAGACTCAGTATTACTCAGACTCATTCACAGACTCAGTATTACTGAGTTGTTCAGTGAGTTCGAGCTTACTGAGTTGTTCAGTAACTCCAAGCATATTTTTCAAGGCCTGACTTTCAGGAAGCAAGATCTTTCCAGTCTCAAAGTTTGGAAACTTACTGACTGGGTTATCCCTGACAATCCAATCATTAGACTTGGGAAGCATTTCTTGCTCAAAAGATATGCCAGCTGGAACAAAATTTAGATCACTGTGACACACATTGGATCAACCATAAGAGGGTAAATTCCAATGGTTTTCTGAGATATTAATCCCACAGTGTCAAAAACCTTGGGGTTCTTCTTGGTCCAGCTTTGGATGACAGCCTTTTCTTTGTTAAGTTCAGTTTGTAGGGCCTGGTTTTGTTTCAAAATTTCAGTGTTCTGAATTTGTAGAGTTATTGTTTCTAGTTTGGCTTGCTTTAGTACAAGCAGTTCATCTCTACATTTATTCAATTCTGACACAATATTGTTATATTTTGAAAACAGGTTAAGCCTTTGTTCCTCAACAAACTTTTAGATCAACACAAATATAATTCATGTAAGACTGCCAATCAGAATCATCATCCATAGAAAGTAAAGTATTTACCTTCTTCATGGTGATGTTGACCCACTCTCCATTCCTAGCATGGCTTTTTCCCACAGCCACCTGATCCTCTTCAGAAAGTGCCATCAGTGCACTAACTCTTATTTCCTCATCTGAGGAAACCTCTTCTTCATCCCAATCATATGCTTTAGCTACTAATACCTTGTTCTTTGTCTGAATAGGTTTAGATGTTTGAGCAGCCTGAGGCAATATGGGGTTAGTTTCAAGAAGTGCAAGTTTAGCTTTGATTTTCCTGTATTTTGTTTCAAAATCCTTTTGACCCTTGTTTTGAAATTGTTGGGTGGACTGAAACATTTTAGGTTGAAACTTGCTAGTTCCTGAGAATTTGTAAGAGGGTTCTGAGATAGTTTTAGAATAACAGTCCCTAGCAAAATCACCCATTTTACCACATTTAAAGCATTCAGTGGTCTCATTTGCTTTTGGTTTTGTAAAGTTGGACTGATTTCTTTTGATGAAACGTCTTGAACTAGCAAGGAGTGCCCTTTCTTGGAATTCCAAGTTCAAGTCGTTCAGGTACTCCTCACCAGTCCTTTCATCAATTTCTTCTTCAGAATCCTCTTGAAAATCCTGCACAACACCATTAGAATAGAAAGCAGTTGATATGGGTGTGGAGGTTAAGGCCTTTTTGGACTCAAGAGCTTTTGAGTCAGGGTATCTTCTTGAGATCAAGTTGTCTTCATAGACAAACTTCCCATAAATTTCAGGGAGCTCAAGGGTCTGAATGTGGTTAGCATTCCTCAGGCCTTGTGAGAAGTTGAGCCACTTCTCAGGGAGACTGTTGACAAAGCCAACATTTGTCTCATGCTTAGACAGTACAACACCATCATTTGATAATTCATTTATCAAAGTCTTGTATCTGGTGTAGGTCTGTGAGAGACTTTCAGAGTCTTTTGCCCTGAAAGTATTATACTCAAGTTTAAGGTCCATGACCCTATTTTCCTTGGTATCTGAGGGACCCTCAAAGTTGTTTACCAAGTCATCCCAAGTTTGCTTGGCTGTTAGACAGTTGATGACTGATTCCATTATATCGTCAGGAAGACATGATATAAGGATGCTTTTCAGGCGTTGGTCTTGATTGACCACCCTCCTCTCATCAATGGTCCATTGGGCCTCAGGCTTGTTTAGCCCTGCGGCTGTCCTAGGGACAAATGGGCCATCCCTGATACAGGTGATGTAGTAGGATTCCATACCGGTAAGATAGCAAATCATACGCTTCTTCCATTTGCTAAATTTCCCAGCTTCAAGTCTGGGTGCAACAGCGGAGTAGCTGCCACCCTTTTTGTCGACTAGCTGGGGTACATTAATATCAGCCATAGTAGGATCTTGGTTTTAAAAACCTAGAGCACTCTTGGTTAGTTTAAAAAGATTTTATAAACCAGAGGCTCTAATACCACTTGTTGTTCCCTTAACACGTTTAGAGTTAACTAGAAAGTTAATCTATTTGTGTTTATGACTAATACAATGTTATGATTAATTCTAACAGTTATAAAACGTGAATATAGAAAACTCAAGATAATTTTCAACGTTTAAATTCTTATTAGAAATGAATCAAAGAATCTATACCCAAGTGTTTTGCGGAACAAACACTTGGGATTGAATAGACAAGGTATGGTGGTGTCTCCTATCTAAACTCAAGTTTTACTTGAGTGGTAACAATGCGACCTCACTGAGCTATCTCAGGGATACGTTACTCTTTGTAGGAGAGAAGTTGTTTTGCAAAAGTCTAAGCTTTAATTATACAAAACACACACAACTTCTCTCCTTCTCAATCTATTTATACACAAGTAAACTGAGTAAAAGTAATTAAAATATTACAAGTTGTTGAGCAAGCGTGTCTGACAATTACAACAGTAATTGTCATTTCCAAGAACCAATAGAAATGGCCTATTAAGTCTTTAGGAGTGGTTGGTCTGACACTCTAGGACTTTAAGCCGTCTTAGGAAGGATTTCTTCCTGACAAGATAAGATTTGATCTTATCTTAAATCCTTCCTAGATATTTCTGCCTTTCTTCTCAGGCACTTAGTTCTTCAGGACACGCTTCTCAGTTATCACTCTTAATTACTTCATTGTTGTTGAGGAGACTGGGGTTCAGTGAGTTCTTGTCAAACACTTACTGAACCATCATCTTCTTCTTTGGCTTAAGTGCTACATCAGGGAGTACCGCCTTCCTGAGTAGTGAATCCTTCTACTTGAATTCGCCTTAAGCATCCTAAAGATGACTCACTGAGAGGCTGTTCTCTCAGTGACTTGAATTGTTCTCGGTTTAAGTTAACACTTGGTTAATTTGTGTCCAAATCATGTTTTAAGTATTCTTGGGTTTTTTCTGACCCAACAAACTCATCATGCATGATTTTTGAAAATTCATCGCATAACTCTTGACAAGTTGAACCGAATATAATGTCATCCACATATATCTGGACTATGATAATATGTTATCCCTTTTTCTTGGTGAAGAGAGTGTTGTCTACTAGGCCCATGGTATACTTATGGTCAACTAGGAAAGTCTTATGTCGATCATACCATGCTTTTGGTGCTTGCTTAAGTCCGTATAATGCTTTCTTAAGTTTGTAGACATGATTAGGTTTTTCAAAGTCGGCAAAGTCGGGAGGTTATGCAACGTACACTTCCTCATTAATAAAACCATTTAGAAAAGTACTTTTGACATCCATTTGAAATAGTTTAAAGTCATGTGCACATGCATATGCAAGTAATATCCTATTTGACTCAAGTCTAGCTACGGGTGCAAAAGTCTCATCATAATCTATACCTTCTTGTTGATTGTAGCCTTGTGCTACTAGCCTAGCTTTGTTTCTAGATACTACGCCATTTTCATCCATTTTGTTTCTAAAAACCCATTTTGTACCTATTATAGTTTGATTTTTAGGTTGTGGGACTAATGTCCAAACATCATTTCTAACAAATTGATTTAATTCTTCTTGCATCGCAATGACCCAAGATTCATCTTTTATGGCTTCATTAACATTTTTAGGTTCAATTGTTGAAACAAAACAAAAGAAATTACTTTCATTTTGAGCTTTAGACCTTAATGTTCTTTCATTGATTTTTCCTATGACGTTTTTTAATGGATGACTTTTGGTTTCTTTGATATTAACTATTTCTCTTTTTACAGGTTCATCTTCTTTCTCACTTTCAATATTTTCCTGATTATCAACCATTTGACTTTCAACTAAGTCATCATCTACCAAAGGTGATGTCTTAGAGGGAGGTGGACTTTCATCGAATGTTACGTTCAATGATTCCTCGACTCTTGAGGTTTCTTTGTTCAAAACTATATATGTTTTACTAGTTTGTGAATATCCTAGAGATACACCTTCATACGAATTTGGGTCGAACTTGGTGAGATAATCCTTTGTGTTTAAAATGAAGCACTTGCTTCCAAACACTCTAAAATATCCTAAAGTAGGCTTTTTGCCTCTGTATAACTCATATGGAGTCTTTTTCAAAAATGGTCTAATTAGAACTCGATTTAGTATATATGTGGATGTATCTACTGCGTGACACCAAAACTTTTGAGGTATGTTTTGTTCATTTAACATGGTTCTACTCATTTCTTGAATTGTCCTATTTTTGCGTTCTACCACACCGTTAGATTGAGGGGTTCGAGGAGCCGAGAAATTATGAGTTATGCCATTGGCATCACAAAAAGCTCCAAATTGGATTTCATTGTCAAATTCACGACCATGGTCGGTTCTTATTGACACTATGTTACTTCCTATTTGATTTTGAATTTTCTTACTTAAGATTTCAAATTTATCAAACGCTTCATTTTTAGTTTTCAAAAACTTAGTCCATGCATATCTAGAGAAATCATCTACTATTACCAAAGTATAGAAGTTTCCCCTATAACTTTGTATAGCGGACGGACCAAACAAATCCATATGTAATAATTCTAGACACCTAGATGTAGACACCAAGTTTTTAGCCTTATGGCTATTATGAACTTGTTTTCCTATTTTGCAAGCATCACAAAAGTGTTGGTCATATTTCAACTTGGGCAGGTTCCTAACGAGTTCCTTAAAAGATAAGGATTGAATTAACCTCATATTAGCATGACCTAAGCGTCGATGCCATAGAGTTGAGTTATCGTCCAAAGAGGTAAAACAAAGTTTGTCTTTAGGTGTTTTATCTAATTTCATAACATATACGTTATTCTTTAAAAACACCTTTTCCTACTGTTATGCCGTATTTAAGTATTTTACTTTCATTTTCACTGAAAAAGGACGCTATACTTTTTGCGGCACAATTGACTTACACTAAGCAAGTTAAAACCTAAATTATCTACATGAGCAATGGTATGTGTTAAATTACACATACCTTTTACCTAATAAAACAGACCAAATAAACCAAAAACTAACCAAATGTGTCAAATATGTTGTGTTTTTGTGTTTATGCATGTGCAGGTACGGATATGTGAGAAATGGACAAAAATCATGAGAAAACGGCAAAAACGGGCACGAGATTTGGAAAGAGTTCAAAAAGCCGAGACCGGGGAAGCAATTTTCAAAAGAGGATCATATTTGAGTTCAAAAGGACAAATTCTACCTTGGAAAATCATTATGTGTCAAGATTGACCCTTGGAATAACTTTCCAGATTTGACAGAAATGGTCCCTCAAAGTTAAAACTAATTCAAAGTTAATCCTAAACTAATTAATCCTAAAACTAAACCTAATCCAAATCCTACACCCAGTCCAACCTACACCAAGCCCAATCCTTTTAAACACAAAACCCAGCCCACTCCCTTATCAATAAAATACGGGGTCAAAAATCAATAAGTCAACCCCTTCTCCTTTTTTACCGCCAATACCCAGACACCATGTCCCCCCCCAAGCTTTTCCCAGACAACCATGTACTCTCTGATCATCTCTGCTACAGCCTCCTTCCCCCCCCCCCCATGCGCTACATCTTCACAAAGTCAACCTATTGCAAAGCTGGAAATCCACCCATGTCCTCTTTTCCCGCCAAAAACCAATTCGACAGCTGAGATTGATTGAAGCTAATCCAATGGGTGGGATTTGCCCAGAGAGATCAGAGAAGCTTTTTTGAAGGATATAAAAGCCTCCTCACACACACAGAAAAAAATTAGTTAGATTTTAGTTAGTTAGGAGTAGTGTAGCTTAGAGTAGTTTAATATAATTTTTAGGTCGAATTGCTTAGCTTGATTTCGGATTAATGTAACTTTAGTCTCAGTTCTAGTTTAATTTCAATAGCATTGTATTGTTTCACTCTTAATTCAAGTTTAATGTTTATTCAGTTATCCGAATTAATTGTTGTTTAAGGTTTAAAAAGCTCTATTTTCTGTTTCTTAAGCTCATTTAAGCTTATTCATAGCTTGTTGTGAATTTGTTCTTGCTTATTTACTGTTCTAATTCAAAAGGTCAAAAAAGTCAAAATAAGTCAAACTGCTTATTCAGCTTAATTGTGGTTGTTTAGTACTTTTTAGGTGTTAATTTAGTTGGTAAACTATCTGTTTTTAGAAAACATAGCTTATTCAGGATTTATCTAGTTTTAAATTTCCAATTCAGTTTCATTAGTGTTTTGGTTAATGGGTAAAACGGGTAAAAACTAGTCTCCACTGTTCATTGTTCACTTGGGGAATTTTAATCTAGTCTAATTTCACTAATGTTAGTTGTTTGTAGGAGGATTTTGGTTAATGTGAAGTATTTTGATGTTTTTAGTTGGTCAGTACAATCTTAGGGAAGGTACTGTTCTTATAAGCTAGCTATAAGCTTATGCTTAATCAACCCTTGTTGTGGTATATTTATGTCCTTTTTTGATTGTTAGGTGGATGTTTAAAGGATAGTTTCATGGGATTTGAGTTTGATGCAAGTTCATGTCAGTTCAATGTATAAGTAGCCTAATTCATCATTAGTGTTATGATCTCATACTCCCAGACCAGTTCATGTGCTTAATTGTTGAATTTAATGCTTAATTCTTGGTGTTCCCAGTTTCTTGCCTATAGTCCTTAGTTTTCAGTCCTTGCCTTAGCTTGTTAGAGTTTAATTCATAAGCTTATAATCTGCATCAGTAACTATATCTCAGACCTGCACAAAACAGACCTTGCAGTCTGCATCAAATTTCCAGGTGAGAGTTTAGTGTTTAATTATGATGTTTAGAACCCGCTTTCCAGTATATAATTAGTCTCTTAGGTATAGTTTGTTATTCCTAAAGTGAATCCCAGTTGAGAGCTTATTTGAGCTTAAAAATAAGCTCAAAGTTGCCCTCATTGGACTGTTTGCCCTGCACACACCACAAACATCAGACTGCTTCTTTTGATGTTTGAACAATGCTTATTGCTTATGTTTATGGGTTATTCTGAGATAGTTAGTCCTTTTAGATCAAGTTTAGCATAAATTAGCTTTTTTAGTTTTCCCCTTAGCCTAGATTAGCTTAACTATCCACTGCTTATTTCCTATTGCTTGTTTTCCCTTTAAGCCTACTGTTTCCATTAGTGTAGCTTATTTCTGAGCTTTTTAGTACTGTTCAAAAATAGTTTTAGTTTTAAATATAGCTTATCTTAATGTGCTTAATTAGTTTGTAAAGAGAAAAATCAAAAAAAATAAATAAAAAGCAAAAGAGGTGCACCAGGTTCGAACCTGGGACCTCTTGCCTAGCCAAGCCTCATCACAGACACGTTCTACCATTTGCCCTTGGGACTTTGCTTGGTATATCTTTCCCACATTAATTACTTAACCACTTTTCAGTCCTTTAGCTTATTTCCCATTTTCTGCTTATTACAGCTTATCCAAATAAGTTGCGTTGGAAATTATAATTTGATGATTACAAAACTACATACGCATAAATGAAGACAAATGAAACAACAGGGACTAAATGTAATAATTTAGTTATCTTCTTGTGAAAGTTAGGTTTTTATGTAAACCCTATTTATAAAGGGTTAGCGCGGCAGTAATAGTGCAATAGAAAAATGTGGATCTCTCAATGAGAGTCGAGTAGAAACGTGTGTGTGTACACGTTAATTAGTAGTTGTAGTAGTTTATTTATTTAGTATCAATAAAGATGGCGCCTTGAATAAATTACAACCTTGTTAAACATTATTGTTCTTGTTTAATTCCGCTGCTATGTATCAATAATGTTTGTAAAACATATCCTAGATGGGGTTAAAAGATCCTTTACAAGTGGTATCAGAGAGGGTTTCTCTCGATATCTAGGATCTACAAGGTTGTTACTGTCAAAGAAGAGCAGTTTTGGAGCAAGTATTATCGATATGAAGCAGATATGATGATAGTGTCTGAGGTAATCGTTATTTTATTGGTATCGATTCTTCTGTTTGTTTGTGATGACACTAATGAATAAAGATATTAATCTTGTACTGATTAATCGAATTAATTATTAATGGATTGGTGGCGTTGATCTAATTGGTTTATCAATTAAAGGGTTTTGCTGTTTTGTTCACTGTTGTCGATTGCTATTGGTTGGTTTATTTGGGACTGAATGGTTTGTCGTTTGTGGGGCTATATCAAATATTCGGTGGTCAAAGGTTTCTGCTATTATTGTCGATATACAAAGAAAATTGTGGGACAGTTGATTGTTTTAATTGGTGATGATTACGCAATTAATGGGTCACGAATAATACTACTGTTTTTGAAAGATGTTGCTGTTGCAAGTAATTGATTGGAGAATTAATTAAATGGGTCGATTTTCTCGTATTATTTATTCGTGTGGAACTAGTTTGAAGAGCAGATTAAAACCTCGTACTGATGTGAATTAGGGGTGGGGTCAATTGGTTGTCGTATCTGCATCATGGACCGAGTTAATTAGTTCTGTGTGAAGAATTATTCAACGCAAAGTGGAGTTAGTGCGTGGGACCTATATGTCGCAATATCACGTGTGTGAAGGCTGCTCTCATTCGTGTTTATACTGTTGGTCTTTGGAATTAATTCTGGTTGCTGTGGTGATTAAGTCTGCTCTCAGTGATTGTTAATTCTGGTTGTGAATTGTTAATACTGCTCTCGCTAACTGTTAAGTCTGGTGACCAGACTTAAATAATACTGCTCCTCCATCATTAATACTGCTCACCTTAGCAGTTAATACTGCTTGGCTTTCGTGTTTGTACTGCTGGCTCAAGATGGATCGCGGACAGAACTTTATTTTTATGGCTTGTTTTGGTGATTATTTGAAGAAGAAAAGCGAATATTGCTTATTTGAAGTTGTAGTTGAGTTTCACAGGTGCGTGTTCTTATCATATCTCAAAGTGGGTGTTACACTTTGAAGATAACTTGTTTGTGCGTTAATGTGGTGACAAAGACTTGATGAATCTAGCAAAAGTGTGTGATCTATTATCTAGGGTGCTTAATGCTCACATTTGCTATCACTTTAAGGAGTTACATTGTAGTGCTCAGTGATGCGTGGTTTTGCAACCTTACAACAGGTTTTACCTCTCGAGGGATCTCAAGAGGCTTACAACCCCACCAGGCAGTGTACCTGACCGATGTAGTATAGTGTAGTGGTAAGTACGGGGGATTGATCGTTCTCCACAGGGAATAGTGTTCGTTAGGTATAAAAAACTACTCTAATAGGTCTAAGGGTTGAGGAAGATTCTTTTTGTGTTTTTATAATTTTATGAAAGCAAGTAAAATCTCAGGTTTGAAAGAGTGGGCGGAATTAGTTGCTAGTCAACTAACCCAAATTACTACGAATGCAAATAAAATAAAATAACAAAAATGAAAATGTTGGAGAAGACTTAAGTGTAGAGAAATGTGTTCACTTAGATTTCCTTACTCCCTAACTATCTTTTACCGGTTGATTAGTGTGTATTAGTTGCATGGATGACGGGTGTATTCCTTAATACCAATCGTGGGGTGGCGTACGTACTTCCCCAACTCTACAAGCTCCTACTTCACTCCTATGTCGAGCCGGCTAGGAAGCTCCTAACATGGGATCACTAGAATTCGCTTGTGCATTAAATACAACCATAAAAACCTTTAGTACGCATTTGGTTCATGTTTCTTAAGACGTTCAAGCAAGTTACCGAATAGGAAGTTAGCCAGTTTTCTTAAGCCTAACATAGATAAACAATCATCCAATACAACTAATAACACACTAATAACCAATAATCAATAGCTAAGTTTCATTAGATCTAAGCAAACACAAGATAAATCTAGCCTAACATGTTAAACAAAAGACAAGAACAAGATATAATCAAACAACACATAGACATATTGAATGATTAATTGATAACTTATCTTTCAATGTAACATGGAAGATCTCAAGGCAAAAAGCCTTGAAAAAGATGCTAAAATCGTCTTAGGGTTTTCTCCCAAAAATTCCACACTAAGCTCTCTTTTAATGACAAAAAATTAGAAAACTATATATAGACTTTTGGATCTGACGGCGTCACCTTATGGAGTGTGACGCCGTCACCTCGCCGCTTCTAGGGTTCCCGGATGACCTTCTTGACGCCGTCCCTCTTTAGCTCTCCAAAATCCGTTCTGGCTTATCAAGGCTTGACGCCGTCAGACCTTGAACGTGACGCCGTCCCTCTTTGAATTAAGCCGTGACGCCCTTGATCAGGTTAAAGCGTGACGCCGTCAGAATTCACATGCAATTTTCACTGGCTTATCATGAGTAAATTTCACGTCCAACTTTTCTTGCCAAGGCATGACGCCGTCCAGAGTAAATTGTGACGCCGTCAAAGGTAACTTTTAGCCGATTTTTGAGACTTTGCCGTTTTCTTCACTTTAATGCTCCAAAAACGTCCAAAATGCCTCCTTTTCCAGATTTCTCCTCAAAAGTACCTAAAATGACAAAAGGAACGATTTAGGGCGATATTAGATCAAATAAATACGATTTAGGGCTTAAATGACCCCTTAAAAGCGGTACACTTTTCGCTTCATCAAATACCCTTACACTTGAGATTTGCTTGTCCTCAAGCAAATGCGCTTTTATTCTAATCAAAATACAAGTTAGGGGTCATTTAATGCAAACATAAAAGTAATTACAACAAATAATCGTTCCACTTCAATCATAATAAGCACGGAGATTATAAACTAGCACCTCACAAGTAGTGTTTAGATACTCACATCTCTCAAGTGTCATCAAAATAAATCTCATAAATGAAAACGGATAATATCTCTCACTACCTGTCATAGCAAATAGATTACCATAGGCTTGGGAAAGGATCGAAAACCTCCTCCACTAGGCGTAAGCACCAAAGATAAACTATCAAAGAGGGCTTTTAAATGGGTTATAACGTTAGGTGTAGGGAAAAGGAAAACACGGTTTTGTTGGATAAAGGATATTTTACTGGTGGCGAGTTAAAGATCTTGATCAATTACATGTACTATACAATGTTGCTAAGCCAAGACTCGACTCAATCTTAAGCTAGAAACAAAATAACAAAATAACAAAAACATAAAAATAAACATAAAATGAAACGGGATGGTAGTCCGTATGTTTTTTCTATTTTTCTTTTTCTCATTTTTTTGTATTTTTCTTGATTTTTTCGATTTTTTTCTTTTTTTTTTTTTTTTTTTTTTTTTTTTTTTTTTTTTTTTTTTTGTGCATACACTTTTGCCCTACTATCCAAAATTATACATCATAGGGGCATTGCATTCCCCTTACACTTGAACTTTTACATAACTTTACAAATAACTAATCTAATGACTCGAATTAAGATAATTGAAAAACTTAGAGTACTTTTTAAAATATTTAGCACATATGGGGGTAATAAATGATGTTCTTCCCCATTACTCCATTACACTAGTACTTTACCCATGAGTCCCAATCGTCCCAAAACAATATGTACAAGGATATGACTCGACTTAGCAACCATGTAATCAATTAGATAATTAACTTGGGGTTTAAACAAATGTTGTCACAATAATGCACTAAAGATGAGTGCATACAAGGTAGGCTAAGGCGATTTGGGTGTACATTTAAGTGGGGTGTAACAAATTCTTCCTTTAAGTAAAATACTTAAAGGTCGAAACGAAAAGATAGGCTCTGAGGGGTGTACTAGGGGTATCGTGTACTAAAAATGAGTACAACGCAAAGGGTGTGGGAGAATTACTTGACCAATGTAGCCAAAGTAATTATAACAAAAACACAGGTGTAAAACAATGGGTTAATCCTAATGCCTCTTATCATGTAGTAAATCTAACTACACGAATGTAGTCTCACTTGTGGCCTTGGAATGGTCCTAACGCAAGTTCTAGAATCTAAGTGCTACCGGTACACACATCATAGCATAAATGCTTTTCCTACCAATTCTAGGGGCGAACCTCACATATTTGGGGGTGGAAAATTTTTTAGTGGTACGGTTTTTGTGCTAGTCATATAACTCCTATCCGTGAGACGCTCATTAAGATCAAAGTTTCACTCCTATATGTTGTAAAAAATTTTAAATTTGGCACTAAAATTACCCTATCAGGTATTTATCTCAGTTTTATTACACATCTACTATTAAACAAACAAAAATCAAGCGTAATAGTATTCTCTAATCGTACTTTTACCCTCCCCTTACACTTAAGATGAACATTGTCCCCAATGTTCCAATAACAAGATGTAAAAGCATAAAGTAAAAGAATGAAATCAAATACTCCCCTGATTCGCTTGGTGGATAATGAAGTAACACGGTTAAATCTTCTTCCAAAGTAAAGTTGAAGCTCCATGACTAATGCATCGCCAAAAGCTTGATTCAAAACATTTCCTTGTCCAAAATAACCTGTTAAACCTGAGAAAACAAACACGAAAACCTGCATAACATCGGCGGGATAAAATCTATATATAAGGATATAATGCTTGTGGAATGATAACTTTGCAGATTCCTGGAGATTATAAGTTGGAGATTTTAATAAAAACTTTTTATGAAAACAAAACTTTCAAAAATTTCTGAAAATTAAATCTGACGCCGTCAGGTTATAAACCCTGACGTCGTCAGAAATGACCTGACAAAAATTTTCATTTTAAGTTTCCGGAAAATTTCTGGAAAAACCTTTACCTTACTTCCTGGAAATCCTGCAAAACATCATTATGACTCGATACAAGCATTTGACTCAAACAAATACTAATATGTATGTTCATTTAATATTATTACGATTCATGTTCATTTGTGTTCTAATAAACCGATTTAGATTTCCCTTACACTTATCTTTTGCAAAATACCTTTATATGTAGTTAAGACGAAGTTAAAAACAAAATAAAGCATTTTCACAAATTACTTTTGAACATGAATCAATAAGAATAAAAATTAAACACACATACGGAAACAAATAAAAACAAACAAACAAACAAATAAACACACAAAGCAAATAAATAAAATAAAGCTTGGGTTGCCTCCCAAGAAGCGCTTTTCTTTATTAATGAGTCTTGTAGCTAGACTCAAAGTCACGCTACCCTATATAAGTGAGCTCGTCATCAAGAACGTCTTTAGGGTTAAGCTTGGATTGAAGTTTCCTATTGGTCCGCTTAGTACGATATATCTTTTCAAACTTCTCTCCATCCGGGTCATACAATGTTATCTTAATATGCCATGACCCATCTCCATCTTTGGGTGGTTTGTCCCAATCCCACTTGTGATCATCCTCCTCACCAGTCCATTTATTCATCCCTAGGTTAATTGGCAAAACTCCTAGGAACTCAATCATCCTTCTAAAAACTAGAGGGTCTTCAAATGGATCCAATTCAGTGTCCCTAGCCAAGAGTTGTTCTACCGTATGTGTCCGGTTCACAAAGTCCTCTTCTAGGTAAAATGGGCGTTGGGGTCCTATGAAGCCTCTATCTATCCAAGGTCCATATCTAGATGGTCTCCTATTTAATTCTAACCAATGGGGTGTCGGTTCCTCACTAGTATCATAGGCGTGTTTCTTAACATCATAGACTGACCAAGTATCTCCTTCTCCTACCGCTATCTTAGATTCCTTACAATCAATCATAGCACTAGCGGTCGCCAAAAATCCTCTACCTATCAACAAGGGGCATGTAGGGTCGCTAACCATATCAAGGACGTGGAAATCGGCTAAAATGGTTAGTTTTCCAATGTGCACTAACACGTCCTTAACTACTCCAACCGGGTAAGCAACACTCCCATCCGCTAAACCTATTATCACCTCGGTTTCTTCAAGTTTTCCTAGTTTTAGAGAGGTGTAGAGAGGTAACGGAAGTAGGTTAAGGCTTGATCCAAGATCGGCTAATGTGTCATAAGCCTCCGAATTACCGATCTTGCAAGGTAGAACAAATAAGCCCGGATCATCTAATTTCTTAGGTAGCTTGTTTTGAACAAAGGCGGTCCCTTTTTCGCCTAACTTGAGCTTCTTTTCATCCAACTCATCAACAACCGGACTTTCAAGGTGGAGCTCCTTGAATTCTTCGTCAAGGTTTTGAGTGGAAGGTGTTTCAACTATGTTGTTGACCAATTTGGATGTCATAACTTTTTGGTCATTTGGAACTACTTGGGTTTGTTTGAAACACGTACTCATGGAATTGACCGAATAATATTTTGGACAAGAACTAGGGGACAAAACCGATGAAATAGCGTTGACGTTTAGTTTCGGGTTCTTGACCGTGTTGCTAGGGAGTGCTCCCATTTCTCGGTCATTGAGGGCTTTCAACAAGGTGTCAATCTTATTGGTCATCTCGCTTTGTTTTTGTTTGAAATCGGCTTCAAACTTGGCTAAACGAGCTTCTTGAGATGCCATAAATTGAGACATCAATCCTTTAAAGTTATTGGTACTACCATTTCCGGAAGGATTGTTGTTGAAAGTACGGTTCGAGTTGGAACCGCTTGATTGGAAACGATTAGGTGGGTTGGAAGAATTGGGTTATTGTGCGTTTTGGTTTTGTTTCCACCTAAGGTTCGGGTGATTTTTCCATGAAGGGTTGTATGTATCACCGTAATGGTTTGGCTCGGGTTTGAAAGTGTACCACTTGTCTCCCGCTCCGTCGGTACGCGAGGATGCGTAGTCCACAAAAGCTTGTTCGGGGAGTTCCATGCAATCACGAGTGTCGTGAGGACCACTACATAATTCACATGAAGAAGTGATTTTGTTCACTTGGCTTGAAAGTTTAGGAGCCTCGTAGGATTTCATGAGAAACTTGACTTGGTCTTCAAGTTCTATGATCCTACGGTCGGAAGTGCTTGAATTGTTCGAAGGCAAAGATATTGCCTTGACCGTTTTATTCAAATCACGGGGATCACTCCAACTTTCGTTGTCATAAAGAGCAAGATCCTCTAGGAGAGCCCATGATTGTTCCGCACTTAGATCACGTAGCTTGCCACCGGCCGATTGGTCAATGGTTTGCCTTGTGTAGAGATTGATATGGTCATAGAAGATTTGGACTTGGAGCCAAAGTTCTATGCCATGGTGAGGGACTTTTTGGAGTAAGTCCTTGAATCGAGTCCATGCCTCGTAGAGAGTTTCGCCTTGACGTTGTTGGAACATCAAGATATCATTCCTTAGCTTGGTAGTTCTTCCCGGTGGGAAAAACTGAGCAAGGAAACGAGTGGTGAGATCATCCCAAGAGGTGATGGATCCTGCGGGTTGACGTTCTAGCCATTGACTAGCTTGATCCCGCAGAGAGAATTGAAAGAGACGCAATCGGGTCGTCTCTCGAGTGGCAACATCAAGGTCTATAGAATCAACGATTTTAAGAAAGTCCTTGAGGTGTTGATTAGGATCTTCAGAACGAAGTCCATGGAATGCACATCCGCTTTGCACCAACCGGATGGTGTCAGATCGCAAGGGTGTGACATTGGCTCCTTGAGTGAGCTCAATGGTGTTTCGATAGCCATGGTGGCTAGGACGGGAGTACTCTCCTAAAGTACGGGCTCTAGGAGGTGGTGGTTGTTGTGGTGGTGGGTTGTTGGGATTAAGGATATTACCATCTTCCATGATGTCGGATGGTATGGTTACGAACAAAGAAACGAAGAAAATAGATAGACTAAAGAAAACCTAGAAAAATAAAATAAAAATCTCACTAGAAAGGAATCTAGTGAGTAGACCTAATAGAAATAACAATTCAACCTAAACAATAACTATTCCCTGGCAGCGGCGCCAAAAACTTGATGCGTGGTTTTGCAACCTTACAACAGGTTTTACCTCTCGAGGGATCTCAAGAGGCTTACAACCCCACCAGGCAGTGTACCTGACCGATGTAGTATAGTGTAGTGGTAAGTACGGGGGATTGATCGTTCTCCACAGGGAATAGTGTTCGTTAGGTATGAAAAACTACTCTAATAGGTCTAAGGGTTGAGGAAGATTCTTTTTGTGTTTTTATAATTTTATGAAAGCAAGTAAAATCTCGGGTTTGAAAGAGTGGGCGGAATTAGTTGCTAGTCAACTAACCCAAATTACTACGAATGCAAATAAAATAAAATAACAAAAATGAAAATGTTGGAGAAGACTTAAGTGTAGAGAAATGTGTTCACTTAGATTTCCTTACTCCCTAACTATCTTTTACCGGTTGATTAGTGTGTATTAGTTGCGTGGATGACGGGTGTATTCCTTAATACCAATCGTGGGGTGGCGTACGTACTTCCCCAACTCTACAAGCTCCTACTTCACTCCTATGTCGAGCCGGCTAGGAAGCTCCTAACATGGGATCACTAGAATTCGCTTGTGTGCATTAAATACAACCATAAAAACCTTTAGTACGCATTTGGTTCATGTTTCTTAAGACGTTCAAGCAAGTTACCGAATAGGAAGTTAGCCAGTTTTCTTAAGCCTAACATAGATAAACAATCATCCAATACAACTAATAACACACTAATAACCAATAATCAATAGCTAAGTTTCATTAGATCTAAGCAAACACAAGATAAATCTAGCCTAACATGTTAAACAAAAGACAAGAACAAGATAGAATCAAACAACACATAGACATATTGAATGATTAATTGATAACTTATCTTTCAATGTAACATGGAAGATCTCAAGGCAAAAAGCCTTGAAAAAGATGCTAAAATCGTCTTAGGGTTTTCTCCCAAAAATTCCACACTAAGCTCTCTTTTAATGACAAAAAATTAGAAAACTATATATAGACTTTTGGATATGACGGCGTCACCTTATGGAGTGTGACGCCGTCACCTCGCCGCTTCTAGGGTTCCCGGATGACCTTCTTGACGCCGTCCCTCTTTAGCTCTCCAAAATCCGTTCTGGCTTATCAAGGCTTGACGCCGTCAGACCTTGAACGTGACGCCGTCCCTCTTTGAATTAAGCCGTGACGCCCTTGATCAGGATAAAGCGTGACGCCGTCAGAATTTACATGCAATTTTCACTGGCTTATCATGAGTAAATTTCACATCCACCTTTTCTTGCCAAGTCATGACGCCGTCCAGAGTAAAATCTGACGCCGTCAAAGGTAACTTTTAGCCGATTTTTGAGACTTTGTCGTTTTCTTCACTTTTATGCTCCAAAAACGTCCAAAATGCCTCCTTTTCCAGATTTCTCCTCAAAAGTACCTAAAATGACAAAAGGAACGATTTAGGGCAATATTTGATCAAATAAATACGATTTAGGGCTTAAATGACCCCTTAAAAGCGGTACACTTTTCGCTTCATCACTCAGTGTCTCATATAGTTGAGGATTTGTCAAGAAGTTGCGACCTACTTCTAGGATGAGTTTGGAGTCACGTGGATAGTGCAAGATATAAGACGCAAGTTTGGGAAATTCAACTTCTTCATCAAGTTCGTTATACTCGGTTTTCTTCATCAATAATCAGTTCATAAGGCCTACAGAGTTCATGATTCAAGAGATAGTTATTGGTTTCAGGGAAGCTTGTTTAACCATCTACATGCACCACTTAAGGGGAAGCGTTTTGATTCAAGTTGCATGGAAGACCCCTATTCGATGATTACAAAAAGGGGAAGATGATTGATTGATTTTTCGTTAATCACTTGTGCATGAGATTTGTTCATGTGGTTATTTGTCGTTATTCACTTGTGCATGAGATTTGCATGTGGTGAATCGAAGGCAACTGATTCGATTATTTTATTACTGATTGATTTGCAGCTTATCATGGGTGGTGACATGTTCAAGAAGATTGTTTCATGAAGATAGTTTTGTAATATCAAATAGGGAAAGATTGTTAGGAATTATAATTTGATGATTACAAAACTACATATGCATAAATGAAGACAAATGAAACAACAGGGACTAAATGTAATAATTTAGTTATCTTCTTGTGAAAGTTAGGTTTTTATGTAAACCCTATTTATAAAGGGTTAGGGCGGCAGTAATAGTGCGAAAGAAAAATGTAGATCTCTCAATGAGAGTCGAATAGAAACGTGTGTGTGTATACGTTAATTAGTAGTTGTAGTAGTTTATTTATTTAGTATCAATAAAGATGGCGCCTTGAGTAAATTACAACCTTGTTAAACATTATTGTTCTTGTTTAATTCCGTTGTACACAACAATGATGTTTTCCTAGATGGGGTAAAAGATTCTTCAACATGTGGTATCAGAGAAGATGATTACAAAAAGGGGAAGATGATTGATTGATTTGTCGTTAATCACTTGTGCATGAGATTTGTTCATGTTGTTATTTGTCGTTATTCACTTGTGCATGAGATTTGCATGTGGTGAATCGGAGGCAACTGATTCGATTATTTTATTACTGATTGATTTGATGCTTATGGTGGGTGGTGACATGTTCAAGAAGATTGTTTCATGAAGATAGTTTTGTAATATCAAATAGGGGAAGATTGTTGGGAATTATAATTTGATGATTACAAAACTACATATGCATAAATGAAGACAAATGAAACAACAAAGACTAAATGTAATAATTTAGTTATCTTCTTGTGAAAGTTGGGTTTTTATGTAAACCCTATTTATAAAGGGTTAGGGCGGCAGTAATAGTGCAATAGAAAAATGTAGATCTCTCAATGAGAGTCGAGTAGAAATGTGTGTGTGTACACGTTAATTAGTAGTTGTAGTAGTTTATTTATTTAGTATCAATAAAGATGGCGCATTGAATAAATTACAACCTTGTTAAACATTATTGTTCTTGTTTAATTCCGTTGCTATGTATCAATAATGTTTGTAAAACATATCCTAGATGGGGTTAAAAGATCCTTTACAAGCTGGCACCAAGCTTTTATTTTTCCTAGGATCAGAATAACGTTTAAGACTTTCCTGTATTTTTTCATAATTTTCCATTTCCATTTAGTATTTTTAATTAATTTTTCTTTTAAATTTAGTTTTTAATTCATAGAAAATTAAATATTAATCAGAAAAATATAATTCTTTTTTTTTTAATTTTATTTTATTAATTAGAACTTAGGAAAATTAGTTTGGAGTTTCTAGGATTAGTATTTCATCATTTTGACGTTTTAGGCTCGGGATTTCCCGGTTTAAATGCTTGTTTAATTTTTCTTCACGTTTTTATCTACGCGTTCTTTCGATTATCGTTTTCCTTGTTTATTAAGTTATTTTTAGTTCATGTTCACATATTTTAGCTTAGAAATCCAAAATCCCATCCTTTCCACTATTCATCACACGTATTCACGAACCGAATCACAAATTCCATTCAATCTTTCGTTGGGGATAACGACTCGGGTTACACATACTTCACTTGTGTTTTCTTGGAAATATTTATGCATTGATTTTAGCGAATCAATTTTTGGCACCGTTTTCAGGGAGGCTTGAAGTGAATTTTTAATTCTAGTTTGTCGATGCGTGTTTTGAAGACCCTTCTTCCGAGAAGTTATCATTTTCTCTCGTAAATATTTTCTTATAAAAACCCAAAAAGATTTTCTTTCCAAATTTATTTTCCACTTTCTTTTGTGTTTTTCAAAATGTTTCTAAATTATAAAAATCCAAAAATAATCTTATCATTCCTTTTACCTGTTTAATTCTTTTATGTCTTCATCTTACCATTATGGTTGTGAATGGTGTGGAGGTCCTCCAAATGGTAGGAATTTCTCCGGTTGTAACATTATGGATTCGGGAAACGGGTTTTTCTATGACCAAAATCCCTATTTCTACAATGAGACAACCAACTTCTTCAACCAACCCCCACAACATCATATGGAGACATACTTGTGTGAATTTTGTGGAGGTTGTCCTCATCCTGAATTTGATTGTCGAACGGGAGACATGCTTGTCTATGAGCAGAACCCTTATAACAATCAGACATCATCCGGATTTGACGCATCTTCATATTATACACCAAGTTCACCACAGCAGTATCACTGTTGTAAGCATTCTGGAGGTCCCCATTATGGTTCTGATTGTCAAACCGAGAACATGCACTATGAGCATATTCCTTATGACAATCATGACTCATCCGGTTTTGACCAACCTTCACAATACACAACCCCTCATCACCTTCTTCAAATCGAGTTAACTAGAGCTGAATTGATTACTAAAATGATTATTGCTCAAAATCAACTCAACATGAACTTTCAAACTGAAATAAACGGTCTTAAGGAGATGATTCTTAGAAAACAAGATCCTCCCATTGACTTATTATACTCAGAAGATAGTGATGAGGAGGAAGAAGAGAACTCAGAGATCAATCCACTTATTGAAGACCCTTCAGATACCTTTTTAATGGGGGACAAGGAAGTCGAAATCAATCCTCTTAAGGAAATTGATGACCTTGTTCCAATCCCAAGGGTATCCGAGGAACCTTTCGATCTTCCTGATTCTACTTCCCAAACATTCGATATGACTATCACAAATCCTTTGTTTGATTTTGATTCTGAATTTACTCTAGTTGCAGACAATCAAATTTTTGAAAGTGATGAATCAGATATGGAGACAATAATGGACGAGGTGCAAATTTCTAGCACACAAAGTACATCACATGTCCCACCTCCGTATATCCTTCCAGAGCCCAAGCTCAAAGACGTACTTCATAAGAGTGATTATCTTCTCGAGGAGTTCACCAATGAACTCACTCGCATCGATCCAATCCCACCGGGGGATGAAGATAAAAACTTAAATTTTGAATCAGATCTGAGAGAATTGGAATTTTTGCTAAGTTATGATCAGTCAACTAATTGTGCCTCTAGTCTGGGGGAGTTCGCCGATGAACTCTCTCACATCATATCTCTGCCGAGTATGATCACTCCAAGGACTCGGAGGGAAACGTGATCTACAGTGAGCAGTTGCTTATTAAAGACACAATCCCGAATCTCCATCCTGAGGTGCTTTTAGATCATGGCCTTAAAAGCTTAAATGACAAATCTGATAATGATGACGATTATATCATAATTGTTATCGGGATCTTTCTACCTTTCTTCACCTATAAGGTAGCTTGTATTTTCCTTCACTCGTTCGGGAGTGAAGACACCATTTTTGACCCCGGCATTTCCATTTATCATTCTTTTGAGCCGGGTGTATCTCATCGGTGTGGAACTTTCATTAAAATTCAATGATTATCCAAACATCTTGAATGAAAGTCCGATGGAGATTTTCTCTTCCACATGCTTCCCCAAGAACAAATGAATTCGGGGCGAGTCAAGCTAACGACTCTATAAAAAACAAGCGCTTCGTGGGAGGCACCCCATGTTTATCTTTCTATCTTCTTTCTATTTTCTTTCTAATAAGTGTAACGTGAGGAGGTCTAACTCTTTCCATTACTTGTGTTTTGTGTCTGTTGTCTTGTGCAGGATTTGCCCGACATGTGAAGACTCTCGTGCTCATGGTTTTGTCTATCTCCATACAGTGCTGAACGAGAAATCCGGTATCCTTAATCATATCGACTAACGTTATCTATTTGGCATAATTCATAAACGGCCTTAGATTTATGTAGGAGAACCCTTCTTTTAAAAACATTGAGGACAATGTTTCGTTTTTAGTCTGGGGGTGATCTTTCGATTTGATTTTACTTTGCATTGTGTCGTATACCCTCGCAACCCTGTTTTTCCACCAAAAATCCAAAAAAATGAGAAAATTTAAAAAAAAAATTGCAAAAATATCATAAGTGTTTTGACACATTGTTGATTTTCCGCTGGTTAGAGTAGGAATAAAATTTTGACTTGACCGGGCGTGTTGAGCTCTAGCTTGTCCCCTTAACCTTTTTGACTAAGCATTCGCGGATCTTTTTATTAAAGATTTTAAATTTGCGAAGAACGAGAAATGATAGAGTTGATTATAAGTTGTGATGCTAAGCAAGGATTAGTTGGTTATCTTAAAGGCTCATTAGTGTAATTTGTGGTTTTTCCTCCCAGAAGCTAAAAAAGTGCTGTTTTCAAATTTTTAAACTTAGAAATGTTTTATTATAAACTTTTATTCAATTTTGATATAGAGTCCGAGTTCAACTTTTTATTTAAATTTTTGAGAAAGCATTCTAAAAAAAAATAATAATAATAAAAATAAAAAAAATGAAAAAAATGAAAAAAAATGGAATGATGTTGCAAAATAAAATAAGTGATAATGTGGCAAAAGTAAAGATGTATATGTGTTTATATGAATAAATGTAGGAAACTTGTTTTTTCTTAAATTTAAATCGAAAGTTGAACTAGTATTCGTCATTTTTGTCATAAAGGTTAAACGGTAATTTGGTAGATTATTGATTTCAAAGAACCCGAAAGCTCCGGTATTATTCTCTGTGAGGTGTCAAAAGCCTGGTCACTTCATGGGTGACAACCCATGTTTCTGACTTCTTTCTATTTTCTAACACTAAGTGTGGGGGAATTCCTCTACTGTGCTTTGCTTGTGTGTTGTTTGCTCTTATTTTCAGGTTCCCCTTAGATCGTGATGATTGATGCGCCTGTTTTCAATCCAGCCGCCCAATATTCGATCTTTTTGCTAATGATTATCTAGGGATATCTTATTAATCCTGTTTGTGAAAAAATATTTATTTCCCACACTTGGCTAGTAGTATTACCTTTTTACGTTCTAAGTGTTGGCATAATAGCTGGTACTTTAAATATTGAGGGCAATATTCAATTCTAAGTGTGGGGGGGGGGGGGGAATTCTGGCGAGTTTGATCACATGTGTACCTTCTAGTGCCCTAGTACCCTGTTTTTGACCAAAATTTTAAAATTTTTTCGTTTTTAAATAAGAAATTGCATGAAAAAGAAGTGCTTTGCACATTAAAAAAAAAGTGTTTAGTCTTGATTAGGTTAGAATAAGGGGAATCCCGACTCTGCCAGAGTGTTGATCTGGCTGCTTCCTTAACGATTAGACTAAGGTTTTACGATTTGTGCAAATGAAAATGCTAAGCGTAGAGTAGTTGGTTCTCTTTAGAGCTTATATAAGTAATCTATGGCTTTTTCTTCCAGGAGCTCCTAATCTGAATAAATTAGTGCTTTTTTCAAACGTTTGAACGATAAAATCATTTTGTTATGCAAAACAAATTTTTATACAATTTTGATATAGAGTCCGAGTTCAACTTTTTTATTTAAATTTTTGAGAAAGCATATATATATATATAATATATATATATATATATATATATATATATATATATATATATATATATATAATGAAAAAATAAAAAAAATGAAAAAAATGAGAAAATGGAATGATATTGCAAAATGTAATAAGTTTTGATGTTGCAAAAATAAAGATGTATATGTTGTTTATATAAATAAATTTAGAAAACTTGCTTTTTCTTAAGTTTAAATCGGAAGTTGAACTAGGATTCGTCAATTTTGTCATAAAGGTTAAACGGTAATTTGGTAGATTGTTGATTTCAAAGACCCCGAAAGCTCCGGTACTATTCTCTGTGAGGTGTCAAAAGCCTGGTCACCTAAAACCAACTGGTTTGGGATTTGCCGAGAAGAAAGCCGTTACATGGAGTGATCTCACCTTTGAGTCTCTAATCTCTAAATGATCGTTTGTTGTTATTTATTTAAGTGTTTAATACTAACTTAGTGGGAATATCTAAAATCTTTGAAATCGAAATCCCGCTGATTCTGGTACTATTCTCTGTGGGGTGTCAAAAGCCTGGTCACCTAAAACCAACTGGTTTGGGATGTGCCGAGAAGAAAGCCGCTACATGGAAAAGGCCCTTTTTGATCCTTAGATTTTCGAGGTTCTCGGTAAATTAGTATTTGACTTAAACAAGTAGCATAGCATAATAAATGTCGTTTTTACGGTCAAAATTTTGAAAATGAGCACACTCACCTAACTTCTTGAATAATTATGGGAGTGAAAAGTTAAGTTTCGGCTTACATAGATTACTAGTATAAGTAGCGTTAGCATTTTACAAAAACATTTGCACATTGAGTTTAAGCTTAGTTGGGAGTATAAAAAGAGGATGACGATTACAATTCCCTGGAGAGACACCCATTTTGTGTGAATCCCGTTCCATGATACCATTTTTAAAAATCAAGCATGTTATCTATTTTTGTTCTAGTTTAAATTTCTTGCATTGAATAAAAAGTCAAAACGGGTTATGCTTGGTATTCTTTTGATCCTTTCATTACTTTATATGATCGGATTGCTAGGGACTAGCAATTGATAGTGTGGGGGGATGATGAGTGCCTATTTACTCATTATTTTATACCCATATAAGACACAAAAATGACCAAAAACACCCAAATAGACCAAATATTGTTGCAAATACTCTTGGTTTGTGTTTTTATGTGTTTCAGGTACAAAAGGATTGAAAACGGGGCAAAAACGGACAAAACCGAGCTTGGATGAAAAAAAGAGCAAAAACGGACATTTTTGGATAGTCTCGACAACGTTTGTGTATTTAATCAAGTGAAAACGAAGTCAAAGTCAACCTCGAGATTTAGCCTTGGAATGAGCTTGGAAAAACAAACCCAAAATATCTTATTTCACTATTCACGACCCGTTTCACGACTCGAATTCACAAAATTCCATTCACACCTTCGTTGGGAAAAATGACTCGGGTTACACACACTTCACTTGTGTTTCCTTGGAAATATTTATGCATTGATTTCAACGAATCAATTTTTGCGCTACACGGAAAAGGCCCTTTTTGATCCTTAGATTTTCGAGGTTCCCGGTAAATTAGTATTTGACTTAAACAAGTAACAACCATAATAATATCGATTTCTGTGATCAAACCTTTGAAAATGAGCACACTTACCAAACTTATAGAACAATTGGGGAGTGAAAAGTTTACAAATTACATTCATGAGTAGCGTTAGCATCTTAACTTGCATTTAATAATGATTTCGTTTTTAAGCTTGGTTTGGGGACTTGTGAAAAATCAGGGACGATGAATTTTATCCGTATGGTCACTTCTTTATGATTTGTGTTTCCTACTCCGTGATCCAAAAAGTTATTGTGAAATAATGAAAGTCAACATCCCATCACAAGAAAAAGAGAAAAATACAAAAATAGTGTAAATGTGAATAAAATGAAAAAAACGGGGCGTTTTTAGAACTTTTGATTTCTTAAATCTCTTTTGAATATTTTGCTACTTTTCAAAGTTAGTAAAAAGAGGTTTGAAATTTTTGGTTTCAAAAGCATGAGTTGATAACATTGCGTGAGGACACGGCAATACCTTAGTCTGGGGGATTTTGGTATGTGTTAAATTACACATACCTTTTACCTAATAAAACATACCAAATAGACCAAAAACTAACCAAATATGTCAAATATGTTGTGTTTTTGTGTTTATGCATGTGCAGGTATGGATATGTGAGAAATGGACAAAAATCATGAGAAAACGGCAAAAACGGGCACGAGATTTGGAAAGAGTTCAAAAAGCCGAGACCGGGGAAGCAATTTTCAAAAGAGGATCATATTTGAGTTCAAAAGGACAAATTCTACCTTGGAAAATCATTATGTGTCAAGATTGACCCTTGGAATAACTTTCCAGATTTGACAGAAAGGTCCCTCAAAGTTAAAACTAATTCAAAGCTAATCCTAAACTAATTAATCCTAAAACTAAACCTAATCCAAATCCTACACCCAGCCCAACCTACACCAAGCCCAATCCTTTTAAACACAAAACCCAGCCCACTCCCTTATCAATAAAATACGGGGTCAAAAATCAATAAGTCAACCCCATTCTCCTTTTTTACCGCCAATACCCAGACACCATGTCCCCCCTCAGCTTTTCCCAGACAACCATGTCCCCTCTGATCATCTCTGCCACAGCCTCCTTCCCCCCCTCCCCCCCCCCATGCGCTACATCTTCACAAAGTCAACCCCATGCCAAGCTGGAAATCCACCCATGTCCTCTTTTCCCGCCAAAAACCAATTCGACAGCTGAGATTGATTGAAGCTAATCCAAGGGGTGGGATTTGCCCAGAGAGATCAGAGAAGCTTTTTTGAAGGATATAAAAGCCTCCTCACACACACAGAAAAAAATTAGTTAGATTTTAGTTAGTTAGGAGTAGTGTAGCTTAGAGTAGTTTAATATAATTTTTAGGTCGAATTGCTTAGCTTGATTTCGGATTAATGTAACTTTAGTCTCAGTTCTAGTTTAATTTCAATAGCATTGTATTGTTTCACTCTTAATTCAAGTTTAATGTTTATTCAGTTATCCGAATTAATTGTTGTTTAAGGTTTAAAAAGCTCTATTTTCTGTTTCTTAAGCTCATTTAAGCTTATTCATAGCTTGTTGTGAATTTGTTCTTGCTTATTTACTGTTCTAATTCAAAAGGTCAAAAAAGTCAAAATAAGTCAAACTACTTATTCAGCTTAATTCAGTGCTTAATTGTGGTTGTTTAGTACTTTTTAGGTGTTAATTTAGTTGGTAAACTATCTGTTTTTAGAAAACATAGCTTATTCAGGATTTATCTAGTTTTAAATTTCCAATTCAGTTTCATTAGTGTTTTGGTTAATGGGTAAAACGGGTAAAAACCAGTCTCCACTGTTCATTGGTCACTTGGGGAATTTTAATCTAGTCTAATTTCGCTAATGTTAGTTGTTTGTAGGAGGATTTTGGTTAATGTGAAGTATTTTGATGTTTTTAGTTGGTCAGTACAATCTTAGGGAAGGTACTGTTCTTATAAGCTAGCTATAAGCTTATGCTTTGTTGATGCAAATAATGTTCTAAAAACGTTATTTATATCTTTCGATTACTTCACGTTTTGAGGATGACAAAATGTGAAATCACGTTACGTTAAAATTAACGTAAACAAGTTTTTAATCGGAAGATCCCGTTTCTACGCAAATCACTCTAGAACAAATTTACAACTTGAGAAATGATCAAAGAAGTGAATTTGTGTTTTGAGACTTCACATTTTAATGGACAAAATATTTTTTCAAAAATAACACATGACAAATTATTTTTGAAATATTAAGAAATGTTTTAATGGAAAAATAAGTTTGAAAATCACAACAGCTATTTTTCCTCCCAAAATCAGCTCCAACCTTCCCCAAATAAGTTTTCACCAGAAAAGACAAAATTTGGAGCGTCCTAGTCTAGGACGGCTCCACGGTTCCACTAAATTTAGTGGAGCCGTGGCATGTTTAGTGGAGCCGTCCGTACTATTTTTTCCTGTAACGTTCAGATTTTTTTTGCCTATAAATACCAACCCCTTTCACAGATTTTAGGCATCTGATTCAGTCTTTTTGAGTATATATTTTTCCAAAGGAAAAGGCAACGTATGCGTTTTCCCCGGGTCGTGTCCCAACGAAGGTCGAATATCGAGTTGTCGTTAACGTTGTCGAAAACTGTGTGGTGAATGTGTGTGAAAAAGAGTGATTGATTGGTGATTTTATACTACTAATAATGAACTATGAAATAAAAACAACTAATTATGCCAATGAAACAATTAAACTAAGCATGAAATCCTAAGAACGAAAATTGGATTTAAAAACGTTGACGCGACGAATTATAAAACGTAAATAAAAAGTGATTTTCTAAAATTTAAAACCTAAAAATTTAAAAATAATTTTCCTATATTAAAACTGATAAAAGAAAATTTTTGGAAAAAGAAAAATATTTTTTTGACTTTTTAATAATTTTTTATGAATTAAAAACTAAATAAAACAATTTAAATGATTTAAAAATATTAAAACACTTTAGAAAAATCTGGAAAAATTTGAGTAATTTTAAAATTGAATAAGAAATCTAAGAAAAATGAGATCAGCACTCAGTTCAGCTTAAATAAGCTGAACAGTCAAAATAAGCTCTAGGAAATAAGCTAAAAATAAGCAATAGATATCCAAAAATAACAAAAAGCTCAGAAATGATGCAACAGACTTATATAAGCTCAGAACAATTTAAAATGACCAAATAAGCACAAGCTTTAAGCAGAAAAGTTGCTGAAAATAGTAGCAATGAAGAGAAAGTAGCAGAGATCAAACAAGCAGTTTTGCAGCTTAATTATAAGCTAACCAGAATTAATTTGGAAAACCAGAAGCTACTACTTAAAGCTCATATGACAAACAACTTAACTTCCAATTATGCCCAAAATTAGACTTCAATTGCTAACCTAATTCAATCCCAAAACAGATGGACTTAGAACTAAACAAAATTGCAGGCCTAATCAGTCATAAGGGCTTCTTTTGCAGACTGATTAAAAGCTACTAAATAAGCACATTAGCCTAATCCCAGATTATGATCTTAAACCTTACTATCTGAATTACTTGTCAACCAAAAATCAGGCCTAAATCATAACTGAATAAGCCACAAATCTGCCTAGATCAGCAGTTCAAAACCTGAGTCTGCACAAAAAAATCTGTGACAGCAGAGTATAAATTTTTGGCGCAAAAGTGTGTAGAACTAAACCACAGCTAACCAGCCTTTGGAATTGGACTTAAACTACTCAAGTGCACCCAGAAATGTTGAATTGGAACTTCAGATAAGCTCAGCTTATTGCTGAGCTTATTGAGGCAGTTATAGCTTCAAAATTCCAACAACAAGGCAAATTCAAATAATGAGCAATTTAACTTTAAACACCAACTGATTCTAGCTTATATAACCTCAAATCAGCTTAATCAAAACTTATATAGTGGCAAATGTACAGTGAAAAGCCAGAAACACTTCAAACCAAACACTCCTTATTATGTGAGCTTTTGCAATCTACCTTATCCCTACTATATTAAAACCAAATTCTATACTATTTTAAGAAAGTCTAAGCTATTTCTAATCTAGAAACCAATTAATAACTACAAAGAAGCAGTAAAAATGAACAGATTATTAATAAGCACTAAAAAGCTACAAAAGGGCTTAATGACTTACAAGCATGATCTGCTAATTCAGTAGGCTAATCCCTATCAAAATATAACCCAGGCTCATGAATGAGCCAAAAACATAACCCCTGATCAACTTATAACCTCAGCTTAATCCAACAGCTTATATTTCCTTATACAGTTGACTTTTTGACTTTTGGTACTTTGTGAGATTGGATCAATTTTAACACTACAAAAGACTTACAATAAGCTATAAAGCTTATATAAGCTTATATAATTCTGAAATACAGCTTATTGAAGCTGTGGTGAGATTATTTTTTTGATTTTCTAATATTTTTTTGAATATTTTTGGATTTTAAAAGAGAGTTTAACAAAAGTTGAAATGGTAAATAGAATTAAGCTAGAAATGATTTGAAATAAACTAATGACAATTTCAATAAACTAAATTTAGGTAAACAAATCAATTAAAACAGAATCAAAGTAAAATTAAAATAACAATATCATTAATAAAATCTTAAAAATTACAATAGAAATTTAAAATTACAAGACATAAAGTAAATTTTGACAGAGTAACACCACTAAAAAACTACCTCCCAACACATGAAAATCAACCTCTATTTATAGCCGAGCTAGGAAGGATCTAGCCCTTTGTTTCCAGGTCATCAATCCGAGGGATAGTGTGTTTCTTTGATCCATTTCCAACCCTCTGATCATCCCTAATCATCAACCTTTCAATAACGACCCTTGGATTAGCTTTGGTGAGGTGTTCGGTCCAATGAGATGCTGCCATGTGGCCATTCATGTGCTCTGTGCTTCCTGACACCTCTGACACCTTCTAGAAGTCCATTGATTGTACGAATATGCCCTTAATTTCGGTAATTTTGGGGTACGGGGTAATTAGGGTTTATCTGGGTAAAATGGGGAAGAACAATGGGCGGGTAAGTGTTTTATTATTTTTTACTTTTGTTTGACTGGTATTAAATAAGGTTTGACCGGGTTTGGTTGTGGGTGTTGGGTCGGGTAAATGGGTTTAGGGGTGGACCGGGTTATGTTAAGATGAAGTGGGCTTGGGTTTTTAATCTTTGGGCTTTTGGGTTTATGGTGGGTTTGTGAATGGATTTGGATTTCTATTATAAGTCCGGATTTTGTTTTGTGTTTAACTTTTGGTTTAGTTTAAGGACCAATTGTGTAAAGTGTGAAATTCTAGGGACTATTTCTGGCAATCTTCTGAAATAAATCCAAGGACCATTCATGCCATTTGATGAAACTTCAAGGGTTGACTATGACTTTGTGCTTCCCGGCATCGGCTATAAATAACACTTCCATATCTCGTGCTCGTTTTCTCGGGTTTTTCTTGATTTTTGTCCTTTTTTCTCGATATCCGTTCCTGCACATTTAAAAACACAAAAACACAATATCTTTTGACATTTTGGTCAGTTTTTGGTCTTTTTGGTCCGGTTTTGGTCAAGAAAAGGTATGTGTTTAAGCACATACCAAATTCCCCCAGACTAAGATATTGCAATGTCCTCATGCAATGTTATAAAAACACGTTTTTGAAACCGAAAATTTCTAATCTCTTTTTACTAACTTTGAGAAGTAGCAAAATTTTCAAAAGAGATCAAGAAATCTTAAGTTCTAAAAACTCCCCGATTTTCCTTTTATTCTATTTTTGTATTTTTCTTTATTATTTAGGTGACGGCTTTGTCGACAATCATTATCTGACGATAACTTTTAGGGTCTTCGAGTAGGAAACACGACTCATAAAGAAGTGACCATACGGATAAAATTCGTCGTTCCTGATTTTTCACGAGTCCCCAAACTAAGCTTAAAAACGAGATCATTGTTATTTACAAGTTAGATTGCCGACACTACCCATAAAAGCTAATTGTGGACTTTTTGTTCCCAAGTTCCTATTTTCCTCTATTTATTTTATTTTTGGTGAGAAATGAATTTCTTCAAATTCTTATTTCGATAAGTTTTAATCCGATTGATGCGCGTGATGTGTCGTTGCGGTTTAGCAGTTTTAATGCCTACTCAAGTTTTAAATTTATATTTAGCCGACTTATCAATAACACACACACTTAACGAGCAGTGTACCCGGTCAGTATGAAGATAATGGTAAGTAGAGTGTCGATCACTAAGAGTGGAACGTATTATCTCGTTATTCTAATCAGTATTTTAATATCCTAACGCAAGGGGGTTTCAGCCTGAGAGACTGGCACGGTTTGTTTGCAATTAAATAATAAAATAAACCAATAGGCACGAATCAGCAAGTAGCACACACGTACACAGATAAATACTTGAGACAATAAGAGGGCTGTCCTTATGATTAAGTAGATTGTCACTTGTTTTATTGATAGCTTTATATGAAATGTATGTAGTTAACCCTTTCTCGTTGGTCCTAATCTTATCGGCGAGTAAACCCTTAATGATTACTTATGTCTAAAAGTTATTCCTAAGTGATCAATTTAGTAATAACCGTGGGAGCCACATTATGTCCCGCAGTCAAATGCCCGCAAGCCACTAATAAACACAGAGGTTATCAATGCACTAATAAGTAGTAACCAAAGACATCATCATATAAACTTTAATTGATGGGAAAGCAAGTATTAAAGGGAGTGCAATCTTTCGTTGTCACATTACACAAGCCACCAATCCTGATGAATTAAAGTTTGCTAACACAATAAAACAAAACTACTTAATGAATTAAACACATGCAGCACCTTCTTACAGCTCTTGTATCTTTGATTTGGGTGTGTCTTGTGCTGCCTCCTTGACTGAATTCGTCCTTTGTTTCTCCTGTTCGAACTTCGGTTTTAGGTTTTCCGGAACTTGTAATTCGTCTGGTCTACGGGGTATTTATAGTTTCTGTCTGAGGGAAGATGCGGCGCATGTACTTAACTTCGCGTGGGGTCCAAGATTATAATATTCAGGAATATTCGTACACCGCCAGAAGATGCGGCGTAACTCCATGATTAGATGCGGCGCATGTCCTCTTGTATCTTGGATCGTATCTGGTGATATCTTGATAGAGATGCGGCGCATGTCGAGAGTGAGATGCGGCGCATCTGGAGCAGAATTGACTTGATCTTGTCCATGTCAGTAGACCTTCAACTTTATGCACGTTTTGCTCCATAATTAGTCCAAAATCGCTAAGTTTCACCAAATGCTTGTTTTTACCTGAGAATTACAAAAGTAAACGATTAAGTATCAATCCTCATACATAATATAGTAAAACAAGTCAAATTAATAGGATAAATGATAGTAATAAAATGTACTTATTTGAGTTCATCACCGATAAAGATACCTAGTTTAGACGCTAAGTAGTTTCCAAATCTTCCCTCGAAAACCGTTGCATCCAAAAATGAGGTCCACATCAAGGTCTCTGATTTAACACGATTTTGAGGATATCCCTTTTATTTGCGACCGAAACAACTCATCTACGAGTCCAGAGACAGAAGCCTTTATTAGGATACCCCCGGAGTCGAAGTTTGGCATTTTTAAACATTATTAAGCACTTTAACGTATTTAATCCTTAGCCCTTTATAACAATCACAACATCGGTTGCGAACCGGCAAGATGTGATAGTCTATTATGACCTTGGATATTTTTCCTCTGCCTTTATTAGAAATCTACAATATCGGCTGCGAACCGGTAAGATGTAGAAAACTTTTTATTGCTTTGGATTATTATTATACATTATCATATTCATTAATTATTTGTGTTGCCAAACCCCAAGTCCTACGGCTTTTATAACAATCCCAACATCGGTTGCGAGCCGGCAAGATGGAATAGTCTATTACACCGTAACACTGGCAGTACCTTGATGTGTACCCAACTTTCATAAGCAATAATTCTCTAAGGAAGAAATAAAAATTAATTATCGCCAAAACCAAAATACCTTTAATTATTCCTAGATTACTATTTTTGAGTGAAACAAGCTTATGGGAACAAAAAGCCACAAGTAACTTTGATAAGCTCTAAAGAGATTCAACTACTCCACGTTTAGCAATCTAACTTATAAACAACTCTATCATTTCTCGTTCTTCGCAAATTTAAAATCTTAATTTATAAGATCCGCGAATGCTTAGCCTTATAATCAACCCATGCATATATAAAGTCGTTACGGGAACTTGCAAACTCTTAAAAAGAATTCGCATTTTCTAGCTCCTTGTGTAAAAGACTAGCACGAGCTTATAGATTATAAATGGTTAAGGGAACAAGCTAGAGCTCAACACGCCCGGTCAAGTCAGAATTTTATTCCTACTCTCTCCAGCGGAAAATCAACAAAAATGTCAAAATTTACTATATTTTTGCAAAAATTTTTAAATTTTTCTCTTTTTTTTTTGGATTTTTTTTTCAATTTTGAAGGAAAAACGGGGTTGCATGAGAAAACGGCAAAAAATGCAAGGCAAAAATCGAATCGAAAGATCACCCCCCCAGACTAAAACGAGACATTGTCCTCAATGTCTTAAAGGTAAGGGTTCTCCTACATAAACCTAAGGCCGTTTATTAATTATGCCAAAGATAAACGTAAAACGATAAGATAGGATATCGGATAAGCAGCGAATGATGAATACTCGAGTGGAGAGAAGACCACGAGCATGAGAGTCTTCAATCAATCGGGCAAACCTGGACACATCATAGAAAACCACAAAACACAAGATATGGAAGAGGAAACCCTCTTCATGTTTTATTAGAAAAAGAGATAAGAGGATAGAAAGATAAGCATGGGGTGCCTCCCACGAAGCGCTTGTTTTTGGTAACCGAGTCACATGAGCTTGACTCGACCCCGAATTTAATTGTCCTTGGGGGAGCAAGTGGAAAAGATAATCTCCATCGGACTTTCGTTCAAGATGTTTGGATAAACACTGAAGCATATGAAAGTTCCACTCCGATGAGATACCCGCGGTATTTTTAGAAAGAAGAACCAGAAATGGTAATACCGGGGTCAAAGATGGTATCCTCACTCCCGAAAGAGTGAAGGATGGGAGAAGTGATGGGATAAGTGAAGAATGGGTGAAACACACGGATGACGAAAACAAAGTCAAATTCTGAATCACGGGTGAGTTGGGTGGGAAAAATATTAAGCACCGGAACATCATGTTCAGAAATCTCTTTCACCACTCCAAAAATATCCTCATCTGTATCGGATTCAAAATCTACGTCCGGTGGTTTCGCGGGTGGACGAGAAGATGGTAAATCAAAGAGAAATGAGTCATTCTCGTCATTCTCAATACCCGGTGGTATCGAGTCATCCGTAGCAAGAAATAGATCGACCTCCTCTAAAAGAGAGTCATGTGACGGATTATTGGAAATATTGCTCAAAATAAGTTCGGAGTCGATCTCAAAGTCAAAATGCTCATAATCCGGAAGAGAAGTATCAGCATGAATAGTGGGACTGCCACTACTCTTCTCTTCAAATCGAAAAATTTCAAGCTCGGGTAAGAAATCACTATCCATATCGGGGATAGGAAATGAAGAGGTGATCACGGCATCACTAGACGGAGTCGGATTATTTAAAGCTTCAATCTTTGAAATAAGAAGATTAATTTTGGACAATTTGTCACGAAGTAAATCATCTTTGATCTCATCATCATCTAGATCAAAATCCTTTATCTCCTCTAGGCTAATGAACTCAAAATCGGAACGCGATTCCTCAACATCATCGATATCTCCACAAGAGTCTTCAATACTCGGAGTATACTTATTGTGAGAATCGGAATAAACTTCAACTTCATCCTTCTCAACGCGATTATCATCAAACGGCTTAGCATCCGTATCAACAATTTCACAATTATCGTTAGAAATTTCCCCGGACTCACTTGGGGTTGGGACGAGGTTCTCAACATTGTCTGATTCCGTTGCAGGAATAGTGTCGAGATGCTCGTCCCCCATTTTTAGAGAGTCCTTGGTTTCTACGGTAGGAAAAATGGGTGCTATTTGAGGGAAGGTTACCGGAACAAATCTCTCCTCGTCATCATCGGAATCATCGTCATAGTAAATTAAGCTCTCTCGAAATTTAGCTGCTCTTTCCTCGGCAAGTAATTCTTCAATGGACTTTCCGGGAGTATTAAGATTAGCCGCTATCTCTCGATGTCGAACCACAAGTTTTTCAATTTCGCGCATTCCATCTTGATTTGGATAAGTGACGGGATTTTGTGGGGGTTGGTAATTGTCAAAACCGGAAGTATTATAGCAAAGATTAGGTTCATAGTAATTTTGATTCCACGGTTGACATTGAAAATCATTATGAGGACCCCCACAATTTGTACAAGAAAAGTTCGGCGTATCATTGAAATACGGTTCTTGCTCATAAAAGTTTTGAGGAGGGTGATTGAAATTGTTTTGAGGATAATTGGACATGTTCGGATTAAAATCATAATTGTATAAATTTTCGGCTTCCGAAGCACAAAACGAACAAAATCCATTCATCAAATTTCTACCACACCTCTCGCAAGTACACCATTGACGATAAGACGATGTCGGATCAAACGAATCTCCACACCCATCGCAATAACGTTGATCGAACGAAGATACATTGGGCTATGGCGGGTAGTTGTAAGAATTTGAAGAGTCGTTGAATGAATTCGGATTTGGATCATAATCAACTGAATTCCTTGAACCACAAAACAAACAACTTCCGTTTCGAATATCATTTCCACACCGTTCGCACGTACACCACCGACACGGTAATCCAAAAAGCGGTTCTCCACAACCGACGCAAGTAATAAATGATTCCATCAGAATTAAACATATAGAGGATTAAGAAGATAAGAATTAAACGGATAAGAAGATGAAGAAGAATATTTTTGGATTTTTAAGGTTGGAAACATGGAAAATCACAAAAGAAAAATGGAAAAATAATTTTGAAAAGAAAATCTTTTTTTTTTTTTTTTTGAATTTTTATATTAAGGAAAAATTAGAATTATTATCTTTTTGGTGATCGTTGATCAACCGTACTCGTTTCTTTCAAAACTACGCGCAGCGTGGCGGAGAAGCAAAGGTCCACTCGAAGGTGATTAAAAACCCGCCTCTTTCGGTCTGCAATTTAATGTCAAGACCATCCTTAAACCCCGTGTATAGGTTGTAGTAAAGAAATAATCCGAGAAACGTTTAACTTCACGATCTCTTTTGTTGTTTATTCGGAATGGTTTACAACGCCCTCTCGAGAGCGAGGATTTATTATTAATGGTGAAAACACTTTAGGAAAAGTGTTTTTTAATTATTATATTTTTTTTATTTTTATGAAAACGAAAACTTCCGAGGAAGGGTCTTCAAAACACGATTCTTCGGCGAAACTCCAACTCTTTTCAAGCCTTCCCCGGCAGCGGCGCCATTTTTTTGATTCAGTCTTTTTGAGTATATATTTTTCCAAAGGAAAAGGCAACGTATGCGTTTTCCCCGGGTCGTGTCCCAACGAAGGTCGAATATCGAGTTGTCGTTAACGTTGTCGAAAACGTGTGGTGAATGTGTGTGAAAAAGAGTGATTGATTGGTGATTTTATACTACTAATAATGAAATATGAAATAAAAACAACTAATTATGCTAATGAAACAATTAAACTAAGCATGAAATCCTAAGAACGAAAATTGGATTTAAAAACGTTACGCGACGAATTATAAAACGTAAATAAAAAGTGATTTTCTAAAATTTAAAACCTAAAAATTTAAAAATAATTTTCCTATATTAAAACTGATAAAAGAAAATTTTTGGAAAAAGAAAAATATTTTTTTGACTTTTTAATAATTTTTTATGAATTAAAAACTAAATAAAACAATTTAAATGATTTAAAAATATTAAAACACTTTAGAAAAATCTGGAAAAATTTTGAGTAATTTTAAAATTGAATAAGAAATCTAAGAAAAATGAGATTAGCACTCAGTTCAGCTTAAATAAGTTGAACAGTCAAAATAAGCTCTAGGAAATAAGCTAAAAATAAGCAATAGATATCCAAAAATAACAAAAAGCTCAGAAATGATGCAACAGACTTATATAAGCTCAGAACAATTGAAAATGACCAAATAAGCACAAGCTTTAAGCAGAAAAGTTGCTGAAACAGTAGCAATGAAGAGAAAGTAGCAGAGATCAAACAAGCAGTTTTGCAGCTTAATTATAAGCTAACCAGAGCTTAATTTGGAAAACCAGAAGCTACTACTTAAAGCTCATATGACAAACAACTTAACTTCCAATTATGCCCAAAATTAGACTTCAATTGCTAACCTAATTCAATCCCAAAACAGATGGACTTAGAACTGAAACAAAATTGCAGGCCTAATCAGTCATAAGGGCTTCTTTTGCAGACTGATTAAAAGCTACTAAATAAGCACATTAGCCTAATCCCAGATTATGATCTTAAACCTTACTATCTGAATTACTTGTCAACCAAAAATCAGGCCTAAATCATAACTGAATAAGCCACAAATCTGCCTAGATCAGCAGTTCAAAACCTGAGTTGCACAAAAAAATCTGTGACAGCAGAGTATAAATTTTTGGCGCAAAAGTGTGTAGAACTAAACCACAGCTAACCAGCCTTTGGAATTGGACTTAAACTACTCAAGTGCACCCAGAAATGTTGAATTGGAACTTCAGATAAGCTTAGCTTATTGCTGAGCTCATTGAGGCAGTTAGAGCTTCAAAATTCCAACAACAAGGCAAATTCAAATAATTAGCAATTTAACCTTAAACACCAACTGATTCTAGCTTATATAACCTCAAATCAGCTTAATCAAAACTTATATAGTGGCAAATGTACAGTGAAAAGCCAGAAACACTTCAAACCAAACACTCCTTATTATGTGAGCTTTTGCAATCTACCTTATCCCTACTATATTAAAACCAAATTCTATACTATTTTAAGAAAGTCTAAGCTATTTCTAATCTAGAAACCAATTAATAACTACAAAGAAGCAGTAAAAATAACAGATTATTAATAAGCACTAAAAAGCTACAAAAGGGCTTAATGACTTACAAGCATGATCTGCTAATTCAGTAGGCTAATCCCTATCAAAATATAACCCAGGCTCATGAATAAGCCAAAAACATAACCCCTGATCAACTTATAACCTCAGCTTAATCCAACAGCTTATATTGCCTTATACAGTTGACTTTTTGACTTTTGGTACTTTGTGAGATTGGATCAATTTTAACACTACAAAAGACTTACAATAAGCTATAAAGCTTATATAAGCTTATATAATTCTGAAATACAGCTTATTGAAGCTGTGGTGAGATTATTTTTTTGATTTTCTAATATTTTTTTGAATATTTTTGGATTTTAAAAGAGAGTTTAACAAAAGTTGAAATGGTAAATAGAATTAAGCTAGAAATGATTTGAAATAAACTAATGACAATTTCAATAAACTAAATTTAGATAAACAAATCAATTAAAACAGAATCAAAGTAAAATTAAAATAACAATATCATTAATAAAATCTTAAAAATTACAATAGAAATTTAAAATTACAAGACATAAAGTAAATTTTGACAGAGTAACACCACTAAAAAACTACCTCCCAACACATGAAAATCAACCTCTATTTATAGCCGAGCTAGGAAGGATCTAGCCCTTTGTTTCCTAGGTCATCAATCCGAGGGATAGTGTGTTTCTTTGATCCATTTCCAACCCTCTGATCATCCCTAATCATCAACCTTTCAATAACGACCCTTGGATTAGCTTTGGTGAGGTGTTCGGTCCAATGAGATGCTGCCATGTGGCCATTCATGTGCTCTGTGCTTCCTGACACCTCTGACACCTTCTAGAAGTCCATTGATTGTACGAATATGCCCTTAATTTCGGTAATTTTGTACGGGGTAATTAGGGTTTATCTGGGTAAAATGGGGAAGAACAATGGGCGGGTAAGTGTTTTATTATTTTTTTACTTTTGTTTGACTGGTATTAAATAAGGTTTGACCGGGTTTGGTTGTGGGTGTTGGGTCGGGTAAATGGGTTTAGGGGTGGACTGGGTTATGTTAAGATGAAGTGGGCTTGGGTTTTTAATCTTTGGGCTTTTGGGTTTATGGTGGGTTTGTGAATGGATTTGGATTTCTATTATAAGTCCGGATTTTGTTTTGTGTTTAACTTTTGGTTTAGTTTAAGGACCAATTGTGTAAATTGTGAAATTCTAGGGACTATTTCTGCCAATCTTCTGAAATAAATCCAAGGACCATTCATGCCATTTGATGAAACTTCAAGGGTTGACTATGACTTTGTGCTTCCCGGCATCGGCTAAAAATAACACTTCCATATCTCGTGCTCGTGTTCCCGGGTTTTTCTTGATTTTTGTCCCTTTTTCTCGATATCCGTTCCTACACATTTAAAAACACAAAAACACAATATCTTTTGACAATATGGTCAGTTTTTGGTCGTTTTGGTCCGGTTTTGGTCAAGAAAAGGTATGTGTTTAAGTACATACCAGCATCCTTACACACACAAAACTTTCTGAGTTGAATACTCTCTTCACACTTTCTTTCTTAGATCATTTAGGTTAGTTTTTCTTTTGTTCAAGAGTGATCCAATCATCCTCCAAGTGATCATCTTCATTAGCAAGAGAAGAACACAAGTATCCAAGTTGATACAAGGTGTTATCATCCCTCTTCATTAGCAAGAGAAGAACACAAGTATCCAAGTTGATACAAGGTGTTATCATTCCTCTTCATTAGAAAGAGAAGAACTCAAGGTATTCAAGAAGATACAAGAGTTGTAGTTGTTAGGTTTTGTAACACTTGTTACATCCTTGTTGTATCTTAGCATACATCAAGATTATCTTTCTTTTGTGAGAGTGTGAGTGAAGATCATTGTGATCTTAAGAGATAGTGAAGATCTCTTAAAGCCATTGGGCTTGTGTGTAAGTGATCAAAGGATCTAGAGTAGTTAGATTAAGTAGAGTGAAGTGAGAGTTGATCTTTGTGATCGTGTTGAGATCGTGGTGATCTCTTGTAGCCATTAGGGCTTGTGTGATTGGTCACGTGGACCTTGGTAGATTGGTGCTAGCTAAGATTAGCACTCGACATTTAGCTTAGTGTCGGTAATAGGATAAGCGACGTGTACGGTTTTCTCCGCCTGAAGGGAGGTTGTTGACATAGTGCTTGAAACTCTCGAGTGTGGTACTCGGGGAGTGGAGTAGGGCGAAGAAGATCTTCGTAGCCGAACCACTATAAATCCTTTGTCTCGGTTTGATCTTTCCAACTCTACTCTTTACTTTCATTATTTTGTATTAGTTAGTTTAGTGTGTAGTTCATATTGGTGTTGATTGATTACACATAGAGTTCGAATCAAAGTTTCCAATAGCCAACTTTTAAAACAAGATTTTTAAAAGAACTTTAAACCGGTAAACTATTCAACCCCCCTTCTAGTTTCCCACAATTGGTATCAGGAGCCACGTCAGTCAAGATTTTAAAGTATATTGTATTTTAAAACTTGAATCGATCAATGGATTCTGACAAATATCTAGAAGGGCAATCTATGCGAAGACCACCACTTTTCGAAACCGATTGTTTTATTTATTGGAAAACAAGATTCGAAACGTATGTGAAATCAAAAGACATTGATCTTTGGCATGTTATTACCGAGGGTGACTTTCAACCTATTCAAATGAATCTGGAAACTAAAAAGGATGAAATAGTTTCTTATGATAAACAAAGTGACGAACTTAAAAGGAAATTAGCCAAAAATAATGAGGCTAAAATGATGATTTATAATGCTTTGCCTAAAAAGGAATTTGAAAGAATTTTCATGTGTAATACGGCAAAAGATATTTGGAAAACTTTGTTAGTCACTCACCAAGGTAATAACCAAGTCAAAGAGAACAAGATATATCTTCTTGTTCAACAATATGAACAATTTTCCATTACGGAAGATGAGTCAATAGATAATGCTTTTGCTAGATTCAATACTATTATTACTAGTCTTAAAGCTCTTGATGAAGGTTACTCTAGCAAGAATTATGTTAGGAAGTTTCTTAGGGCTCTACATCCTAAATGGAGAGCAAAGGTTACCGCCATAGAAGAGTCAAAGGACTTGACGATGTTGTCACTTGATGAACTTATAGGAAACTTGAAAGTTCACGAGATGATAATCAAGAAGGACTCCGACATAGTCCAAGGCAAAAGCGAGAGAGTTAGATCTTTAGCATTGAAAGCCAAGAAGGAGTCTAGTGATGAGGAATGCTCAAGTTCCGATAGTGAAGATGAGGAATATGCATTAGGGTTAGGGACTTTAAAAAGTTCTTTAGGAGAAGAGGTAGGTTTGTTAGGCAATCCTCGTGATGAGAAGAAGACATCACAAAAGAACCATGTTAAAAGAAAGGGACAAGTGATAGGAAATGCTTTAGGTGCGGAGATCCTAATCACCTCATCGGAGAGTGTCCCAAACCACCGAAATTCAACAACCAACGAGCTCTCATAGGAGGCTCCTAGAGTGATAGCGGTGATGATGAAGAAAAGAAGCCCAAGGACGAAACATGTCTAATGGCTCATACTTCAAATGAGATATGCTTGGGAATTGACTTGGAGCCTGACGAATGGGTCAAGGATAGTGGATGCACTAACATATGACGGGTAACAGAAGTTTATTCTCATCATACAAGGCATACAACGGAGGTAATGTCACTTTCGGTAGCAAACTTAAGGGCAACATTATAGGCAAAGGTACGATCACTCAAAACTCCCTCACTATTAGAAATGTTGAGCATGTAGATAACTTAGGATTTAATTTGCTTACCATTAGTCAAATGGTAGATAATAAGTGTAGAGTTATATTCTCTGAAGAGGGTAGTGAGATAATTAAGGATGGTAAAACCATAGGCAAAGGAGTTAGGAGAAATGGCTTATTTGTTATGAAAATAGGAAATAAGCCTCAGGATAGGATATGCTTAGCAACCATAGATGATAATTCAACTCTATGGCATAGGAGGTTAGGTCACGCCAATATGCGTTTGATACAATCATTGGCATCTAAGGAATTAGTTAGAAACCTACCTAAGATTAAGTTCGACAAACACTTTTGTGACGCTTGTAAAGTTGGAAAACAAGCTCATTCAAGTCACAAAGCTAAGAATATGGTCTCGACCTCTAGATGCCTAGAACTCCTTCACATGGACTTATTCGGTCCATCCGCCGTACGGAGCTACGGAGGAAATTACAACACCTTAGTAATAGTTGATGACTATTCTCGGTATACTTGGACTAGATTTCTAAAGAATAAGACTCAAGCTTTTGAGGAATTTGAAATCTTTAGTAGGAAAGTCCAAAACCAACTAGGATGTACAATAGTCGCTATTAGGACGGATCATGGTCGGGAATTTGATAATGAAGTGCAATTTGGAGTATATTGTGATGCTAATGGTATTACTCACAATTTCTCGGCTCCACGCACTCCACAATCAAATGGGGTAGTAGAGCGGAAAAAATCATACTCTAACAAGAGATGAGTAGAACGATGTTGAATGAACAATCAATTCCGCAAAAGTTTTGGTGTAATGCGGTGGACACCTCAACTTATATTCTTAATAGGATTCTAATTAGACCTATCCTAGGAAAAACCCCATATGAAATCATGAAAGGTAGAAAACCTACTCTTGATTACTTTAGAGTGTTTGGAAGCAAGTGCTTCGTACTAAACACTAAAGATTACCTCACCAAGTTTAACCCAAAGTCCTTACGAAGGTATCTTCCTAGGTTACTCCCAAAATAGTAAAGCCTATGTTGTCCTAAATAGAGAAACCATGAAAGTCGAAGAATCACTCAACGTGACATTCGATGAAAGTCCTCCACAAACTAAGACATCACCCTTGGTGGATGATGACTTAGATGAGGACGAAGCCATTAAGGTTAATGGCAAGAAAACCCTAGAAAATGACATTGAGGATGAAATAGTTGAAGTTGACGAAATTGTCAACATTAAGGAATCCAAAAACCATCCTATTGAAAATGTCATAGGTAATCTAAACCAAAGAACCCTTAGGTCACAAGCACAAAACAAAAGTAATTTCTTTTGTTTCATATCAACCGTAGAACCTAAGAATGTAGGTGAAGCGATTAAGGATGAAAGTTGGATACTTGCCATGCAAGAAGAACTTAATCAATTCACCGCAAACCAAGTTTGGGATTTAGTACCTCTTCCTAAGAATCAAACAATCATAGGAACTAAGTGGGTGTTTAGGAATAAACTCGACGAAAATGGCGTCGTAGTTAGGAATAAGGCAAGGTTGGTAGCACAAGGCTATAACCAACAAGAGGGAATAGATTATGATGAAACCTATGCACCCGTAGCTAGATTAGAATCAATTAGAATACTCCTTGCCTATGCTTGTGCTTAGACTTTAAACTATACCAAATGGACGTGAAGAGTGCGTTCCTTAATGGTTATATCAACGAGGAGGTGTATGTTGCACAACCTCCGGGATTCGTTGATTTCGAATATCCGAATCATGTTTATAAACTCAAGAAAGCACTCTATGGTCTTAAGCAAGCTCCTAAAGCTTGGTATGATAGACTGAAAGCTTTCTTGATTGAACATGAATACACCATGGGAAAGGTTGATAACACACTCTTCACAAAGAAAAGAGATTCACATCTCATCATTGTTCAAATATATGTCGACGACATTATATTCGGATCAACTTGTCCAGAGATGTGCGATGATTTCTCTAAGATCATGCATGACGAGTTTGAGATGAGCATGATGGGTGAATTAAATTTCTTCCTTGGTCTACAAATTAAACAAATGGAAGATGGTATCTTCTTTAATCAAGCTAAGTATAGTAAAGAGATGCTTAAGAATTTTAGTTTAGAAGAGTCTAAGCCTATGAAAACTCCCATGTCCACGGAAATAAAACTCACGAAATATGAAGAAGGTGAGTCCGTGGATAGCACTAAGTATAGAGGTATGATAGGAAGTTTACTATACCTCACGGCAAGTAGGCCCGACATCATGTTTAGTGTCTGCCTTTGTGCTCGCTTCCAAGAGGATCCCAAAACCTCTCATCTCGAAGCGGTTAAGCGTATTTTCAGATACATTAAAGGCACTATACACTTGGGATTATTCTATCCCAAGGGAACCGGTGTAGAAACTGTTGTCTATGCCGACTCTGATCATGCGGGAGATATGTGGATCGAAAGAGCACGAGTGGCGTTTGTACCTTCATGGGTTGTTGCTTAACTTCTTGGTTCTCCAAGAAACAAACGGCTCTTGCTATCTCTACAATCGAAGTCGAGTACGTAAGCGCCGGAAAGGCATTTCAACAAGCACTATGGATGAAACAAGCTCTTATAGACTATGACATCCATTTAGATGACGTCCCCATTATGTGTGATAATAAAGGTGCTATTGACTTGAGCAAAAACCTCGTTCAACACTCCCGTACTAAACATATCGAAATTCGCCACCACTTCCTTCATGATAATGTTCAGAAAGGAAATATTTCTATTGAGAAAGTTCCTTCTCAGGACAATATCGCAGACATCCTTACCAAACCTCTCAAACGAGAATCCTTCAACTACCTTCGTCTAGGTCTAGGAATGATGGAACATGTTCCATAAACCTCATGACTCTTGAAGTCATCTCGTGTGTCTCGTTAAGTCTAGTTTAGGTTCCCTAGCCAAAAGAATTTATTAGGTATAAATTCTTTCCCCGTGTCATAGAGTCTCACTAAACCAACGAGACTTATTCGTCAAACATCAAAATGGGACAGAAAACCATCCCTACAGATACACGGCTCCACTAAATGTGGCACGGCATCGTTAAATTTAACGGTTCCGTGGAACCGTGCATCTGGAACATTCCGTATTTCAGTTCCCTTTTTCCACACCACTCATTCCAAATCCTCATAACCTCAGCAACTGCTGTCATAACTTAACCTCACACCCAAAACTTAATTACACCCCTTCAAGATCATATTCAAGACATTGAGTTTCAATATCCTCAATCATTCTCACCCTTTTCAACAAAAATTGTAAGTCATCTTACTTCAATTTTTCTTAATTTTGGGTCTAGGGTTTATGCATTGATGAAAATTGAATTGGGGTTTTTCAATTTTTTTTTTTTGTAAATTTTCAATTAGAAGTCATCAACACCAAAACATTTCAAAATCTTTGGTACCAAAACATTGAGGTTACCAAAATACCCCAATTCCATCATTTTCAAAATCTCACGAAACTAGGACCATGAAATTGTTCTTTTCATGCATTGTTGATGCAAACTAAAAACACTTTCTCATGCATACAAGATCTCACAAATCATGATCGAACTACATAATCAATATGTATTCTTCGACTTATTTGCTTGAGCAAAAGTAAAATTAGGAGTGTTTGGGTAATCTCATTATTTTCTTTTGAGTCGAGATTGCCGCACCTCCACATAGTCTGCATATAGGCACACACTAGGCATGTGCATATAATGCAACTATTCTTCGTACTAATTTTTCCTAATAACACTTTTATAGGAAACAAAAATGTCTCATGAATATGATTTTGATCATCTCCTAACCGACACCTACACACCCCAAATATCACAAGAACCCACAACTCCCGGTAACTACATTCAACCTAAACAATAACTATTCCCCGGCAGCGGCGCCAAAAAACTTGATGCGTGGTTTTGCGATCTTACAACAGGTTTTACCTCTCGAGGGATCTCAAGAGGCTTGCAATCCCCACCAGGCAGTGTACCTGACCGATGTAGTATAGTTTAGTGGCAAGTACCGGGGGATTGATCGATCTCTAGGGGAATAGTGTCGTTAGGATTGAAAAACTACTCTAATAGGTCTAAGGGTGAGGGAAGATTCTTTTTGTATTTTTTTTTATATTTTTTTAAAAGCAAGTAAAATCTCAGGTTTGAAGGAGTGGGCGGAATTAGTTGCTAGTCAACTAACCCAAATAACTACAATTGCAAATAAAATAAAATAACTGAAAATAAAAAGGTTGTGGAACTTATATGGAGAGAAATGTGTTTACTTAGATTTTCTTACACCCTAACTTTTTTTTTTTTTTTTTTTTTTTTTTTTTTTGCATACACTCTTGCCCTACCATCCAAAATAATACATCGTAGGGGGGTTGTATCCCCCTTACACTTGAACTTTTACATAACTTTACAATTAACTATTCTAATGACTCGAATTAAGATAATCGAAACACTTGGAGTACTTTTAAAATATTTAGCACATATGGGGGTAATAATGTTGTTCTTCCCCATTACTCCATTACACTAGTACTTTACCCATGAGTCCCAATCATCCCAAAACAATATGTACAAGGATATGACTCGACTTAGCAACCATGTAATCAATTAGATAATTAACTTGGGGTTTAAACAAATGTTGTCACAATAATGCACTAAAAAATGAGTGCATACAAGGTAGGCTAAGGCGATTTAGGTGTACATTTAAGTGGGGTGTAAACAAATTCTTACTTTAAGTAAAATGCTTAAAGTTAGAAACGAAAAGATAGGCTCTGAGGGGTGTACTAGGGGTATCGTGTACTAAAAATGAGTACAACTCAAAGGGTGTGGGAGAATTACTTGACCAATGTAGCCAATGTAATTATAACAAAAACACAGGTGTAAAACAATGGGTTAATCCTAATGCCTCTTATCATGTAGTAAATCTAACTACACGAACGTAGTCTCACTTGTGGCCTCGGAATGGTCCTAACGCAAGTTCTAGAATCTAAGTGCTACCGGTACACACATCATAGCATAAATGCTTTTCCTACCAATTCTAGGGGCGAACCTCACATATTTGGGGGTGGAAAATTTTATTAGTGGTACGGTTTTGTGCTAGTCATATAACCCCTATCCGTGAGACGCTCATTAAGACCAAAGTTTCACTCCTATATGTTGTAAAAAATTTTAAATTTGGCACTAAAATTGCCTTAACAGGTATTTCTCTCAGTTTTATTACACATCTACCATTAAACAAACGAAAAATCAAGCGTAATAGCATTCTCTAAGGTATCGTACTTTACCCCCCCCCCCCTTACACTTAAGATGAACATTGTCCCCAATGTTCAAATAACAAGATGTAAAAGTAAATAAGGTAAAAGAATGAAATCAAATACTCCCCTGATTCGCTCGGTGGATAAAGAGGTAACATGGTTAGATCTTCTTCCAAGGTAATGTTGAAGCTTCAAGATTAAAGCAGCGCCAAAAGCTAGATTCCACATACATCTCCTTGTCCAAAATAACCTGTTAAACCTGAGAAAACAAACACGAAAACCTGCATAACATCGGCGGGATAAATCTGTATAAGTATATAATGCTTGTGGAATGATTATTTTGCAGATTCCTGGAGTTTATAAGTTAGAGATTTAATAAAGCATTTTATGATTCCGGAAGAAAAACAAAACTTTCAAAAAAAAATTCCAGAAAACTGTTCCTGACGCCGTCAGAAGTGATCTGACAGATTTTTCATGTTAAGTTTCCGGAAAATTTCTGGAAAAACTCAATCCTTATTTCCTGGAAATCCTGCAAAATATCATTATGACTCGATACAAGCATTTGACTCAAACAATTACTAATATGTATGTTAACTTAATATTGTTATGATTCATGTTCATTTGTTCTAATAAACCGATTTGGATTTCCCTTACACTTAACTTTTGCAAAATACCTTTATATGTAGTTAAGACGAAGTTAAAAACAAGATAAAGCATTTTCACAATTTAGTTTTGAACATGAATTAATAATAATAAAAATTAAACATACATACGGAAGCAAATAAAATCAAACAAACAAATAAATAAACACGCAAAGCAAATAAAGCTTGGGTTGCCTCCCAAGAAGCGCTTGTTTTTGTTCGAGTCACGAGCCTGACTCTACCCTTATTTAACGGATAAAGGAGAGGTTTTTCCTACACTTAGGATTAAGTGCGGGTGATAGTAGCGATACACACCATCTTGGTGGAAGTATGCCGCGTGAGGAAAGAGTGGTGGATGAATTATATACTCAAAGGGGTGTGCTCCTTTCATCATAACCTTACCTAGTTCACTTTGGTCAATGGGTGAATTAAAGTTTTCTCCTAAAAAGGGATCATCTTCTATCAACTTCGAGAAATACCTAGTTGGGAATCCATCTTGACCTAATAAACCCATTTTAAACCCATAATGTTTCTTGTGATCAATCATGAATGGGTGATGTAAGTATGTAAGGTCATGGTTCACTCCTATATTAGCTTCCACTCCACATGGCCTAGAGTCTACTACCTTAATCTTAACATTACCCGGACTACATGGTTTGATGGGTGGATCGGGACCTTTTTCAATTCCTAAATTCACATCTAAGGATGGAAGATTAGGTAACGGTTTTGGTTGAGGCTCCGGTTCATCAAAACTAGGAACTTCCATATAACTAAAAGAAAGGTTATGACTACAAGTATTCAAACCTATATCCTCTAGTTGTGTTTGGTCCAAGGGTTCTACCTCTATTGGGGTTCCTATAGTCTCTTCTACTTCTTCCGGGTAAGTCACGGGTGGTGTGTGTGCCTCAAATGATGGTAGGACTTGTGGGGTACTTGGTGGGCTTATGTTACTTACCTCATCATTCCTTGTGTCAAGATCACCTATATCCTCATCATGTGTTTCTTGAGATTCATCGTCATCGATCATAAAACCTAGGTCTTTTTGATCAATGTGATCATGCTCGGCTAGATCCTCCATCACATCAAGATCACCTAAGTGTTCACCCTGTATTATGGTAGTGCCTAACCATGACATGCAGCTAGGTGGCTCAACTCTACCCTCATCCCCAAACAAACTTGTTTCATGATCCTTGAAATTTGTGGTCAATTGACTTGTATTAATGTTTGTTGGGTTGTCTACTATATAATAATATTGGGCACAATTCTCAATAGCTTCCCATGCTTCTTCAGCACTTAATTTCCTAAGATCCATGCCGGCAAAATAGTAAATGTCCCTTTGGGCATGTCGGTCGACACGATCGTAAAAGATTTGAGTTAGGGACCATAAATCGAAGTTATGATGAGGGACTTTTTGGAGTAAATATTTAAAACGAGTCCATGCATCATAGAGAGGTTCATCTTTATGTTGTTTAAACATCAAGATGTCATATGGAGTGGGTGAATTACGTGGTTGGTAGTATGGTGGATTCACGTTCTCCATAATGGTGAACGGAAGAGTCAATGGAAATTACGAAAAAACACACAAAGAAAAATAGATAGACTAAAGAAAAACCTAAAAAAAATAAAATAAAAATCTCACTAGAAAGAAATTTAGTGAGTAGACCTAATAAAATAAAAATTCAACCTAAACAATAACTATTCCCCGGCAGCGGCGCCAAAAACTTGATGCGTGGTTTTGCGACCTTAAAACAGGTTTTACCTCTCGAGGGATCTCAAGAGGCTTGCAATCCCCACCAGGCAGTGTACCTGACCGATGTAGTATGGTGTAGTGGCAAGTACCAGGGGATTGATCGTTCTCTAGGGGAATAGTGTCGTTAGGATTGAAAAACTGCTCTAATAGGTCTAAGGGTGAGGGAAGATTCTTTTTGTATTTTTGTATTTTTATATTTTTTTAAAAGCAAGTAAAATCTCGGGTTTGAAGGAGTGGGCGGAATTAGTTGCTAGTCAACTAACCCAAATAACTACAATTGCAAATAAAATAAAATAACTGAAAATAAAAAGGTTGTGGAACTTATATGGAGAGAAATATGTTTACTTAGATTTCCTTACTCCCTAACTATCTTTTACCGGTTGATTAGTGTGTATTAATTGCGTGGATGACGGGTGTATTCCTTAATACCAATCGTGGGGTGGCGTACATACTTCCCCAACTCTATAAGCTCCTACTTCACTCCTATGTCGAGCCGGCTAAGAAGCTCCTAACATGGGATCACTAGTATTCGCTCATGCATTAAATACAACCATAAAAACCTTAGTACGCATTGGTTCATGTTTCTTAAGACGTTCAAGCAAATTACCGTATAGGAGGTTAGCCAGTTTTCTTAAGCCTAACATCGATAAATAATCATCCAATACAATTAATAACACACCAACAACCAATAATCAATAGTTAGGTTTCATTAGATCTAAGCAAACACAAGATAAATCTAGCCTAGCATGTTAAATAAAAGACAAGAACAAGATATAATCAAACAACACATAGACATATTGAATGATTAATTGATTACTTATCTTCAATTGAACATGGGAGATCCAAGGGTATAAAACCCTTAAAAGTAGCAGAAAAATCGTCTTAGGGTTTCTCCTCAAAAAGTTGCACACTAATGACTAAAAATTATGAGAATATATATAGAAAATCAGATCTGACGGCGTCACGTTATAGAGCTGACGCCGTCACCTCGCCGCGGTTAGGGTTTCTTGATGGCCTTCTTGACGCCGTCCCCTTTTAATCATCCAAAATCCTCTCTGGCGCGTCAAGGGTTGACGGCATCACAATGGTGCTTGACGCCGTCATAGGTACTTTTCCAGCCGATTTTGAGACTTTGTCGTTTTCTTCACTTTTATGCTCCAAAAACGTCCAAAATGCTTCATTTTCCAGATTTCTTCTCCAAAGTACCTAAAATGACAAAAGGAACGATTTAGGGCAATATTTGATCAAATAAATACGATTTAGGGCTTAAATGACCCCCTAAAAGCGGTACACTTTTCGCTTCATCAAATACCCTTACACTTGAGATTTGCTTGTCCTCAAGCAAATGCGCTTTTATTCTAATCAAAATACAAGTTAGGGGTCATTTAACGCTAATATAAAAGTAATTACAACAAATAGTCGTTCCACTTTAATCATAATAAGCACGGAGATTACAGACTAGCACCTCACAAGTAGTGTTTAGATACTCACATCTCTCAGGTGTCATAAAAGTATATCTCATAAATGAAAATGAATAATATCTCTTACTACCTGTCATAGCAAATAGATTACCATAGGGTTAGGAAAGGATCAAAAACCTCCTCCACTAGGCGTAAGTACCTAAGATAAACTATCAAAGAGGGCTTTTAAACGGGTTATAACGTTAGGTGTAGGGATATGATAAACACGGTTTTTTGGATAAAGGATATTTTACTGGTGGCGAGTTAAAGATCTTGATTAATTACATGTACAATATGGCGTTGCTAAGCCAAGACTAGACTCGACTTAAGCTAATGAAAAAAAATAACAAAAAGATAAAATAAACATAAAATGAAACGGGATGGTAGTCCGTATGTTTTTTCTACTTTTTTTTTTTTTTTTTTTTTTTTTTTTTTTTTTTTTTTTTTTGCATACACTCTTGCCCTACCATCCAAAATAATACATCGTAGGGGGGTTGTATCCCCCTTACACTTGAACTTTTACATAACTTTACAATTAACTATTCTAATGACTCGAATTAAGATAATCGAAACACTTGGAGTACTTTTAAAATATTTAGCACATATGGGGGTAATAATGTTGTTCTTCCCCATTACTCCATTACACTAGTACTTTACCCATGAGTCCCAATCGTCCCAAAACAATATGTACAAGGATATGACTCGACTTAGCAACCATGTAATCAATTAGATAATTAACTTGGGGTTTAAACAAATGTTGTCACAATAATGCACTAAAAAATGAGTGCATACAAGGTAGGCTAAGGCGATTTGGGTATACATTTAAGTGGGGTGTAAACAAATTCTTACTTTAAGTAAAATGCTTAAAGTTAGAAACGAAAAGATAGGCTCTGAGGGGTGTACTAGGGGTATCGTGTACTAAAAATGAGTACAACGCAAAGGGTGTGGGAGAATTACTTGACCAATGTAGCCAATGTAATTATAACAAAAACACAGGTGTAAAACAATGGGTTAATCCTAATGCCTCTTATCATGTAGTAAATCTAACTACACGAACGTAGTCTCACTTGTGGCCTCGGAATGGTCCTAATGCAAGTTCTAGAATCTAAGTGCTACCGGTACACACATCATAGCATAAATGCTTTTCCTACCAATTCTAGGGGCGAACCTCACATATTTGGGGGTGGAAAATTTTATTAGAGGTACGGTTTTGTGCCAGTCATATAACTCCTATCCGTGAGACGCTCATTAAGACCAAAGTTTCACTCTTATATGTTGTAAAAAATTTTAAATTTGGCACTAAAATTGCCTTAACAGGTATTTCTCTTAGTTTTATTACACATCTACCATTAAACAAACGAAAAATCAAGCGTAATAGCATTCTCTAAGGTATCGTACTTTACCCCCCCCCCCCCTTACACTTAAGATGAACATTGTCCCCAATGTTCAAATAACAAGATGTAAAAGTAAATAAGGTAAAAGAATGAAATCAAATACTCCCCTGATTCGCTCGGTGGATAAAGAGGTAACATGGTTAGATCTTCTTCCAAGGTAATGTTGAAGCTTCAAGATTAAAGCAGCGCCAAAAGCTAGATTCCACATACATCTCCTTGTCCAAAATAACCTGTTAAACCTGAGAAAACAAACACGAAAACCTGCATAACATCGGCGGGATAAATCTGTATAAGTATATAATGCTTGTGGAATGCTTATTTTGCAGATTCCTGGAGTTTATAAGTTAGAGATTTAATAAAGCATTTTATGATTCCAGAAGAAAAACAAAACTTTCAAAAAAAATTCCAGAAAACTGTTCCTGACGCCGTCAGAAGTGATCTGACAGATTTTTCATGTTAAGTTTCCGGAAAATTTCTGGAAAAACTCAATCCTTATTTCCTGGAAATCCTGCAAAATATCATTATGACTCGATACAAGCATTTGACTCAAACAATTACTAATATGTATGTTAATTTAATATTGTTATGATTCATGTTCATTTGTTCTAATAAACCGATTTGGATTTCCCTTACACTTAACTTTTGCAAAATACCTTTATATGTAGTTAAGACGAAGTTAAAAACAAGATAAAGCATTTTCACAATTTAGTTTTGAACATGAATCAATAATAATAAAAATTAAACATACATACGGAAGCAAATAAAATCAAACAAACAAATAAATAAACACGCAAAGCAAATAAAGCTTGGGTTGCCTCCCAAGAAGCGCTTGTTTTTGTTCGAGTCACGAGCCTGACTCTACCCTTATTTAACGGATAAAGGAGAGGTTTTTCCTACACTTAGGATTAAGTGCGGGTGATAGTAGCGATACACACCATCTTGGTGGAAGTATGCCGCGTGAGGAAAGAGTGGTGGATGAATTATATACTCAAAGGGGTGTGCTCCTTTCATCATAACCTTACCTAGTTCACTTTGGTCAATGGGTGAATTAAAGTTTTCTCCTAAAAAGGGATCATCTTCTATCAACTTCGAGAAATACCTAGTTGGGAATCCATCTTGACCTAATAAACCCAGTTTAAACCCATAATGTTTCTTGTGATCAATCATGAATGGGTGATGTAAGTATGTAAGGTCATGGTTCACTCCTATATTAGCTTCCACTCCACATGGCCTAGAGTCTACTACCTTAATCTTAACATTACCCGGTATACATGGTTTGATGGGTGGATCGGGACCTTTTTCAATTCCTAAATTCACATCTAAGGATGGAAGATTAGGTAACGGTTTTGGTTGAGGCTCCGGTTCATCAAAACTAGGAACTTCCATAGAACTAAAAGAAAGGTTATGACTACAAGTATTCAAACCTATATCCTCTAGTTGTGTTTGGTCCAAGGGTTCTACCTCTATTGGGGTTCCTATAGTCTCTTCTACTTCTTCCGGGTAAGTCACGGGTGGTGTGTGTGCCTCAAATGATGGTAGGACTTGTGGGGTACTTGGTGGGCTTATGTTACTTACCTCATCATTCCTTGTGTCAAGATCACCTATATCCTCATCATGTGTTTCTTGAGATTCATCGTCATCGATCATAAAACCTAGGTCTTTTTGATCAATGTGATCATGCTCGGCTAGATCCTCCATCACATCAAGATCACCTAAGTGTTCACCCTGTATTATGGTAGTGCCTAACCATGACATGCAGCTAGGTGGCTCAACTCTACCCTCATCCCCAAACAAACTTGTTTCATGATCCTTGAAATTTGTGGTCAATTGACTTGTATTAATGTTTGTTGGGTTGTCTACTATATAATAATATTGGGCACAATTCTCAATAGCTTCCCATGCTTCTTCAGCACTTAATTCCCTAAGATCCCTGCCGGCAAAATAGTAAATGTCCCTTTGGGCATGTCGGTCGACACGATCGTAAAAGATTTGAGTTAGGGACCATAAATCGAAGTTATGATGAGGGACTTTTTGGAGTAAATATTTAAAACGAGTCCATGCATCATAGAGAGGTTCATCTTTATGTTGTTTAAACATCAAGATGTCATATGGAGTGGGTGAATTACGTGGTTGGTAGTATGGTGGATTCACGTTCTCCATAATGGTGAACGGAAGAGTCAATGGAAATTACGAAAAAACACACAAAGAAAAATAGATAGACTAAAGAAAAACCTAAAAAAAATAAAATAAAAATCTCACTAGAAAGAAATTTAGTGAGTAGACCTAATAAAATAAAAATTCAACCTAAACAATAACTATTCCCCGGCAGCGGCGCCAAAAACTTGATGCGTGGTTTTGCGACCTTAAAACAGGTTTTACCTCTCGAGGGATCTCAAGAGGCTTGCAATCCCCACCAGGCAGTGTACCTGATCGATGTAGTATAGTGTAGTGGCAAGTACCAGGGGATTGATCGTTCTCTAGGGGAATAGTGTCGTTAGGATTGAAAAACTACTCTAATAGGTCTAAGGGTGAGGGAAGATTCTTTTTGTATTTTTTTTTATATTTTTTTAAAAGCAAGTAAAATCTCGGGTTTGAAGGAGTGGGCGGAATTAGTTGCTAGTCAACTAACCCAAATAACTACAATTGCAAATAAAATAAAATAACTGAAAATAAAAAGGTTGTAGAACTTATATGGAGAGAAATGTGTTTACTTAGATTTCCTTACTCCCTAACTATCTTTTACCGGTTGATTAGTATGTATTAATTGCGTGGATGATGGGTGTATTCCTTAATACCAATCGTGGGGTGGCGTACGTACTTCCCCAACTCTATAAGCTCCTACTTCACTCCTATGTCGAGCCGGCTAAGAAGCTCCTAACATGGGATCACTAGAATTCACTCATGCATTAAATACAACCATAAAAACCTTAGTACGCATTGGTTCATGTTTCTTAAGACGTTCAAGCAAATTACCGTATAGGAGGTTAGCCAGTTTTCTTAAGCCTAACATCGATAAACAATCATCCAATACAATTAATAACACACCAACAACCAATAATCAATAGTTAGGTTTCATTAGATCTAAGCAAACACAAGATAAATCTAGCCTAGCATGTTAAATAAAAGACAAGAACAAGATATAATCAAACAACACATAGACATATTGAATGATTAATTAATTACTTATCTTCAATTGAACATGGGAGATCCAAGGGTATAAAACCCTTAAAAGTAGCAGAAAAATCGTCTTAGGGTTTCTCCTCACAAAGTTGCACACTAATGACTAAAAATTATGAGAATATATATAGAAAATCATATCTGACGGCGTCACGTTATAGAGCTGACGCCGTCACCTCGCCGCGGTTAGGGTTTCTTGATGGCCTTCTTGACGCCGTCCCCTTTTAATCATCCAAAATCCTCTCTGGCGCGTCAAGGGTTGACGGCATCACAATGGTGCTTGACGCCGTCACTGGTACTTTTCCAGCCGATTTTGAGACTTTGTCGTTTTCTTCACTTTTATGCTCCAAAAACGTCCAAAATGCTTCCTTTTCCATATTTCTTCTCCAAAGTACCTAAAATGACAAAAGGAACGATTTAGGGCAATATTTGATCAAATAAATACGATTTAGGGCTTAAATGACCCCCTAAAAGCGGTACACTTTTCGCTTCATCAATCACCCATAACTCCATTGGACTATGCCATGCCAACTCCTTCCCTAACAAACTCACCACCACCACCTTCTCCTATCATGGCACAACCCATCCAACCCCATCCCTTTGATCTACATAGTGCTAATTGCCTATGTTGCCTCCACAACCGTAATCTTATCTTTTGCTTAAGAGATGAGATTCACATCATGTTCTCCTTTGTAGAGCACCTCTTGACACAACCACCACCACCCCAAATGATGTCACCATCTCCACCACCTCCTAACCAAAACAACTAAACATTTTCTTGTTTAGTTTCTCACCAATAAACCTTTAGGACCCTTCTTGGAAATGAAACTTGCCTTTAGTCATTAGGGATTTAGGTTTCCTATTGTCTCCTTTATGCTTCTTATGTAGTCATACCTATGTATGATATTTGCTTTTATGAATGAATGCTTTCATTTTATGTGGATGCTTAGCTACTTTGTCATTCATTTTGTGGTTGGATATTTGTCCTAGGTGCTACATGTTAGATATCGTATATATGTCATCTAACCTTGTTTTGTAGCACAAATCATTGCTCGATTCCTTTGTGTTCTCCAAATGAGGGGGAGTACACATCAAGGGGGAGCTGTCGTCACCTTTTTGATTCGACAAAAAGGGGGAGAAATGGGAGTAAACTCATTAAAAACTTGTTAAAACTAATTTTAACTTAAAATGAGTTTATATTTTGTCATCATCAAAAAGGGGGAGATTGTTGATACAAATAATGTTCTAAAAAAATTATTTTAGCTTTCGATTACTTCACGTTTTGAGGAAGACAAAATGTGAAATCACGTTACGTTAAAATTAACGTAAACAAGTTTTTAATCGGAAGATCCCGTTTCTACGCAAATCACTCTAGAACAAATTTACAACTTGACAAATGATCAAAGAAGTGAATTTGTGTTTTGAGACTTCACATTTTAATGGGACAAAACATTTTTTCAAAAATAACACATGACAAATTATTTTTGAAATATTAAGAAATGTTTTAATGGAAAAATAAGTTTGAAAATCACAACAACTATTTTTCCCCCCAAAATCAGCTCCAACCTTCCCCAAATAAGTTTTCACCAGAAAAGACAAAATTTGGAGCGTCCTAGTCTAGGACGGCTCCACGGTTCCACTAAATTTAGTGGAGCCGTGGCATGTTTAGTGGAGCCGTCCGTACTATTTTTTCTGTAACGTTCAGATTTTCTTTGCCTATAAATACCAACCCCTTTCACAGATTTTAGGCATCCTTACACACACAAAACTTTCTGGGTTGAATACTCTCTTCACACTTTCTTTCTTAGATCATTTAGGTTAGTTTTTCTTTTGTTCAAGAGTGATCCAATCATCCTCCAAGTGATCCTCTTCATTAGCAAGAGAAGAACACAAGTATCCAAGTTGATACAAGGTGTTATCATCCCTCTTCATTAGCAAGAGAAGAACACAAGTATCCAAGTTGATACAAGGTGTTATCATTCCTCTTCATTAGCAAGAGAAGAACTCAAGGTATTCAAGAAGATACAAGAGTTGTAGTTGTTAGGTTTTGTAACACTTGTTACATCCTTGTTGTATCTTAGCATACATCAAGATTATCTTTCTTTTGTGAGAGTGTGAGTGAAGATCATTGTGATCTTAAGAGATAGTGAAGATCTCTTAAAGCCATTGGGCTTGTGTGTGAGTGATCAAAGGATCTAGAGTAGTTAGATTAAGTAGAGTGAAGTGAGAGTTGATCTTTGTGATCGTGTTGAGATCGTGGTGATCTCTTGTAGCCATTAGGGCTTGTGTGATTGGTCACGTGGACCTTGGTAGATTGGTGCTAGCTAAGATTAGCACTCGACATTTAGCTTAGTGTCGGTAATAGGATAAGCGACGTGTACGGTTTTCTCCGCCTGAAGGGAGGTTGTTGACATAGTGCTTGAAACTCTCGAGTGTGGTACTCGGGGAGTGGAGTAGGGCGAAGAAGAGCTTCGTAGCCGAACCACTATAAATCCTTTGTCTCGGTTTGATCTTTCCAACTCTACTCTTTACTTTCATTATTTTGTATTAGTTAGTTTAGTGTGTAGTTCATATTGGTGTTGATTGATTACACATAGAGTTCGAATCAAAGTTTCCAATAGCCAACTTTTAAAACAAGATTTTTAAAAGAACTTTAAACCGGTAAACTATTCAACCCCCCTTCTAGTTTCCCACATGCTTAATCAGCCCTTGTTGTGGTATATTTATGTCCCTTTTTTGATTGTTAGGTGGATGTTTAAAGGATAGTTTCATGGGATTTGAGTTTGATGCAAGTTCATGTCAGTTCAGTGTATAAGTAGCCTAATTCATCATCAGTGTTCTGATCTCATACTCCCAGACCAGTTCATGTGCTTAATTGTTGAATTTAATGCTTAATTCTTGGTGTTCCCAGTTGCTTGCCTATAGTCCTTAGTTCTTTCTTAGTTTTCAGTCCTTGCCTTAGCTTGTTAGAGCTTAATTCATAAGCTTATAATCTGCATCAGTAACTATATCTCAGACCTGTACAAAACAGACCTTGCAGTCTGCATCAGATTTCCAGGTGAGAGTTTAGTGCTTAATTGTGATGTTTAGATCCTGCTTTCCAGTATATATAAGTAGTCTCTTAGGTATAGTTTGTTATTCCTAAAGTGAATCCCAGTTGAGAGCTTATTTGAGCTTAAAAATAAGCTCAAAGTTGCCCTCAGTGGACTGTTTGCCTTGCACACACCACAGACATCAGACTGCTTCTTTTGATGTTTGAACAATGCTTATTGCTTATGTTTATGGCTTATTCTGAGATAGTCAGTCCTTTTAGATCAAGTTTAGCATAAATTAGCTTTTTTAGTTTTCCCCTTAGCCTAGATTAAATTAACTGTCCACTGCTTATTTCCTATTGCTTGTTTTCCCTTTAAGCTGTTGGGAACACGTTTTGTATTATTCAAGTATTGATCATATTGTATTAAGGTTGCTTAGGCCTTTAGGTTTGTTATTAGGCCCAGCCCGTGTAGAAGGCCCATGGGCTGTGTCGTTTATTTATTTTATTATGTTTAATTATGTTTTATTAGAGGAATTAGGGCTACAAGCCCATGCCCATGTAAAACTATAAATACCCCCTCCCACCTTAGGGAGAGGGGTTGGTTGATGAAGTTCTAATTATGTGTGTTAATATGTGTTTATCATCTTCCACTCTCTTTCTCTCTCTAGCTTTCTCTCTCTAGGATTATAGGGTAATTAGTGGTTAATTATAGTAGCTAATCAAGTCAAGCTCTCACACTATCTTGTACATAATTATTTAAAAAAAAAATAGATGTGCAAAAGTAAATTTTCATCAAAATATGATTTCAATCTTTCAAATTCTTTCCGATATTTCAAACATTGATCATATTTTGAGGGGGATATATTTTTGCACATCGACCATCTTAGTTCGTCATCTTTATCTTCTTCATGACCATTATTTGTCTAAGTTGATTAACAGGGCCTTAAAATCCAAAATTGCAGTACTATCTCGGGACAATTAGTGCTATAAACAACAACTTTCTGGATACCAAAAACAAGAAAAACGTGAATAATGTTTTGAAATCGCTTTCCCAAAAGAATATGTCAAAGTTCAAGATTTGCAAAACCAAGTACGTGAATTAACCGATTCTAAGGCTGAGCTTCTCTCTCAAAAAGAAAAGGATCAATTTGAATTCAAAAAACAAATTGATTCCTTAAATTCTGAGCTGTTAAAAACTCAATCTGAGCTTTCAACTTCTCAAAATCAACTTCTTGAGGAAAAGCAAGCCAGCAGCAAACGTGTTGATTCATATCTTGAGGAAATCGTCACCTTGGAAGCACAAGTTAAAGAATTTCAAAAAATTGTGTATAAAAATGGTGAATCCATCACTCAAATCCAACAACTAACGGTAAAACCAAATCCGAAAGGACACGGATTTGCCCTTGGTAGTGATTACCCACGTTGTCTCTCAAAAGCACTCAGTAAAAATCCCAAGATATACAATGCAGAACTATTGTTTGATGATACCTTTGAACGTGTTGTGATATATGGTAATGATGAGGAAATTGATGATCTTGAACGTCCAAACAAGTTTGAGAGTCGATCAAAAAGAAATCTTTCAAACAAAGATCCTTTAAAAGCAAAAGATTTTTCAAAACATGATTATGATTACAACGCAAGACCTCATATAAGAAAATCATTTGTGCCACCAAAAGATAAACCAGAACAAACGTTGTTAAAAACCTACATGAATACCTCTTCTTCAGTAAATTCTGTGTCCCAAACAGATGCACAAATCATAGATTCTTTGACAGAGGAAGATGTTAATCCAGAAATGCCTACAGCTTTTAAAATTCTTAAATATTTTGAGACATTTATGGAGGACATCAAATTTTTAGAAAATGAAATTGAGTTTAACTCAAAAATCACCGTCTCCGCTTTTTTCTCTCCTATGGAGAAAGAAAAGCGAGATGTTCTTCAAAACAAAATTTTACCTCACGTCAATCATCTGAAAAAATGTGCAACTCAATGGGAAGAGGATTTACAGACAGAAATGGTATCTATGAAGGATATTTTCAAAGCAAAAGACGTCATAATTCATAAACAAAATCTTCACAAACAATATTTGAAAAATGAAGTTGATCGACTCTTGCAAAATGTTCTTAGTCGTGACGTTGTTTCTGTGTTGATGAATGCACTTTATGAATCTGGTAATGAGTGTCTTATGAAAAATCATGCTGTTGATAAAGAGATGTTGCAAATAGAAATTGAGAATCTAGTGAAAGAGAATGAGAATCTCTCTCAAATTAACAATGATGTGGAAAATAAAGTTTTTCAACTTCAAAAAAGACTTGATTGGTGTCAAAGTCAAAGTGCAAACTTTGAAATAGAACTCCAAAATCTGAAACTGTCTTTGTCATTTCAAAACAGTCATGAACCAAAAAATCTTGACTTAAATGATAGTGATGTCTTAAGACACAAACTGTTTGTATATGAAAATGAAATCGATGAGATTACTCAAAACAGAAACGAAACAGTTTACCTCAACAGACGTTTGGATTCACAAAATCAAGAGTTACGACACATCATTGTTGATTTGAGTAAGAAACTCAAAGTTTTAGAAACAGGCAAAACCAAAGTTCATAAGATTGTACCAAGGATGCAAAAAGTAGACAGCGCACCTAAGAATGCATCATCAAAGACAACCACTAATGCTCTTACTTCACCTTCCACAGGATTAGTTGACACATCTAAGGGTAGAAGATCAAAGACCACAAAGAGACCAGTTAGAATAAGAAGCATGTTATGTCCAAAATAGAATCTAGCTTGGTTAAGTGTAATTCTACAAAAGATGTAATGAATGCTGAATCTTTAACAGTTATGAATGATGTTAATGCTTCTTGTGTGTGTTGTCATACTAGTATCTTATCTGGTAATCATCAAAAATGTGTTGCTAAAACTTTGCTGAAGAGAAAAGCGAAACGAACTAGTGGCCTCCCTAAGCCTAACACAGTTGCCAAATCAATTTTAGGGAATCCACCACTAGAAGTTTCAAAGCAGACCATAGTTGCACCTATAGCAAATCCCAAAAAGAACAAAACACCTAGCACATTCCTTAGGAAGAAAGCAGAAAGTAGTAGGAAATGGCAACGTTGGCTAGAGAACACAGCAAACTTTAAATGGGTACCTAAGATACTTAAATCATGTGTTTCTAACCCAACGGGTCCAACCGTTACTCCATCTGTTTCTACTAATTGTGATGCAGGTGGTTCAAATCGTTCTATGGATTGTTGATAGCGGCTGTTCCCGACACATGACCGGCAATCTCAAGCTTCTTAAAAACTTCATTGCAAAGTTTATAGGAACGGTCAGGTTCGGGAATGACCACTTCGCCGCAATCATGGGTTATGGCGACTATGTAAACGGGAACATCGAAATAAGTCGTGTGTACTATGTTGAAGGTCTGGGTCACAATTTATTCTCGGTTGGTCAATTCTGCGATGGAGACTTAGAAGTAGCATTTAGGGAGAAAACCTGCTTTATTCGTGATCTTCAGGGAAATGATCTGATGAAAGGAAAACGGGGAACTAGTCTTTACACCATCTCCTTTGAAGGAATGACAGCTTCGACTCCTATATGTTTACTCTCCAAGGCTCATCCCACGAAAGCATGGTTATGGCATAAATGATTGTCTCATCTCAATTTCAAAACCATGACCGACCTGGCAAAGAATAAATTGGTAGATGGTTTACCAAAATTCCGATATGCCAAGGATCATCTGTGTTCTGCATGCGAACAGGGAAAAAGTCACCGAGCTCACTTTCCTCCAACAACAGAACATAGCACAGACCACCTCCTACAACTGCTTCATATGGATTTGTGTGGTTCAATGCGGGTTCAGTCTGTAAATGGGAAAAGATATATTCTGGTAATAATGGATGACTACTCAAGATGGACATGGGTTTACTTTCTCCGCACAAAAGATCAAGTTCCGTCTATAGTTATCATGTTTCTCACAAAGATTCAAGTGCAAGTTCGCAACACCGTCAGAATCATTCGTACAGACAACGGCACTGAATTCAAAAACCAAATCCTTCGGGAATTTACAGAGAAACATGGGATTGTTCACCAATATTCTATAGCTCGCACTCCTGAACAGAATGGCGTAGTTGAACGACGAAACCGTACACTCGTGGAAGCAGCTAGAACTATGTTGATCAATGCCCAATTGCCAGATTATCTTTGGGCTGAAGCTGTTAACACTGCTTGCTACACTCAGAACCATGGCATGATCACCAAAAGACATAACAAAACTCCATATGAGCTAATACAAGGCAGAAAACCCAATATCAACTATTTTCATGTCTTTGGAGCATTATGTTACCCAAAGAATGATAAAGATGATCTTGGTAAATTGAAGGCAAAAGCAGATATAGGGATATTTGTTGGTTATTGTGAGAACTCCAAAGGATACAGAATTTGGAATCGTCGGACCGGAGACATTCAAGAGACGATACACGTTAATTTCGATGAACTCACAGAAATGGCTTCTGAGCAAGACCGCTTGGAACCCGCACACAACCGTTTGAACTTCCCAGAATCTTCAGCTGAACCATTACCTTTCAAAAAGAAAGATCTGGAAGATCTGTTTGCTCCTATGTTTGATGACAGTTTGGTTAACAGTGCGTCAGAGGCTTCCACAAGTTCCGCTGCTCAACAACTCCCAAATCAAGCACCTGATCCATCAGCATCTACCTCTACAGTAGTTGCTGACGATGCACCACAACCTGAACCATCATCATCAATGGATAAAACACCTCAACCAGCAGTTGAAGATTCTTCCCCCATTTCTAACCAAGTTCCAACACCACCAGATTTTGACGGAAATACCTTTTTCAATCCATTTGCTCCACCCCCAACCATTCCCGAACCAGGAGAATCTTCTTCGAGCAACATGGAACCGTCAAATCTGAATCACAACATTCAACACTACCCATCTACTCATAAATGGACAAGGGATCATCCGTTAGTTAATGTGATTGGCAATCCAGATAACCCAGTTATGACACGACAGAAACTCCACACAGAAGGTGAAACCTGCATGTACGCTCTCACCGTTTGTCAAGCTGAACCGAAAAATATTAAAGAGGCCATGACTTACGACAATTGGATTGAATCAATGCAAGAGGAGTTGGATCAGTTCAAAAGATTGGAAGTCTGGGAACTCGTTGAAAAACCAGATGGAGTTTATGTTGTTGGCTTGAAATGGATCTGGAAAAACAAACTGGATGCTGATGGCACGGTTATTCGTAACAAGTCTCGGTTGGTTGCTAAAGGGTATTGCTAAGAAGAAGGAATTGACTTCGAGGAATCTTTTGCACCAGTGGCTAGGCTTGAGGCAGTTAGAATGTTTCTGGCATACGCGGCTCATAAGAACATTACGGTTTATCAAATGGACGTGAAAACAGCATTCTTGAACGGACAGCTTCGTGAAGAGGTGTATGTATCACAACCTGACGGCTTCGTGGATCCAGAACATCCTAATCACGTATACAGGCTTAAGAAAGCCCTCTACGGCCTTAAACAAGCCCCGAGGGCCTGGTACGACAAACTTTCAGCATTCCTTATTGCTAATCATTTCACTAAAGGATCTGTAGACCCGACTTTGTTTATACAAAAACACGGGGAGGACATTCTCATCGTACAAATTTATGTGGATGACATCATTTTTGGGTCTACCCATAAAAAGTACTCAAATGCTTTTGCAAAACTTATGAAACAAAACTTTGAGATGTCCATGATCGGTGAACTAAACTTTTTCCTAGGATTACATGTTCACCAATCACCCCGTGGTATATTCCTTAGTCAGTCTAAATATGCACAAGAGATATTAAAAAAGCATGGCATGACATCTAGTGACACCTATAACACCCCTATGTCCTCCTCATCCCCAAAGCTAGATGCTGACATACATGGGAAACCCACTGATCCTACAAATTATCGTAGTATAATTGGGTCTCTCATGTTTCTCACCGCTAGCAGACCGGATGTTGTATTTGCCACATACCTATGTTCACGCTATCAGTCTAAACCAACAGAAAGACATTTATCTGCTGTTAAAAGAATCCTTAGATACATCAAGGGAACCATTCATTTGGGGATCTGGTATCCAAAGGATTCTGGTTTTGCACTAATTGCTTTTTCAGATGCGGATCATGCGGGATGTATTGATACAAGAAAGAGCACATCCGGTGGTGTTCAATTCCTAGGTGATAAGCTGGTATCCTGGCAGTCAAAGAAGCAAGATTGTACGTCTCTATCATCCACGGAATCAGAATATGTAGCCATGTCTGCCTGTTGTGCTCAAATCATTTGGATGCGATCACAACTGATGGATTATGGTTACATATTCAACAAAATCCCGATGTACTGTGACTCCAAAAGTGCTATCGCTATCTCGTGCAACACAGTGCAACATTCCAAGTCCAAACACATCGCTCTCAGATATCACTTCATCAAGGAGCATGTGGAGCAGGGTACCGTTGAGTTGTATTTCGTGGGAACGGAACACCAATTGGCGGATCTTTTCACAAAAGCCTTACCTCATGATCGTTTTGTGAAACTGGTTCACCAAATTGGAATGAGATGTTTGACTCCTCAAGAATTGACGAACTTCCTCAAGAACAACTAATCAAGTCAAGCTCTCACACTATCTTGTACATAATTATTTTTTAAAAAAAATAAAAAAATAATAGATGTGCAAAAGTAAATTTTCATCAAAATATGATTTCAATCTTTCAAATTCTTTCCGATATTTCAAACATTGATCATATTTTGAGGGGGAGATATTTTTGCACATCGACCATCTTAGTTCGTCATCTTTATCTTCTTCATGACCATTATTTGTCTAAGTTGATTAACAGGGCCTTAAAAGAATAATAGATTGGACATAAAGGGTTAAAAGTGTCAACTTATAAAACTAAGGTTAACTTTGGACTTAAATTTCATAGAAATACAAGTTTGAGGACCCAAGTTGTCACATGTTGAAAGTTGTTTGGGTTATAAAATGCCTAGTCTGACCATTAGTCAAACACACACAAACACACACCCCCTTTCCTCTCACTCTAAAACCCTTCTTTGCCCGCCTCTTTAATCGAACGAACAAGATTTTCAAGACTCTTAATTTTTCATAACTTGTAAGCCTATTAATTCGATTAAGTATGAAAAATAACTGCTTATCTGTTTGAAACTGAGGATTAATCTCTTCTTTTACAAAGTTAGGGTTTCGGTATTTTTCAAATCGAATTGGGGGCTTATTAAATATTGTTATGTGATTCGATTGAGTGATTGTAATTGTGCTTAACAGGATTATATGTGATGCGTGGGTTTTGCAACCTTACAACAGGTTTTACCTCTCGAGGGATCTCAAAAGGCTTACAACCCCACCAGGCAGTGTACCTGACCGATGTAGTATAGTGTAGTGGTAAGTACGGGGGATTGATCGTTCTCCACAGGGAATAGTGTTCGTTAGGTGTGAAAGGCTACTCTAATTAGGTCTAAGGGTTGAGGAAGATTCTTTTTTTATGTTTTTATATTTTATAAAAGCAAGTAAAATCTCGGGTTTTGAAGGAGTGGGCGGAATTAGTTGCTAGTCAACTAACCCAAATTACTACAAATGCAAATAAAATAAAATAACAAAAATGAAAAGTGGTGAGAAACTTATGTGTAGGGAAATGTGTTTACTTAGATTTCCTTACTCCCTAACTATCTTTTACCGGTTAATTAGTGTGTATTAGTCGCGTGGATGACGGGTGTATTCCTTAATACCATTCGTGGGGTGGCGTACTTACTTCCCCAAACTCTACAAGCTCCTACTTCACTCCTATGTCGAGCCGGCTAGGAAGCTCCTAACATGGGATCACTAGAATTCGCTTGTGCATTAAATACAACCATAAAAACCTTTAGTACGCGTTTGGTTCATGTTTCTTAAGACGTTCAAGCAAGTTACCGAATAGGAAGTTAGCCAGTTTTCTTAAGCCTAACATAGATAAACAATCATCCAATACAACTAACAACACACTAACAACCAATAATCAATAGCTAGGTTTCATTAGATCTAAGCAAACACAAGATAAAATTAGCCTAACATGTTAAACAAAAGACAAGCATAAGATAGAATCAAACAACACATAGACATATTGAATGATTAATTGATAACTTATCTTTCAATGAAACATGGAAGATCTCAAGGCAAAAAGCCCTGAAAAAGTAGCTAAAATCGTCTTAGGGTTTTATCCCAAAATTCCACACACTAAGCTCTCCCTTAATGACAAAAAATTAGAAAACTATATATAGACTTTGACATCTGACGGCGTCAGACTTACACGTGACGCCGTCACGCCCAATTTTTCACCAAATTGTAGATCTTTTCGTCCCGATCGCGTGGCCTTTTGAATCACCTAAATCCGAGTTCGTATGAGGATTTTATGGCTAAAACAGTAACAGCTACCGCGCGCGCAAGTTGTGACTAGTTAACACGTGATGGCCTTCTTGACGCCGTCTCCCTTTAAACCTCCAAAATCCGTTCTGGCCTATCAGAAGCTGACGCCGTCAAGGTTAAAGGGTGACGCCGTCATTCTTCAGCTTAAACCGTGACGACCTTGATGACTCCAAAGGGTGACGCCGTCAGAATTCCAATGCAAATCTCACTGGCTTATCATGTGTATTTTTCATATCCACCACTTTTGCCAAGCCGTGACGCCGTCAAGAGCAAGTCTTGACGCCGTCACATGTACTTTCCAGCATATTTTTGAGACTTTGTCGTTTTCTTCACTTTTATGCTCCAAAAACGTCCAAAATGCTTCCTTTTCCAGATTTCTTCTCCAAAGTACCTAAAATGACAAAAGGAACGATTTAGGGCAATATTTAATCAAATAAATACGATTTAGGGCTTAAATGACCCCCTAAAAGCGGTACACTTTTTGCTTCATCAAATACCCTTACACTTGAGATTTGCTTGTCCTCAAGCAAATGCGCTTTTATTCTAATCAAAATACAAGTTAGGGGTCATTTAATGCTAATATAAAAGTAATTACAACAAATAATCGTTCCACTTCAATCATAATAAGCACGGAGATTATAAACTAGCACCTCACAAGTAGTGTTTAGATACTCACATCTCTCAAGTGTCATCAAAATAAATCTCATAAATGAAAACGGATAATATCTCTCACTACCTGTCATAGCAAATAGATTACCATAGGCTTGGGAAAGGATCAAAAACCTCCTCCACTAGGCGTAAGCACCTAAGATAAACTATCAAAGAGGGCTTTTAAATGGGTTATAACGTTAGGTGTAGGGAAAAGGAAAACACGGTTTTGTTGGATAAGGGATATTTTACTGGTGGCGAGTTAAAGATCTAGATTAATTACATGTACTATACAATGTTGCTAAGCCAAGACTAGACTCGATCTTAAGCTAGAAACGAAATAACAAAATAACAAAAATATAAAACAAACATAAAATAAAATGGGATGGTAGTCCGTATGTTTTTTCTATTTTTCTTTTTCTCATTTTTTTGTATTTTTCTTGATTTTTTTTTTTTTTTTTTTTTTTTTTTTTTTTTTTGACATACACTTTTACCCTACCATCCAAAATAATACATCATAGGGGCGTTGCATCCCCCTTACACTTGAACTTTTACATAACTTTACAAGTACTAATCTAATGACTCGAATTAAGATAATTGAAAAACTTGGAGTACTTTTAAAACATTTAGCACATATAGGGGTAATAAATGATGTTCATCCCCATTACTCCATTATACTAGTACTTTACCCATGAGTCCCAATCGTCCCAAAACAATATGTACAAGGATATGACTCGACTTAGCAACCATGTAATCAACTAGATAATTAACTTGGGTTTAAACAAATGTTGTCACAATAATGCACTAAAAATGAGTGCATACAAGGTAGGCTAAGGCGATTTGGGTGTACATTTAAGTGGGGTGTAAACAAATTCTTCCTTTAAGTAAAATGCTTAAAGGTAGAAACGAAAAGATAGGCTCTGAGGGGTGTACTAGGGGTATCGTGTACTAAAAATGAGTACAACACAAAGGGTGTGGGGGAATTACTTGACCAATGTAGCCAACGTAATTATAACAAAAACACAGGTGTAAAACAATGGGTTAATCCTAATGCCTCTTATCATGTAGTAAATCTAACTACACGAATGTAGTCTCACTTGTGGCCTCGGAATGGTCCTAACGCAAGTTCTAGAATCTAAGTGCTACCGGTACACACATCATAGCATAAATGCTTTTCCTACCAATTCTAGGGGCGAACCTCACATATTTGGGGGTGGAAAATTTTTTAGTGGTACGGTTTTTGTGCTAGTCATATAACTCCTATCCGTGAGACGCTCATTAAGATCAAAGTTTCACTCCTATATGTTGTAAAAAATTTTAAATTTGGCACTAAAATTGCCCTATCAGGTATTTATCTTAGTTTTATTACACATCTACTATTAAACAAACAAAAATCAAGCGCAATGGCATTCTCTAAAATCGTACTTTTACCCTCCCCTTACACTTAAGATGAACATTGTCCCCAATGTTCAAATAATAAGATGTAAAAGCAAAAAGTAAAAGAATGAAATCAAATACTCCCCTGATTCGCTCGGTGGATAATGAAATTACACGGTTAAATCTTCCTCCAAAGAGAATGTTGAAACTCCATGACTAATGCATCGCCATAAGCTTGATTCAAAACATTTCCTCGTCCAAAATAACCTGTTAAACCTGAGAAAACAAACACGAAAACCTGCATAACATCGGCGGGATAAAATCTATATATAAGGATATAATGCTTGTGGAATGATAATTTTGCAGATTCCTGGAGATTATAAGTTGGAGATTTAATAAAAACTTTTTATGAAAACAAAACTTTCAAAAATTTCTGGAAATTAAATCTGACGCCGTCAGGTTATAACCCCTGACGCCGTCAGAAATGACCTGACAAAAATTTTCATTTTAAGTTTCCGGAAAATTTCTGGAAAAACCTTTACCTTACTTCCTGGAAATCCTGCAAAATATCATTATGACTCGATACAAGCATTTGACTCAAACAAATACGAATACGTATGTTAATTTATTATTATTACGATTCATGTTCATTTGTGTTCTAATAAACCGATTTAGATTTCCCTTACACTTATCTTTTGCAAAACACCTTTATATGTAGTTAAGACGAAGTTAAAAACAAAATAAAGCATTTTCACAAATTAGTTTTGAACATGAATCAATAGTAATAAAAATTAAACACACATACGGAAACAAATAAAATCAAACAAACAAATAAATAAACACACAAAGCAAATAAAACAAATAAAGCTTGGGTTGCCTCCCAAGAAGCGCTTTTCTTTATTAACGAGTCTTGTAGCTAGACTCAAAGTCACTCTACCCTATGTAAGTGAGCTCGTCATCAAGGACGTCTTTAGGGTTAAGCTTGGATTGAAGTTTCCTATTGGTTCGCTTAGTACGATATATCTTTTCAAACTTCTCTCCATCCGGGTCATACAACGTCATCTTAATATGCCATGACCCATCTCCATCTTTGGGTGGTTTATCCCAATTCCATTTATGATCATCTTCCTCACTAATCCACTTATTCATTCCTAGGTTAATTGGCAAAACTCCTAGGAAATCAATCATCCTTCTAAAAACTAGAGGGTCTTCAAATGGATCCAATTCGGTGTCCCTAGCCAAGAGTTGCTCCACCGAATGCGTTCGGTTAACAAAGTCCTCTTCTAGGTAAAATGGGCGTTGGGGTCCTATGAAGTTTCTATCAATCCAAGGTCCATATCTAGATGGTCTCCTATTTGATTCTAGCCAATGTGGTGTTGGTTCCTCACTAGTATCATAGGCATGTTTCTTAACATCATAGACTGACCAAGTATCTCCTTCTCCTACCGCTATCTTGGATTCCTTACAATCAATCATAGCACTAGCGGTCGCCAAAAATCCTCTACCTATCAACAAGGGGCATGTAGGGTCGCTAACCATATCAAGGATGTGGAAATCGGCTAAAATGGTTAGTTTTCCAATGTGCACTAACACGTCCTTAACTACTCCAACCGGGTAAGCAACACTTCCATCCGCTAAACCTATTATCACCTCGGTTTCTTCAAGTTTTCCTAATTTTAGAGAGGTGTAGAGAGGTAACGGAAGTAGGTTAAGGCTTGATCCAAGATCGGCTAATGTGTCATAAGCCTCCGAATTACCGATCTTGCAAGGTAGAACAAATAAGCCTGGATCATCTAACTTCTTAGGTAGCTTGTTTTGAACAAAGGCGGTCCCTTTTTCGCCTAACTTGAGCTTCTTCTCATCCAACTCATCATCAACCGGACTTTCAAGGTGGAGCTCCTTGAATTCTTCGTCAAGGTTTTGAGTGGGAGGTGTTTCAACTATGTTGTTGACCAATTTGGATGTCATAACTTCTTGGTCATTTGGAACGACTTGGGTTTGTTTGAAACACGTGCTCATGGAATTGACCGAATAATATTGTGGACAAGAACTAGGAGACGAAACCGATGAAATAGCGTTGACGTTTAGTTTCGGGTTCTTGACCGTGTTGCTAGGGAGTGCTCCCATTTCTCGGTCATTGAGGGCTTTCAACAAGGTGTCAATCTTATCGGTCATCTCGCTTTGTTTTTGTTTGAAATCGGCTTCAAACTTGGCTAAACGAGCTTCTTGAGATGCCATAAATTGAGACATCAATCCTTCAAAGTTATTGGTACTACCATTGCCGGAAGGATTGTTGTTGAAAGTACGGTTCGAGTTGGAACCGCTTGATTGGAAACGATTAGGTGGGTTGGAAGAATTGGTTTGTTGCGTGTTTTGGTTTTGTTTCCACCTAAGGTTCGGGTGATTTTTCCATGAGGGGTTGTATATATCACCGTAAGGGTTTGGCTCGGGTTTGAAAGTGTACCACTTGTCTCCCGCTCCGTCGGTACGCGAGGATGCGTAGTCCACAAAAGCTTGTTCGGGGAGTTCCATGCAATCACGAGTGTCGTGGGGACCACTACATAATTCACATGAAGAAGTGATTTTGTTCACTTGGCTTGAAGGTTTAGGAGCCTCGTAGGATTTCATGAGAAACTTGACTTGGTCTTCAAGTTCTATGATCCTACGGTCGGAAGTGCTTGAATTATTCGAAGGCAAAGATATTGCCTTGACCGTTTTATTCAAATCACGGGGATCACTCCAACTTTCGTTGTCATAAAGAGCAAGATCCTCTAGGAGAGCCCATGATTGTTCCGCACTTAGATCACGTAGCTTGCCACCGGCCGATTGGTCAATGGTTTGCCTCGTGGAGAGATTGATATGGTCATAGAAGATTTGGACTTGGAGCCAAAGTTCTATGCCATGGTGGGGGACTTTTTGGAGTAAGTCCTTGAATCGAGTCCATGCCTCGTAGAGAGTTTCGCCTTGACGTTGTTGGAACATCAAGATATCATTCCTTAGCTTGGTAGTTCTTCCCGGTGGGAAAAACTGAGCAAGGAAACGAGTGGTGAGATCATCCCAAGAGGTGATGGATCCTGCGGGTTGACGTTCTAGCCACTGACTAGCTTGGTCCCGCAGAGAGAATTGGAAGAGACGCAATCGGGTCGTCTCTCGAGTGGCAACATCAAGGTCTATAGAATCAACGATTTTAAGAAAGTCCTTGAGATGTTGATTAGGATCTTCAGAACGAAGTCCATGGAATGCGCATCCGCTTTGCACCAACCGGATGGTGTCGGATCGCAAGGGTGTGATATTGGCTCCTTGAGTGAGCTCAATGGTGTTTCGATAGCCATGGTGGCTAGGACGGGAATACTCTCCTAAAGTACGGGCTCTAGGAGGTGGTGGTGGTTGTTGTGGTGGTGGGTTATGTGGGTTAAGGATATTACCATCTTCCATGATGTCGGACGGTAATGGTTACGAACAAAGACACGAAGAAAATAGATAGACTAAAGAAAACCTAGAAAAATAAAATAAAAATCTCACTAGAAGGGAATCTAGTGAGTAGACCTAATAGAAATAAAAATTCAACCTAAACAATAACTATTCCCCGGCAGCGGCGCCAAAAACTTGATGCGTGGGTTTTGCAACCTTACAACAGGTTTTACCTCTCGAGGGATCTCAAGAGGCTTACAACCCCACCAGGCAGTGTACCTGACCGATGTAGTATAGTGTAGTGGTAAGTACGGGGGATTGATCGTTCTCCACAGGGAATAGTGTTCGTTAGGTGTGAAAGGCTACTCTAATTAGGTCTAAGGGTTGAGGAAGATTCTTTTTTTATGTTTTTATATTTTATAAAAGCAAGTAAAATCTCGGGTTTTGAAGGAGTGGGCGGAATTAGTTGCTAGTCAACTAACCCAAATTACTACAAATGCAAATAAAATAAAATAACAAAAATGAAAAGTGGTGAGAAACTTATGTGTAGGGAAATGTGTTTACTTAGATTTCCTTACTCCCTAACTATCTTTTACCGGTTAATTAGTGTGTATTAGTCGCGTGGATGACGGGTGTATTCCTTAATACCATTCGTGGGGTGGCGTACTTACTTCCCCAAACTCTACAAGCTCCTACTTCACTCCTATGTCGAGCCGGCTAGGAAGCTCCTAACATGGGATCACTAGAATTCGCTTGTGCATTAAATACAACCATAAAAACCTTTAGTACGCGTTTGGTTCATGTTTCTTAAGACGTTCAAGCAAGTTACCGAATAGGAAGTTAGCCAGTTTTCTTAAGCCTAACATAGATAAACAATCATCCAATACAACTAACAACACACTAACAACCAATAATCAATAGCTAGGTTTCATTAGATCTAAGCAAACACAAGATAAAATTAGCCTAACATGTTAAACAAAAGACAAGCATAAGATAGAATCAAACAACACATAGACATATTGAATGATTAATTGATAACTTATCTTTCAATGAAACATGGAAGATCTCAAGGCAAAAAGCCCTGAAAAAGTAGCTAAAATCGTCTTAGGGTTTTATCCCAAAATTCCACACACTAAGCTCTCCCTTAATGACAAAAAATTAGAAAACTATATATAGACTTTGACATCTGACGGCGTCAGACTTACACGTGACGCCGTCACGTCCAATTTTTCACCAAATTGTAGATCTTTTCGTCCCGATCGCGTGGCCTTTTGAATCACCTAAATCCGAGTTCGTATGAGGATTTTATGGCTAAAACAGTAACAGCTACCGCGCGCGCAAGTTGTGACTAGTTAACACGTGATGGCCTTCTTGACGCCGTCTCCCTTTAAACCTCCAAAATCCGTTCTGGCCTATCAGAAGCTGACGCCGTCAAGGTTAAAGGGTGACGCCGTCATTCTTCAGCTTAAACCGTGACGACCTTGATGACTCCAAAGGGTGACGCCGTCAGAATTCCAATGCAAATCTCACTGGCTTATCATGTGTATTTTTCATATCCACCACTTTTGCCAAGCCGTGACGCCGTCAAGAGCAAGTCTTGACGCCGTCACATGTACTTTCCAGCATATTTTTGAGACTTTGTCGTTTTCTTCACTTTTAAGCTCCAAAAACGTCCAAAATGCTTCCTTTTCCAGATTTCTTCTCCAAAGTACCTAAAATGACAAAAGGAACGATTTAGGGCAATATTTGATCAAATAAATACGATTTAGGGCTTAAATGACCCCCTAAAAGCGGTACACTTTTCGCTTCATCAGTAATTGTGCTTAACAGGATTATATGTGTAATTGATTGTATTACACGAAAAAAGGAGAGTGTTATTGATTTAGGGTTCGAATGAATTGGTCGAACGAATGAAAAAATTGGACTGATTGATTTTGTGGACTGAAAACTTGATGCATATCTGATTCTGAGGTGATTAAGGACTCAAGAAGATCATGTTATCTCCGAGTTAGGAGATAACATCCAATTTTGTCGAACGATTCGATTATAGTCGAACGACTCAAACTAGTCGAACGACTAAACTTAGTCGAACGAATAAATTAGTCGAACGGCTAATTTAATCGAACGACTGATTTAGTCGAACGTCTAGTTTAGTCGAACGAACAGATTAGTCGAACGACTAATCTAATCGAACGACTAACGACTATATTAGTCGAACGATTACATTAGTCGATCGATTATATTAGTCGAACGATTACACTTATCGAACGACAAAATTATTTGATCGAGTTTCCTTTAATCGAACCAGAAGTTAATCGAACCATAAGCTAGTCGAACCAGATTAGTTAATCGAACCAGAACAGCTAGTCGAACCATATTAGTTAATCGAACCAGAGCATATAGTTGAATCAGAGTTAAAATGTGCAGATTGTAGCTATCCCTGTGACTAGCCATAGCTGATTGAAAGTTGAATCTGAAAGTGTGTCTGCTAAATCTTGAGTTTCTAGTGGTTGTACTTGTGATTAGTCTATTGCCAAAATTGGAATATTGCATCTGAAAGAGTGTGACCTTGTTTTGTCAAAGTTGGTCTAGTGTATCAAATGAATGTGATTTGTGTTTTGTTGTCAAAGATGGTCCATTAACTGAGAATAAAATATCTTGTTCAGTCATGTATATTGTTGGGTATATGCTAAATGCTATATGTTCTACCTGGTTTTGTGTGCACTAAGGATAGTTTCATCATATCATTGTCATTTTTCTAACATATATACACTGTGCCCTTGGTATTGTTGTTGGTGTTTGCAATGAACAGATAAACCATGTCTCGCACCATGTCACAAGCATCCATCAACCGACAATCAGGAAATCCAGAAGGAAAGAAAAGACTGATTGGTTTCTGCAACTCAAGGATTGATTTCCAGAAGTTGAAGTGCCATGAAACTTGTCTCATAATCAGGGAAATTCTGGAAAGACACTTCATAAGGTCAACTTTGACTAAAACCGCCAGTGTACCTGAAATCTACCTGCATCAGTTCTGGGAATCATTGATCATTAGCGAAGACAAAGAAAGCATGATAGTTACACTGGACAACTCAACAATCACCTTCCAAGTTGAAACCCTTAGATCAGTGCTAGATCTTCCAAGAGCAGACACAGGAGGTTTCACAACATTTCAGGAGGATCCCACTCTTGATGAGATGATTAAAACACTCCAGCTTATTGGTTATGTTGAAACAGAATTCGAGATATCTTCAATTTCCAAAGTGGAGAGGAAATATTTTCCACAACCTTGGCAAACGTTATACTCAATAATCATCAACTGCATCACAGGGAAGGCTACTGGGTTGGAGCATCCGAGATTAGAACACCTGCAATTCTTCTGTGGAGTGATCAACCTCAAACACCTAGACTTCGCCAAACTTATCTGGAAGGACATGGTTTTCCTTGGCACCAAATTTCAACAAAGTGAAGATTCAACCCCCATTCCATTTCCAAGATTTACAAAACTTCTAATTTCACGCTCCATGCGAAATCACTCTGAGCTTAAACGTCCTTCAACTGAGAAAATGCATACTGAAGCGCGAGACCGTATTTTCACCAAAGTTCTAAGCTACTCTTCAATTCAAGGGGCAAGAATTCCACCAAATCTGCTAAGTGAAGAACTCATGAACACAGAAACTTACCAGAAATATGATGAGGCAGTAAAGGCTGAAATGGTGGGAGGGAAACCAAAAGAAACAAAATCACCAAAGAGAAAATCTCAAGTTATCCCAGCTAGAGCCAAAACTTCTCGATCAAAGAAATCTGAGGTAGCTCAGAAAAAGAAAGTAGTCGCTAAACCGTCTTCAAAGATGCAACTCAGGGATGAAACAGATGATGATAAAGATGAAGAAGAAGAAAGATTGGATCTAGAAAAAGGGAAAGGTGCTGAGAAATTCAAGTCTGCTTTGGCTACATCAGATAAGAGTCTACAACCTGGCAAGGGAAAATCAATCAAGTTCAATTCTCCTCGATTCTCTCCCATCCGAGAAACCCCAACTGAAAAAGAAGAGAGCAGAGCATTAAAGAAGACTAGAAAAGAAAGCTTACAGAAACAGGCTGAGGAAGAAGAGAGACGAGCAAAACTAGGAAGAGGAGAATCTGCATCACATATGGTGGAACAATCAGAAGGATCAGAGGACCTTAAATCTACAACTCTTAGAAGTTCTGAAGAAGGTAGTGAAGGTTCTGATGCACATGATCAATCAGCTTCTGGTTCTGAAATTGAAGAAGGAAAAGATGATGAAGATGATAATGATGATGAAGATGATAATGATGATGAAGATGATAATGAAGAAGATGATGGTAATGAAGATGATGACGATGATGAAGATGAAAAAGTATATACAGACGATGATGGAAATGGTAAAGAAAGTGAGAAGGATTCACAGGAACAACAAGGCAAAACAAACGTACCTCTATCAACACCACCATCATCTGTGGGTCAGACCACAGTAGATTACAATGAGATGAAACAAAGGGTTCAAGCACTCGAAAATGAGATGAAACAAAAAGTACAAGTACTCGAAGATAAGATGACAGAGAAATTTGAGACTGAAGATAAAGTACATGAAGAGATATATCAAAAGATCAAAGAAGTTGAAAACAAAGCAACAAAGACAACTGAAGAAGTCAGTTCTCAAATAAACACAGAAGTCAAAGAGCATCTTGAAGAGTCCATTCCCAAAATAATCAAACAATACGTTCAGAAGGACCTGGAAAAGATAGTTGCAAATATGGTCAAAACTACATCAATCACACTCAAGACAGTGCCACAGAAACCATCCAGATTAGAAAGCAAAAGAATGATGTTAAAAGAGTTAGAAAATGATCCCAAAGAAGCAAAACTTCAGGAAGCACTCAGAGAATCCATCAGAGAAGAAGAAGAGGCAGTCGTTGTACCAACAGAAACATGCAAGCCCATCAAACCAACCAAACGACACCATGATGATGAACCGGATGCTCATGGAAAGAAAATGAGAAAGCCTTCGTCTTCAACAGGTCGGGCTTCCACAACACCCTCTTCTGGCACAACAAAGAAAAGCAGTCAAACAACATTTGTTCCTCTTGGAGGCGGAGCATTTGAAGCAACAGAAACCTTTGATGATCCAAGCTCTGATCACGAAAATCCAATTGCTCCAATTCAAATCCAAGAAGTAGTTGTTCCTTCTACAACTGTTAAAGATGTTCCATTACCTGAGTGGGTCGATTCATCAGCTCCCAAGTATGATTGGTTTGATCAAATGGTTGACGCTTATTCTAACAATGAAAATGCTGAACTAGTGGAAGGATCAGTTGTAGACTTTGCCAAACGATTTAAAAAGGTGATGAAAGTCCAGCAACTGGGTCTGAAAGACGTCATCAGAGTTCGCAAAAGTGGATTCACGGAATTTGCAACTGTTTCAACAACGGAGCTGGAATTCGAGTACAACATTGAGCAAGTAGCAAGAGCCTTGAACGAAAACATCAACTGGACGCAAGAACAATCATCTGTAGAACCGATACCTCCTCGTGACTACACACTACCATTACCACTCGTTGGACCACCACACAACCTCAAGTTACCCACAGCATACTTCTTCAACAAAGATTTGGACTACCTCATCTACGGCAATACAAACTCCGAGAAAAGATATGCCACATCAATCACCAAATACCCAGCGGCTAGGTATGCCTTAGAAGGTTTGGAAGAACAAATCAACAATCTTTGGAGCAGAAAGGTACAAAAGTATAATGAAGATGCTGTTTTTGGGATTCATCATTGGCCAAATATGCGGAGGTTGTACTACAAGTATATGATGGCCAAGAGAACGTCAAAAGATGAGGTATAGAGCAGGCATCGGATTCTATCTATTGTCAATGCTGAAACTGAACCTATGTATGGATACAACTTTCTGACGAAGATCATAGTAAGACGAAGTAATGATAAGGAGTATGTATTCACCGAAGCTGACTATCCTCGCCTTAACCCCAATGATATCGAGGACATGTATCTACTGAAAATTCAGGGAAAACTTGAACACCTCCCTGGACAGCTTCAGTACGATATCATCAACTCGCTTCTCATTTTCATCCGCAACATTGTGATCAGACAACGGGTTGAAGACGTTCATCTAGGAGTTGAAAGTTATCAAACCAAGATAAATTTCACCAAGCCAGACTTCGTACCTGCAAGTCTTCGTGATCAGCAGCCATACACTTTCGGGTACAAACCATTTGGAGTATACTATTATAGAAGGAGAGCTGGTACAAGACTTATGGGTTTCGAAGATCTTCGCAAGTTCAGTGACCCAACCATCCAACAAGTCAAATCTGAACTTGAGAAGCTCTTAACAGACAAGAGGTTGGCTAAAGAATTGAAGTGGGGCAGGAAGGAGGAAAAACAAGCAATTAAGTTCGTAAAAAGGATAGATAAGAAGATCAAGTTTCGAGAATAGATGCGTCGGTTGGAGAGTTATGTTGGAGGTCGAGCGAGAATTCCTAACATTCTCACATTTCGCCGTCCCGAGTAATGACCACTGGTACTAAATCATGTGTCTTTTCATTTATTCATCATCTCATCAATATTTCATCACTGACTACGGCTTGTGCACACATATCAGTGTACAACCCGCTCTTGTATAGAAAGGACCCTGAGGTACGCTTCAGTGCCTCAATCCTAATCTAAGAAGCGAAAGCTTCTTTCTTATGAGCAGAATTAAATCAGAATGTTTTATCAAAGTTTTTCAACAATTCTGCTCATAAGGACAAGTACTCCCTTGTTAAGGGGGAGTATTTGAAAAAACTTTGTTCCAAATCTACAAACGTTCTTGACATTCTTCCACAAACACCTCAAAAAGAGCATATTTTAATCAAAAGCTTGTCAAAAACAACATAATTATGCTATTTTTGAGGGGGAGAATGAAAATGTGATTAAAATATGGTGGAAGCAACGATGATATCTCATGAGTATAAGACTCAAGAATTGACCCTCGAATTGACGATAACAACAATCAGTAGTCGAAAGGACATATCCTGGACGGGTAATAATTTCAAGCCAGTTTATCTGGTGATGTAAACGTGTCTCGCAATGGATATGTCTGAGTAGAATGTACCAATTTCGAGCGATGATCTTTGAATCTGATCTGGACGGGTATTAATTTCAATCCAGTCCAACTGGTGATGTAAGCGTGTCTCGCGATGATCAGGTTCACTAAAAATCAATCAATTCAAAAAAGTGCCAACTCTTCCCGACATGTGCAGATTTTACTTTAACGAATATGAGCACATGTTAAGGGGGAGTTCTTCTGAAAATAACAAAACTCTCAAAGTGTTAACAAAATGTGTTTTACAATCATAAACACTTTGAGAGATTTTCAAAAGGTTTGGTATATGGCATCAATAGGATAGTCATGGTGATATAAGGTGACTAAGGTTAGGAAAAACCGTCCTATGATCCGCCAGAGCCGGAGGGATCTACCCAAGGACAACACCAATAGTTTAGAACTAGAAAGTCCTAGGTACGATTAAAAAAGGAGAAGCGAAATGAACGGAGAAAGAAGGGGTTGAAGAATTAAAAAGAAAAGAAAAAGAAAATGGTGAAAAGAAATAGCCCTCCATTTGTTCAACCTTAGGGCAGACACCGGGTTCAATACATAATCTACTGGTTGACCAAGGATCACCGGTATTGAAGAATAAAGACGTCATGGACCCAGTGACGCACTGCACTAAACCTTCTAAGCCACTCAAGTATCTCTCAAAAGGCACTTGTTTCATTCTCACGAAGAACCCTTCATCATCTATCGACCTCTCATTCCGAGTGTGTTGATATTGAAAAGGAGGCACTCTGCTCCACGCCTCCGATGACCAAACAAATGTGCACTTATCAAGTCTAGAGCCATGAGATTCATCAAAAGATCTCTTAGGAACACTTAGTATTACTCTGCTGTTCTACATCATGGGCAGCAGTTGTAAAATTAAGAAAGAGTCCTTCGCAGATCTTAGCAATCTGCCAAGAACATTCTTGAGAGAATCACACATGTGAGTCTCAGTGATAGAATGGAAATCCTGCCAGGGTCAACATCAAACAGCCCTGACAGCAGGTCACTTCGGTAACTCCTTGTGGGTTACGCTTAGTGTTGGTTCCAAAACGGTCTACAGTCGTGGGGTGATCTCCAGCGACTCACTGAATCATGGGTGCACTTCGGTGTGTCCGTGTTAGCCCTTTCGGGGGTATCCGGTTCAGAACGGCCTGGGCAAGGATTAGAGAAAGTCTTCACACTATGCTGTTGACGATCTCGAAGTCTGAGCCTGTAAGTGTCGGTTGGTTCGTGCTGCTGCTGCGGAGGAGCTTGGAGACCTGGAGTTCAACCACCATCAAGACTCCATCATGCTCATATCCCAAAGAGAAGTTCTCACAAAGACTCAGAAATATCAAAAAGTTCAGAATTGTTAAAGAAAAGTCTAAAGATTCAAGTACTACAACCTTTCTCAAAGTTAAAGATTGAAGAAGTGAGAACAAGTTGAAGAACCAAAGTCAAAAGATATATGAGCATGGTGGAGAAGACGTGAAGACCTCAGAAGCAAAGATCGTTGGAGAACGGCAGATTACTACCATATCGTATCACATCACTATCAAGAACAAAGAACAAAGATTTTGAAGACGTCAAAGCCAAAAGAAGCAAAGACGACGTCAAGCAACCTTGATGACCAATACTTAGGGGGAGATTGTTGGGAACACGTTTTGTATTATTCAAGTATTGATTATATTGTATTAAGGTTGCTTAGGCCTTTAGGTTTGTTATTAGGCCCAGCCCGTGTAAAAGGCCCATGGGCTGTGTCGTTTATTTATTTTATTATGTTTAATTATGTTTTATTAGAGGAATTAGGGCTACAAGCCCATGCCCATGTAAAACTATAAATACCCCCTCCCACCTTAGGGAGAGGGGTTGGTTGATGAAGTTCTAATTATGTGTGTTAATATGTGTTTATCATCTTCCACTCTCTTTCTCTCTCTAGCTTTCTCTCTCTAGGATTATAGGGTAATTAGTGGTTAATTATAGTAGCTTAATTCATAAAAGTATTAGAACATCATAAGCCTACTGTTTCCATTAGTGTAGCTTATTTCTGAGCTTTTTAGTACTTTTCAAAAATAGTTTTAGTTTTAAATATAGCTTATCTTAATGTGCTTAATTAGTTTGTAAAGAGAAAAATCAAAAAAAAAAAAAAAAAAAAAAAAAAAAAAAAAAAAAAAAAAAAAAAAAAAAAAAAGCGAAAGAGGTGCACCAGGTTCGAACCTGGGACCTCTTGCCTAGCCAAGCCTCATCACACACACGTTCTACCATCTTCCCTTGGAACTTTGCTTGGTATATCTTTCCCACATTAATTACTTAACCACTTTTCAGTCCTTTAGCTTATTTCCCATTTTCAGCTTATCCAAATAAGCTAGTACCAAGCTTTTATTTTTCCTAGGATCAGAATAACGTTTAAGACTTTCCTGTATTTTTTCATAATTTTCCATTTCCATTTAGTATTTTTAATTAATTTTTCTTTTAAATTTAGTTTTTAATTCATAGAAAATTAAATATTAATCAGAAAAATATAATTCTTTTTTTATTAAATTTTATTTTATTAATTAGAACTTAGGAAGATTAGTTTGGAGTTTCTAGGATTAGTATTTCATCATTTTGACGTTTTAGGCTCGGGATTTCCCGGTTTAAACACTTGTTTAATTTTTCTTCACGTTTTTAGCTACGCGTTCTTTCGATTATCATTTTCCTTGTTTATTAAGTTATTTTTAGTTCATGTTCACATATTTTAGCATAGAAATCAAATATCCCATCCTTTCCACTATTCATCACACGTATTCACGAACCGAATCACAAATTCCATTCAATCCTTCGTTGGGGATAACGACCCGGGTTACACATACTTCACTTGTGTTTCCTTGGAAATATTTATGCATTGATTTTAGCGAATCAAGCAACATCATCGATAGATAGAGAGTCATGAGAGATCGTACCTTTTCCGATGATTTTACTTTTAAGCTTGCTACCGAATGTGACATTACCTCCGTCGTACACTTGGTAGGTAGAGAAAAGGCTTTTGTTTCCCGTCATGTGTCTTGAACACCCACTATCTTTAATCCACTCATCTGGTTCTAACTCAACTTTTAAGCACACCTAAGTTCAAGAAAAACTCAAGCGTTTGGTTGGTATGTGCTTAAACACATACCTTTTCTTGACCAAAACCGGACCAAAATCACCACAAAACCCGACCCACAAACCTTATCTTCGGTAAAAACTCCAAACCGGTCAAAGGATAAAAATAAAAAAAAAAACAAACTCAACACACCTTACCACTCTCACTTTCACTCTTATCTCTCACCAAAAAAATACCCGATCCCCAAATTAACCCCCCATGAACCCTAAATCCGCCCCTCAAAAATTACCACAATTAAGGGCTTTTTAGTACAATCAAAGGGCTTCTAGAAGGATCAGAAGGTGTCAGACTCGAAGAAACACACGCGGGGACACATGGCAGCAGGTGATTGGTTCGAACACCTCACTAATTCTAATCCGAGGGCCATAATCGACTTGATGATGTTCAAGATGATCTAAGGGTGGATATGAAGCTAAGAGGGACGCGGATCGCCAGCGTGGCAAAGACCCGAAGGTTCGATCGAGTCTATAAATAGAGGAGAGGTTATCCCATTTTCGATATGTAATTTTGTTTTTAGCATCGTTATGCTGTCGAAATAGTTTTAGAATTCTAGTCTTTTAATTCGGATTGTATTTTTCAGTTGATGTTTATTCGAGTCGATCATTGTAATTTTTAAGTTTGTAATGAAGTTTAAATTTGAGGTTATTTGTGTTATCCGAATTCTCATTTTGTTAATGTTTAATTTTTACATTTTAAAGCAAGTTTAATTTTGAAGTTATTGTTAGTACGAATTCTCTTTAGTTAAATGATTGATTTCAGTCTTTAGATTATTTACTGAGTTTTAAAATATCAGTTCATTGTAAAAAAAAAAAAAAAAAATATATATATATATATATATATATATATATATATATATATATATATATATATATATATATATATATATATATATATATATACATATATATATATATATATATATATATATATATATATATATAGTTCAATCTGCTTCAGTGAGCTCTTTTACAGTAAGATCAGCTTATGTAAGCTTTTTAGCTTATTGTAAGTTAGAATTAGTGTAGTTGCTGTGAAATATTCAAAGCATCCTTCGGTCAACAAAAGTCAAATGCGTTTGTGAGTCATTGATCTGTGGAAATTCTGATAAGTTGAGCTAATCCGGGAAGAGCTTAGCCTATCTTAAAGATAGGCTTCTGGGAAATCTCCTCTGTTCTTGCTGAGGGGAATTGATTTGTGAGCTTCTCTTTTTATTTTTACTCCATTTTAATATTTCTAGTATAGAATAGTTTAGATCTTTGATACTTGCTTGCTAGTTGCTATATTTGATCTTAATCTGTCTTGATATTGCTGTTTGAAGTAGTTTAGATAAGGTGATAGCTTATTTGAATTTGTTTTCTCATATTTCCTTTAAAACTGTCTTGCTATGGTCCATGTTGCATTTCCATGTTTCTGATGTTCTAGTGTTAAACTTTTGCTTCATATAGTCTTTAATCAGCTTAAGTAATCAGTTTAAATTAAAAATTTAGTAGCTTTAGTCTTAAAAAATCAATAGTTGTAATATAAACATAGTTTTAAGGGGTGTTTGGTTTAATAGAAATTTGCTAGCATTTGTTGTTTATTTGCCATCTTCTCTGCATTAATAGTTCATATAGGGTATATTAGGATTATACAAGTCATAAAAACTTCATCTTTAACTTTAAAAAGTCAAAACTTCTTTTAAATCTTCATACTAGCTGATATAGTTAACATTTTTATAGAAAATCTCTCATTCTAGTTATAAAGTAGGATAATTTAGCTTAAATCACTTGCATTTAGCTTATTAAATAGTTTTAAGTCATTTTAGATCAGATTTAAGTTCAATTTAGTCAAAGTTGCTTAAAATCAAAAAGTCAAAAAGGTCACTTAATTCAAATTTGGTCAGATCTGTAAGAGCACTTGTAGGCTTTATTAGTGATTGGAAATTAGATTTGTAAGCTGATTTGTAATCTTTGGTGGTTAGTGAACCTAGAACATCAGGTATATCTCAGTTTGCTAGTCATTTGATCACTTAAAATTAAGCTCAAACCCGCCTGATTGGATTTATTTTAATAGCGTAGATTGTTTTTAATATTTCTTATTTTAGTGTAATCAAATTCTAAAAAAATAATATCTTTCACGTCACTTAATCACTTCACATTTTCACGACTCCGATTCGACAAATTCGCCGTCAAACCTTCGTTGGGAGAACGACCCGGGGAAATATTCTCACGAATATTTCTTTGGAAAAACAAAAATAAAAAAATATAAAAACGAACATCATTGGTCCCCAATATCTCATGGGTACATTTGGGTTAAACATAACATTATCATGGTTCATGTAAGGAAATGGTGGACAAGTGTTCCATGGCATATAATTGGGACCTTGAAAGTTTCTAGACATGTTTTGGTTCCAATTATTTTGGTAATGATGTTGCGAGTTGAAGTTACTCTTTGGAAAAGGGTGTTTGGGAAAACTGGTTTTAGGTGTCTGTTGAACCGTTTTAACTCTATACTCATTTCTAACTTGGCCTTTTCCTATAGAGAATGATGGTTTTTGTTTGTTAATAGTTGTACTAGTGCTAGGTTTTCTAGTGACCTTAACAAATTCAGTACAATTCGTTTTAAGAACCTTCTGTTCATCAACAGTACCTGCGGATCCCTTGGGTACAACTGGCGGATCCAAAATTTTGGATCCGTCGGATCCGTGGGTGTCTGACTCAGTTGGAACAGTTTCTTTTTCTTTCACTGTTTGTTTCTTAAACTCACTTAAGCTTCCTAGTTTCATAAAACCTAGTCCGGTTTTATCATGAGGTAATTTTTGCATCTTCATTATCTCATCTATACAACTTATGTTTTTGTCAAACTTTTTAAATTTAGAATTTTGCTTAATGAGATCTTCCTGTGTGGTTTTAAGAGTTTCTAGTTCTAATTTAAGTTCATGACACGACACCACGTTTCTTTACTATTTTTACCTTTTTCCATTCGTATCTCCTTTTCTTTAAGCCAATAAACTTCGTTTTCTAAAAGTGTTGTTTTGGTTTTTAAGAACTTATTTTTGTTTATGATTTTTAAAGTGATATCACACAGTTTGTTATATTCTACTTCTAAGGTTTCATCATCTATAGAAGAGTATGACGAGTCAGAATGTACCTCTTCTGTGTCATGAGCCATGAGAGCAACTTCGTCGTTCTTAGGCTCGTCGTCATCTCCTTCACTATCACTCCAAGCTCCACTGACAAAGGCTCTTTGAGACTTGTTCTTTGGAGGCTTTGGACATTCTCCTATTAAGTGACTAGAATCACCACACCTATAACACTTCTTGTCTGTCTTTCCTTTCCTATCATCACGGTCTTTTCGGAAGGATTTCTTTTCTTCACGAGGTGGTCTAACGAACTTTCCTCGTCTCCTGAAGAATTTCTTGAAATCTCTTACTGTCATGGCATATTCTTCATCTTCGCTATTGGAACAAGACTCTTCATCATCACTTGACTCTGCTTTAGCTTTCAAGGCAATGGACTTCATCTTCTCCCTTTTGCCTTTAACTATTTCCTGGTCTTTTTCCATCACCATCTCGTGTACTTTGAGATTTCCTATGAGCTCGCCCAGTGTCATACTTGAAAGATCCTTAGATTCTTCAATAGCTGTCACCTTTGCTCTCCACTTCGGGTGGAGTGCTCTTAGAAATTTCCTGACAAAATTCTTACTAGAAAAAGATTCGTCAAGTGCTTTAAGAGATGTAATAATAGTATTAAACCTAGCAAACGCACTATCAATGGTCTCATCTTCAGAGATAACAAATTGTTCATATTGTTGAACAAGAAGATCAATTTTGTTATCTTTGACTTATGAGTTCCCTTGATGAGTGATAATTAGTGATTGCCAAATATCTTTAGCCGTTTTACACATAAAAACTCTTTCATATTCTTTCTTGGCTTCATTATTTTTGGCAATCAACTTCTTTTGCTCATCACTGTGACGAATAAAAGAAGTACATACATCCCGACCACCTGAAATATCATTACTTATGGGCTTGTAATCACCCTCTACAATAATACCACAGATCTATGTCCTTTGACTTCACATATGTCTCAAAGCGATTTTTCCAATATATGAAACAATTTGGTTCAAATAGTGGTGGTTGATCCGTGCTGAATACACTTATAAATAAATGCAGACAGCGGATACGCGTGAATAATTACAAATCACCTCTTTGTGAAAAAGGATACTTGCAAAAACTCACGTTTGTGTGTAGTGTGAAACCAGGTAAGTGATTACCCGGATCGTTTCCCAACGAGGTGTGAATGGGCAAACTGTGAAAAGCTTGGATTAGAGTGACTGATGATATGATATGAGATTTTTTCTTTTTTGATTAATTCTAAATAACAAATTAAAAACAAATATACACAAGAAAATTAAACGCGAATTAATTAAACTGAAAACGCGTAACAGGAAATCTAAAATGGGACGAAAAAGTGAAATAATATAAAATTAAAACCTAAAAATGTAAAATTACTTAAAACTTATTTTAAAACTAAAATTATATTTTTTATACTTTTTATTTAATTATTATTAATTATTTATTATTTAATTACTTTTTAAACTATTTAAATTTATAATAAATACTAAATAAACAAAGAAAAATCTAAAACTTTTTCTATAAATATTATTAAGTGAAAAGAAGCTAAGAAAATTATAAAAATGAAAATTACTTAATTAAAATTTAAAAAGATAAATTCTATTAAATAGAAGCTATCACTATTTTTCTGTTTTTGTTTTTCTTAAGGTGTAATAATATAATTATATTTTTCTTAGATTATAAATGACAAAATAAAATTATGTAAAAAAGATTTATATTTTTCTGATTAATATTCTATTTATTATGATTTAATTACTATTTTAAACTAATAAAAAGATTAAAAATATTAAAACTGTTAGGAAAATTATGAAACTTTTTTCTAAATTACTTTAAGTTATTACAAAGCTAAGAAAAATAAAATGGTAGAAACAGCTTTTGTGGATAAGCTGCTAATAAGCTAAAAAGCTAAATAAGCTTTAAACTGCTAAACTACTTAAATAATAAATGTTGCAAATCAATACTGGAAAAGACCTACGGGCACAATGGTTGGGGTATTGGTGTAGTGAGCAGGAGGTCTGGGGTTCGAACCTCACCCAGGCCTTTTGCTAAAACTATTTTTTTTGGACTTTTTCTTTTTGCTACTTACTTTTAAACTGATTATAAGCTACTTTAAAAAAGGAAGTATTTTTAGTTTAAGCTAAATAAGCTGAATGAAGGAGCTTAATTACACAGTTAGTGTTTTCAAGGTTTTTAAAACTAGAAATTTTCTAATTAAGCTAGAGACTTAAAACAAGCTATAAGCTTATGAAAAAGGCTAAAATGGACTAAGGAGACTATGAATAAGCTTAAGGAACTAAGAAAAGCTGGCTGATAAGCCAGTAAAGCTCTCAATAAGCTAGCTGCTTATCTGAGTCAGTATACACTGACTAACACAGGGCAAAAATGGGGGTTTTGCAGCCTAGTTTTAAGGGCTTAAATGGTTTCTAAAAATCACAAGAAAAATTATAGATGTAGATATGCTGGGTGACCTTCTAGGTGCAAAAGGAAAGCTTATAAAGGCTTATTATGATGAAATTAAAATTCTTGCAAAACCTGCAAAAACCACAAAATCTGACTGATGCAGTCAGTTTTGTGAGTTTGAGGGTGTATACTTTGTGCAAGGTTCTAGGTTTCTGAGTACTCACTAAATGGGCTATAAGGGACTCAGAGAAACTAAAATTAAGGGCCAAATAAGCTTATGGCTATAATTGGCTTATTTGAGCTTTTTGAAGGCTAAAATGATCACAGCCTATGTAAATATGCTATATCTATCTATATGACTTAAAAATTCTTAGAAAGTGCTTATAAGGACTGAATTAAGCTAGTTTGAAATTGGGGTTTGGGTAATTGTACAGTAACAAGCTGTTTGGACCTAATGACAGCTTGTGCCAAACAGCCCTTAAGGGACTGTATTGGTTGTTTTCAACTGCAAAGGGCTAATTTAAGCTAAGATCTGAATTGAACTATCTCTATTTAACTTATTTGAGTATCAAGAAGTATTAAAAACTAGGTCACAGCTTATAAATAAGTTGTTGGCTTTTTTTGGTCTTTTTTTGACTATTTAAGTGATTATTAAGTAAAATAAAGACAAGGCATATTTAAACTGATAAAAATGATGAAATATAACTAATGACTTATATTAAGCAATAAACTTATAAAATAAGCTGATAATAAGCAGTGTAACAGTAAAGATGAAAATTATTTAAAAAGCTTACAACTGAATATGTATATGAAACAGAGAACTTAGAACAGAACTTATCCTAGCTTGTTCACACAAGCTAGAAAACCCAAGAAAAGCCTTCCTGATTAGCTTTTTTACCCAGAAATAGCTTATTAGTCCATCAGTTGACTTTCGTTGACTTTCTTGTATCTTCAAGATTAAACTAGCTAGAATCTAATATAAGTTTATAACAAGCTATATTAAGCTTATATAAACTCATATACAGGGTATTGTAGCTTGTGATTGATTATTGATTCTAATTCGAATTACAAACAAAATTGGAAATTCATAAAAACTTATAATCAGTAAAACAGAGCTTGAAATTAGAACAATATGATTGTAAATTACTTGTATTAGCACTGAAATTTGGAAATTACAATAAGTAAAGACTGAAATTGAAATACGATTATACTAAAAATTAACTACTACTTTTCTATCTATTACAAGGTTCTATATATACAAAATTGAGGTGGGATGTATCTTCTCTTTATCTCTGAATCATTTCCAGCCCTTGGATGGTCTTCATTTGATCTGAGCCTTTAAAACAGGTTTTGGCGCCAAAAGTCCTAGTAGTGGATTCGAGCAGGTTTTTAGCAATTAAGGATTTTTGGGTGATTGTGGAGGTGGAAGGGAGTGGTTAGACAGTGAGGTGATGAGGTGGGGGGTTATGGGATAGAGCAGAGAAAACCATGGGCTTGGGTGGTATGGTTTTAGTTTTGGCGGTTTAGAGAAAGAAGAAGGAGAAGTTTGACCGAAGGTCAAACTTCGGGTTTTATTAATAAAAAGGATTGGGCTTGTGTGTTGGGCTTTGGGGTATTCAAAAGGGTTGGGTTGGGTTTTTTAATTATTGGGTTGGGGTTTGGTTTAGTAAATAAAACATGGGTCCGGTTGGTTAGTTTTAGCACAAGGACCATTTTTGTAATTTCTGAAAATTGGAGGACCAAAGTTGTACATCTTCCAAAATAAACCAAGGGTGATTCCTGCCATGTTTCAATAATCCAGGACCATACATGAGATTTCCAACAATAAAATTTTCCCAGGGACCATTTTTGCAAATTCTAAAAGTGCAGGGACCAAACTTGTAAATTATTGAAACTTTTCACCAAAGGACTAAATATGAAAACCCATGATTGCAAAAGGACCTTTGGTGACTTTTCTTACAAAACAAATGCCTAGGGACTAAATTTGACAAGTTTTGAAAGTTGAGGGACTGAAACTGCCAATTTTGCAAACTTTGTTTGTTTTTCAACTGTTTTCAAACATTTTGCATTTGAAACATATAAAACACAATCCCTGGGATATTTTCAATATTTTGATGCATTTCTGAGTGTTTTTGGATGTTTTGGCAGTTCAGATACGACAAAAATGATGAGTATTTAGACACTCATCAATCCCCCACACTAAACTATTGCTAGTCCCTAGCAATCTTTTATGAAAATTTAATGGATTTTATCTCTTTACCAAAAGCCATTACTTCTGGAGTAGCCAATGTTTTAGTATGTGATACTTTGGTACAATGATAACCAAATAATTTTGAGCAAACCATCAGCTGTCAGCGGATTTGATTTGTCTTTACCAAAAGCCGTTTGCTTCTGGACTAGCCAACTCTTAGATAAAATACAGTTATTATCTTTGGTGAGCTGATTACCAATCATGGTTTTCTACTGCCTTAACCACAAGCCATAACCTTGCGGGCTAGCCAACTCTTCACTATAAAAGATATGGTGAGTCGAATACCATACAATTTTCGGCAAATTGTAAGCCATAAACGGATTTGAGATATCTTTACCAAGAGCCGTTTGCTCCTGGATTAGCCAATCCTTATGTGGGTTAGACATGGCGGACTGATAACCATTTATTGCGTTCTAAGTGAGAAAAAATTTTAAAATTTTGGCTAAAATGGGGGTACTAGATGGTACATTTGATCAAATTCGCTAGAATTCCCCCCCACACTTAGAACTGAATATTGCCCTCAATATTCAAAGTACCGGTTGGTTAAACCAACACTTTTTTTTTTTTTTTTTTTTTTGACTTTTTACAGCAGCAGGGGCAACTCCCCCACACTAGGTGGTAGAACAGAGAAAGAAAACAGAGACACGGGTGAGAACCCATGTGGTGTGCAGTGTGCTAATGTTTTTGATCACCGAGTCACTAGCTTGACTCGACCCCGCATTCATTGGTTCATGGGGAAAGTTTGAAGATCCGGGACAACCATGGGTGGTATGTCCTCTCCAAAGTAGTGTTTTAAACGATGACCATTCACTTTAAAATTTGGACCGTCATTTTGAGATAACTCAACGGTACCATATGGATAAACCTTTGTAATAGTGAATGGACCAGACCAACGGGATTTGAGTTTGCCTGAGAAGATCTTTAATCTTGAATTGAAAAGAAGGACTCGATCACCAACGCTAAAAACGCGGTTCTTTATTTTTGAGTCATGAATCTTCTTTGTCTTTTCTTTGTAGATCAAAGAGTTCTCGTATGCTTGATCACGCAGTTCATTTAATTCATTCATTTGAACTTTACGGTGATCACCCGCAGTTTGGAGGTCAAAGTTAGCATGTTTCAAGGCCCAGTAGGCTTTGTGCTCTTATTCAATCGGAAGATGACATGCCTTTCCGTACACAAGTTTGTAAGGCGTACACCCGATGTGTGTTTTGTAAGCTGTACGAAAGGCCCATAGTGCATCATCCAATTTATCCGACCAGGATGCACGATTTTCTCCTACAGTCCTTTCCAAGATTCTTTTAATACCCCGATTTAAAACTTCTACTTGTCCACTTGTTTGTGGGTGATACGCAGTAGAAAGACGGTGAGTTACACCATACTTTTGCATGACTTTATCAAATTTGTCATTGCAAAAATGCGTACCACGATCACTGATTATAGCACGTGGAGTTCCAAAACGGGCAAAAAGAGCTTTCAGGAATTTTACAACCACTCGGGCATCATTAGTGGGTAAAGCTTTTGCTTCAACCCATTTTGACAAATAGTCAACAGCCACGAGAATGTATTTATTTCCTCGAGATGATGGAAATGGCCCCATAAAGTCAATGCCCCAGACATCAAAGATTTCACAAACTTGAATAGCATTTTGTGGCATTTCATTTCGTTGTGAAATATTTCCGTGACGCTGACAAGCTTCACAAGTTTTGATGAGATCTTGGGCATCCTTATAGATTGTGGGCCAATAAAACCCGGAATCAAACACCTTTTTGGCGGTGTAGTTTGGACTATGATGGCCCCCAGTGGGTCCAGCATGGCAAGCTTTGAGAATGTCAATAGCTTCCTGTCCGTAAACACACCGTCGGATGACTTGATCCGCACAGATTTTGAACAAGTAAGGGTCGTCCCAGAAGTAATGTTTAACATCTTTGAAAAATTTATTCTTCTGTTGGGTCGACATCCCTTTCACTATGAAATTACCCGCATGGTAATTTGCGAAGTCAGCAAACCATGGGGTAGTAGAATCTCCTCGAAAAGTAACCGCATTGAGTATCTCGAGAGGAAATGTTTCATTTATTTCCTTTTTCTCGAAAACATCTTGGTGTGGGTTCTCTAATCGGGATAGATGATCAGCAGCTAGGTTCTCAGCTCCTTTTTTATCACGTATGGTGATATCAAATTCTTGCAGGAGGAGAACCCAACGGAGCAATCTCGGCTTTGCATCTTGTTTTGCAAAGAGATATTTGAGAGCCGAGTGATCCGTATACACTACACATTTCGTCAAGATTAAATATGGCCGAAACTTCTCAAAGGCATACACCACAAGCAATAATTCTTTTTCTGTAGTGGTGTAATGAGTTTGAGCTTCAGTCATGGTTTTACTTGCGTAGTGGATAGGCTGAAAGTGTTTGGCTTTTCGTTGCCCCAGGACTGCACCGATAGCAAAATCACTTGCATCGCACATGAGCTCAAAGGGAAAATCCCAGTCGGGGGCAACTAGAATGGGTGCTTCAGTAAGCTTTTTCTTTAATGTTTCAAAAGCTTCGATGCACTCGGGTGAGAAGATAAAAGGAGCATCCTTTTCAAGGAGATGAGTCATAGGCCGGGCGATTTTAGAAAAATCTTGTATGAATCTACGATAGAAACCGGCATGACCCAAAAAACTCCTAATACCTTTGACGGTAGTGAGATGAGGTAATTTACCAATGACATCAACTTTAGATCTGTCAACCTTGATCCCATTCTTTGATATCTTATGGCCGAGGATAATGCCCTCTTTGACCATAAAGTGACTCTTCTCCCAATTTAGACAAAGATTGGTGTCTTCACACCGTTTCAACATGTTTTCTAAATGGGAGAGACATGTTTCGAATGAATCCCCAATGACCGAGAAGTCATCCATAAAGACCTCCATTGTTTTCCTGATCATATCGGTAAATATGGACATCATACACCTCTGGAACGTGCCTGGAGCATTACATAAGCCAAAAGGCATACGTTTATAAGCAAAGGTTCCATAAGGGCATGTGAAGGTGGTCTTTTCTTGATCTTGTGGATCAATGGGGATTTGAAAGTAACCTGAGAAACCGTCAAGGAAACAATAGTACTCGTTTCCCGCTAATCTCTCAAGCATCTGATCCATGAAGGGTAGAGGAAAATGGTCTTTACGGGTGGCATCATTTAACTTACGATAGTCAATGCAAACACGCCACCCCATAACCAATCGAGTTGGAATCAACTCATTTTCCTCATTTGTGACAACAGTTATGCCACCCTTTTTTGGAACACAGTGAATGGGACTAACCCAAGGACTATCAGAGATGGGATAAATCAATCCTGCATCAAGAAGTTTGAGAACCTCTTGTTTGATAACATCGTGGATTTTGGGATTCACCCTTCGCTGGTGTTGGACTGCTGGTTTAAAGTCATCCTCCATTAAAATCTTGTGAGTACAAAATTCAGGGTCGATACCCTTTATGTCAGAGAGTTTCCAAGCAATGGCTTGCTTGTGTGACTTCAAGACCTTTATTAGAGCAGTCTTTTCTTCATCACTTAAGTCTTTAGCAATAATGACAGGTAATTTATCATCACCCTCCAAAAATGCGTACTCAAGATGAGGTGGTAAGTCTTTGAGTTCGACCTCAGGAAATTCATCGGTTTTCTCAACTGATTTGATTTCCTTATTATGAAGTTCAACGGGAGGGAGTGGAGGAGAATTGTCCTGATTCAACAATTTCTCAAGAAGAAGAATATCTCCCTCCAGATCAATCTTAGCGTCATCAATTCCTTCCAGAAATGAATCACACTTGAGAAAAGCCTCGATCTCTTCCAAATTGAAATTACTTCCCTCAAACGGAGTGAGAGAAGGGGAAGAGTCGGAAATGACAGGTAGAGAAGATGTGGTGGGAACCCCACTCACAGAATTATGAAAATAACCAACAATTTCTTGAGAGTACTCCTTTGAAGCAATATCAATGACATCGATTCGGTTAACCGATTTAGAATCATAATTTGAGGAGTACCTCGAAGTTTGATCATGGTTAAAGGTAACAGCTTCCTTATCCACACGCAAGGTGATCTCATGCTTAAATACATCAATAAGAGCATGGCCCGTTTTTAGGAATCCTCTTCCAAGAATGAGAGGAACCTTTTGATCTGCGTCGAATTCAACAACCACAAAGTCAGCTGGAAAATGGAACTTCCCTACTTTTACAAACACATCCTCGGCAATGCCGAGAGGAAGTGATATAGTTCGATCTGCAAGCTCAAGAGTCATGCAGGTAGGGGTAAGAGCCGGAAGAGAAAGTTTCTTCCATACTGAATGAGGCATCAAGTTGATGCTTGCACCTAGATCGGCCAAGGCATAGCATTCAACCATTCCCGGAAATACACAAGGTATTAGAAACTTTCCAGGATCTCCAAGCTTTTCCAGAAGCTTTTTCAAGATAACCGCTGAGCAGTTCTCATTTAATGGAGTTTTAGCCATTTCAATCAGTTTTTCCTTGTTGCTTAACAAGTGTTTGATTGTTGATGCAAACTTGGGCATCAGAATGATAGCATCCGCAAAACTTATGTCAAAATGTAATTCTTTAAAGATTTGAAAGAATTTGTCCATTTGTTGACTAGCCTTCTCACGGAGCTTTTGCTCATTTAAGCGCGATGGGTAAGGAATATGAGGTTTGGATTTAGGGGCTACAACTTCAGGAGTCTCCACAGATTCAAAGACAACTCCTGGTTTGGATTTCTTTTTAGGGACAACCGGAGGATGGACTTGTGCTGTACTTTGTGGGTTTGGAATTTGCACTTTGTCCGTTGTATCCTCCGTTTCTTTTTCCATTTCAAACAACGGTGGAGGAATAGGACCAGAGGGTCCCTCATAAGCAGCACCACTCCGAGTGGTGATAGCTTTGACGAAAGTGGTATCTTCATCATCATCACTGTCATCAAGTACACTGACAGGAGCAGCATTGAGCATATCGGAATAAGCTCTAGCTGTCCTTTGCTCACTACGTTTGCTTGACAAACTTGTAACCGTAAATCGTGATAGAGTAGGATCTATTCTTGACGGCTGAGGAGCAATTGTGGGTGTAGAATTTTTGACAACCATAGGTTGGACGTATTTAGCACTTCCATTGTTAGTGGGAAGTACCGGGTCCTTTATCACCTTGAGTCCAACATGAGCTTTACCACTACATGTAGTGACAGCTTTGAGTTCACCCCTTGGGTTGACAACAGTGTTACTTGGGAGACCTCCCGAGGTAGAAGGTAGATCATTTAAATATTTTTTTATATCATTTATTTGGGTAACCAATAACTGGTTTGTCTTATATTGAGTCCTGTTTGTCTCCTCTTGAGATTTTATGAATTGCCTAAGCAACTCATCTGAGGACGTCTGATTTTGGTTTTGGACATTCCATGGTTTCTGGTTAAAATTACCCTGATTCTGACCTCGGTTTTGATTGAAATTTTGGGAATTGTTGAAATTTTGTCCCTGATTTTGAACAAAGCGATTTTGGTTATTCTGATTTGGCACGGGTGGAAAACCAGGTGGTACCATAGCATTAGGTGCTCGGTACTGAGTTTCAGCATGCGGACGGTATTGATTTTGGTTTACTGCAGCTACGGGAGCTGGGTAAAGAGAAGCATCGGTTGCTTGACAATCATAATACGCATGTGGGCCACCACAAGTTTCACACACTTTGTTTATAACTTTGATTTGTTCTGGTTTATGAATTTCACTCTTCAGTTCTTTCATTTCCTTCATCATGCAACGCATTGAATCCGTTAGAAAGGCTAACTCTGATGAGTTACCGGATGAAGAAGCAGGAGTGACAGGAACATTCACTTTGTTTCGAGAAATAGGAACTTTTGATTTATTTTCACAAATTTCAATCACCTCTTTAGGTTTACGATTCAAGATATTGCCACCGGCGGCTGCGTTAAGTGCATCTTGATCGTTTTGGGTCAACCCATTATAAAACGTATTTATCTGTTGTAACTCCGTGAAATCGTGATGTGGGCATTTTCTTAGGAGATCTTTAAATCTGTCCCATGCCTCTCCGAAGTTTTCATCAAAACCTTGACGAAATCCAGCAATTTCATTTTTTAGATTAGTCGTCTTTGATGGAGGGAAGAAATAATTGACAAATTTCTTTACGAGATCTTCCCAGGTTTCAATGGATCGAGGGGGTTCTTTATCTAGCCAAATCCGGGCTGCCCCCTCAAGTGAGAATGGAAATAGCATCAATTTGATAACTGTTTGCGGCACATTCTTGTAATTGATTGTAGAAGTCAACTTATTGAACCAACGAATGTGTGCATATGGATCCTCTCGTTCAAACCCGTGGAATTGGTTTGTGGACACGAGCTGAATCAAATGTGTTTTCAGTTCAAAATGATCAGAATCGATGGCTGGTAAAACGATGGCATCTCCGTAACCCTCGGTGGGTGCCTGGAGCATCTCAGCCATTGTGCGTTCGTCTGCCATATTATCAGTGGGATCAGTACGAATCTCGGGTTCGACTATTTGGGCAGCACGTCTACGATTACGTCTTCTCGGAATATCTACGAGTTCACGTAAAGGGCTTGATGACGTGGAAGAACGAGTGCGCATGCACTAAATAAAATATTTTAATTAAATCAAGAACGAAGCAAAACACAAGTGAACTTAAACCAATAATCAACAAGCGTACGGTAGCTCTCTAAAAGATAAACGCACAGAGTGGCGGAGAAGCAAAGGTGGGCAATTAATGCTCCTTAAAAACCCGCTTCTTTCAGTTCGACAATTTAATGTCAAACTATCCTTAAACCTCCGTTATAGTTTGTTTATCAATCAAAGGTGAGCCGATATTCGCAAGTGATACAGAGGCAAGTTTTAAATCTGATGTTTGGGAACTTATTATGGTCGTACCCCCAGTTAGGTAGTACTCTGTCTTGGTTCTCGATGGTAAATTTTATTGTTATTTATTAAATAAAGAAAACGGAAAATGTTTTTGGGTTTTTATTTATGATATATATATATAAAAGAAAAGAAAAATATTTTTGTATTTTATATGGTTTATGGGAAATAGGAACTTCTGGAAGAAGGATCTCAAATCACTAATCGCTAAAACTCTACACAATAGTCGCAACACAACCTCCCCGGCAGCGGCGCCAAAATTTGATCCGTGCTGAATACACTTATAAATAAATGCAGACAGCGGATACGCGTGAATAATTACAAATCACCCCTTTGTGAAAAAGGATACTTGCAAAAACTCACGTTTGTGTGTAGTGTGAAACCAGGTAAGTGATTACCCGGATCGTTTCCCAACGAGGTGTGAATGGGCAAACTGTGAAAAGCTTGGATTAGAGTGACTGATGATATGATATGAGATTTTTGCTTTTTTGATTAATTCTAAATAACAAATTAAAAACAAATATACACAAGAAAATTAAACGCGAAGTAATTAAACTGAAACGCGTAACAGGAAATCTAAAATGGGACGAAAAAGTGAAATAATATAAAATTAAAACCTAAAAATGTAAAATTACTTAAAACATATTTTAAAACTAAAATTATATTTTTTTATACTTTTTATTTAATTATTATTAATTACTCCCTCCGTCCCATTTTAGTTGTCAGTGTTTGACTTTCAAAGTCTTTTTGCTTCAACTTTGACCGTAAATATTTTTGTTTGTATTCTATAATACTTGATGAAAGTTATATCATTGAAAAGTTCGTTTAAAATCAAATTTACGTATATATTTTATATCAAGTGTTATAGAATACAAACAAAAATATTTACGATCAAAGTTGAAGCAAAAAGACTTTGAAAGTCAAACACTGACAACTAAAATGGGACGGATGGAGTATTTATTATTTAATTACTTTTTAAACTATTTAAATTTATAATAAATACTAAATAAACAAAGAAAAATCTAAAACTTTTTCTATAAATATTATTAAGTGAAAAAAAGCTAAGAAAATTATAAAAATGAAAATTACTTAATTAAAATTTAAAAAGATAAATTCTATTAAATAGAAGCTATCACTATTTTTCTGTTTTTGTTTTTCTTAAGGTCTAATAATATAATTATATTTTTCTTACATTATAAATGACAAAATAAAATTATGTAAAAAAGATTTATATTTTTCTGATTAATATTCTATTTATTATGATTTAATTACTATTTTAAACTAATAAAAAGATTAAAAAATATTAAAACTGTTAGGAAAATTATGAAACTTTTTTCTAAATTACTTTAAGTTATTACAAAGCTAAGAAAAATAAAATGGTAGAAACAGCTTTTGTGGATAAGCTGCTAATAAGCTAAAAAGCTAAATAAGCTTTAAACTGCTAAACTACTTAAATAATAAATGTTGCAAATCAATACTGGAAAAGACCTACGGGCACAATGGTTGGGGTGTTGGTGTAGTAAGCAGGAGGTCTGGGGTTCGAACCTCACCCAGGCCTTTTGCTAAAACTATTTTTTTTGGACTTTTTCTTTTTGCTACTTACTTTTAAACTGATTATAAGCTACTTTAAAAAAGGAAGTATTTTTAGTTTAAGCTAAATAAGCTGAATGAAGGAGCTTAATTACACAGTTAGTGTTTTCAAGGTTTTTAAAACTAGAAATTTTCTAATTAAGCTAGAGACTTAAAACAACCTATAAGCTTCTGAAAAAAGCTAAAATGGACTAAGGAGACTATGAATAAGCTTAAGGAACTAAGAAAAGCTGGCTGATAAGCCAGTAAAGCTCTCAATAAGCTAGCTGCTTATCTGAGTCAGTATACACTGACTAACACAGGGCAAAAATGGGGGTTTTGCAGCCTAGTTTTAAGGGCTTAAATGGTTTCTAAAAATCACAAGAAAAATTATAGATGTAGATAAGCTGGGTGAGCTTCTAGGTGCAAAAGGAAAGCTTATAAAGGCTTATTATGATGAAATTAAAATTCTTGCAAAACCTACAAAAACCACAAAATCTGACTGATGCAGTCAGTTTTGTGAGTTTGAGGGTGTATACTTTGTGCAAGGTTCTAGGTTTCTGAGTACTCACTAAATGGGCTATAAGGGACTCAGAGAAACTAAAATTAAAGGCCAAATAAGCTTATGGCTATAATTGGCTTATTTGAGCTTTTTGAAGGCTAAAATGATCACAGCCTATGTAAATATGCTATATCTATCTATATGACTTAAAAATTCTTAGAAAGTGCTTATAAGGACTGAATTAAGCTGGTTTGAAATTGGGGTTTGGGTAATTGTACAGTAACAAGCTGTTTGGACCTAATGACAGCTTGTGCCAAACAGCCCTTAAGGGACTGTATTGGTTGTTTTCAACTGCAAAGGGCTAATTTAAGCTAAGATCTGAATTGAACTATCTCTATTTAACTTATTTGAGTATCAAGAAGTATTAAAAACTAGGTCACAGCTTATAAATAAGCTGTTGGCTATTTTTGGTCTTTTTTTGACTATTTAAGTGATTATTAAGTAAAATAAAGACAAGGCTTATTTAAACTGATAAAATGATGAAATATAACTAATGACTTATATTAAGCAATAAACTTATAAAATAAGCTGATAATAAGCAGTGTAACAGTAAAGATGAAAATTATTTAAAAAGCTTACAACTGAATATGTATATGAAACAGAGAACTTAGAACAGAACTTATCCTAGCTTGTTCACACAAGCTAGAAAACCCAAGAAAAGCCTTCCTGATTAGCTTTTTTACCCATAAATAGCTTATTAGTCCATCAGTTGACTTTCGTTGACTTTCTTGTATCTTCAAGATTAAACTAGCTAGAATCTAATATAAGCTTATAACAAGCTATATTAAGCTTATATAAACTCATATACAGGGTATTGTAGCTTGTGATTGATTATTGATTCTAATTCGAATTACAAACAAAATTGGAAATTCATAAAAACTTATAATCAATAAAACAGAGCTTGAAATTAGAACAATATGATTGTAAATTACTTGTATTAGCACTGAAATTTGGAAATTACAATAAGTAAAGACTGAAATTGAAATACGATTACACTAAAAATTAACTACTACTTTTCTATCTATTACAAGGTCCTATATATACTAAATTAAGGTGGGATGTATCTTCTCTTTATCTCTGAATCATTTCCAGCCCTTGGATGGTCTTCATTTGATCTGAGCCACTCAAACTGATTTTGGCGCCAAAAGTCCTAGTAGTGGATTCGAGCAGGTTTTTAGCAATTAAGGATTTTTGGGTGATTGTGGAGGTGGAAGGGAGTGGGTAGACAGCTGGGTGATGAGGTGGGGTTATGGGATAGAGCAGAGAAAACCATGGGCTTGGGTGGTATGGTTTTAGTTTTGGCGGTTTAGAGAAAGAAGAAGGAGAAGTTTGACCGAAGGTCAAACTTCGGGTTTTATTAATAAAAAGGATTGGGCTTGTGTGCTGGGCTGGGGTATTCAAAAGGGTTGGGTTGGGTTTTTTAATTATTGGGTTGGGGTTTGGTTTAGTAAGGGTCCGGTTGGTTAGTTTTAGCACAAGGACCATTTTTGTAATTTTTGAAAATTGGAGGACCAAAGTTGTACATCTTCCAAAATAAACCAAGGGTGATTCCTGCCATGTTTCAATAATCCAGGGACCATACATGAGATTTCCAACAATAAAATTTTCCCAGGGACCATTTTTGCAAATTCTGAAAGTGCAGGGACCAAACTTGTAAATTATTGAAACTTTTCACCAAAGGACTAAATATGACAACCCATGATTACAAAAGGACCTTTGGTGACTTTTTTACAAAAAATGCCTAAGGACTAAATTGACAAGTTTTGAAAGTTGAGGGACTGAAACTGCCAATTTTGCAAACTTTGTTCGTTTTTCAACTGTTTTCAAACATTTTGCATTTGAAACATATAAAACACAATCCTGGGATATTTTCAGTATTTTGATGCATTTCTGAGTGTTTTTGGATGTTTGGCAGTTCAGATACGACAAAAATGATGAGTATTTAGACACTCATCAGTGGTCTTTGCATAGATTGCCCTTCTTTAAAGTTTTCAAAATCCATTTATCGTTCAAGTTTTTTAATACAATTATTTTGAAAATCTTGAGTACACCGCTCTGATACCAATTGTGGAAAACTGGAAGGGGGGTTGAATAGTTTTACCGTTTTAAAATTAATTCGCTTTGTGACTTATTGTGATTTCAAAGTAAGTATGCACAAAGAAACAATATAATATAAGTAAGTAAGGAAATGAATGATCAAACCACACAACACGGAAATTTATAGGTTCAGCTACAAGGACTCTCTTCCTTGCCCTACTCCATCCTCAAGCCTCTAACTCAAGAATTTTTTCACTAAGAAACAAGCTCCTTCTAGGCGGAGAAACCTTTACACGTCGCTTACTCTTTATCCGGTACTAAGCTAAAACACTGGGTTCTTTACAAGGGTAAAACCACTCCGTTGTTCTTTCACAAGGGTACAACCACTCTCGTTGGTTCTTTCACAAGGGTACAACCACTCCCGACACTCTTTGTGTTTTAAGGACTAAAACACTAACCACACTCTGCTGAATAAATGATACAAACAATGATGTGTGTAACTAATACAAAATCACAGAGACTCTATGCTAAAAGGATAACAACAGTAGGTTTATCCTTATATGCTTTGATCTTCTTTGCTACAAAAGGAAAGATCAATGAAATAAAAGAATGATATGGGTTAGTGATATGTAAATGAATGAGTATGTATTTAAGCTATATGAGTGATGAGAATGGCCAAATGATCAGCTTGCTATTTATAGGCAAACTGATCCAACAGTTGGCGGATCTGGCGGATCCCAAAAATTGGATCTGCCTTTGTATGGCTTTGGATCCGCCATGTCAGGCCAGCCAAGTGATCTTCATATCTTTCCAAATCTTGCACAATCTTTTCATATCTTTAAATGTCAACTCTTTGGCTTGAAGATCTAAACAAAATATCACAAAATCTTTCCAAGATTGTGTTCATGATGCATACCATGATGTCATCTAATATTTAAATAATAAAGTTTCTAATTTAAGAAATAAATATGTAAATGTGTATGTGATGTTCTTCCTAGCAAACATGTAATGTGTAAATGTGTTTTAAAAAGACTTATCACTATAAATGTAAAAGTCTTAATCTTATTTATGTTTTGCTTAAAGATAAACTTTGTAATTGTCATTAACAAAACTAAGCAAAGATCGTAAAATATAAATAACGTTTTTAGGAAGATATTTGTATTAACACCCTCCTTTATTTACTAACGGTCATTAGTCAATTCCATTAATTACTTTAACGTCCGTTAGTCGTTATTTGTGTTCAAATAATTAAATACAACGTTTATATATATATAAATATATTATATAGTATTATATATATATATATATATATATATATATATATATAATTATATATATATATATATTAATTATTTAAATTAATCATTCATACGTAAAGTGTGAAATCCCATGGTCCCGTGTTCGATTCTAGTCATACACGAGTTTAATATTTTTCCATAACTCTAACGACATGCTTAATTTTCTGCAGTCAAATGGGTCGTTACATGCTGAAATTTTTTGCAAATAGTATTCTGATCTGGAATTAAAACGTGATTTTCACCTTTTTCTGGTCCGAATCACTGAAAGTGTAAAACACAAAAGTTGCTCAGAATGATGTTTTATACAAAAAATTACAAGACGTAAGCTGAAAATGAAAAACAAAGGTTGTAGACTATAAAAACCAACTGGACCCGTTTTGACCCAAAGGTAGCCATGACTTAAGAATCCTTATAGAATTTTGACCTCTTGAGGCCGAGACACAGCCAAGGCTATTGACTCAAGGCCTTTTAGTCGATACATAACCATGGCTATGGCCTTGGTTGTTGTCTCAAAGTGTGAGCCTAGCCGCACGGCTAGCTTGGGTTCGATAACCCAAAACTTATTATAGAGAAATGACATCTTATTTGACATCATTGGACTTTAATAAACTTAACCATCCTCATATCTTTTGCCTAGTTTCTTAATTGATTCTTACATGTTTATTTGCCTTGTATGCTTGTGCTATATGTTTTATGCTTTGGCGTGCGTTTGTCTGAGTCTATGACTTTATACCACCACACGAATAAAATACTAAACTTTTTACAAACATTGATACAAATATTCCACAAAAACTAAAACGCTCCATCTTTTGAAACTCATACGTATCGATTGCTTTCCGCGTATATAATATATATATATATATATATATATATATATATATATATATATAGGTTGCTCGTAGGATTCTTGCGGTTTATTCTTCACTACTTCACTTTGATCGTTCAATTTGCTATCGGTGAGTTCATAGCCTCGCCTTTACTCATTTTGATGTTTTATAAACTTCGCGAGGGGGATACATGCTAGTTTTACAAACTGAATACAAGTAGTTTTTGATATGCTTGACCCGATTACATGATTATAGTTATTGAGTAATCTTTTGCCATTTAAAGTCCCTAATTTCATGAACCGTTAATTCCGTAGGAAACGCTAGTATTATGAATATGCATATTTGGCTTGACAAGCCTGTCCGGATGAGTCGCGCTCATATTGAAACGGGTAGCATAATATTTAGAAGATCTTGGTAAAATTGGCAAACTTACCTCTTGAGGGGCATTATTAAATCATTGTTAAGGTTCAGTGCCATGAGCTCGATGCTATAATCTTATTTCCCGACTTGTATTCGTTACATGTCAATTTATGAATAATGCTTGTATTCAACTTATTACTTATTAAACTCTATGAATTCACTCAACTTTATGTTGACTTTTTAGCATGTTTTATCTCAGGTCCGTAGATGTTTAATGCTTGGATGGGCGTGCAAGGACATGGATGGATGGACACGTGTTATTTCACACTTGATGGAACTTTTAATAACTCAAAAACTTATGTTGTGTTTAAATTATGCGTCTTTTGGATCTTGTCTTGGTTAAAACTTTGTGGACCTAACTTCATTAAACTCTGATTATATCAAATGTGAACTTTGTTCAAAAACATCTTTAATTGTTTCGATGTTTCCTATGACTTGTACTATGTGACTAATAGATAACACCCCATGTTGTATTCCGATGCATTTCTAAAATGGGGGTGTTATAGATTGGTATCAGAGCACATGTTATAGTGAACTAGGTCATTTTCTTTTAAAAACCTAGACTATAACCATTCATTTTTTTCAAAAGTCATGAGTTCCATCATCTTGTCCGATATCCATGTGCGCCTACTTCCTAAATTTCCTATTACTCCATTGAGTATATATCTTTATTATCTTATACTAAGGATAATTATAGAAGCACTATAATTATTTCTTAACTCGTCCGATAATCCGCGAAAGTATCACTTCTTATATATGTAACCTTTTGTGCACTAAACTTCCTTGGTGTATTTTATGCTATTCATGAGCATTGTGAATTTCCATCCGGAAATTTATACACATCTTCAAGTTATATCAGACATTGTATGTGATTACAATGGTCTCTCTTATTTATCAGACATTGTAGGTGATTACAATGGTCTCTCTTATTTATCAGACATTGTATGTGATTACAATGGTCTCTCTTATTTCTCAGACATTGTTTGTGATTACGATGGTCTCTAAACTCTTTCAAAATCGTATATGTTGCTTCGTAATCCATCGTTTTGAACTCTTCCAGTTGATGGGAGTATGACTTTAAATTTGTTACCTCGGATCGTGCCGTCTTTTGACACTTACCTTTGAAACGTGATTGACTAACGTCTCATTCTTTTTCTCGTTACTTCTTATGATTTTGAAGAATAGCATTTGGTGTTGTTTTTATTGTGTTTAGTGTCGGCAATATATAAGTAGGATGATTTATAATCATCTTATTGAAATGGATTGGGACGCCTCTTCATTTGAATAAGAAAATTATAAACCGCCGAACCATAAGTTTATAATTCCTTACTTACATGGATTGGGACGCCTCTTTATGTAAGTGACTAATTATAAATGAGTGGGCTTATGTGTATCCGCCATAGCGTGCGTACGAATCATTATTTGGGCTACGAACTCCTCTCGACTCGTAATTTGTTATGTGGATTTTTTCAAATTTATATCGACCACCGCGAGCTTGATAAGCTAATAGTAATGTACTATTATCCGCTTCCAAGAATTGAGGACTTATTAGAATTCTTCAATCCATTCACTCTTGTTCATTGAACATATTTGATGCTTTGGCTTTTGATCATTCAACTTCCGTTGGAAACCTCGACGATGACTTGTCCATATCGTCATCTCTTCACAATTAAACCATTCAGCGATTAAGACGAATTGAGCGCCGGGACGTCGCTCTCTTAAGGGGTACATGTGTAAGTACGATAAGTGTGACATTTCGAAATTTCATGTCATTAATTTTCCTATTTTAATTACCTAACTATTCTATTTTTAAATAATTAACTTCGTCGGAAGTTATCCGCGTACGTCATGACACGTACAATTAATTCAACCGACACCTAACAATACTCAGTATAATTATTTTTAATACATTTTGGTCCCTTACAATCCTATTTTAAAATTTATAATTTACATTTTTTAATTTTAGGTAAACCTTGCACCTTTTACATTTTACGCATTTTAAATCTCCGATTTTAGGTTTTAACTACGTTCAAACCCTCCAATGAACACACCACTCATTTATACTATTAATATAAGTTATATTCATAAGATTTAACATTTTTATAAGCTTTATATTTTTACGTTGCCCAGTTTTAAGTTTTGAGAATTAAGGGCTTAATATTAGTAATTACCGGGACCAAACTATACACTATAAGCCTAAATTTATCAAAATAAATATACCTCTTCTTCTTTTCTTGTTTATATCGACACAGACAATACCTTTATTTTCTCTCCTTCTTCTTGTTCAACTTCTGCCACAACCACACCAACATCACCATCAATTTTTCCACTATCATCTCATCAATTGATAACAAAATCATCTCCATAACATTCTCTTGAAGATCCTTGCAAAAGATGGTGATTTGAATCAAAGATCTGAAGAGTTTCTTGGTCATTTTAATCAAACCCTAAAAAGATTGTTAATGATTTTTTTCACTTCTTGTAAGTAAATAACATCATCTCCTCTAGATCTTTGCTCATGCAAATGAGTTTTTATTATTCAATTATTTTTGGGCTTTACTTCAGTGAGTAAGCCTTCATGATGTTAAACATGTTATACTTGATTCATTACGGGCATTGGTTAAGGGTGATTGTGATTTGGAAGTGTTTATGATGAATTAAAGCTAGGAATAATGGACTGTTTTGAGACCAGTAGGTAAACGGGGCTAGTTCTCCAAATTTTTGGCCTGGAGCCTATGAACAAATTACATGGGTGGTTAGATAAAGTCTTAGGCTTGATGTGGCGAATTGGATGGATTATCAACTCCTCCGAATGAGGAAGTTATGGCCATTTTACGATTGCTAGTCAAATCTGGAACATTGTTTGGAAATAGAGATAAACTCCAGGTAAATACTATAGAATGTAGGATAAGAAAGATAATCTCAGTAGTATACATCTTAATCTAACTTCTCAAAGTGGATTCACTTTAATAGCTATCACGGTTTGGGAAATACATCAAAATTAGTGTTTGGTATGAAAACTTAAGACTGCTGCAGACCACTAGTATAAATGGAATCAATTGTACCAATAAGTAGACCTTAGACGTAAACTAAAAATATGTAGTTGTAGATCAATGTCTTGTGGTCATTTCTCCGGGTGGCGAATCCCGTGACGACACCCGATGATTAAACTATGAATTTTATGGTAAAAAATGTCAGATTCTGTATGTTGTTAGCATTCGGGGCAAAAATCAAGTTTTATGCCATAACTTTTTGAAAAGTAAATATGTAGCCTGTACTAGACAAATAGAGCTATCACCTCCAATGGGCCTGACCTTCATAGGACTTGTAGATTTCAAATGACGACCGATTTGGTAAGACGTAAAACTCAGTCACATTTGTCTTTAGGACAGACCTGTAAAGAAAATTTATAAAAAGTTGTTAGACCTGCAAATTTTTTAGTAAACTTATTTTTACAGTATACTAGGAACTTAAAGGAAACTAGAGATATAAAGAACATAATTTTTTGACTTACGGTTTGCAAGTAGTGATTTTTGGAAGTCGGGGATAGTTTTCAGCCGCTAATAAAAACTAGGGAAATGTGAGGGGTAAACAACTTGGGAACTACTATTTTTGAAAACCATGACTATATGACTTGTGAAAACCCTTAGTACAATGCCTTGGCTGTATGAATCAAGTATAATAATGTGCATTCATTCTCTTATTCAATTAGCATTCACTTAGACACGTTTCTTGTTATAGGTCCTTTCTAGTTTCGCTTGGGTTCTTCGGAGTTGATTCTGAATCATGATACCATCACAGTATCTTGTTCATCACCTCCCTCCTCTCGATAAATTGTAAGTCGACTGATACAATCGACTTTATTAATTTCTTGTTATTCTAAATTCTATTTATTTAATTTTCGTGGATATGAAACGGGATTAAAATCGATTTTGGTATGTTATTCGTGTGGTATAAGAACTAATAAGTGTGATGTTGATTGTTTAAATGATATGGGATGGTTATTTTGGATGCGAGTCAAGTATGGAACCCGTTTGGGTTACGGGTCGAGACCCAAGAGGGCCACGGCTCGGAGTTGATTTATTGTTCTCGGTATGGAAATCAACCCATAGGGGTTGTGGTTATTGCTTATTTGTGTGGTTCATTTTGTAACTCATAGTTTATGTTTAGCTTATTCGTTCAACTCTTAATGCTCAATGTTTAATTTGTTAATTAGATTATAGATCGTTAGAGTTTAATATGCGCACTTGTTTGTTTAGCTTAAGTGAGTTTATGGCTATTTGATGTTGGTAATAGGTTCGGTTTAATGACAAACCCAAGAGGGTTGTGTTGTTTATGTGGCATCGGTACATAATCATCCAAGAGGGTGTTAGTCTCGTTTAGTTGTTTCCTTATTATGTTGTGTCGACATGGGCGTGTTTATTTGCTAAATTTTCTGCATGAAATGGGGTGCGTCTAGTGTGTTTGGCTGCTGCGATAACAGCCCAAAAGGGGGTGTTTGTTGGCTACTAAAACAGCCCCATTCGAGGGTGTTTGTTGGCTTAATATTCTGCACTTAATGTGGGTCAATACATGCTAAAAATCTGCACTTAAATGGGTCGTTACATGCTTAATTTTCTGCAGTCAAATGGGTCATTACACGCTGAAATTTTCAGCAAATAGTATTCTGATCTGGAATTAAAACGCGTTTTTCACCAGTTTCTGGTCCGAATCACTGGAAGTGTAAAACACAAAAGTTGCTCAGAATGATGTTTTATACAAAAACTCGCGAGACGTAAGCTGAAAATGAAAAACAAAGGCTGTAGACTATAAAAACCAACTGGACCCGTTTTGACCCAAAGGTAGCCATGACTTAAGAATCCTTATAGCATTTTGACCTCTTGAGGCCGAGACACAGCCAAGGCTATTGACTCAAGGCCTTTTAGTCGAGACATAACCATGGCTATGGCCTTGGTTGTTGTCTCAAAGTGTGAGTCTAGCCGCACGGCTAGTTTGGGTTCGATAACCCGAAACTTATTATAGAGAATTGACATCTTATTTGACATCGTTGGACTTTAATAAACTTAACCATCCTCATATCTTTTGCTTAGTTGCTTAATTGATTCTTACATGTTTATTTTCCTTCTATGCTTGTGCTATATGTTTTATGCTTTGGCGTGCGTTTGTCTGAGTCTAGGACTTTATACCACCAAACGAATAAAATACTAAACTTCTTACAAACATTGATACAAATATTCCACGAAAACTAAAACGCTCCATCTTTTGAAACTCATACGTATCGATTACTTTCCGCATATATATATATATATATATATATATATATATATATATATATATATATATATATATATATATATATAGAATCCGGATCGGTTGAGAAGGTTTTTAGATTGAGAAGATTGAGAAGAGATCTTGACCCTTTATTTCATCAAACCTTGTGAGGGTAAGATTGGAAATTTATATTTTTTATTAAAATGATTTTTTGATTCATTTAATATATTAATAGCATGATTCTAGAAAAATCCCTGCAAATCAGTTTCTTTTCAACCTGTGGAGATTAGAACGTATCAAAAACAAAATCTCCATATTTCAAATCAAGAACGTATCACAAAAACAACCTCCATACGTGTTCTTCTTCATAAATAATCTATCCTTAACATACTTAAATAGTTACCATGTCCGACGTTCAATCTGAAAATGATGCAACAATTATGATAACCGATGATATTGAGGCGAACCAAGAGGTTTCTTGTAAGTTTTTAGTTAATTATTATTTCTTATTGTAGCTTTTCATTTAATATGATGTATTTTTTTATACAACATTCTAAAAAAAGTGGACAAAGGCGCATCATTTTTTTAATATGATGATGTATGACGATGATATTGAGGTGAACCACTTTTCCCATTGAGAAGACTTTTAATACAACATTCTAAAAAAAGTGGACAAAGGCGCATCATCATATTAAATGAAAAGTATTTTTTTAAGCTTACCAGATAGTTGCTGTTGTATGAATAATGATGTTTTTGAATCATGATGTATGAAAGTATTTGTGAATATATCTTGTTAGTGCATCTGTTTTTTAATCAAGTATTTTTGAATCAGATATATCTTGTTAGTGCATCTGTTTTTGAATCATGTTATGACTTTGTTTTTGAATCATGTTGTATCAAACTTGTTTGTGAATCAGATATATCTTGTATGAAAGTTCCATTACCAGTTGTTTAAGCTTGTTTGTGAATCAATTGTTTAAGCTTGTTTGTGAATTATATATTAGTTGCTGGTGTGTGCTGCAAGTATGAAAATTATATATTTATTTTTGAATCATGTTATAACTTTGTTTTTGAATCATGTTGTTAGTGCATCTGTTTTTTAATCATGATATATGAAAGTATTTGTGAATCAGATATATCTTGTTAGTGCATCTGTTTTTTAATCATGTTATGAAAGTATTCTGATGACATTTGCATGTATGACGATGATATTGAGGCGAACCACTTTTCCCATTGAGAAGACTTTTAATACAACATTCTAAAAAAAGTGGACAAAGGCGCATCATCATATTAAATGAAAAGCTACAATATGATGATGTATTTGTTTAAGCTTACCAGATAGTTGCTGTTGTATGAATCATGGTGTTTTTGAATCATGATGTATGAAAGTATTTGTGAATATATCTTGTTAGTGCATCTGTTTTTGAATCAAGTATTTGTGAATCAGATATATCTTGTTAGTGCATCTGTTTTTGAATCATGTTATGACTTTGTTTTTGAATCATTTGTATCAAACTTGTTTGTGAATCAGATATATCTTGTATGAAAGTTCCATTACCAGTTGTTTAAGCTTGTTTGTGAATCAATTGTTTAAGCTTGTTTGTGAATTATATATTAGTTGCTGGTGTGTGCTGCAAGTATGAAAATTATATATTTATTTTTGAATCATGTTATAACTTTGTTTTTGAATCATGTTGTTAGTGCATCTGTTTTTTAATCATGATGTATGAAAGTATTTGTGAATATATCTTGTTAGTGCATCTGTTTTTGAATCAAGTATTTGTGAATCAGATATATCTTGTTAGTGCATCTGTTTTTGAATCATGTTATGACTTTGTTTTTGAATCATGTTGTATCAAACTTGTTTGTGAATCAGATATATCTTGTTTGTGAATCAAGTATGAAAATTATATATTTGTTTTTGAATCATGTTGCATCAAACTTTCCATTGCCAGATGTTGAAGCTTGTTTGTGAATCATACTTTTGAATCATGTTGTACATGTTTGCATGGCCAACAAATATTTTTTAATCATGTTGTATGAAACCTGATATATTTACGAATCTTTGTTTGTGAATAATATCTTGTTTGTGAATCAATGATCAGTTATATCTTATGTCATTAAAATAAAAGATTCGATGTTCGTTACAAGTATTCGATAATTTAGTTTTTTATATTATGCATCATTAACTTGAATCATTTTTAACAGATAATGAAAGCGTTCTAGAGACTCAATCAATTGGCAATGTGCGTGTTACTCCAAGAGGGTCTAGATATTGGACGCCAGTTGTTTCTGATAATGAAAATCCGGTGGAAAACATGTTGTTTGATTCATTGGATCAAGCTTTTGAATTCTACAGCAATTATGCCAGAAAAAGTGGATTTGAACCTCGTAAGTCATCAGAAAATAAAGGTAAGCACGGAGTGATTACAAGAAAATATTTCGTGTGTAGTAAGGAAGGTCAAAACCCAAAGACATATGCTAATACTTTGATAGAACCAAGTGGAAAACGTGTAACCACATCAAAACGAACCGGTTGTGAAGCCCGCATTATTTTAAAATTGAATCGTAAAAAGGAGAAGTATGAAGTTGTTGAATTTGAGGAAGAGCATAACCACAGTATGGTTCATAAGGATGATTCACATTTTCTCAATTCTCAAAGACAACTTAATTTTTGTCAAAAACAAACTTTAATGGACGTAGGGAACTTAAATATGGGTCCGCGTAAAGGGTTCAAGTTTTTGAAACAGGCCCGCGGTAGCTTTGACAAAGTTGGTGCCACTGAAACTGATTCTAAAAATTATAAAAGGGACATAGATTTATTTATCGGGGAGGGGGATGCCCATATGGCGATTGAGAAGTTGGAGAAAAAAAAAGAGTTGTTGCCAGACTTTACATTTGAATTTATGCAAGGGGAGGATAAAAAGTTGAGTGGGTTATTTTGGGCTGACGAGACTGCAAAACGTAATTACATTGCGTTTGGCGATATTGTGGGATTTGATGCTACTTTTCGCACTAACAAGTAAGACATTTGTTCCCAATTATTTTATGTTTCATAAAATTAATTTCCTTGTTGTAATCGACTTATAAGTATCATATGTTTGATTTGGTACAGGTATTTTATGATCTTTGTTCCGTTTACTGGAATCGATAACCATAAACGATGTGTAACATTAGGTGCCGATTTGCTATCTAATGAAACTGTAGAATCATATGAGTGGCTGCTTCAATCTTTTAAGAAAACAATGTCCCATGAACCTAAATTATTGGTAACCGACCAAGATCCATCAATTAAAATAGCAATTCCAAAAGTTTTCACAACCGCAAAGCAACGGTTGTGCATGTGGCATATTACAGACAAGTTTGGAGACAAGGTCTAATTCACATTATATTCGTATGATTCAAAAATAATTTTACCCTTACTCTCTTTTGTTTTGTGATTCATGTTACAGTTGGGTTCAACATTAATGAATTCCGAGTTTTTACAACGTATTAATGGTATTGTTTGGAGCAAAACATTGACGCCGGAGCAGTTTGAGCTTAAGTGGGCTTCACTTATGAATGAGTATGACCAGCAAGAACACAAATGGCTATCTGATATGTACAATATCCGTGACAAATGGATACCTGCTTATTTTCGTGACTTACCGTTGGCTGGACTTATGCAAACGACATCTCGTTGTGAAGGAGAAAATTATTTCTTTGGGCTTTTAACGAACACTGATTTATATCTTGTTGAGTTCATCAACCACTTTGATACTGCTATGGATGCCCAAAGAAACATCCAAAGAAACAATGATCATGATTCACGGTACAAGGTACCTCAACTCAGAACAAGTTTTATTTTCGAGAAAGAAGCGGCTGAAATCTTTACGGCTGCAACTTTTAAGGTTATTCAATCCCAAATTTTGAAATCAATGCTATTTTGCATGTCGTATAATGTGATTGACATTGAAGGGGGTAAGAGATACTTTATTAGGGATGTCGATGACGATGTCAAGTTTCAAGGTCAATTTGACGTAATGTTTTAGAATTCTTACTGTTTTTCAAGATTCAATTATTATGCATTTACTGTTTTATGCATTTACTATTTTAGAATTCTTTATTAGGGATGACGATGTCAAGATTCGATTATTATGCATTTACTGTTTTTGAATTCTTACTTTTTTTCAGGTTGATTTTATTAGGTCAGAGGTTATTCTTACGTGCACTTGTAAGCTTTTTGAGTTGGAGGGGTTTTTGTGTCGCCATTGTTTCTATGTCCTACGTATGCGCAAGATTAAAGAGTATCCGAAACGATACATTCTAAGGCGCTGGACAAAGGACGTGGTTCCCCCTCCATCTTATGGGAGCAGTTTTAGCCGACATGACATTTCTGAAAACAAAGAAGAGATTCAAACACTTATACGCGAGTCAGTTTTTTTCCTTGAATCAGCTGTTGATCGTCTGGTGAATGATCCTTCTAAGCTAGCACTCTTTCGAGATAAGCAAAAAGAGCTTATGGAACAAGTATTTATTGATATGCCATATCAACTTCCAATGAAGAATAACGAAGTTATCGCGACAATACTTGGTGTAACACAACCACAAACGGAGGAACGTATCATTGGTAATCCAAATATATGCGGTAATAAAGGGGGAATACGAGGTAAGAAAAGGTTGATCAGTTTAAAAGACCAGGCAATTGCCAAATCTCAAAAACCAAATGGGAGGCGATGCAACTACTGTGAAGAATATGTGACAGATCATGATAGTCGTAATTGTCCGAAGAAGAAGGAAGATCAACTGAAGGAACTTGAAGCACAAAAACAAAAAGGAAGAAAATGAGGAAAGTGCATCATCTAGTTCAACATAATAAATTGTTTTTTAAATTGTTTTTTATCAATCTTGTTTGTTAATCTGAATCAGTAGCGTTATGACTATTTCTTAAGGTACCGATGTTTTTTTTACACGTTGTATACATTAATAAGTTGTTGAATCACAATATTAATACTTCTAAATGAATGGGATGTGTTTGTTATTCTGAATCAGTCCTTTAATAGGTCATTTTGGGATGTGTTTTAAATGAATGGGATGTCGTGCTTCACATATCTTTTGTGATTCAAGTTTTAAATTAGTAGAAACTGATGGTTTACATCATCTTTATCAGTACACGTCTAAACAGCCCCTTAAATGGGTCGTTTTGGGATGTGTTATAAATGAACAGGTCGTGGTGCCTCACTTATCTTTTATGATTCAAGTTTTAAATTAGTATAAATTGATGGTTTACATCAGTTTTATAAGTAAACGTAAAAGCAGCACCTTAATGGGTCATTTTGGGATGTGTTATTAATGAATGGGTCGTGGTGCTTCACTTCTCATTAGAGGCTGCTGAAAATGAGGTATATCAGACATTATTTTTGATGACTTTGTGTTCTCTGAACTCTGAAGTGATCATGAGCCTTACAGTCCATTTAGTTGGCTTTTCTGTATGAAATAACTTGTTTGGATATTTTTAAAAAAAAGTGTGCATATATTAACTTATAATGCTTACCATAGTGGAACAAAGAATAAGCATTTTGTTTTATCTAATATATATTAGGTGTGGATGTTGGCTCGTATGTGCCAACTGGAGAACAAAATTGTAGCTGTTGGAGAACCTTCTTATCGGTAATTTCCTCAATTTTTTTTCTTTTTTCCCCTTCTTTTTATTTGGTTTCCTCAAACCAAAAGCAGTTCATGAAATGGGCTTTTCCTTTATATCTTTTTGAAGTGCACGGAGAAGCAGAGTTAAAAGGGTGCGTGAAGGATTGGAAAGTTCATTGAAATCACGAATTGAACTAATTGAAAGCTATGCAAGAGTATATTCTAGACCACAAAATCTTGGATATAAGAAAGCTTTAATAAGCTATTGAATAATGTGTCACTAGTTTATGCATGCCTGTTTTGCTCCTCTTTACAGATTTCCTCAATGATCGAAATCGAGGTGGAAATGGACTCTGATGTTCTTGCTGTTGAAGTAGCTAGCAACGCGGTGTGCTGACATTTTTTTATACTTCTCTCCTATTGACAGCTAACGCTATTGATGGAAACGATGAATTTTTCCCAGTTGCATTTGCTATAGTAGACGTTGAGGATGCCACAAAGGGCACATAAATTATAAAGAGTGGCCAAGTAAACAAATTCTAGAATGCTATCCATTTGCATAAATTAAGTAGAACCCTGAGATCGAACCAACTTCCAGATATTCACCCATTCTACCATGCTCTTAGCAGCACCAGCAAAGAATGCATGTGATGATCCCAACCGTTCCTTCACAGCAACAGCAATCTCCACCACACAATCCTCTGCTGTCACGGCTGACTCAGACAACTTCAATGTCTCAAAAAACGGGACCACGTTCTCCATAAGCTTCACAACTTCCACAAAGTAAACCAGTTCATACATTGTATGCACAAAAACCATCAAACAGTCACACAATTTCTTAATGATTGAGTTCATGCCCAATGATTCAATATTTTCACGCTTTTATAATCAATCATAATCAAACAAAATTCCATAATATTATAACATCAAGTTCCTTTAATCATTATTCTAGGCACCATCCATTAAAAAAAAAATCCTAAGAATTTGAACTAAAAAACATGAGTTTGTGAATCAGGTTTTAAAATCAACAAATCATTCTACCCAAAACTAGCCACACGTGATTCTCCTACCACCAACCCATGTTGGTTCAAGATATTTTTTTCTTCTTTTGTAAGTTTATCAAATACGTCCACTTTCCTCATCAACGCTTCTTTGTGTTTGTTGATATCTGCTAGAAGAATTTTTGTTGCATATTTTCTTCTAAGCTCATTCAACTGCTCTTGTTGACCAGCCCCCTCTGGAGGTAAACCATCTTCCATTTTGTTTAAGCCTTTGTATATCTCCATATGCCTCATCAAGAATACCCCACAATCGACACAGTTGTATCTAGTTTGCCAGCTAAACTCTAATCGGACTGGCTTAACTCTCCCAATGGCAACAGCTTTGTGATGATTTATTTTACTCAAGTATCCAGCAAACTTACTAATCTGTTCATTATCGAGCATACATGTTAACAAATAAATCATTTGATTCAGCTATTCCTTTTTTATGATTCATATGTATTCTTAACCAAACAATGTGTACACTTACCAATTTCTCAGGCAATTTTTTGTATCCCGGACAAATTGCCAAGTTGTCAATAACATGAACCTCATCCTTCATCAAGTTGAACGTGATGTAGTAGAAGTGGCCGGATTGGACAATTGGGAAACAAACCTGTTAAAAACATGAGTGATTACAGCACAACATATTATGAATCATTAAAAAATTAAACATGTATGTGCATCATTTCCATACCAACTCGATGTTCTTCAATTTATCATGGTTGTAAAGCTTCAAACAAGCCGTCAAGTTTGTGTTAAATAAATCGCACTTACGAGCATTCGACATTTTTTTATCCATCATGGCCTCACCCTATTAATTATACAAACAACATGTTACCAATTCAAGATGATAAAAAAAATGATTAGTCATTTACTGCTAATCCACCTATATTTAGAATATTTCATTAACGCAATGAATGAGTATAGCTACCATGATGTCAGAATGTACAAAGACCCTCGAAGGTGCACTAGTGGATCGTCTTTTTTCCAAATCGTTTTGAATTGCTACCCATATATCAACCACACTAGCATGAATTTTTGAGCCAGGCATTAGGCTTTCCATGATACCCTTGTATCCAATCAATTTCCCATGTGCTTCAAATATTATTTCACTATCAATAGAAAGTGTTACTATTATTGTTCCACCAATCATTAAAAAAAAATGTATTTATTAAAATACTTACTTTTCATCTTCGGTACATGCAAATAACCAATTCGAAACCTTTTTCTCATCTGAATGAAGTCGTCTTTTACAATCCACAATCCGATTTATGTAGGGTGATTTAAGTGAATTAGATATTTTTACTTCCCTTTTAGCCCTTATCTTTTCAAAAACTATTTCATTCAATGATCGAGGCCTAATACTTTTCATTGAAATTCCATCACCTGGTGGTTTTTGACCATCACCTTTATGATCAACTTTCTCAGGTTCACCATTCTTATGTGAATCTAGTGTGTTTTGAAATGGTTTAAACTTACTTGCATCCAATTTTCTAACAACGTCCTGAACCATTTCGGGAGTGAATTCACCTGTTTTAGTTTCTGAATCAATGTAAAACCCGAAAATCTAAAACATGCAAAATTACCAAAATACCCCTGAAACTTTAAAATTTAATTAAAGCTTAATTAAAGTTCCGAATTAATCCCGAATCTCTGGAAACGAACTACAAATCAAGCAAGATAATTTTGAGGCAAGCTCTAATTATTTTTACAAGTACAAAAATGTATTATTACACTAAAAAAACACTTGGGCCGAAATTTGTACATAAGTTATAATTTAATTAATTTAAAAACACTTAAAATACAAAATAATTATGGAAACTTACTAAATTCTGGAAACCTACTAAAAAATAAAGTCACTTATAATGGGAAGATAACTGAAAACCCCTTTCGTATTTCTGTTTTCTACTCCTTAGGTTCGAGGAGGGAGTGATTTGATTTCCTGTCAGTCTTTTCTATTTTGTGTGCTTGCATTGGAATAAGGTACGGATATTCTGCCCTTTTCAGTAAGGGGCCTTCGTTCTCTTGATTTATTTGATTCGTTTAAGATTTCCTGAACCGTTGCCATGTATCCCTTGTATTGTGAAACTTGATCTGTGTACTTACTCTTGGACCTTTTGTTTGAACCCTTGCCTTGATCTTTGATTTATACCTTGTTCTGAACCTTGCCATGAACCTTGATATGAACCCTGCCATAAAACCTTGACTTGAACTTTGATATTTTTGATATTATAACTGGACGAGAAAATCTTTTTAATTAATTATGAAAATGTTTCAAGAAACTATTTTGAAGACGATTTTTATAGAAACCTTTTGAAAAGACCTTCTTTATGGAAACCGTTTAAAAGTTATTTTATGGAGACCAGTACTTAAGGATTATTTTGACATCTATAAAATGGCCTTTTAATAGTAAACTTTTAAAGTGAACTTTATTGTGAACCTTTGAACCTCCTGATATTGACCTCCTGACATTGACCTCCTGATATTGAACCTCTGATATTGAACCTCCTGATATTGAACCCTCTGATATGAACCTTCTGACTTGATACTTGACACCTGACACTTAATACTTGATATCTGATACTTGACACCTGACACTTGATACTTGACATCTGATACTTGACACCTGACACTTAATACTTGATATCTGATACTTGACACCTGACACTTGATACTTGACACCTGATACTTGACACCTGACACTTGATACTTGATACTTAACCTTGACCCATAGTTTGATATTACGAGCCACCCACCAGGCATGAGGTGTTCATGTCCTTGTCATTGATGCACCGATGACTTGACTCTAGGGTAGGAGAGAGATGTCCTATCCCGTCCCTGACTTGATTATATGGTGTGTATTGGTAGACTCTGGCCACCTGGGGCGTATGGATGCATCCTAGACTTGTCTCTGTTTTCTGTATATGATATATGACTTGTTATCTCTGGTGACTGATGGTGTATGCGATACACGTCTTTTACAACCCCTGGGAGCTCATGACTCCAACCCTGCGAGGTAGCTCCTCACCTTGTTATATCTGATACATGAGGACACCCCTCATATTATCTGGTTACTTGAGAGGCATCCCCTCTGGATTTCTGATATGGCTACATGTTTATGATATCTCTGATTTCTGGGCTCGTAGTGGATTTCTGTTACCCTTATACTTTACCTGTACTACTTACCTGCTAAACCCTTGACATGTTTGTATGACCTTGATATCACTTATCTTTCATTACTGTTACATTATACTTGTACCTTAACTCTGACCGGTTCGTATTTCTTTTCTTATTCTTTATTCTATATTATTGCTTGTTTCTGTTATATCCGTTCACTGAGCTCTCGTAGCTCAGCCGCATTTCTTTTCCTGCGGCAGGTACATTTAAGCTAGGAGCTGGGTTTAGCTTGGGATGAGAGCAACTTGTGTGAAGTTTAGACCTTGTCATTCTAGTGTGACCATTTGGATATTATTGCTGTTATGCCATTGTTTGGGCATTTTGGATTCTGTTTCGTACTTCATTAGTCTTGTTGACTTATTTTTCCTTTGGATTTTTATTATTAAGGCTTCCGCTATTTTATTTCTTGAATGCTTGTATCTGATATGAAACCATGTATTTGTGACATCTTTGCCCTTGTCGGGTTGGGGTGTTACAATTTATGGTATCAGAGCCAAGTTTCAGAAAACCCTTAGAGCTTAGGCTTGACCTGTGAGGATTGGGTAGACATTAGGTTTCCGCACGCGCACTCTCTTTTCCTATTATGCTCTATCATCTTTCCTTGATTCTGCTCTGTCATATTTTCCTGTTCTGCTCTGTCATTCTTCATGTTCTGTTCTGTCATATTTCCTTGATCGTCGGCTTAATTCGGAATTTACGGATCCGTCAGCATGTTGCGATGCAGCTCGCAACATCGAGATTTTCATGAGGGCGTTGGTTACAAACGAGACCGTGATGGCGACAAGGTGCAGCAACAGATTCAGAGTCGGGACGTCAAGGAGTATTCGGGCAGGAGCTACGATCAGAAGAAATCAGATTCGAGGGGCCGAGATTCGAGGTCAGTTTCTAAGCAGGATGGTGATCGTCAGGAGCGCAGCATCAACCAAACGGTAGAGGAGAGATTATTCTTCTAGAGGCTATCAGCAAGATCGGGCTACTGGATCAAACTCGCAGAGGAGATCATCTGAGTACTCTACTTCCTTACCTGTTTGTGGTTCTAGTGGGAAAAACCATACTGGAGCTTGTCGTACGACGTCTGGTGCTTGTTTCCGATATGGTTCTTCTGAGCATCAAGTGAGAAATTTTCCTAAGCAATCTACGTCAGCACGTGAGAAATTCCTTGATCCTCCTCCCCCTGTTCCTCATACTGGTCGTGTCTTTATGCTTTCTGGTGACGGGACTGATCGCGCGTCTGGTATATCTTTGTTCTGTTTTCCATCCTGTTTCATTTCTGATTCCTTGCAAATTTCGAGGACGAAATTTTTTTTTAAGAGGGGAAGAGTTGTAAAACGCGAAAATCTAAAACATGCAAAATTACCAAAATACCCCTGAAACTTTAAAATTTAATTAAAGCTTAATTAAAGTTCCGAATTAATCCCGAATCTCTGGAAACGAACTACAAATCAAGCAAGATAATTTTGAGGCAAGCTCTAATTATTTTTACAAGTACAAAAATGTATTATTACACTAAAAAAACACTTGGGCCGAAATTTGTACATAAGTTATAATTTAATTAATTTAAAAACACTTAAAATACAAAATAAATTAGGAAATCATTCAAATTAAGGGAAGATTGATTTTTTCCAGGTTTATACCGATTCTTTAGCCATAATACCCTCCCCATACTCAATCTATATCATTCATGTAGCCTCCCATGATTTTCTCCTTGATTTAACCCTAAAAACCTTAGCCGACAAACACAAAAATACACACACATTCAATCCGAATTTTCTGCAGCCAAGAAACATTTTTCTAGAGTTCATTCTAGTGCTAGGAAGACTAGAAAAATAGCCATTCGATTTATAAGGGCCTGGTCTAGGTGGTGTCGAATTTTTCCTCCTTTATTCCATACGATAGGTATAATTCGTGATCCTTGATTCCATACGTTCTAAAATTAATCCAATATTTTTCTTATGATCTTTATAACATATAAGACTCAGGAAAATTATATGAATCAAATCATGCACAGTTTTTAAGTCATTTTGAATTTTATGGGTTTAAACACACGTAAATTCCAAAATATGTGTTACAAATTTTCTGGGTGCTATGGCTATTTTATTTAGACCTAATATGATGTACATGACCTGGGAAAAATGATAGATCGAATTATGGTAGCCTAAATCATGTCGTGGCAATTTTGATGTCTAAAACGTACGTAAAAATGCAATATATGTTAAACGATTTTTCTGGGCATGCTAATTATTTTTCGTGGGTTCCTTATAAGTCATATGATCTGGAAAAAATATGAGTTTGATTTTTGGAAGCCTAGATTTAACGTGGTGAATTATTGTTATAACCGAATTTCATGAAAATAAAGAAAACAAATAAAATGGAAATCGGGGTTACTAGGGTTAGGGTTCTTTGACATGAATCTGATCTTTAATGATGTTTTAAGGATGAATTAATGATGGTGCAATGATTGGTAAATAGTAGGGTTTGTATTTGATTCTAAAATGTGTTATCCGATTTAAAGTAAAAAGTATAAGGACCTGTTTTGCCAACTTTGAAACTTCTGGGATATTTTTGTAAGATCATATACATTTGTAATAATGTGGGAAAAATATAACTTTGGGGTCCTAAATGTAAATATTGCAATATAATGAACTAATGGCATATTAGGGTTACGATTTGAAATTAATTAAAAGTGAGGGACCAAAAGTGTAAATCTGAAATCTTGAAGTAGTTTTGAGTTAATACTGATATAAAAAGGTTTTTTTTGTAATTTTGAGGATTTATGGGCTAATTATGTAATTGTTATGAATTATGACTTAATATATATGTTTTGTAAACTTAAAGGACTAAATATATAAATTTTGAATTCTGAGGGGTCTAATCTGTAATGTACTAACTTCTGATGATATATTCTGTAATTATAAAATATAATATGCTTGGTTGGTAATTATGGATATTGTAGGGTTTAATTTGTAAAATATGTAATTATAAGGTTGGTTTTGTAAATTATGTAACTGTAGGGGTGTAATCTGTAAATTGTGAAACTTAAGGGAATAAAATGTAATTCTGAATAAAATGAGTGTATAATTCTGTAACTTAAAGTAATTTTCACTAATGACCTTGGAAATTAATGAAGTTACATTTAAAACCCTAAACATTGTATAATTGTCATAATTAACCCTAAACTTCTGTAACTTGATAAAATGTACTGTATTCCATAATAATCTTTGAATAAAGGTTCAACCTAATCTGAAATGATAATATCTGTTAATTCTGGAAACCTGATAATTATGGAAACTTACTAAATTCTGGAAACCTACTAAAAATAGAAGTTACTTATAATGGGAAGATAACTGAAAACCCCTTTCGTATTTCTGTCTTCTACTCCTTAGGTTCGAGGAGGGAGTGATTTGATTTCCTGTCAGTCTTTTCTATTTTGTGTGCTTGCATTGGAATAAGGTACGGATATTCTGCCCTTTTCAGTAAGGGGCCTTCGTTCTCTTGATTTATTTGATTCGTTTAAGATTTCCTGAACCATTGCTATGTATCCCTTGTATTGTGAACCTTGATCTGTGTACTTACTCTTGGACCTTTTGTTTGAACCCTTGCCTTGATCTTTGATTTATACCTTGTTCTGAACCTTGCCATGAACCTTGATATGAACCCTGCCATAAAACCTTGACTTGAACCTTGATATTTTTGATATTATAACTGGACGAGAAAATCTTTTTAATTAATTAGGAAAATGTTTCAAGAAACTATTTTGAAGACGATTTTTATAGAAACCTTTTGAAAAGACCTTCTTTATGGAAACCATTTAAAAGTTATTTTATGGAGACCAGTACTTAAGGATTATTTTGACATCTATAAAATGGCCTTTTAATAGTAAACTTTTAAAGTGAACTTTATTGTGAACCTTTGAACCTCCTGATATTGACCTCCTGACATTGACCTCCTGATATTGAACCTCTGATATTGAACCTCCTGATATTGAACCCTCTGATATGAACCTTCTGACTTGATACTTGACACCTGACACTTAATACTTGACACCTGACACTTAATACTTGATATCTGATACTTGACACCTGACACTTAATACTTGATACCTGATACTTGGCACCTGACACTTGATACTTGACACCTGATACTTGACACCTGACACTTGATACTTGATACTTAACCTTGACCCACAGTTTGATATTACGAGCCACCCACCAGGCATGAGGTGTTCATGTCCTTGTCATTGATGCACCGATGACTTGACTCTAGGGTAGGAGAGAGATGTCCTATCCCGTCCCTGACTTGATTATATGGTGTGTATTGGTAGACTCTGGCCACCTGGGGCGTATGGATGCATCCTAGACTTGTCTCTGTTTTCTGTATATGATATATGACTTGTTATCTCTGGTGACTGATGGTGTGTGCGATACACGTCTTTCACAACCCCTGGGAGCTCATGACTCCAACCCTGCGAGGTAGCCCCTCACCCTGTTATATCTGATACATGAGGACACCCCTCATATTATCTGGTTACTTGAGAGGCATCCCCTCTGGATTTCTGATATGGCTACATGTTTATGATATCTCTGATTTCTGGGCTCGTAGTGGATTTCTGTTACCCTTATACTTTACCTGTACTACTTACCTGCTAAACCCTTGACATGTTTGTATGACCTTGATATCACTTATCTTTCATTACTGTTACATTATACTTGTACCTTGACTCTGACCGGTTCGTATTTCTTTTCTTATTCTTTATTCTATATTATTGCTTGTTTCTGTTATATCCGTTCACTGAGCTCTCGTAGCTCAGCCGCATTTCTTTTCCTGCGGCAGGTACATTTAAGCTAGGAGCTGGGTTTAGCTTGGGATGAGAGCAACCTGTGTGAAGTTTAGACCTTGTCATTCTAGTGTGACCATTTGGATATTATTGCTGTTATGCCATTGTTTGGGCATTTTGGATTCTGTTTCGTACTTCATTAGTCTTGTTGACTTATTTTTCCTTTGGATTTTTATTATTAAGGCTTCCGCTATTTTATTTCTTGAATGCTTGTATCTGATATGAAACCATGTATTTGTGACATCTTTGCCCTTGTCGGGTTGGGGTGTTACAATTTATGGTATTAGAGCCATGTTTCAGAAAACCCTTAGAGCTTAGGCTTGACCTGTGAGGATTGGGTAGACATTAGGTTTTCGCACGCGCACTCTCTTTTCCTGTTATGCTCTGTCATCTTTCCTTGATTCTACTCTATCATATTTTCCTGTTCTGCTCTGTCATTCTTCATGTTCTGTTCTGTCATATTTTCTTGATCGTCGGCTTAATTCGGAGTTTGCGGATCCGTCAGCATGTTGCGATGCAGCTCGCAACATCGAGATTTTCATGAGGGCGTTGGTTACAAACGAGACCGTGATGGCGACAAGGTGCAGCAACAGATTCAGAGTCGGGACGTCAAGGAGTATTCGGGCAGGAGCTACGATCAGAAGAAATCAGATTCGAGGGGCCGAGATTCGAGGTCAGTTTCTAAGCAGGATGGTGATCGTCAGGAGCGCAGCGTCAACCAAACGGCAGCGGAGAGATTATTCTTCTAGAGGCTATCAGCAAGATCGGGCTACTGGATCAAACTCGCAGAGGAGATCATCTGAGTACTCTACTTCCTTACCTGTTTGTGGTTCTATCGGGAAAAACCATACTGGAGTTTGTCGTACGACGTCTGGTGCTTGTTTCCGATATAGTTCTTCTGAGCATCAAGTGAGAAATTGTCCTAAGCAATCTACGTCAGCACGTGAGAAATTCCTTGATACTCCTCCCCCTGTTCCTCATACTGGTCGTGTCTTTATGCTTTCTGGTGACCGGACTGATCGTGCGTCTGGTATGTCTTTGTTCTGTTTTCCATCCTGTTTCATTTCTGATTCCTTGCAAATTTCGAGGACGAAATTTTTTTTTAAGAGGGGAAGAGTTGTAAAACCCGAAAATCTAAAACATGCAAAATTACCAAAATACCCCTGAAACTTTAAAATTTAATTAAAGCTTAATTAAAGTTTTGAATTAATCCCGAATCTCTGGAAACGAACTACAAATCACGCAAGATAATTTTGAGGCAAGCTCTAATTATTTTTACAAGTACAAAAATGTATTATTACACTAAAAAAACACTTGGGCCGAAATTTGTACATAAGTTATAATTTAATTAATTTAAAAACACTTAAAATACAAAATAAATTAGGAAATCATTCAAATTAAGGGAAGATTGATTTTTTCCAGGTTTATACCGATTCTTTAGCCATAATACCCTCCCCATACTCAGTCTATATCATTCATGTAGCCTCCCATGATTTTCTCCTTGATTTAACCCTAAAAACCTTAGCCGACAAACACAAAAATACACACACATTCAATCCGAATTTTCTGCAGCCAAGAAACATTTTTCTGGAGTTCATTCTAGTGCTAGGAAGACTAGAAAAATAGCCATTCGATTTATAAGGGCCTGGTCTAGGTGGTGTCGAATTTTTCCTCCTTTATTCCATACGATAGGTATAATTCGTGATCCTTGATTCCATACGTTCTAAAATTAATCCAATATTTTTCTTATGATCTTTATAACATATAAGACTCAGGAAAATTATATGAATCGAATCATGCATAGTTTTTAAGTCGTTTTGAATTTTATGGGTTTAAACACACGTAAATTCCAAAATATGTGTTACGAATTTTCTGGGTGCTATGGCTATTTTATTTAGACCTAATATGATGTACATGACCTGGGAAAAATGATAGATCGAATTATGGTAGCCTAAATCATGTCGTGGCAATTTTGATGTCTAAAACGTACGTAAAAATGCAATATATGTTAAACGATTTTTCTGGGCATGCTAATTATTTTTCGTGGGTTCCTTATAAGTCATATGATCTGGGAAAAATATGAGTTTGATTTTTGGAAGCCTAGATTTAACGTGGTGAATTATTGTTATAACCGGATTTCATGAAAATAAAGAAAACAAATAAAATGGAAATCGGGGTTACTAGGGTTAGGGTTCTTTGACATGAATCTGATCTTTAATGATGTTTTAAGGATGAATTAATGATGGTGCAATGATTGGTAAATAGTAGGGTTTGTAATTGATTCTAAAAAGTGTTATCCGATTTAAAGTAAAAAGTATAAGGACCTGTTTTGCCAACTTTGAAACTTCTGGGATATTTTTGTAAGATCATATACATCTGTAAGAATGTGGGAAAAATATAACTTTGGGGTCCTAAGTGTAAATATTGCAATATAATGAATTAATGGCATATTAGGGTTTCGATTTGAAATAAATTAAAAGTGAGGGACCAAAAGTGTAAATCTGAAATATTGAGGTTGTTTTGAGTTAATACTGATATAAAAAGGTTGTTGTGTAATTTTGAGGATTTATGGGCTAATTATGTAATTGTTATGAATTATGACTTAATATATATGTTTTGTAAACTTAAAGGACTAAATATGTAAATTCTGAATTCTGAGGGGTCTAATCTGTAATGTACTAACTTCTGATGATATATTCTGTAATTATGAAATATAATATGCTTGGTTGGTAATTATGGATATTGTAGGGTTTAATTTGTAAAATATGTAATTATAAGGTTGGTTTTGTAAATTATGTAACTAAAGGGGTGTAATCTGTAAATTGTGAAACTTAAGGGAATAAAATGTAATTCTGAATAAAATGAGTGTATAATTCTGTAACTTAAAGTAATTTTCACTAATGACCTTGGAAATTAATGAAGTTACATTTAAAACCCTAAACATTGTATAATTGTCATAATTAACCCTAAACTTCTGTAACTTGATAAAATGTACTGTATTCCATAATAATCTTTGAATAAAGGTTCAACCTAATCTGAAATGATAATATCTGTTAATTCTGGAAACCTGATAATTATGGAAACTTACTAAATTCTGGAAACCTACTAAAAATAGAAGTTACTTATAATGGGAAGATAACTGAAAACCCCTTTCGTATTTCTGTTTTCTACTCCTTAGGTTCGAGGAGGGAGTGATTTGATTTCCTGTCAGTCTTTTCTATTTTGTGTGCTTGCATTGGAATAAGGTACTGATATTCTGCCCTTTTCAGTAAGGGGCCTTCGTTCTCTTGATTTATTTGATTCGTTTAAGATTTCCTGAACCGTTGCTATGTATCCCTTGTATTGTGAAACTTGATCTGTGTACTTACTCTTGGACCTTTTGTTTGAACCCTTGCCTTGATCTTTGATTTATACCTTGTTCTGAACCTTGCCATGAACCTTGATATGAACCCTGCCATAAAACCTTGACTTGAACCTTGATATTTTTGATATTATAACTGGACGAGAAAATCTTTTTAATTAATTATGAAAATGTTTCAAGAAACTATTTTGAAGACGATTTTTATAGAAACCTTTTGAAAAGACCTTCTTTATGGAAACCGTTTAAAAGTTATTTTATGGAGACCAGTACTTAAGGATTATTTTGACATCTATAAAATGGCCTTTTAATAGTAAACTTTTAAAGTGAACTTTATTGTGAACCTTTAAACCTCCTGATATTGACCTCCTGACATTGACCTCCTGATATTGAACCTCTGATATTGAACCTCCTGATATTGAACCCTCTGATATGAACCTTCTGACTTGATACTTGACACCTGACACTTAATACTTGACACCTGACACTTAATACTTGATATCTGATACTTGACACCTGACACTTAATACTTGATATCTGATACTTGACACCTGACACTTGATACTTGACACCTGATACTTGACACCTGACACTTGATACTTGATACTTAACCTTGACCCACAGTTTGATATTACGAGCCACCCACCAGGCATGAGGTGTTCATGTCCTTGTCATTGATGCACCGATGACTTGACTCTAGGGTAGGAGAGAGATGTCCTATCCCGTCCCTGACTTGATTATATGGTGTGTATTGGTAGACTCTGGCCACCTGGGGCGTGTGGATGCATCCTAGACTTGTCTCTATTTTCTGTATATGATATATGACTTGTTATCTCTGGTGACTGATGGTGTGTGCGATACACGTCTTTCACAACCCCTGGGAGCTCATGACTCCAACCCTGCGAGGTAGCTCCTCACCTTGTTATATCTGATACATGAGGACACCCCTCATATTATCTGGTTACTTGAGAGGCATCCCCTCTGGATTTCTGATATGGCTACATGTTTATGATATCTCTGATTTCTGGGCTCGTAGTGGATTTCTGTTACCCTTATACTTTACCTGTACTACTTACCTGCTAAACCCTTGACATGTTTGCATGACCTTGATATCACTTATCTTTCATTACTGTTACATTATACTTGTACCTTGACTCTGACCGGTTCGTATTTCTCTTCTTATTCTTTATTCTATATTATTGCTTGTTTCTGTTATATCCGTTCACTGAGCTCTCGTAGCTCAGCCGCATTTCTTTTCCTGCGGCAGGTACATTTAAGCTAGGAGCTGGGTTTAGCTTGGGATGAGAGCAACTTGTGTGAAGTTTAGACCTTGTCATTCTAGTGTGACCATTTGGATATTATTTCTGTTATGCCATTGTTTGGGCATTTTGGATTCTGTTTCGTACTTCATTAGTCTTGTTGACTTATTTTTCCTTTGGATTTTTATTATTAAGGCTTCCGCTATTTTATTTCTTGAATGCTTGTATCTGATATGAAACCATGTATTTGTGACATCTTTGCCCTTGTCGGGTTGGGGTGTTAGTTTCTCAATCAATATCATGCACACAAACATTACCATTGTTCTCTTCATCTCCATCTTCTGGAAAACGAATGCTTATTGGTTGCAACCCTTTATATTTGCACTCTCCTTCCTTCATTGACGCTTTAGCTATTGATGATTCAACTATCTTATCAAATATTACATGGTCAGTAAGAGTTTGAGTGATAATGCCTGGAACTTCAACATTTGAATCATTCAGATTTTCTTTGTTTGCATTATCATCTTGCTGAAACATAAAATCATGTGAGTTTCCTGAAGAAGATACACCAAACAGTACATCATACTGTTTTGCCAATGTGAGGAGATCCTTATTATTCGGGAACAAATCAAGTCCCTTGCAAATGTTATCATTTATTAATGCCTTTGCATTTGCAATGACTGAAAAGTTCCTATTCACCTCATTCACAATATCCTGCATTGTTTTTATTTGATAAAATATTATTACGTCATTAAACATCCATAATGATTCATGATATAATTGAAATAATATTACCTCGAGACTCGTCTCTTCATCACCACAATCATTTGGCTCTTCATTACCACAATCATTTGGCTCTTCATTACCCCAATCATCATCTTCAAACATATCACGATATTCTTGCGTAGAATAATCATTGTGCTCGTCGTAGTACCCATCACGGTATGTATTCTCATTTTCAATCATAACTATCATGTCAGATTTAGATTCATGTATCCTTTCCTTACATGTCCCAATGGAAGGTTCAGTCATGGTAATTCCAACAGCTACAACAGGGGTATCTACTCTCTTTTCTGGTACTTCATGATGTTTAGCTTCAACATATCCAACGTCATCCACAAATAGAACGTTAGGTGCAAATGCCACTTTTCCGAACCCACCCTTTTTAACTTCTTTACTTTGCCTATCTTTTAGCTGTTTTGTTGTCCAACCATTCATGCTCGGAATGATTCCACAAACTGAATCTTCACCATTTAACATTGTAGACTTCATGTAAAATACCTGCGTCGTTGTTAAAAACAATTGCAAACAATAATGATTTAGACAAATGAAACTACATCATATAGTCTCAAATAAATTAATGGTTCAATGAATCGATCATACCACTAAGAACAACAATGGACCGGTATAGAAGTTCGACGGGTCCAACCTGTTCCATGCCTTTGTACTTTCATTCAAGCAATCTAAAGTGTAAGTACACCAATCAAGGTTATCAATAACCGTATCTGCTTCAATGTTTGCTAGAAATTTTTGGTTTACCGGTCCATTACTAATACTCTCAATCATTACTATAACAAACAACACAAGGAAGTTCAACTAAAACATTCTTCCTCCTTCTTTATCTTCTAACATTTTCGGTATCACATCACTTACCTTTATTCTACCATTTTGTTTGATGACAAATTGTCTCTTCCACTCTTCAATAACGTTGTCAAGCTTTTTAGATTTCTTAAAACTTTTAATCGGCACTTCTCCCATCGGAACCCCATAGACATCATGAATCACCTCCCTCGTTATCAACAATGACCTGCCATTAATATTTAAGCTACTATTTTCAGGGTCATAATTGGTTAATAGCCAATACCCAAGTTTTTTTGGAAGCTTTTCAATTTTTAGAGACAACACATGTTCGAATCCCATATTTTTGGCCCTTTCCCGTTGCGCATTTGTGAATTTTTTTATCGAATCAATTAAACATTTTGGTGGATGCCGCCTATTCACAGGTAGATATGTTTTCCCTTTCTTTCCATACTTTTTTGCACTATCTCTAACATTATCACATTTCTGCTTCTTCTTCGATTCATTTTTATACCCACTCGCTTTCCTTTTAGGGCTTATCAAATTAGGTCGTGTTGGCGACTTCACAAAATCATCATCTGAATCACTAAGATACTGATGTTTTCCTGAACTCGTGAATGTTGCTATGCCCTTCACAACTTTTTCTGCATACATCCATAATAAGTATCAAATTTACGAATACCAACATGTAAAGGAACATTTTGGGATGCGTTATAAAAGATGTTAGGTATGTACAACATGATTCAAAAGTATGATTCACAAATAAGCTTGAACATCTGGCAATGGAAAGTTTGATGCAACATGATTCAAAAACAAATATAATTTTCATACTTGATTCAAAAACAAATATATAATTTTCAAATAAGACCAATCGAGTTATACTTTGAATTAAAAAACAAATATCTGGTAAGACCAATCGAGATATTTAACTAATTGATTCACAAACAAGCTTAAACAACTGGTAATGGAACTTTCATACAAGATATATCTGATTCACAAACAAGTTTGATACAACATGATTCAAAAACAAAGTCATAACATGATTCAAAAACAGATGCACTAGCAAGATATATCTGATTCACAAATACTAGATTCAAAAACAGATGCACTAACAAGATATATTCACAAATACTTTCATACATCATGATTCAAAAACACCATGATTCATACAACAACAACTATCTGGTAAGCTTAAACAAATACATCATCATATTGTAGCTTTTCATTTAATATGATGATGCGCCTTTGTCCACTTTTTTTAGAATGTTGTATTAAAAGTCTTCTCAATGGGAAAAGTGGTTCGCCTCAATATCATCGTCATACATGCAAATGTCATCAGAATACTTTCATAACATGATTCAAAAAAAAAGTCATAACATTATTCAAAAACAGATGCACTAACAAGATATATCTGATTCACAAATACTAGATTCAAAAACAGATGCACTAACAAGATATATTCACAAATACTTTCATACATCATGATTCAAAAACACCATGATTCATACAACAACAACTATCTTGTAAGCTTAAACAAATATATAATTTTCAAATAAGACCAATCGAGTTATACTTTGAATTAAAAAACAGATATCTGGTAAGCTTAAACAACTAACCATTCACTTTATTTGGCGGACTTTGAATTAAAAAACAAATATCTGGTAAGCTTAAACAACTAACAAATCATAAATAAGAGTTATACATCTGTCCATGCAAACATGCATGTTTCATGCATCATTGACTAATAAACGGATCATTGATCATTGATTCATAAACCTTGGTTGATCTTGATACTAGAACTCATAACAAAGATTATATCATCTCAAACCTAAATAGCAAAAATTAACATGATTCAAAAGAAAATAAAAATTCTAACCTTTGTTAGTCCGAGTTTTCTGTAGTAGTTGTTTTGATTTTTTATTCATCCTCACAAAAAAATGATGCGAACTTTTGAGAAACTAAAATTTTACAGAAACTAAAATCACGATCTTAAAAAATTTTGTGATAATATTTGGTTATTGCCAAATTTAATTTTTTGGAAAGCAAAAATGTAGGGATATTTTGTTCTATAAATGCATTGATTCAATTACCTATTTACCCTTATCATTATTTTAATTAATTAATTAAATGATTCAAATTGGATGGCCTAGATCTCTTCTCAATCTTCTCTATCTAAAAGTCTTCTCAATGGAACCGGATTTATATATATATATATATATATATATATATATATATATATATATATATATATATATATATATATATATATATATATATATATATATATATATATAGGGGGCTTTATTTTCAGAACCCTCTTAAGTGCGGGAACTGCGAGAACCCACTTATGTACTACTAATAATACACAATGTACATCATTTAATGCTCCATAGCATTTTGTTATTTTTATTTAATTCAAAAGGGTATAATAGTAAAAGACATTTTCATATTATTTTTGTTTTTTTATAATTTCCGTTTTTTATGAATTTTAAAATTCGGATTTTTTTTTTTTTTTTTTTTTTTTTTTTTTTTTTTTTTTTCAAATTGGCAAAGGTGCATACATGTTTTGTTTTTTTTTTTTTTTTTTTTTCAAATAGCCAAGGTGCATATATGTTTTCAATTAGCTAAAGTGCATACATGTTTTTTCTCCAAATAGTCAAGGTGCATACATGTTTTTTTTAGCTAACACTTTTTTTTATGATCATTATTTTCTTTGAAAGTTTGAAACACATATTAAAGAACATAAATCATTATAAAAAGAAAAACAAGATTGATAGAATTAAATGTTAGATTTCACTTGATTACAAGTACAAAAATACATGCCATAATCATATATCTCAAAAAATCGCAAATTATCTTCATGTATATTCATTTTCATCCACTTCTCGGTCTTAAATGATATCATCTTCATCAATCAATCTGAAACAAACATGCACAAAAACAATTAAACCACAAATAAATAAGAAACGAAAATTAATCACAACTAGAATAACATGTATGTTCTATGAAAACAAAAATGTGTATTGAATAACATGTATGTTAATAACATGAAAAACAATCATGTTCAATGTAAAAACAATTATGTTCAATGAATAACATATATGTTTTGAACAAAATACATATGCACTATTTCTTAAAACACATATGCACGCCCCTAAAAACATAAACGTACGATTAAAACATATACACACTAGAAAACCATTGCCAAAAACATATATTGTTTTCATAAATGGTGTCATATATCCCCGATTAATGAACAAACGAGACCGCAAAAAGATTTAAACATTAAAATAAGGCGGATTCAATAAAATAAGCCGAAATAAGAGCTTATTTTAAACAATTAAAAAACAAGCGAGTTTATTTTAAACAATTAAAAAAGTTTCTAGGTATTTTTAAGAATTTACCTTTGGAAACTGTCAACCTGTTTGACGTCTCCTATAAACCAGTTTTATTATTTGTTTTACGTGTTTGCCCGAATCAACCCATTCACAAGTAAATCCTTTGAAAGTGACGCTTCTAGTTAAAGTAAATTATTATTACAAATATCAAACAAGGAAATATATAGAATTGCAGGTTTTAGTTTTTAACAATAAAAACAGAGTAAGTATTGCTTAAAAGGCTGGAAGGAAACAACAAAAGGCTCAACTGATTTGGCAAAGCCAAAAAGTAATGGCTAATGCTTATGTACTGTGCTAGAAAAGTAAAACGAAAAACATTGTGGCTTATTAAATTGTAAGAAGGGGAACAAAACACACATATCAGTATTTACCAACAAAAGGATAAAACCATAGGTATCGAAACAAGGTATCGAAACAGAGAAACTTACTCCAGGTTGGTGGACCGCGTCGTGGTACAGAAGATGATGACGACGGATCTGACGATGATGTTGATCCAGCATCTAAAAGTTCTGTTTTGTGTTTGATGCATACTTCACAGGAGTGGTGGTGGCACACCGTGGTGGCGGCGGCACCATGGAGGAGGTGGCGGCTCAGAAATGAGAGAGAGAGGGTGAATAACTGAATACAAATAAGGTCTAACCCTAATTGTTTAGTTTTTATAGGAAACGGTTTTTGGATCCTTTTTTTATGAAAGAATTAAATTCCCATTTTGCCCTTAATTCAATTTTTTTTTCTCAAATTAAGTTACATATATTTTCAAAAATGCCATTATGCATTGACATGATGTACATTATGTATTATTAGGAGTAAAGATAAGGTTCTCGCAGTTCCCGCACTTAAGAGGGTTATGAAAATAAAGTTTCACTATATATTATATATAGGTTGCTCGTAGGATTCTTGCGTTTTATTCTTCACTACTTCACTTTGATCGTTCACTTTGCTATCGGTGAGTTCATAGCCTCGCCTTTACTCATTTTGATGTTTTATAAACTTCGCGAGGGGGATACATGCTAGTTTTACAAACTGAATACAAGTAGTTTTTGGTATGCTTGACCCGATTACATGATTATAGTTATTGAGTAATCTTTTGCCATTCAAAGTCCCTAATTTCATGAACCGTTAATTCCGTAGGAAACACTAGTATTATGAATATGCATATTTGGCTTGACAAGCCTGTCTGGATGAGTCGCGCTCATATTGAAACGGGTAGCATAATATTTAGAAGATCTTGGTAAAATTGGCAAACTTACCTCTTGAGGGGCATTATTAAATCATTGTTAAGGTTCGGTGCCATGAGCTCGATGCTATAATCTTATTTCCCGACTTGTATTCGTTACATGTCAATTTATGAATAATGCTTGTATTCAACTTATTACTTATTAAACTCTATGAATTCACTCAACTTTATGTTGACTTTTTAGCATGTTTTATCTCAGGTCCGTAGATGTTTAATGCTTGGATGGGCGTGCAAGGACATGGATGGATGGACACGTGTTATTTCACACTTGATGGAACTTTTAATAACTCAAAAACTTATGTTGTGTTTAAATTATGTATCTTTTGGACTCTTGTCCTGGTTAAAACTTTTGGGACCTAACTTCGTTAAACTCTGATTGTATCAAATGTGAACTTTGTTTCAAAAACATCTTTAATTGTTTCGATGTTTCCTATGACTTGTACTATGTGACTAATAGATAACACCCCATGTTGTATTCCGCTGCGTTCCTAAAATGGGGGTGTTATATTTTGATTTTTAGTTGTTCTTGTGATCTTGTGTGTGAAGGTTTAGTAACTCTTGCAAAGTTCTTGGTTTATATTGATCATTCCATGGGTAAATTTGTAGATTCAAGGGTTATTTTGAAAGGGTTTTATTGGTGATTATTCTAAGGTTGATAAGGGTTTAAGGGCTGAGATTTTAAAGGTATTCAAAGTTCGTGCAAGGTTTATGCTAGAGTTTGGGAGTGTGTAGGTGGTAATAATCCTAATATATTCTGAGAATCGTGTTGAGATCACTTTCAGATTGAAGTATTTCGACCATATATGCCTCGGGTATCACGAAATCCTCAATTGGATAAGACAGGGAACAACACTTTGTTTCTAAGGCATGAGAAATTAAATCAATACACAGAAAGTTGTTATGCTTGTTATTTTATGAAAGAGATCAATTATGGTCTATATAACCGAACCGAAAGTTAGTTATATTCGGTTAAAAGCGGTTAAAATTGGTTGGCAGGAAGGGTCATGACTGTTGGGGAAAAGGTACGACTTTTAGTTGGGGGGGGGGGCGCGGCCCACTTGACCCCCGCTCTTTGTTCGTGACGACATCAAACTAGCTAAAACGAGTGTGCACTCTATACCTCCTAACTCGACTGTAAGCTAAACCTGATTAAGCCCTTGATATCAAGTAAATCACAATTACATAAAATATAAGTGATGATACTAAAATCACCAACAGTTTGTTGGGTTTTGTTTGATTGATATTGGAAGCTTAGGTTTGTGGTAAAATTAGGATTAGTGTTCTTGATTCTTTTATTTGTTCTTGTTCATCAACTATTGTAAGGAACCAAACACTCAAACTTTTCATTTCATCTATGTGATTACATGATTTCTCTATGTATTTTATATGCTCTATATGTTTATTATGCTTGATTATACTTGCTACATGCTCTAAATCACTAGAAATCACATAAGGACTAGACATGCAAAAGGGAATTCTGAGCTGGGGTAAAAACGGGAAAAATTATTTAGTAAGTGGACTTTGGACCTAAACTAAAAATATAGACTTAAATATCTATGTCTTGTGGTCATTTTGTCGGGTGGCGCATCTCGTGACAACACCCGATGATTAAAATAGAAAATAAATGGTAAAAGTTTTTGGAAACCGCACACTGAATTTCTATGGCCTTTTTCTCAAAAATTTTCTATAACACCACCTACTGAGGTATGAATGAAAGTTGTAGCTAATAACCTAACTTGAATTTTCCAAGTGGTTTGAGCATCATTGACTTGTAGAACTCTAGATATAATCAATTTAGTGGGACTGGAGTGATGTTGTTAAAATCAGAAATGAGTAGTTAAGGGTAAATTGGTAATTTCACTTGCAAACTTAGAAATCTAAGTTTGCATGTTAGAGGGTTGATTTTACATTGTCATTCAATTTAGTGTTTTTCGCACAACACTTTTTAATTCTTTGATTCTTATTAATAAAAGATTATACATTGAAAAGTTACATTTTGTGTTATAACCTAAATTGATTTAAACAAGGGTTTTATGTTAAACGACATTATTTGGGACAAACACCTTTTTTTAGTCTTGGACATGATTTATTACAATAGATATATTATTATAATTCAATCAACTGATGACAAAATATTCTTAGAGCAAGAAATATAGTCATGATTGAATAATAAAACTATTTTAAAGATATTATATATATATATATATATATATATATATATATATATATATATATATTATATATTTATAATAAACGAGTTCATAAAACCACAAAGATGAGATTTTAGAACTTGAAAAAAGTAAAGTATCACCATTAATAGATTAAGACGAGGAAAAAAGAAACGAGCTTGTTTGTTCCATGTCTCACAGATGGCGCCATGTTCATGTATCATGAGTGTGAAACGAGTATAAGTCGGGTAGTGGTGGCCGGATGCTCGGTTTCCCGTGTAGAATGGTAAGGACCCCGTGCGAAGGATGATATTCTTGTAGTCGGGGTAACACTAGCATCGACCGAGTACCTCCGTCTTACCTCTTAGGAGAGGGTGAAGAGAAGAGTTTATATGGTGGATGAGAATGGAGATGGTCTCCATGTGGTGGAGGAGCCTATGGAAGCTGTAAAGTGAAGTACGCGTGCTTTGTTGGAAGAGCTTATTCCAGCTTGTATATATAAGGGAAATTAGGGTGAGAGATGGGGTCCTTGTACATTTCCATAATATGGGCCATTATATGGATAATGGGCTTATTTGGCTAGGGACTTAATGTATGTAGTGAAATATACATACGTCATCAGATGAGAAGAAAACGAGCGGGGTAGCCCGTGCGTTGCTACGGAAGTGTTTTGCATGAATATATATATTGTTCGAGTTTGCGTTCTTGTTCAGGACAGGACAGTGTTTGTATAGAGCGTTTTAAAGAGAAGTTTGGGTCAAATGGCTAGCTAACAAAATAAAGTTGTACATGTTAGGATCGCTGTCAAAGGTTAACACATTCAACAACATATAAAGAAAGAGCACACACTTGAAAACAAAGATGATCCATGGCTGCAATTAAAAACAGGAAACACATCTCTTATCGAACAGGTAATCAATAGTGGTGTGTTTTCACATTAAAAGTTAATGGTTGACTGGACAGTTAACAAAAGTGAAAAAATACCATTTTTTCCCCTAATCCATTGATGGAGCAATGAACATGGAGGTCTCGAAAAGATCATCACAGCTGTCCTGTTTCTGCATAACCTCTGATTGTAAAGATGGGCTCGCTTTACTGTTATTCTTTTCCATCTCTTCTTCAATCATGATCTCCTGTGATCGGTAATCCCTCATTGTCAGTTAAAAGTGGACTTTTTCTTGACATGTTTTTTGTGCTATATTTGCAAAAAAAAAAAAAAAAAAAAAAAAAAAAAAAAAAAACCTATTCTATACAATACTGCACAGTTACTTTGCTAAAAAATATGACATGGGTCTTAGCTTGTATCATAATTCTTTATCTAAAAACTACAATTTAAATGATTAGCATATTATGTGCATAGGTTAACTTGTCTCAACAACTCCACCACTAAACTGCCTACATCGCGTAATCATGTAAGAAATATGAAAAAAAATGCAACTATGATACTACAAATTCATCAACTCATGCTTATCCAATTCTTACGGCTTTAGGCAACAGACGCATTGCACCAATTTTACTTTTATCTATAAGATTCTTATTTGATGAGTTTGAGACCCAAATTGACCCTTGACATTAAATGGGTCAAAAAAGTTGGCCTTAACTTATCCAGTTGTTCTATATCATTTCTACCAACTGAACACCGAAATACCTGCATGATCCATAGCTATCTCCCAGATGACGTTGCATTCTCTGCAAATCTGAACTGATGACCATCCATCTAAGATCACTAAGCATCATATCACATGACACTTCACAAACACTGCTATGTAATTCTACTAATGCAAAACCTATATACTCTGTATGATCCATAGCTATCTTTTTCTTTTGAACAGCGGAATGTTCCATAACTATCTTGAACATCACATATGCATTCTCTACAAATTTAATCACTAATAATTAATACTAACTGATGATCCATCTGGGCCATCTATAATCACTAAGCCTCATGCCTCTAATCTATAGAAGTTCAAGTTTAGCATTCCAAATTCATTCCAACGTTCCATACTTCGATACAAAGTTCTTCATCATTGTCAGTTAAAAGTGGACTTTTTCCTAAGATGTTTTTTGTGCTATATTTGCAACCAAAAAAAAAAAAAAAAAAAAATCATATTCTATACAATACTGCACAATCTTACTTTGCTAAAAAATATGACATGGGTCTTAGCTTGTTATCATAATTCTTTATCTAAAAACTACAATTTAAATGATTAGCATATTATGTGGAAAAATGCATCTATGATACTACAAATTCATTAACTCATGCCTATTATATAACTAAGTAACAATAATACCAGTTTATCAGCATTCCTTTCAAGTCAAGCCTTAAACACTTATGCTGTGTACATATAATAACCACTATTATCAAACAGGACAACCTAACTGGCTAAATGTCTATATATCCTATATGATAATCTAAAATCATTGAGCATCATACTTCTAAAATCTTGAAATTCTGAATTGCCATTCCATTTTCATCCAAGTTCCAATTTCAATACCAAGTTTCTCATCATTATCAGCTAAATTCATTTCCTTCTTATCGAAAAAAAGGGGATTTCTCATATTTAGAATCTTTCTGCGTGTGCTCCGTTTACTAAGTTTAAGCTTAGTAGTACTAAGTTTTACCCGGTAGTACAAATTTTTCCCAGCAGTATTAACCTAAATTATGTTAAAAACAATATTGCACTCAACTTTGAACTTAATAAAACCGATAGTTTCTTGTTCTTAGTCAGATTATTGACGAAATGGAAAAAAAAAGAAAAAAAAAAGCAGAGACATTTCTTAATATATTACCAGGATTTGCTTTCAACGAAATGAAGGCTTATTCCATTTCTGCTATTGCTTCTTTTTTGTCTCCAACATCATATAAGGTTAATGATCCGCCAACTATTGCATACTGTGATAGTGCAAAGTATTTGTATTCTCTTGCAACCTGGAAGTAGACAGTTAAGTTAATATCTTAATACTCATCAGAAAGTACAAATTTTCAAGTATAAGATTGAAATATGATTCTGGATTAGCTAAAATTAAACATACACGTACATCTCCCAGCTTTTACTAAATAACATAAAAGTAAAAACAAAAAAAAATTACCAGAAGGATCTGTAATTGCATTCGATAAAGCCAAAGTGGATGAACCTACTTTTCCGTTACTCATCATATCTTCTCCTAAAAGCAGCTTCACAAAACTTTCCTTCATCTGTTCCATGTCTACAAAGTAAAAAAAAAAAAAAAAAAAAAAAAAAAAAAAAAAAGAGAGAGTTATTTCACATGTAAATATCATATTCAAATGTAATAAAAAGTTAAATCCAATAAGCATAAAGGTAAAACAGTAAAAAGAAAAAACGTTTACGTGAACAATACTTAAGAAAGAGCTACTCCAAATATGTTTAGCAATTTGATCCTAACCCGTCTTTATTCTAGAGCAACATGATATACTATCTCTCTAATTTTCTATATCACATAATCACTTCCAAAATGCAATGCCGCGGCACGCCTCTTTGGGGGCCACAATATCTGTTTTAAAAAGGTTAATTGAAGGGGAGTTTGGGTAAAATCTTATTTTTGCAGCCTATCGCTTATAATACTTGCCGAAAATCGAGCAATGTAATAAGATTACAACTCTTCTAAACAACGATCTATTGAAAAGAGCATTACCTTCATACCATCAGTTGAGTCGACAGAAAGAGCCTAACCATAGAAGTTTGAAAGAAGGACATCGTAAGATTTGTCTTCCTGTCCGCTATTTTCAAATATGTTGAATTTAATTGTTAACACATCCTACAAAAACAAATTCAATACTAATATCAAAACCACATATTTTTGCAAGTTTGAAAATACATATACTACTATTATTAGTTCTCGATATTCATCAAACCAACAATGCAAAACAGTGGTGCTTTAGACAAATAGGTCATACAAAGTATTAAACCTTAAAACATATTCCAAGCAAAAAATAGTATTACAAAGTATAAAAAGTTCAAGTACTAACCACAGGGACGTTATTTTCCTGGTGTGATTGGTGAGATGAACTCCACACCTTCCGCTGGCATACAATATTGGCAACGTAAATTGCAGCGTTCTGTTAAGGATATTCTAAGATAGGTGTGTATTCTTCCAAATGAATCAACCAACATATTAGAAACGTGATCATCTTTTACTGCATCTTCTGGGATCTTTTCGGGCATAGTTGCATACATCTTTGACATTGAACCTTCCACATTGTTGCTGGTCAGAAGTTGGCCATGATATATTGCAAGTTGAAAATGGGATTTTATTTTAGACTTGACCTGTCTATTAAATGTATAAAAATCAACAATGTGAAACCTAGATAGAAATGGATACGCATAGATAATCTCCGATTTCAATATATCATGCTTCATAGGTTCATACAGTGTAGTTTCTACCACTTTTTAATATTGTGTTTTTAAGTGGTAAATAATTAGTTAATAGTGTAGTGTTTAGCCATAGTGAAACTGATCCGGGCCATCTGATTACAGAATTGGTTTTGTACAATCAACTTAGGAGTAGCTGCTACAAATTAATACTGTTGCATCCTATTTAGTTAGTTTCAAAATAAGCCACAAAAAGTATGCTTATGAAACATAAAGCCAAAACCAAATAAGTCATAAGCCGAGGCGAAACAATCAAACTTAATTATATAAGTTTAGCTCAAAAGTTAGAAGTTATGCAATTATGGAATCAATAGCAAAAACCTTTGTCAAAATTTATCCCACTTTGACTCCAACTACAATATTCAATTGTTTAAAACACATGAAATGGCTCTAAAACAATGCAATAAGCAGAAAAATGTACTGAAATAAGGAACGAAAATCAATATACAATCCCATACAATCCCTAATTTAGCATCAAATATGTCTATTAAATCACGTACTATTAAAAAGAAACTTAATACAAACTTACAGCAGTTGGATGACCCGATCAACATCGAACCCGTAACAATAAACCTCTCATCACTTCATCCTCTTCTTCTTAACTTCATTCCCAAGAGGTCTCAATCTGCATAACAAAGATTTCAATTAACCTTAATTAGAAACTACAAAAATCACAAACCAATTCAATTAACCCTAAAAATCAAACCACAAAGAATCATAACCCAATTCAGTTAACCCTAAAAATCAGCCATCAACTGATAATGCTTATAAAAAATACCTTCTTTATTTGAAGCTTATTAAGCCCAAGAAAATAGTCAGTAGTAATTTGAATAAACCCTAAACTATGCAGTTACAAATCAATAAGTAAAATATCTCAATACGCATATAGATATAAAGAAATGTGTGTAAAAAGTAATTTTACATATCCGGTCATTGTAGGCCATGGAACCTCACCAAAGGCCATGCGAGCAGCAAAAGTTCCATGATTGGTATCTCGTGAAGCGGCTTCAGCATGTTTTGATTATAAGACATAAGCTACCGAACATAGATACAACCTAAAAGAAAACTTACTTGAAGAACATGATCGATTTGTGCATCTTCATTGCTTGTTAACTTCGAGCATCAGTGAACCTTAGGATCTTTTCACTACTTCAGGATTTTTTGATGTCTCCGCTGCGTATAAACAAAAGCTACAAATCAATAAATTGCTGAGGCAATGCAAGGAAATGGAAGCTGACTTGAGCTGTAAAAAATAAAAAGCTTTGTAAAAAATAATCACTTACTTGTCACGCTTTATTTTTGGATCATCGTGATTCTTTCATGGTCCATGTCAGCAAATGTATAGCAATCCTCAGTTTCATCTACTACCAAATGTTGCAGCCGATTCAGAGTTTTGCACAAACAAACTTCAGAACTGAATCATAAAACAGATACATTTCATCTAGACTGAAGCATATTTATTTAAAAACTATGAAAAGTACTGACCTCCCATGGTTATTATCATCAAAAGAAGACTAAATATGTACACGGTGCACCTAACCCTAAATCTCAGTACTTGGTAACAAATCCGGCTCACCAAATGGAGACGCAGAAAAGTGTTGACACTCAAAATTCCATTTGTTCCTCATATCTTAAAAGAAACTCAAAACACCATTTTCATCACTAATCCTAAATCCCAAACACATCTAGATCAAAATCTCATCTTGGCTATAAATAACTACTGGTATGATCATACTGACACAAAAGCATGAAAACAAAATTGTTACACAAAAGTATGAAAAATGAAAACAATAAGAAGTCATAAAGATCACAAATTAGTACTATATTTTGCCATATATAATATAGAACATGGATCAATTCTCAATCTCTAATTTAAACAAATAAAGTAAGCATCTTTTTTCACTTAGGCATAAAAACAAACACTTGGTATGCATAGATACAAAACGTAGGAACTGACATAAACTAAACTTGGTATGCATAGATAAAAAATGACAGGCTGATATAAGGTGGACTAACATAAGCTAAACTTCTAATATTTCTCAATGCCAAATATGAAACTACCTTGAGTGGGAGCATTTTCAATAAGGGTCGGAGATCTTATCTTGGATTCAAATGAAGAACACATGAATTTGGGGCAGATTGAATTTAGTTAGGGTTTTGTGATTAAGAATCTTTGTGTGTTTACACTTGTTTATCATTGTGGTATCAGCTACTGGATTTGATGAGAGGGAAATGGTCTGGAATTTTCTAGGAGCAGCTGAGGAGAAGTATAGTGCGGATATGGATTTGGAATGGATAAAAAAGGAGATAAACGGGTGCTACAGTTGGATTAACAGTAGCCTCCTAATGTTGCAACCAATGGGGTGGCAGTACAACTCCTAGAAACATGGTTACTGTTATTAGCACTGTTATGCACAACTTTTTGAAGCGCCCCACCTCCTGGGGTTTAGATATATAGGATAACGAGATGGGTAGCCCGTGCGTTGCAACAGGAATGTTTTGAACGGTGTATTTATCAGTAGCATATTGTGTTGGGGACCAATTTAAAAACAGAATGCATGGTAAGTAGCAAGATAATCCACTATTTCGACAACAAAATTCATAATACAGTTTTGTTATAGAAAGAATTCCTGGCTCAAGGGAAGGTCCAAAAAGATATGCAAATGAAGCTCTTTACAGGTTTCAGCATCATATAATGTTGCATGCAGCCTGCAACAATAAGCAGCCAAAATGGAGGTCAATTATGTATAAAAAATAACACATATACAGAAATTAGAATAGGTGTTGCAATTGTCATCCCTACTTGTGTTACTAACATTGCTGTTGTTTCCTCATTATGTCTACCTGATATGGCAAATTCTATTGATTGGTTCTAGCTCAAAGGAATATATACATGGACCTATGTTGATGTTTATACTGATTAACTTATTTGCCCATTGTTGCTTTCCTTTAACTGCAACACTGGAAGTTAAGCTGCAACGAAACAAAGATTCATTATTGTATAGTATTTTTTGATACTGTAATTTATTGTTATTATAACCTGTTTATATTATAAGAAATCACAAATTTTTATTTAACCTATGTCGATTAACTAATGCTGTTGTCTAATACATACTGATACGCAAACAGATTGATGGAATGTAATTATTTAACCATACTATAGGTCCAAAAAAATCATCAATATCAGATATCTATTGTGTTAACCCATTTTTTTCTACGAAACAACTAATATAATAATAATCATGGTTGATATACGATAATACCTGCATTTTCAATATCTGGCTCAGCAGCAACATTACTTTCACATAGCAATATTGGGTATATCTGAGCTGGGTTGTTGTGAGCCTATGGATGCCTACATGGATATTCATTCTTCAGTTTCTGCAGCAAAATAAAAAGGAAATTATGGCTAAGAACCATTTAATCTACATTCTATTTGTTACAGAGTCGTTTCAAAACCTTTACTCCATATCCGTTCTGTTTGGTACATGTTTATGTTTTTCCTGGTAGTTGTGAGCGTATGGATGCCTACGTGGATATTCATTCTTCAGTTTCTGCAGCAAAATAAAAAGAAAATTACGGCTAAGAACCATTTAATCTACATTCCCTGCGTATGATTATGATTGACACAGCTTTTTGTTTGTTACAGAGTCGTTTCAAAACCTTGTTTTTGCAATCAAACAAACTAAAGCGCTAATGTTATATTACTTAGTAAAGCAACCTTTCGCGCTAGGCGCAATAGCTTCGGTTAGAGCAAAGCCCACACCATTCTCTCCGGTTTTCCATCTTTCTTCAATAATTGTCCCTTAGTGGTGATCAGGCATCACATGAATTGTTAGTATCAGCAATAAAAAAAACTACCAAATAGTCATCGTTTCTTATGTTTACGAATTCTTTTTTATCGAACGTCTTAACACGTATTTAGTAAAAGAAAAATTGGCACCAATGATTTGTAACACTAAGGTTTGTTACCTTCACAGTGGCATACGAAAGTTTAATAGAGAATATGGGCTTATGGCTCACCTCAGGTTCATCCATCTCTCAATCAAACTCACAGAGTACCTATAGAATTTTTGCCAAAATGCATAAACCAACATATAATAATGGAATAGCAATAAAACCAAAACAACATATAACCACATATACCTGGTGCAATGCTGTTGAAAGTAATTTTTTTTTTCCAGCGTTCAAGATTTCGGTCACTGGCTAGACCTTCCATAACTCGTGTCTATAGCTACTTATCGGCCACACGTGGCAGAAACAGTGTCTGTACACAACAACTACATTTGGGTAACTGATCATTGCCATCTGTGTATGGATGAAAAGAAGTATTAATATTGTTTGACATGAGTAACTAAAGTGGATATGACATCTTTGTCCTTTACAATACATGTCTTGTACCGCATCCGTAACACCCTTTCGGTAGTGTCTTGCAATCGCAATTTTGGGGCAACCTAACAGAAATGGACCAGGCCAACGGACGTTGGATGACGCAAATTTGACTCCATCGGTAAGGTTAGATAGAACGCACCTGCAAAACATGTTTCAGTTGGTATGGTTAGTGTTCGTATCTGCAACAATACATCAGAACAAAAGCGAAAGATATCTAACAAACCTTTGAACAGGAACATGGCGATAAACATACCCGGTATTCTTTGCTGTTCGCATATTCCTGATCTTGTACACAGCTTATCAGCATAAATCCGATTAGTTATCAACCAGAGTCAAACTATGAGGTAGACAGGCTTGATAAAAAAACAATTTGAGGGTGTTTAGGACTGCTTATTAACATATTGCGTTTTTATTTTGTGCTTTATAGATGTAAGGACTATTCTGGTGTTTACATGATAAGGATTGTTTTTTTTTTTATTTGATTCGGCTTATTATTTATAAGGCTACATTTTCCACTACCGCCCTTTCTTTCCTCCCCGCTATCCTCATATTGCTTCATTCTATATGATATAATAAACGTACTGCCTATAAATCTTAAAATAAGCCAAAAAAATTTGACCTTATGAAATATAAGGTGAATCAAATAAAATGAAGAAACCACACCAAAAAAAACAACATAGAACTTACTGGAATTGTAAAAAGCTAGTAAGCTCGGTTTTAGCGGCGCATCAACTTGATTTAATAAGCTCGGCGCTGTCACATCCCATGATTGCATTAACAAACCTTCCATCTTCTGTTAATTTAGCTTTTACTAAATGGAGTCTTTCCTTTGCCCCTTGTAGGTTGCATAAGTGACCTATTTTCGTGTCATTTCCTACAAATTTAAACCACAAAATAGGATAAGTCAAGTAGCATGTTCCTACAAATGTAAGAACAGTTAGAAAGGGAAAAAAAGTACATTTACCACATAGCTTTAAACTAATGTAACTTTTCAATAAAAAAAATTAAACCGTACCACAAATTTGCTAAAGGAACTTGCCAAACAGGAATGGCCATTCCAACTACAACTTGTGCTGCAGGTTGATTAATTTCAGCTGTTGAAAATAAGAGAGGGTGGATTTTAAAATTCAGACCCCAAAAATAATCAAAATTGAAGCAATTTAATTAGTGGTTTACCATGTTCACGTACGAATTGGGCACAATTTATTTAGTGCCTTACAATATTTTCTCTGTAGCTGCTTGCGTGCTTCAAGAGGGTGTAAGACTCAGTTACGCACTGCCTCTGAGCTTTCACATTTTCCATCAATGAGCAGTACAAAGTCTTCCTATATCAACCAAGAAAGAAAATAGTACTTGTATTAGAACAATGTTAAAGATAATCTTGTATCCAACAACTTAGCTTCGTTGCATTATGAATTTCCTTATTGTGAAAGTAGCATACCTGAATCAAATGGTGGATGTTTTAAGCTACATTTAAATAAGGTGTCAATTTGTAGCAAACTTCAGTGCATGAAACGGTACCTGCAATCATGAAACATAAACATAAGACTTCTATTATCTACCAATAAGAAAGTGAAAAAGAGTCGGTAATCTTATTACAATAACACCAAAAGAATTGCTAACTCTTTCAATGTGATAAATAAGACTTCTATTATATTCCATGTGAATATAACATTTACTCGACATACTCATTTTTACATGTTGACTACATTTACCGAGTAAACCACATTTAAGAAACTCTTAACATTAGGATAACAAACGACCGGCTTTTCTAGCCTCATTGACACAAAACACTTTTAGGGCATTTCCTAAGTGCATTCATTACAATATAAACCCAATAACACCATTGTCTTTTTTTCTATTTATGGTTTCAAAATCCTCAACTTACAATCCGCCCTATAGACTTTAAGTTGTATATGTACTGTTCATGTCTTGCTAAGCTTCACACAGCATGTCTTTAAATTACAACACTAAATATATATATAACCACCCCTACATTTCCATGACAATATTCTATACTAAAAATACAAAAGACGGTATTCAAACTAAACATACTCATATATCATAGAGACATAAACGCATCCAAATGATGCATATCGAATCTAATTAGTAAACTTACAGTGTTGCCACATTTCTCCAGCATAGTGTTGCCCCTTCTTGGTCGCATCAGTCGCCTTTTTCCCCCATTTTCCAAGCACATCCTTCACCGTATCAATCGTTTCTAAATAGCAAAAAGAACACACGCATAAAAACAAACACTAAATGTCAGTCCACCTTTGGCCTAATCAAACACATCATATGAAACATAAACTATCGATTCAAATAACCAATCAGCAACACTACATAACAAAAAATAAATTATGTGTTCGTAAAATCTAATATACGAACATGTACTACCTATTATCCATTCATTTATGTTAATTTGTTTGTTTGTTTTTGCTCCAGTACTATATCTATATTATACACTTTTGGTAAAACAGTTATACCTTTTTTATTTGGACCTAAACATTATTTATGCTTGTTGGTTTAGCATTTTACTAAATGTACAAAAGCTCATTCTCACTCTTGGTAGACAACTCCATTACCGGAGCAAGCAAACCATATCGATTAGATACCATTTATTATATGAAGTCTAAACTATCAGATCACTAACTAACATCAACACATAACAATTAAAAATTTAAAAACATATAATTCATATTTCATAAAAGAATTTATCAATTAAAATCAAATCAACCCTACCTTATAATCGCTTAAATCTTTCCTTTTCATTATCGGTATTCATAGCTTTAAGAAGAAAAAACAACGGGCAAACATACTTTACTAATTTGCAAAATTACTAAAAAAAATACCTGGTATTTGAGGGTTCGATTGATGATGATTTTTGAAGATGCAAGTGAATTAGATATTTGTAAACTTTACACATAAATCAACAATTAAATATAAATATAAACAGATGATTAATTATATATATCATAATCAATAAATAAGTCAAGAACTTACCATCGATCCATAATCGCGTTTGGTATAATCGACAGAGTGATATGGGATTTTCAGTGGTGGCGGGTCTTGGTTGTGTAGTACGGGATTTTCAGTGGTGGTGGTTTTGGTGGAGGTGGGAGGCCTCGGTTGTGATGGGTTTGTGAGTGGTAGTTGGCACCCTAAAATATAACAACAGATCATCAAATTCAAAATATAACTAAACTACAACAATAAACATCACTTAAGACAACAGATCATTAAGATAAAAGTTGGTTTGACTTACTTCTTCATCGGAAACGGAGATCTCGTTAGCTTTTTCATCGGCTTCTTGGCGGATGAATCAAACCATCTGAATTAGATGATGATGATAGTCTGAGATCGGTGGCTGTGTGAATGCTTTATTTTTAAGAGATGATGATGATTAGATGGAATGATTGTTTTTGGATTGCTGCTGCACTTTCTTGATCAGTTTTTATGAGGATGGTGTGTGTGGGAGGGAGAGGGTTCTAGAGTTATTAATGGGAGTGCAGTTTTTTAATTATTTATCATTAGTTAATTTGTTAAATAATGAACAGTTGTAATAACAGTGAAGTACAAAACTTAGAAGCGTGTTTACTGTTATTAACACTGTTTGGGACAACATTTTGATGCACCCAAGCTCCTGCCTTTTTTAGATATATAGATAACGAGCTGGGAAGCCCGCGCGTTGCCGCGGGAGTACGGTGCTAAAGGATTATAAACCCGCGCTTGTATCAATGTTGTATGAAACTTACATTATAAAACCATACTAATAATTGTTAATCTGTAACAAATCTTGCATAGTTAACACTGATAAGAAGACTTGAAACAATAGTATTGTAACTACACTTTATACGACATTGTGAAATAAGCATTATAATCCATCCCCATAAGATGGTTATAAGGTGTCATAATAACAACTTTTCTCATGATAAATAGCCAGAGAACATGTTTGTACTTCAGCAGCCAAGGGATTAGCAGTGCTTGCAGCAACACTGGAACCTCCGAATCTACTTATGCAGAGAACCTGTGGCGAAAGAATATATATCACAATTTGTTGATAATGAATCAAAATTTATCAAACATAATGGTTTTATATAAGTCCATATTCTAGGTAGCTTAGACAAAGTACGCTGACTCGCTTAGGTCGAGTTTATATGAATTGGGTCACGTTGGTCAAACATGTTAATAGGTCTTAATTCTTTATTCCAAATTTTGTAGCATTAGTGTGTAATAATATTCGTTTTCTTAATAGATTACACAAACTTCAAATTTTGCATAATGAAAATGGTAAACAATACTAAAAGAAGAGCAAATACCTCATAAGAAGTGTCATCTTGTATTTAAGTGAAATAACACGTATTGATCATTATGAAACATGCCATCATCATCCTGAACATGTAAAAACCTGAACATGTAAGAACCAAACTTCAGCCCAATATCACAACCAACAGTAATAATAATAATTCTGAACATTGTAGTTTGGTTTGCAATACCAGCTTTGATACCGGCTGCAATCACAACACAAAGAGATAGCTTTCAGAGTTTTACGAAGACTCACCAAATCACTCCTTTTCTAATGAGTACACAGCATCAATTTTTTTTTGTATAAACCATAGACCCTAACAGATAAGGTTTAGAATAATCAAATATGAAGTTTACTTAATAATGTTTGAAGCATGTACTGATAATCCAAAGAGCAAAAACATAATTTTTTTTGTGACTTTAGTATGCCAAAAATTACCTGCAAAACACAAATCCAAATGGCCCTTTAGCAATCCGATGATTTCAAGCCCATGAACTTCTATTCAACCGACATTTAAAATTGGGTACGTTTAAAATGTGATTTAATTAGAATGTAAACCAAGGTCAAAATTTATATGAGTCACACACAGTGTTTGTGACTGTTTCCACCCATACCAAGGTTATGTTCAGTGGCGTGCTCATAGATCTGTAACTTTAATATTCACTTTGTTAACTGATCTATTTAATCAATTGAATTTTACACAATTCTCGCACACCTAAAGATGATTCAGATCTGTAACAACCTGAGACACAATGTTTATATACCCAGTTAACTTGATACTGTTTCATTAATACAAACTAACTCAATCCCACCCCAAGGTCAGCGTCTTTTTATACCGAGCAAGCCCACCCATACCCGGCACAGATCTGTAAAGTTGGCACCAATTCCAACAACTGATTTACTTAATAAACTCAACTTCACACAATTTTGTGAAGTCGAAACCTATTTCGACAATCGAGCAGTAAAATCAAGTAAATTTTTATATAATTCTCAGACAATGCAAACAGAGAGTTAACCCAATACTAACTAACATCTAACAAATCTATAAACTAAGTAACCCATCATTTTACACCTAAACACACAGTGAATTTCAGACATACAGACAGAGAGAGAGAGATCTAGACTGACCAAAAGTGAAAGAGTATCCATTAGCAGACATCAACTATTTATCAGCCATGATAATCCCAACAGAGTTTATCACATTCATCGGCCATGTGATGCGTGGGTTTTGCAACCTTACAACAGGTTTTACCTCTCGAGGGATCTCAAGAGGCTTACAACCCCACCAGGCAGTGTACCTGACCGATGTAGTATAGTGTAGTGGTAAGTACGGGGGATTGATCGTTCTCCACAGGGAATAGTGTTCGTTAGGTGTGAAAGACTACTCTAATTAGGTCTAAGGATTGAGGAAGATTCTTTTTATGTTTTTATATTTTTATGAAAGCAAGTAAAATCTCGGGTTTGAAGGAGTGGGCGGAATTAGTTGCTAGTCAACTAACCCAAATTACTACGAATGCAAATAAAATAAAATAACAGAAAATGAAAATGTTGGTGAGAAACTTATGTGTAGAGAAATGTGTTTACTTAGATTTCCTTACTCCCTAACTATCTTTCACCGGTTAATTAGTGTGTATTAGTTGCGTGGATGACGGGTGTATTCCTTAATACCATTCGTGGGGTGGCGTACTTACTTCCCCAACTCTACAAGCTCCTACTTCACTCCTATGTCGAGCCGGCTAGGAAGCTCCTAACATGGGATCACTAGAATTCGCTTGTGCATTAAATACAACCATAAAAACCTTTAGTACGCATTTGGTTCATGTTTCTTAAGACGTTCAAGCAAGTTACCGAATAGGAAGTTAGCCAGTTTTCTTAAGCCTAACATAGATAAACAATCATCCAATACAACTAACAACACACTAATAACCAATAATCAATAGCTAGGTTTCATTAGATCTAAGCAAACACAAGATAAATTTAGCCTAACATGTTAATCAAAAGACAAAAATAAGATAAAATCAAACAACACATAGACATATTGAATGATTAATTGATAACTTATCTTCAATGTAACATGGAAGATCTCAAGGCAAAAAGCCTTGAAAAAGAAGCTAAATTCGTCCTAGGGTTTTCTCCCAAAATTCCACACACTAATCTCTCCTTTATGACAAAAAATTAGAAAACTATATATAGACTTTTGCATCTGACGGCGTCACCTTATGGATTGTGACGCCGTCACCTCGCCGCTTCTAGGGTTCCCGGATGACCTTCTTGACGCCGTCCCTCTTTAGCTCTTCAAAAATCCATTCTGGCTTATCAAGGCTTGACGCCGTCAGCTCGTGAACGTGACGCCGTCCCCTTATGATTTAAGCCGTGACGCCCTTGATCAAGTTAAAGCGTGACGCCGTCAGAATTCACATGCTATTTTCACTGGCCTATCATGAGTAAATTTCACGTCCACTTTTTCTTGCCAAAGCATGACGCCGTCCAGAGTAAATTGTGACGCCGTCAAGAGTAACTTTTAGCCGATTTTTGAGACTTTGCCGTTTTCTTCACTTTTATGCTCCAAAAACGTCCAAAATGCCTCCTTTTCCAGATTTCTCCTCAAAAGTACCTAAAATGACAAAAGGAACGATTTAGGGCAATATTTGATCAAATAAATACGATTTAGGGCTTAAATGACCCCTTAAAAGCGGTACACTTTTCGCTTCATCACCATGCTCCTACGTCTGACACCGGAGAAGCTTTCAAATCATTAGTATTAAAAGTAGTCACTTTAAGTCTCGGTGCCGTAAGTCGCAGCTCCTGGCCCCAGCTCAGCAAGGATGTTCCCTTGTATCTCTTCAAACTGATTCCACGGCATCAGTAGCAAGATTCTTTTCCTACAAACAGAAGGTAGAAACATTAGGCTCAAAATACTTGCGGCACTTTATAGCCTAAATTTTACATTTCATTGTTCCTAATCTTTAGAAACTGAAGCATCTAGAGAAAATGTTAACCATGTAAAGTCACTTTTACCAATTTTAGTGTTTGAACCATAGGATTATATGTCCCCTCCCTTTCCAATCTAAACCCCTTCACATGCTACACACACAAAATAGAATGTAACAAAGTGAAGCAGCATAAAAGAATAACAGAACGACAACGGAACAGTCTAAAAAAACCCGCCTATGGAGGTTGCTGAGGCGAGCGATACTCGCTCTCTGCCATCCTTCCAGTGATGGCAAAGTTGGAAGATCAAGAACATTTGAAAACACCTGCATTGGCTGCAACCACAATCAAGGCGTGGCTGCCCTGCCATGATAAGGGCATTATATATTATAAACACTCATTAGGGTATAAATCCCAACAACACTCAGCTTAAACTGACTAACAGATTACGAAAATTATCAATAAAAGGCTCTTACGGATATAAAATTGGCGAAACTCAAATCAATGAACAACACCTAACCAATATGAAATTAAAAAATGGCAATAAAGCAAAATGGGAAACTAACCGTTGGTTGATGACTCTTGTATCAGGTATGGCAAGCATCGTCGCTGATAATGGTATCAGTCACACGCGTAATGGTAATAAATAAGGCTCAGATAAATGCATAAACACAATACCTGTAAAATTATCATCATTGCCTATAGAAACAAATAAGTTGGGTCAGATTTATTCGTGGCCTGGTGCATGGGCGAAGGTTGTTGAGGCGAGTGTTTCTTGCACTCTGCCATCCGTACATACAGTGCAGCAAGAGATGATATTTGAGCAATCATCACAGTACAAAAAATTAGGCTCAAATCGGAATACACATATGTACCCGAAGCCAGCAAACTACAGTGGCTGCAACACACAGGTCACCTCGCCAAGGTACCGACTTCTAAAAGGAACATGTTTCAGTTATGCAACTGTAACCATCCATCATCATCGCCAATTTTTTTTTTTATATATGGAAATGCAAACAGTAATTTATCATCATCGTTGATCACCCGACATGGCTGCAGTCACATTCTCGGTGTGGCTGCCTAGCCAAGATACGGGTGTTGGTGAGCCACACATAGTAAACAGTAATTTATCGGCATAGCAAACCACGGATGAGAAGTTGCCCCGCTATGACGATCAATTACCGGTACCGGCTACAACCACAACACAGAGAGATAGCTTTCAGATTTTTCCGAAGACTGGCCAAATGAGTCTGTGTGTAATGAGTACACAGCATCAATTTCTCTTGTATAAACCATGGACCCTAACAGATAAGGTTTAAAAGAATCAAATATGAAGTTTACTTAATAATATTTGAAGCATGTATTGATAATCCAAAGAGTAAAAACAATTTTTTTTTTTTTTTTTTTTTTTTTTTTTGTGACTTTAGTATGCGAAAAATTACGTGCAAAACACAAATCCAACCGGCCCTTTAAGAATCCGATGATTTGAAGCCCATGAACAATCTTTCCAATGTTAACTTGGCTTGCGTTAATCCATGGCATGTGTGTGCCTGTGGAGGTTGCTGAGGCGAGCGATACTCGCTCTCTGCCATCCTTCCACTGACGCCAAAGTTGAAAGATCAAGAACATTTGAAAACACTCGCATTGGTTGCTTTTCGGCTTTCCGTTTTTTGGCCCGTTGGCTTGCGTTAATCCATGGCATGTGTGCGCCTGTGGAGGTTGCTGAGCCGAGTGATACTCGTTCTCTGCCATCCTTCCACTGACGGCAAAGTTGAAAGATCAAGAACATTTGACAACACCTACATTGGCTGCAACCGCAATCAAGGCGTGGCTGCGCTGCCATGATAAGGGCATTAGACGGACAAAAAAACAGAAGTAACAACGGGACAGTCTAAGTACATAAATAACAACAATGCTATTTACCCTGGGGCAACATCCATCTTTGATCATTGTTTCCCTGTGAGCTGATGCGACTTGTTCCAGCACCATCATCCGATCGCGGTCATTGTTCATTTATGAGTGCATGCCACTTGCCCCTGTGTTGCTACCAATACCTATCATAAATAAATGAGGAAGCCTACCATAAGTTTAACCTTGAATTTAGGATATTTAGCAGACGTAAGAATCGAAAAGGGGAAGATACCGACTATGCACGTTATTCTAGAACCTGGTAGATGATCTGCGATTCCGGTACACACCTCGAAACAGAAGCTCACCCAAAATCAAACCGAAATCTGAACACAAATTGACACCCCAAAAATAATATTTCCACAAATAATGTCATATAATAATTATGTCAAAAGAAGAATTAGCAGCTTGAACGACACAAATTAGTTAAGAGATTGTGTTATAGTTCGAGGAAACACATGACAGATAAATTTTTATTCGAAAAAGAGTTACAAAACTGTATCATAGGCTAACTTTAATGATTTTAAGAGCCCAATAAACATACCATTGTAAACTTCCAATTTAAGGGATTATTTTCTCCTTCCCAAAAAATGATATAAACCTTTTGACATAAGCTTAACCAAACAGTTTCAAGGTGCTTAATAGCTTTGCTAAGAAACAATAGCTATTAAGCACTTAAAATAACAGTTGCCACTTCGTTTAAGTAAACTTAGATACTTTTTTCTAATTATCAGCTCAAATCTTTGAGTTTTCTACTGCGTTCCATGTTACACTTATTGTCGAGATACAACAGTTGCCACTTCTTCTAAATTAACAAACTTTCAACAAATTGAACACAAAACTACAACAACCTCAATAATCCTAGCACGAATAGCATCAGCGAGGCCAACCTCAATAATCAGTTAGGGCTCAAGTCTTTAAGACTAAGCAACAAAATAAATTTATTGATAACATAGCCAATAATAGGCAATTCATAAAAACACAAACATGATGAAAACCCTAAACTTGATTTGCAATAAAATTCAAAATTTTAACCAATTTAGAAAACCATACCCACATATTGTAAACACAACTCCTTTTTCCCATTGCACATTTCTGCTCCTCATCATTCACATTTCCTGTTACAAAAGAATACTCCTATCAAATAAAATTGTTGTAATTGAATGTTTATATTATTAATAATAAAAAGATAAAAAAATTATCAGCTTTATTAGGGTGTGTATCATCTTTCTTGAACCCGCCGGAATCACTGTTACACCGCCGCCTTAATGACCCCGTCGGAATCCTGACTTGTTTATTTAGGGTATTGTTCGTTGATGTTGATAGATTTGGTGGAAGTGGAGAAGACGGTTCTGTTAGGTTTATTTTTCTCAAATCGATTTGTAAGGCGCAGATAAGATCTATGAATAATCGGTGAGTGTGTGTGTTTTTAGAGAGGAATGTGTTTTTTTTCAGAGTGTGTGTGGAAGTTTCTAAGAGAAGAGAAGGTTTTCTTTTCTTTTTTTTTTTTAAATTGTGGGTTTTTGATTTATGGGATGGTATTGAAAGAAGAAGTATAGGGAAGCTTCAATAGAGGCGGTTAATGGAGAAGAAAGAAGCACGGGGAAGCTTCAAGAGAAGCGATTTGTCTTCTTTTTTTTTAGCCAATGTACTGTAGAAGTACTGTTTTTCACTGTTCCAAATTTCTGGCTTTTTAATATATAGTATAATTACAATCACAAATTGTAGATGCTCACGCCATTATTTCTCTCTTCTTATTCATTACATTATACTAAAACAGAGTGTCGGTGGGCACTTTTTTATAATTTTTTTACTGTTTGCTACAGTAATTTCGCGTAGCCCAACTTCGGCCCAAAATCAAGTTTCAAAAATTGGCAAAAAATACCCCTGAAATTGACGACTCTTTGCAAAAGTAGTCCTTTTTCCAAAAAAATTGTTTCGGAAATTGGCAAAAAATACCCCTGACATTGGCAACTTTTTGCAAAAGAAGTCCTTTTTCAAAAAAAAAAAAAAAAAAAAAAAAAATTTACCACGACTGCTTTTTTTAAATCTTACGACCGTTTTTTTTTTAACCCCTGACATTGGCGACTCTTTGCAAAAGGAGTCCTTTTTCAAAAAAAAAAAAAAAAAAAAAGAAAAAGAAAAAAGAAAAAAAAAATTTACCACGAATGTTTTTTTTAAATCTTACGACTGTTTTTTTTTTTTTTTTTTAAATCTAACGAGCAGCCCCCCGCAACGCGGGGGGTCGTATTTTCCTTATATACTAAACCGTGAAGTCGGTGACAATTTTATAATCGCCCACCAATAATAAAAAAACAAAGTTTTTGTTAGCCCGTATTTCAGGCCCGTTTGGTTGTCCATGAGAGGCCCATTATGAGCCTTTCGTTGAAGTCTGACATTAACCAAAAAAACCCCTTTATATTACATTTAGCAAAAACAAATATCTCCACAAAATATTATATAAGATATTTAAAAAACAATTAAAGTTCTAAATTGTTCTACACAAAACAAGGAAAATAAAGTAAATAATGTTACTGTAACTAATAAACAAAAGTAACAAACATTTAACAACGCTACCAAAACTACAAACGTCGATCAAAAAAAAAAAAAAAAAAAGTTACAGAGAAAAAAAATTTACCCCGCCGCAACGCGGCGGTTGCGGCGGGATCGTTTTTTCCTCTTTTGAAATATGTGCCATTCTCTTCTTAGTTCAATAATTGTTATAACTTAGCTTGGAACACACCCCTGTACGCATAACTAATAGAACAAGAGGGACCAAAACCAAAATATCCACTCCCCAGAACGACATCGTTCCACTAACCGTTTCTAACCACTCACTCACTCAAAAACCATCATTTTCTAACCACCAAAACCCTAACAAACCCTAAACCCTTACCCTAACAACTTTTTCCGGCAATGGAACCACCACCGGAGACCGTAGAACTACCAACGGCCACCGCAGAACCGCCACCGGAGACTGTAAAACCACCACCGGCCACCGTAGAACAACAGCCAAAGGCAGTTAGGAAACCGATAACTGAAATGACGGTTGAAGAAATGATAGAAAAAGCAATAGTACCTGTGAAAAAAGAGTTTATATGTTCAGCACCTACCAGAGTTAATAGTGAGGTTAGTAACAGTTCATCGAACGACGTCGTTTCGGTTACGCCTTCGGTTGCGGTATCGGTGCCGGTTATTGAGAAGAAATCGAAACGGCAGCTTAAAAGAGAAAGAAATCAGGTTGAAATTGTTGTTAATGTTTGGTAGCTTGTTTTCGATATGCGAGTGTTTGTTTGGTTAGTTAATGTTGTTGAAAGCGAAATTTTGTGTTTTTTTTTGTAATTGTTGATATATCGAGCTGTACGTGATGAAATTGCGTTAGTTTTGATAAGAGTAAGTGTAAGAGGATGTTTAGGATTGCTTAGCGGAAATAGATAAGCGTTTTAAAGTAAGTTGTAAGTAAATAGTGTTTGGTAATGAAAGGTAAATAGGGGGTGTTTGTTTAAGCTTATATACGGGCTTATGAGATTATATGATTTCAGCTTATTTAATTATTTTTCATAAGCCTATAAGGGTGTTTGTCTAAGCTTATTTGATAGGTGCTTATTGAAATCTTGATTACTCATTATTTGGTCTTAATAAGCTTATATATTTGAGCTTATAGACTTTATAAGCTTATAAGCTCACATACATAAGCTCATTAGGCCCCAAAAAATTGAGCTTATGAGCTAATTAAAATTTCAATAAGCACGTATGCCCATCAAATAAGCTTATTGTTTCTGCCTTATGAGCTTATTATGATTTAAAGTGGAAAAATAAGTTTGTTTAAGCTTATCTGATGAGCTTATTGAAAATTTGATTAGCTCATTTTTGGGGCTTATAAGCTTATCTACTTGAGCTTATGAACTTATAAAGTTCATAAGCTCAAATTTACTTGCTCGGGCCAAGAAGTTTGTGCTTATGAGCGTATCAAATTTTTCAATAAGCTCATTAAGTTAGCTTAGACAAACACCCCTGAAAAATAAGCTGAGTATCTGCCCAAACAAATGAACTTATGAAGTATAAGCCGAAATCATATAAGCTCATAAGCATACTTATAAGCTTAAACAAATACCCCCTAAGTAGATACCTGAATATTGAGGCAGCTTATTTGCATATATTTAGAGGTTTTTAGCTTAGATTCTATATCAGAGGGTTTAAAGGTCATTCAGATTAAGTAACAAATTAGCATTATGAATACATAGGTTCGAGTGTATCATTGAACACTGCCTATTCTGCCCGCAAAATAAGCAGACAAGCGGAAGCAAACAAAGCAGATAGGAAAAGAAAAAAAAGTTTTGTGACAAAAGGGTGGAAGTATGCACCCTTTTGGGTATTAGTCTTTTAAAATAATTTAGGATATTGTATTCTAGGCTGCACTGGTTTTGGCTTGTCAAGTGAAATTGGAGTTACACTTTATCATACAGTGTGTTGTAGTGAGCATAGTTGAGTAAAATCTTATTGGAATAGTTTAAGCATGCTGTTTTCAAATAATCTGGGTATTGATCTGAAAACGAAGTTTGGTTGTTTTAGGGTCTTGTAATTTCTTTTTTGCTAGTTCTATATATCTGCTTGTTATATAATAAGCAAGGTGCATATTTTGATTGGATATTGACAAATTACACATCTTTTATATCATAAAGCTTTTCATGATGGTGATTTTATGTTTTTGGCTTGTTTAAACCTCTGTATGTGTGAATGTTTTGCAAGATGTGGAGTTGGATTAGGACGGTCGTTTTGCTCATAGTCAGAAATGTACATGTTAGTTGTAAAGTTTATGCTTTACTACTCTCCGCCCTTATGCAACACCTAAAGAGATGGTTATATATCATATATGAAGTGTTCTATTATGAGTCCATGACAAATACTTATGCAAATATCGATTGTATTGATATTGTTAATTTGCTATTGAATTTAATCTACTTTCAGCTATTGCAGTTGATGGAAGTGATTTGGTTGGTAGTGTTGAATTGTAGAACATACCACATTGTGGTTGAAATGCTCAGTGTATTCGTTCTTTTTGCTATTTGGGTTTTAAGGTAGAGAATAGCAGCTGTTAACAATCATCTGATGTTAGATGAAATTTTACTTGCAGGAAAAGCAATCCACGCGTAATCTCTGTTCTATGGTTGCGAAGACAGGAAAAGCAGATTCATGTCTATTTAATGATAAGTGTCGTTTTAGCCATGACATAGAAGCATATAAGGCTCAGGTAAAATATGATTACAGGTCTGTAGTCATGTTCTCTCTCTTTTTTTGTTTCAAACTGATTTGTTATGGGACTGGATATTGTAAAATGCAGAAACCTGCTGATCTAGAGGGCAACTGCCTCTTTGACAGTGATGAAGGTCCATGTCCCTATGGATTGGCTTGTAGATATTTAGGTACACATAAGAACTCTGATGTTGCTAATGGAACTTCGAATATCCATAAGAACTCTGAAGTCAATGGATTGAAGAAAGAAGTCCAAAAGCTTTTGTGGAAGAACAACACGAAGTTCGCTAAGGTAGATGCTAAACTTAAAGCTCTTGGTCTAATGGTACGAATGGATAACACCATTTATATTTTTATTTGTAAAATAGCGGTTATAATTAGAAATAGTGGGCATCTAACCATGTATTCTTCACTCGGTAGACAAAAATAATAGAACATATTTGATTTTCAAGGGAACCTCTAGTTAAGGGGTAAATAGCCATGTGGTCCGAGTCTGTGTGTGTGTGTGTGTGTGTGTGTAATATTAAACACTGCATGGAAGAAATGACAAATCACGTGAGTTTCACTTTATTTAAATGCAGGGACCAAAATCAAAGAAGACAGTGGAGGCTGATAATAAAGACAAAAGTGAGACCATCTCAGATTCTGCTGTCACAAATGAAAATGGTGGTGGTGAAATTGTTCAGAATGAGTGCTGTTTAGAGATTCCGGAGAAAGTAGAAGGCCCAACTGGTGTTGATGATCCTAGACCCCTTAAGAGAGGAAAACCATTAAGCGATGCAACATGTGATTTAATTGGAGGAAAACCGTTAAGTGATGCAACATGTGATTCAATCGGAGAGACTAATGGTTTGTTCTTTATCTATAGTTGTTTGTTGTGAAATTACTCAAATGAGTTAATATCTATAACCTCATAGATTTAAACGTTTTCCTTGAATCTTGTGACAGGTGTAAGTCTCGAGGAGAAAGATCTTGATACAATTGGTGCACAATTAGAATCACTTCCAACTAATGACCATATAGAAACCGACAAAAGCTTAAAGTTACACCCACGTGAGAAGAAGCTAATTGATTTTAGAGATAAGCTATATCTTGCACCTTTAACCACAGTTGGGAACCTTCCTTACCGAAGGGTTTGCAAAGGGTTAGGTGCAGATATAACATGTGGTGAAATGGCAATGTGCACAAATATTTTACAGGTTTGTAATTCTTCTTTTTCAAACACACTTGCTCATAATCTAATTGCTTCAAATACGTCTTGAAGGACTTGTTTGTAGGGTGATATAAAGCATTGACTTTTGCACCGTCATACTTTTTCATATTGCTTTTACCACTATATCAACAATTGTTTAGAACATATTTTTAAGGGTTGTTTGACGAAGCTTATTATAGGAGCTTAATAGCTTTTTTTGTTTGAGAAAGCTATTGAGCATTTATGCTCTTTAAAGGTGTTTGGGTTAGCTTATTTTGAAGAGCTTATGTCTTTTATGTGGGTGATATAAGTCAATAAGCTTAAGCTTAACTATAAATAGTTTTTTGAGAAAGGAGCATGCGGAGCTATCCCAAAGAAAACATGTGTAATCAAATATGAATGCTTCATACAGTATAGAGAACTTAAACATGACTTGATCTCATGAACAAACTGAGTTAGCTGACAAGGATACAAGGATACGTTTTCTCTGCAAAAGAAGTTAAGTGACTATCCGTGGTTTTTAACGGAACCTCATATGATAGCAGTACAAGATTTATTGTTCATAAAGAGATCGATGACGTATGAGTTCTGATTGGCCTTAGTGAAGTAGCTTTATAGATTTAGTTGAAAAGTCGAGAACCTTCGTAGATATAATTGAGTTGATGATCTTTGTAGACGTAGTTGAGGAAACCTTTGTAGATATAGCTGAGCAGGTAGGAGGATGGAAGATGACTTCGGGGATAATTTGGAACTTTTAGAGACCATTCTTGTTTGTTATAAACATAGTTTTAACACATCGTGAATGAAGCCTTTCGAAAAATAAAACAATTAGTATTCGACATTGTTCTTGACAAATTGAAAGACATATAGTATTCTAGCGTGGATTTGCGTAAAAAATCAGGGTTCGTGCTTATTGGCACTGACAAAATAATCATGTTTGCTCAAGGTTATTTTTGATTTAGGAATTTTCAACTTTAATTTGTTGAAGGAAAGATGTCGAACCGTAATCGTTATGTGTTTAATCTCTTCTTTTTGTTCATGAACACCAATTAGGGTCTCTAAAAGTTTCATCGATTTTCCCTGAAGTCATTTTACGTCTCCTAAACTGCTCAACTCAACCTACAAAGACTCCTCGACTAAATTTGCATAGGTGTGTAGTGGTAAGATACGGGGTTCCCTTAGGAACTACAGTTTATCATTATATTCTCCATGAAATCAAGCTGTGTATGTTTTCCATGCTCCATGAAGCATTCATTTTTTGCGTATTCATGCTTTTATTATAAACCCATTTTCTCTTGTATCTTGGATTGAATGTTGCATTTTGTGTGGACAGGGTCAGGCAGCAGAATGGGCATTACTAAGACGTCATGCATCTGAGGATCTGTTTGGAGTACAGATATGTGGCGCATTTCCTGATACAGTTGCTCGAGCTGCTGAACTTATTGAGCAGGAATGTAATGTGGATTTCATTGATATCAATATGGGCTGCCCAATTGATCTTGTGGTTAATAAAGGGGCTGGGTCAGCTCTCCTTTCAAAACCAATGCGGATGAAAAATGTGATCCGAGCAGTTTCTAGCACAGTGGACATTCCAGTTACTATAAAGGTATTAAGAACACAAAATTAATTGAAGCATATTATATAACATCTGTTTGGTTTGGTATTTGAATAACATGGGTTTAACATATAATTTATAAGGTTTTCTTTGGTGTTTAGCTAATTATTCTGTTTGAATTCAATTTGTTTGCTGGTTTCAGGCACGAACTAGTTATTTTGAAGGTAGAGGCCGCATTGATTCTCTAATCGCAGATATTGGTCAATGGGGAGCAAGTGCTGTAACTATACATGGTAGGTCTCGTCAACAGCGGTACACCAAGCAACCTGATTGGGATTTTGTATACCAGTGTACAAGAAAGGCCCCGGATTTGCAAGTTCTTGGAAATGGGGACATCTTTTCTTTTTCAGACTGGAAAAAACATAAATCCGATTGCCCAGAACTTTCATCATGCATGATTGCTCGAGGGGCTTTAGTTAAGGTTTGTAACTAGAACACTAACTATCTTGTTCATTGGCCACTGCTGAACTAATTATACAACTGCCGTTTTGTATTCCTACAGCCTTGGCTTTTCACCGAAATAAAGGAGCAGAGGGACTGGGACATCAGTTCTGGAGAACGGTTAAATATATTCAAAGATTATGTGCGTTTTGGACTCGAACATTGGGGTTCGGACACAAAAGGTATGCATTTTGTGCTAATTATTTTCATGTGTTACTTAAATAAGCGTATAGGAACGGTCCTACTTAATATGTTTCTAAAGAGCTGCTATTGTGGGACGGTTTGTGCAATAAATTCATGCATCCATTTTACAAAACCAGGATTACTTTTTTGCATTTTTACAGTTGTATTGGGTTTTTATTTCTAGCTTCTTTAGCTTTGTGCATGAGTGAATTTGGTGGCGACAATATTGACCCCTTTATGTCCATGGTACTGGAACCGGACCGAACTGGAACCGCAACCGGAAGAACCGAGAACCGAAAATATGGAAAAGGTGGAACCGAGAACCGTCCCAAGTTCTTCGGTTCAGTTCCGGTATGGTACTCGGTTCCGGTACGGGAATTTTGAAGTAATTCCCAACGAGTACCAAAGTGTAATTTTTTATTTTTTTTTTTTTTCGTTCTCAATTATTAATAAAGGACATGCTATAACAATACAAACACACACAAAAATGTTTCCAACAATGCAAATCGTTCCAATAATTTCAATTTTTCAAAATAACATAAACAAAAACACAAAATGTCAAAAATGCTTAATGCTTCATCACTTGTTTCCCTTTATAACTTCGTACCGCTTCTTCCATCTCTTTAACAACCTCATTATCATTCAAAAGATCTTCAATTTCATCCACATTTATTGTAACATAGTATCTAATCAATTATGATCCCAATAAAAAGGAAAAAATATATAGAAAAAACTTACTTTCATGTTGATGATGATATTTGAATTTTTGAATGATATTAGTAACTGTAAAATTGATAGTTTGGTATTATTTGGAATGGATTAAAAGTTAGGGTTTTAATTTATTTTGGGTTTTTAGGTTTTAGATTTTTTTTGTTACAACTTAGTAATGGGTAGGTTTTTTTTTCTATTTTCTTAAAAGGCTGCATGTACACAAAGTCGCAAACAAACCTTATAAAATTTCATATTTTCAAAAGAGTCGTTCTTTTCGGGAAAGTACCGGAAACGGACGGTTCCAACCCGAACCATCCCGAGAACCGTAGTCTGTACCAGTACGGTTCTTCGGTTCTTTTGGTTCCTCGGTTTTTTTGGACACCCCTTATGTATGAATGAGGTCGATTAAGTATAAGGGATCAAATAGGAATACAGAAAAAGTTGGCCAAAAACGGTCAAATGGATACAACATGTTGAAACTTGAAAATAGCCCAAAGTGTATTTTAATGCATAAAACCTAAAATGTTTCAACTAAGGAAGAGATTGATGATGAAATACCAAAAATATTGTGATTGCATTTGAGGCTAATAATCTATATGGAGGTTAAGATTATTGTCAAAGAGTGTTTCTGGTCAATTTCTTAGACCAACTTGGTTTTGGTCCAACTTTATGAGATAGTCTATATCATTTAGTTTTTTCTTCTTGTTATAGTTAACGCAATTGTTGATCATTGTTATTTGATTTATGCTATTCTTCTGACACATAATCTGAGTGTATTTTATTCTGATGTTATTTACATGATAATTTAATATACAGGTATTGAGACGGTTAGATCCTTCTTACTGGAGTGGCTTAGTTACACATACAGATATGTTCCAGTTGGTCTTTTGGAAGTCCTCCCTCAACGGCTGAACTCGCGCCCACCTGCATACTATGGTCGTGATGACCTGGAGACATTGATGGCATCCGAGTCTGCAGTCGATTGGGTAATCCTTCTTTTCTCTAAACTTCTCTTTTCTTTGGTTACCTTTTGGTTTGTTTGCAACTGCTCTAAATTAGGGTTGCGATTTCGACCCGTTTACTTACATGGATGAGTTGGTTTATTTTATTTATTTATTTATTTATTTATTTATTTTTTAATCCTAAGATATTTAGGACGTGTACAATTATAAAGTCGCAGAGTTTATTTCTAATGCTTAAAACCTCCAACAATTTTATTAGAGAAAAAGAATTTTATCGAATTTACATTGTTTATATAAGAAGCTCAAATTTTGGATGGAAAAGTGTCGGCTCCAACCCTACCAAACATACCCGTGTTGACTTGTTACACGACCCTTCCAATTTACCACCGGTGTTGTGTTAGTCCATCTCTGATAAAGGAGGGCCTTTTGCTTTTGCTCACATTCATTTCCAGAGTCAATTGTGGTACAACTTTCATTGTACAAGTTACACGTCAATACCTATTAATTACTGGTTCTTTTTCCGGTTGTGGAGAATCATAATTTTATTTTCTTTGTGCAGATTAAAATCTCCGAGTTGTTACTTGGTAAGGTTCCTGATGGATTCAGATTTTCACCAAAGCACAAATCCAACGCTTTTGACAAAGCTGAGAATGGCTGATTCATCAAGGTCAAGTTTTTTCTCTTAATTTTTTCGTTATATGGAGTTTTATTTGTGGGTAATCGAGGCGGTGCTTCTGCTGTATGGGATTTTGTGGTATTGAACCTGAGAAGAGTAATGGTAGTAAATCCTACGAGTTGGAACTAGAATTGCTAAGAAAGCAAGAAGTGTATCCACACGAATGCTAGTGGTATGCCTAAATAGAACTGCCATAAGAATATGCCAGTGATGTTGCCGGCGAGGGCATAATCGTGAGTTTTAATTGAAAGCGATTTGAATAATTGTCGGTCTTGATTTCGAAAGTGGATTTCACAACTTTTCTATATTGTGTCTTGACAACATCAACATCAACAGTGTTGTGGTCAGTAACAGATTTTGGAAAGTTTGATAGTCATTCAGAAGTTTTAACGACTTTGATACTTTGAGATTATTATAATTGTGGACAAAGAAAAAGGCTTTTGCTGACATTTTTATATATGGGTCAACTTCATATCTCCCTGACTATAACTTGAAAATCTCATCAACAATAACAACAATACCTAATCCTACCTAAGCGAAGTATGGGGAGGTGAAATGTGGACGGTTCACATCTCTACTTGACACTCGTATGGATTCAATTTCTTGCATTATTTCAGCAATAGTACTCGTATGTGTGCGTAGATGAATGTCACTAGTCACACGAACCTAATTACCTCACGAGTTGTTTCTAAATTAGCATCTTATAAAGTTCTTTAAGAATGTTGAAGGATTTTTAGAAATGTGTTTTAATAGTGATGGTATGATATCTATTAGTTAATGAAATAACTAGTTGTGACAAGTGAATCCTAAAAACACTCTTGATACCGGTGGCATACGACCCATTCATGCTGATCATAAACCATATACTGCTGTGAGGTCTCTAAGCTAAGAAAAACAAAAACTTTAATAGAGCCACACTCCAAACCAAGAGCAGAAGTGAATAAAGACAGTTTTGGTTTGAGATATTTGTTTTCTTTGATTTATCAGTCTGGATATTTTCCGTAGATATGCTTAAGCCAAAACTTAGTGGTCAATACGACATCATATGTGAGGAGTTGGTCTTTTTTGACTTTGTGTACAAATATGATGGTCCAAAAAAAAGATTCTTCACACTTTTATCTCAAATATCACTTCTTTTTTATTTATTATTTTTTTTTTAACAGAGTTCAAATATCACTAAAAGTGGGATAATACAAGCCACTAATGTCAATACAAGAATCTTGTTCCTTTCATCCAAATGTCAATACAAGCCACTAATGCCTTACATGCAACCACATATGTGTCGCATCCTCTTTCGACCCATCTTTATATTTGGCTATTCGAATCAATGCCAAACCGAAAAGCCGATTTGACTTTTTTGGTTGAATAGTTCTCATAAACCAGTCTTTGCCTCTTTGGTTAGATTCAATATTGTTTTTAATCTGAAGAAAACCTAGTCTTTGTTTGTCCTCAGAACTTGAAAGGACATTTTAGGTTTGAATCTGTTAAAGGAGCAACTCGCGTGAGTTGTCAACTTTTTGGACTTGAAACCACGACCACCAGATTAGTAAGACACATTTAAATCATAATGTAATTTATTAGACCAGGTGTTGGTTGGTTGAATATAGCCGAGTCACAAGAAAATAGTACAATGCATATCTTGTAACTTTGTAGCATAACAACAATACAAACTTATTGCAATAGTAACGCATACTTGGTTTAAAAACACGGCAACATTGCTTCCACGATACAAGATACTACAAAGTCTATGTGAAAGGCACATTTCCAAGAACATTTACGTAACATGAGACTGTAATCGTAAAATACGTGGATACTTTCACAGATTCGCACTTGAAAGAAAATGAAATCCCCCAAATTCGTCTAACAATCACATCAGAACACGAGTTCTAACATAAATTCAAGATCATGAAACTTTTAAAGTAACCAATATTAACTTCTGAAATAAGCTTATAAAACCTTTCTAACAAAGAAAGTGCAAGTGTTTATGAGCATATAAAATCTTTTGCAATACTAATGCATAACGAGTTCAAAAACCTGTAAAGACGCCATGATTTCCCCAAAAACATAATACTAAAAGACCAAGCTTACATTTCTTATATCATTAAAGTCACATGAAGCTGTAAACACTAAGATTATTCATAATAGATCATTCTACATAAATAAAACCATATAAAGAAGTAAAATTGTTCCATAAAGATCCATACTTGAAGAAATAACCCAAAATTCATCTAAAGAACACATAAAACATAAGTAAAGTTTCACCATAAAACCAAGATCAAGAAACTTTTAAATCCTTACCCCACAAAAAGATTCAATCATTTTTCAGTTAAACAGTCACTTTATCATCCTGTTCTTCAGCTTTCAAATCCAAACCATCGTCCCCATTTTGATCTTCCGATCCTTGTAGCCAACCTCCATCAATCGCATCAATACTAGCATTCAACCCGTCATCAACAGAATCACCAACCTTTTTCACGATCCCACTAGGTAACACTGGATATTTTCCCGAGAAACATGCATAACAGAAGTTTGGGGAATCCTCAGCCAGCATTCTTTTCAAACTATCGATTTCTAGAAACGCAAGCGAATCACACCCAATAAACTCCCTAATCTCCTCAACACTCATTCTATTTGATATCAACTCATTAGGACTCGGTGTATCAACTCCATAGTAACATGAAGCAATAATAGGCGGACTAGCAATCCTCATATGGATCTCTTTCGCACCCGCTTCTTTCAACAAACGAACTATTTTGGAAGACGTGGTCCCTCTGACAATCGAATCATCAACAACCACAACACGCTTCCCTTCCAAAACCGCCCTCACTGGAGACAACTTTAACTTAACTCCAAAATCCCTAATCCTTTGAGACGGTTCGATAAACGTCCTACCAACATAATGCGACCTAATTAACCCTTGTTGAAAAGGCACCCCCGCTTTATTCGCATACCCAATAGCCGCCACAACACCCGAATCCGGAACCGCAATCACAACATCACAATCAACTGGTGACTCAGTCGCCAAAATCTCCCCAAATCTCCTCCTTGACTCATACACAGATTTCCCAAACACAACCGAATTAGGCAAAGCAAAGTAAATATGCTCGAAAATACACGACTTAGGCTCAAAATGAGGCATCAAACAAAGCGACTGAATCCCATCTTTATCAACAATTAAAACCTCACCAGGGTTCACCTCTCTCTCATATTTCGCCTCAATCAAATCCAACGCACACGTCTCGGATGCAAAAACAATAGCACCATTACTTCTCCTACCCATAACTAAAGGCCTAAAACCATAAGGATCCCTAACTGCAACCAGCTTATCCTCAGTAATAAAAACCATACTATAAGCCCCTTTCAGCTTCTCACAAGCCTCAACAATCCTCAAAAAGAAAGGCCTTTGTTTACTAATAGCAATCAAATGCAAAACAACTTCAGTATCACTACTAGTACCAAAAATAGAACCATTTTCTTCCAACTCATCTCTTAAAGTCTGATAATTAACTAAGTTACCATTATGTGCTACACCAACTCTACCAAACCTATAACCAGCAACAAAGGGCTGAACATTTTTTAACATAGATTGACCAGCAGTAGAATATCTAACATGACCAATAGCATTATCACCTGGTAACTGGTCCAGCTTTGACTGATTAAAAACCTCAGAAACAAGTCCAACACCAGTCACAGATTTCAATATCCCATCAGGTGTAGCAGTCACAATTCCAGCACCTTCTTGACCTCTGTGCTGCAAAGCATGAAGTGCTAAATAACAAAGCCTTGATGCTTCTGGATCACCATAAATACCCACAACACCACACTCTTCACGAGGCTTATCATCATCATCATCATCATCAAGAAATTCATCTGGGTATGAATTATTTTGGATTTTATGAAATGGGTATGAATCTTTTTTGGGAATGATACAGTCTTTGTCATCTGGGTATGAGATGATGTCTGAAAGGGGGTGTTTGGCAAAGGTGGTTATTCGGAATTTGTTGGGTTTTGAGAAAAATAAAGAGGTGGGTTTTGTGATGGTGCTGGAGGTGGTGGTGATGGTGGCGGAGGCGGTGGAGAAGGTGGCGGCTGTGGCGGCTGCCATTGTTGTGTTACTGTGTGTTTGTGTGTATGTGTGTGTGTTTGGGGCTGTGAATAGCCAAAGTGGAACGGCTAGGTTTTTGGGTTTTATGTTTGGGAAAATGTCGAAAGTACCCGGTTATTTCGTCTAATTTGTTGTATTTTTGTAAAATTAGATTATACCGTAATTAAAAATATGTTTTGTTACTTTTATTTTTTTTTTGAGCAAAAATGTTTTGTTACTTCAAAAAAGAAAAAAACATAGCTTTAATTTTTGGGTTTTGCACACTGCGCAATAGTCGATGCTTAAGGCACATTAAACAATCTGTTTTTTTCATATTTAAAATAATTATGCATTTAATACATAATAAATGAACATAAAAATTAACTTAAAATATATGTCATTTTGATTTAACAAAGTACAAATTTTCTTTCATATTCATATTGAAAGCGTAAGCGATACGTTTTTAAATATCTCAACATAGCAATTTACTCTACTTTAAAAGAATTATGTTATTCCATCTGTCCAACAAAAAAGATCCAAGTTCAAAAAAAAAAAAAAAAAAAAAAAGATCCAACTTACTATTTAAGTTTGGCCAAAAAAAATTGAGAGGATGCGCGATACACTTAATAGGATGTTAGTCTTTTGTAACGAGTGTATGAGATACTTTGAGTGAATATGATTAAGTATGCGGAATCTATTTAACCACACTTAAAAGGTTATTTGTTATTGGAAATGGAACAGTGCTGGTTGTTGAATTTGATATTGAACAACGAAAGTTAACACCAAACGATTCAATATTATTTGAGAATAATACGAGTGATCTTCACTATCACTAGGGTTACAAAACCTTGAATCTCTATTATAAAGAAAAACTTATTTTCTGTTTTGTTCTATCAACTTAGTTAGTTTTTCTAAGATTCGATTAGTTACAATTTTTGTACTTCAACACTTTCAACATTCAGACTTTTGTAACTAAAATAAGATCTTCCTTTTATACAACTAAGGAGATCTTTACAATAAATGATAAGTCTTGTCGAACTACTTGCTTTGCTTGAGTGTGTCGGTCCTTAAGATACAACTTGTATCTGTGTACACAACTTGTTGACTGATCATCTATCAAAGATATTATCTACTGTATATCTTTGACTTTTATACACAAAATATCTTTGTATACTTATCCATCTAGCAGTAGAATACTCGGCACTTATCTCTTCAACAGTAGTATCTGTTGCACTAGCAGTAGAATCCTTGCGGCAGCAGAATCCTTGCAGCAGCAGAATCTCTAACAATATCAATAGAATGAAATACACTAGCAGTAGAATGATACTTAGTATATTTCTTTGAGCAGAACTAACCTTGTAAACGTTTAATTCCCAATACTAATCTTTAGAACATTTAATTCCCAACAATCCTCCCCTAAACATGTGATTCCCTAATCAACATGTTTCTTCTGAATTAAATTTTGATTGTGAGGATCTTTAAAACACTTTATAGTCAGACTCTTGATCTGAGCTTTTCCTCTGTTCTTCAAGATTGAGTATCTTTCTGTCTAACTCATCTACCTTCTGTGAACCTTTTTCAGCAATAACATCATATTTCTTTGTCTTGAACAATAGCAGTACTTTGAATAAAAGATGGTTGCAATTTCCTTGGATGGAGGAATTATAAGAGGCAATGGTGCTGTGTATCTTGGATGCTTGTTCCAAGAAGTCAAATCATCTTTCAACATGCCTTTGCAAGTGATGAACAAACGTAGTGAACTGAAATTGAAACTGAAAGCTCCTAGATAGAACTTTCTCCATTTGAATGCTTCATCCCTTCTGAATATATATAATACTCCAGAATCTTCATTTGAACTTTCTTCATTTGAAGAGCTTATTCCCAGTATCCATCAACTGAAAAAGTTTATTCCCAGCATCCATCAACTGAATGCTTGTTCTTATTATTGGCTGAATAATAAGACATGTTAGCTTCTCAAAAAGCTGACATCATCATCTTGTATGCTCTTGTCTTTTTCATTGTAGGAGGAGATACAACAACTGTTTGATCAATTTCTCCCCTGTTCTGAGCATACACAACCACAATCTTTTATTCCCTTATTGGTTAATCTTCCTCCCCTGAGATTGGAAGATCTCTCACCATGTACCAAAATATATCCTCCCCTGTTTGGAAGATCTCTCACCATCATGTGATCTACCAATTAGAACATGATTTTCAGACAATGGTGTACATGTTGGCCATCAATTCCTTAAGAGTTTAATTTGCTGCCCTCATCACTTCTAGGTGTGTTAACTCCTATGAGTGGTGAATCATGGGGCTTTGACTCATTGTCCATCATTTGATGGTTTTTCTGAGCCTCTTTGAAAATCCTTTTTAAGAAACTTTTAGCAGTATGAATATGATTTTATTATTGAAAAATCATACTGCTCTCAACCATTTTGAAGGGATTAAGTGTGTAACAGACACTTAATCAAGAATTCGGTTTAAAGTAACCTCTGGTTGTGTGAGAACCAATGTTTTCAGTTAAAAATAACTGCCTGTGTAAAGATAAACCTATTCAAAAGGCTTTCTTGACAGGGTTTCCAGCTCATAGCAATTGTTACCTCTAACACAAGTGTTAGATTCACTTTTGCTAGCTGTTCTTTCTATCAGATGTCCTTAGACTTGCTCATTATACTAATTAAAGTATAAAATGATAGAAAGTGAGTTGTGTCAGTTACTATCTGACCAACTGAGCCATCAAGTCAATGTGAAACATCATAATCAGGTTTCAAGAAAGAAGTTTTAAGGAATCAATTAACTTAGGTGTAAACCTTTGTTAATGAATTCCCAAACTCAGTCCATCATAAACCTATTATATTAGCAACTAAGATAATCATTCTGCTGCTTCCATTTCACTTGAAACTTCATTTGTGCTTAATGTTCATACCTGAAATTGTTAGTCTAAAACCAAGAAACAAAATGCAAAATATTTGTCTTATAGCAGTAGAATCATATGACTAACAATATGAACTTAACAAACAAAATTTGTACCAGCAGTACAAATTTTTCAGTAACAGTAGTAATTAACAATGCTAGCAGTACAAACAAAAATTTATATACAAAAACACAGAGTTTAAAATCATTGAGGATTAAGTATTCCAATACTTGCTACCAAGTATTGAAACCTTCCAACATCAAAAGCTTTTGTGAGAAGATCTGGAAAGTTGTGATCATAATCAATTTTAAGAACTTGAATCAACTTTTTCTCATTGCAGTCTCTAATAAAATGATGTCTAATTTCAATGTGTTTTGTTTTAGAGTGTTGCACTGGATTTTTAATTATGCAAATTGTACTACTATTATCAATATGTATGACAGTGTTTATGAAATTGTACCCATAGTCAAGAATTTGGTTTTGAAGCCATAGAACTTGACCACAGCAACTTGCAGCAGCTACATATTCAGCTCCAGTTGTTGAAGTAGCCACAATTGTTTGCTTCTTACACTGCCATGAGATAAGTCTACACCCAAGGAATTGGCATCCTCCAGTTGTTGACTTTCTGTCCAAGCTAGCACCTGCATAATCACTATCTGAAAATGCTACCAAGTCAAAAGGTGATTCTCTAGAATTTCGTAGACCCAACTTAGGTTGACCCTTGAGATATCTAAAAATCCTCTTGACAGCTGTTAAATGAGAAACCTTTGGAGTTACTTGAAATCTTGCACAAGCACAAACAGAGAACATGATATCAGGTCTTGATGATGTGAGATACATCAAAGAACCTATCATAGATCTGTATGTGTGTACATCAACATTTTCTCCATCTAAATCTTTAAGAAGTGGCTTCCCAGAGTCCATTGGTGTGCTTGCCACTTTTGAATCAGCAAATTGAAATTTTCTAAGAATCTCTGCAACAAATTTATCTTGGCTGATAAATATGCCTTCACTTGATTGCTTAACTTGCAGACCCAAAAAGAATGTAAGTTCCCACATGGAACTCATCTGAAACTTATCATGCATAAGTTTCTCAAACTCCAAACACATCTCCTTCCTTGTAGATCCAAAGATGATATCATCCACATACACCTGCACTAGTAAAAGATCATTCTTGTGCTTCTTGATGAATAATGTCTGATCAATCTTGCCTCTTTGAAATCCATTTTCTATTAAGTAGGAAGCCAGTGTTTCATACCATGCTCTGGGTGCCTGATGAAGGCCATAAAGAGCCTTAACTACCTTGTACACTTTGTCTGGATGATATGGGTCAGTAAACCCTGGAGGTTGTGAGACATATACCTCCTCTTCAATAGTACCATATAAAAATGCACTCTTAACATCCATTTGATAAACTGTGAAGCCCATAAATGAAGCATAAGCCAAAAATAACCTAATGGCTTCAATCCTTGCTACTGGAGCAAAAACCTCTTCATAGTCTATCCCTTCTTCTTGTGTGTACCTTTGGGCTACTAATCTAGCCTTATTCCTAATCACTATGCCCCTTTCATCCTTTTTATTTCTGAAAACCCATCTAGTGCCAATTACCCTTCCACTCTTGGGTAAATCAACTAGCACCCATACCTTCTGAATCTTGAACTGAAGAAGCTCTTCTTCCATAGCTTCTACCCAGCTTGAATCATCTAGGGCTTTAAGAACATTCTTTGGTTCTGATTGTGATAGAAAACATACAAACAAGCAAGAGTTTGAAAACTCATGCTGCTTTGAAGCATAAAGGGCATCAAGAAGCCCTTGTTGGTCTGAAGACATCAGTTGTTGTCTTGTCTTCACCCCTGATTGTACATCTCCAATCACATTGTCCAGGGAGTGGACTTTGTGAATCCTTGTGTGTAGTGTAGAAGGAACTTGATAGTTAGGTGGGAGATTGTTGAAATCCACCTCTTCTTTTGAGAATTCTGCTTCATTTGGTTCTGATGGGCCAGCAGTAGAAACATTTGGCTCAGCAGTAGAAAAATTAAGCCTAGCAGTAGAATGCTCTGTCTCAGCAGTACTATCATCAGTAGAAACATTCTCTTGTTCCTTTGTTCCATCTTCCTTGTTTTCATCTTCAATCCCTTCTTTAGCTTCATCAGAAGAAGGTTCATCAATTATTGAAGTTGAAGCCACACTGGTACTTATTGGCATCCATACAGAATCTTGATCTTCCTTTTTGTCTAACCCTGCCTCATTTGTTGTTTCATCTCCTTTTGAATCTGAAAATTCATTAGTTTCAACAACAACAGGCACATAATTCACAGAATGGGTTAGTGTCTCAAGATCAAATAGCCAATTAGGACCTTGACCTGCTACATTGGATTTATTCTCTAAAAATTCCACATGCAGGTTTTCCTCTACTCTTCTAGTTCTTGAGTTGTATACTCTAAAAGCTTTGCTATTAAGAGAATATCCAACTAAGAATCCTTCATCTGCTTTACCATCAAATTTTCCTAGATGGTCTAAGGTATTTAGAATTGTCACATGACATCCAAAAGGTCTAAGAAATCCTATTGTAGGAGTTCTATCTCTAAAAAGTTCATATGATGTCTTATTGTGAGATTTGACAACCAAAACCCTATTTTGAACATAGCAAGCAGTATTAACTGCTTCAGCCCAAAAAATGATAGGCAACTTAGAGTCGGCTAACATGGTTCTAGTAGCTTCTATGAGTGTTCTATTTCTCCTCTCAGCTACTCCATTTTGCTGAGGAGTTCTAGCTACACTAAATTCTCTCCTAATACCTTTTTCCTTGCAGAAGTCATCCATAACTCTATTCTTAAACTCTGTCCCATTATCACATCTAATGACTTTTACTCTTTTGCTTACTAGGTTTTCTATCTCTGTAATGAATTTTTTAAGAATGCTAGAAGTCTCATCCTTATAACCTAAAAAGAAAAGCCATGTAAATCTACTATAGTCATCAGTAACAACTAAACAATATCTTTTATGCATCATACTACTAACAGAAGTAGGTCCAAATAAATCCATATGAAGTATAAACAATGATTGATCACTAGAGTTAAAAATTTTGGGCTTACAAGTGGCTTTGTGTTGTTTGCCTTTAAGACAAGCAATGCATGTTTGGTCATTTTTAAATCATTTTTGAGGTAAACCTCTTACCAAACCATTCTTAACAATCTTATTTATGGTTTTGAAGTTAATGTGACCAAGCCTTCTATGCCATTTCATAGATTCATCCAATGTGGCCTTTGCAACTAGACAAGTAAGTGCCTCTTTAGGAACAATCTTCTTCATATCAACACTGTACATGTTGCCCTTTCTTGGAATTTTAAGAAGTACTTGACTTTCATCAAGCATCTTAAAATCAGAAGAAAGTACAAGACATTCAGTGTCAGTAAAAAGAACTTTGTTCTTTTTGTCACACATTTGTGAGACACTAAAACGATTATACTTTAGCTCTTGCACATGGTACACATCTTCAAAATCTAATTTACCAGTTTTAAGAGTACCTTTACCAGTAATCTTGCCACCGATACCTCCTCCAAAGGTAACATATCCTCCATCTAATGATTGAAAGTTGGAAAGATAAGACATGTTGCCTGTCATGTGCCTTGAACACCCACTATCTGAATAGCCTTGATCTTTATGATCTGTTGGTGAATGTTCCTGCACACAAATAAGGAAATTAGTTTTCTTGGGGAACCCAAGCCATTATTGACTTGGATTTGCCATGTGCATCAATGTAATTAAATCTCTTGAGAACAGTTGATGCACCATTAGATTTAAGAGGTTTTCAAATCCAACATGCTGAGGCCTTAACAGCATTGGCTCTCTTTTCCCTAGCAGTAGAACCCTTAGGTTTCCAAATTTGTTTTAGTGAAACTGCTCTTGTTGGAAAAGGTCTCTTAGCAGTTGTTTGTGCATGTTTGTAAGTTATTTTTGCACTTTGTACTGCTGGTTTAGGGTTAACAGAGTAAAAAGGTCTGGCAATAGAAACTGCTTGGTGAGCAGTAGAAACTTTTGGTCTAGCAGTAGAAACTGCTTTTGGTCCAGACTTTAATGAAACTGCTCTGGGTGTTGTTCTAGTATTATTAGAGTAACTTTTAGGTGTTTGCCTTTTGAAATTCACCCTATTGTGTGTATACCCAGATATCTTTTGGTTGCAGAAAGCTGCAAGATGGTCAAATTCTCCACAAATGAAACAAGCTTTGTTATAGAAGTCAAAGTCATCACCTAGTTGGTGAGACTTAAGGCCATTCCAATTTCTTTGGTTGCCTTTAGGCTTGTTTGTGGTTCTATATTGCTCACAATATCTAACTGGTTGCTTAACATGTTTAATGTTGATTTGAGGCCTATCAGTATGATTTTTGACTATCTTAGGAACACTTGTTCCTGCTTTCTTAACCACTTCAGGTTTAGACATAACCTGTTCATCTTCATCATCATCAGATATCCAGTCCTCAATGACTATTTTATCTGATCTTCTATCAGAGGACACCTTGTCCTCAGGAAGTAAAGTTTTACTTAAACTTTCACTTACTTTCTTAGGTTCATCAACAACTAACTTTGTTTTTGACTGTACACCATATTGTAGCTCAGGTTGTTGAAATTCAGCTACTCCTGAATTCTCTATGTTTATCCCTGGGGGAACAGGAATTCCTCTGTAAGGGGGTGGGACAACGTTATATCCTAACCCTGACTTGGCTCTATTAATCACTTGACATTCAATCATGTTGGTTACACCTCTAGAAGCATGTTCTAGTGTTTCTACAGTCAAGTGAATGTTTTCATTTTCCTTTTTGATTCTATCATAGGCATCTCTTAAAAGCTTAATTTCAGCATCTCTAAAGAATATGTCCTGTCTAAGAAGAGCTTTGTCATCAGAAAAAGCAAATTCATTTTGTTTGTAGTGAATGATCTGCTTCTCTATAGATTTTAAACCACACTTATAATCTACTAAGTCTTTTTGAGTTCTGCTTAGGACTTTCTTTTGGTCATCATAATGTTTGATTAAAGTTTGTAGTTCTTTAAGAGCTGTGCAAGTATTAGAACAAACTTTATGATTTTGTACCTCAGTAGAGAAAGCCATGAGTGCCATCTGTGAAGAAGCTTCTTCTTCATCTGCCATGAAACTCCAATCAAAACCTAGGCCATCAATAGCTACCATAGCTTTTGAGTTTGGCTCAGAAACCTCCCCTGTTTTGGATTTGCTTCCAAAACTTCTATTCTTGCTATCTTACTGCCTTGGTCTTCTACATTCTCTTGAGAAGTGCCCCATCATGTGGCAGTTATAGCATTCTATCTTTGACTTGTCAAAACCAGCAGTATCATTGTTGCTGATTGTGAGCTTCTTCCCCGTCCTTTGATAGAACTTCTTAGCCCTCATGTTAAGAAGAGAAATTTGCCATTTTAGGTCCATTTCCTCCAGATCATCATTATTGATCTCTTGGAGGTCTTTATAAGTGAGCATGGACCTATCATTTCGACTTCTGAGGAAAGCACAACAAGTCTTCTCATCCAAAATACCCATGGTACTGCTTGATGAACTAGCAGCACGAACACCATCAACAACCTTCACCTCTTCACTTGGATTTGAGGTACTAGGAGATGACATAAATGCCATGTTCCCAGTATTGGAACTAGTACCTCCAGTTTTCTTCAAATCTTGTTCCACAATTTTGAAGTTGCTATACAAGTCTATTAGTTCCATGGTGTCAAGGTCTTACTTGTTCTTCCAGACAACAACATGTATAGCCCACTCTTCTGGTAAGCTTCTCAGAAATTTTGAGTTTAAATCTTCTTGAGGTATTTCAACCCCAAGAATAGCAAGTTGGCTCACAATATTCTAAAGCCTATTAAACATGTGGTCAAGAGATTCATTGTTGGTTGAGGAGAAGTTTTCAAACTGCTGCTTGAGCAGAGTCTTGTGGGTTTTCTTGGTGGCTTCATTTCCACCATATCTGGCAACAATGGCTTCAAATAATGACTTGGCATCTTTGAAGTTGCTGAAGTTTAAATGTTGATCATTAGGAATGGTCATCTTCAGCATACTTCTGGCCTTGAGGTCATTTTTCTTCTTTATTCTATCTTCTGCAGATGTTGGGTGGATCTGCAGAGTTGTCACCACTTTGCCTTCAACTGTTGATGTAGTGGTTGTAGGCTGGTAAGAGTTTCCATCTTCAATAATTTCCCAAAGTGCATAGTCTTGCACTTGGAAATACTGCTCTATCCTCAGCCTCCACATCTCAAACTCATTCTGTTTGAGCATGGGTAATTTTGCAGCAACATTCGTCTGAATAGATTCAACGTCCATTTCTTCTTCTAAATCATAGATATCAGCCTTGCTCTGATACCAATTGAGAGGATGCGCGATACACTTAATAGGATGTTAGTCCTTTGTAACGAGTGTATGAGATACTTTGAGTGAATATGATTAAGTATGCGGAATCTACTTAACCACACTTAGAAGGTTATTTGTTATTGGAAATGGAACAGTGCTGGTTGTTGAATTTGATATTGAACAATGAAAGTTAACACCAAACGATTCAATATTATTTGAGAATAATACGAGTGATCTTCACTATCACTAGGGTTACAAAACCTTGAATCTCTATTACAAAGGAAAACTTATTTTCTGTTTTGTTCTATCAACTTAGTTAGTTTTTCTAAGATTCGATTAGTTACAATTTTTGCACTTCAACACTTTCAACATTCAGACTTTTGTAACTAAAATAAGATCTTCCTTTTATACAACTAAGGAGATCTTTACAATAAATGATAAGTCTTGTCAAACTACTTGCTTTGCTTGAGTGTGTCTGTCCTTAAGATACAACTTGTATCTGTGTACACAGCTTGTTAACTGATCATCTATCAAAAATATTATCTACCGTATATCTTTGATTTTTATACACAAAATATCTTTGTATACTTATCCATCTAGCAGTAGAATACTCGACACTTATCTCTTCAACAGCAGTATCTGTTGCACAAGCAGTAGAATCCTTGCGGCAGCAGAATCTCTAACACTAGCAGTAGAATGAAATACACTAGCAGTAAATGATACTTAGTATATTTCTTTGAGCAGAACTAACCTTGTAAACGTTTAATTCCCAATACTAATCTTTAGAATATTTAATTCCCAACAAAAAAATATATATATATCCAGTTTTTATATATGAATAGTATTTATAGTTATTTTTTCTTTTTTGCCTTCATGAAGGGAATTGATATTTACATGGGTCTTTTTATCCCCACACATCCAATTGATATTCATTGAATGTTATGCCCTTAGAGTATCCGGTATGCTAGGCTGTTAACTGGCGCCATGGCCACCAGCCCACCATGGCCGACGGCGCACGGTACCGTGGGTAGCACCATGGCTGCTGGCGCCATGGTGGCCATCCCACGCCGTAGCTTTTTTTTTTTTTTTTTTTTTTTTTTTTTTTTTTTTTTTGGATTTGTTTGTGTTTGTGTTTATATGTTGTGTTTGTGTTTGTATTTGTGTTTGTGTTTTTTATACCCTTGAAGTTTGATTTCATTGTCATCTTTATTTTAAAGTTACATTAGTAACTAATATTGTGTAAATGAAGTTTGTTTTAGTTAATATTGTGTATGTTTTATTTTATGTTAAAAAAATACATACATATATATATATATATATATATATATATATATATATATATATATATATATATATATATATATATATATATATATATATATATGGACGACGGCACCACATTTTCCAGTGCCGTGGGTAACGGCCAGAATGTGGTGCCGTGGGATTTCTGGTGCCATAGAGATTTTTGCTGACGTGGCAGACACTTTTTATAAACATTTAACTCTCTGCTCTACTATACTCTTTGTATCATTCCCCTTTTACTTTCAGTCAACACCCTCTTCACTTGTTCTGATGATGTCTTAATAGCTTTTTATTGTTAAATTCAATAAAGTATGTTAAGAAGCAAACCTAAATAGATCAGAAACTAATGAGTATTGGCATAGTAGCATGTACTAAGGGTGTTGGCAACCCATGATTCGGAATCATGAGAGGATTGCCACCGACCAATCACAGAGTGCCATGTGGCAGGAGGATTCTGAAGCCAAAACTGTTGGCAGTGCGAGGATTCTGGAGGATTCGGAATCATGCCTCAAATTTTTTTTTTATTATTTATGTATAATGTTATAAATAATAAAAATTAAATGTAAAACTATTTATTATGTATATATAAAGATAAATACATGAAAACTATTTATTATGTATATAATAAAAATTAAATGTAAAACTATTTATCATGTATCAAATTAAAATACAAGAAAACATTTTTTTTAAAGTTACAATACTAATTTTATTTTTATTATTTTTATTATTTTTATTATTATTATTATTATTATTATTATTATTATTATTATTATTATTATTATTATTATTATTATTATTATTATTATTATTATTATTATTATTTTTACTTTTGGACTAAACAAAAGAAATCCACTAAAGAAAAGAAAACCACAAGGACTAAGCTTGAAAATAACGAAAACCATTACTATATATACTAAAACCCAGAAGTGGGTGTTGCTTCGAATCGTTGTACGAAACAGTGTTTGTACAGTGGTTCAAACAGTAACTGGCTCTAAAAAGTTGTACATGCTTCTGGGTCTGCTTCATGTTGTTGTTCACAACAGTGTTTCAAATAGTAAGTGGCTGTAAAGAGTTGTACATAGCACATATATTAATACATGGTAAATGAATACAAAATAAGCTACTGTAGCAACTACATGGAAAGTACATATGTGGCACAATCCCTTCGTATAGCTACTATGCCAAGAAATACTCTTTGAAGATCCAGAAATTTCTAAACCATTGAATCTCCAACTCCATCTACCATCTCACAAAGAAGAAACAAAAAAAGAGAATATTTGTCTTACACAGGTATGCACATGAGTTTTTGTTGTGTAGTTTCTCATATTTCCCCCCTCTTTTCTTGCTTAAAATCTGATTTCATGAGCTGCCTTTTTCCCTCTCTTTTGTTCCTTAAAATGTCATTTGATGCAGGCACCACATCTGAGTCAGCCTTGCTTTCTTAAAGCATCTACCTGCAGGTAACATACACGTATTTAAAAGCTCAGCTTCTATATCATTCAATGCATTTTATTACCATTCCATAATGGATTTACTAACCTTTCACATTATGCTTACATCCAAAAAAACTGTTGCCACATACTTTATTATACATATGCATTTATTACTTATGTTAATTCATAGATTGCATGCTTCATGTCTATGGTCTTTTTCATATAAACTTAGATACAAAACTGTAATAATGCCTAGAAGGTTGTTGAATAATGATTTAAACGGCTCTTCCAGCAATTATATGTCCAATGTTAGGCGTACGAATGCATTAGAAAACCAACCATTTAGTATAAGTAAAAATAGACTAGGATGTAATGGAAGAACAATACCTTACGACGGTTGAGCAGAAACTATCAATGTACCACCAAATTGGTCATTGGGCACTACCCAAAAACATAATGTCACTGTAACGAGTTCACTTGATGTGCCTTCCTTCAATGAGAGCAACGCCGTTTTACAACTACATAGACATCAACCACGTATATCCACAGTATCTGAACACCAAAACTTTCGCGACCATTCGATATCACCAATAAATGAATACAAGTGCAATATGAAAGATGACAACAAAAACCGTAAAATTTATGCATTGTCTGTGGCTGTCGATCAGAATCAGAACAAATTTAAAGGTAATGTGATTAAAATTTTTAGTGTAATATATCTCAATTACACTATTGGTAAATGTGTTAATACCTTATGCAGATACACACAAATGTACCTCATATTGACTCCTTACTTGAAATGTTGCATTATCACGTGCAACATCACCGAATGGTTTAAAAATTATTTTGAAATCTGATGGTGAACACCCACCAGATGTAACAAAGAATATAGTCTATAAAGATTTCCTTGCACAAATTTGCGTAGAGGTTAATATTATTACACTGTCTATTCAACACTACATTTTGCTTACATGCATAATTTTATATTCACTGACTTTAGCACTACACAATACAATTAGTACTTTCATGTTTTTAAAACTGACATTCCTATTATAACAACGTCAAATAAACTAACAATTTTTCCTTTTTTTTTTTTCTACTGTATACAGGATGGCGCAATCTAATGTAAAATACATACAATCAACAAGCAGCAAAAACATTATAGAAGTAGAAGCTAATATCAAGGACCTACAACCAAGAGACAGGAACAAAATTCTAGAAGCCAAAGTCTATAGAGCATGGATAGCTCGAGACCCACCAAATACAACTGAAAAAGGATACCGGGCAATTCTACTAGACAGACAGGTACACTAAAAATGGTACCACTAATTAAATTTAATGTTACATAATTAAATAACAACAAAACAATAATGCAACATGAACAGGGTGATGCAATACAAGCAAACATAGAAGCTACTGAAATAAGGCACTTTGCTAAGATTCTTATACCTGGAAAAGCATACCGCATTTCAGGCTTCACATGTACCCCAACAGATAATTGGCAACAGACGTTAGAAAACAAGACCTCTTTGTCATTCACCAGATTCACAAAGTTTGATGCTATAGCCCCTGATGGATTCCCAAATCATTATTTCAACTTCGTCTCTTACAACCGATTGCCATACAGAGTTGTTGATCCAGAAGATAAAACACGTAGAGACTACCCTGTCCTCACAGGTAATATTAACCAATCCACACTCTCTATTAGTGTATATAACTGCAAAGAAATATAATGTATTTGTTACTTTCACAGATTACATAGGCTGTTACATCAGTTCAGGGGAAATAGAAAAAATTGGAAACCCTAATAGAGACCAAATGGTTAACCGCAGAATAGAGATTCAAAACCTCAAGTAAGTAAAATCTTAAAATCTATTACTAATTCATATAAAATACAATCATTTTGAAAAAAGTTAATAATTTGAAAAATTTACTGCAACCAGCCGCAATTCAATTGAGCTAACACTATGGGATGACCTAGCTGAAACGTTCAAAAAAGATGACATTGACAAACTGGAAAGACCGATCATAATAGCAGTTAGTTCCTGCCGAGTTTCAAGATACCGGAACAAGTTACAACTGTCATCAACACCAGCAACCTACTACTACATAAACCCAAAAATTCCAGAACTTGATCAATACCGGGCAGAGTAATTACCAAATTCTAACATTTATCATATCTAACTGTTACTCTACCATAGTAATTAATGACTATGTGCATCTGCAACAGATACAGAGAAGTTTTTGACCTAAATCCACCTTTGGAAATCGTGAGGCAGCCATACGAAGACAAACAGAAAGAGAAACTAAGAAATAGGTTTCCCTTGGCTGTGCTCTTACAATAGACTCCAAAGACATATGAAGTAAGTTCAAACCACTCCTACTTTATAATATATGATTATATTTTAAAAATTTAAACAAAAAGAAGAAAACCACATATATAAATAACTAATCCTTGAAACAAAAATGGACAGGGTGTTCGTTTCACATGCGAAGGCAGTATAACAGCCATTAATGCATCAAGAGATTGGTACTACCCAGCATGTACAAAGTGTGCTTTTAAAGCCGAGAATAATGATGGTATCTTTGAATGCAGAGTGCATGGACCACTAAATCATCCATCCTACAGGTAATTCTATATTACTACATGACACTCTTTTAACAACTAACATTACACTACATGACTAATACATATGTGCAGATATAACTTCAAAGCATACCTAACCGACAATACAAGAACAGCAATGATTACATTTTTTACACCTAAAGCAGATGATATTGTCGGTGTTAACTGTAATTCACTGGTCACTTCCCTCAACAATCCTCATCCCCGAGATATTCCCGAGATAATACAATCAATCGTTGGAAAAAGACACATTTTCCAATTCCATTATAACACTTCTTCAAAACAAGGGCCACCAGAATTCATTTTTGATGACCTAATGGATAAACCGGAGGCGCCAAAACAAATCGAGGACAGACCATCAGGTGAAAAACTTACAATGCTACATATAACTTAACCATAACAAATAAATAAAATACATCTAAACTACAAAATACAAACAATTTTTTTATGACAGGCTCAGCAACACCACAGGAAACACATGAAAGCATTGAAGCAACCATACCTCAACAACAACAAGTGTCTACTGCAATTGAATGCATTCCAGTTCCAACACCAAGTACCAACACACAAGGAACACTACCAACTGCAACACAGGGAGGACATACAAAAGGTAAGAAACTTTCACAATTTAAAAAAATCCACAATAATATAGTACATATAATCTAACATTCTGCCCTACATTTCTTAACCCTTATAGAATTGGCACCAACACCATTGGCATACACTGGTATGCAAACCAGATCAAGGACAGATATGATGTCAACAACAAAGGAAGGAAAACAACCCGTTGCAGAAATTACAGGTTACAAAATATTCTTAACATGAACGCATACTTACAAAAGCATCAGAAAAACATATTTATTCTAATTTAATTATCTATTTACAACAGGTCAAACAACACCACCACCAGAAGATGCTATGACTAAAACATCATCCAAAGCACCAGTGACAGACAGCAGTAAATCGACATCTACAAAACGACAGCTCTTCCACGAGAAGGCACCTGATGCCAAAAAGAATAAAAACGAATGAAAATCTCCATGGAAATCAACAAACCACCTCCAACACCATCACTTTTGTTAACCAAATGCTGTTAAACTATCAGCTTACATAAATAGTATTGTAAATATGTATGTGAAGCAAAATAGTACCACTATCAAGCTGCACTTAGTAATAACTAATAATGTTAAAAATACTTTTGTAACATAGAACTTAGAACCTACGTTTGTTAGTCAAACATAAACCATTAACTATAAACAAACGAGCCCAAATATTTTTACCATATACACCAAAAAACTCAATCCAAACACCAAATACTAATTGCAACAGATTTAACTGAATTAATATAAAGTATAAACAACAGTATGGTTATATTATTAACGATGAATGATAAATATTAATACCTGAGAAGATGATGAATTGTATGTTCCGGCAGAGGGCGGCTTTGCAATGGGCCGGTTAACCTTTCCCTTCCATTTTAGGTCCAATTAAGTTTGCTAATGACTAACAAACCAAGGAGGATGTATGTTGCAGGAAGGTGGAAGCAGAGAAATGATGGGGGCGGATTTTTTATGAGAAGTTAGGTCAAAGCGATTAGTGTATACAACTAAATTAATTGGATCAGGCTATTTTTTAGTTGGGCTGAACAATTGGACAACAAAAGATGTTTAAATAACTTAAAATTTACACTTTTAAAATTATGCACATAAACCATAAAATAAAAGAGTCCTACAACTATCACTATACAAATTCAGTTATCGTAACGAACCCTTTTATAAAACAACATACATAAAATGTTGACACAAACTCGCCCGCCGCAACGCGCGGGTTTCCCAGCTCGTAAGGACTAAACACTAGAAATCCACTAAACTAAAATAATATTTTTGTTGCTTCTTCTACCTCGTTGAATACAGCTTCTTCTACCTAGCATAACCCGCAAAACACACATTATAAAAACACACAAACACACACTTAAATTAAAAAAATAAATAAAAAAAAAAAAAGGACAAACGGTCACTTTTTTTCCCTTTTCTCCTCCTTTGCTTCTGCGTCTTGGCCAAGACTCCAAAACACATGATTCTAGCGGCTTGGGGGTTGGCGGCGGTGTTCACCGGCGGCCTCCCCCTTGCCGCTGGGAAGCCGTGCTCCGTTGCCATCACCCTAACTGTTCATATTTTTTTTATAATTCACTGATTACCTTTTCAAGACATGAAGTTGTTGCTTTGTTCATTTTGGAAATTCCTGGAAATAGTAAAATAAAATTAGATCGTAAAACTTTAACTTGAGTGATGACACCCTATGCTCGAAGGGCTAAGGCTGTGAACAATGCCGACTTGGGTTTTGCCTGTCACATCAGCTTTCTATCTCCGACGACCTGAGGACGACCAAGTTGCCATAGTGTCGACCAAGTTAATTTCTTTTATTATTGTGTTTTTTCTAAATTCAAATTTTTTACTTATAAATACTCCTTCATTCACTCATCTTTACACACCAACTCATTCACACATCTTTAAACATAAGATCTAAAAAATATCTCAACCAAACACTCCTGTCATTTCTGAAGAAACACTTAATACTCCACCGTCAGAAATCTTTCCGTCATTTCTTACTGAGGAACCGATTGAGAATCCGTTTATGCTTACCGAAGAAGAGCAACGACTATTTCTTCAGGATGAAGAAGCATTAAGAGAAATGGAAGAAGAAGAAATACGGGAGGAAGCAGGAAGCAAGGGAAGAATAAGAGCGTAAGGATAACTTGTTTGACATTTGTATCGAGAGTGGGAAGAAAGCAAGTTTGCGGACTGGTGTCCTTACGACGATGGTTATCGCACGGATTAATCTACGTGTTTTATTTTCTGTATCGTAATTTGTATTTGTATTTTCATTTACGTATCGTAATTTTAATTGGATTTTCATTTTACTGTTTAAAGTATATATATATATATATATATATATATATATATATATATATATATATATATATATATATATATATATATATATATATATACACACACACACTAGACTTCAAAGCCCGCCCAATGGGCGGGCATGACTTGTAACGATAATTTGGATGGTTTTAGTACCAAATTTTTTATTGATTGCATTAAGAACGTCAAAGCCCGCCCGATGGGTGGGCATGACTTGTAATTATAATTTGGATGGTTTTTGTTATTCTAACATTATTTTTAAGGACGTTTGTTTTATTTTATTTTTTAATATCATAATTATAAGATGCTAGATGGTGTCAGTTAGTGAGAAATTATTTTTAAGGACGGGTATTTCTTCCGCCCGATGGGCGAGCATGACTTGTGATAATTCTTTATAAAAGAAAATTTACAATGTGGTTGTGTTATTAAGTTTTGAGACATCATGATAAAGTTAGTTAGGTACGAATATCATTGTATAAAGATATAGTTTGTGTTATATTTTTTTTTAAAGTCTGAATCGTATTATTTTTTTACATTCATTTATGTTGGCTTATTTTTCTATAGCGAAAGAAGGGTGGTAAATGACTTGTATATAAATATCGTTGTTGTGGGTTTTTTGCTTCATCATTACGAAGAAAGAAAACTTAATCAGTGTTGACAAAATTTTCATACCTGAAAGTTATTATTGTCAAGAACTCATATTTTATAATTCATAAATGAAACTACCATGTTACAAATTTGGTTTCTAAAATAGAAACTAACAAAAGATGCATACAGTTTAAATTATGTCGAAAACTAAGCACTTTCCAAGCGTGAGAAGAAACAAAATTTGTATTTTCCGTTTGGGATGACATACGCATCATGTGACTCTTGGTAGAAATATCAGTTGCATAATCTTTTTTTCTCCGGGAGCTGAGCAGGCCATGAACCAACATTTTCGAATCCCTGAAAAGCAAACACAATTAGTATTAAGAGTTGCATTAACTAAAAATCTACCCAGCCTACCTTTAGCTTTAAAATACTTTCAGCGTTTTTAATGCATTTCTTTATTAGAAGGCCTGATAAAGTAGGCTTTTACCTTAAGATCTTCAAATTCTATCCTTAGAGCCAATGCGATAGGGTTCTACTAAAAAGGTCTTTTCTATAAGGAGATACGCGCTAGTTATACTCAAAATGATTGTTATTAAAACAGAACAATACCATATTTTCTTATATTTTTTGGCACATCTTCTGGTTTAAAAGTAAGATGACAGTCAAGATCAAGTCTAACATTATCACCATATAAAAAATATGTCAACTTACCTCAAGCATGTAGCGCTCAAGTCAATGCAAAAGCCACAATGAAGATCCACATTGCTCAGGTGCCATGTCTTTTTAAAGGTGGCCATCTGTTATTTAAAAAAAATTCCAATCCTTACTTCTTAATACACATAAAGCAAGCTAAAATGGAGTGTTTGGATTAGCTTTCAAAACTTTTAATTTTCCTTTGAATGCTCATTGTTGGAGATACACTTCGCACAACGCCAATAACATCTGTAATGTTTAACCATGTCAAACTCATACTCAACAAAGCCCATAAGCAAAATTATGTGAAAAGTTTTAAGCTATGATTTATACCAATAAGCTTGATGAGGCGAAAAGTGTACCGCTTTTAAGGGGTCATTTAAGCCCGAAATCGTATTTATTTGATCAAATATTGCCCTAAATCGTTCCTTTTGTCATTTTAGGTACTTTTGAGGAGAAATCTGGAAAAGGAGGCATTTTGGACGTTTTTGGAGCATAAAAGTGAAGAAAACGGCAAAGTCTCAAAATTGTGCTGAAAGTCACCTTTGACGGCGTCAACATTAACTCCAGACGGCGTCATGCCTTGGCAAGAAAAGTTGGATGTGAAATTTACTCATGACGGGCCAGTGAGTTTGCATGAGAATTCTGACGGCGTCACGCTTTAACTAAATCAAGGGCGTCACGGCTTAAATCATAAGGGGACGGCGTCACGTTATAGGTCAGACGGCGTCAAGCCTTGATAAGCCAGAATGGATTTTTGAAGAGCTAAAGAGGGACGGCGTCAAGATGGTCATCCGGGAACCCTAAAAGCGGCGAGGTGACGGCGTCACAATGCATAAGGTGACGCCGTCAGATGTCAAAGTCTATATATAGTTTTCTAATTTTTTGTCATTAGAGAGAGCTTAGTGTGTGGAATTTTGGGATAAAACCCTAAGACGATTTTAGCTACTTTTTCAGGGCTTCTTGCCTTGAGATCTTCCATGTTTCATTGAAAGATAAGTTATCAATTAATCATTCAATATGTCTATGTGTTGTTTGATTCTATCTTATGCTTGTCTTTTGTTTAACATGTTAGGCTAATTTTATCTTGTGTTTGCTTAGATCTAATGAAACCTAGCTATTGATTATTGGTTGTTAGTGTGTTGTTAGTTGTATTGGATGATTGTTTATCTATGTTAGGCTTAAGAAAACTGGCTAACTTCCTATTCGGTAACTTGCTTGAACGTCTTAAGAAACATGAACCAAACGCGTACTAAAGGTTTTTATGGTTGTATTTAATGCACAAGCGAATTCTAGTGATCCCATGTTAGGAGCTTCCTAGCCGGCTCGACATAGGAGTGAAGTAGGAGCTTGTAGAGTTTGGGGAAGTAAGTACGCCACCCCACGAATGGTATTAAGGAATACACCCGTCATCCACGCGACTAATACACACTAATTAACCGGTAAAAGATAGTTAGGGAGTAAGGAAATCTAAGTAAACACATTTCTCTACACATAAGTTTCTCACCACTTTTCATTTTTGTTATTTTATTTTATTTGCATTTGTAGTAATTTGGGTTAGTTGACTAGCAACTAATTCCGCCCACTCCTTCAAAACCCGAGATTTTACTTGCTTTCATAAAATTATAAAAACATAAAAAGAATCTTCCTCAACCCTTAGACCTAATTAGAGTAGCCTTTCACACCTAACGAACACTATTCCCTGTGGAGAACGATCAATCCCCCGTACTTACCACTACACTATACTACATCGGTCAGGTACACTGCCTGGTGGGGTTGTAAGCCTCTTGAGATCCCTCGAGAGGTAAAACCTGTTGTAAGGTTGCAAAACCCACGCAATCAAGTTTTTGGCGCCGCTGCCGGGGAATAGTTATTGTTTAGGTTGAATTTTTATTTCTATTAGGTCTACTCACTAGATTCCTTTCTAGTGAGATTTTTATTTTATTTTTCTAGGTTTTCTTTAGTCTATCTACTTTCTTTGTGTGTTTGTTCGTAATTGGTTCGTCACTATGGATAGGGAGATTAAGGCATTCAATGAGCTTAATGAGTTAATTGATAGAAAGAAGAGACTCACCCGCCTTAGCACGAGCAGTGAGATTGAGCTTAGAGATGACTTAAGGTTAGTTCACAATTCCTCACCAATTCTAGAAGGATTAAGTCACCATAAGTTTATCTTTAAATGTCCTTGCCCCGCTAAAAATCGTAAGTACCCATGGATTAGAAAGGGGGGTTATTTTAATGTGAAGGTTCCATGCATGATTGGTCACATGTTTAGGGAGCATACCTATATTGATCTCAAGGCACCAATGAATTTCATGTCTAGGCTTTACTATAATTGGATCATGAGCAATGAGCTGAACCCTAGACAAGACCCGTATGACCCCAATCAGATGTGCAATTTTGTAGGTCTAGCAAGTGGTTTACACATCTTTATCGGAGATTTCGTTTACCAATGTGATTTTGTGATCTTAGAAGATATAAGGGGGATTATAGATCCGTATTTAGGAGAGATAGTTTTAGGAGAACCCTTCATAAGAACGTCCCAAGCAATTTATGATAAGGATGAAGGTAGTGTGACATTCTCCAGCGAAATAGGATGCATCAAGTACCTGATGCCCCATAATGTATCTCGTTTCTCTAAGTTCGAACCAAAATTTAAAGGCATTAAGGGCTTGGATGTCGATAATATCCCAGCACTCGAGGTTGATAACAATAACCAAGGAAGGGCTAGAGTTAAGTATTCGATGTGTTTGGCCTTAGGTCCGGAATACAAGTGGGATGAAAGAGTGATACAAAGCTTTAAGACCATATTTTTTATGCAAAATGGAGTCACGTAATGTACGTGACTTTGAGTCTAGCTACAAGACTCGTTAATAAAGAAAGGCGCTTCTTGGGAGGCAACCCAAGCTTTATTTGCTTTATTTGCTTTATTTGTTTATTTGTTTGTTTGTTTGTTTTTATTTGTTTCCGTATGTATGTTTAATTTTTATTCTTATTGATTCATGTTCAAAACTAATTTGTGAAAATGCTTTATTTTGTTTTTAACTTCGTCTTAACTACATATAAAGGTATTTTGCAAAAGATAAGTGTAAGGGAAATCTAAATCGGTTTATTAGAACACATATGAACATGAATCGTAATAATAATAAATTAACATACATATCCGTATTTGTTTGAGTCAAATGCTTGTATCGAGTCATAATGATGTTTTGCAGGATTTCCAGGAAGTAAGGTAAAGGTTTTTCCAGAAATTTTCCGGAAACTTAAAATGAGAATTTTTGTCAGGTCATTTCTGACGGCGTCAGGGGTTATAACCTGACGGCGTCAGATTTAATTTTCAGAAATTTTTGAAATTTTTGTTTTTAAAAAGTTTTTATTAAAATCTCCAACTTATAATCTCCAGGAATCTGCAAAATTATCATTCCACAAGCATTATATCCTTATATATAGATTTTATCCCGCCGATGTTATGCAGGTTTTCGTGTTTGTTTTCTCAGGTTCAACAGGTTATTTTGGACAAGGAAATGTTTTGAATCAAGCTTATGGCGATTCATTAGTCATGGAGCTTCAACATTCTCTTTGGAGGAAGATTTAACCGTGTAATTTCATTATCCAACGAGCGAATCAGGGGAGTATTTGATTTCATTCTTTTACTTTATGCTTTTACATCTTGTTATTTGAACATTGGGGACAATGTTCATCTTAAGTGTAAGGGGAGGGTAAAAGTACGATTTTTGAGAATACAATTGCGCTTGATTTTTGTTTGTTTGATGGTAGATGTGTAATAAAACTGAGAGAAATACTTGTTAAGGTAATTTTAGTGCCAAATTTAAAATTTTTTACAACATATAGGAGTGAAACTTTGATCCTAATAAGCGTCTCATGGATAGGAGTTATATGACTAGCACAAAAACCGTACCACTAAAAAATTTTCCACCCCCAAATATGTGAGGTTCACCCCTAGAATTGGTAGGAAAAGCATTTATGCTATGATGTGTGTACCGGTAGCACTTAGATTCTAGAACTTGCGTTAGGACCATTCCAAGGCCACAAGTGAGACTACATTCGTGTAGTTAGATTTACTACATGATAAGAGGCATTAGGATTAACCCATTGTTTTACACCTGTGTTTTTGTTATAATTACATTGGCTACATTGGTCAAGTAATTCTCCCACACCCTTTGCGTTGTACTCATTTTTAGTACACGATACCCCTAGTACACCCCTCAGAGCCTATCTTTTCGTTTCGACCTTTAAGCATTTTACTTGAAGGAAGAATTTGTTTACACCCCACTTAAATGTACACCCAAATCGCCTTAGCCTACCTTGTATGCACTCATTTTTAGTGCATTATTGTTACAACATTTGTTTAAACCCAAGTTAATTATCTAGTTGATTACATGGTTGCTAAGTCGAGTCATATCCTTGTACATATTGTTTTGGGACGATTGGGACTCGTGGGTAAAGTACTAGTGTAATGGAGTAATGGGGAAGAACATCATTTATTACCCCCATATGTGCTAAATGTTTTAAAAGTACTCCAAGTTTTTCAATTATCTTAATTCGAGTCATTAGAATAGTTATTTGTAAAGTTATGTAAAAGTTCAAGTGTAAGGGAATGCAATGCCCCTATGATGTATTATTTTGGATGGTAGGGCAAGAGTGTATGCAAAAAAAAAAAAAAAAAAAAAAAAAAAAAAAAAAAAAAAAAAAAAAAAAAAATCAAGAAAAATACAAAAAAAATGAGAAAAAGAAAAGTAGAAAAAACATACGGACTACCATCCCGTTTCATTTTATGTTTATTTTATGTTTATGTTTTGTTATTTTCTTTCATTAGCTTAAGATCGAGTCTAGTCTTGGCTTAGCAACGTTGTATAGTACATGTGATTGATCAAGATCTTTAACTCGCCACCAGTAAAATATCCCTTATCCACCAAAACCGTGTTTTCCTTTTCCCTACACCTAACGTTATAACCCATTTAAAAGCCCTCTTTGATAGTTTATCTTAGGTGCTTACGCCTAGTGGAGGAGGTTTTCGATCCTTTCCCAAGCCTATGGTAATCTATTTGCTATGACAGGTAGTGAGAGATATTATCCGTTTTCATTTATGAGATTTATTTTGATGACACTTGAGAGATGTGAGTATCTAAACACTACTTGTGAGGTGCTAGTATATAATCTCCGTGCTTATTATGATTGAAGTGGAACGATTATTTGTTGTAATTACTTTTATGTTTGCATTAAATGACCCCTAACTTGTATTTTGATTAGAATAAAAGCGCATTTGCTTGAGGACAAGCAAATCTCAAGTGTAAGGGTATTTGATGAGGCGAAAAGTGTACCGCTTTTAAGGGGTCATTTAAGCCCGAAATCGTATTTATTTGATCAAATATTGCCCTAAATCGTTCCTTTTGTCATTTTAGGTACTTTTGAGGAGAAATCTGGAAAAGGAGGCATTTTGGACGTTTTTGGAGCATAAAAGTGAAGAAAACGGCAAAGTCTCAAAATTGTGCTGAAAGTCACCTTTGACGGCGTCAACATTAACTCCAGACGGCGTCATGCCTTGGCAAGAAAAGTTGGATGTGAAATTTACTCATGACGGGCCAGTGAGTTTGCATGAGAATTCTGACGGCGTCACGCTTTAACTAAATCAAGGGCGTCACGGCTTAAATCATAAGGGGACGGCGTCACGTTATAGGTCAGACGGCGTCAAGCCTTGATAAGCCAGAATGGATTTTTGAAGAGCTAAAGAGGGACGGCGTCAAGATGGTCATCCGGGAACCCTAAAAGCGGCGAGGTGACGGCGTCACAATGCATAAGGTGACGCCGTCAGATGTCAAAGTCTATATATAGTTTTCTAATTTTTTGTCATTAGAGAGAGCTTAGTGTGTGGAATTTTGGGATAAAACCCTAAGACGATTTTAGCTACTTTTTCAGGGCTTCTTGCCTTGAGATCTTCCATGTTTCATTGAAAGATAAGTTATCAATTAATCATTCAATATGTCTATGTGTTGTTTGATTCTATCTTATGCTTGTCTTTTGTTTAACATGTTAGGCTAATTTTATCTTGTGTTTGCTTAGATCTAATGAAACCTAGCTATTGATTATTGGTTGTTAGTGTGTTGTTAGTTGTATTGGATGATTGTTTATCTATGTTAGGCTTAAGAAAACTGGCTAACTTCCTATTCGGTAACTTGCTTGAACGTCTTAAGAAACATGAACCAAACGCGTACTAAAGGTTTTTATGGTTGTATTTAATGCACAAGCGAATTCTAGTGATCCCATGTTAGGAGCTTCCTAGCCGGCTCGACATAGGAGTGAAGTAGGAGCTTGTAGAGTTTGGGGAAGTAAGTACGCCACCCCACGAATGGTATTAAGGAATACACCCGTCATCCACGCGACTAATACACACTAATTAACCGGTAAAAGATAGTTAGGGAGTAAGGAAATCTAAGTAAACACATTTCTCTACACATAAGTTTCTCACCACTTTTCATTTTTGTTATTTTATTTTATTTGCATTTGTAGTAATTTGGGTTAGTTGACTAGCAACTAATTCCGCCCACTCCTTCAAAACCCGAGATTTTACTTGCTTTCATAAAATTATAAAAACATAAAAAGAATCTTCCTCAACCCTTAGACCTAATTAGAGTAGCCTTTCACACCTAACGAACACTATTCCCTGTGGAGAACGATCAATCCCCCGTACTTACCACTACACTATACTACATCGGTCAGGTACACTGCCTGGTGGGGTTGTAAGCCTCTTGAGATCCCTCGAGAGGTAAAACCTGTTGTAAGGTTGCAAAACCCACGCAATCAAAGCTCTTTCGGAAGGACATATGGTCCCAACTAATCAATCGGAACAAAACTGAATTTGGTTTCAGGAATAAAAGCCGCTTCGTTGGCTCAAACTTCTCAGGATGTTCCACAGGATATTGAACAGTCTGCATAATAGATTAACAAATAATAGGTTAATAAGCATAATCAGAATAGGAAAATATTATCATAATAAACACAAATCAGGATCAGAATATGTTAATACCTCCTGAAGCTCTCGTTTAACATTCTCAAGACCACCAATATCTTCCCAACCGACATTGGGCACTTCCACAACTGTCTCACGAAGAGCAGAAGGGTTGCTAGTGGTAAGCGCTGTCTGAAAGTGTTCATTCGACACTGCCATGGAATTAAGAATCTCCGCATCAATGGACTCGTCTTCCAAATAAATCACATCCATCTTCTCTCTGATGCATTGGAGTGCTGTTTCAGTGCATAAAGCAGCCAAATCAGCACCAACATACCCATGTGTCTCTTTAGCAGCCTTTTCCAAATCAACATCCTCAGCAAGCTTCATATTCTTAGTATGAATACGAAGAACCTCAAGACGGCCAACTTCATCAGGCACACCAATATCGATCTCCCTGTCAAATCTGCCAAACCTCCTCAAAGCAGCATCAATATTGTTAGGATGATTGGTTGCACCCATGACAGTAACATGAGCACGGGATTTAAGCCCGTCCATTAGAGTCAATAGTTGAGAAACAATTCTCCTTTCAACTTCTCCATGTGTCTTCTCACGCTTGGGAGCAATCGAATCAATCTCATCAATGAAGAATATCATTACCTGTAAATTTCATAATAACGAAAACATATGTCTCAGATAAGGATCAGTACTTGACATAACCTTCTCACTGATACCAAGCATCAGTAGCATTAACTGCTTAATTTTCAACCTCTTTATTTTATGAAACTCAGCAACATCAGCCTATCAAAGAAAATACAAAACAAATAGGCTCATTATGCACTGAAGAATCTAAATAACTGGTTTCAATCGAATTAACCAAAGTTACCTCCCCAGAAGCATCAAGTTTAGCTACTTCTTCTTCTAGCGTAGCAACCTTTTTACCTATATCAGGTAAGGTCTGAAACGGATAGAAACACATGTTAGAATCTATCATTTTATATACAAATATAAAAACAATATAACAGTGGAAAAAGTTTGGGTGAGAAGAAACCTTTTCATACTGAAACTGGTGAAAAGAATTTTTGATAACATGCTCTGCTGTAAATTGACCCTCGGATCGTCTCATTAAGTTTAATATAGAGTAATAGCTCAGCCTGAACGTACTAACCAATATGTAACAGTGGGAGAAGAAACCTTTTCATACTGAAACTGGTGAAAAGAATTTTTGATAACATGCTCTGCTGTAAATTGACCCTCGGATCGTCTCATTAAGTTTAATATAGAGTAATAGCTCAGCCTGAACGTACTGACCAATGGAGCTGGTTTACCCAACACCATGTCCCTGAAAGTATTCATCTCCATCTGTAAATGAACATTTGTTAATATTATTAATTATCTGTATCAGATGTTGTATATGTCATATGTAACATTTGTTATGACAATATCCCGTGCAAAAACAGGCTTACACAACAATTCAATTTTTATAAAATAAAATGTCATTTATCTCAAGATTTTCTAAAACTAAATTTGCTATAGCTTCCTATAGGATCTTCTTAGTCCTGGTTTTCTGATTGTCAACGATGGTTAATTCACTTAATTGTAGAAGTTTACATGCATTTTCATTATGCTATTGTGCAAAGCTGAGTTGAATTTCTAGCATTTTAAACAAACATGTTGTAAGGAATTAAATATTCCATAGATTTGATGATCAAAAACAAGAAGAATGAAACATATAGAATACTGAATGATAAGCAAAATACATGGTACTGCCAGTTCAAGAAAGGTACTGTTAGTGTATTTTATGGTACTGCTGGTCCAAGAGCAAGGTACTGCTAGACCAACAAGGTACTGCTGATTCACAAGCAAGGTACTGCCAGTGCAAACTCAAAGGTACTGCTAGTTCAACACAAAGGTACTGCTAGTACAAAATGAGACTGCTGCTAGTGTAACAACCTGCTGCTAGTTCAAACGAAGGTGCTGCTGAATCAATGAGTCACTCTGCTGCTACAAAGATAAGAACGAAGAAGATATTATTTTGTATGAGTCATGTTTATACAAATATAATATCTAGATATTTTATCAAGTCATCAAGTTGAACACTCAAGATACAAGTTGTATCTTATTGACTTGACACATGTAAAAGCAAGTGGATGACTAAAGACTTATCAAGTTTGTAATGATCTCCTTATGTTATAAAAGGAAGATCATACCCCTTAGATAAAAGTGTGTCTTGGTTGTAGATTAGACAATCAACACCATGATGCTTCACAGTGAAACAAAGTGAACATCAAAAGAGTGTGTGTGGGAACATCAGACGAGGGGTCTGATGTTGTTTATTTTTGTTTAGCCTCAAGGATCTTTGATCCCTGATTAGAGTGTAATCGTACTACCATTGATCAAGTAGTATTGGGGCCAAGTTGGAATAACAAACGGTGAAAGTTTGACAAAACCTTGTTGTGATAGTATTGTATTCGTTCATTGAATATTCCGCCAATATTATCATTGTTCTTTAAACGTAGAAATCCTAGATCAAAGGTGTAACAACCTAGAGGCCATAATCGATCACGTAACTTCTTTTAGTAGATGTAAGTAGCTCTAAAATAAGTTTCCACAATTGGTATCAGAGCCAGGGGGCTCTGGATCTAGGAAAAGAAAAGGTTTTAGCTAAAGAAAGAAGAAAAATTCGTTTTTTCTTAATTTTTCGCAACTTTCTGCAGAGCAGTTTTGCAAAGGCTATAACTCCTTCGTTAACCGTTGGATCGGGCTGAAATTTTTGTTGAAGGTTCTTGGTATATCAAGGTAGATTCTCACCGGAGGGATCTTCAATCTGAGCCTTAGGTTGCAAGTTATGCATCGTTGAAAACTGCTGCAGAAACAGTTGAGGTATGGTCGAATTTTTGGTTTTCTTTCAAGGTTCACACACAAAGGGGAAGAATCACACACATAAGAGAGTTGGTTCTTAAAAGATAAAAAGGCTTGTTTATCAATTTATTATTGGTGAAAAAGGTCATTTGTTGCTTATTTGAAGTTGAGGTTGAATTTTTCAAAATTGTGTTTTATCATATCTTTGGCAGAAAAGATAACTTGTTTGTGCTGCAATTTTATATGACTAACACTTAAAGGAGTAACGTTTATTGTCAAACACTTAAAAGAGTAACGTTGTAGTGCTCAGTGTCTCATAGAATATGAGTTTATTGTCAAAAGATTGAGGTCTCTCTATACATGGGTATACGTTCGAAGTCAATTTTAGTACAAGATATAGGACACAAGGATGGTTTATTCAGCTTCATCAACAAGTTGGTAATGGTTGGTTTTTCTACATCAATCATAAAAGCCTACAGAATTGAAGATTCGAAATGGTTAACATATGGGTTTCAGGGGAAGCTTAAATGTTTAGATGTATAACCATTTATTGTATTTGTGCAACACCACAAGGGAAAGTTATTGATTCTTACTACTATTGATTAGTATTAGTTTGTAGTTGTAAAAATCATATTTGTATACTTTTTCTATTTGTTGATAACAAAAAGGGGAAGAGATGTGGTGGATAGCATAGATTAAGGGGAAGACAGTATGGTTTCATTCATGGTGAGATTTAGTTATCTCAATTTCTCTACTTCGTCTAGGGAAATTCGTACAAGAATGTGTTTGTTTTGTAATCATCAAATAGGGGAAGATTGTAAGGAATTAAATATTCCATAGATTTGATGATCAAAAACAAGAAGAATGAAACATATAGAATACTGAATGATAAGCAAAATACATGGTACTGCCAGTTCAAGAAAGGTACTGTTAGTGTATTTTATGGTACTGCTGGTCCAAGAGCAAGGTACTGCTAGACCAACAAGGTACTGCTGATTCACAAGCAAGGTACTGCCAGTGCAAACTCAAAGGTACTGCTAGTTCAACACAAAGGTACTGCTAGTACAAAATGAGACTGCTGCTAGTGTAACAACCTGCTGCTAGTTCAAACGAAGGTGCTGCTAAATCAATGAGTCACTCTGCTGCTACAAAAATAAGAACGAAGAAGATATTATTTTGTATGAGTCATGTTTATACAAATATAATATCTAGATATTTTATCAAGTCATCAAGTTGAACACTCAAGATACAAGTTGTATCTTATTGACTTGACACATGTAAAAGCAAGTGGATGACTAAAGACTTATCAAGTTTGTAATGATCTCCTTATGTTATAAAAGGAAGATCATACCCCTTAGATAAAAGTGTGTCTTGGTTGTAGATTAGACAATCAACACCATGATGCTTCACAGTGAAACAAAGTGAACATCAAAAGAGTGTGTGTGGGAACATCAAACGAGGGGTCTGATGTTGTTTATTTTTGTTAAGCCTCAAGGATCTTTGATCCCTGATTAGAGTGTAATCGTACTACCATTGATCAAGTAGTATTGGGGCCAAGTTGGAATAACAAACGGTGAAAGTTTGACAAAACCTTGTTGTGATAGTATTGTATTCGTTCATTGAATATTCCGCCAATATTATCATTGTTCTTTAAACGTAGAAATCCTAGATCAAAGGCTTAACACCCTAGAGCCCATAAACGATCACGTAACTTCTTTTAGTAGATGTAAGTAGCTCTAAAATATGTTTCCACACATGTTTATCATCGTAATATATATTTGTAACTAATACGAAAATATTTGTTTTAAGCAACGTTCAAAACATTACCTATCGATCCCTAACGTCAAACGTTATAATCAACACTAAATTACAATGCCTTGACTTTCATTGGGACAGATGAGGTAATTCGTATAATGACGATAATGAATTCAAATGTCAACAGAATCACTTTACAGATAACCCAAAACTGATAAAGTAACCCAAACAAAAAAATATTGATAAATGGAATGTATGTTACTTTTTGTATCCCATTAAGCCCAACTAAATATGGCATTAGAGGTTGATATTGATGCAAAGAATATATCTAGGGTCGTTGTGAGTTTGTGCATATGGGTGCTTATAAAGTAGGAAGCCTAAGTTGATACCTGTTCATCAATCATTATAATACATATACCACGTTCATCTTTGCCACGACGTCCAGCTCTCCCACTCATCTATAATTTAATAAGCACAATAAGAAACGTATTGTAAGACACTTCAGATATTATTCTATTACGGAGTATAATATTATAATACTCACCTGAATATATTCACCAGATCCTACATATCGATGGCTGTCACTATCCCATTTACTAACACGCACTTGTTGCTTAATTTTTTTACTGCATTAACACTTTACGCATGCTTGATGCCACATTACAAAAACAATTGGAGAGTTGTAAACACCAACCTGATTTAAGTAGCTCTTATGCTCATCGATTCTCTTCATCGTACATGCTAAGCATCAAGATGACATAATGCACAAATCGTGTGTCCTTTCAATCTGCTTTGCTACCTCTTAGAGCATATTAGGCTCCTCCAACTTTGCATTACCCGTAAGTTAGTTTAAGGCGTTGGTTTATCAATTTGAAGGATATTGCGTATGACCCATATGTAACAACAATATATGTATACAATCTTGCTTATCCTAAGGCGTCATGTTATTCAGGTGTGTATATTTGTTTCCAGCTGTAGCATGCAACCTTAAACTAACTTATGGGACATTCTAATTGCACCAATACCTCAGGAATTGTTAATCAGTTTAGCACCTAAGCAATGTCCAGAAGTCATAATAGCAGGAACTTAAGAAATTAATTAATATGTGATTATAAAAAAGGATCCATATATCAGTACTATGATAGTTGATAGTGTCTGTGGAAAACTAGAAGGGGGGGGGGTTGAATAGTTTTTACCATTTTAAAATTAATTCACTTTGTGACTTATTGTGATTTCAAAGTAATTGCACACAAACAAGTAATATAAGTAAGTAAGTAGAGAAAAGAACAATCAAACCACAACACGGAGATTTATAGTGGTTCGGCTACAAGGACTCTCTTCCTTGCCCTACTCCACTCCTCGAGCCTCTAACTTGAGTGTTTTTCTTCACTAAGAAAGAAACTCCCTTCTCGGCGGAGAAAACCTTAATACATGTCGCTTACACCTTTTTCTGGTACAAAGCTAAATACCGAGTTCTACTTCAAGGAAGAACCAACCTAACGTCGCCTATACAATTACCGACACTAAGCTAGATGTCGAGTTCTTTACAAAGGTACAACCACTCCCGTTTACTCTATGTGTTTTGAGGACTAAAACACTAACCGGACTCTACTGAATGAATGGTATAACAATGATGTGTAAACTCTAACTAATCACACAGTATCTAATTTTCAAGACTTGCAACAGTATGTTGAAGCTTGTTGATGCTTGATCTCTTTTGCTACAAAAAGGAAGATCACTAAGAATGAAATGAATGAATGATATGGGTTAGTAATGTATAAATGAATGAATGTATAATTTATGCTATGTAAGTGATGATTGTGCCTGAATGATCAGCTTGCTATTTATAGGCAAAGCTGATCAACAGGGCACGGATTTGGCGGATCCAAATTCTGGGATCCGCCAGTTATGGTGTTTGGTTCCGCGGGAACCAGACAGCTAAGATATTCCCATATCTTTCCATATCTTGCACAATCTTTCCATATCTTCCAAATTCAACTCTTTAGCTTGAAGATCTATACAAGATATCACCTAAATCCTCAAAATATCCTAAAGATATCAAAATGAGGTATGCCATGATGTCATGTTTAATATTTCTAATTTAAGAAATAAAAGTAAAACATGTAAATGTAAAATATATATATGCAATGTGAATCCTAGTGATCATGTAATGTGTAAATGTGTTTTAAAAGACTTGTTACTATAAATGTAAAAGACTTTAACTTATATTTATGTTTTGCTAAAGATAAACCTTATTATTGTCATTAACAAAATAAAGCAAAGATCGTAAAATATAAATAACGTTTTTAGAACGATATTTGTATTAACAATCTCCCTCTTTTTGTTGATGACAAAACATAAAGTTTATTTTTAAGCAATGTAATAAGTAAAGTGAAAGTCTTTTAAAAATATAGATTAAGTTAGTTTTATGCAAGTTTTGAAAACTATTTTTGTAACATATTCATAACACTTAAACACACATAAGATGAGATTATGGCCGAATAGATTTAGAGTTATAGAGAGAGAAAGAGAGTTGGGAACTTTAGAGAGAGAAAGTGAAGAGGCTAGATTGATATTGTGAGAAGTTCCAACCCTTCCCTTGTGTGGGAAGGGCTTTATATAGTACATGCATAGGTGCCCTGAGTGGGCTGTGGAGTGAGCTGACAGAGGGTAAAGACCCGACCCACTCCACGATTACTTTAATAACTAAACTATTACTAATATTACTAATAATCCTACGAGCTAGTTAATACTAACAGATACTCGGGGTGACCGAGTCTTCACATGAATATTTGTATTCCTAACAATCTCCCCCTAAGGGAGGTCACCCCGAAAATAATGTTTTGAATTCTAGCATTCTATCATATGAATATGACTTCCTAGCTCGTAGTTCTTGATTCTTCAAAGTCATTAATCTTTGTGCATTCAGCAGCGATCTTTTGATGACTGATCTTTTGCCTTGGATGATCTTTGAGGAATCTTTGAGAATATCATCCAACATATATCTTCAAGTCATCATGCAGTATCGTCACCATATGAAGTTGTGATCTTTGAGCCTTCTTTGAGATCATCTGCCACTGTAGATCTCCAAACTCATCCGTTGTAGTTGCATTGCCTCCATGTGAATTGTTGCGACATTTGGACTGCATGCTCACACTTTTTTGGATCATGATATTCAGCATCAGAGTTGTGGAAGCAGTGTTGAAGGTCTTTTTGATATCATGATATCTTTGATTATGATGATGAAGTGTGAGCATGGAGTGATGGATCGACATCTCTTCGGCAAACAGCTGCAACCGCCCGGTATTCCTGCATTTGACAGTTAGCAATAAAATGCCCGGCACTTATAGGTTTGGATTTTGAGATTGTTAACAGCATATTGTGAAAACTTTCTCTAATCCTTACTAAGGCCGTTCCTGAATCGGAAACCCCCGAGAGGGTTTACAAGATCTACCGAAGTACATCAACGATTAGGTAAGTCGCTGGAGTTCACTCCACGACTGTAGACCATTTGAAACTGCCGTGACCACTAAGCGTAATCCTCAAGGAATTACCGAAGTGACCTGCTTTCAGGGCTGTTTGATGTTGACCCTGGCAGGAATTTCCATTCAATCACTGAGAATTACATTTGTAAATTCTCTCATGAATGTTCTGGCAGATTGCTAAGATCTGCGTAGGACTCATAAGTTTACAACTGGTGTCCTTAATGGTGAACAACCAGTGTAGAAGTAACATGTGTTCCTATTGAGATCTTTTGATGCATCTCTTGGCTCTAGACTCAATAAGTGCATTTTTGGTAGTCGGAGACTGGAGCGGTGTCTCCTGTTTCAATATCAACATAACTCGTAATGAGCCGTCGATAGATTATGCAGGGTTCCCCGTGAGAATGAAACAAGTCCTTTTAAGAGAACTTGAGTGGTTTAGAAGGTTTAGTGCAGTGCGTCACTGGGTCCATGACGTCTTGTCTTCAATACCGGTGTTACCTTAGTAACCACCAGTAGTATATGAATTGAACCCGGTTTCTGCCCTAAGGTTGAATAATTAGAGGGCTATTTCTTTTCACCCTTTCTCATTTATTTTCTTTTTAATTCTTCAACCCTTTCTTTCTCCTTTCTCATATTACTCCTTTTTTCATAATCGTACCTAAGGACTTTCTAATACTAACTATTTGGTGTTGTCCCTGGGTAGATCCTTCCGGTTCTGGCGGATCATAGGACGGTTTTCCTAACCTTAGCCACCTTAAAACTTCATGACTATCCTATGTTGCCATTAACCAAATCCCTGGAAAATCTCTCAAAGAGTTCATGATTATGAAACACATTTTGCTAACACTTTGAGAGTTTTATATTTTTTTCAAAGGCTCCCCCTTAACATGTGCTCATATGATTTAATTTAAAATTTGCACATGTTGGGTAGAGATTGCACTTTTTGAATTGACCCACTTTCAGTGAACATGACCGATTCGAGACACGCTTACATCACTACATAGACTAGCTTGAAATTATTACCCGGCCTGGTCACATCCACAGAAAGTTTCTTGAAACGGTACACTCTACTCAGACACATCCTCTTCGAGACACGCTTACATCACTGGTTAGACCAGCTTGAAATTATTACCCGGCCAGGATATGTCCTTTCGATTAATGACAGTTCTTGTTTCGTCAATTCATTGGTAACGTCTGAGTCACATGAGATGTCGCATCCTTTTTGCTATCATGCCATTTGCTCCCCCTCAATATGTGCATCGATATACGAAAGAGTTTAGCACATATGGGAGAGCTTACACTTAAGTTCAATAGATCACATTTTCATCATGTTTCATATTTAAATCACATTCTCTCCCCCGATCAAAAATTTCAAACCACTTGAGATTTGTGATCCCAATTGATTTAAATAAGTTAGAAAACATGGGAGGAAATGTGGTCAGGTATAATATGTGTTGATAATGGAACATGACGATGCTCCCCCTCAATCAATGAGGGAGAATGTTAGTGTCAGGTATGATAGGTATGAAAGATTTGATTTTAACAAAAATCATACACTGACACATAACAACCACATTTTATTCACTGCTTATTATGTACAAAGTGACATGTTTTGATGATATGAGATTTTGAAATCATCACTCTCCCCCTCAATCGATGACCCGTCTTCTATTTAAATAGCTGTGGTCATTGATTGAGTGATAGATTTTTATGAAAAGTTCAATTCAGATTGATATTCAAAAATCATGGTACCACCAAGTTTAGCACAAATACTTTCATGAAGAATCATAGATGGAAAAGTATATGTGATGCAAAGAAGATTTCTCTTCTTTTACAAGAAATGATGCACTGAAACGTACATCAGATCGAAGAAACATGGATATAAAGTAATCCATGCCCAGGTGAACTTCACCCAGTTGGAGGAACACTGTCTTATTGGCGACATGCTTTCCTCATAATAAAGCACGGGTTGCAGTCTGAAGTAACCGCAAGCCGATTAGACATGTTTTAACCAGTAAATATAACTTCTGCTCGAGCTTCATTTAAAGACCCGTGTCATTATTGAATGACATTTCTAGGACCGTAAATGTTATCGATAAACAGAAGACATGCCTAGAGGAACTATTTTTGGTATTTTTGTTTTTCTGATTTTTTATGGTTTTTATAGGTTTTATATTTTTCTATTTTCTTTTTGGTTTAAGATATATACAAATATATACAAGGATATGTGAAGCAAATCCTTTACTCCTCATTTTCTTCTTGAAGACCCTTGAGTGTTTCTAGAGTCAAACTCTTCATGCCAAGTCGCGGGAGAATAAATTGAAACCGTTCTCTCGTAAGCGCCTTAGTGAAGATATCAGCCAACTGAAACTCTATCCTCACGAAGTAAAGTTCAACAACCCCTTTTTCCACCTATTCCCTGATGAAGTGATGCCGGATATCAATGTGCTTTGATCGGGAGTGCTGGACATTGTTGCAGCAAAGAGCAATAGCACTTTTGTTATCACAATACAGAGGAATCTTGTTGTATGCATAGCCATAGTCCGATAGTTGTGATCTCATCCAAAGAATTTGAGCACAGCATGCAGACATGGCAATGTATTCAGCCTCTGTAGAAGATATAGATGTACTCATTTGCCTTTTAGATGACCAGCTAACCAACTTTTCTCCCAAAAACTGAGCACCTCCCGACGTACTCCGACGAGTATCTTGACACCCCGCATGGTCTGCATCTGCATACTGCTTCCAGATGCTTCTTGGTAGGCTTGGATTGGTATCGAGCACACATGCATACAGCAAACAATAGATCTGGCCTACTAGCAGTTAGATACATTAGAGATCCGATCATGCTTCGAAACTTTGTTTGATCAACCGGGATCCCAGAGAGATCTTCATCCAACTTCGATCTCTCAATCATAGGGGTGTCAACTGCATCACTTGAATCAAATCCAAATTTCTTCAAGATTTCATTTGCATATTTGGATTGATTAATAAAGATGCCTCCGGGACTTTGTGAGATTTGTAATCCTAAAAAGAATGACATTTGTCCCATCATAGACATTTGGAACTTAGAACTCATCTCGTTAGAAAACCTATCACATTCCTTAGGATCAGAAGAGGCGAAGATGATGTCGTCTATGTAGATCTGAACAAGAAGTAGATGTTTACCCGATTTCCTAGTGAATAGTGTAGGATCAACAACACCTTTGGAGAAACCATTAGCCAGAAGAAACTTTGATAAAGTATCATACCACGCCCTGGGGCTTGCTTTAGCCCATATAGAGCCTTCTTCAAATGGTAGACGTGAGTAGGACGATCAGGATCCACAAATCCTTCTGGTTGACTGACATAGACTTCCTCTTTTAGATCACCGTTTAGAAATGTTGTCTTTACATCCATTTGGTAGACAATCATATTCTGACTGGAAGCATTAGCTAGAAAGATTATGATGGCTTCAATTCTAGCAACCGATGCAAATGATTCTTCAAAGTCTATGCCTTCTTCTTGTCGATACCCTTTTGCAATAAGTTGTGCCTTATTCTTCAGAACGTCACCATGCTCATCAAGTTTCACTTTAAAGATCCACTTGAGAGCGATAATCATTGCACAATCTGGAGGAGGCACCAATTCCCATACTTCAAGATGATCAAACTCATGAATTTCTTCTTGCATTGCCGTAAACCAACAGTCTTTAGACAAAGCATCTTTGAAGTCCTTGGGTTCAACTTTTGACAGTACGGAATTAAAGAAACACCGCAATGCATCAGTGGCAAGTTGCTTTTTTGTGGAGACCGGATGAGAAGGATTCCCAATGATGTTGTCAAATGGATGATCATTGGTCCATTTTCTAAGATGATCATGTGGTTGAGGGTAGTGAACTGATGTTGCCGTGTTAAGATCCCCTGAAGAAGACGTCTCTGTAGAAGATTCAGGAGCAAAGATATTCTCAAATGGAACATCATCAACAGGAGCAAAAGGATTCACCTCAAAAGAATTATCTATTGCAGAGCCTTGTTGTACCGAAGAAGACTGAACATTCAATGATGATGGTGAATGACTGACAGATGGTGCTTCTTGACTAACTGAGATAGATATCGATGGGCCATCTGTGTTGTTTTGAACTTGAGCATCAGCAGCTGGAGGTGCAGGTGGTGCTTCAATTGTAGCATCACCAGTTGGTGGCTCAAAATAATCATCAAACATTGGATCAAACAACTTCTTCAACTCATCACTTGTTGGAGGTACATAAGGAACTGCAGGAGTGGAATTTTGTACAAGACCTGAACTAATTGGTCCAGGTGTCAATAAATTAGGTGCGGGTCCAGAACTGGTTTGTCCAGGAGTCGTTTGCTTAGTCAGCTCATCGAAATTCACGTGAATAGTTTCCATGATTTGTCGGGTTCTTTTGTTGTAGATTCTGTATCCCTTGCGATCTGGTGCATACCCAACGAAGAAACCTACGTCTGCCTTAGCCTTTAGCTTTCCCAGATCTTTACCATCATTTGTCGGATAGCACAGAGCACCGAACACTCGAAGAAAGGAAAGATCTGGTTTCTTGCCATGTATCAGCTCGTAAGGAGTTTTGTTGTGAAGAGTATGTAACAAGGAGCGGTTTTGAGTGTAACACGTAGTGGCAATTGCTTCTGCCCAAAGAAACATCAGAGCCTTCGAATATATTAGCATAGTTCTTGCAGCTTCCACTAGGGTACGATTTCGTCTTTCAACAACACCGTTCTGCTGAGGAGTGCGTGCAACGCTTTTCAGATGAGTTATGCCAATACCTTCATAAAATTGACTGAGTTGTTGGTTAACAAACTCAGTTCCATTATCTGTCCGGATGATTCTGACAATTTTGTTCAGCCATACTTGTAACTGCTTGATTAGTTTGATGATAACCTTTGGAGTTTCATCCTTGGTTCTCAAAAACTTTACCCATGTAAACCGAGAGTAGTCGTCGACGACCACAAGAACATATATCTTTCCATTGATACTCTGCACTCTCATTGGTCCACATAGATCCATGTGAATGGTGTGAAGAACCTCCATGACGGTGTTGATAGTTTTGGGTTTGTGAGTATGCTTCTTGCTTTTGCCCAGTTGACATGCAGAGCAAAGATGATCTTTTTCAAACTTTCATCTGGGCATGCCTCGTACAAGATCCTTGCGAGAAAGATCATTTATGGTGCCGAAGTTTAAGTGATTTAAATGACGGTGCCAGAGCCAAGATTTGGTCTTTGAGGCCTTTGAAAGCAAGCAGATAGGAGAGGACTTCATCATTTCTTCAATAGAGATTGTGTATAGATTGGTGCCGCGACTGCCTTTAAGAAGATCAATACCATCCAACTCTCTAACGAAACATGTGTGTTTTCTGAATGCAACTTCAAGATCGGAATCACAAAATTGACCAACATAAAACAGATTATGCCCTAGCCCTTCCACGTAGTATACCCGGGAGATTACAGTGTCACCAAAAACGTAATCACCATAACCAATGATTGCCCCAAAATGGTCATTCCCGAATCTAACTATTCCGATAAACTTTTTCACGAAATTCTTGAGCCGTGAGCGATCCCCAGTCATATGTTTTGAGCAGCCTGAGTCCAAATACCAAAGGACGATTTGTACGACCTGCATTTGAAAATAGACAACGATGGATAACTGAAAAATGTGGATCCCCACGTGCAGCTGGGGTCTGTTTGGTTAGCACAAAAAAATTCTGGAACTACAGGATTCATTGATGCTAATGTATTTACAGTGGAAACGTCACTAGAGGCAGCAAATGACCTAGTTGCAGGGCATTGTGTCACTAAAGGCAAAATTCGACCAGTCGGCTTCCATTCCTTAACATTCACTACTTTATGAATATTCAATCTAGTTAAGGGGCACTGATCACCTAAAGTGAATTTCCTTCCAGTGGGTTTCCATTGATAACCGACATTAGCAAACATTTTTCCTGTTGCTTTCCAAATCTGCTTTCTCAGTTCAGTCTTCCTAACATTCTTAACTTGGGAACGTTTATGAGACATCAAAAATGACACAACACAATCATCATGATTACTGGAAATTAAACATTCGTTACATGTTTTACAGACAGCATTAGAATTCGAATTAATTACAGTACGCTTATAGCTAATACTCGAATCAACACGATTCATACTATTCAAACCAAACTTATTGTTCCTAGGTTGGACTTCTACTTTCTTCTCCTGAACACTTTTAGCCGGCGCAGTCCTATCTTTCCTTGTATTGCGTCTAGGCTTTGACCCGCTGGCTTTGGTGTCACAGTTTACTCTTGTAGAAGTAATGACGGGAACATTAGTTTGTTTTACTGTCATTTGTTTTCCTGATTTTGACGTGTTGGGTTCAGATGCCTTCAGTGGCACATCAAAGGTTACATGCTTAATCCTAGTTGTGGAGGATGATGCAACAAATCTATCTCTTTTGTTCTTTATCTTAGGACCGGTGCCAATGACATATTCTAACAGTTCCTGAGACCGTTTAGTGAGGAAACATGCATCTACAATTGCACTATCATGCGGTTTATCAATCCTGTCCTCTTCTACGATCTCACGAAGAATATCAAGGCTTTCCTTAAGGTGATTGAGATATACTTGATGGGCAGACCTATTGTTCCTAAGGGGTGGCAAAATAGGTACAGCATCCACAACATACTTACAACAAGCAGAAACCTTTGAAACAGCCTTATCACCAGTGATGATTTGCATTTCCCTTTCACTTGAGTCTTTAGATTCTCGATTTCATTTAACAAAGAAGTTGTCTTTTCATTATGACTGTTACGTGTGACTTTAATTGAGTCATACAACTCTTTGTAATGCTGTTTGATTTTTGAATTTTCAGCTCGGAAACACTCATTTTCATAGTGTAACTTATTGATGGTGTCTTGGTATTGAAAATTTTGAGAATCTGAAGACGATGGTTTATGGGTGCCATACACATCACATTTATTTGATTTTAATTGGGCAATTTGGGCCCTCAATTGTCGAATTGTGTTAGTGTGAGCTTGAATTTTTTCATCGCGTTTGCTTAATTCAAAATATGTATCAAATTTAGGAGCATCCGAAGATGTCTTTGCATTTGAGTTTTTTCATCTTTCTTCTAAGTGTTGATATTTTAATAGCAAATTAAGATGATCAACCTCTAGTTTTGAAAAATGTTTAACCATGTTATCATGGTCATCATTTTGAATTTCCTCATGCAATTTCCAATTCTCCCCCTCAAGCTCAACAACACGATTCTGGGAAGCATTCAGTGCAATAGACAGTTCATGAAATTGACAAGCAGTTAGTGTAGCATCAGTAGCAGTATAAAACACATCCTGGGCAACACATTTAGCAATCAAATTCTCATTGGTGATGAGAATGTTTTTTCTCTCAATCTCACGACTCTTAAGTTCTATCTCACATTGGGACACTTCATTTTCCATATCTTTAAATACTGCTTTCATCTCATTTACGTCATTTCTAAGGGATGTTTGTATACCCTCAAAATGTTCCTTAAGAAGCTTAAAGAATGGAATAACCTCAGTTAAGTAGCATTCTTTGGTTAGTTCAAAACCTCTTTCCCCTTCAGTAATTCCCGTTGGTGTAATTCTCTTTTTACAAGTTTTATCAAAATCAGCAAATAGTTGACAAAGAACATATATGCTAATTAGAGTTTTACATTCTGTGGGAAGAGTTAACGGAACTAAGTGCCTAGGTGTATTGGGAGGATACACCGTTGCAGCCGCTATTTTCCTAAGGGGTGGGGTATTGTCCTTAAGTGCATCAACCTTTCTCTTTTCTATGTCCAAAGACCAAAATATTTGTTCAGGCGTTAACTTAGTTTGAGGTGCAAAGATAGTCAACCGATTTTGCTCATAGTAATTATGGGGTTTAACTATGACTCGTTTGGCTATACATTTTGGGTCCTTCATTTTTTCAGCTAATCTCTCTCTGTTTCTGTCCTCTATCTCATTACTCTCTTCAAGTGATGACACATCAGGGGGTGCATGAACAGTCTTAAGCATTTCATTTCCATCATATAAAGCAGGTTGGGCTACCTTAGCATTCCTAAGAAGAGCTAATTTAGGTTCACCTACATTATATTCACTATGTTTATCACATAATTTTTTATGCTTTTGCATCATTTGAGCAGTTTGTCTGGTCTGGTCTTGTGTGTACAACTTGTTCTCAATCTTGTTTTTCAACGTTTTAAGTCTGGAAAAATCATTTAGGAGTTTTGATTCTTTTTCTTTGAAGTCCTGTTTTAGTGTAATTACACTTTCTTGAATCTCCTGTTTTTGCTTAACAGTTTGATTAAGTTGTGTTCTTAATGAATCTAACTCCCTTTTTTAATGTTTCTTCCCTTAAATTACGTTCTGTGACAAATGTACGCATTTGACAATCCATTTTCTGTTCACGTTCAGTTAGCTCAAATCTTCCACAGTTGCTTGGTTGCGTGGGTTTGAGGAAGTTCGAAGTTGATTGTTGGTTTGAGGAAGTGTTGCTCGGAACTGTTGAACAAGCAAGGAGACTTGATTGGAAAGATCATCAATCCTCTGATCAGTGAGAGAATACCCTGAATCCAGCTGAGGGTTCATAGTAGGTTGTGGGTGTATCGATGATTGAGCAAATAATGTTTGATTCTGTGATGAGACGGGATGATGATAAGCTTGATCAAGTTGTGGTTGATTGTACGTCTGAACAGTTGAAATCAATGTGAGTGGATCATTGGTTGTTGTTGGATTGAGTTTCTCCCTGAGTAGAAGATCATAAACAGCATGCTTTTCATGTTGTTGAAGATAAGCATATAGCTGTTCATAATTGGTCTGGCTCAAACCTTTGTTAAGCTTGACTGCAGTGACAAATCTGTCCCATTCAGGTGACATGTTGTTCACGAACTTGGAATTGAGTTGGATGTTTGGCATAGTCATTTTGATGATTCTCATGTCATTTACCAGCTTATGAAACCACACATAGTAATCAGTGATGTTTTCTCCAGGGTTCATCTTGAAATGCTCAAACTCATCATACAGTTGCGACTCACGATCTTCTTTTGTTAATTCTGATCCAACCAGAAGCATTTTGACATTGTCCCAAACAGCTTTGGCTTTAGTGTTGAAGTTGATGAGTTTATAAAAATCTTTGGGCAGGCCTTGAATTACAATATTGGAAGCTCGGATGTCAGCATCATACCGCTTCTTTTCTTCCTCATTAAGATCATTGTAAGTACGTGGCCTGTCAAGTCCAAGCGTGACAGCTCCATTCTCATTGGTAGTAACAGTATCTCTCGTGGTGCCCATCTAAAAAGGTCCTTCATCAATGGATTTGAGAATGTTAACTCCGTTCTCTTTTCCCAAGCAGTAGAGTCGAATTCGTTGTGCCCACGACTCATAATCCGTCCTATCAAGCATAGGAGGGCGGGTATCGGACCCGGCAGCTTGAATGTCATCTGAAGCAGTGCTTGCTATGCTAGCCATAATGTATATGGGATTTTACAATTCTTTGATTTAAACCGAGAAATCGAATCTTTCGCGGGATTTTCTAAAATCAAGAATAAACCGTGATTGGATTACTTGAGTCAAACCGCAGCTAAAAGTATTACTTCAGTATCAAACCGCAATGCTCAAACCGCAGTCACACAAACCGCAACGTTTAGACCTAAACCGCAAAGAGTCAAACCGCAAAGACCCAAACTGCAAAGAGTCAAACCGCAAGGACCTAAACCGCAAAGACCTGAACCGCAAAGAGTCAAACCGCAAAGAGTCAAACCGCAACACCTGAAGTCAAACCGCAAACACTAACCGAAAACCGCAAAGGACAAAAAATGACAAACCGCAACAGCTACAGGACAAGACATCACAATCAGTCCTTTTTGTCGTGTTTCCCTTTATGGTTAAACTCCAAACCGCAGTTAGAGTTTCTGGCCAAACCGCAAGCAATAATTTCCTAAACAACACAAACCGCAATCAAAAACCTACAACCGAAAGACAAACCGCAAGGAAGAAAACTCGTCCGAATGTCAAACCGCAGCCTAGAAACTCTTCAAATCTTCCACGAAACACACCAAATCAGCCGTAGAATGCCAAGAAACTAAACTAAAGAACTATGTGAACACAAAAGTACTAAGTATTAACGATTTGAACCACAAACAAAGCAACACCAATGATTTTCTTGGCTAAACTATACGACCCACAAAAATAACACAAAAGTGCCAAAATCTCAACACCAATCCGTGAATATGCAATACCTAGAACCTAACCATGGCTCTTGATACCACTTGTAACATATTCATAACACTTAAACACACATAAGATGAGATTATGGCCGAATAGATTTAGAGTTATAGAGAGAGAAAGAGAGTTGGGAACTTTAGAGAGAGAAAGTGAAGAGGTTAGATTGATATTGTGAGAAGTTCCAACCCTTCCCTTGTGTGGGAAGGGCTTTATATAGTACATGCATAGGTGCCCTGAGTGGGCTGTGGAGTGAGCTGACAGAGGGTAAAGACCCGACCCACTCCACGATTACTTTAATAACTAAACTATTACTAATATTACTAATAATCCTACGAGCTAGTTAATACTAACCGATACTCGGGGTGACCGAGTCTTCACATGAATATTTGTATTCCTAACAATTTTAAGCATAAAAACATGTACTGTGATGATCACAGTGATGTATAAACTTAATTCTATCTCCCCCTTTTTGTTGAAACAAAAAGAAGATATGCGTAGCGGAATGTGGTGATTACTCCCCCTTCTTGGTTATTACTCCCCCTAAATTGGAGTACCAAGATTGTTTCAATGATTTTGAGAACTTTTAAAGCTCCCCCTTGTATTAGACTCCCCCTAATTGGAGTGCCAAGGTTATAATGCATGATCCTACAAAACAAATGGTTAGAAGAAGATATGCTCCCCCTCGATGTATACTCCCCATTGCTAGGGTACCAACGTATACGTTTCAAGGATGAGAAATGCTACAAAATAATGAGTTAGTACATGATATACTCCCCCTTGATCTATACTCCCCGTTGCTAGGGTACCAACATATATGATTCAAGGTTGAGAAAAGCTACAAAACAAAGGTTAGTTGTGAATTAATCCAACCAAGTAGCATAATGCATATGTATAGGTCAACCAAACATGATAGTTCAACCCATTTGACTTTAAAAAGTCAAAAATACGTGTATGATAAAAAATGCACCTAAGTATAAGTGGTCAAATCATTATGAGAATTCAAACCAACCATAATAATGTTAGTAAATCAAACAAACTAAGATATTATGCCAAATAGTGATCACCCACAAGCATAGATATAACATCCATTCATTGAAAATTTGTTTGTGTCATAAGTCACAAAATATGATGTTACAACATAAAAAGGAAAGCAATCCTAAAGGTTCTTAAGGAGAGAAACTAAAAGTGCCTATTGTGGAGGATTGTTTTGGTTTGATGAAGATATGATGGTGGCAAGCCAAATGGATTCTAAATCCTTTGTATCACGTAAGTTAGAGTTCATCATGTTTGAAGAGGTGTTGAGAGGATCAAGTTCCTTATTGCCTTGAGTGTTTGGTTGGTTGAGCCACATTGATTCATCAATGGTTTGGAGTGTGGTAAGTAAATCATTTGGTTGAAAGTTGGGTGATTGTGGAGGTGATGATGATTTTCTCATTTGAGATGGTATGGGTGGTGGTGTGTTATCCACTGGTGTTGTTGTAGGTGATGGTGATCTTGGTTGAGATGGAGTAGGTGATGGTGTAGAACCTATTGGAGTTATGGTAGGTAATGGTGATCTGGATGGTGGAATTGGAGCGGGTGATGGTATGTTAACTACAGGAGTTATGATGGGTGTTGTAGTAGAAGTGGATATGGTAGGGAAGTTCATATTAGAGATGGGATTTACGAACCAATATGGTCTGACACTAATTCTAGCTGTCCTTCTGTGTGGTCTGGATATGTGGTTGTTGTTTGATTTATGCATTGCGAAGGTGTTTAGGAAATGTGCAGGTAGTTAGAGATGATGATAAAATGCGAGTTGAGATCATCCTAAAGCTTCTAATTTATAGTCTCTAAGGTTCATGGAGATTTGTGTTTGGATTTGATTCTTAAGGGAATGTTGATTACCAATGACTTGGAACAAGAAAAAGTTGTTTGTCATTTTATCAAAGTTAATACATAGAAATGAAGTTGACATGAGGATGATCAGTGAGTGCAGGAGGTGACAAAAGCTTGTAATGTGATTGATTCACGGATTTCAAAGAACCAATTAAAGGGATCATTAGGTGTTAGAGAAAGGTAACTTGGATAAAATTTGAATATTCAAATTTTGGTGGGAATTTTATTTCTTATGGTACTAAGTGTTTCTAAATTATTTTAATGATCCTAATGATCAGTAGAATAATCCTAAAAACCAAAATCAATAATCTAAGAATCGAGATTAGTTGGGAAAATTTTGAGAAAGTTACTATTTGATTTGGCGGATCCAACCGATAACAAAGGCGGAACCAAGATTTTGGTTCCGCAGAATTCGTGGTGTTGAGATTGGCGGAGCCAAAGAACACAACAAACGGATCCCGTATTTGGGTGCCGCCATATCCGCCATATGGAAGTGCTAATTTTTAACAGAGAGCAATGCATATTTCCCGATACCCGTTCAAATTCTGAAAATTCACCTAAAACATATGTAACTACTAATATGTGATAGAAAAATACTAAAAACATAGGTTCTAACGCACGTTTACACATAGATTAATCCGATGATAATGACTTACCATAACAAGAGGTTAAGCCAAACGATGGCTTAAGCACGGAAAATTGATAACAATAAGTGTTATCATCCTGCAACATTATGTTAGTTCACATAAAAGTCAAATACCAACGTAATATTCTAAAAGACACACAAGTTTATCACATCATTGTTTGAAAATGTCCTAAACCAAACACTCCATAACTCTTACTTCTTGTTCATCTTCTTGTGGAGCTTCATGATCCACCGGCCTAAGTTCTTCATCATTCCTTTAGTTTGTCGAAATTCTTCGGATTGGTTCTCGTAAGTAGGAAGTTGACTCATGTATTCGGGTGGAGGAATCCTAGAATTGGGCAAACCATCTTCGTCACTAGCTGATGATGATGATGATGAGGTAGGAGGATGAGCACGTTTTCCTCTTGCTACGGCTACCCTATGATCACTAAGAAGAACAAAGGTGTGTGAAATTTTGGTGTAGTCAGGAAGGAAACCACTAGCGTTTCTGGGAATAGGAATAGAAGCTTTAAACAGACGGGTAAGAAACATCCCGTACAGCATGGCGGTGGTACCTAGGACTGGAATATCTGCCATTCGTTTGGCAATGTAGTAGGCTAAGTTGAATTGTTGGTGAGTAGACATACAATACATCATATAGCAAAGGCTTGCATTGACATGGTCCCTATTTCCTATGGTGCTAATGAAGTTGGCTCTAAGAACTTTTTCCAACTTTTTAAATTGAGGCTTAAGCTCATTGAGCTCCATGGCTAATGGATCTCGATCAACCTGTTTACCCCAGCTTGTCCTAGTTTGGTTGTTTCTAGGATTGAAAAGATGTTCACGGATGATTTCTTTGGAAGTTAGGGGTGTGTCGTATGGATGGATACGATCAAGGTTGGAATCTAGGATGGACAATGACCATTTGTTCGAATAAAAGCAAGTTCCTTGACTTGGAATACCTAAAACTTCCTCGAATTGGTTTAAAGGGAAGGTGAATTGGTTTTGGTTAACTTTGAAATGGATGTTCATGAATCCAAAGTCGTCTAAGCTAAGACTTACAGTAGCATAGAATTCAAGTATAAACCTAGGAATAATGGGTTCATCTATGTCGAGAAGACTATCAAATTGGATAGCGGCTAATTGTTCACGGATATTGGTTTCTTCTAAATATGACTGGTCTATGGTTCTACCCTCGTGAACATAACGTTTTTCTAATGCCTTAAAGATTTTGACTTGATATTCGGTGAGACCTTTGGTTTTGTGATGTTGAGGTAGGTATTTGAGGGTGTCCTTATGGTCATAATTTGTCGCGGGAGGCATGATTATCCTAAACACAAAAAATGCAAAGTTTAGTTAAAACTATCGTATATATATTTCTAGTGTGTGCCTACATGGGGACAATGTGGAGGTGCGGTTATCTCGACTCCTTTTAATGCATGAAAATTTTGTTAATGCAAGTTTTATAACAAAATTAGAGATAACCCAAATGCTCCTACTTCAACGTATCTACGATTGAATGTACCCGAAAATACATATTAGTTATTTATTTCATTTAGCATTCAAGAGGTATTATGCAAGTGATGTGTAAAAACATAACGTTTTTGTATTTGTATGAACAATGTTCAAAAACCGTATTTCCTAGTCGTGAGAAGATTTTGATAAAAATTTCTCATGGGGTTTTTGATGAATGATGATAATGTACTACAAGATGCAATTCCTAACTAAGGAAAACATGGTTTGTGATGCAATTCAGTAAATATGTTTCATGATTTTGCTAAAAATATGCATAAACCCCAAGTTTTAATTTTCGTGCAAGAAATAGAAATACTAGACTCAGATTAGGAATTAGATATGATTAAGATACTTACAGAGATGATTTAATCACAAATTGGTTATGGAGAATGACCTAATTTCTGAGTTTGGTGTGATGAGGGTCGAGTTCCAGTGGGATGTATGTTTTTGGGGAATGTGATACACAGTACAGGGTGTTTGTTTAATAAACTAAAAAACTAGCTCAGCAAGCCGCGGATCTGGCAGAACCAAAACAAGGGTTCCGCCCTTGTTGTCGTTTGGTTTCGCAGGTTCAGGCTTGGAATTTGGTTACTGTGGTGTTTGGTTAATCTAAAGTTTAAGCTAATGTTTTATCTACTCACTAGGTTCCATTAATCCTAAACCAAGTCTAAGAAAGTTGAAAGGTTCTCTCTTAAGAGGTTTTGTGAGGATGTCGGCAATGTTGTCCTCTGAGGATACTTTCTCAATTGAGATGTTTCCCTTCTGAACATTGTCACGTAGGAAATGGTGACGTATTTCGATGTGTTTGGTTCTGGAGTGTTGGACTGGATTTTTGCTGAGGTCGATAGCTCCTTTGTTGTCACAAAGAATGGGAATGTCGTTGAGTTCAATTCCATAGTCGACGAGAGCTTGTTTCATCCACAGTGCTTGTTGACACGCCTTTCCTGCAGACACGTACTCAGCTTCGGTTGTTGATATTGCAAGGGCCGTTTGTTTCTTAGCAAACCATGAGGTGAGACAATGTCCTACAAAAGTACAAATACCACTTGTACTTTTCCTATCAACATAATCACCGGCATGGTCTGAGTCGGCATACACTATGGTTTCTACACCCGTTCCTTTGGGATACCATAATCCTAAATGTGTAGTGCCTTTAATGTACCTAAAAATCCGTTTAAACGGCTTCAAGATGGGATACCTTGGGATCCTCTTGAAAGCGTGCACATAGACAAACACTAAACATAATGTCCGGTCTACTAGCCGTGAGGTAGAGTAAACTACCAATCATTCCCCTATATTTAGTGTTATCTACGGATTCACTTTCGTCATCTGATGCGTGGTTTTGCGACCTTACAACAGGTTTTACCTCTCAAGGGATCTCGAGAGGCTTACAACCCCACCAGGCAGTGTACCTGACCGATGTAGTATAGTGTAGTTGTAAGTACGGGGGATTGATCGTTCTCCACAGGGAATAGTGTCGTTAGGATTGAAAAACTATTCTAATAGGTCTAAGGGTGAGGGAAGATTCTTTTTGTATTTTTATATTTTTATGAAAGCAAGTAAAATCTCGGGTTTGAAGGAGTGGGCGGAATTAGTTGCTAGTCAACTAACCCAAATAACTACAAATGCAAATAAAATAAAGTAACGAAAATGAAAAGGTTGTGAAACTTATGTGGAGAGAAATGTGTTTACTTAGATTTCCTTACTCCCTAACTATCTTTTACCGGTTGATTAGTGTGTATTAATTGCGTGGATGACGGGTGTATTCCTTAATACCAATCGTGGGGTGGCGTACGTACTTCCCCAACTCTACAAGCTCCTACTTCACTCCTATGTCGAGCCGGCTAGGAAGCTCCTAACATGGGATCACTAGAATTCGCTCATGCATTAAATACAACCATAAAAACCTTAGTACGCATTGGTTCATGTTTCTTAAGACGTTCAAGCAAGTTACCGAATAGGAAGTTAGCCAGTTTTCTTAAGCCTAACATCGATAAACAATCATCCAATACACTTAATAAGACACTAATAACCAATAATCAATAGCTAGGTTTCATTAGATCTAAGCAAACACAAGATAAATCTAGCCTAGCATGTTAATCAAAAGACAAGAACAAGATATAATCAAACAACACATAGACATATTGAATGATTAAACGATTACTTATCTTCAATTAAACATGGGAGATCCAAGGGTATGAAAACCCTTAAAAATGGCAGAAATTCGTCTTAGGGTTTCTCCTCACAAAGTTGCACACTAATGACAAAAAATTGCAAAACTATATATAGAGTTTAAGGGCTGACGGCGTCACGTTATAGGACTTGACGCCGTCACCTCGCCGTGTCTAGGGTTCCCGGATGGCCTTCCTGACGCCGTCCCTCTTTAGTGCTCCAAAATCCGCTCTGGCCTATCAAGGGGTGACGCCGTCAGAATTGAGCTTGACGCCGTCCCTCTTTAGCTTAAACCGTGATGGCCTTGATCACTTCAAAGGGTGACGCCGTCAGACTTTCCATTGTAAAATTCTCTGGCTTATCATGAGTAATTTTCATATCCACCTTTTTTGCCAAGCCGTGACGCCGTCTGGACCAATCCCTGACGCCGTCAAAGGTACTTTCCAGCATAATTTTGAGACTTTGTCGTTTTCTTCACTTTTATGCTCCAAAAACGTCCAAAATGCTTCCTTTTCCAGATTTCTTCTCCAAAGTACCTAAAATGACAAAAGGAACGATTTAGGGCAATATTTGATCAAATAAATACGATTTAGGGCTTAAATGACCCCCTAAAAGCGGTACACTTTTCGCTTCATCATCATCCTTGGTTAGTTTGGTTTCGGAAGACATTGGTGTTTTCATAGGTTTGGAGTCTTCAAGACCAAATTTCTTAAGCATATCCCTTATATACTTAGATTGGTTGAAGAATATCCCATCTTCTAATTGTTTTATTTGGAGACCTAAGAAAAAGTTTAGTTCCCCCATCATACTCATTTCAAACTCATCATGCATGATTTTCAAAAATTCATCGCATAACTCTTGACAAGTTGAACCGAATATAATGTTATCCACATATATCTGGACTATGATAATATGTGATCCCTTTTTCTTGGTGAAAAGAGTGTTGTCTACTAGGCCCATGGTATACTTATGGTCAACTAGGAAAGTCTTAAGTCGATCATACCAAGCTTTTGGTGCTTGCTTAAGTCCGTATAATGCTTTCTTAAGTTTGTAGACATGATTAGGTTTTTCAAAATCGGCAAAGCCGGGAGGTTGTGCAACGTACACTTCGTCATTAATAAAACCATTTAGAAAAGCACTTTTAACATCCATTTGGAATAGTTTAAAGTCGTGTGCGCATGCATATGCAAGTAATATTCTAATTGACTCAAGCCTAGCGACGGGTGCAAATGTCTTGTCGTAATCTATACCTTCTTGTTGATTGTAGCCTTGAGCTACTAGCCTAGCTTTGTTTCTAGACACTACTCCATTTTCATCCATTTTGTTCCTAAAAACCCATTTAGTTCCAATTATGGTTTGATTTTGAGGTTGAGGTACTAATGTCCAAACGTCATTCCTAACAAACTGATTTAATTCTTCTTGCATCGCTATGACCCAAGATTCATCTCTTATGGCTTCATTAACATTTTTAGGTTCAATGGTTGAAACAAAACAAAATAAATTACTTTCGTTTTGGGCTTTTGACCTTAAGGTTCTTTCGTTAATTTTTCCTATGACGTTGTCTAATGGATGACTTTTGGATTCTTTGATGTTGACAATTTCTCCTTTTATCGGTTCGTCTTCTTTGTCATTCTCTATGTTTTCTTGGTTTTCAACCATTTGACTTTCAACTAAGTCATCATCTACCAAAGGTGATGTCTTAGAGGGAGGTGGACTTTCGTCGAATGTTACGTTCAACGATTCCTCGACTCTTGATGTTTCTTTATTCAAGACAATATATGCTTTACTATTTTGTGAATATCCTAGAAATACACCTTCATACGACTTTGGGTCGAACTTGGTGAGGTAATCCTTAGTGTTTAATATGAAGCACTTGCTTCCAAAAACTCTAAAATATCCTAACGTAGGCTTTTTGCCTCTATAAAGCTCATATGGTGTTTTATTCAAGAATGGTCTAATTAGGACTCTATTTAGGATGTAAGTGGATGTGTCAACGGCATTACACCAAAACTTTTGGGGTATGTTTTGCTCGTTTAACATTGTTCGACTCATTTCTTGAAGTGTTCTATTCTTACGTTCTACTACACCATTAGATTGAGGGGTTCGAGGAGCCGAGAAATTATGTGTTATGCCATTAGCATCACAAAAAGCTCCGAATTGGATTTCGTTATCAAATTCACGACCGTGGTCGGTTCTAATTGACACTATATTATTTCCTATTTGATTTTGAATTTTCTTACTTAGAATTTCAAATTTATCAAATGCCTCGTTTTTAGTTTTTAAGAACTTATTCCAAGTATACCTAGAGTAATCATCGACTATTACCAAAGTATAGAAGTTTCCCCCGTAACTTTGTATAGTGGATGGACCAAACAAATCCATATGTAACAATTCTAGACACCTAGATGTAGACACCATGTTGTTAGCCTTTTGGATATTATAAACTTGTTTCCCAATTTTGCAAGCATCACAAAAGTGTTGGTCGTATTTCAACTTGGGCAGGTTCCTAACGAGTTCCTTAGATGATAAGGATTGGATTAACCTCATATTAGCATGACCTAAGCGTCTATGCCATAGAGTTGAATTTTCGTCCAGAGAGGTGAGACAAAGTTTGTCTTTAGGTGTTTTGTCTAATTTCATAACGTAAACGTTATTCTTCAAAACACCTTTTCCTACGGTTATGCCATCTTTTAGTATTTTACTTCCATTTTTACTGAAAAGGACGTTATACTTTTTGCGGCATAATTGACTAATACTAAGCAAGTTAAATCCTAAATTATCTACATGAGCAACATCATCAATAGTGAGAGAGTCATGAGAGATTGTACCTTTTCCGATGATTTTACTTTTAAGCTTGCTACCGAAGTGACATTACCTCCGTCGTACACTTGGTAGGTTGAGAAAAGGCTTTTGTTTCCCGTCATGTGTCTTGAACACCCACTATCTTTAATCCACTTATTTGGTTCTAACTCAACTTCAAACACACCTAAGTTCAAGAAAAACTCAAGCGTTTGGTCCCCAATATCTCATGGGTCCGTTTGGGTTAAACATAACATTATCATGGTTCATGTATGCAAATGGTGGACAAGTGTTCCATGGCATGTAGTTGGGACCTTGAAAGTTCCTAGACATGTTTTGGTTCCAACTATTTTGATGATGATGCTGTGAGTTAAGGTTGCTCTTAGGAAAGGGGTGTTTGGGAAAACTAGTTTTAGGCCTCTGTTGAACCATTTTAGTCCTAAACTCATTTTTAACTTGACCTTTTCCTATAGACACTACTGGTTTTTGTTTGTTAATAGTTGTACTAGTGCTAGGTTTCTTTGTGACATTTAAAAATTAAGTATGATCTGATTTACGAACCTTCTGTTCATCAAAAGTAACTGCGGATCCTTTTGGTATAACTGGCGGATCCAAAATTTTGGATCCGTCGGATCCGTGGGTGTCTGACTCAGTTGGAACAGGTTCTTGTACTTTCACTGTTTGTTTCTCAAAATCACTTAAGTTTCTTAGTTTCAAAAAATGTAGCTTGGTCTTATCAAGTTGAAACTTTTGATCTTTCATTATATCATCCATACAACTAATATGTTTATCAAACCTTTTAAATTTAGAATTTAGTTTGATAAGTTTTTCCTGTGTGGACTTAAGTGTTTCTATTTCTAGTTTAAGTTCCTGACATGAGACACATGTTTCCATAACATTTTTACCCTTTTCTAATCTTGAAGCTTTTTCTTTTAACCAATATACTTCTGTAACACCCCCGTTTTCGATATTCGCAGCAGAAATATAAGTTGGGGTGTTACTTCATGGTTCGTAGTCATGATAATAGAAAATGACTCAAAAAGAGACGTTTTTAATAAGAATGTTATCATTCATTTATTTAATATCAGAGTACATAATATAGGTCCCAGAGGGGGTTTGAAAATACGTTATAAAAGATTACATTATTCCTTTTGAATGATAACAAATGGACACCCTTTTTATAAAAGAAAGTCCACAGCCACTCCGTGCCAAGTCCGTTCTCTCTTAATTACCTGAGATAAAACATGCTAAAAAGTCAACACAAAGGTTGAGTGAATCCACAGTGTTTTATAATCAATTTGAACACAAGCCTAATATAAGTTTAAAATCATAGTACGGTATATTGCACTAAGCCTCATGACACGCAATGCGTTGACAGTGTCCAGGTTTCACAAACATAATTAAATGAGAGTGGTCTCGCCCCCGAAAAGGAGTCTGCCTAGAAACTCTTTATAGAAATCAAATATAATACACTTGCATACCCGGCTACCCCAAAGGGTATCCATCCGACTAATACAAATGGGTCGTCAGGCCAATAGATCTATTCATTATATTCGCGCTCACCCTGCGGGTGACTAATGGTGCATGATATGAGGGACTTTTTATAAAAATAGGCAATAAGTTAACCTAGTGCAATAACAATTATTAAAATACTCGCGTTCGATTTAGTAGCATGTATCTCCCCACAAGTTTGTAAAACGTATAAATAAAAAGTGGGACTATGAACTCACCTTGATTAGTCTGAATGATAAACGAATTTAACTAAAGTTGATAAACGTCTCCGGCGCGCAACCTGAGTTGGTACGTTATATTTTGGTAATCGTTATTGAATATAATTAAGTTTATTTGTTCGTTTTGTAACGTTTTCGGTTATTGTAAATTTTGATACAACATGAAGTTTCTCCATAAGTTATAAGATTTATCTTATTCTTCATTTTTATGTTTTTATTCCGTTCGTTTGTTAATTAGATACTTCATTCGTTCGTTAAATCTATCTTTTGTTCGTTAGTTATCGGAATAAACGTATTACATTTGTTATTAAATCGAAATAACATTAACGATAATATTAACATTTATATAATATTATGTTTTTTTGCCTTAAAGTTTCATATGTTAACATTTTATACCCTTGATAAAACTACAACTTTTACCCCTGAACTTTGGTCAAATGACAGTTTATACCCCATAGTTTCAAAAATGACACTTTCTACCCTTTTTATTAATCGTTGACAAAGATGGTCCTTGATTTAAATAACTTTGAGAAATTTACAATTTTGGCCCATAAAAACTCCAATCTTATTAATTCTCGAAAATATATATATATTATGTTTAAAATAGATTGCGATCATCTAGTTTTGGACTCAAATAAAAGCGAGGCGAGGGCATGGTTTTACGTTATCCTTTTTCCTACATGTAGTCAGCCAGGTGGTCTCATTACTGACCAAATTCCATAATTTTTAAAGATTATTTGGATGTCGAAATAAATTCCTAAAGTTAGTCGAGTGGAACCCAATTTAATAAAACTAGAAAAATGGTTTTTATCTCTAGCGATGGAGCAAATTTTGGAACTCGATAACTTTTTAACCATCCAACCTTTTTACAAAATTCTTTTTCCTATGTTTAGATAGCTATGTGATCTCGTTACTAGCCAAGTTTCATAATTTTTGAAAATCGTTTGATGTTCGAAATAAATTACTAAAGTCAATCGAGTGAAACAAAGTTTTATCAAAATCTGGAAAATAGGTTTTACGTCTAGCGATGGGGTCAACTTAGAGACTCGATAACTTTTAAATTATTTGACCTTTTTACATGATTCTTTCTCCTAACATAAGTCAGCTAGCTAATCTTTGATATGGCAAAAGTCCAGAATTTTTAGAAATCATATAGGGTTTGAAAACTGGGTCTGAAGTCAGTGAGTTGGGACAGTTTTAACAAAAGCTGAAATAAAATAGTCATGGTTTTAGCGATAGGAAGAAAAGTAGGACTCGATAACTTTGTGAAAACTCAATCATATTACATCGTTCTTTTTCCTAATATTAGTTAGCTATGTGGTCTATAGATCTACCAAATCTTAGAATTTTTAGAGGTCTCCTAGTGGTTGGATTTTAGGTCATAAGTTGGGCTTGTGAAACTGTTTTTGGCTCGACAGAAACCAGAAAAAGGAACCCGATTTGGGTTTTTGATTTTTAACTGTTATAACTAGTTTTTATTACATATTTACATGATCATAACCTTATTTATTTCATTTCTAACTTGTTTTATAGTTTCCTTGATTTCTTTAATAACTTATGGTTTTGTTTGGTTTCTGATTCGGACAGAAAATAGAAAGGAAAGACAATTATTTAACTTTTGATCATAGCTTTTATTTAGGATTATGTAGGTATGTTTTTAGAGATATTCTAAGTATATAAACTGAATGAAAAGAGTGGGATTCACTTACTTGGGTTTTTGGTCCGAATAGGGTTTTTAGGGGTAGAACGGGTTTGTTTCTTGATCACCAATTGCTCTCTCACTTCTAGGCCTTCTTAGGGTCTTTTATTTAGCTCCTATTTGGGCTGTTGATCAGTAGGGTGTGGAGATGAAACAGTGTTTGATATGTTCGAATGAAGTGAGTGAAAAGAATGGATATGGTGGTCGATTTGGTGTGGAAGTAGAGGGTGGGACTTGAGTTGCTATTTATAGGGAAAACTAGGGTTTTCAAGGGTTGTGTAGGGTCGGAGAGGACATGTGGAGGGGGTTTTAGAAGAGATTGATAGAGAAGAGTGGGGCGTGGAGTATGTATGGAGGAGGGTGATATGTTTGCATAATATCCAAGATTCTTAACTACTAGGGGGACATGTGATGTGGAGGCATATGGTGTAAGGTTTGTATGAGGATGAGGTGTTATATTTTAACACCAAATGTTTTAACTACTTAAGTGATAATCTAGAAACATGTTGATGTGTAAAATCTTATACCTAGTAGTAAGCTTATGGTGTCTAATTCTTCTTAGGAATACTTAGGAAAATGGTTTGGTTTAGTTTTATTAAGTTTGAACTAAGGTAAAGGAATGGGAATCGAATGGCATAGGAAGTGGTACTATGGGTTCTGGGTTGTTGTACATTAGGGTTTAAGAATGTTAACTAAGTTAGTTTAGGACTTAGTTTTTGGATCTGTTAAGTAGAAAAATTATCTAGGGTTGGTAATTATATATACTTAGGTCGAATTTGATGGAGATGGGAAAAGAAATTGGTTTTGTGCCTAAGGGAGTTGTACCATGAGCTTAATATAGTTGTACTTAGGGTTTATAAAATAGGAAAAATATAATTTTTATATTTCCTTAATTTACATGATTTTTATACAATTTTTATTAAGGTTTTAAGATAATTAAATGGATTTTTAAGTTTTTATGCATTAGAGGGTTGTACCATAGGTTTTATGGTTTGTACACTTATTTTATTGATAAATTTTATTTTAAAAATTAATGTAGAAAAGTATTACAAAATATGTCTTTAAAATAATTATTTTTGAAGTTTATATAGGGTTTTTATTAGTAAGTGGTTCTTATGCATTAGAGACTTGTACTTTGATTAAAAAGACTTGTACATATATATTTTATAAAATATTAATTAGGGTTTGGGATTTTATTTCATATAATAATAGTTTTGTGAAATTAGGGTTTGATCGGGAGTTATAGTGGTATTAGGGTTTCTGTGGTTTGGTGACTTGTACATTAGTTACGTAAATTATATTTTAACATTTCTAGGGTTTTGTTATCTTCACATATTGTTATGATAGTTTAGGGTTTTATAAGAATTCTATTTAGATAAGAAACGTATCGTTTTAAACGTACGTTAACGAGATAACGTAAAGTGGTAAATGGGATTTTGTAAAGTTTTATGTCAAAGATGTTTTAGATAGTTAAATACCAATTCTGTTGCAAGCACGTTTATCGAGGATGTGATCTACGTCACATAAGATAATAGTTATAATCAACTAATAAATAAATAAATAAATAATTCTACGTGGAAAAAGGATAAGTATAGTTTATTATAAAGTCGTATTTTTACCAGTGGTTACAGTCTCCCCCCGTTGAAGGAATCTCGTCCCGAGATTCAGTCTATGTTGGTCTAGGAATTTGTGAATGTAATTTAGGTATACTATACATACTTGATTTTCTCATTAGGGTTTCTCAGTTAACCTTTAATGAGAGATTTTAACATATGATCTGAATAGAATCTAAGATTCTATCTCATTCAGTCAGTGTGGATGATATTAGAAAATAATATCACGATTTGAGTGAAGATGTGAGTTTGATATGGTTAAAATGCTTGAAGTTCAAAAATAATATTATATCTAATATTATCTTGCTCTTATGTTATTTAAATCCAATAATATTGTTCCTTTATCAGTCCTTAGTTACATTTCCTAGTTTTAAAGAGTTGCCTAGGAATTTCCATTTGGCACCTAAGGAATTGTAATTTGATTATTTTTACCTCTACTGGAAGAAATAAATTTGAATGTTTTACCACCTAATAAATCCAAGACTGTGGACAGTACTGTGCAACGGTCAGGAATAGTAATTTTTAACGCCTACGAACAGTAAAATAACGGTCGTATAATTGCTAGTTTTCTCCTTTAAATACCCCATTTTTAATCCTCATTCTTTCGCCACTAAATTCTCTCATAAAAACCTCAAAATGCCGCACTTTATTACATACCTAGCAATTATTTACGTTGTTGTGGTTGCTACCTACACGGCGTATAATCCGGAAGAAGATCTCGAAGCCTTGGGCGTGATCCTAATGTTCGTCGTACCACTTACTATTGCAGCCTTTATCGTGGATCAGACATGGGGGAAATAAGTCTTACGCTAGGGTTGTCAGTATGGGTCCTTGTTGGGTTTCCTAGGTAATCCTTAGTAAAATAAAACTTATGTAATCCTTGTAATATTAGTGCTTCCGTTGCTATCTATGTCGCTATGTATTAACTTCCGAGGTTCTTAATAAATTTTTTTGCGATATGCCCTTGTGAATTCTTAGAGTTTTCTATCGATGATTCTTGTCGAATTCCTATCTTAGAGATAATGGGTAGCAGATGCAGACTTTTATTGTATCAAAAGTGATAGTTTTATAAACAATTTGTTTTGTTTCAATATTTTGTTTCTGAATGAAAATTGTTATTAGAAAATTTGAAAAGATAATTGTTTCAATTATGACATGATTCTTCCTAGTTTAGACATAGTTGGCCAGACTATGCGTAACTGAGGATCGAATGATGTGATATTTAGTCCAGTTATTGTGATATTTTAATATTTTTTAAATTGTTTTAGATGGTGTTCAACGTGTTGTTTTTGTATAATAACGACGTCATTGTGTTTTAAAAGAGTAAAAAAATTTCTAGTCCATATGATGGTGCTAAGTCAAGAATTTCTAGAGTGATAATAGGTCATCTGTAATACCCAAAATTTCAAAACGTGCAAAATTACCAAAATACCCTTGTAACTTTGAATTTCAATTAATAAGTACATAAAACATCAAAGAAATCACAAACTCTTGGAAATTAGCAACATATGATATATGATAATTTTTGCATGAATATTTTAATATTCTAAATGTCCTAAAAATATTTGTTACATTTACATGGGCCAAATTATTTTATTTATAAGTATTTTCGGTTCTATTAATTTAAATAAATCAAATAAAAAGGAGATAAGCTCTACAATGAATAAGGAAAGTAATCAAATCATCAAACTTGATTCTCAATCAGCCTCAATCACGAAAATCATGCCCCCCCCCCCCTCTCACACGTTTTCTTAATTATTTCCCTTTATTTTTCATCCTTTAAACCTAAACACACACAAAACTCCCATCCGGCCTCCACGATTTTTACAATGTTCTTGGCTATTTTTCCTGGGTTCTTTGGAGTTAGAAGAAGGCTAGAAAAATAGGTGTTCGAATTCTTGAAGCTTGGTTCGTTGGTTTTGAGTTTTTGCTCGTGTTTTATCCTTACCGAGAGGTATGAATTTTACACCACTCATCCGATCATTCTAAAGGCTATATGGTATTTTTATAACACTCCTTACATCATATATGATCTATATAAAATGATAATAATGATCCATGCATGCTATTCTAATCATATGGAATTAAACGAAACATAAACCCTAAAAACGCATAAAAGTGATACACGGCTAATATGAATTTTGTGAACCTCAAACATATTTTTACCATGTGTAATATGATATATATGATCTGTGAAAAATGGATTTGAAATTATTTGAAGCCTTGAACCTTGGTTTGTAAGTTATTTTGTTTATTATTTTGATCGGCTAGAAAGTTTAAAAAGAAAATAAAATCGAATGGATTAGGGTTAGGGTTTATGATGATGGAATTGATGAATTAAAATGGTTATGAACATGTGTAGGATATGTAACAAACAATCTAATATGTTTTGGTACCTTATACGAGTGTTTGGTGTCATTGGATGAGTTTTTGGAATAAGTTACTCATGAAATTATGCATCAGTTCCTGTCCAGAAAACTTTAGTCGATTTGTGTTGATTGTATAAAAATAATGGTAACGTGTTTTTGGGTGGTTTTTGAGTCTAGAATTAAGTTCAATGAAATATATTTCTGTAGAAATTAACCTCATAATTTTTAGAGGTCTGGAAGTCACATTTTTCGAATTTATGAGATCGGATGTCAAAACTGTATTTCGGGTTACGAAAATTCACCTGTAGCTTATGATTTTTAATTTGGAATCTATAACGAGTTATGACCTAAAATTTCTGCAGAATAATATTTGGAATATAAGTTAGTTGATGGGGCTTTGAACTGCAAACTTTTCGTATGTTAAAACTGATCAGTAATCTGGACGACTTGACCAAAAGGATTTTTGGACTATAGTTATGCTTAATAATAAATTCTGGAAAAATTAGGGAAATTTCTTAAGACATATAGGTACGTGTGTGAATTTTTGAGAATTTTTATTCTGAGTCCTTATAGGGTTAAAAATTCGACAAAAACAGTACTAAATTAGGTGTAAAATCTGTTAGAAGTTTAAAAGATATTAAAAGGGTGTTATGTGTTTATTTTTAAAACTAAAGGGTTTAATTTGTAAAATTGTTAAAATTAAAGGATTGGAATTGTAGTATGGGAAACTTATGGATTAAAATGAATAACTTGTAATATTTGCATTTTGGACCTTAACTTTGGCATATTTACATTTGAAACCCTAAAATATAGAAAGTTGTCATAATGAACCCTAAGCTATCAAGACTTGCTAAAATGAACCCTATTCCCATAATAATATTTAATAAATGACTTAACCTAATTACTTTATGGAATTTGTCTAATTATGGAAAATTGCTATTTTTGGAAACTTGCTAAATAAGGAAACTTTCTAAAAATGGAAACTTGCTAATCTTGGAAACCTGCTAAAAATAGAAAGCCGACTAAAACGAGAAATCTGATTTAAATAAGATATTAATAATAAGACGACCATGTATTCGTGTAGATTCGCTGAAGATGGAGTTTGTTTCCGATCTTTATATTTCTTGATGTGTTATCATTTGCGGTATAAGGTACAGATATTCTACCCTTTCTCAGTAAAGGTGCCTTCGTTTCTCTTGACTTCTGATCTTGATTCATTAGGATTCCCCAAGCCATTGCTATGTTCCCCTTGCATCGTGAACCTTTGTTATGATCCACTTGATTTGAACCCTTGCCTTGATTTCTTGTTTTGAACCTTGCCATGTTCCCTTGATACTTGACATACTTCGTTCATCACCTTTGACCTGAATATTCAAATCCTTGGACACCTAGAAGATTTACTTGATATTAAAACTGGATGTGGAAACTTTCTTAATTATATATGAAAATGTTTTGAGAAAAGCTATTTTAAAACGATGCGATACCACTTTTAAATGTAATTCTACTAAAGTTTTATGAAAATAACTTTTAAGGACTATCTTTATGAAAAACTGTTTTGAAAGACCATTGTTGTGAAAACTATTTTGAAAGATCATTTTTACTAAAACCATTATTAAAGGATTTCTTTTAAATGAACTTTTAAATTGAACCTTTGCTATGATCTCTTGTCTTGAACCTTGACTTGAACCTTGATATACTTGAATTGGAAACTTGACTTGAACCTTGATACACTTGAATTGGAAACTTGAACTTGAACTTGGACACTTGATACTTGATACTTGATACTTGATACTTGACCCTTGACCCACAGTTTGAGATTACGAGCCATAACTAGGCATGAGGGTTTCATGTCCATGTCATTGATGCACCGATGGCATGACTCTAGGGCAGGAGAGTGATGACATGTCCCGTCCCTGACTTGATACTTGACTTGTTACGTAGAGGAAGACATTGTGGCCTACTGGGGCGTATGGATGCATCCTAGATTTGACTTGACTTGACTTGACTTGTTTATATTACTTGTTATACTTGGTGACTGATGGTGTGTGCGATACACGTCTTTCACATCTTGGGAGCTCATGACTCCACCCCTTGGAGGTATCCCCTCATATTGTACTTGGTACCGAGGACTCCCCTCCGTACACCTTGCTATTTGATATTTGATTTGGGCTCGTAGTGGATTACTGTTTTTCCCTTACCTTATAACTTTGTACTTAGCATCCCAAGGTCACCCCTCCGGATACATACTTGACCTGACACTTGACTTACTACTTGACTTGACTTGATTTGACTTGGGTTCGGGTTGGGATTATTGTTCCCTTTACTCTTATCTACTGTAACTATTTCTTACTCTTGATATATCTGCATAACCTTTTTATTCCTTCCTAACTCTTGTTATACCTTGCATTGTTTCACTTACTTCACTATCCCATTATTACTGCTTGTTACCTTTATATCTGTTCACTGGGCTTTTTAAGCTCAGCCGCATTTCTTTTCCTGCGGCAGGTTTTAGTTTGGAAGCTGGGTATGAGTGGAGAGTACCTTGGACTTAGAAGACCTTGATAGCTATTTATAAATAGAGATGACTAGAAGAGCTTATATTCATACTTAGTAATTATTGTATATCTCATTTGTAACCTTGTAGTTTCAGACTTTTCATTGTAAGCATTGAAATTCAATTGTATTATTTATGTCATATGCTTGTGTTTGTTCTGATATGAAACCATTATTGTGACATCTTTACCCTTGTCGGGTTGGGGTGTCACATCATCCTTAAAATATATCCTAGGGTTTGTGAAGGAATTCTTACAGGATAGTATTGCCTAGGGTCTGGTCGAGGGTAATATTAACCAAATTTTTAACTGTATAATGGTGTATTGTTATTTAATGGTTATGGACAGGGTAAATGGAATAGAACTGAGATTTTTGAGATTTATAGAAGTAATAGAGATTTCATGTGGCAGAAAGGTAATTATTACACTTAGATTACATCCATCATAACTAAGGTAAGATTCGAAAGATAGTTCAACTTAGGGAGTTCTAAACCTCAATTTATTTATCTGTTACAGAAATTTATCTTCTGCTTAAATACTGAAGTCATCCTTGAATTTCGTTGGGATCTTAAAGAGTTTTCATTCTCTTGTCCTAGTCGTGGTCGTTTGTGTTTTGGCAGTAGGTGAGGATGATTTTTCTATCATTGAATTTTCGCTTTTGGTCATTTTGCTTAATTCTTAGGGCACGGTTTATGGTAGGTTTGGCTATTCTTCCTGAGTCAACTCTCCAGTCCAACGATCATGCTGTTGAGAATGTGCTTGAACGTCTCCCACTATTGTCTCCAAAATAATGATCTTCGTCTGAGCTGTCTTCAGTTCTTCATTCTTTTTCATCTTCATTTCTTCTAACATCTTCAATTCGTCATAGGTATTTCCTGTCTTGGCTGCTCATTACGGTTCTCTGCCTTCTCATGATTCTCGTCCATCTTCTGCTTCATGGTCTCTAAATTTTCAACTCTATATTCTATACCCTTGATACGTTCCAAAGGCAACTCATCGAGATGACCTAAATCTGTCTTGGTCTGCTCTTCTTGCTGTTCTAATCGCGTCAGCAGGGTAGAAACGGTTGGCTGTCGCTCCTGTGCTGCTCGTAAACTCTCTCCCACCTCAAAGTTTTCGTGGTGGAGTCAGAATATCGGGAGTAGGTGATTCGGTTAGGGTATGATATCGGGCGATAATGGTCCTAATTTCTTCACTAAGTTCGAATGGGACAGTTAGGGGAATAGAAATTTGTAGATGATAGTGGAGGTGATGGTAAAGATGTTGGAACTTATGGTACTTAAGTAGGTAACCTATAGGGAGAGGGTGTAGGCACTAGCGTGATGTCCGGTACTATCGTAATATTTTTCAATATCCGAGTCCGACATAAGAGGGATAGAACAGATATGGGAAGTTATGATTCTGTAACCATCTGATAATTATAAATATTTTACTATGTAATTGAATAATTAACAATTAACATATATATAAGTACGTTTCTGCAGCGTCGTAGCACGGAGGACTTTGGTTAAGTTTGTGTAAAGTAGTTGTGATATAAAATCGTTCATTTTGAAAGTGTAGTTATAGTCCAATGTTTGAAAACATTTGGTTCTCTATAACCATATGCTCTGATACCAATCTGTAACACCCCCGTTTTCGATATTCGCAGCGGAAATATAAGTTGGGGTGTTACTTCACGGTTCGTAGTCATGATAATAGAAAACGACTCAAAAAGAGACGTTTTTAATAAGAATGTTATCATTCATTTATTTAATATCAGAGTACATAATATAGGTCCCAGAGGGGGTTTGAAAATACGTTATAAAAGATTACATTATTCCTTTTGAATGATAACAAATGGACACCCTTTTTATAAAAGAAAGTCCACAGCCACTCCGTGCCAAGTTCGTTCTCTCTTAATTACCTGAGATAAAACATGCTAAAAAGTCAACACAAAGGTTGAGCGAATCCACAGTGTTTTATAATCAATTTGAACAAAAGCCTAATATAAGTTTAAAATCATAGTACGGTATATTGCACTAAGCCTCATGACACGCAATGCGTTGACAGTGTCCAGGTTTCACAAACATAACTAAATGAGAGTGGTCTCGCCCCCAAGAAGGAGTCTGCCTAGAAACTCTTTATAGAAATCAAATATAATACACTTGCATACCTGGCTACCCCAAAGGGTATCCATCCGACTAATACAAATGGGTCGTCAGACCAATAGATCTATTCATTATATTCGCGCTCACCCTGCGGGTGACTAATGGCGCATGATATGAGGGACTTTTTATAAAAATAGGCAATAAGTTAACCTAGTGCAATAACAATTATTAAAATACTCGCGTTCGATTTAGTAGCATGTATCTCCCCACAAGTTTGTAAAATGTATAAATAAAAAGTGGGACTATGAACTCACCTTGATTAGTCTGAATGATAAACGAATTTAACTAAAGTTGATAAACGTCTCCGGCGCGCAACCTGAGTTGGTACGTTATATTTTAGTAATCGTTATTGAATATAATTAAGTTTATTTGTTCGTTTTGTAACGTTTTCGGTTATTGTAAATTTTGATACAACATGAAGTTTCTCCAAAAGTTATAAGATTTATCTTATTCTTCATTTTTATGTTTTTATTCCGTTCGTTTGTTAATTAGATACTTCGTTCGTTCGTTAAATCTATCTTTTGTTCGTTAGTTATCGGAATAAATGTATTACATTTGTTATTAAATCGAAATAACATTAACGATAATATTAACATTTATAAAATATTATGTTTTTTTGCCTTAAAGTTTCATATGTTAACATTTTATACCCTTGATAAAACTACAACTTTTACCCCTGAACTTTGGTCAAATGACAGTTTATGCCCCATAGTTTCAAAAATGACACTTTCTACCCTTTTTATTAATCGTTGACAAAGATGGTCCTTGATTTAAATAACTTTGAGAAATTTACAATTTTGGCCCATAAAAACTCCAATCTTATTAATTCTCGAAAATATATATATATATTATGTTTAAAATAGTTTGCGATCATCTAGTTTTGGACTCAAATAAAAGCGAGGCGAGGGCATGGTTTTACGTTATCCTTTTTCCTACATGTAGTCAGCCAGGTGGTCTCATTACTGACCAAATTCCATAATTTTTAAAGATTATTTGGATGTCGAAATAAATTCCTAAAGTTAGCGATGGAGCAAATTTTGGAACTCGATAACTTTTTAACCATCCAACCTCTTTACAAATTTTTTTTCCTATGTTTAGATAGCTATGTGATCTCGTTACTAGCCAAGTTTCATAATTTTTGAAAATCGTTTGATGTTCGAAATAAATTACTAAAGTCAATCGAGTGAAACAAAGTTTTATCAAAATCTGGAAAATAGGTTTTACGTCTAGCGATGGGGTCAACTTAGAGACTCGATAACTTTTAAATTATTTGACCTTTTTACATGATTCTTTCTCCTAACATAAGTCAGCTAGCTGATCTTTGATATGGCAAAAGTCCAGAATTTTTAGAAATCGTATAGGGTTTGAAAACTGGGTCTGAAGTCAGTGAGTTGGGACAGTTTTAACAAAAGCTGAAATAAAATAGTCATGGTTTTAGCGATAGGAAGAAAAGTAGGACTCGATAACTTTGTGAAAACTCAATCATATTACATCGTTCTTTTTCCTAATATTAGTTAGCTATGTGGTCTATAGATCTACCAAATCTTAGAATTTTTAGAGGTCTCCTAGTGGTTGGATTTTAGGTCATAAGTTGGGCTTGTGAAACTGTTTTTGGCTCGACAGAAACCAGAAAAAGGAACCCGATTTGGGTTTTTGATTTTTAACTGTTATAACTAGTTTTTATTACATATTTACATGATCATAACCTTATTTATTTCATTTCTAACTTGTTTTATAGTTTCCTTGATTTCTTTAATAACTTATGGTTTTGTTTGGTTTCTGATTCGGACAGAAAATAGAAAGGAAAGACAATTATTTAACTTTTGATCATAGCTTTTATTTAGGATTATGTAGGTATGTTTTTAGAGATATTCTAAGTATATAAACTGAATGAAAAGAGTGGGATTCACTTACTTGGGTTTTTGGTCCGAATAGGGTTTTTAGGGGTAGAACGGGTTTGTTTCTTGATCACCAATTGCTCTCTCACTTCTAGGCCTTCTTAGGGTCTTTTATTTAGCTCCTATTTGGGTTGTTGATCAGTAGGGTGGAGAGATGAAACAGTGTTTGATATGTTCGAATGAAGTGACTGAAAAGAATGGATATGGTGGTCAATTTGGTGTGGAAGTAGAAGGTGGGACTTGAGTTGCTATTTATAGGGAAAACTGGGGTTTTCAAGGGTTGTGTAGGGTAGGAGAGGACATGTGGAGGGGGTTTTAGAAGAGATTGATAGAGAAGAGTGGGGGGTGGAGTATGTATGGAGGAGGGTGATGTGTTTGCATAATATCCAAGATTCTTAACTACTAGGGGGACATGTGATGTGGAGGCATATGGTGTAAGGTTTGTATGAGGATGAGGTGTTTTATTTTAACACCAAATATTTTAACTACTTAAGTGATAATCTAGAAACATGTTGATGTGTAAAATCTTATACCTAGTAGTAAGCTTATGGTGTCTAATTCTTCTTAGGAATACTTAGGAAAATGGTTTGGTTTAGTTTTATTAAGTTTGAACTAAGGTAAAGGAATGGGAATCGAATGGCATAGGAAGTGGTACTATGGGTTATGGGTTGTTGTACATTAGGGTTTAAGAATGTTAACTAAGTTAGTTTAGGACTTAGTTTTTGGATCTGTTAAGTAGAAAAATTATCTAGGGTTGGTAATTATATATAATTAGGTCGAATTTGATGGAGATGGGAAAAGAAATTGGTTTTGTGCCTAAGGGAGTTGTACCATGAGCTTAATATAGTTGTACTTAGGGTTTATAAAATAGGAAAAATATAATTTTTATATTTCCTTAATTTACATGATTTTTATACAATTTTTATTAAGGTTTTAAGATAATTAAATGGATTTTTAAGTTTTTTGTGCATAAGAGGGTTGTACCATAGGTTTTATGGTTTGTACACTTATTTTATTAATAAATTTTATTTTTAAAATTAATGTAGAAAAGTATTACAAAATATGTCTTTAATAATTATTTTTGAAGTTTATATAGGGTTTTTATTAATAAGTGGTTCTTATGCATTAGAGACTTGTACTTTGATTAAAAAGACTTGTACATATATATTTTATAAAATATTAATTAGGGTTTGTGATTTTATTTCATATAATAATAGTTTTGTGAAATTAGGGTTTGATTGGGAGTTATAGTGGTATTAGGGTTTCTGTGCTTTGGTGACTTGTACATTAGTTACGTAAATTATATTTTAACATTTCTAGGGTTTTGTTATCTTCAAATATTGTTATGATAGTTTAGGGTTTTATAAGAATTCTATTTAGATAAGAAACGTTTCGTTTTAAACGTACGTTAACGAGATAACGTAAAGTGGTAAATGGGATTTTGTAAAGTTTTATGTTAAAGATGTTTTAGATAGTTAAATATCAATTCTGTTGCGAGCACGTTTATCGAGGATGTGATCTACGTCACATAAGATAATAGTTATAATCAACTAATAAATAAATAAATAAATAATTCTACGTGGAAAAAGGATAAGTATAGTTTATTATAAAGTCGTATTTTTACCAGTGGTTACAACTTCGTTTTCCAAAAATTCTTTTTTGGTTTTTAAGAACTTGTTTTTGTTTATAATTTTAAGGGTAATTTCACACAGTTTGTTATATTCAATTTCTACTGTATCATCATCAATAGAGGAGTAGGATGAGTCAGATAGTACCTCGTTAGAGTCATTAGCCATAAGAGCAACTTCATCATACTTAGACTAGTCGTCATCACCTTCACTGTCACTCCAAGCTCCACTAACAAATGCTTTTTGAGACTTGTTCTTTGGAGGCTTTGGACATTCTCCTATTAGGTGACCGGAATCTCCGCACCTAAAACACTTTCAATCTACTTTTCCTTTCCTATCATCATGGTCTTTCCGGAAGGGTTTCTTTTCTTCACGAGGTTGTCTTACGAACTTTCCTCGTCTCCTGAAGAATTTCTTGAAATCTCTAACGGCCATGGCATACTCTTCATCTTCGCTATCTGAGCTAGACTTTTCATCGTCACTTGACTCTACCCTAGCTTTTAAGGCAATGGACTTCATCTTCTCCTTCTTGCCTTTAACTATTTCTGAGTCTCTTTCCATCACCATCTCGTGAACTTTGAGATTTCCGATGAGCTCGTCCAGTGTCATACTTGAAAGATCTTTGGATTCTTCAATAGCTGTCACCATTACTCTCCACTTCAGATGAAGTGCTCTAAGAAATTTCCTGACAAAATCCTTACTAGAAAAAGATTCATCAAGTGCTTTGAGAGATGTAATAATAATATTGAACCTAGAAAAAGCACTATCAATGGTCTCATCTTCAGAGATAACAAATTGTTCATATTGTTGAACAAGAAGATCAATTTTATTATCTTTGACTTGTGAGTTCCCTTGATGAGTGATAATCAATGATTGCCAAATATCTTTAGCCGTTTTACACATAAAAACTCTTTCATATTCTTTCTTAGGTAAGGCATTATAAAGCATCATTTTGGCTTCATTATTTTTGGCAATCAACTTCTTTTGCTCATCGCTATGACGAGTAAGAGAAGTACCCATATCCCGACCACTCGATATATCATTACTTATGGGTTTGTAATCACCCTCTACAATGATATACCATAGATCTATGTCCTTTGACTTCACATACGTCTCAAAGCGGTTTTTTCCAATATATGAAACAATTTGGTTCAAATAGTGGTGGTCTTTGCATAGATTGCCCTTCTTTAAAGTTTTCAAAATCCATTGATCGTTTCAAGTTTTTAAAATACAATATATTTTGAAAATCTTGAGTAACGTAGCTCTGATGCCAATTGTGAAAAACTAGAAGGGGGGTTGAATAGTTTTTACCGTTTTAAAATTAATTCACTTTGTGACTTATTGTGATTTCAAAGTAATTGCACACAAACAAGTAATATAAGTAAGTAAGTAGAGAAAAGAACAATCAAACCACAACACGGAGATTTATAGTGGTTCGGCTACAAGGACTCTCTTCCTTGCCCTACTCCACTCCTCGAGCCTCTAACTCGAGAGTTTTTCTTCACTAAGAAACAAACTCCCTTCTCGACGGAGAAAACCTTAATACACGTCGCTTATACCTTTTTCTGGTACAAAGCTAAATACCGAGTTCTACTTCAAGGAAGAACCAACCTAACGTCGCCTATACAATTACCGACACTAAGCTAGATGTCGAGTTCTTTACAAAGGTACAACCACTCTCGTTTACTCTATGTGTTTTGAGGACTAAAACACTAACCGGACTCTACTGAATGAATGGTATAACAATGATGTGTAAACTCTAACTAATCACACAGTATCTAATTTTCAAGACTTGCAACAGTATGTTGAAGCTTGTTGATGCTTGATCTCTTTTGCTACAAAAAGGAAGATCACTAAGAATGAAATGAATGAATGATATGGGTTAGTAATGTATAAATGAATGAATGTATAATTTATGTTATGTAAGTGATGATTGTGCCTGAATGATCAGCTTGCTATTTATAGGCAAAGCTGATCAACAGGGCACGGATTTGGCGGATCCAAATTCTGGGATCCGCCAGTTATGGTGTTTGGTTCCGCGGGAACCAGACAGCTAAGATATTCCCATATCTTTCCATATCTTGCACAATCTTTCCATATCTTTCCAAAGTCAACTCTTTAGCTTGAAGATCTATACAAGATATCACCTAAATCCTCAAGATATCCTAAAGATATCAAAATGAGGTATGCCATGATGTCATGTTTAATATTTCTAATTTAAGAAATAAAAGTAAAACATGTAAATGTAAAATGTATATATGCAATGTGAATCCTAGTGATCATGTAACGTGTAAATGTGTTTTAAAAGACTTGTTACAATAAATGTAAAAGACTTTAACTTATATTTATGTTTTGCTAAAGATAAACCTTATTATTGTCATTAACAAAATAAAGCAAAGATCGTAAAATATAAATAACGTTTTTAGGATGATATTTGTATTAACAGTGTCATTGATGCATTCAGACCCCAGAAAAGAGACCCATTACTCACTATCCAAGATTACCCAAACACTCTTTTAAGACAGCAATTTTGCAGCACCACACACATCTATTGAAATTACGATTTAGGCTAATAACTTTTTGAAATTTAACCTGAGGTCAAAACAAACCAATTGACCTAACTTATCCCACACTGATATCACCTTAAATTCGTGCTTGTAAACTTCAACAAAAAAACATAATATGACAGCTAAAAGTTGTTCTTTCTGCACACCAAAAGGTCATGTTTAGAGGCAGATATTTTAGCTTATTTACTTATAAGTTAGTCCATTGTGGACAGCTTTAGCAGTTCAGATAAGTGTATTTTAATGTTTATGAAGTGCTAAATTAATAAAATAAAATAAAATAAAATAAAATAAAATAAAATAAAAAAGACGGGCAATATACCTTATTAGAAGATTAAAAATATGAAAATTGTAAGAGGTCATCAACGACTCATTGTGGTGAACTGTATCTAGATATTTGGTGCATTGGTGTTTTCACAGGAACAACCTGTACAACTGCCACATTCTTACTGAACAGTTGTGGTGGCTCATGTTGGTTCTTTTCGGGCTATTTGGGAAGAACTGGAACAAAGAGCCACAAGGTTCCCAGTGGGTAAGAAACAGTGCCATCTGTCTACTTAGAAGATAGCCAATGCAGCCTTCCACTCCAAACTTGTCCCATTGAATCATTATCATGGCTGAATAAGGATATAAATCTGTGTTAATATTAGGTCGCTGGTGTTTTCATGGCTGCAAAGTTAAAGCATCAAGGGGTGTTTGGTTATGCTATAAAATTGTAGTCCAACATTTGGTTTGAGATCTTAAACATAAATTAAGAGGGTGTTTGGATGTGAGTTTTTAATAGGTTTCAAATATGCACTACACCTTCATATTTGATCCAACTGTTGATGTTTGTCGATATGGAAACGCTCCTTATTGGTGCAGTAGCCTAATCCAAACAGACTTGATTTAGGCAGTGACTTGATATGTACATTGGGAGTCCACTTTAAACACTCCTCGTTTCTTTCACAACCTGATCCGAGCACACCTTATTTTTGCAGCACCAAATTTGATTCAAAGAATACATGTACCTGCTACAAATTAAACTAACTAACAAATACATAAAACTCCAAATAGTGCCCACCTATATGTAAAATGAGTTGAATTTGGAGTCAAATAATTATACCTATGGCCACATAACAACTCGTCATAGAACCAATAATGTTCATGGAGCCTTGTGCTACCATTTCTTTGTTTCCATCAATCCGATAGTCCTTCATTCCAGCAAATGTTCTTCCAATTGCGACAGCTTCATGTAATTTATACGAATATAATTCATTTAGTATACCACGAGAATGGAACTGGGAAAGAAGGAAAAAAAAAGAAAATAAAGGGGAGGTCACCGTGAGTGCGATTAATCCAGTAACGACTCCAATCTTAAAACCTTTAGCAAGGAAGGGTCCGTTGAAATGAATTCCGCTCAAGGATGCTGGATTTATTCCTTTTTTAATATGACGCACCTGGATATATTCATTGAGGCATTTAAGTTACTTATGGAAGAATGATACATTTTTGCATAAAGAGAAGTATCAAACTTACAATTTGAACTCCTTCATGTTCTGCATGAGTGATGAAAGCGAAAAATGTCACGACAATAACAGATATCAATGGCGCTATTTCTGGCACCCAAAAAATTATCTTGTTCTTTTTCCCCTTTCAGTTGCTGGAATGCAATAGTAACAGCAGCTCCTCCCATGAACCCGACGATAGCAGCATGCGACAAAAACTCAATCAGAAAACCCAATCTGTAAAAGGAACAAACACCAAACCACATATAGCATGATTATAATGAAATTTTTTTACTCATAAAACTGATTTTGTAACATGAATGGTAGTGATCAGTCAATAAGTACCTGAAAAAGCCAAGTGCAAATTGAGTAACACCAGCAAAGAATGTTGCAGTGAAAGCAAGACGTTGATAGTCATGTTTATTTTTTTGGTTCTATCTCATTCTGTAGCATGGTTCCAAGTAACAAAGATTTTAAAAGTAATGAGTGAAACATGATGAAAAATATAAAGTGTATAAAGCAAGAGGGAACAAACAGAATGGTCTTACAATGAACTTTGCAACCATAAGGAAGATCAAGAAGGATACTCCTATTAGTATAGTATGATAGTTCCACTGAAAAAAGAATAAAAAAGAGATCAGCTAAAGTGAAACAGTTATTATTTTTCTCCAAAGTAAAGTCATAGAGATAATAATCGCACGACATGTATAAACCGTGCCCAGACTCATATGTATAGTTAAAATTAAAAATTGTCAATAAATAACTTAAAACAAATAGGTGACTCACTCCATGATGTGCCGAGTTGATAACGGAGCACATGACCGAAACTACTTTGTGAAGTCCTTGATGTCAAACAGCCCTTTCAGTTGCTGGAATGCAATAGTAACAGCAGCTCCTCCCATGAACCCGACGATAGCAGCATGTGACAAAAACTCGATCAGAAAACCCAATCTGTAAAAGGAACAAACACCAAACCACATATAGCATGATTATAATGAAATTTTTTGACTCATAAAACTGATTTTGTAACATGAATGGTAGTGACCAGTCAATAAGTACCTGAAAAAGCCAAGTGCAAATTGAGTAACACCAGCAAAGAATGTTGCAGTGAAAGCAAGACGTTGATAGTCATGTTTATTTTTTGGTTCTATCTCATTCTGTAGCATGGTTCCAAGCAACAAAGAGACAACTGCCACTGGTCCAATGGCAATATCTCTCGAGCTACCCATAAATGCATAAATGAGAGGTGAAACAAAGCTCGAGTCTGTTATTGCATTTGTGAAACAATTCAAGTTAGATTGGTCATAGTTATGAAAATCACTTGTCAGACAATAGGATGTAATTTTAATATAACTTACACATTCCAAACTGAGGATCCAAGTTTGCAAGTTTCGCCTATCCAATATCCTTAAGAAAAATGGAATACAAATATTTTAGCTATCCAGACAACTTCTATCTGAATTGAACTAATCACAATCAACGAAACCACTTTGATTAAAATCAAAAGATCATGTAATATACCTTTCTAAATCAACATAAGGATTATACTATATGAATAAGAAGACGTACCTTTTTTTTCCTGTATAAAACATCATAACAACTAATGATGTTAACGAATCATATAAATATAATAACTTCTTCAGCCAAGAATATATATATATAATATATCAGTAAAATAACTAATATGTAAGTTGCATAATTATATTACATACCAACTAACCTGATGTTTTCTTTTTTTGGTCGAGCAATGAAGTAGAGAGGGGGCGGCAAAGATGAAAACGTTTATATCATCCACCATAATCATCATCATCGATCTTTGCTGATTCCCGTTTAGGAAACGGGATTAGGGCGAGGGAAAATTAGGGTTTGGGGTGATAAAAGAATAAAAGTCGGATATATTAATTATAATAATATGAATGAACCGTGATTTTTTTTTATCTTTAATTAGGGTTACCTAACTTGTAGGGATTCTCCTAATTATCTCATATAATTGTTTGCATAGGTTTATAGATTTGGGCTTGCAAGATATAATCAAAAAAATGTGTTGGTCTAGTGGTAATCAACTTTGTTGATGTTACCAACATCTTAAGTTCGAATCTTGCAAGTGGCAAACTTTAAAAAAAAAAATTGAATTTAAAAAAAAAAAAAAATTCCGGATTTTAAATAAAAAAAAATTATTTAGAAATTCTGCCTACATGGCATGATTACTGGGCAATTCAACATGATTACTGGGCAATTCAGCATGATTACTGGGCAATTGCATTTGATGATGTCATACGCATCCTGTTATATATAATAATATGTAAATGTAGGGAGACTTTCTTGCGAGAACTGACAGAACCACCAAAAACATACATGCACGCCTTTTAAAATAAAATAAAAATACATGCAAATCATCAATAATCGTAAGTATCCACCTATGTTCTTCAATATCATCATGAACTCATCCTCTTTTTTCACAAAAACCTTATGCACGGCCGCAATATTGTCATTGCACGCCTTATAAGAACATACATGCATACCTTCAAAGAAAAATTTTGTATTTCAAATTTCTTATCAAATTCTTTAGAACAACCATGTTTTAAAAAAAAACATATATGTTGTTTTTAGAACATATGTGCAAAAATACAATTATTGAAGGCGTGCATGTATGTTTTTGGTAGTTCTGTCAGTTCTCGCAGATAAGATGGTTCTCACAAGAAAGTCTCACTATATATATATATATATATATATATATATATATATATATATATATATATATATATATATATATATATATATATAAACACTTTGCAATACAAAATGAAAACAAAAATTAAAAATAAACACACAAACTCTTGTGCAAAACTCGGTCGAGTAAACGACCATCTTCTCATTTTTGTCGTCCCACGACCGACGAGCCACAATGGCGTGACCCAGGGCGAACGATCGGTCGACCGAGTGGGAATGGAACCATTGTTCAGGGCCTAAGAATGATAGGTGGTAAATAAAATTGTTGAACATTTTTTTTTTTGTATTTCTCTTTTCATACTGAATACTCGTTTGTGTAATTCATGTTCAATATTAATGGTATCCTTTACTACGTTTATTTTCTGTATTTTCTAAGAGTTCTTATGGACAAAGAAAGTACAAAAATGATGAATGGACATTTATTTGGGAAATACAATGGTGAATGGACAAACAAAACTCCACCATTTAACCATTTCCTAGCCTTATGGTCTAAAGTAATTTATCTTAATTGAAGTATTATTTTTGTTTTCTAACGGTTGAAAATGATTTCAGCAACATTAAAATAGTCTAATATACAAACGCAAACTAATAGTCAAACACTGGTGCTAGGCTCGAGGTTTGAATTGAAAACTTTGAAATAGTTTATTGAATTCAGTGGTTCATGGTTACACAATAAGCTTTTTGGGCATTACAATAGAAAGTTTATATTGGAATGAATAAAAACATATGTGCTGATTTTATAAAGAAAAACCTAAAATTTAATTAATAAAACGTTAGTAAAAGAGAAATATATCAACTATAAACATTAAAATGACATATATACTTAAAATACAAGTTTTGAATATATGATATAGAATGTATTTAAAGCATATTTTGGCAAATATGACATTGCCCTCTAAAGATGTTTTACTTGCATATATACATATGTAATTGCCCTCTAAATAAATTAGTAACATTAAATAAATTTATCAGTTTTAATATTTTTTAATGATGACACTCATGGCACTGGTTTGTAGTTGTGGTTATTATTTTTATTTTTTCAAAAAAAAAAAAAAAATCAAAAAAAAAAAAACTAACTATCTAATAATATTTACATAATTAATCAATCTCATAATGTTTTAAGCATGATTTGAACTTACAATCATTTGATCAAGGAATATTTTACACATGGAGTATCATTGAGACACAAGCACTTTATTAGTTGTGGTTAGATTAAGTAGAAGAAAATTCAACAATACAATATAGGTCGCGTTTGTTGTATTAAACTTTTTTTCATGACAGATTATTCTCTAAAACACTAAAACTCCGTTCAGAAGCATAATATATTTTATTTTCTAAAGTCAATAAATCGTACTAGAATCTCTTGATGTGATTTAACGTACCTGGAACCCGGATGTATGTTATCCTTCGACAGTTTTAACTTTTAGTAACCGCCATTTTTATCTTTGATCAAATGATCATATCCTATTTCGGTTCACCATAACACAAAAACGTGTGTTGGTGAAATCTAAACGAGGAAACGAGAACAATTTAAAGAATGAGTTTGAACAAAATTATGGTCTCTACAATTTAGTTTCCAAGTTTAAATGTGATTTTTGAAATTTCTACCATTTACATACCTAAATGTGATTAGTCTTATGTTTTGATTACATAGAAACATATCAAGTTGGTTAAAAGAATTGATCAAATGATAAAAATAATTAAAATGAATATGAGAAATAATTCATAGTCACATATTTTAAATTAGAAAGAAAAATTTAAAATAAAATATTTATATCTATAAATGCATCTGAAATATATGATTGTGTTTATTTCTCATTATTTTTGTTTTCAATGTTGTCAAACTTTTACCATCTTCAAAACATTGATTCTCAATAAAATATATTTAATAAATATTCAAATATTGAAAATGTGTTACTCTGTATGTGTCAACGCAAGACATCATCGTAATTATTTTGTAACCTCAACCACTATTTTCATGTTTGGCGTAAGTATCCATGAAAATAAATATAGAGAATCTTTTTTGTTTGGTTTCGACTTTCCAAGATGATTAAGAATAGAATATTTGAATCTTGCCAACCAGCCTTAGGCGGCATTTTTGTGTGGCCTTTGTATTCTTGGGTTCTTTTTGGCCTCAAATCTTTTAACCAAGTCGATACAAGTAAATCCATACAAACAAAGTTAACTGTGAAACTATGAAAGACGAAATTTATACAAAAAATAGCAAGTTGCAAGAGAAAAAAAAAACAAACAGATCTTCGTTCTTTTCATTACACATTTCGTATGAGACGTCGTTTTTAAAAAAACCTTTTAATCAAAAAATAAATCTACTTTTGGTCGATTACTTACCGGATGATGTGTTTCTTACATGTATCGCACATATGTTGTACCAAAGATGAAATAGTCACCGGTGTTAATAAACAGTTGTTGATACGATATTCGTTATTTTTATTTATTATTTTTTAAACCAGAATCGAAGTTTAATGGTTAGTGAAAACTATTTGCAGAATTTCATAAACCGAATATAGTTTCCTTAAAAGCTTAAATAATCAAGAAGTTACCACTTTTATATGGATCATATGTAATTAAAATGCAAAAGGTGAGAATAAATAACAAACGCCATTTTCAAATGCACCTACAAAAATAAATGCAACTTTTTATAAATTTATCCAACTCATCTATATTACTATATAAGACCATGTGTAGTGGTGTGTAAGAGAGGGTGGGGCGTTTTGCGCGCATGTGACAGTGTGGGCCATGCTGAGGCTTGGTAGAAAAAGTGGTGTAGTGGTGTGTAAGAGAGGGTGGGGCGTTTTGCGCCATGTGGCACCTTTTTTTTTCTTTTCTTTTTTTTAATCACTTTATTTATTAAATATTTCTAAAAATAGACAAATAATAAAAGATAAGTTTATTAAAAATAAAACCGTTACAAATAAAATAAAAGTACAATTAAAAATAAAAACTACTAATCTGTATCGTTAACATCATCGTAATCCTCGGGCTCGTCGTTTTCGGCTTCGTTTTCACTTTCATTCTCGTCCTCCTCGGGCTCGTCCTGCATTCGACGGTTACTCCACGCTTCCTCGATCAAATCCGCCAATAGAGCGTGGTGACTCGCGTGGCTTCGAATGTAGTCCGAGTTTTGTAAGAACTCATTGTATATAAAAAAGGATAGATTTGTATAAAATTGGGTAGGAAAAAGAATGTGTTTGAGAGTGTTTTTATAAAAATTAGATGTGTATGTATATATATATGAGATATAAATAGAAGTGTGGGGTGATTTTTTTTTTTTTTTATTATTTTTTTTTTTTTTTTTTTATTTTTTGTCAAAGAAGCCTTTTGGCAATGGTTGGATTTATAGGGAATCAAAAGGGCTCGGGCGCTGTCGATAAAACGCCTCAAATGAAATTCGGAGAAGCACGCCCCGTTGTTTTGGTTGGATGGGTGTTGTGGGGCGTGGAAGGGCAAAAAAACGCCCCATACACGCTGCATTACACACGGTCTAATGGATTTAGGACATTCTAAATAATGAAGTCTTAAAAATTCTAAGACCAAAAACATATCTTATAATGGAAGGATTTGTCTATACTACTTCTAATGAACAAATGAATCTCTCCCATTAATTTAAGACTTACAAGTTTATAAGCATAATGTACACTACTTCTAATGCACAAATAAATATCTTTTTAATCTTAAATTAAAGACTTACAAGTCTACAAGCTTAACATACAAACAAAAGGCATTCTCTCCTCAATTAATGTTGTAAATAAAATAATTAATGCAGTTATTAAAACAACTCCTACATAATTAATACAACTTTTAAAGCTTATGATACAACACTTTACAACACAACAACATTCTCTTTCGTAGTTTTAAATGAGCAATTAATCCAAATTTTTAAATATATACAAATACTAAAGCAAAAGGTACAATTAACTTTTGCACAATTAGATTTATAAATTAACTGGTCAATAAATACAATTAATGCAGTTATTAAAATACCCCGTACATAAGAAATACAAATTATCAAACATATTGTACAAACAACATAAACATTAAATGCTACTAATACAAATAATAAAACATATTATATAAACTATTCAAACACAAAAACAACAATTTAAGAAATACAAGTAATAAAGCTAATATTACAAAATATTTTTCATACATTTTATTCTACTGCACATATTTCTAATCCAACATTAATTTGTTTAAAACTACATGTATATAAAACACGTTTCGATTCGGGTAACCGCTGATATTTAAAAATAAAAACTGAAACGAACCGCGATAAAATGGTTTATCCGATTTCTGGTTCTTTCGTATTCGATTTCTTAGTTATAGTTTTTTGCGGTTTCGGATTGAGCAGGTAGGCTCGGTTTTTCGGTTTCACAGACTTTTTTTAAGACCCGTATCCATAAAACTTAGCTTTACATAGACGAAAAAATATTACTCACTAAAATATTTGAGTAAATTGAATTTATGGTCCCTAAGGTTTGGCCAAAATGCGGGTTTGGTCCCTAAGGTTTCGAAAGTGCAATGGTGGTCCCCATTTTGAAGTTTTTGCTGCATGTTTGGTCCCTGATCAACATCAAATGACTAAAATACCCTCGCCTTATTCTTTTTCTATTTTCTTTTCAGTTTCCTACATAAATGGTCCATGTGTTGTGCCACGTTTTACAAATTTAATCCCGTTTTTTTTTCTTTAATTTATTTATTTATCTATTAATGTTAGTATTCTTTTTTTAATTCAAAAAATATTCAAAGATACTCCAAAAATATTCAAAAAATATTCAAATATATTCATCCGTTTTCGTACGTTTTCGTCCGTTTTTATACGTTTTCGTCCGTTTCTATATGTTTTTCTTACGTTTTCATACGTTTTTATCAGTTTTATACGGTTTCTTATGTTTTTATTTGTTTTCGTTCTTTTTTATACGTTTTCATCCGTTTTTATCCGCTTTCGTCCGTTTCTATACGTTTTTCATCGTTTACATTTTATACGTTTTTCTTATGTTTTTATTAGTATTCGTTCGTTTTATTACGTTTTCGTTTGGTTTTTTTACGTTTTCGTCTGTTTTTTGTTTTTACGTTTTCATCTATTTTTTTTACGTTTTCGTCCGTTTTTTTATGCATTCTTCTTTTTTTTTTTACCTTTTTTTACGTTTTCATCCATTTTTTTACGTTTTCGTCTATTTTTTTACGTATCCGTCTGCTTTTTTACATTTTTAACATTTTCGTTAGTTTTTTTTTATGTTTTCGTCAGTTTTTTTTACATTTTCTTCTGTCTTTTTTACGTTTTCGTCTGTTTTTTTATGTTTACGCCCGTTTATTTTTTACGTTTTTGTCATTTTTTAAAGTTTTCGTATCTTTTTTCCGTTTTCGTCCATTTTTTACGTTATTGTTTGTTGTTTACGTTTTCGTCCGTTTTTTTTACATTATCGTCCATTTTTTTACGTTTTTGTAAGTTATTCTACATTTTCTTACGTAACAAAACGTAAGAAAACGGTAAAAAACGTAAAAAAAATGGACGAAAGCGTAAGAAGACGGAAGAAAAGGTAAAAAATAGACGAAAACGTAAGAAAACGGACGAATACGTAAAAAAATGAACGAAAACGTAAGAAAACGGACGAAAACGAAAAAAAACGGACGAAAACGGACAAAAACATAAGAAAACGTAAAAAAACAGACGAAAACGTAAGAAAATGGACGAATTCGAAAAAAAACGGATGAAAACGTAAAAAAATGGACGAAAACATGAGAAAACATAAGAAAACGGACGAAAGCCGGACGAAAACGTATAAAACAGACGAAAACGTTAAAAACATAGTAAAACGTAAGAAAATGTAAAAAACGGACGAAAACATAAAAAAAGAAGAAAACGTAAAAAACGGAGTAAAACGTAAAAAAAAGGACGAAAACGTAAAAAATGGACGAAAAAGCACGAAAACTGTCAAAAACGCGCGTAAACGGATGAAAATGCGCGGAAACGGACGAAAATGCGATGTAAAAAACGGACGAAAACGTATAAAAGTGGATGAAAACATATTAAAACCTACGAAAACGGATGAATATCTTTGAATATTTTTTGAATATTTTTGAATTAAAAAAATTATACTAATATTAGTAGATAAATAAATTTTAAAAAAAATCGGGACTAAATTTGTAAACCTGGCACAACACAGGAACCATTTATGTTAGAAAACAAAAAAGAAAATAGAAAAAGAAGAATGCGAGGGTAAGTTAATCATTTGATGTTGGTTAGGAACCAAACATGCCGCAAAAACTTCAAAATGAAGATCACCGTTGCACTTTTAAAACCTTAGAGACCAAACCTGCAATTTGGCCAAACCTTAGGGACCAAAATTGCAATTTACTCACTAAAATATTTATTATCACAATGTATAATGAAAAATAATGTCATTAGTTAAAGAGTTCAAATACGTCATATGAAATTCTTGATATCCGTAAATTTATTGTCTAAAAGAACATAATAATCTAAAATACATGATTCATCGAAAAATATTATTTCAGGGTACCCGCCGCCGCAATGTGCGATTACCCTGCTAGTTTGTAATAAGTGGCTAGAAATCTTTCTCGCTTTTCATATTTTAATTTTATTTTCTCAATAGATCCCAAAGAAAAAGAGATATCTATAGATAACATACCAAGAAAAATAGTTACCAATGAATATTATGAAAACCGCATAAACAATATGGAAAACGTAGCAAGTTGATGACATCAAAACACTTTTAATTGACGAACAATATGAATCATTATTATTTTGACACAAGAAAATGATTTTTCACACCTCTTTTCTTGCGTCAAAGACTAGGAAGACGAATAAACCCTCCAAGAAATATTTGCTCCGTTCACTTAATTTATTAGTTCTATTTCCCGTTTACTTTTAGGATCTAGCCAAAGTGAAATGCATTAAAATTAAATGCATTTTTTATATTTCAATCTGACAATAGCAACATAGCCTCATTTTGAAAAAAAATAGTCTAAAAGAACAAAATTATTTTCATAATTTCATTTTTTATCATAGATAATTGCTAAAAAAAGTACTTTTTACAAACTTGTGGTCGATATAAAGAGCTAAAAATGTCATAGGCCAATCAAAGTGGCTAAGTGAATGTATGGACAAAAATGGCCTTCATTTTGTACCAATCAATTTTGTGGTATCTTTTTTAAATTAACTGTGTCATTATTGTTAAATGTTTATAAAATTCTAACTAGTTTTCAATATCTATATCGTGGAAAATTAACTATGGAAATATCGTTTTTTTTTTTTTTTTTTTTGAAATAACTTGATGTTATCGTAGTCAGTAGTCACGATACTGAAGGAAAATAGTCGATTTCATGTTAATTATGGTTGAAGTAGCAATGACCACTTTTAAGTTAACTATATGAATACCCGCGCAAAGCGACGGTGTATAGTGGTAAATAATTTTGCGAAATCGTGAATTTGATCCGACCATTGATGCAAAGTTTGTGTTTTTTGAAATAAAAAGCGTGTGTCTTTTAAATTAATAGTCCGTGTTTTTAAAAAGTTGTCAAGTTTAAAACTGATCAAGAAAATACGTAATTTATGTTGCCAAGTTTTTATGGTAAAAAGATGTCAAGTTTAAGAGGTATTTAGGAGTACTTTCGGCAAACTACAATAATTAAGTTTTCAATATTCAAGATTCAAAATTAGTTATTCATGTTTTATAAATAGTATAGATCGTGTTATTGTGCTTTATTGGTTGATAAGGTCATCGATGAAATGAAGTAGCTCGTAAAGGCATTTGAACAAAAAAAAAAAGAAAAAAATAATAATTATAAGAGCATCAGGTGTCTTTGCTTAAGTCATGACATTTTTTAGGTGTCACATTATGTCAAGTTATCATTTTCTCCTTTCACTTTTTTTTATCACTCACACATTCAAAAACACCTTCTTCATGGCTCAAATCAAGACACTACTTTTGAAACCTATCATTTTATTTTATTTTTCATTTTTTTAAAACAAACTAATTTTTATTTCACTAAAACATTACAAATTACATAACTTATTTTATACCAACTAATTACAGAATTATTTTAAATAGATATGCATACATGAGAGTTCAAACTTAATATGCAATGTTTCTAACTTACAAAGGCTGACTTTGAAATATCTATATTTATAAAGGTCTAATGTAAATAAATTTAAAAAAAGATAAAAATAAATTGTGCCATCATGCTATGAAGGCGAAATTGTATAAAACTGAAACTTGTTTAACCATGACTCGGTCAAAATCACAAACCATATGCAAGTGCAATACTATGGATATTAATACTATGGATATTATAGACCACTACTTATATGCTAAACGAGTAATAATAGAGAGATCTAATTCATTTGACTAAATTTATAATCCTCACTACTGATCTTTATCATGTGACCTGTCAAATGTATATTTTCTCTCTTATAATCCTCACTACTAATCTTTATATGTGTCGCGATCTTAGAGTAAGGCATACCTTTAAGTATGAATTTTAGTCATGCAAATCATTTTCCATGTTAAAAATGAGGTGTGCGAGTCAATTGTCTAGATGTTTTTGGTTTACCCTTAGCAATAGTGTAGCTTTCAACCTTAAGTTCCCACGACTTTCTATCTCGTTAATCCACAAGGTCACCGGGTTGCATCTGCATGCTTCTAGGCTGCGTTAAGTGGAACATCACAGTTTGGCAGACTTTTAGGAGTGATTTTGCATGCATGTTTATGTGTACGGCCACTTCCATGCCTTCCCTGTTTGTTCATCCTCCCATTCCCATTGTAAAAAAAAAACACACACACACTTCTTAAAACCAAATAATCCATTTTAAATAAAAAAAATAAATAATTAAAACACAAAATATATACAAACCCAACGAAAAAGAAGAAGGGAAATTCGAGCTTTGACGTAAATCACTGACTCACTGGCTTCATTATCCGTTTGGGATTTGGTGCATGGGGTACCAGTGAAGTGGCAGCGCTATGGCGCCATGCCACGTCTGCTTGGCGCCGGCTTAAGCCACTGCACCTGATGCTTTAAGTCGAAACTAAACATGATCATGAGTTCAGGACCACAATCTAGCTATAATTAGCTAGCTTCTAATTCTAAAACGCTACAAGAAGGATCTCAACTGTTAGTACAAATCTTTAGCACACTCCCAGACCTAGGTTAGACTAGCTCTTGGAGGGTAGATCTTGCATCGAGTACTTCGTGTTAACTGCTAAGAGAAAAGTAGCACCGTTAGTCTTACCTCGGAATGGGGGTTCCGCGGTTGGCCTCGGGTGTGAGAGTAAGTATATTTATTGTGAGAGATAGTTTAAGTGCGGACTATGTGTAGTAAATGCAGTTAGGTGTGGTAATAAATGAGATGGGAATATTTATACCACCCATATACTTACTGTAGCTACCTCGAGACTCTGCGCATTAATTACCGAGTAGATAATTGTCAGAGCAGCGCATGGTTGCGCCATACCTTAGTAGGTAAATGTCAGATCAAGTGGAAGACACAATCCCCCAAGATCTGGCTTTAGGTAGTCGCGGCATGATAGCTGTCGACATCGGATTACATCCCCGGCCTTGAGAGACCGGGGATGCTCTTGTCCGGATTGTGGGATTAGAATATGCGTGGTTCAAGATGTTAGTCATGCCCGGCCCAGTATGCTGGGGTCCGGGGATACTATACACGATCAAGTCCCCCCAGTCTAGTATACTTGTTTTGTTTGAAGAGCAAGTGTTCTAGACTTTATTTTCCGTTCCGCGGCCGTTAGAGGTCGCGGCCTTATGGAGGATATTGTAGTATCCGTGGTTGGTTTATCGATGTGTCCAATGTTGCTGACTGGACATTCCACTTTCAGTGTAGTTGGTGGTGACAGGCTGTCATGGGGAACAGCGAAACGTTTTCACCCACAGAATTACTGCCTGATGTGACATTTTTTGGCGGCTGGCCGTTTATTTTCTGCGACCATCCTGACACTCCACTTGGATAGATCTGTGGCCGTCAAATATTTGTCCGGGAACGTGGCTATTTGGTGGCCTTTAGATTGGATTGGTTGCACGTGCGTGTGTGGCTATAAATACTAAGATTTACACCACTTTTAAACTTTTTTACACACAGTTAAATCTTTTCATTCTCTTTAGAAAACAAGAATTTCTTCCGCCTTTGTTCCTCTTGCCTCCTTTATTTCCGGACTTTAGTTTCTTCAGGTTAGATTTTTTCTACATTTTTTCTTCATTTAGCATCTAGAATGGCTCACATAAGTTCGGTAACCTCCAAACTCTCTCAGGAAGATGTAAATAGATTTTGTGATAAATATAAAATTCCAGGCCATCTTTTACCGATAGCACCCGGACCTAAGGATACTATTAGGGATGCCCCAGCAGGAATGATAGGTGTATATACCAGGTTTTTTTAGTTTGGTAACTTTAGGATTCCTCTTTCATTGTTTTTGCTCCGTGTTCTGGAGTATTTCCAGATTCATTTATCGCAGCTATCAGTGTTAGCGGCATGTAGGGTTAGTCACTTTGAGATATTGTGCCGCGTCCATGGTGGTACTCCTACTATAGATTTGTTTAGGCACTTCTATTATGCGGGCGTGAACAATGGTTGGATGACGTTAGAGAAGAGGAAAGGCCCCAAATCTTTAGTTGTCCCCGTCTGTTATACCAGTGCCCTAGATTCGGTCAAGAACTGGAAGGACCATTTCTTTTTTATTAAGAAGACCATCTTCCCTTTGGATATTCCATGGTACGAAGAAACGTCTGTAGACCGCGACCCTCCTCCTTCTGATCAGGGAGTGGATCTAGAGTTGTTGCGACTTCTTGATACTAATAGGGCTCCGTTTAAAAAATATCCGGAGGATTTTCTGAACGTCATAGGTCTCAGTCAAACTTGGGATGACGATAGTGCCCGTCCGACTTTTCTACGGCCGGATGAAACGGGTGGGTTGAGTAGACTTGCTTTTATCTCCGTATTCTATTTGTTTTCTTCCGCGTCTAACTTTATTTGCTTTGCCTTGCAGAGATGGACTTGTTTGCTTATATCCAACAGCCTGATGTGTTCAAGGTGAAGGTCGGGGAACGCACCTTGGAAAAGGATGAGAAGTCTTTGAGAGCTGAGACCGCTAACCGTGTTCTTCAACCACGCGAGGATGTGATAAAGGTGGTCCAACATACGGTGCATGATGAGATTGCTGCGGCTAAAGAGGGTAAGAAAGCCGGAAAGAAGCGGGTGGTTATTGATGTGCTTGAGCCGCCAAAAAAGAAGAAGAAGCTAGTCCGCCAGAGTGATGCGGCTGGATCTGGTATGGGCTGCTTTAAATATTCTCTTTTTTTTATATATATACATCCGTACTTACACGTTTTTGTTTTTCAGGTGATCCTTCCGCGGAAGGTCCCGAGACTATTGATCTGGAAGATGAGTCAGGGTCTGACTTGAACCGTTCCGGTCCTCATACGGATAAGGAGATTATGAAGAATGCAACTTTTCTCTCTTCTTCCTCCCATACACCTACTCAGGAGCGGTCTGAGGGTAACTCCGAGACTCCTCATACGGATGTTAATGAGTTGGAGCATGTGGAGTCCGGAATGCCAAATGTTGAGGTATCCAATTTGGGTCGTCAGGATGAACCGTCCGGACATGCTGAGGGTTTGATTGCCTCGTCTAGTCATGTAATCAGTGAAGAAGAGGATGAGAGCGGTTCTGATGAGTTTGAGAAGTCCGTATCCGTTGAAACCGCAGATACTTCCTCCACTTATGTCCCAAAATGGTTGTCTACCAACGGCTTCAAGATGGACGATCCCTGGATCTGCCGCAGCATTATTGACAATGTGGCAACCCCGGTCTTCGCATCTGATATGAGGGATATGTCTGATGAGGATCTGATGAATGAGTTTAATCTGCTGTCTTCCCGCCAAATCTGTGTTAATTCTGAGGTGCGACTAAGGTTAGAGCACACTCTGTACCAAATGGTAAAATGAGGAAGCAGTTGGAGGGGAAGAAGAAGATGGTTGCTAGTTTGAGGGCTAAGTTGACAGCTCTGGAAGGTGAGAATACCGGGGTTTCTGAGATCCGCGGCCGGGCATCCGCTCTGGAGACGGCCATTAAGACTAAAGACGAGGAGCTAGGTAAACTTGGTCAGAAGAATGCAGAACTTGCTGCTGAAGTTTCTGATCTCCGCGGTCGGGCATCTTCTCTGGAGACGGCCGTGGAAGACAAGGATAAAGAGCTGGATGAGCTCCGGTCTGAAGTTAAAAGGTTGTCTCCAGCGGTTGAGACCTTGATTGAGAAGAATGCTGAGCTAACTACGGAGGTTATGGGGCTCCGTGGTGATAAGGAGACGCTAACCGACAAGGTATCTGGTTTGGAACTCATTTGCGGCACTTTGGATAACCAAGTTCGAGTTCAAACGGAGAAGATTGTTGAGGAGAGTATGAGCTCTGCCCATGCCATTTTTGAAAATCACCTTGCGAAGATGGACAAAAGGTTGATTGCCATTAATGAAGAGTTTGACACGGAGCTTTTTCCTCAAACTTTGAGAGCTGTTGAAGGTAGGCGATGGGTTATCGGGCATGGATTTAGGTATGCTTTTCTGAAGTTCAAGGAATCCGAGGACTTGAAAATCAGACTTGGCAATTGCATTTCCGCGGCCCGTAACGATGGTATACGCCAGGGTTTGGAGGCTGGGATTGTTCATGGGTCTAAAGGCGTCAAGCTTGAGCAGGTAGAGGCCTATGATCCGGAGGCTAGAGAGCGTTTCGACGAATCCGTGGTTAGGTTGGCCAATGTGCCTTTCCCTTTGCTAGAGTCTTTGGAGGCGTGCCAGGATGCTCCGCTGGAGTTTCTAATGTCCAAATTGGTTTTAGAGGAGCATCGTCACCCTGGGTCGGGGGAGCTTACCTTTAAACCCCCGGTCGTGGAAGAGACAGTTCTGCCGGAGTCCGTACTTCGGTTTGTTACACGTCGTCCGCGGGCTATTGCGGCTTATAAGGAGTTCAAAAACAAGAAGTATGGGGTGGAGTTTAATTACACCGACAAGGGTCTTGCCATTGTGCTTCCTACCCCCGTTTCTTCTCAGCCTTCCTCCGTTGTTGAGCCAGTCTCTGACGTTGGGCCTTCGAATGTTGTTGCGTCTTCCGGACCAGAGACCACCTTATCCGGGGATGGTGGTGTTAAACATGATGACATGTTTGATTCTTCCATTCTTGACTCTCAGAATCTTGAGAATTAGTTTTCTGCGGCTGTTCTTTAGGGGATATTTTGACTATATCTGCCTTGCCGCAACCTTGTGAAGCTTTTAAACATCAGCTTTTTGGGAAGTGTACCCCGGATGAATGCATCCGTGTATTTTGTAGTAATTTTTTGAACTGTCTTCCGGATGAATGTATCCGCGTATTTTGTAATCGTTGGTGAACATAACTTAAACCTTTTTGATGTGTGATAACACTTGGGTTTTTTTTTTTACATAATTCTTTTTGGTGCCGGGACTTGTATGGCCGGACTTTTTATTTTACCATCTTTGTGTACCCGTACTTAGGATTTCCGGGGATGGGTTTAATTGGTCAATGGGTTTGCAATACCACTTATATGCCTTTGGTAATTTGAGGTGCAATGTCCTCATGCCGGGCTTGTGAGGCCACTTACGCGTCCGGATTTGAGGTCCGGGTTATGCATGCATGCTATAGAAATAATGTGAAAAATGACACGTAAATTTTTAGAAAACGTTGCGGAGTTGATCAGACCCCGCATATCATTTAAAGATAGAATGAACTCCCGCGGCCGGATTGAACCGTGACCGGATACAAAAGATACAAAAGATAAGAGTACTTACAAAAGATAGGGAACTTGGTTATGAACTCCTGCGGCCGGATTAAACCGTGACCGGATACAAAAGATAGGAGTACTTACACTTAATTACAAATAGCATTTCTTAAGGTTCCGGATGTTCCAAGTCCGGGGTATATCTCGACCATCTTGACCTCTGAGCGTATAAGCTCCTTTCCCCAAAGCTTCCACAACTTCATATGGGCCTTCCCATTTGGGGCCCAGCTTGCCTGTGTCTTCCACAAGGCTTGCATCATTGCTGCGGTAGACGAAGTCTCCTGGCTTAAAGCTTGTGCCGCGGACTTTAGCATTGTAATACTTCTCCATTTGGGTTTTGCTTTTTGCCTCCTGGATTGCCGCGACCTCTCTTCTTTCTTCAACTAAATCTAAATTTAGCTGCAGGTCTTCGTCATTTGCTATTGGATCAAACAAGGCGCACCTTAAAGATGGCATTCCGATCTCAACGGGGATGACAGCCTCCGTCCCATAGGTTAGGGAGAACGGGGTATCCCCATTGCTTGATTTGATCATGGTTCTGTGCGCCCATAGCACATGCGAAACTTCTTCCAGCCAGTCCCGGCTTCCTTGATCAATCCGTGCTTTGATTCCTTCGCCTAAACTCCGGTTTGCTCTTTCTACAAGTCCATTTTCCTGGGGGTGTTTGACCGATGCAAATCGTTGTTTGATGTTGAGCTTTTCACACCAATCCTTGAAGGGGTTGTCCCGGAATTGCTTTGCGTTGTCCGCGACTATTTCTCCCGGAAGTCCGAACCTGCATACAATGTTATCCCACACAAACTTCTTAACCTGATTGCCGGTGATTGTTGCGAGAGCCTTGGCTTCTATCCATTTGGTAAAGTAATCTATTGCGACTATCAGGTATTTGATCCTTCCTGGGGCTTCTGGGAATGGGCCGCAGATGTCTATCCCCCATTTGTAGAACGGCCAGGGGGAGGTGATGGGATTTAACTTTTGTTGGGGGTTCCTGGGAACCGGCCGGTGTACCTGGCAGTCTTGACATTTGTTTATGATTTCCCTTGCGCCCTTGTGCATTGTAGGCCAGTAGTATCCGGATCTGATTGCCTTGGCCACAATAGACCGCGGTCCTGAGTGCATGCTGCATGAGCCCTCATGGATCTCTCTGACTACGTAGTTCGCCTGTGCCGGACCTACGCATCGTAACCATGGTTCTAGAAAGGACTTGCGGAATAGTACCCCATCGATAACAGAGTATTGTCGTGCCTTGATTTTCAATTTTCTAGCTTCTTTCTGATTTGCCGGAAGTACTTCGTCCTTTATGTAGGCTATGAGGGGGGTCATCCAAGTCTCCTCTTCTTCTTCTACTACAACCATTACTTCCTTTTCTTCTATTGATTTCACCTTCAATGTTTCGACAAGAACTTGCTTTGACAAATGAGCGAAACTGGTGGAGGCTATCTTGCTTAGAGCATCTTCCTGTTTGTTTTGGCTGCGCGGCACCTGTTTGATGGAGAACGTGCGGAAGCTTTGTATCAAGGCCTTAGCTTTTGCCAGATACAAGGCCATACTTTCTTCCTTGGCTTCGTAAGCCCCATTAATCTGGTTTGAGACCAGCCGGGAATCAACATTCGCGGAAAAGTGTTGGACTCCCATTTGCTCAGCTATCCTTAAACCTGCTATTAGTGCTTCATACTCCGCTTCATTGTTAGATGCATCAAACTCAAATCTTAACGCATAAGTAAATTCTACACCTTCAGGGTTTGTGAGAATCAGGCCTGCTCCTGATCCTTCTTGGCAAGATGATCCGTCAGTATATAAACTCCAGGGCTCGACATATGGATGTTCTTCCGCGGCTTCAACGGTTGCCGGAGTTTTTTCTTCTGGGATTTCCGCAATGAAGTCAGCTAGCACCTGTCCCCTAATTGATTTCCGCGGCCTAAAGCTGATGTCGTGTTCTCCCAGCTCTATAGCCCACTTAGCCAATCTCCCAGTTTTTTCTGTTTTTGCGAGCATTTGTTTGATGGGCTGATCCGTGATGACAACGACTGGATGCGCCTGGAAGTATCTCTTCAATCTTCTGGCTGCGTGAATTAGTGCTAGGACCAACTTTTCCATCGGGTCATAATTTACTTCTGGGGGTTGCAATGTGCGGCTGATGAAGTAGATGGGTTGCTGGATTGGCCCTCTTTCCACCAGCAAGACTGCACTAATGGCTTCCGGTGCCGCGGATAGGTACATTAGTAGTTCTTCCCGTGGTTGCGGGGCCGCCAGGGTGGGAAGGTTGGCTATGTGGTTCTTCATTTCCTTAAATGCTTGCTCTGCTGCTGGTGTCCAATGAAAGTCACTCTTCTTGATGCATTTCTTTAATGTCTTGAAGAACGGCAGGGATTTTTTTGCTGACTTTGATAGGAAACGGTTGAGACTTGCCAATTTCCCATTTAGGCTCTGCACTTCTTTAAGTGTGCGAGGAGAGGGCAACTGAGCGACGACCGCGGATTTATCCGGGCATGCCCCAATCCCTTTTTTGCTGATCAGATGGCCTAAAAACATTCCTTCTTCTGCCCCAAAGGTGCACTTCTTTGGGTTTAGCTTCATGTTAATTTTCCTCAATGTTTTGAAGGTTTCTTCAATGTCTCTTAACATCTCTGTCTCCGAATGGCTTTTAATGACCAAATCATCCACATATACTTCTAGATTCCTTCCAATCTGCTTTTTGAAAGCCTTATCCACCAGTCGTTGATAGGTAGCTCCAGCATTCTTTAATCCGAAAGGCATCTTTTTATAACAAAATATACCTTGGTTTGTGTGAAAGGCGGTTTTTTCCTCGTCGTCCGCGGCCATTTGTATTTGGTGATACCCTTTGTATGCGTCCAGGAAGCATTTGAAGGTGTAGCCGCAGAGAGATTCAACTTTGTAGTCAATCTCCGGTAGAGGGTAGCAGTCTTTTGGACATGCCTTGTTCAAGTCTTTGAAGTCTACACACATTCTCCAAGCTCCATCACTTTTTTTGACCAAGACCGGATTTGACACCCAGTCGTGATAATGGACTTCTCGCATTATGTCCGCCTCTACCAACTTTGCCACGTCTTCGTTGATGGCCTTGTTTCTTTCAGGAGCTTGTCCGCGCTTCTTTTGCCTTATAGGCGCGTACCCCTCTCGGATATTGAGCCTATGCTCTGCTGCGTTCCGCGGCACGCCCGTCATATCCGACGGTTGCCAAGCGAAAACATCCAAGTTATTCTTCAGCAAATCACATAGGTCTTTCTTTCCTTGATTCTTCAGGCTTCCCCCCAGTGTGACTGTTTGGTCCGCAAACTTGGGATGTATAGCAACTTTTATACCGTCTTTGGCCGGAACTTCTTCAAAACTCTCTTGTGATGACGGTTCTGCTATCGTCTGGCATTCTATGGGCATTATTTTGTCACTATGTATTGTGGCCACTCCTCCTTTCGTGGGGAATTTAATCATACCGTGGGCCGTGGAGGGAATGAGCTTAAGCTGTCTTATCCCCGGTCGGCCTATTATGCCATTATATTGGGAGGGTGATCTGACAATCATGAAGTTCATCCAAGCACTTGAGGAGTTCTCTTCATCTGCTAGGGTTACTTCCAATAGAATCTGCCCTAAAGGCCACGACAACTCTCCACTGAATCCAAGCAGGGGGGTCGTAGCAGGGATCATTCTTTTCTTGACTTCCGGGTTCAAGCGATTGAAACAATGTTCGTACAAAACCTCTGAGGCGCTTCCATTATCCACATACATTCGGTGCACATGATGTCCGCCTACTTCTGCCTTTATTACCAGCGGATGGTCGTCCCAATCATCCTCCCTTATAGGAGGGAAAGATATTTCCACATTGGGGTAGGCGCTAGAGGTTGTTTTCTGCTTTACATTCCGCGGCCAGGCCTGTATCATGAATATGGCCGGAGCTTTATCTTTAGCCGCGGTTTCCTTTTTGCCTCCCTTGGAGGTCCCGCCTTTTTGGCTCCCACTCTTGATCTCTTTCACTAGATGTGCCAGCTGTCCTGATCTGACTGCTTCCTCAATTTGTCTCTTCAATTGAAAACATTCGTCAGTGTGGTGGCCTTTTTCTCTGTGAAAATCACAGTATTTATCCTTGTTTCTGAACTCGGCCGGACTTGACATTGGCGGCGGGGCCGTGAATTTGACTGAATCCATTGCGAGAATCTCTTTTGGTGTTTTTGTGAGGGGCGTAAATTTATCACTCCGCCTTCGGTCAGCCCTGGAGCGTTGTTTGAATTCTGTCTTCCTGTCAAAAAATTGGCTATTGGTTGCCCTGGATCCTCCTTCGCCGGATTTCCATGATGAACGGTCATGCTTTTTCTTAGATAGGTTTGCCGCGGCAGTTTCCCCTCGGACGAAAGCAGTGGTGATCTTCCACATTTCGTCCATGGTTTTCGGAATTCTATCATTAAGTCTCCTGATTAACTCTGGGTTGTTAATTCCGTGCATGAACCCTGAGACTCTCATGCATTCCGGGGCACCCTTCACTTGCATGCTTTCTGCCTTGAAACGATCAACGAATGCCGTTGTTGTTTCCCCTTCTTTTTGTTTGATGTGATGGAGCTCTACCGGGTCTTTAGTATACTTCTTTTGTTGGAGAAAGTAAGACAGGAAGTACTTCTTGAGGTCCTCAAAGTTGTCAACGCTTTCTGCCGGCAAGTCGTCAAACCACATTCGAGCATGCCCCATGAGGGTGGAGTTGAACATATGACACCATGTGGGCATGGCCCATCGCTCTACTTTGGCCGCGGTGCAGAAGTTTTTCATGTGGTCCTCCGGATCTCCGGTTCCATCGTAGGTCTTGACATTATTAGGCATTCTGGTTCTTTTTGGGAATTTGAAACCCCTGATCCTTAATGTGAATGGATTAGCGTCTTCAACATCGTAGGGATGATAAAGATCATCCTCTTCCCCTTTGCTCTTTCCAGACTTTGCCCCCCAGTATTCCCCCGCACTGTCCTCACTTTCTACAGGTGTCCGCTTCCGAGGTCGTTCGTGGCCGGAGTATGTGGACCTGCTTCTGGTTCCATGCTCCCTAGAACGAAGGACGTGGCTGAGGGTTGGGCTGGGTGACCTTTTCCTGCTGCTTTCTGGGTATCTTTCCTCATGAGGACGTCCACCCTGTCTATAACGCTTTGCTTCAGCTCTGCGCTCTCTTCTGGCACGGCTTGTTGTTCTAAGTCTAGAGAATACGTCCGCCTTCTTCTCTCCTAGGCGCGACTTAACATCCCCCCTCCTTTCTCCCAAACGGGTAAAGACGGTAGATCGGGGGTATTCCATTTCTTTGTCGCCGCCTCTAGGTTCCTTGCTAAGCCTAGAGAAAACACTTCGGGAATAAGAGCTTTCAGATGGCCCTGATTTGTAACTAGGACTGGATTTCCGCCTCTTTTCACTCTTTCGTTCCCATAGGGATCTTGACTGGGAGTTTTTAGATAGTCCTTGCGGGGAAGGGTCTTCCCGCGACTCATCCTCGAACTCAAGGCGGGTCCTTACTTGGTTTAGCTTTTCTGCGTGGACCTTTTCGGACATTAGTGGCAACAATCGGTCGTAGTGCTGATCGCAAAACTTCCTGATTGCTTCATCCGGAAGGGATTCCACATGGTGTTCCTGCTCCTTCTCTTTTCCCGTGTCACGAGTGTTACGCACGGTGGAAGGTTCCAGGGAAGGAGAAGGATTGTTTCCTTGGTTGCTCATGGTAGATTTTTCTTCCTTTTGAAACGCAGTTTATGTAACTGGTCCCACGGATGGCGCCAACTTGTTAGTACAAATCTTTAGCACACTCCCAGACCTAGGTTAGACTAGCTCTTGGAGGGTAGATCTTGCACCGAGTACTTCGTGTTAACTGCTAAGAGAAAAGTAGCACCGTTAGTCTTACCGCGGAAGGGGGGTTCCGCGGTTGGCCTCGGGTGTGAGAGTAAGTATATTTATTGTGAGAGATAGTTTAAGTGCGGACTATGTGTAGTAAATGCAGTTAGGTGTGGTAATAAATGAGATGGGAATATTTATACCACCCATATACTTACTGTAGCTACCTCGAGACTCTGCGCATTAATTACCGAGTAGGTAATTGTCAGAGCAGCGCATGGTTGCGCCATACCTTAGTAGGTAAATGTCAGATCAAGTGGAAGACACAATCCCCCAAGATCTGGCTTTAGGTAGTCGCGGCATGATAGCTGTCGACATCGGATTACATCCCCGGCCTTGAGAGATCGGGGATGCTCTTGTCCGGATTGTGGGATTAGAATATGCCGTGGTTCAAGATGTTAGTCATGCCCGGCCCAGTATGCTGGTGTCCGGGGATACTATACACGATCATCAACCATAAGGTTTAAGAATTGCGTATAAATTAGTAAGCTAAAAATGCAAGGAAATTTTAAGTAGCCACTTGATCATTTTGAAACCATGAATAAAGCCTCAACTTCACATACTATTGGAGTTGTGACTCGAAACAACTCCAGCAAATGGGAGTCGACTTGAGACAACAACACTTCTCCTTTCTATTGTTGACAACTAAAAATAAAACCTCAACGTCTCTTTGTTCGATAAAAAATAGATCAACTCTTTTATGTTGTTTGACAAGGCATAGAATTCATCTACTACTATAGTAATTTGGTTTTCAATCTTATATCTTTATAATTTCAATAAGTAAGAAACAAATTATTTTTGCATTTTCATAACTCATTCACTGTAGCCGAAAAACAAAAAGAAATGCATACTTTAATGACTTATTGTTTTTTTTTGTTAATATGGGCATTCCAACTAATTCACGCCGCTACGCATACAAACCATGTAACAGGGCTGAGCAGAATCACCTGAAAACCGACCCGAACAGACAAACCGACCAAAACTTGGCCGAACCGAACCGAACTTATTCGGTTCGGATTTCGGTTTTTTATAATTATTTCGGTTTTACTCGGTTTGGTTCGGGTCAAAAAACACTTTTCGGTTCGAAATAGCTAAACCGACCGACCCGAACCGTTCGGTTCGGTTTCAATAGCTTTTACTCAGTTCGGTTCTCGGTTCACGTTTTACCCTTATTTGGTTTTCGGGTCGAGTTTGACCCATTGCTCAAGTTGTTTGCACTAAACAAGAATTGAATTTAAGACCTCTCATAATTTAGCGATCATAGTCACAAATACCCACCCTAAGTGGTTGACTTATAAATGAACTGAAAAAGAAAAATGATATTTCCTCCTACTTTGTATTAATACTAGTCTTTCGATTCACATAATCCTAACACGAGGCATAACTAATGGTTTAAATGAAAAAAAGATAAAAGTGAAAAGGACATGTTATATTTTTGTGTAAGTAAGGATATATAAAAAAGTAAAGTAAGAGGATATAACCAAGCTTAATGAAAAGTAATTATCTAGTTTAACTTATTTACCCTTATATATACATTTATGTAGACTATTTTCCCGTTCATGAAGAATTTTATAAACCCGTGAAATTCACGGGATTAAATGGAGAACCGTAGAATAGTAATTTTTAATATGTTATAGAAAGAAATACGTTTGTAGAAGAGAACGATTTTTGATATTATGTGAATAAATGATATGTTAGTTAGACGTATGAATATAAAATATTCATGCTACATAAAATCTATAAATGATATAAAGGTTGTATGATATTCACGATCAAAGAAGCACAAGATTGGGACTTGTAGATGGATCGAATGGTAGAATAAAGGGAGAGAAAGTGGAACCTTTGAGAGAAACTTTAGTAAGATTAGATTGAATGTATAGAAAGGTCCAACCCTCTCCTTTGGTGGAGAGGGCTTTATATACTACTACATAGGGTGCCCCTAGTGGGCTGTGGAGCAAGCTGACAGTGGGTAAAGACCCGACCCACTCCACAATATTAATAATAACTAAACTACTACTAATATTACTAATTATCCTACGAGCTATGATGTGCTAATAAGTACTCGGGGTGACCGAGTCTTCAACTGAATATTTATATTCCTAACAATCTCCCCCTAAGGGAGGTCACCCCGGAAGTAATGTTCTGAATTCTAGCACTTCATCCTTGAATCTTGACTTCATAGCTCGTAGACCTTGATTCTTCAACGTCAAGAATCTTTGTGCCTTCAGCAGTGTGCTTTAGATGACTATTCTTCAATCTTGGATGATCTCTGTGTATTCTTTGACTTCATCATCCATCATATTTCTTCAAGTCATCTTGCTTTCTCGTTTTATGGGAAGTAGTGATCTTAGAGCCTTCTTTGAGATCATCAGCCACCGTAAATCTCTGAGCTCATCCATTGTAGTAAAGCCTCCATGTGATTTGTTGTGACCGTTGGGCTCGCATGCTCACACTTTTCTGGATCATGATAGATTTCATCAGAGTTGCAGAAGCGGTGTTGTAGGTCTTTCAACTATCATGATGTCTTTGATAATGAATTGGAAGTGTGAGTATGGAGTGTGGATTGACACGTCTCTGCTGGAATCAGGAACCACCATCGCCATCTTTATATGAATCTGAAATAAAACAGTTAGCAATAAAGTTGGAGAACGAATATGGCTTTGTCATTCGTTCGATGTGGTGGTTGGATTTAACCTTCGGTTCTGTGAAGACCGACCTGTGATCAGGAAGAATCCCCTTTAAAGAAGGTTCTCCTTGACAGGAATTTCCAGCTTGTAGTAATGAATCTTCCAACAAATTAATGTCAGAATCATCATACAAAGCATGTTCTCATACCGGAACGTCTCAAAGCAGACAACACGGTAGAGTGAATCAGTGAATTAAATACCCACTGATTGACGAGAAATTGATTAGAAAAATCACTTGCGAGTCACCGGATAAACATTTTGTGCAACACGACAAGGGTTTTATAAATTGAAATCACATTTCTGTCAAAAATACTTTTGTTTGAAAAAAATTTCACAATCAATGTGCTCGAAACTTTGTTGGTGAGCACATTGAAAGGTTTTCCAAAAGTATCCGTCAATCCATATCCTGGAACAAGTTTGATTCAAATTTGAATCGCCCCATCGTTTCCTTCCAGTTGTCACAAGCATGATCCATGAAGGATCTCACATGTCACCCACCAAGAGCTTGTTTGATGTTGGCTCTAGAAGGATTTCCATCTTCATTATGAAAACTTTACGTATCACTCAGATGTTCTGGCAATACCACAAGGATAATGCGTAGGACTCTTCATATATATTTTCTTGCTTTTCACGGTGTATGAAACAGCAAGCATATTGGGAATGTGTCATATTGAGATTTATTGATGATCTCTGGGCTCTAGACTCAATAGTGCGTTTTGATTTAGTGATCGGAGGCTGGAGAGGACTGCCACCTTTTCAATATCATCTAACTCGGAGTGAGAAAGATGATAGCAATTTATTGATCTCCGTGACAAGTGAAACAAGAATCCTTTGAGGGACCTTGAGTGGCTAGGGAGGGTTGTGCAGCGTATCACTGGGTCCATGATACTTTGTCTTCAATGTCAGTAATCAACTACGTGATTCTGACAACATATGTATTGACCCGGTTTCTGCCTAAGATGTAAGGAGGGCTTTTTTCTTTTCACCCTTTATCTTTACATTTCTTTTTCATTCTTCAACCCCTTCAGCGCTTACCGAGACTTCATTACTAGCACCTTGTTGGGTTTGTTCCAGCACTAGCTCCATCTCAGTCGGCACTCTTCCCTTATTCACTTTATCTCCTTTTTGTAATCATACCTAAGGACTTCTACACTAACTAGTGGATTGTCCCTGGGTAGATCCCTCCGGTTCTGGCTGGATCATGGGAACTAATACCTAACCTTACCATCCTTATAACTCCAATACATAAAGTAAAATGGTCGGTCTTTGGTATTCTTTCACACTTGCCATCACAAATCATTTGCTCCCCCTAAATATGTGCATCGATATACGAAAAGGTTTGGCACATATGGGAGAGCCTACACTTGAGTTTCAAATGATCACATTTTTTATCAGAATTCCATATTTAAATCACATTCTCTCCCCCGATCAAAAATTTCAAACCACTTAAGATTTGTGATCCCAATTGATTTAAATAAGTGAGAAATTTTTGGAGAAAATGTGGTCATGTTATACTGTGTTCTGATTATGGAGCATACTATGCTCCCCCTTAAACCACGAGAGAGTGTCACTGCTGATGTTGCACAAATTTGGCAAGGTGTCAGAAATTTGAACAAATATTCTCCCCCTCAATTAATGACCCGTTTTCTATTGAAAGAGTTGTAGTCATTCAATTGAGCGACGAGTATTTGTGAAAATTTAGTTCAATTTACCACCTTGTGTAACATCAAAACTCTCTTGAAGAATCAAAGAAGATAAAGAGTCTGATGTAAAGAAGACTTCTCTTCTTATACACGAAATGACGCACTGAAACGTACATCAGATCGGACATCACACATTACACATATATGTATATATATTGCTACTAGATCAGTGCAGTTTTAATTACATTATATGATTACACGACGCCAAAATAAGACAAAACAAGACAGGGAAGACACAATCATTCTGTTCTCTGCAGCAGTCGGTAATCTCCTTCACGAATTCTGCCACCAACAAAGCTCTCCAGGTTGCGGAAGATCGTCCGTGTTTTCAGCCTTCGTTCAATGGCTCTCATGAACTCTTCACTTCTCCGCACATCCATATCAGTCCAGAATCGAGTGTTGAATCCTGGGTTTTGTGGATTGATCTTGACTTCTTTCACCCTAACGTCCAGTGCTTCATCGATCATTCTGAGGGTTCCATCACTAAACTTCTGAATCTCACTGAGTCGCACCATCATTGGAGCCCCATGCTTGTTAGTTATTTTGACGGCTCTTGGAGATTCGATCACTTTGAAGTCGTGTATGAATTCTAGACCCTTTCCTCCCCAGTTCGGTTTTGTGAGATTGAGTTTGGTCTGGTAGCTCTCAATCCCAAGTTGAAAGTCACCTACCCTTTGCCTGATGACAAGACCCCTGATCCATAGGTTTACCGCAGCCGATAGAATCTTCTTATCACGGGGAGGGAGATGATCCAAGTGCCCTTGTAGATTCAGCAGGAAGAGATCCTCAAAATCACCTGGAAGTAGGTGTTTGAAGTCGCTTTCGGCAATGACGTACTCATTCTGATCAGCACGACGAAGCACAATTCTTTTTAGATATTCATACCCGTACATATGTTGAATTTCAACTTTAATGACACTCAAGATTCTCAAGTGAGAGCGTAACCCCGACGACTACCCTCTGCAGCGTGCCTTTCAATATAAAATCGTTTCTTGTGGAACCACCAATGTGTGATACCATAAGATGCAGCTATATCGAACTGGTGTTCTTCATTTGACCATATCTGATCAGGCACCATTTGTTCTAGCTCAATATCAGAGTAGTGAGCCGCCTTCATCTTGGTAATAGATAAAGCTTGTCTGCCACCTTTATCCCCAAACCTGAGATAATCCAGATCGTTGTTGAAGAAGAGGTCAGCTTGAATGGTAACTTGACCTGGTGGACCATCAAAAGGAAGAGGTCTGTTGACGTTGTATGAAAGTATCCGGTCATCTACTTGATCAGTTAAAAGTCTGTGACATTCTTCCATCTGGTATTGAAGATGATGCACATCAGGGTGAAACACTTTGACAATTTCATAAGCTGGACCTACCAGATCCTGAGGGGTGAGATTCGAGATGCCTTTCTTCTTACAGAACCAAGTAATAAAGGACCCCATATCATTAGTTTTCGCCAGTAGTGAGTTCTCTGGAGGAGATTCGTGTTGAGATGAAATAGCAGCTGCCCAATTGTTTTCAGGAACACTTGTGTCTGATGATGGAACAGACCAATCTGGTTCAGGAGTTGGTGCTCGTTCTTTCTCAGGTACGGGTTTCCACCAAGTTTCCATGTCTTCCCTGGTGGGGGGATTTCTTGTAGAGCCTGAGTCATCCGGTGTGTCTTTTCTTAAGAATTCCCTCCACCATGCTTGATTAGGATTAACTTTTGGAATATGGACATTTGCTGTGTCTTCTTCATCATCAGTGTGAGAATTTAGATCTTCTGCAACCGATTCCTCATGCATGACGAATTCCTCTGGAACTGGTGGAAATGAAGGCTTGAATCGAGTATCAACAGTTGTCCATGCAGGAAATCCAGTAGCTGATACACTCTTAGATGTGCTAGGACCAGACGAGGGTTGAGTTTGATCTTTTCCAACAGATGATGCAGAGGAGGGATGATGAGGTTGAGCTTGGGTAGAACCTGAAGCTCCCGAAAACCCTGCTGCTCCCGAATCACCATCTGGTGGAGGAGGTGGAGGAGAATGTGGTGGAGATCCAGGTGGTGTACAGGGTTTGTCATGTCTCTTTTTCTTCCTCTTCTGTCGTTCATTTAGTTCAGTTATGAGGAAATCACGATCATCCCGGTCCATTGATTTTTCCAAGGCTTCGTATAGCTTCTGATGATCTTCATGTCCTTTATGCTGACCAATTTCAAACATTCTGTTGTGAAGAATAACCTTCATATCGACAGTGGGAAGATCTCTAAATCGAGCTTGCATCGGTGCTTCCATTTCCCATTTGACCGCCTCTTTTGCATATGTATCAACAGCAACCATAGCCTTTTGTTCAATATCAATCTTTTCCAGCTTCAGCAATCTACGTTCATAATTGTTCATCTTTTGTGACATATCAGCAGACTGTTTTAAGGCTGCTGCTAGTTGTGATGCTAAGTTTGCTGGTGCCTCTGTGGAGACGTTTGCGGCTGTGGTTGCTTCAGGCGAGGAAATTACTATGACAGGTGCTAGTGTGGAGACTGGAACTGTCATAGGTCTAATTCCTGACATGTCTTGTTCAATCGGCACCGACACCATTGACTCAACTTCTTTTTCGTCATGAGTTTTTCTGGTCTCAGTAACGTTGCCATTAGCTTTATCCATGAGAAATTGGTCACCATAACTGAAGTCGGGTTCTAGGTTTTTGAGTGAAGACAGGGTGCCTGTAGACTCCGTTGGTTCATTTAAGTGAGTCTGCTCATCATCTTTCATTTTCAAATTCTCATGCACATCTGGATATGCCGTAGCCACAAACTCATCATGCTGACATTCCTGTGGAGGGTCGATTGTGGTTATCGTTTCCGTGACTTGGGTTTCCCTGACAGTGCTTTCAGGTTCAGCTACATCATTAACATGAACTTATGGGATCTCCTCTTGGGATTGTGGATCCCTTATATGAGAATGTGGGACCTCCATCTCAGCATTTTTATCCTGGGTTAAATTCTCATCGGTTTCAGTGTCACTGGAGTCTAGATTAACTTCTAAACTCGGGGATTCCTCTTGAGCACCCTCAGATAATTCAAGTTTTTTGGATGTTTCTGACCCACGTTTTCTAAGTATGAACTTTGTTGTCGTCTTGGGTGCAGGAGATGAAATTGTTAGAAGAGTTTGTGCAGCTTGTACTGCTGTAGCGATCCCTTTTCCCTTGCCTTCTACGATAGGCATTGGTTCACGACTTCCTGAATCTTGTTCTCTAATGACCATACCTTTCGCAGGATGCTCCGTTGACTCAGCATGTTCTTTAGCACTAAGCTTCAGGGCTTGTTGGAGATCAGCATCTTCTTCATCTCTCAGAGTTAGCTCAGGTACAATGACATCTTCATCACCAACTTGACCTTTTGACTCATGTCTCTTGGATCCACGTTTCTTGCTTGTGGCCTTCCTTTTGATTTTCTTAGCTTTCTTAGGAACCTCGACTTTAGTGGGTGCATCCTTCCTCTTCCTTGTTTTAGGTTTGCTTTGCTTGATTGTTTTCTGAGCTTCTGATGCAGTGGATCCAGTGTCACCATCCAGACTTTCTGAAAGAACCTTTTGATATGTCTCTACTTTATTCAGATACTCCTGATAGTATGAAGCTTGTCGAATATTATCTGATAGAAGAGACTCAGGTATATTCATTCCAAAGGTTTCTTGTTTGGTTCCTTTGGCAGTTGATGCGCGTGATGTGTCGTTGCGGTTTAGCAGTTTTAATGCCTACTCAAGTTTTAAATTTATATTTAGCTGACTTATCAATAACACACACACTTAACGAGCAGTGTACCCGGTCAGTATGAATATAATGGTAAGTAGAGTGTCGATCACTAAGAGTGGAACGTATTATCTCGTTATTCTAATCAGTATTTTAATATCCTAACGCAAGGGGGTTTCAGCCTGAGAGACTGGCACGATTTGTTTGCAATTAAATAATAAAATAAACCAATAGGCACGAATCAGCAAGTAGCACACACGTACACAGATAAATACTCGAGACAATAAGAGGGCTGTCCTTATGATTAAGTAGATTGTCACTTGTTTTATTGATAGCTTTATATGAAGTGTATGTAGTTAACCCTTTCTCGTTGGTCCTATTCTTATCGGCGAGTAAACCCTTAATGATTACTTATGTCTAAAAGTTATTCCTAAGTGATCAATTTAGTAATAACCGTGGGAGCCACATTATTTTCCGCAGTCAAATGCCCGCAAGCCACTAATAAACACAGAGGTTATCAATGCACTAATAAGTAGTAACCAAAGACATCAACATATAAACTTTAATTGATGGGAAAGCAAGTATTAAAGGGAGTGAAATCTTTCGTTGTCACATTACACAAGCCACCAATCCTGATGAATTAAAGTTTGCTAACACAATAAAACAAAACTACTTAATGAATTAAACACATGCAACACCTTCTTACAGCTCTTGTATCTTCGTTTGGTGTGTCTTGTGCTGCCTCCTTGACTGAATTCGTCCTAGGGTTCTGCTGCTTCGGTCTTCGAATCTAATATATTCTCCCGAAATTCGTCTGGTCTTGGGGTATTTATAGTTTCTGTCTGAGGGAAGATGCGGCGCATCTATTAAGTAGATGCGGCGCATTGACTTAACTTCGCGTGGGGTCTAAGATTATAATATTCAGGAATATTCGTACACCGCCAGAAGATGCGGCGTAACTCCATGATTAGATGCGGCGCATGTCCTCTTGTATCTTGGATCGTATCTGGTGGAATCTTAATAGAGATGCGCCGTATGTAATGAGTGAGATGCGGCGCATCTGGAGCAGATTAGTCTTGATCTTCTTCATTTCAGTAGACTCTTAACTTCTTGCATGTTTTGCTCCATAATTAGTCCAAAATCGCTAAGTTTCACCAAATGCTTGTTTTTACCTGAGAATTACAAAAGTAAACGATTAAGTATCAATCCTCATACATAATATAATAAAACAAGTCAAATTAATAGGATAAATGATAGTAATAAAATGTACTTATTTGAGTTCATCAAATATCCCCCCACTTGAACTTTACTTGTCCCCAAGTAAACCTTAGAATTTCTCTTATGAAAATGTATCCTAAAAGATGTTAGGATTTATTTTTACATTTAAGCATGTATTCGTTTATTTCATAATCACACAACTAAACACTTAACGAATTAGAAGTAAAGTAAAATAAGTTGATAAAAGCAAATCTAATCGTTTAACTGTCCAGTCGTGACGAATATTCTATCATAAGCTTGGCAAGTATACACATCTCCTCCACTAAAGCTAAGGAATAACAAGTCTAAAGCGGTAAAAAGGGTTTGTAGGCTTAAGGGTTAATTATTCTCTTTCACTATCGATCTCAAATTCCAGAAAAGGCGACAAAATCACAAATACATGATCGAATCCACGAACACGATACTTGCAATTGCTCAAATCCTTAACTCGAATAGGCTAAAGATAGGTCCAAACTTCACCAATAATAATATATCAAAAAGGGCGACAAAATCATAAATACATAGCCGAATCCACGACTACGATACTTAAGATTGCTCAAATCCCTAATCTCAATAAATCAAAGGTTTGGTTGGATAAAGAATAATAAAGGGCATGGATAACATTTGGGATATAAATTGGTGTAAAATGAAAAATAAACAAAACAAATAAATTAAAATCCTAAGTGTGGTTAATTACTATCCCAACCATCCCATGAATAAGACTCATATCATTGAATAACTCACGCTTTAACACTTGAAACACACGCTTTAGGTAGACACGAATTATACTCAACAAGATCTTAATCAAAGAATAAACCTTAATTGGCGTTCCCATAACTGCCAATTCCCATTCAATCCATAGATATAATACAACATTTAGTGGTGATATCGACCACTTACATAACTTTACATAAGTTGGTTAAAACTAACTTCCAACTTTTCCTTTTTCTTTTTCTTTTCTTATTTTTTTGATTTTTTTTTTTTTTTTTTTTTTTTTTTTTTTCAAACTACTAACATAAACATAGATGTGTAAAATTTCACCACATCACTAAAACGATAACTCTGGATAATTTTTCCATACTTTTCATGACTTCAGAAATAACGGTAATAGTGAAAGTAGTAAACACACGAAAAATAAACTCAAAGATATACAATATTTACTTTCACTCCAATTGCATTGTGCAATTTCCCGACCTAACCAAAGATAATGAATTACGCACGCGAACACAGGTAATGTAAGGAAACACACTTTGCCTATAGCAATTAACCAACTACGGATTCTAATCTATAGGGTAGGCTAAGGTGTAAGGGTGTAACGAAACATTTTAAACATAGGTGTAAGAAACGAAAGGAATGGCTCTGAGTGTTTTTCTAGAGGTATCTTAGGGGCCGTTTACTTTCAACTTAATGTCCTGTTTGGTAACAAAACTGGCTGGAAACAGGAAACTTTGGTGTTTCTTTTTAACTTATTGCAAAAGAGAATCCTTAATGTGGAAGGGGGCAAAATTTGATACTGTTTCTATTCAGGACGTCTTAATACGATTTTTTTCCCGAACTAGTGTAGGTGGAAAAAATAAATTCGAAAAATTTAGAAAACATCGAAAAAATTTATAAAAATTCAAAAAAAATTTAAAAATTCGAAAAATTTATAAAAATTCGAAAAATTTATGAAAATTCGAAAAAATTTATAAAAATTTTAAAAAAATTCAAAAAATTTTAAAAATACAAAAAATTTATAAAAATTGAAAAAATTTATAAAAATTCAAAAAATTTATAAAAATTCAAAAAAATTTATAGAAATTCGAAAAATTGATAAAAAATCAAAAAATTCGAAAATTTTATAAAAAATTTATAAAAATTCAAAAAATTTATAAAAATTGAAAAAACTTATAAAAATTCAAAAAAATTTATAAAAATTCGAAAAATTGATAAAAAATCAAAAAATTTGAAAATTTTATAAAAAATTTATAAAAATTCAAAAAATTTATAAAAATTCAAAAAATTCAAAAATTTTATAAAAATTTATAAAAATTCAAAAAAACTTGTAAAAAATTTGAATTTATTAAATTTTTTTTCGAATTTTTATAATTTTTTTTGAATTTTTAAAAAATTACAAATTTTTACAAATTTTTTGAATTTTTAAAAAATTATAAATTTTTATAAATTTTTTGAATTTTTTAAAAATTTTTATAATTTTTTATAAAATTTTTGAATTTTTTGAATTTTTATAATTTTTTTGAATTTTTAAAAAATTATAAATTTTTACAAATTTTTTGAATTTTAAAAAAATTATAAATTTTTATAAATTTCTTGAATTTTTTAAAAATTTTAATAAGTTTTTTCGAATTTTTATAATTTTTTATAAAATTTTCGAATTTTTTGAATTTTTATAAATTTTTTGAATTTTTAAAAATTTTCGAATTTTTTTAAAATTTTTATAAATTTTTTCGAATTTTCATAAATTTTTCGAATTTTTATAAATTTTTTTCACCTACACTAGTTCGGGAAAAAACTCGTATTAAGATGGTCAATTAAGCATAAAAAAGAAACAACATATATCCACACAGGACCTAACTAGAAACAGTACACATATATCCACACAGGACCTAACTAGAAACAGGAAAAAAAAGAAACAGCCCCTTACTCTAAAAATGAGAGTAACAAAAGGGTTTATACGGGGGTTAACTAACCAGTGTAGTTAGTTAATAACACATAACATATAATAGGCTATTTGGGTGTAATCCTAGAATTTTACCAATTTAGACAAGTCATTCCAATTATATAAATATAATACTTATTATGGTGGTCTCGAATAGTATACAAGCCAAGTTCTAAAGTTTACAAGTCACCGGCACACTCATAGATTTGTGAATTTTTGAAAATCACAATTTTTGAAAATAACGTCTTGTGTGCAGTTATGCAACTTAGATCTTAAACAAAAACATGCTAAAAATTTTTAAGTTTGGTATATTAAGCACATTTTAAGCATAATTTTTGAAAAAGTTTAGGACAAGTAATTGTTAAGTGTTCTAATTCTCCAATCCCCCCACTTAAGTTAAACAACGTCCTCGTTGTTTGTATAAAAGGTTAAAAACTGGAAAATAAAAGAATTAGAACAGGAAAACTCCCCTGAGATTTGCTCGGTATGATCCTTCATTAGTATAAGAGCAAAAATCATCTTTCTTGTGGATGAGAACGTTAAAGCTTCATACTTGATGTATCCACAGGAAATCCAGGAAACTATAATACCACCAACACTTTAAAACACACCTAAGATAAGAAAGGTTCAAACTTGCATAATACATTAGTAGTTAGGAAAAATAAAACTTAAAAATTAAAACTGAAAATCATCAGGTCAGTCGATGCGCCGTATCTTATGGAAGAAGATACGCCGTATCGAGCCTGGAATAAATACGGATCAGAATAAAGATGCGCCGCATCCTTAACCAGGGATGCGCCGCATTAAAATAAACTGATAAATAGTTTTAAAGTCGAAAATAAAAATGCAGAAAATTAAAATAAGATATGACCATTGCAGGAGATGCGTCGCATCTCAGAATTGAGATGCGCCGTATCCTCATGCGGGCCTGACTGACTCGACACAGAAAATAGAATAATAAAAATTCTCCGGGTTGTCTCCCGGTAAGCACTTGTCTTTATTCCAGAGTCTTCAAGTTAGACTCACGTTCAGCTCTTCATTTAGTTCTTGTCACGGTCCATCCTTCTTCCTTCATCCGAAAGATTTTCTCGTATATCTCTGCGACGTTTTCTTCCGTTCGACTTAATCTAATATAACTCTTTGTCTTCGCCGCAGTATACTCTTCATCAGGACCTAAAGAATATTTGATGATTTTAAATTTCTCAGTAATCATTGCGGGTGGCTTATTGTAAGGGATCCCAAGTAGTTGACACTTTCTTTTGGTGAATTCTTCTTCGTCCTTGTCAACAAACTTAAAATAAGGATCCTTAATCAAATAGTCGTCTAATTCCTCAATCAACGACTCATTATTATTATCATCTTGAATCGCCTCCCATTCTCTTTCCAAATCATATTGTAACCGTCGACTAAGCTTCGTGAAATCATCAAACTGTTTATGCACCCATTCCCAGAAAGTAGTATCCGATGTCCCCTTAAGTCCTTTCAAGCGTTCAATTCTGCCCTTTTCTTGTAAAGCCTCCGATTTTTGTGGGCAGTCTTCAACATTATCGTACCATTCATAATCTTCAAAGGTTACATCGTTTCCAACCCGTTTCATCCCAATTATACTTCCCCCATTACAGGTTCCGTCATTTTTATAATCACAGGTCGGCCAAACACTACTTCCGTCCTTGAAAACGAAGGGTGTACAGGTGTGATTAATGTGCTCAAATTCCCATGGTTTATCCCAAACCCATGGTACTTGGTCATTCCATTCATAGTACCAGGTGTTTTTGAAATCGTCATAAGTCTTAAATCCTGGTAGATCTCCAGTAAGCACATCATCGTCGACTTGAAGAAGGTAGTTAAATTCCTTGAACTGCTTGCACAAGGGTGTCTCATAATCGAACACATCAATGTCAATTCTGAAAAGTTCTTCAATGCCCTCATTGATTGTTGAATCATGAAGTGACGGCCTATAATCGCTTTCTACTTCTTCGTCTTCTCCTCTCATCCAATATACCCATAATGCATCCTTAGTAGCTCGATCCATGCTCTTATGGTTATTAAACTTACTAGCCAACCATTCTGAAAAATCAACATCGTTAGGATCGTGGTTAACGTCAAAGCAAGCCTTTCCAATCATATTCTTTTTTATCTCCATGAACTCGTTAAATTGCTTCTTAAAACTCCGAGTCAACCATGAAGTCATAATCTGCTTGACTTCATTTGCAGGGGCAAATTCCGGACTACCATATTTGAGTTCTAGCCAATCATTGAGGGAGAGGTCTATCAATCTTACCAATCTGCCATGAAATAGTAATTCCGCCAAAGCATAATTTCTGTCATTATCCAGATAGTTCTCATTTAATCCCCAGTACTGTTCGGAATAAGGCATGTAAGAGATTTGGGTGTTGCCTCCACTACAGCTGTTGTTGCTTGAGTCCATGTATGCAAGATAGAATTTCCCATCATCTTCTTCGATAGTAGTCCAGTTCAATCCTCCGGCTTCAATGATAGGCCATAAGAGCGACAATTCTTCTCCAGTGTACCTCACAAATACATCATAAGAGAATACCTCTTTGTCAATGTTGCATAAACGCATGAATTCCTTAAAAGCAGCTTCAAGAGGAGTCTCCCAAGAGAATAAATCTGCATCGATCATGAGCACATTGAATGAATCTGAAAACAAGCATTCCTTAGCAAGATATCCGTTAACTGACATGTCTTCCATAGCAAAATCTGTCATCCAAGGTAAAATCATCAGTAGGATTTGTTCGCTAGAAGAGAAATTAATGAATTTAGAAACGGATATAAATAAAAATAGCTGATATCTGCAGACGATGCGCCGTATCCAAAAAGTTGGATACGCCGTATCTTATAATCGTTAAAATTTAATCAGACTTTATCCAGAAAATAGATACGCCGCTTAGAATTTATGAATGCGCCGTATCGAATTAATTAATCAAAAATCGATATTTATTTAAAATTAAATACGTCGTATTAACGAAAGTTAATGCGCCGTATTTTCGTTACGTTTAAAAATACGAGATTTTTGATTCAGAGGATACGCCGTATCGACAGAGATCGATGCGTCGTATCTGTTTAATAATTCGCAAACTGTTTTTAATTAAAATAATAGATACGCCGTATCTGCTAAAGCAGATGCGTCGTATGGCGTTAACGTTTAGAAATTTTTTTTATCAAAAACAGATACGCCGTATCTGCTAAAGCAGATGCGTCGTATTACTCTATCGCTTAGAAAAAAATTTCTTATTAAAAACAGATACGCCGTATCTTGGGGAAAAGATGCGTCGTATCGAATTAATTAAACGCGTTGTATAAAAAAAAATTTAAACGCAATACGCCGTATCTGAGAGATCAGATGCGCCGTATCGTTTGATTTAGCACAGTACAACGATAGCAGAACAGAAAAAATACGAAAAATAAAAATAAAAATTAAAACACACAAACAAAAATAAACACAAAAACAAAAATAAAAGCAAACAAATAACACACAAAACAACAAATATGCAAAATAATACAATGATGCAATTAATCTAATAAAAAGAAAAACCTAATTAAAATACTTATCAAATTAACAGATAATAACAATTCACTCCCCGGCAGCGGCGCCAAAAACTTGATGCGCGTGATGTGTCGTTGCGGTTTAGTAGTTTTAATGCCTACTCAAGTTTTAAATTTATATTTAGCCGACTTATCAATAACACACACACTTAACGAGCAGTGTACCCGGTCAGTATGAATATAATGGTAAGTAGAGTGTCGATCACTAAGAGTGGAACGTATTATCTCGTTATTCTAATCAGTATTTTAATATCCTAACGCAAGGGGGTTTCAGCCTGAGAGACTGGCACGATTTGTTTGCAATTAAATAATAAAATAAACCAATAGGCACGAATCAGCAAGTAGCACACACGTACACAGATAAATACTCGAGACAATAAGAGGGCTGTCCTTATGATTAAGTAGATTGTCACTTGTTTTATTGATAGCTTTATATGAAGTGTATGTAGTTAACCCTTTCTCGTTGGTCCTATTCTTATCGGCGAGTAAACCCTTAATGATTACTTATGTCTAAAAGTTATTCCTAAGTGATCAATTTAGTAATAACCGTGGGAGCCACATTATTTTCCGCAGTCAAATGCCCGCAAGCCACTATAAACACAGAGGTTATCAATGCACTAATAAGTAGTAACCAAAGACATCAACATATAAACTTTAATTGATGGGAAAACAAGTATTAAAGGGAGTGCAATCTTTCGTTGTCACATTACACAAGCCACCAATCCTGATGAATTAAAGTTTGCTAACACAATAAAACAAAACTACTTAATGAATTAAACACATGCAGCACCTTCTTACAGCTCTTGTATCTTCGTTTGGTGTGTCTTGTGCTGCCTCCTTGACTGAATTTGTCCTAGGGTTCTGCTGCTTCGGTCTTCGAATCTAATATATTCTCCCGAAATTCGTCTGGTCTTGGGGTATTTATAGTTTCTGTCTGAGGGAAGATGCGGCGCATCTATTAAGTAGATGCGGCGCATTGACTTAACTTCGCGTGGGGTCCAAGATTATAATATTCAGGAATATTCGTACACCGCCAGAAGATGCGGCGTAACTCCATGATTAGATGCGGCGCATGTCCTCTTGTATCTTGGATCGTATCTGGTGGAATCTTAATAGAGATGCGCCGTATGTAATGAGTGAGATGCGGCGCATCTGGAGCAGATTAGTCTTGATCTTCTTCATTTCAGTAGACTCTTAACTTCTTGCATGTTTTGCTCCATAATTAGTCCAAAATCGCTAAGTTTCACCAAATGCTTGTTTTTACCTGAGAATTACAAAAGTAAACGATTAAGTATCAATCCTCATACATAATATAATAAAACAAGTCAAATTAATAGGATAAATGATAGTAATAAAATGTACTTATTTGAGTTCATCAGCAGTCCACTTGAGATTTCCTATAATGTGTTCATTGGAAGGCAGGTGGAGAGGAGAGCCAGATCTAGGATGAAATTTGTGAAGAGAATAAAGATGGTGAATTATCATCTTTGTGAATCGGATGCTTGGAATTACCAACTTTCTAACTGACTTCTTGCTGGTCTGTTGTAATTCCAATCTCACTTTGTCTTCCAGGAAGGTATGAATGGAGTGGGTAAACTCTTCCCAAATCCTTTCAGCGAAGTCAATGTTTGCACGTTTTACAACCCCCCATAGAATTTGTAGCACTGGAGCCCTAGGCCTTTCAAAACCCGAAGTCTTCCCAGTGAGACATAAGTTGATGATAGTGGTAATTGCTCTCCATGGCTGATACATGTCATTGGTGATTACTGATGACAACCTGTTGACAGTTGTTGGGTAGCCCAGGTCATTGATGAAGCTAATGAGAGCTTCGGATGAAGGTGGTTGAGTAAATGGTTTATTCATGATGACTGGTGAGATTTGTAGAGCCTCTCTGAGAGTGTCTTTAGTGAGCTCATACCACTGTTCATCTAATTGACAGCGGTAGCACCCAGTATCTTTGTTGAGATGGACTGTGTTCCAGAACTGCTGAATGTATATAGAAGGTATGGATGCACAGGCTGTGAATGCTCTGAAGAATGTGGTTTTCTTAAGTATATCAACTGCTACCTTGTAAATGGGATTAGGTTGAGATCTTTCCATATCTACATAACAGTTTCTCTTTCCAATAGGTACCCATTTGTTACAAGGAAGAATTTGTTCATCTGTACGAACTGGAGTTGGAACCACGGGGGCTTGTTCAGAGGAAACATTACTTTCAGTGTTAGCCATTAAACCTGCACACACACATTCATAGAAAAACCAGCATGCGTATGCTGAGTTAGATAGGAGCCAATGCTCGAGGTTAGTGCACAGAATATGATATCACAGATGACTGCAGATTGAGTAATGACTCGACAACTAATAACATGTAGCACATAACAGAGATGAGCATACATATGACATGAATATGGTATAGAGTATCACAATGACCTCAGTAAATCAAGTTGCAATCAATTGTAAATAACACAATTCGCAACATACATGAAACACATCATATGGCATCAAATACAAAACGCAAGCATGCACTAACACAAAACGCAAATGTATACAAATTGCAACAATCACAGAACTGGACAAGTGCATAAATTATGAGTTCATATCGCATGTTTGAGATCAGATCAAATCGCAAGAACTCACATAAGAGCAAGGCACACAAATAGCAACTGGAAACAGGTTCCTTGCAATAAGAGATCAAAACACAAGTTTGCGATTAGATCAAGTCGCAACAATCCCATAAGTCCCAAATATTCAAATCGCAACTAGACACGTGGCATAAGATGCTTGATGACACAAATCGCAACAACGCAAGATCATACAAGATGAAAATATTCAGTACCATGTCAAAACGCAACGTTCATACTTTTATACACAAAGTTGCAACTGAATAAGGACAAAAGGCAACCATGACAGATACACAAAACGCAACAAAGAACACATCATCAAAACGTAGCCTTGATCATATTGAGAAAAACATCTCAGTAATGCAACCATGTCACCTAAATATAATTCACTATCAATGCACAATACCTAAGCAAGAACAGAACAGTCAATCACCAACCACACTAGAAACAACGAAGCACTACCCAATAAGATCAATCGATGCTTCACATATTATGCACATCACATATAGTCCTAACCCAAACAGCATACACAGGGGATGCATTCAATAGCAAGCAAATGTAGAATAGTGACAACGCAACCTAGAATAAGAGCAACCAAGGGCATATAGACAAAACGCGACATATAACAGACAAAACGCAACTTTGAATATAAACTCGAGAAATCATACAACCATTCATCACATGAAGTAGATATTCTAGGGACAAGACAATCACTTACAGCAAACAAACCTAGGCATCGATATCCAAACTCACTCTCTCTTAACAAGGCATATTGTTGAGAGACTCAACGCGTCAATTATTACTTGCACAAATACCTAACAGATCTAATTCCCAAATGTACAAATGAAAAACAATCACCCATCACTAGTATCACACTAATATCCAATAAATCGATCAAATCCTAGACACATGAACAGTTTTGACTTTATTTTTTTGAGTTAAACATCATTCGAATGCCCCAACAATCAGTATCATATATTGAAAAATGGAATAAAAATCACACTTATAAATCATCATTACATGCTATAATATGAATCCCACCAATCAGAAGAGAAAACAACACACTGACCTATAATCGATTGAAGAATCGTTCGAACAACCTAGGAAGTAAAATGATATAGATTAGAACTCAGATATGTTACAAATAATAACATTCTAATTTGAGTGCTACTCATAAAATACCTAGGATAACTATTGTTGATTTGATTGTGGTTCGATCGAGTTAGCGATTAGAGAGAGAAAGGAAGTGACGATTTGTTTGACTAGGAGAGAGAGAGAGAGAGTGGAATTAGGACAAAACGCAAGATTGTCCATGATTTTATACACCAACCAACCACTTTCCACGTATGACACATTTGGACCCTGTCTTTTCTAGCAAGTGAACTTCTTTCAGAGTATGTCATATTTAGTCCCTGACTTTCCTAGCAAGAGGAGTTCTAACATATTGGGAATCAATCTACTCATAGACTGCCAATCTCTTCAGATAAAACACAATAAGTTACAAAAAAAATCCTTATGAAAGCCCGGACAGGTGCCATAAATTGCTATTGCTCTCCCCCTCAATCAATGACTCGATTTCTGTAGGGAAATAGAGTCATTGATTGTGAAGCAATTTATCACGTGGAAAGTCCAACTGTGAGCAACATAATATCACCAAGGGTACAAAGAAGATTTCTCTTCTTTCTGATGAAATGATGCACTGAGGTGTACACCAGATCGAATGAGCATGGATATGAAGTAATCCATGCTCAGGTGAACTTCACCTCGAAGGATAGCTGTCTTTTTGGCGACAAGCTATCCTCAAATGGAAAAGCGGGTTACTATCTAAAGTAATAGTAAGCCTTAGAGACATGATTTACTTATTAGGATCAACTTCTGTTTAAGCTTCATTTAAAACCCCGTGTCATCGTTGAATGACATTTCAAGGGTCGTAAATGTTATTGATATCCAGAAGACATGCCTCTCCCTACTCTAAACACATTTCACTATAAATAGATAAAACGTATACCTATACAATAAAGGAACAAAAATATATACAAAGGATACATGACATTCTTTTCATGATATCAATACGAGTTTTGAACTGACCTGTTCAAAAATCATTGTGTCCGTACATCACGAATGGGTTTTCTGAATCTCCAGCATGGGAGATTTCATCACCTTTGGTCGCCACATTGTGAGTTTCTTCTTGAAGCATTATGTGAAAGTACCTGCACTCATAAACCGTTTCCCTGCACTAACATAAAGATTTTGTTCACATATGTATTGGTTAGTGACAATGGTATCCTGCCTCTGTAGTTTCTTGCAGTCATTCTTGGAAGTGTTTTCTATGTCAGTAGGTATCCACTTAAGACCAATTTTCTTAAAGACTCTACCTGTAGGTAACCATCTTAGGCACACTCTAGAAGGATTAGAGTTCTTATGCACCTTACTGTGTTTACAGGAAGGATTTTCTTGTCTTTCAGCAATAGATCCACCAGACTGCTTAGGGTGCTTCAACAGTTCTACAGGCCTATTGTGGTTTTTGGTCGTAAGGGAGTGCACTATGACATGATCATTTACTTCTTTAGCTGGTGTTTTGTGAGACATATCCTTAAAGTGACACTTAGCTGACTAACCCTTATGTCTAGGTTGTGAAGTGACTGGTATTGGCAAACTCTGAATATCATCAACTTGAGCTGCACACCTTGGAAAAGAGACAGGTGTTCCCAAGACTGATGGTTTGTCAAACTTAGTGTTCACACTATTTTCAGCTAATTTCTTCAAGTCATTCTTAAGAGCAGCTACAGTGAAACATTTCCTTTGAATTTGTGCTTTGAGTTTATCATTCTCAGCTATCAAGGGTTTTGTTTGTTTTATACTCTTAGATTCGGTATCCTTGATAGAATCATATAGTTGTTTACATTGCATTTTCAATGTTTCATTTTCAGCCTGTAACTCAACTGCTTTAGTAACATGTGTGGTTTTATCATCTTTGTACATGTCATGCATTTCAATCAATCTAGTTTTTAAGTTTTTAATTGTCAAGTTCTTGGCCTCTAGCTGATCTTTCAAATTGTTTACCATAAAAAATTCACAAAATTCAGGTAGTTCCTGATTTTTTGTTGGAAGGTTAGTTTAAATACTTTCTTTCATTTGTTGCATTGAAATTTCAAGATTGATACAATGTTTTTCCAGTTGTAAAAATCTTTTTGAAAGTTCATCATAAACCTTCTTTTCAATCATATCATGTGATTTGAAAGACTCGGCCATAAACAAAGACCTTAACACAATCTCATGTTCAGCATCCTGACCAATGTATCCCCTCCTTTTACTTATATATGTTAAACTAGGGTTGATATCGCTATCAGTCTTTTTCAACATATATGGGTCACAAGTAGGTTTACATTGATCAGTGTGTTGATGTTCATTAATGAGTACCATATGTAGATCAGATTGATGTACTACAACGGACGGTGCTTGTTGATCTTCAGGTTCACAAACTCCTGTGTTGACACCATCATCGGACATGACTGATCTTGTATCATTCCCAACTTGATTAGCTTTATTCTCAATGAACCCATTAACATCCCATATCAGTTGTAGCAGTGTTGTTCTGAACAATGAAATCTCTGTCCCAGTGTACTTAGCAAAACACTCTTTTTTCATTTGACTATCATAATCATAGTCCACAGTGTATTGTGAGTCAATGAACACTTGAAGTTGATTGTTGATCACACTGAGAGCGGCTCTGGATTTTGCTTCAGAAAATTCTTCTTTATCCAGTTGTTGTTCTAGTTTATCCAGATATAGTGTCATTTTAACTGTGAAATCATGAACCTCTTGACCAAAGAGTGTCGCGAAAGCTCGAGTGTACCCCATCACGTATTCAGATTTTTCAAACAGAGCCTTGACATGTGACTGAAGTAACCGGAAGCATGCAACTCAACTTTCCTTTTCATTGGCTAACTGCATAGACTGAAGACATTCTTCCATGTGTGACTGTGAGCATGACTCATCTATTCCAGCAGAATCAGAATCACTTGCTTCAGTTTGTGGTGTGTAATTGGACTTCCTGTGATCCTCATTAGCATCATACAATTTAAGTATCTCCGATATGAAGGAGTCTGAATAAGTGTTCATTGTTGGGAGCTGATTCATTTGCAACATTTTACCCAATTTAGAAGAGATCATAACCCCAGAGCAAATTGCAGAATTGATTTTCAAGGATAGTACAAGATACAATTGACAAGTCTCAATTTGATCAAATCGCAATAACCCAAGTCGCAAGCTGACAAGTCGCAAATTGTCCAATCACTATAAGTCAAATCACAAGAGTAATCTTGCAACGACAAATCGCAACTAGACAAATCGCAACATATCTAATCGCAACAGGTTAAATCGCAACTTAGTTAGTAGCAACTAGACAAATCGCAATTTGTCAATTGAAGTTCAAATCGCAAGAATCAATTCACAATAGCTCAAGTCGCACCTCAATATATATCAACCCGTAATAGACAAAACGCAACAATTACTGACACAATTCGCAACTATAACAAGTCACAACCCTGACAGGCACAAGTCGCAACTCACAAATCGCAAGTCACTAGAAAACAGAACTGTCGCTATCTTGGTCAAAACGCAACACACTAAACGCCAAATATGTCCCTTTCTAAGCGGTTTGTCGTTTTTACCAAATCCGGTAATGGGCCAAGTCGCAACTTCGAGGTACCACAAAACGCTACTTTCACTTACCCCACAGTACACAAATCGCTACTATGAAGCTTTTACAGAAGGACAAAACGCTACGAAGAACACCTTTCTAAAAACCCTCGAATCTGCCTAAAACCACCACACAAAGCCTGAAACTATGATTCCAAACACCAAACACTACTACAATACTATCCCTAAGCTAGAAAGTACAAGATCTAACAACTTTTATCTACTAAACAAAGCGCAAAATAGAATTTTTTAAGAACCTAACTATTCGAACCAAAAGTGCCCAAAACTACACAAATCCGTGAATATAACCATGCATGGACCTAACCATAGCTCTTGATACCAATTGTATGATATTCACGATCAAAGAAGCACAAGATTGGGACTTGTAGATGGATCGAATGGTAGAATAAAGGGAGAGAAAGTGGAACCTTTGAGAGAAACTTTAGTAAGATTAGATTGAATGTATAGAAAGGTCCAACCCTCTCCTTTGGTGGAGAGGGCTTTATATACTACTACATAGGGTGCCCCTAGTGGGCTGTGGAGCGAGCTGACAGTGGGTAAAGACCCGACCCACTCCACAATATTAATAATAACTAAACTACTACTAATATTACTAATAATCCTACGAGCTATGATGTGCTAATAAGTACTCGGGGTGACCGAGTCTTCAACTGAATATTTATATTCCTAACAAAGGTCATCTAATATTTTTTACTAATTAAGTTTGAAAACATTTCTCGTATAAAAAGAGAAAAAATAAGGTAACAACAAAATAAATAAAATATGTAACAACAAACACAAATAACATTTCATGGCATTTTATAAAAAAATTGTAACATACTCTTGACATGTTTGCTACATGGCCGAACATTATGTATTGTATAAGTGCTTACAATTAAACGATATAAGAAAGTAGCATATACCCTCGGAGTATCCAAAAAACATTTATCCATCACAACCTTCAAATATATATTTGTCTCTTATACCTTGTTGAGTGACTAAAATCATTCTATTTTAGCAATCTTTCAAAACATCAAAATCACGCAGTAAGTCACTTATTGCAACAACTTAATTCAAATTTATCAAGTCTCGATTGTAGTACCAACAATCTCGTAGATTGGTATGTGCTTATTCACATACCTTTTATTTGCCAAATTAAAACCAAAACAACCAAAAACTAACCAAAATGCCAAAGATATTTGTGTTTGTTTATGCGCAGGAACGGATATCGAGAAAAAAGGACAAAATCAAGCAAATACCGAGAAAACGAGCACGAGATTTTGGAAAAGTATATTTAAAGCCGAAGCCGGGGAAGAAACTTGAAGTTGTTAACATCAATCCTTGCAAAATCATTGATAGTCTGAAATTACCCTTAGATCAATTTTGGAAAATTGACAAGTTCAGTCCCTTGAGAATTCAGAAATTACACAAAAGATCCCTTAATCCTTAAACTCTTAAACCTAAAAACCTAACAATAACCGGATCTCAATTAAATAAACCCAACCCACACCCTATAACCCAGCCCACCATCTTAAATCTTTTACCCAGCCCACACCTTATGCCCAAAGCTCGGATCTATAAAACAAGTCCCAACCCGGTCAATAGAAATAAAACATGCCAGTCAAACCACAAAACACCCTGCGCCCCTTTTTCACCCCCTTTACCCAGATAAAAACACTATTCCAAGAACCCTAACAATTAACCGTACAATTTTACAGCGATTAAGGGTACTTCCGTCCAATCATTGGCCTTCTAGAAGTTGTCAGGAGTGTCAAGAAAGGCAGAGACGCATGAAGAGACCACGTGGCACGCTGCTATTCGTCAAGCCACCTCATAGGATTCAATCAAACGGCTATGGATGATTGGGATTTGATCTAAGGGTGGAAAAGGACTCAAGGAGCACACGGATTGCCAGCTTGTCAGCCCAGAAGCTTCATTTGGAGCCTATAAATAGGAATGGATTTCTCCTCATTTGTTCATGTAATCCTTTATATAGTTTTTAGAATAGTTGTTATGCTGTTATTGTAATTTTCAAATTTCCATTTGTAACTTTCAATTTGGTTAATGAAATATTAGATTACACTTGTTTTCAATTCGTGTCTCTTTAATTCTCATTTAGTTTTTACTACTTATTTAGCTTATTTTTACTCATCTCATCATCTCAGCTTAATTTAGATTTACCTTTTCATCATTGTTTATTTTATCTAAAAATCAAAAAAAAAAAATATTGAAAAACACCTTTAAAATTCAAAAATAGTTTAAACACAGCTTCAATAAGCTGTTTTTCATTTAGTATCAGCTTATATAAGCTTAATAGCTTATTGTGAGTGATTGGTAGTTTAAATTCTGTCCCAAACTCAAAAGTTCCAAAAAGTCAACAAAAGTCAACTGTTGTAATGAAGAACATGAACTTGGATTAATTCTGGTAGATCAAGCAAGTTTTGGAAGTGCTTGGCCTATCTAAAGATAGGCTACATAGGAGAACCCCTCTGTTCAAGCTGAGGGGCAGTTGTAAGTTCCATCAAAATCTCATTTAAGTTGCATAGTACTTATTTCATGTTGTTGTTGCTGTTTAATTGTTGATGAAATCTGTTTTTAGTTAATTAGTAGCTTGATTATCATAGAGTATTGGCTAGTTTAAGCTTTGGTCAGTTGGTTATAGTGAAAATAGTGCTAGCAGTTAGATAATAGGTGATTAGATAAGTAGCAGTTAGGAGTAGATAAGATTGGTACTGTTCATATGCAAATTGATTAGTTTAGATCTAGCTTAATTAAGGTTGAATAAGCATAATTCAGTTGGACTTAAGTGGTTTTAATTCATTTGGAGGTATTTGGCTTAATGGAGAAATTTTTGAAGCTCAAACTGCCTTCAATAAGCTCAGCATAAGCTGAGCTTATTTGGAACCACTCTTTAGCATTTATAGGTTGCTTTTAGTTAATAAAGTAAGTGTGCAAAAGCTGGTTTCATTTGATCATAGATTTCATAAGAAAAACACCAAAAATCCAATTCTGCTATCACAAATTCAATATGCAGATTTGAGCTTTTTAGCTGCTGAACTAGGTTAGCTAGTGGCTTGTTTACTTAAGCTGAGAACCTCACTTTTGGTTTTTAGGTAGTTAGTATAACAAGTTAAAAGTGCAATATCTGGTATTAGACTTTAGAGCTTATTAGGTAGCTTATTTCTGGCCTGCAAAGTTGCCCCTGAACTGCTACTTATCCTGCACAATCATTCTTGTGCCAACTAGCAGTCTTTCTTAGGCTTAATTAGAGTTCAAATGGGTAGTTATAATTAGGACTTTTGTGGTTTTAGTAAATTCAGTAGTACTAGTAAGCTTTTGCCCCCATTAGTTTCCCCTTATCAGCTTATTTAAAGTGCTTAATTGAGGTCCAAAGTTGGTTGTTTCACCCTTGTTTCTGCTCCATAATTGCAGCTGTTCTAGTGCTTATCTGCTTATTCCTAGAGCTTAGTTGGATGTTATCAGTAGTTTTAAGTATCATTTAGTATGTCTAATTGTATTTGAGCTATTGGGAATTTCTGGATCAGTTTTGCTTTTTATTTTTTTTGCTTATTCCAAACTGCTTATTTGGCTGTTTAGCTTATTTAAGCTGATTCAAGTTTTGAATTTATTTTTCCTAGATAGCTAATTCCATTTTAGAATTACTCAGAAAATTTCAGATTTTTCCAAGTTGTTTTAATATTTTTAAATCATTTATTTTGCTTAAATTAGTTTTTAATTCGTAAAAAAAATATGATAAATAAAAAGTCAAAAAAAAAAAATTCTTTTTTCTAAAATTTTCTTTTTATATTTAGAGTTTAGGAAAAATTATTTTATATTTTTGGGACTTAAAATTAAGAATTTCACTTTTTAGTTACGTTTTAAAATTCATTTCGTACGTTTTAAAAATCAAATTTTCGTTTTTAGAATAGTGTGCTTTAGTTACTTGTACCTTTAGCCTTAGTACTTGTTTTCGTTTATTATTTGATTGTTCGTAGTATAAAATCACCAATCATCACTCTTTCTTACACATTCACCACACATATTCGACACCGTTACGAAAACTCGAATTCAACTTTCGTTGGGATCACGACCCAGGGAAAATACATTCGTTGTGTTTTCCTTGAAAAAATAAACCATACTTAAAACGACAAATCATAGATCTACCACAAATTAACAGTTTCAAAGACCGATAACTTTTTCAGTTTCAAAGACCGAGAACGGCTTTCCATTTCATCAGGTTTCACGGTAAGTCACTTATAGGGAACAACTTAATTCAAATTCTTCTCAGTCTATTGACCCGTGAATTCACGGGATTAAATGAAAAACCGTGAAACCAATAGAAAAGGTGTTATATAAAGAGATTGGACAGATAAATGATCGATTGTTAACAAAATGTAACATCACGGGATTAAAACGAAAGCAATTAAATCATTTGAGATTAATCGATAAATCAAAACCTGAAACAATCAACTCTTATTAAGATTATTATCAGCATCAGCATCAACATCCATCCATATTCTTTTGATGAAAAGCACTGGAAAAATTAACATTCAAATCCGAATAAAGGGCAACAATCTTGGAAACATTTTGATTAATCTCTTGAATCAAGGCAACATTTCTAACCATATGAGGTTGTTTCGATCCAGTACTGCTTGCACTTCACGGAAGCTGTCAGTGAAACTGGACCATATGAGGTTGTTTTCTTGTTCTTGTTCTTGTTCTTCTTCGTCGGATGTGTGACGGTTGTTGGTTTCGTCCATGGTTGATGATGAGGAGGAAGGATCGAGGGTTGTCATTGGGTTTGATGGTTTTGTTGTTTGGGTTAAGGGAATATTTGGTGAAAGTCGGTCTTTATCTAATTTTATAAACTTAATTTTGTCCCTGTAAGAGTGGGTGAGTGTGTGATTATGAGGATAGAAAAAGAAGAAAGAAGGTGTGATTGAATGGACGAAAATACCCTCACACACATACAACGCCTTGACCAAACGGACGTTTGGTCAACGGACCATCTGTGTTAATAGTTTCAGAGTTAGGGACCGGGAATGCAAAAAAAAAAGTCAAAGGACCAAACCTGAAAGTCAACCCAAACCACAAGGACCATCTTTGTAATTTACTCTACATTATATATAATTTGAACACCACCGGTCAACGAATATTCATTATGCATACCCTTTACTCTTCTAATGAAATGTCAGCTCAAAACTCCTGATTTGAACTCCCAAATATATATTGGTTGGAAACTTCGCATGTCCTACAGAATCACCAATATGAGCAAATAACTACTCTGTTGAACACATTTTTTAAGTTTAGTTTTATATAAAAATGCTTGGTCAATAATATAATGGTAATTAATAGGACATCTTGACTTTTTCACCCATTAAGAATAATGTTGCATATCATCATCGTAACCATCAGTACAACAATATGAAACAAACAGCTTAGTACAGTGAAATCTAAATCAAAGGTAAAGCAGATAATTAAAACATTTCTAAACATCTCGATTATGTATTCATACGTCGCTTTAATAACAAACTCAAAATGTTTTTCCTTTGAGAGCCACATAAGTAGTGTATCAATCTTGATAAGGGAAATTCTTACTCGAATATTCGGTCTTCATCACAAACCTTGTTTTGTCTTTGTGACTCACCTCAGCATACTTGTTAGCTTAATTGACAAAATTTTCACTTTGTCAACCATACATACTCAAAAAGTAGCGCAACTGAAATTACACTTCAGCGAAAATCAAAGTAGGCCAAATAGCATTTTCTCAAAATTTCAGTTACATGAAATCAATGAACAATCTCCTTTATACCTTCTTCGTTGAGTAATCACTATCAATCAATCCATCGAATCTCATATTTTTTAAAGAAAAATAGATTACCCAGTATATATACACCCCGCTAAAACCATGAATAGGTCTATTCCCCTTATCAAAACCATAATTCGGGCTATACCCGTAATAAAAATTCTCTTCCTTCTGGTAATTTTTGATCCAGTTCATTTATTTCATATAAAGATAATATCTTTCCAATTTTACATGAGTGACTCATTAGAAATAAAAACATTTCATGATTAAAACATTAATAGCTACCGGAGTAAATTGCAAAAATCGTCCTTGTGGTTTGGCCAAATTGCACGTTTGGTCCATACTGTTCATTAAGTGCAAAAAAGGTCCTTATTTTCCACTGTTTCATTCAGTTTTAGTCCCCCACGTGTATGTCCGTTATTTTCCCGTCTAATGGTTGTGAACGTGCATTCCACAAGGGGGCATTTTCGTCTTTCAACATTATATCAATTAAATAACCCCACCCATCCCAATTAAATACCCCACCCCACCCTTTTGATCTGCTATCAAACATAAAACATCATACCCAAAAATTCATAACACAAACACAAACATAATTTAAACCAGAAATTCAGCCACAAGAAATCAAACATCAAACCCAAACATCTTTACCCAGAAACATCAAACACAAAACATCAAACAAAACAAAACATCAAACACAAACATATTCATAACACAAACAAAAACATATTCATAACACAAACACAAACATAATTTAAACCAGAAATTCAGCCACAAGAAATCAAACATCAAACCCAAACATCTTTACCCAGAAACATCAAACACAAAACATCAAACAAAACAAAACATCAAACACAAACATATTCATAACACAAACACAAACATATCGATACACTGATTTCATCATCTAATATCCTCTCACCTATTTCTTATCTTTTTGTTTCGGATATTAATTGTAGCTGAGTGTTCAACAATTTGATATGTGATGATTTTTAATTCATGGTTTAGACCTTGAATGGTTTTGATGTTACTTTGAATACCACGAATTAATGAGCTGAGATCGTTTGATTTTTTTTTTCATTTACGTGAGTCTTGAGGTGTAGAGGTTGGTTAGATATGTGATAGGTAGTCATGGATTTGGTTTTGTTTTGGGACTTGATGTGGTATGGCAGTGGTAAAGATGAATTTCTGGGTAAAGATGAATTTCTGGGTAAATTTCAAGATTTTGTAAAATGAAATTCAAAAGATAAATTTCTAAAAGCTCTATTCTTTGTTTATTTTAGCTTATATCAGTCCCTTTTAAGCTTATTGTGAATACCTGCTTTGAGTAATCTGTTTCAATTTCAAAATAGCCTCAAAGTCAACAAAAGTCAAAATCACTGCTCAAGTGCTTATTTTTGAGCTTATTTTCTATTTCTGTGCTTATTTGATCTAGTTTAAGTTATTTGAAGTTAATTTGATAGGCTATTAGAGCTTATATTAGTTTTATCCCATTTTAGCTTAAATAAGCCTTAAACAGTCAAAATAAGCTATAGCTTATTTAAGTGCTTAATTCCAGTGGATAATTACTCATTAATGCTTAATTAAGTTATAGGGACCTTTGTCTTTAGATAGGTTAGCTTATTCTGGTCTTTCACTTTGAAAAGCTCAAAACAGCCCCTATTAAGGGCTGTTTGGCTAATGGGTCAAAACGGGTCAAATTGGCTTATCACTGTTCCTTGGCACTTTAGCTAGTTTTGATTGATCTTATTTCAGTGCATAGAAGTAGTATTTAGGTTCTGATAAGTAATTTTGAGCAATTCATAGGTATTTAGCTTGTGGCTTGATTTAAGGAGTCCAATAGAGCTTATAAGCTTCCTATAAGCTTATGCTTATTTAAGCCCTTATTATTGGTATTTATAGGTCCATTGTAGTCCATAATGAGTAGTCATTTAATCCCTTATGCCCTTAGTTCTAAATTTGATCAAATCAGTCCCCTATTAGTTTAAGCAGACTGCATTTTTGGATTTTCCAAAATGCAGCCCATTTTGTTGATTTTTAATTTACTCATTATAGGTTGTTTTAAGCTATAACTTTGCAAAATTAGATTTGGCTAGCTTGTCTATCTAATACTATTTTTTTTAGAATTTTAAGATTTTATTTTCATAGCTTGAAAAAGCTTGATTTCCCCTGCACCAAGGCTGCACCTCAGCAGCCCCCATTGTGCTTTTTGGCTTTCATCATTGCTTATTTTTTGGTTTTTGTAGCTTACCCAGCTTCCTTAGCTTATTTAGGGTGGTCCATATGGCTTTAGCTTATTTTCAGTTCCTACTTAGCTTATTAGAAGCTTAAACAGCCCATTGCTTATCTCCTTAGGCTTGTTTCCCCTTTAAGCTACTGATCAGTCCATTGAGCTTAATTCTGAGCTCATTGCTTATTTTTGTGGCTTATTTAGTTTTCCCCTTAGCTTATTGATAAATACTCAGCTGAGTTCAGTTTCATTTTGGTTTATTAGAAGCTTAATAGCCCTTTGAAGAAGATGAAGATGAGTTTAGAAGTTGTTGTGGAGATGTCGAGGAAATGGAAGAAATAAAATGGAGGATAGAATTGAGTTTTGAAATTGAGATTTGGGGGAAGAAGATGAAGGTTGGGATCTGCTTTTGATTTGAGAGCTGCTACAAAATGGGGGAAGAAGATGAAGGAAACATGTAAATTCGTCATCTTTTACATCAAAAGCATAAAAATTTAGGGTTCTTAAGTTCAATCTCTCTGCTACACATGAGGTTTGACTTATTAGTCAATTTTGTTGGTAAGTTTGACCTCAGCTTTTGTAAAGTTTCTTGTTCTTGTTTCATAGTTCTGGGTAAGATCTGCTACACATGAGGTTTGACTTTATACGTTTTTTATTTTGGCAAAATAGATGATAGCAGTTGTATTTAGATGATAGCAATTGGGTTTAAACTTGTTTGTGGATCATGTTTGTGTTTGATATGGTATGATGAATTTCTGGGTAAAGATGGATCATGTTTGTGTTTGATATGGTATGATGAGTTTCTGGGTTTGATGTTTTGATAGCAGATAAAAGCGTGGGGTGGGGTATTTAATTGGGATGGGTAGAGTTATTTAATTGATATAATGTATAAAGACTAAATTACCCCCTTGTGGAATGCACGTGCACAAGGTTTAGACGGGAAAATCATGGCGTTATGGGTGGGGGACCAAAGCTGAATGAAACAGTGGAAAATAAGGACCTTTTTTGCACTTAATGAATAGTACGGACCAAACATGCAATTTGGCCAAACCACAAGGACCATTTTTGCAATTTACTCTAGCTACCGGGTTGAAATTCTGACCTTCATTTGTTAGACTCATTAGAATAGAAAAGTATCCCATAAAAGACATCCATAACACTATAAACATCTTATTTATCTACAATAATATTTATGATCAATGTTATTTGTTATGTTTTGTTACAGGAATCCATTTTTATTTGTAATTAAGAAGATCTCATAAGTCAAAATACCTTGTCGAGGAATTTATCAAGACACAAAATATATTTCCCAAGACTTGCATTCCTGATATAAACCAAACCCCATGAAGAGTCAATCTCTTTCAAATATCACATTATATGTTAAAAAATAGTGTACAACCGAAATATTACTTTGAATGCAAGCATTTAGACGTTGGGTACTTTATCTGTGTCAATTTTTCAGCCAAGTAATTTTCTAGGTGCTGCACTTCTTCCTTCTTGAGCCATAAGTTCAGCACCTTGAGAAAGTTCAACAAAAATCAATATTAAAGGATTCTTAAAGAGTTTTTGGACGTTCCTTTTAATTCACCGTGTGACATTACTTAAATATTAGTAATAAGCATCTAGTTACTTCAAAACACATTGATTGACAAATCAATTCTAGACGCAAATCCAAGTACCCTTTAAATGAAGTACAGGGAAAGAAAAGATCATAACTGATAATATTAGTAAACACACATTAACTTATTATTGCCCGTTTAAATGTAAGACACTTGAAGGTTAAGCATGGCTAATGAGAATTAATTTAAAAGTTAATTTAAAGTTGTTATCTACTTTGTTTAACTTCTAAATCTCATGGGTGGTACTTAATTTTTTGTTTAACTTCTATACATATCGTCATATCGCACAAACTATTATACAATCCGTTAAAATATCATATGATTTTTTGGTGAGAACTATTTGCATAAAAAAACAACTTTGGCAAGGTACTTACATGACCATGTCTGACATGTTGCTTCAAGATCACCATCACATTCATCTGCATCTTCATTATTTACCAATTAAAGTACTTCACCATTGACTGAAATAATAGCTGCATCAGATGAAGACATTATATACACACAAAAAGAAATAGATTACACTTGTCTATAACCATAATATTTTTTTACTCCGAGAAAAACTTAAAATGAGAGTGGGTGTGAGCACAAACTTTCAATAACTTCCCCATGAGCTCGAGCGCATACATTACAAACAACATGACATAAACGTGCTTAACTAAATAATGCCACATTCTCAACTATGCGAATCAAACTATTGCTTGATTACAACCCGCTTTTTTACGTTCATTCCTCTAAATTACCCAATGTTGCAAAAATCGTGAATCGGTAGCCGGGCGGTCGACCACCCTGCAGCGAGTAATCGGCCGAGGCGGGATTAATCGGTGATTAATCGGATTGGCATTTTTTGCATGTTTTGGGTATTTCTGGAGACCAAACTAAAGATCGTAACTGATTACAAGCCTACTATGTTTTCAAACCTCAATAAAAGGCTCCAATTCTGATTATGAGGCTCATTGTGCATTATAAGTGAAATAAACGATCCTCAAATTAAGTAAAATGCCTAAATTTTCATTTTTTTAAACCTGACCGATTTGGCCGATTTTTGGCCGACTTTTTTGCCTGACCGATTTTTTTGCCGATTTTCACTATTCTACAAGGTATTGGGCCGATTAAAGATTAATCAGCGATTAATCGGCCGATTCAGCCGATTTTTGCAACATTGAAATTACCAAAATAAGTTGGAATTTAAAATACCTTATAAACATGAAAGATTATAGCTACCAATTGTATAAAAGATTATAAATGAAACCAAATAGCCAAAAAGGCTATAACTACTACATCCACATCAATTTAATCTTTCCATAGTTCACATATAGCTACTACATCCTTACTTTGCATAAAAATTTATATATGAAATTAGAAAGGCATAAGGCTGCAATCAGTTAACATAACAGAACTGCCAAAATGAGGAAATGATGAATTTACTTCACCTCGAGATAATCTATCTCTCAAACCAACTCAAACTCGAAAAGTAATCCTAAACAACACCAATAAGCAGTTTCTATAAGAAATCCCAAACATCCCCTAAAAGTAGTTATTATAAAAAGCATTCCTATATAGGTTCTGTAAGCAGTTTCATAAGCAATCCCTTAATCTGACCCAACACCGGTTTGAGCCTGTTAAAAAAATATTTCATGTTCAAACATGTTTTAGTGATGTGTTTTGATCCATTACCTAGTATGACCCGTGTACCCCTGTTTTGACCAACGTACCATTAGCTCACCATTGCACCACGTGCCAAAGCTACCGATTCGACTTCATTTTCCTGGTAAAAGGTGTCGATAAAAATTTTAGCTAATATTGGAACATGTCTGAATTGGTTGAACATGTCATATTTGCGATTGTTAACTAAAAATCATGATCAATTGAAAACAAAATAAAGAGAAGAACACAATATGAACCCAATCACTTGGAAGAACACAAAATGATAAAATTAACAATCAATTAAAGATTTTAAAAATATACTTGAGACACATTCGATCCATGCTAAGGAGCGAACCTCTTTTGAAAGTGAACCTGCAAGATTAATAAACATCCGATCAAAAATAGAGATTAACAAACGGTGTAAGAAAAGGATGACCGGATCTACACACACTTCTTGTGTTAGATGTGATACGTAGAATTATACTTAGTCTAGCACGCGGAATTTACTAGCTAGCACTTAGAAGATCTTGTGTGTTTTGTATGATTAGAATTAAACAAAGAACACAGAATAATAACTTCCAACGATTCAATATTATTAGCAAATAATACGAGTGATCTTCCTATCACTAGGGTTTACAACCTTGAATCTTTCTAATACGTATGAACTCTATCGTATTCGTGTATCTATGTGTATGTCTAACCTTAACCTAGGCAATCCTTTTATAGACTAAGGATTCCTGTACAAGATAACTATCAATCTATTCTTATACGATATACACAATATATTTTCCATAATTATCTACTTTACATAAATCATAACCAGTCTTAACTGCTCATGTCTTCAATACTCTTCAGCAGTCTTAACTTCAATCTTCAACAGTCCTAACTGTTACCTCCAACAGTCTTAACTGCTTAAGCTTAATTCCTAACAATCCTCCCCTAAACTTATGATTTCCTCCCAATCATTAAGTTTCTTCAAATTAAGCTTCTTCTTCTTAATGCTGAAAATTCTTTCAAATACCCATCAAGCAAATCTCTTAGATCTAGCTTTTACTTCTTGTGCAAGGTTGAATATCTTCGTTACCAGCATATTAGCCATCTCAGACTCTTCATTAGCTTCTAGTTTAGTAAATACCAGCATAGTCAAAACACCTGGTCTGAGTGGATAATTCTTTTCAACCAGCATATATATCTCTAATCCATCCTTTGTAGATACTCTGTGTACTCCACATGTACCAAATAACTTCCAAGAAATATCCTTGACTTGAGCTTGAAATCTCCAAATCGATTCTCCACCATCTGGTTCATACAATCTCTTCAATTGAACCCATAGTTCTTTGTCTTTATCTTCAACTGGATCAATATCTCTGAACTTCTCTTTTACTAAACTCCAAAGTTGATTTAGATCTTCTCTGTCAAAGCCTTTAAGCAAATCTTCAAACAACTTATATCTTTCAGAAATATCTCCAAGTCTAATAATTTTCCAATCCTTCTTCATCAGACTTTTGTTTCTTAGCAACTTCTGATTCCATAGATTCTGCTTCCCTCTTCTTACCTGTTTTGACACTTCTTCTTGGAGAATTCAAAATAGCATAAGTTTCACAGAATTCTTTTTCAATAATAGCATAAGACTTTCCCTTGAAATCTTTCATTGAGTAATTTGCTGAGTTCTTCAAATAATGCTTCATATCCTCAACAAGTTCTCTCTTTGTTGGTAACTTAGTCTTGTACCCTGACTTCTGGCTTTCTCTTATTCTATGAATCAGATCTTCCCACTTTGTAACTCCATTCTTCTTGAGTATAAATTCCTTAAGCTCCTCTGTCTTCTCATCTTCATTTAACTCTTGATCTCTAAGAACCATAGAAGCTTGTGCTCTTACCATCACATCAGAATCCAGAAAATATTGCAACTGTTCATTGAATTCTTCTTCATCAACTTCATTTGATCTTTTTCTTTCCATGAATTCAGCTATATTCCTTATATCATCAGCAGCCAATTTCCTTGCAAATTCTTCATCATGATCCATCTGAGCTTGTTTAGCTTCCTTTTCAGCTTCCTTATCAGCCAAATCTTCTTCTAACATTTGCCTTGCAACCTCTGCATCATGAGCAATTTGTTCTTTAGTTTTTGGTTTCAATCTTTTAAGCCTTTCAAGTTCTTGAACAGCAGCCACTTCTTCAGATGTCATAGGATTCTTTCCTTTATCTGCTCTTCTCCTTTCATAAACTTGTTCATCAGAAGTTTCTTCATTTGAAACTGCTTGTTGTTCTAACTCAGCAGTTTGAACTGTTACTTGCTCTGTCTCAGCAGTTTGAACTGCTTCTTCATTTGGAACTGCTTGATATGTTTCAGCTGTTTCTTCATGAGCATTACCAGAACCTGAACCAATATCAAAACCTTGATCTTGTTCAGAACTTTCTTCATACCTCCCCTGAGATCCTGATCTATCATTTTCTTCAAATTTCCTCTCTTTACTAACTGATTTACCAGATTTCCTCCCTTGTTTGGAAGAATTTTCATCATCCCCTTCAGAGCCATCTGAATCATCATCATCAGAAGAATCATCCAATACCACTCTTGCCCTTTTCTTCTTCAACTGTTCTTCAAGTTTCTTTACCCTCGTTGTTAGCTTTGTATAAACTTTGGCAAAAGTCTCCTTGTGAGCTTTAAATTCCTCCTTGGTTTGCTTTAGCTCCTTCTCCAAAGTATCAACTTTGTTTACTAACTTGGTACATAAAGCCGTCAATTCAGTTTGTGAAGAACTACCCTCATCACTTCTAGCTGTATTACCTGCTATGAGAGGTGAATCTTTGGGCAAGGATTCAGTCACAACCCTAGTTAGACTAGGTTTAGACCTTCTCCTATAAGTGATAGGTGGTTGTTGGGTTGTTTCAAATACTTGAGTGGATGTGTGATGGGGATCAGTTGGAACTGCTGAACCTTCACCCAACTCAGTTTGAATCATTTGAGGAAATAATGGAACTGGTTTCCTTTGAAAAAGTTTACTAGCCATAGTCATATTTTGAAAAACCTTTGATTGTAGACTAGGCGTAGGAAAAATTTCAGTTGGTTCTGTAAGCACGTTTTTCTTTTTATTTAAAATTGTTTGAACAAACCTGGGATATATTAAAAACTTTGTTTTACTATCAACATTTGATGTCATACCCTCAAAAATATATTTTGACCAGTTAAAAACTCTGTTTGTAGACAAGCAAATGAGAGCAATAGCAATATTGCTACTAAATTGTTCCCAAGCAGTCTTTTTATTACTTAAACATAATAGAAGAGTATGTATAAAAAATCTCCATTGGGGTGAGAAACATGCTTTTTGAAAAGTCAATTTATGTTCAGATGTATCATACCCCATTTTTTTAAGTTCTTCCTAAATTTCAGTATTTAGCATAGTGTCGATACCATCTGAGTCATTTAGTTTAAGATGTCTCCTAAGTATAGACTCGGTAACAACAAATTTAATGCCATCTACTTTAGTATGAATTTCTAAGTTTCCATCATCACTTGTCAAGATAGATGAATTCTGCCAGAACTGTGTGATGTGCGAAACATAAAGAGTAGGAGAAACAGTTAGAGCATACCTTATGTGAGAGTGGTTGAGAAAGTCCACAACCTCATAAAATTTTGGTCCATCTCCTTGCTCTTTTCTCTCTAAAAACGCAACCTGGTTGTGACGCTTAGCAAAATCCAATCTTGCCATTCTTAGCAGTAAAAATTAGTTAACAGCCGTGAATAGTAATAATGGTGAGTGAAAAGATAGAAGATGAAAGTAATATTGAGAGTTTATGGAGAGAGTTAGGTTTTCAAGTTGACCGACTTAAAGAATATGGTAACTAGTTATTTTAGTATAAGGATATAATAAAATAAAAGTTAAAATATCTATAAGAGGATCCCTCGAAATCCGTAATTCATCCAGTAAAAATCGCAACAAACTGCCAACGGCTAGTTTTTACTCCAAAATTAATTACCGACACGTCAGTCATAACGGCTAGTTGAACCGTACCAATATTTTGTACTAACCGTCTCAACTGTTGAAAAATTTTATTGAGCCGTCCCAACTTTTTGAAATAAGAATTTTAAAATAACATGGCTCATACATAGTTTTTAGCAAACTATCAGCTATCAACGGATTTGATATGTCTTTACCAATAGCCGTTTGCTTTGGACTAGTCAACTCTTCACATTTAGATATGGTGAGCTGATAACCATACAATTTTTGGTAAATTGTCAACCATCAACGGATTTGATTAGTCTTTACCAGAAACCGTTTGCTCTGGACTAGTTGGTTCTTATGTGGATAAGACATGGTGAACCAATTACCATTTGTTGTATGCAAGAATCACATACTAATCTCCAGAACACCATTTAGTCCAAAACATCAAGCATTCATAATCCCTTGGTGTTTTCTTTCCAATCCTGCAATTGTTAGTCCAAAAACAAAATACAAAATACAAGCATATGACTAACAATGCATATAACAAGAAAAATTAGTTTTCTTGTCGAACCCAAGCCAAAACAGACTTAGGCTTTCCTCTAGCATCAACATAATTCATTCTTTTCAAAACAGTCTTAGCACCATTTGGTTGAATTGGTCTCCATACCCAACATGTTGAAGCATTCACACCATTACCCATGTTTCCCTTAACAGTGTTTTTATTTACACCAGTACCAATTACCCTGCTAGCAGTTGAAACTGCTGGCTTGGCAGTTGTTACCTTAGGTTTCCAAACTTGGTTTTTCACCACTGCTTTCTCATAAAAAGTTCTTTTACCAGTTTTGTATGATGGTTTAAAAACATTTATTTGATTTTGAACTGGTGGCCTTGGGTGAATCTGTCTCATAGGTCTGACAGTTGGAACTGCTGGTCTAGCAGTTGGAACTGCTCTAGGTCCAGACCTCAAAAGAACTGACCTGGGTATCATCTTATCATTCCTAGGAGGAGTTTTAGGTCTTTCTAGGCACATGCTTTTGTTTGAATACCCTCTAACATACTTATCACAAAAAGCTGCAAGATGATCAAAGCTACCACAAGAGTAACAAGCTTTCCTATAGCAAACAAAATCCTTTCCTAATTGGTGGGATTTGAGGTCATTCCAATTCCTCTGGTTACCTCTTGGCTTGTTTGTGGTTCTATACATCTCTGCATACCTAACTGTTGGTCTAAAAGGTGTGGCATTTGAACTAGGCCTAACAGTCTCAGGTTTAACCATCTTTGGAACTTTTGGTTCCTCCACTTTATCACTAACAGGCTTAACCACAGCCTGATAATCCTCATCATCAGAAGTCCATTCCTCAATTGTTGGAGCATCTGAGTCCTTAGGTGAGGACCTATCAGAAGACACCTTGTCCTCAGATAGTGATTTATCACTTGCACTAACAAACACAGGTTTATCAACTACATCCTTCTTAGGTTGAGGACCATAGTTAAGTTCAGGTAATTGAAATTCAGGGAGTCCTGTGTGTTCTAAGTCTATACCTTTGGGTGATGGTATTCCTCTATAAGGAGGTGGAACTGACTTATATCCTAGGCCTGACTTAGCTTTATTTTGAATCTGACTCTCAATTATCTTTTTAACACCTTGTGATGTGTATTCAAGTGTATCTACACTCATCTGAATGTTCTTCTTAGCCTTCTTAACCTGTTCTAGCTCATGTTTTAAAACAGTGATTTCATTCTCTCTAAACATTAAGTCTCTCTTAACAATAATCATATCATCAGAAAACTTAGACTCATTGTTTTGATAATGAACAATTTTCTCTTCTAACACAGCTAAAGCTCTCTTATGATTCGCTAAGCAAAAAGCAGTTTCTTTTAATTCTTTCCACTGACTCTCATATCTTGTTTTAAGTGTTTCTAGTTCTTTTAAAGATTCACAAGATTTAGAACATTTTGAAACTTGTACCTCAGAATCAGAAAATGCCATGAGAGCAACCTCTGTAGATGCTTCTGCTTCCTCCTCTGCAATATAGCTCCAGTCAAATCCTAAGCCATCAATAGCAACCATGGCTTTCGAGCTTGAATCAGTAACCTCCACAACTCTTGACTTGTTTCCATATGCTCTACTCTTTCCATCTTGTTGACTAGGCAATCTGCACTCCCTTGAGTAATGACCTTTCTTGTGGCAGTTGTAGCACTTAATCTTGGACTTGTCATACCCTGCAACATCATTACTGTTTATGACAATCTTCTTGCCAGTCTTCTTCAAGAATCTTCTAGCTCTCAAACTGAGAAGAGAGAGCTGCCACTTAATATCCATCTCTTCAATATCATCTTCATCAATCTCTTGAAGATCTGAATGAGTTAACATACTTCCATTGTGCTGAGTAGTCAAGAAAGCACAATAAGTATCATCATTCAAAAGTCCACTAGTACTGCTTGAGGTGCTAGCAGTACCAAGATTTGCACTAGCAGTTCCAACTGCTCCACTAACTTGGACTTCTTCATTAGGACTTGATGAACTGGGAGTTGATACAAAAGCCAAATTCCCTGAGCTTGAGCTTGAACTTGATCCAGCAGACTTCTTAATCTCATGTTCAACTATCTTGAAGTTGCAATATAGATCCATTAAGCTCATGGAATCTATATCAGACTTGTTTTTCCATACTACCACATGCATAGCCTATTCAGAAGGTAGACTTCTTAGAAACTTTGAGTTGAGATCTTCCTGAGGCATCTCAATTCCTAAAACAGCCAGTTGACTCACCAACTTTTGAAGCCTATTGAACATATGATCCAACGACTCATTACTTGCTGCAGTAAAGTTCTCAAACTGATGCTTGAGAAGAGTCTTCTGTGTTTTCTTGGTGGCTTCATTCCCACCATATCTTGCAACAATAGCTTCGAAAAGAGATTTAGCACACTTGAACTTACTAAAATTCAGCAACTGATCATTGGGAATAGTCATCAGAAGCAAACTTCTAGCCTTAATATCATTCTTGTACCTTGCCTTCTCTTCATTAGTGGTTGGCTTTGTCTGCACTGTAGTCTCAGATTTACCTTCAACAACAGTTGTTGTTTCAACAGGGGTAAAAGAGTTTCCATCTTCAATGATCTCCCATAGTGCATAGTTTTGTACTTGGAAAAACTGCTCAATACGAAGTCTCCACATGTCGAACTCATTAGGTTTAAGCATAGGAAGCTTAGCAGCAATGTTGGTTGTGGATGGTGTTGTTTCCATGTCCATCTTTATTCTTCTTGGATCTTCTAAATCTATGTATCAGCAACCTGGCTCTGATACCACTTGAACGGATCTACACACACTCCTTGTGTTAGATGTGATACGTAGAATTATACTTAGTCTAGCACGCGGAATTTACTAGCTAGCACTTAGAAGATCTTGTTTGTTTTGTATGATTAGAATTAAACAAAGAACACAGAATAATAATTTCCAACGATTCAATATTATTAGCAAATTATACGAGTGATCTTCCTATCACTAGGGTTTACAACCTTGAATCTTAATACGTATGAATTCTATCGTATTCGTGTATCTATGTGTATGTCTAACCTTAACCTAGGCAATCCTTTTATAGACTAAGGATTCCTGTACAAGATAACTATCAATCTATTCTTATACGATATACACAATATATTTTCCATAATTATCTACTTTACATAAATCATAACCAGTCTTAACTTCTTCTCTCAGCAGTCTTAACCGCTCATGTCTTCAATACTCTTCAGCAGTCTTAACTTCAATCTTCAACAGTCCTAACTGTTACCTCCAACAGTCTTAACTGCTTAAGCTTAATTCCTAACAAAGGATTAACAATTGATAATCGCCAAATGAGGTGGATGTTAATTTTATGATATTTATCTAAAAATAAAAAATGCCAATTGATCTTTACCATAATTGATACTATTTTTTTTTTTTTTTTTTTTTTTTTTTTTTTTTTTTTTTTTTTAAATCGTTCAAATCGGCAACTAACATACTTGATTGATTGTTGAAGAACATATATTCAATTTGCTTGACTCATCACGTGCTGCACTTTTGGCCTACAAAAAAAAATAATGAAACCATAATAAAATCATGAAAAAATGAAAAATCTCATGTTTCAATTCAATTCTAAAAATCATAACTATTAAAAAAGTCATAAGTAGATCACAAAAAGAGTAAGGGATGCGTTGTTAATTGATTAGAGAAGATGTTGGAATCATGTGCTCAAATAAACTAATAGTATACAATCATCGTACTAAAGCCACATCTATTAAATGTTATCAAAAGAGTAGATAGGTGCAAGTATAACACGTGGTTCATTGCATAAAGGTCGCTTGAATAAACGGACAGTATGTTTAAATAAACTTAAAGCTTACAAATTACAATCATCCAGCTAAAGTCAAATCTACTAAACATCATCACAAGTAGATACGTGCACTAATGATCGTCCAACAATACAACATTTGAGTTTGCTTAAGAAACTTACATTCACATAGCTTTTAATTTTTCTTGCCTCAACCTCTATGCTTCTTTTCATTCTTGCCTTCTCGTGGTTTCTCTTGTTTTGTATCTGGCTGCACCGACCATGAACCAAATAAATGATCAAAAAAACCTTGAGTTAAATGAAAGTGGTCACCTTGATAATCAAAAAACACCTAACAACATAAACTACCAACAATCAATCCATATCATCTAGTAACACACAAATGAATAATGGAAAGAGATGTGGAAAGTGATAAAACTTGTCAAACCTGATAATTCTACATACGTGATATTGTGTATCAATCTTCTTCATTGACCTTCTACCTACAATCATAAAATGACCAACAAAAAAATAAGAATTAGAAATTGTAAATAGTTGAATAATGAGTATGTAGTAGAATTAGTTATCATTTGAAATTCATAATCAAAAATAGAACATTAAATAATTTCCTTCAATTATCCATCATCATTTATTCATCGTGCATATCCGTTCACATGTGAACATATTTGAGTGAAATTAGAAATAAAAAAGCAATCAATCGCAGGAAACAGAGATGCGTATGTTTACATTATCACAATTGAAAACTTGATACAAAAGATAAAATATACTTACTGTTTTGAATTGAAAAAGCAATATCCTTTTTATGATTAAACTTCTAAAGAATGAAAGAAGCAGAAGATATTACCTGATGCAAGATAGTTGAGATTGGGAAGAATCAAAGCTGCAAATATTTGTTTTTCTGATGATGATGATGATGATGATGGCGATTAGGGTTCTATTGTTGGGGTTTGATAAGGAGGGTGAAGATGTTTAGGATATGGGATTTTTTTTGGTTTATCTGGTCCGAAATTTTGGCTTCTTCCACCGAAAGCTTTGACTTTTTAAAACAATACCAAAAATAATGTGTAATTTAAATTGTTAAACTAAAATGACAAATGTAGACATCTTAGAATTTGAGTATTGCTTTTTTTAGAGGGGCATTCATTGTCTTTTTTAACTGTTGTATATTAGAATATATAGATATAGATAGATAGATAGACAGATAGATATAGAATTTTATAAACATCCGTTAAAAGAGGGGCGGTTTAGTTTTTAAAAACCTTTAATTTTAACCACTTAGAGTATCAAATGCATTTTAATATTATACTCATTTTGATCATATAACAGTAATTTTTAAAAGGAAAAATGACACAAAAAATATCTAAGTAAGGGGTAATTTCCAATCAAGTTCTCCCACTCTTTTTTGGGCACCAAAAGTTAGCCAACTTATTTTTTGATCAATTTGGGTACTTTTGTTAAATATTTAATGATCATCCGCTAAATTTTGCATTTTTAGTCCACTGCTGCAACCACCATCTCTAATCACCGTCGCCACCACCAACCCTACCCACCACTAGGGGTGTTATCGGGTCGGGTGAGTCGGGTTTTGGTTTGAAAAAAACTAACCCCCAACCCGACCCGATAAGGAGTCGGGTTATCGGGTTCGGGTTGATATCGGGTCGGGTGTTGTCGGGTCGAGTGATTCGGGTTAATCGGGTTGGCTTATAAAAGTTGACAAAAAAATATTTGAGCTTAAACACTTGTCGTTGACATTTAACTAAAATGCTTGTGTCATTTCGAGACTTTGTCACTTTGAAATGTCTTAATCTCTGCTTGTTCTGTACTAGTTATAATACCCGTGCACGCACGGGGTTTTGACAAAAAAATATTTACATATTTTCCTGGAAATTTTGCTATTTTTTAGTTGATATTTTCTAATATATTGAAATTACAAAAGATAACTATATGATAAATTTATAGTTTTAGATCTCGTGCGCGCACGAGGTTTTCACATATGTCACATTAAATGTCGCATTAAGGAGGTTTAAGTCGCACAAATATTGTTTTCACATAAGTTTAACTTGGTGAATGTTTGTTTATTTTTATTTAAATAAGTAGATGTTTTGCATAACGAAAAAAGACTTTTGAGATATTTGATGTATTGTCATTTGTACGGAGTATTTCCTTTTGATTTGTAAGATACGACATTTTATACAACTTTTCAAATAACGATCTTATACTGCTTTACTTTTTTCCTTTGATAATCCAAAAGATAACCCAAAACAACAAATAAGAAATCCATCAGTAAGTAGATTCCCATTCAAGTTTATTTATAAAAGTTCCAACTCTGAAAATATACCTTTTCAGGCAATGGAGAAAGCATACTTTGTCCATTTAAGCGAAGAAAATATATTTGGGAGCTATTATAAGGATGAAACAGATAAACTTACAAATAATTTGCATTTATCACATAGCGAAGGTAATAATTCCTCGGAGGTCAATTTTTTACTGGAGCTTTTTGTACATTGCACCAATGTGCTTGTCAACCCTGTGTTTGAATCATGATTGGTTGTTGTCGTTGTCCACTTCACGTAACAATCAAACATAGAGAACTCAAGTATTGTGTGCTAACCTGAAAATGGGATATTAAGAACCAACAAACCCCCCTCCTTGCACCACCCCCTTCTGGAACCTATGTCCTGGCACATTACACATTATCCGTCCACCACCATTACCCATTACTTGTCTGCTTACGCCATCATTCTACGTCTACGCCAGCTAGCTATTAATGTCAATGAGACTGCTATTCCAGTCATTCTGCAATCTGGAATTAGATAAGCTGCTTAGGAGCAAAACAGATAATATAAGCAATCCGAAACACCCTCTCGGCGTACAATCTGATTCCCAATTAATCACCTAGCAGTAGACACATTCCAAGGAGTAAAAACCCTAAACCCTAAAAAACCGTAACCACTAAATGCTAAAAAACCCTACCCCTGAACCCTTGAAAAACCCTAACCCCTAAGCCTTCCAAAAACCCTAGCCCCTAATCCCTATATCCAGCTTCAAATCAAAGCATTGTCATGTAATAAAACGTCATATGGTTTCTCATAGTGGCAGGTTGAGGACAAATCAATCAAAGCACACAAAAACACAAACCCACAACTTAATTTGCTCCGGAAAAAAAAAAAAAAAAAAAAAAAAAATTTTTTTTTAAATGTTGCCCATTTGAAAGTTAAATGGGCACGGACACATTGCATGGGCACAAACGGACACATATTTTATCTCAATTGAAAAATATTACAATTGTTTTGAAAGAAAAACTTATAGCTATAACAACCGAGAAAACACATCATGTGATAATATTAAACCACAACTTATATATATATATATATATATATATATATATATATATATATATATATATATATATATATATATATATATATATATATAAAAATAAAAAATACATTGTTATATATTTCAAATGGTATATCCTATGCTATATTAAACCATTTGAATACCATACAGTTCAAATATTAAATGTATACCATATATTAAATGTTTCAGGTGATAACTTAGTGTTCGTGAATTTTTTGTTTGATTTTTTGGGTGCCGTATGGTTGAAGAGGGAGCAGAACTCACCCTTTGATTCATGACTAAAATTTACATGTTTAATTTTAACCCTTATACAATTGTAAATTTACCCCATCTTTTTAAAGTTTTTCTTTTTTATATTTTTGACACATATAACTTTATACTAACTTTTCACCTAAAAACGAATTTTTAGTTATTTTTTATAAATTAGGAAAATTTTAAGATTTTTTAATTTACAATCATTTAATAAAAAATAATAATAATTTAATTATTATCAAATAAGGTATGATTTGATTTTTTTGAAATGAAAAAGTCCCTACTAGGGGTTTTGTTTTATTATATAAAAGATATGATGAGGGGTTCTACACCGTCTTTCATTTAGAGAGTCTTTATTGTATTAGGAGTAGAATAGTGTCTGTATTATATTAGTTTTCTTTTATGTATGATGTATTAGTATCTTCTGGTTAGCATAAGGTTAAATTATCTGATTAGTATCCTAGTAGTCTTTTTCTACTATAAATATTATTGTTTAGGTTTTCACTGTGTTATTTTTCTAATGATTTAAGTATATATAAAAAAAAGTCAAGAAGCTCATTCAACTTCTTGGTAATATTCAGCCGTAGTACCCCTCTACGCCCAAAAGATCAAAGTTGTACACCAAGTTTTTGTCAAAAGATCAAAGTTGTACACCAAAATATACGTCAAAAGATCAAAGTTGTACACCAAGTTTTCATAATATACATACAGTTAAACACATTTAGTGTTGGCATACAAAAATGTTGTAGGTGAAAAGTAAATGAAGTATACCATCATTAAGAGTACATTCTTATTAGTTTAGTCATCAAAGATATTTTGCTTCTTTGTTAATTGTTACGTGTTTCTGGTTTGTGGCAACGTTTGGCTATGAAATATACATATGCACGATTTGTATATAAACACGTTTTGTTACAAAGAGCAGAAACATTTTTTGGTGAATTAAAAATGTTGGTGATATGCCATACAACAAGTTTTAGGCAAAGTTCAAGATTGAAAACTAATAAATAATGAGGTAATTCTCAAAGTAGGCCAAAATTTTTGGCCTATTTCAAGAGGAAGCCACAAACAACATCTATTTTCCCATTTTGTCAACGCTCGACTGCTGCTGTGCTCGACCCCATAAAACAAGCGACACGTGTCATTCATTTTTTATTTTATTAATATATTTTAGGCCCACAATTGAGATATAAATTTGTTTTATTTTAGTCCATTAACTAAACAAGCTTTTGCAAAGTTAGTCCTTTTACTAACGGCCATTTTATTTTAGTCCATTAACCAAACAAGCGTTTGCAAAGTTAGTCCTTTTACTAACGGCTGTTTTATTTTAGTCCATTAACCAAATAAGCGTTTGCAAAGTTAGTCCTTTTCATTTTTGGTCCTTGTGATTATTATTATTATTCAAAAAAATTCAAAAGAATTCATAAAAATTCCAAAAAACTTATAAAAATTCGTAAAAAATTATAAAATTTTGAAAAGTTTCGAAAAAATTATAAAAAATCGAAAAAGATTTAAAAATTCGAAAAAACTTATAAGATTTTGAAAAATTTATAAAAATTCGAAAATTTTTTAAAAATTCGAAAAAGTTTTAAAAATTCGAAAAAACTTATAAAAATTTGAAAAGTTTATAAAAATTCGAAAAAATTTTAAAAATTCGAAAAAGTTTTAAAAATTCGAAAAAGTTTTAAAAATTTGAAAAACTTATAAAAATTCGAAAAAATTTTATAATTCAAAAAAAATTTTAAAAATTAGAAAAAAATTATAAAAATTTGAAAAAATTTATAAAAATTCAAAAATTTTTAAAAAATTCAAAAAATTTATAAAAATTCGAAAAAATTTTAAAAATTCGAAATAGTTTTAAAAATTCGAAAAATTTTTAAAAATTCGAAACAGTTATAAAAATTTGAAAAAACTTAGAAAAAATTCTAAAAAATTTTAAAAACTCAAAAAAATTTAAAAATTCGAAAAATTAGAAAAAATATATATAAATTCGAAAATTTTTAAAAAATTTGAAAAATTTATAAAAATTCGAAAAAGTTTTAAAAATTCGAAAAAGTTTTAAAAATTTGAAAAAACTTATAAAAATTCGAAAAAATTTTAAAAATTCGAAAAATTTTTCAAAATTTTTTTAAAAACTAGAAAAAATTTATAAAAATTTGAAAAAATTTATATAAATTCAAAAATTTTTAAAAAATTCGAAAAATTTATAAAAATACAAAAAATTTGTAAAAATTCGAAAAACTTATAAAAATTCAAAAAATTAATAAAAATTCGAAAAAAATTATAAAAATTAGAAAAATTCATAAAAAAATCGAAAAAATTTAAATAAATTCGAAAAAATTTATATAAATTCGAAAAATTTTAAAAAATTCTAAAAACTTAAAAAATTTGAAAAAATTTATATAAATTCGAAAAATTTATAAAAATTCGAATTTTTTTTAAAATTAGAAAAAATTGAGCAGTTGAGCAGCGGTCGTCGAGCGCTCGACCACCGCTGCTCAACCGCTCAACCGCTCGACCACCACTTTTCGAATTCTTTTCGAATTAGAAATTTATTGAGCAGTTGAGCAGCGGTGGTCGAGCGCTCGACCACCGCTGCTCAACTGCTCAACCGCTCAACCACCACTTTATAATTTTTTTTCGAATTCAGAAATTTTTTTGAATTTTTATAAAAATTCGAAAAAAAACTATAAAAATTCGAAAATTATTGAGCAGTTGAGCAGCGGTGGTCGAGCGCTCGACCACCACTTTATATTTTTTTTTGAATTCAGAAAATTTTTTGAATTTTTAAATTTTTATAAGTTTTTTCGAATTAATATGAATTTTTCGAATTTTTTGAATTTTAAAAAAAATTTCGAATTTATATAAATTTTTTCGAAATTTCTTAAATTTTTTCGAATTTTTCGAATTTTTATAAGTTTTTTCGAATTAATTTTTTTTTTCGAAATTTTTAAAATTTTTGAATTTTTAAAATTTTTTCGAATTTATTTAAATTTTTTCCAATTTTTCGAATTTTTTAAATTTTTTCTAATTTTTAAAATTTTTTCGAATTTTTATAAATTTTTCGAATTTTTATAATTTTTTTCGAATTTTTAAATTTTTTTCGAATTTTTATAAATTTTTTGAATTTTTATAAGTTTTTTTGAATTTTTAAAAATTTTTCGTATTTTTACAAATTTTTCAAATTTTTATAATTTTTTTCAAATTTTTAAAACTTTTTCGAATTTATAAAAATTTTTAGAATTTTTAAAACTTTTTCGAATTTTTAAAATTTTTTCGAATTTTTAAACTTTTTAAATTTTTATAAGTTTTTTCGAATTTTTAAAACTTTTTTGAATCTTTATAAATTTTTCGAATTTTTAAAATTTTTTGAATTTTTATAAATTTTTCAAAATTTTATAAGTTTTTTCGAATTTTTAAATCTTTTTCGATTTTTTATAAATTTTTTCGAAACTTTTCAAAATTTTATAATTTTTTTCGAATTTTTATAAGTTTTTTGGAATTTTTATAAATTCTTTTGAATTTTTTTTGAATAATAATAATAATCACAAGGACCAAAAATGAAAAGGACTAATTTTGCAAATGCTTGTTTGGTTAATGGACTAAAATAAAACAGCCGTTAGTAAAAGGACTAACTTTGCAAAACTTGTTTGGTTAATGGACTAAAATAAAACAGCCGTTAGTAAAAGGACTAACTTTGCAAACGCTTGTTTGGTTAATGGACTAAAATAAAATGGCCGTTAGTAAAAGGACTAACTTTGCAAAAGCTTGTTTGGTTAATGGACTAAAATAAAACAAATTTATATCTCAATTGTGGGCCTAAAATATATTAATAAAATAAAAAAGAATGACACGTGTCGCTTGTTTTATGGGGTCGAGCACAGCAGCAGTCGAGCGTGGACAAAATAGGAAATAGATGTTGTTTGTGGCTTCCTCTTTAAATAAGCCAAAAGTTTTGGCCTACTTTGAGAATTACCTCATAAATAATTAGGATCAATGCTACTGTTGTAATTTGTAAAATTAGAACCCAAAAATAACAGAAGCAGGTAATCAAAGTTGTAGTATGAAAAAAAATCAGTAGTGGTACGGAAAAGACAACACTACCAAGCACCGCCTCCGCCAACAACCCCACCCACTACCGTTGCAAACCACCAACCCCACCCACCCACCAATTCCACCACCAACCCAACAATCATTGTTTTACCCAAACGCTACCCACCATCGCCACCCAACACTGACGTCCCACCACTGTCTCTCCCTAACCAACACCGTCGTCATTACCAGCCTAACTCACTATTGCCATCACCACCATACCACCCACCACATCCATCGGTGGTTTGTGGTGGTGGTGGGGGGTTGATTATGGTGTTAAGAGGGGTTGGTAGTTTGCGGCGGTGGTTGGTATGGTTGGTGGTGGAGGCTGTGCTTGGTAGTGGTGGTGGTGGCGACAATGATTGGTAGTGGTGGCGACGTACTGAAATGTAACTTAATGGATGATCGATTGTTAAATATTTAACAAAATTGCTTAAATTGGCCAAAATAAAAAGTTGGATACCTTTTTATGCCTATGTATTTTCCGTTTCTATACATTAACTATTTTGTTTCATTTATGTAGGAGTTAAATCAATTTAATCATCATAAAAGTGCACGGCATTGTGTGCAACTAGACGCCGTTGGTGTTTCTGGCACCAACAACGCCACCGTTCTGCACCGCCACCATCGTCATTCGCACGCCGTTTGGCTCATCGCTGTGCTATTCGCAGGTGTAGTTGGGTATTTCTTTCTTTTTGTGTGTATGTATGTGTGTGTGTGAGAGTAAGTGGAGTATTTTTGGTTATGTGCTATGCATCAATAACAGTTATAGCAAAAAAAAAGGTGTTTTAGTTATTGTAATGTTATTGAATAAATGGTGACGTAACACACCAATAATAGTTATTGATGTACCTCTGCACCCACTTCTCTATGTGATCCAGAAAACCAATTTCGAAAAAAAAAAAAAAAAAAAAAAAAAAAAATTCGAAACGGGCTTATAGGCCCAACAAAAAACATAAAATAATTTCCTAGCAACAAAAATAAAACCATCAAAGTCAGTCTAGGGTTTTTATAAAAGAACAAGAGAGAATCAGATCTACAACAAACAACTCATCATCTGAAATTAAGCGGTCAAATAATCCGAAGAAGAGATGACTCCACCAATTCCCGGCCCTTACTCCGGCACCAGCACTCTTGCTTTGGTTTGTTTGATTTTTATGTGAATTTTTTTAATTTGATGATTTTAATAGTTTGTTGTAAATTGATTGATGATTTTTTATTATGTTATAAGTTAGAATATCATGATTTTATATTAAGGTTTTGTTAACCTTAATTTGCTGCATATTGTTATCTTAAAAATACTGCGCTATGGAGAGCGTTTAGCGTTTTGCTTTCGTTCACTAGAAGAAGCATTATGCAATAGCATTTAGCTTTTACGTTATTTCACACTTCAAAATCACTGAGCGGTGTTTGTTTAAGCTTATTTATGGGCCTACGAGCTTATCTTTTTTTGGCTTATATTTCATAAGCCTCATTTTTTTTGGCATTTTTTAAAGCTTTTTGGCTAACTTTTAAAGCTTTTTGGTTTATAGTAGCTTTCTATGACAAAGCCAAAAAGTTAAAAAATAAGTCGGAAAAATTTTAGCTTACGAAACATAAGACTAAAACAGAGAAGCTCATAAGCTCTTAAATACGCTTAAACAAACACCCCTTGGTAAAGCTTTTTTTGCCAGGCTAACTGCTACCGTGGTTTTGCCAAACATACCCTTAGCAGTAGTAGCTATTAGCAGTGTTTGTAACGTAGCTGTATAAGTAATTATAAAGTGTAAAATTACACCCTGTTGCTAAGCGCTTCTTCAAGCAGTTTTTGTTTTAGAAAAAGCAAAACGTTAAAAGCTTCTTGCCAAACTAGCTTTCAATTTAAAACGCTAACCGCTTTTAAATCCTCTTAAAAGCTCATTGCCAAACATACCTGATACCTTATAATGGGTGTGTTTGGGAGGGGCTTATATGGGGCTTAAATTTCAAAAATAAGCCCCAGCCCAAAAATAAGTCTCGTTTGGCATAGAGGCTTATAGGGAGGCTTTTGAAATTATAAGCCCCAGCCCCGAAAATGAGGCTAAATTTTTTAGACAGGGCTTCTAATATGTTAAATTACTTAATTACCCACAAAAATATCTAATATATACATATGTTAATTTAATTATATGTCCTTTTTAGTAATTTTACAATAATAAGCTCCAACTTAAACTAATTTTCCAAACAAGTTTATGAAAATAAAAATTCTAGTTTCGGCTTATAATAAAAGCCCCGGCCCCAGCCCCAACCCCATACCATTTTGCCAAACATACCCATTGGTGACTGCATTTTTTAAATCGGGTGTTTGTCTTAGCTTGTATGATGTGCTCATAAGCTTATCAAATTTATAATAAGCTTATAAGGCCATCAAATAAGTTAAGTTAAACACCGACTAACCATATGGATGAGACTATATGACCATGGCCATTGTTTTCTGTTGATGGAAAATTTTCTGTGACGTGTGTATACATGTGTTGTATGTGGGATGTATATAAATTTTAAAGGGTTTTTGTGTTTTTGTGTAAAAGGCTGATTTCTTACGCAATTAGATGTTAAAAACTGGCTGATTTAAATTTTTGTTGAGTAGTGTGCCGTAGAGCTTTTACTCCGTTATTCTTGTTAAGTGTGACTGTGTGAGAAACATGTGTTATATTTGGGCTGTATGTAGTTGTTATGAAATGGGCGGTTTTGTGTTAGAGTTAGATGCTGTTGTGCGTTTGTGTGCAAACAGTTATAGTTTTCTGTCTAACTTTAAGAAACTACTAAGCTTGCGAAAAATGTGGATAGAACACCCTAGTTGTTAGAAAATAGGTAAAAGAATACTTTGTTCGCCATCTGTACTGCTAAAAGATTTTCTCAGTCATGTACTATTGCGAGTATTGGTTAATGAGTTGGCATGTACTTACGATGGTGTAGAAAAAATAGAAATCTTACGTTATTTTAATTAACTTAAACTGTCAACTCTAAGATTTGTACATGAATGTTCTGTGCTTTTGTGCATGTTTTATGATTTGAGGTTTTTTTGGTGTTGAGTTTCTTATGGGTATTGAATTTCATTTTTGTAGGTGGCTCGTGTGTCTGCCTTCTCTGCTGGACTAGTTTATGGAAGTCTGAAGCTCAAATACCTTAAGGTATTGCATGCATTCGTGTCTATTAATTTAATGTTTGAAACTGTATTTATGTGTGGTTTATACTTGATATTGATAGTTCTTCTGTGTATTTGTACTCTGGATGGGTTCGGCTTTCTTATATTTGTGTTTATGTTATAAGGATCATGCTGCATTTTCTATATTTTTTGTTTCATACAATTAAATAAAGTTGCATGTCAAATACGCAACTATTTTATTCTTGTTGGCCAAATATTCATGCAATTGGTTCTTGCTTGCTGTCTTTGCAATCGAAACATAGGAGACATAAGTTTGACAATGAAATTAGGTTCTTCACAATTTGTAGGAGTGTTGTACTAATATTTTATAAATGGTGCCTCATTGCATGTTTTCTGCAGTAGTGACACAATGAGGTACATTTGATGGATTTTCATTTTCCAGTCTAGTTATTTTGGAACTTGGTGATTTGGGTTGAGCTTCTAAGAAATAGTTAGAGATTGGTCTGGCTTTGCATCAGTGACATTGTAAATTTTTTGGGACTTTGGTTTAGGACATTAATCTCAATGATTGGCTTGTTGTAAATATTGGGTTTTTCACGCGTGTAAGAATGTCAGTCAAGCTTTTCAGAGATGGTGCTAACTGCTTTGTTTTACCATCGTTGGCATAGGTCAAGCTTTAGTTATGTGGGCTGAGCTTATAAGAAATAGTGAGGGGTTGGACTGGCTTTGCTCTAGCAGCTTAAGATAGACTTTAGACACTTTGTTGCAGGGAATCTTTTAGACTTTTTCATTGTCCAAACATTGGGTTTTTTGTACCTGGAGGTTTTCAAAGCTTGTAGAGTTGTAGTAGTAGAGCTTGGCCGCTAGCTGCGGTCTCTTAGCATCAGTGGCATAGTAAAAGTTAAAGTGTCACATTCACGGATGGTGATAGACGTGGCCGTTACTGATACTATAGATATAAACTCGGAAATTTGATATCTCGGAAACCTAGTTTCTATCGCGAGTCTATGATGAGCATTGATACTTGAATGTCTAGGTGTGAACTTTTCAGAATTGTTGTTGGTACTAGATTTAGCCATCAGAGGCTTTATTCCAGAAACTTTGAACACCTATGATCAAACTGGAATGACACTAGTGCTTCTTATGGAAACGAGTTCAAGTTTAGTCAAAATTATTGAAACATTAGTATTGGGATACCTGTATAGCTCTCTTATATACTCTTGTAACATGCTAGGCTATGTGATTTGTTATTATCTTTGTTTCCCAATGCATAGGGGTTTTGGCTCGTTCAGTCACTGTAGTTTGACTACAGTGTATGATATGGCTGGAATAGGTGTGTCTTTGACTGTACAAGAACATAAGGTTAAGTATGTGCTTATTTTTGGTAATCTTGTCTTTGAAATACAACTATAATTCCTTTAGCGATATGATTTTTTATCTGTTATGTGTACACCAAGTCACTGAGTAGAATCGTAGACATGGCACTTTTGACTTATTTTTTTTATAAGTGGGCCAACACCGCTTATGTTTTTATCTCCTCAGCAGTCAAATGTGTAACTTTTATAAACCATAGCTAATAATTTAATGGGCTCAATATCTCCCAGAAGTATACAATATTTTTGACAAAAAAGTTCTCTTCTATAAATAGTTTCAAAGTATAATCAAATTTGGGACAAAGAGTGTGTTTAAGTTCTACTAGTACAATATAATATTTTTTTTGAAAACCTGTTGCTTTACCTGCTCCACTCACTTGGTCGCTGGATCTGCCAATTCTATAGTACACACAGCATATAGACAATCCTCTTTATCTTTACTTCTTTTGAGCCACTATACAATGTTCACAAATGTGTGCATCGTGTTATTGGTGACAATCATTTATTGACTTTTCTTGGTTCGCATATGTTCCAGTCAAAGGCCAACTCGCAAAGGAAAGCTGCAGCAAAGGCACATCACTAAAAGAAGTGAATGAGATAGAGATTTACGTTTTGAATAATTCTTGATGATGCAGAGTGAATTAGTGTGGCTACTAGCCATGGCACCTTATCTTTTGTTTGCAACAGTTTAATTTTGTTGAGACAATGCATTTACTTGAATTTATACTTGTTTAAACCATGAGAAATGGTTATACTTTTCTTGGTTTCTTGACGTAAACATATTTGAATAGTAGTCATGCCAGAAGATAAATGTTCTATGTGCTTAGAATATGCTTTGAATCCTCACTTCTGAAACCAAATGTGGGGACCACTTGATCCGATTTATATGAATTCTTATTTGGGTTAGACGGGAGGTTATTTGGATCACCCAAATACCGACTTCAATAAGGATTTTGAATTTGGTTTCTGTTACTTGCCAATCAGTTTAGACTGATGAAGCCCTGGTACACAATTCGTTTGACAGTTTTGAGGGGCAAACTTGTCCTACCGAACCATATATACTTATGTTATACTCTGAAAATGTTATTGTGTAATTGGCTGTAAAGGGATTCATTTCGTTTTGGAGGTACAAACTGGCTCTAGTAGTTCAACTCAAGCATCTATAATTATGTTATATTCCGAAAATGTTATTGTGTAATTGGTTGTACAGTGAGCCACATATGGATGAGTATGCGCCCAATTTTCATTCATATTCAACATCTCCTAGAGCTACGGGTCAACATGAATTAGTAAGTTATATTTGCAGTTGGTAGCAAATGCTAGTTTTCGAAATTTGTATCCTAATCTTACTGCTGAAGTAGTCCTGATTATCAAAGGTTTTAGTTTGTCTTCAACTGTCCTAATCGAGCGATGGGCGATGGTGGTGCATTTTGATAGAATTTTGGATCATGTTTCTCATCAAGCGGATTTAAGCTTTTTGAAACAAAACAAAAACATTAGCTCCACACCAGCCATAACTTTGGCTGATTGCTGCAACTTGTAGAAACCTTCAATTTCAAATCCCAACAGTCGTAATAACAATCATCTGTGTAGAAGGTACAATTCAATACATCTACTACGGAGTAGTTATAATATGATCTAATCCTTATACGGGTTTTGCTAACGACAACCTTAAAGGTTGTGGTGAAGAGACTTTATTTTAGTGTGAATATTTTATATGACCATATACAAAAGCTAGATTACCAAATTGGACCATCGAGAGGCGTGTGACAAAAAAAGACACTGCAAGCAAAGTTATTTGCTCGCCGTTTTTATTTGCTCGCTCGCCCCTAGATTGTGCCACGTATATTTAAAGAACTGTTGAGATTGCGCCACATAGACTACGGCGAGCATTTGCTTTCCTCGCCCACACTATTTGCTCGCCTTAAATCGGCGAAACCGGCGAGCATTTGCGTTGATCGCCTCGATTTTGCTTGCCCAAATACATGTGTTTGTGGTTGAAAATACTCCTCAAGTGAAATGATTCTTCAAACGTTGCATGAACAAGTTAAGCTCATTTGGTGATTAAACGTTGCATGCATTGGTTTGCATGATGGGCTCGTGTGAATTGGTGTGTGAAGCAAAACAAAGTTGGACGTGAGAAGCAAAACACAAGATATGGAACCATGGTTATGAAACGTGTGAATTGACGTGTGATTGTTAGCACTCCTATCCCAAACACCCCTTTAAAACTTGAAATGCTTTTTAAAACGACTAGATTAAGCTGAGAATGTTGAAAACAGATAATAAACTAACTAAATTAAGACCTAATAAGCAATTAACAACTACTAAAAAGCACTTAACAATAAGCTATTAGAATAAGCAGTTTCAAGCTATACTAAGACAATTTAAACTAAAAACTTAAAGATAAAGCTAATACTACTAGATCTAAGCAAATTAAACTTAAATAAGCAAATATAAAGTAAAAACAAGCAGAGTAAGCAGTAAGCAGAACTATTAAGCTATAAGCAGTATTTAAGCTAAAAATGAAATTTGAAAACTTACAACAACCTTAGCTTAACAAAGGTTGATTAAAGCTCGAGGAGCTACTCTACAAGCTACTTATAATAAGCTAGAATAAGCCCTATAAGCCCTTCCAGATTTGGCTTATCTTCCAATTTGGCTTATCCTTAATTAAAACCAAATTACCAAAACAAATTCCTTCCAAACCTTGCAATCATAGATCCAAAAGCTCAAATAAGCTTAGAGAAGCTTATTTGAGTGTTTGAGAGTGTTTGTAAGGTGAAACTAGCTTATTAGAGCTTATTATCCGTATGCAAACATTTTTAAGCATAAAAGCAAAATAGACAATGATTTAAAACAAACTGAATTTTATTAAAAACTTCAAACGAGTACAATGCTTTTAAAGGAAATACAATTAAAAAGACAATTTAAGAAAATTACAATAAGCCCTAAAATAAGCTAAAACTTGGACGTAATAATTGATCACTATGTGTGTTGAGGAGGCCTCCTATTTATAGCCTTCTGAGGATCCTTCTAGGTCTTGAGGAGCGCCACTTTCTTCTAATCCTGACCCTCAATGATTGCTTCAATCATAAGCACCAATCTACACCCTTGGATCATGTGCCAGGTTGTTTCCTCCAATCACACACACACGGATTGCCAGCGTGGCCTGCCAAATTCGTCTTGGCTTGTGTCACAGGCCTTCTAGAAGGGTTAATGTCACTTAATTGGGGGTTAATTGGGGTGTCAGAGGTCAGGATGAATTTGGGAACGAAGGTGAATAGTAAAAACAGATTTTGGCGCGCGTTTTTGACTGGGGATTGGGTTGGTCGGGTTGTGCGTTTATAGGTTTTGGGCTTTTGGTTTTAAGGATTGGGCTAGGCAGTGTTATAGTTTAGGATTTAACATCCGTTAGTTTTAGGACTAATGGTGCAAATGAATTAGGACTTATGGTATAATGGATTTAACATTAGGGATTAGGTTTGGTATTTTTAGGTTTATTTTGATCCAAAAATGTAGAAATATATCCTCAGCTCCGGCTTTTCACGCTCTTTCCAATCCCATGCTTGTTTTTGTCCATTTTGTCTTTATTTTTGTCATTTTCTCATATCCGTTACCTACACAAACACAAAAACAAGCATATATTTGGCATTTATGATACGTTTTTGGTCTTTTGAGTCCATTTTTGATAAAGAAAATGTATGTGAATTCACATATACCAATTGTACATGTTCTTACAAGTACACAACGTTTTTTGCAAATGAAACCTACATTCCATGCCCAGAGGAGGAAATGAAACGTTGATCTTTAAAGTTCTGAGTCACTCAATCATTAGTAACATTTGAGACACGTTTTGTACATTATGATTGTGAAAAAGTGATGACAAGTTTGGGGCATGTAGAATGATAATTTAATAGAGCAAGCAAAAGAGGGTGAGGCGAGCACTTCATTTGCATGTCTTCCTCAACGTGTGTAATCCGGGTTTGTCCACGTGTATAAGGCAAGCAATTCATTTTATGCGAGCATTTGCTTTTGCTCGATGTGTAGCTTTTGGTAAATGGATATATTTGTGTCGAAAATTGAAATTCACTAGGACTTGTGTTGGTTTTGGTAATTGAATTGTTTGTAAGAATACAATTCAACCAATCATAATCAAGTGTCAATTGTGTATTCATTATTTTCGGGATTGCCTCTTGCCTCCAAATTTTTTTCCAGGATTATCATCTAATCAGAATCATTCATAGGTTGTATTGTAATGAAAATTATTTGTTTAACAACAACCCTTAAGGCTGTTGTTAGCAAAATCCTTATTATATATAAAGAAAAATGCAGTTTTAGGAAGTTTAGGAGGGACACAAAGAACTCATGGCGATTTTTTTTCCAAGCATTAACAGTTGTTAAAGTGTTCATGATGTAGCAGTAAAACATTTTTCTTATAACACTTCTGAAGAATCCTTAAACTAGGTAAAAGCTGAATATGACTGCCTAGATTCAAATGCTCTATCGAAAAGAAACAAACCATGAAAACCAATGGGACCATAAGCGAGACCACGAAGCTAGACTTTGACTTCTGTCACTCCTTGATAGCGAGACCAAACATAATATTTTTTCAAATCTTGAACCTTTGTTTCTTGAGGATGAACCATATATTAGGTTGCTATATATGATCGTTGGACTCTTGTTGCGTATGTGATATCTATACAAGTTTTAAGTAGTACAAATGTATTTTCAACCACTACAAGAATCGGGCCTTTTAGCCACAAACAATTGTCGTGGCTAAAGATGTACTCCCTCCGTCTAAATTTAATTGTCAGGAGAGAGAAAACACAAAGTTTAATAAAAGTGGGGCCACTTTAATTTTCAACCACTAAAATGGAATATTCCTCCACTAGATTCTCTAGTTTTTACTAAATAAGGAAAGTGGACAATTAATTTGAGACATCCATAAAAGGAAATATGGACAATTAAATTGAGACGGAGGGAGTAATACATATTTTTGATCTAAATCTTGCGTTGAAAGTCAAAGTCAAAGTTTGGAAAACTTTTAGCAATGACACTATCGTCGCTAAAAAGGCTTGTCATAGTCAAAGGTTTGGAATCGCTTATTTTGTCGTTTAGCGGACCTTTACTAACGACTAGTCGTGGCTAAAAGCTTCTATTCTTGTAGTGAACATGTGTAAACAAGCTTAAAATATATACAAATTTCAATCTAATAAGTGTAGTTTTAAGTATAGTAGTACAAATATCATTTCGACATGTACACACATGCAAATATGGGCGAGGCTAACATGTTTCTTTCATCTGTGTTACTTGCTCGAAGGACGTTACTTGTCAAGTCCAGAGGAACCAACACGTGTTCGATCCAAGGAGCAGTTACGTACTTTTACAAATTGGCGCCATCCGTGGGACACATTATTCAATCTACCAAGGCTATAGAATGACGAACACCACCCCAAATTCCAACCTGCGAACTCCGCTCAATCAGGCCGGAGGGAGTGGAGAAAATAATTCCTACTCACCTAGTACGCAGGAACATAATGATCAGAACACCGGTACACCAACTCCGCTGCGTCTAGATTTCAGCGATGAAAGAACATAATGCAACTGGAGGGTCGAAAGAAGACGACCTCCAAAAACCTTTCAAAGAATCCTTAAGGTCACCGTTTACGAAAAGGATCATCGAATTCTCGGCCCCGAAACATACAATGCCTACGAATGTGAAGATTTATGACGGGTCGAAGGATCCGAATGATCACATTAGTAAATTCACGGAGCAGCGAACTCCGGGGAGTGGGCAATGCAGTTATGGTTCCGGATGTTCCAGCAGACGTTAGATGGTTCGGCTAGGGGATGGTTTGATCGGCTTCCCCCTGAGTTGCATTGATAATTGGGCTGATCTCTGGAAGCGGTTTATGACAAGGTTTGCGCCGTTGAGAACGTGCTTCACGGACCCTGCGAAAATCACAAAGATCACCCGAAGAGTGAATGAACATTGCCGGCATTCAAGGAACGATGGAGCAAGGAAAGTAGCTATATTATCGATGTTTTGGAGGTCATATAAATCTCGTCCTTCTTGAGTGCTCACAGGTTTCCGAAATTGGCTAAACGGTTTTCCAATAAGATACCTTGTACTGTAGATAAGATGATGAGGAGGGTGGATGCCAAAAATCTTATATTAGCCCAGAGCTGCCAAGGATTGAGATATCCGACTCAGATAGGAGGGCCCAACGTCCAGCCACTCGGAATGATAGACCTCCGAGAGTCCCGTATAGGGGAGATCGTCGTCTGAATGATCATCGAAATGACTACCGGTCAAAAGAGAAATATTCCCCATATCTTGCACCCATAAATGATTACCGGTGGAATGATCCTCCTAGAAATGACATTCCTCGTCTAACTCTGAGTTCATTGACCAAGCCGTCGAAGGAAATTCTAGCAACAGAACACCAATTGCGCCTTCCTCTCCCACCTCCGATGGTAAGAGCTCCGAAGAGAGAAAACATGGATAGGTTTTGATATCTTGACAAGTCCGGTCCGTCCTTGCTTTTCTACTTTGCAACTTAGACCAAGTCTTCCAACTTTATTGCATTTATAGCCAAAACTATAAAACACATAATAACACAATCAGTCCCTGAAATATCAGATGTTTTCATAATGAGATTATACATTTTAATAGTAAGACATACGAGTATTATAAGCACACCTACATTTGTCTGTAAGGATACGTGAATCATCGATCGTACACTCCCATATATCATCTGTATTTGTGAGGCAGAGATGTGATAACATGCTGCTCAAAATTGACAACTCCTCAAACTCCATTTCGGATATAATGGACCAAAATTAAGGTCGAAGATAAGGGGAGAGGCGGTGGCGTTTTTAGAGGGGGCAGTAGGCTAAAAATCATCTGATTACCGGCGGAATGATCCTCCTTGAAATGACACTCCTTGTCTAACTCTGAGTTCATTGACCAAGCCGCCGAAGGAAATTCTACCAACAGAACACCAATTAAGGACGAATCATCTACAATTGCTGAGTGGACAATAGGCAAAAAAGTAGGGGATCAATAGCATAACAACCACGAAGGGTCTGAATCCAAGCGAAATAGCCGAGGGTAGGAAGCCTTAAGAGGTGATTCACCAATCCAATTGTCAAGCTAGAAGCGGGTATCACACCCATTGCCAATTTTCTTCTTGAAAATTGATGGAAAGTTGATTCCAAGGTTAGTAAGGTCATCATTTAGTTTTGCAATGCGGAATCATGGACCCGATTTAGATTTGATAGAAGATGAATCAAGTAGTCCCCCATCAATGCCATGAATAGAACGAATAACTTTGCACCAAAGAGCATCATTTTCAGTGTGAAATCTACACCACCATTTGCAAAGCAAGACTTGATTAGAAGACCAAATTGTACCCTTACATGGCTTATATATACACCATCAATATAAAATTAAAACTAAAAAGCTAAATCTAGTAGAATATAAAAACTGGAAAACGAAATCTAGAGGGGAAAAATGTTAAATATTTGGTAGTTTAGTCGGTTTGTTTAGACCCCTATATATACACCATCAATATGAATATGAAAGGAACAACATTCATTCGAAGTGAGGAAAAAAAAAAAAAAAAGCAAACCTTAATTAAACTATCAAACTAATTGATCGATTCACAAACAATCGATTTCAAACATGTATCCTGAGGTACGTTCTTCTTTCTTCTAGCATTTTTTGTTTGTTTTTATTGAAAAAAATATAGGGTTCTTTTTTTTTTTTTTTTTAATATATATATATAAAAAAAATTTGTTCGATCTGAAATATGCAGGTTATAGTGATTTGTGTCGACAATTCTGCTTTGGTGACCAGCATCTACGGAGGCGGCGGTGTGTATAAAGCTCAAGCTAAAGCTATTGCACTATATTGTAAAGAAAAATTAAAAGTATGTTGTCCTAACTTTATGCATGCATGCATAATAATATTGTTTGTATTCATTCATTCATTCATTAATATTGTTTTGCAGGCTCATCCAGATAATGAGGTGGGCTTACTGGCAATGGGTGAGAATGTGAGATACAACTATACAAGGCACAGGTTTTGTTGGACCTACTCGTGATCTTGACAGGATCTGTTCTAAATTGAAAGGTAGGTATTTTCCACTACTCTTTGTTTGTATGAAATTACATTATTAGATCATTAATTTTTATCCTGTTTTGTTGTTGTTACTCAGGTTTATTATACTTCGGTCAGATGTAGGGGTGTCATTCGGGCCGACCCGAACCCGACCCGAGCCAATTCGGGTCAACCCGAATTGACCCGAATTTATATTCGGGTCAATCGGGTCAACCCGAATTGACCCGAGTTCTAAACAAGGTCGGGTTCGGGTATGGTTTTTTAGCCTCGACCCGACCCGAACCCGATTGACCCGAGAAAACTAACAATTTACAAGGCAAAAACTCGGGTTGACCCCAAACCCGAGCTGACCCGACCCGAATTGACCCGACCCGAGTTGACCCGAGACCCGAATTGACCCGACCCGAGTTGACCCGAGTTCAAACAGGGTCGGTATGTTTAATTATGCTCTACACTTGTATATATACCAGATTGTTCAATTTTAATTGGGCAAATGCTAAAAAAATGCATTGAACTAGACACTTTTTATCATTGTATGTTGCCAACTTTTTTTCGTCTCATTGTATCAATAAACTTTTGATTTCGTGTCATTGTATGTACTATGTCCACCTTGTCATATGCCAACGTGTCCATTGTGACACCTAAGCTGCCAGCGTGTCAAGACCAACTAATTTTTTTTTATTATTGTATGCATCGAACTTGACACTTTTTGTTATTGTATGTATCCACATCAGCTAAACGTCGCATCATTAGTCCTTTGTACTAACGGCCGTTAGTAAATAACTTACAATTCCGTTTTCCTACGTTTTTATACATTTTCATACGCTTTCGTCCGTTTTCTTACGTTGTCGTATGTTTTTACACGTTTTCGTCCATTTTCTTACATTTATCCGTTTTTTTTATTTCGTCCGTTTTCTTACGTTTTCGTCAGTTTTTACACGTTTTTGTCCGTTTTTATACGTTTTCATCCGTTTTTGTATGTTTTCGTCCGTTTTTACACGTTTTTTATCGTTTTTATACGTTTTCGTCCATTTTTATATGTTTTCGTCCGTTTTACAAGTTTTTCGTTCGTTTTTATACGTTTTCGTTCTTTTTTATACGTTTTCGTCGGTTTTTACACGTTATACCTTTTCGTCCGTTTTCTTACACGTTTTCGTCCATTTTCTTACGTTTTCGTCCGTTTTCTTACACGTTTTCGTCCGTTTTCTTACGTTTTCGTCCATTTTCTTACACGTTTCGTCCGTTTTCTTACGTTTTCGTCCATTTTCTTACGTTTTCGTCCGTTTACACGTTTTCGTCAATTTTTACATGTTTTCGTCCGTTTTCTTACGTTTTCGTCGGTTTTTACACGTTTTCGTCCGTTTTCTTTCATGTCGTCTGTTTTCTTACGTTTCCATCCGTTTTTACACGTTTTTGTCCGTTTTTATACGTTTTCGTCCTTTTTTACACGTTTTCGATCATTTTTATACGTTTTCGCCGATTTTTGTCCATTTTTTTGCGTTTTCATACGGACAAAAACGTATAAAAATGAATGAAAATGGGCGAAAATGTATAAAAACGTGTAAAAACTGTCGAAAACGTAAGTAAACGGACGAAATGAAAAAATGGATGAAAACGTGTAAAAACGTAAGTAAACGTGTAAAAATAGACGAAAACGTGTAAAAACGGATGAAAACGTGTAAAACGGACAAAAACGTGTAAAAACTGACAAAAACGGGCGAAATGAAAAAAAATGGACGAAAACGTAACGGACGAAAACGTGTAAAAACGGATGAAAACGTGTAAAAACGGACAAAAATGTGTAAAAACTGACGAAAACGTAAGAAACGAACGAAAACGTGTAAAATGGATGAAAACGTAAAAAAATGGACGTAAACGTGTAAAAACAGATGACAAGGTAAAAAAAGGGACGAAAACATATGAAAATGAACGAAAACGTAAGAAAACGTGTGAAAACGTGTAAAAACGGACAAACCGTGTAAAAACTGATGAAAACATAAGAAAACGGACGAAATGAAAATAACGGACGAAAACGTAAGAAAACGTGTAAAACGGACAAAAACGACTCACCATGGTTCCCAAAACAAGGCCGTCGCATGCCTCCGTGAAAATGTTGGGCCACAGGGAATGAACTAAAAACTAAAAACTAAAAAAAGGGACACGAAACAAGAACTAAAAAACAGAGTGTTGTAACTTGTTTCATGAGCGAAAGAATCAAGTTGCTGTTGTTCTGAATCTGATTTGTATTGTTGATGTTCACCCATAAACATTTGAATCTGCGCTGAATATATGTAATCATTTCGCATCTAAATCACGTTCATAGGTATGCAGTGTTATTTTTTTTTTTTGTGATGCAACCTTTCTCCCAATCTTGCGGCAATGTGAGATTTCTCCAACAGTCTTAATGTGTGGAAACTATTATGCATCAAAATCTCATATCGTGATTAAGGTTAATGATTCTTGAATATGGTAGAAACTTCAAACTTATGCATATATAATTCTCTGCATGCGTGCTTATTTGTAAATTAAGGTTTCTTTGATGTTGAGACTGTTACATGTCCTGAATTTCGTTTATATATGTAGCTCGCTCGTGTGTGTGCCTTCTTTGCTGGACTAGTTTATGGAAGTCTGAAGCTTAAAATCTTGTTTGTTGATTTAATGTTTCAAAGTGTAATTCTGAATAGTTCATATGACTTTTTATCCCGTAGATCTATACCAGATGAGTCTAACTTCTTGATTATTATGTTCATGTATTGCGACTAAGCTTCATCTTCTATCCTTTTTTTTTTGGGCAGTTATATCCACCTCAACCTCCCTTTCTCTCTGTGTTTATGCATCTCTTGAATGTTGCATGTCAAAAACAAGACTATGGCATGCTTGTTGGCCAAAGATTCAAGTAAATGGTCCTCGTTTGCTGTCTTCACAAAGGAAACATAGGAGACTTTTTAACTTTGGCAGTTCACTTTAGGCTCTTCGCATTTGTAGGAATGTTTCTCGAACTTTATATAAATGGTGCGTCGCTGAATTGTCTTAGCATCCATGACTTAGGAAATGTTATTGATATCTGAGGTTGAGATTCTAAGGTCACTCACATCAGTTAACTCAGCTTTAAATTTTAAGGCATGCCACGTCAGCTTTTTCACCATTTAACTTAACTCAGCTTTAACTCACACATCAATAACTCAGCTTTAACACACCTTAACTCAACTTTACACATAAATTTTCAAATTCAACCCCTAACTTATAAATAACTTCATTTTTTTTAAAAACAACACATTTATTAAAACATAACATTACATTAACACACTTAAAAAAAACGTTACAACGAAATTAAAGAAATAAATAAAAATAACGACGAAATTAAAAATTACATAATAAAAATAAAGACAATCCTAAATCTACTGTGGAATATAATCCCCGAGCTTGTATTTTGCCACGATGCGAGCTTTTTCTTGGTTGATATACCACACCACATCTGGAGGCTGCCCGTAGGTCTTCTCCTTCAAAAACTTTATTTCCTCCAGCCTTGTTATCGCCTCCTCTTTTTCTTTTGTTGCCCGATACGCGGCTTCAGCCAATTCCCGTTTGTGACTATACTGGAGTTTCATACTCTCCACGAATTGCACTGATGACATACTTCCTCCCGTACTCGCTCCCGTGCTCGTTCCTCCCGTGCTCTCGGATCGAGCTTTCTTTGCAGCACGCCTCCCCATTGGCCTTGGTATTTCATTTTGACCAAACAACGCCTCATTTGTTTGGCTTGGTGGTTCATCGCCGGTTAAATCAACTGGCTCCGGCGTGTCCCACTTCACATGACCACGTAAAACCTCCCAAGCCTCCTCGTTGCTAAAAGGAGCGGTTTTGTGCTCGTCCCGGTACATTTATCGGGCACGTTTCAGGATATCAAGTTCACTTTCGCCACTTCTTTCTTGGCGTTGGGAACGATTGTAGTACGCGTTGAACTTTGAACAGTCACGGTTCAAATTTCTCCACTTACTTTGGAGCATATCCTTGTTCCTTGGTTGGTAATTGACTCGGTTAAACTCTTTCTGCACTCGTTGCCAAAACGTATCCCTGCTTTGATTTTTCCCCACATGTGGGTCTTCCGACGCTGCAACATAACACTGAGCAAACACTTTTTCCTCTTGTCCGCTCCAACGTTTGCACTTGTTGGCAACGGGTTCTGCATCATCATCCAACGGTTCCGGTTCGGGGTTTTTAGATTTTCTCGCCTTTCGTTTGGTACGCCCGAACTTGGTTTTCTTTGCAGGAGACGTTGGAGTGTCGGGAACTTCATTGGTTGCGGTTTGAGATTGTTGTGAATGTTGGGTGAAGTTGAGATTGAAGAAATTTTGGGTGTTTAGGTCGGCTTGTTGTTCCGAATAGAGCATTTGTTGATGTTGTTGGTAATCCGACAAGCCAAGTGGGCTCGGGATTGAAGATGAGCCGGCGTTCGGGTTAGAAGATGAGCCGACATTGGGGTTATTAAAACCGGATGCTAAGAGATCTAAGAACGATTCGTTTTCATCATCGTTTAGGTTGAATTGAGATATTTTTTTTTTGGTTGAAGGTTGAAAAGATAGTGTAAATATGTAATGTATTGAGTTGTGGAAGTGTGAAAAAAAAAATATGGTGTGAAATGGTTATTTATAGGGGATTGAAAATGGTTTTGAATTTTTTTTTTTTTTTTTTTTTTTTTTTTTTTTTTACATAGCCCGCTCCAAAACTAACGGCTAGAAATTATAGGGGCGAAAGTGCAAATTATTCAAAATGCAACGGTTAGAATCTAGGGGGCAAAGGTGTAAAAAAAAAATTTTTTTTTTGGCAAAACTCACCCTTAACGCTGCGTTAGGGTGTTAACGCAGCCCCTAACGCAGCGTTAACGCCCGTTACACACATCGCCTAACGCCCCTTAACGTGCGTTAAAGTTGCAAAATTGGTCCTTTAACTTGGTTTTAACGCATGCGATGGGAGTGGTCTAAGAACTAGAGAGGGATTGGCTTTGCGTAAGTAGCGTAGGATGGATTTTGGCGACCTTGTTTTAGGGCATTCTTTCTACTTTTTTATGCGTCCAAATGATGTGCTTTTTGTAAATTGAAGTTTTTAAAATTGTTTTAATGGCACTAGGCCGCTAGCTGCTTTGTCTTGGCACCAGTTACATAGTAAAAGTGTGTGGGGTTGAACATTTTCTTACAACTTATAGGTTATTTGAACATTTAAGCATTCTTTTAGGGTATTTGATGCTGAGTAAGGACCCTTAGAGCATGCGTAGTGGCACCAACAGCGCCCATTTTTTGCCCAAACAAAGCCCCAACAGCGCCCCATAACCATTACGCAAGGGTGCTGTTGCCCAAAAAAAACGAGCTTGGGTAGTTCTGACAGCGCCCCAACCCTCTCTCAAATCCATAAAATTCGAACGTTTTTTGCCCTATTTTACCACTACACCACTTTTTCAACAAAGCCCCCACTGCCACATGGCGAACAACGCCCCACCCTCTCTTACGCACCACTACACATACTCTTAGTTTCTTTTGTTCAGACAATAAATAAAAGCACTTGAATATAACTTTTCCAAATTGTACCATTCACAAACAGTGATTAGTGCACGAATGTTTCTGAATGGGTCAAGTTAGGTTATGTTTTATCTCCAATGGGTCAAATGGGCAACTTTAAAACATTAGGTAAGAAGAGGCGGGTTGAGAATCTCCCCAACTTTATTTTTAATGCATAAGACCTCCCAAGCTATTTTGTTGCTAAAATTAAATTTCTGTTCAATATATTTTCATAATCATTTCTGACTCAAAATTTGTACAATTTGCACAAAAAGTTTTAACTGTGAAATACTCAACTCGTATATTTACTCTACTCGCCCAACCCACCTTACTTCCGCTTCTAGTACAACACTTGTTTGCTGACGATCCCCCGTATCATTACTTGTTTAGAGTCGCTATATAGTGCCGACGTATGTCTGCATCTTGTCATTGTTGATGATTTGTCGATGACATTTTTTTGGTTGACATATTTTCCAATCAAAGGCTAATTCGTAAAGAAAAGCTGCGGGGCCAACGCAAAGCATTCAAGAATTATAAAAGAATGAATCTATGTAAATAATGAGACTACAATGCAAGTAACTAGTTAAAAAAAAGTATTAGTGGGTATTTTGAAATGTATCTAAAAATATTGATTTTAATGTGGCAGGGCCACCGAAATCAATGAGTCGACCATGGATAGAGATTTACGTTTTGAATAGTCCTAAATGATGCAGAGTGAATTAGTGTGGGTACCATAGTTGTCAAAAGCGATGGCGAATTCAAGGTGCAAAGACCCAAAATGTGGCCTAGGCGAGAGGCGCAAAAAAAGCGTGGGCCCGAAAAAAAAAAAGCGCACTTAGGTAAAAAAACACCAAATGCCATTCAAATTACCAAATACCATTTAAATAACCCATAATGCATTTAACCAAAAAGTTCAATACATAATGCATTCAACTAAAATGTTCAAAACCATGGACCAAATACCAAATTACCATAATGCATTCAACTAAAATGTTCAAATTACCAAATACCAAATGCCAAAAAACCCATAATGCATTCAACTAAAATGTTCAAAACCATTGACAAAACTTAATTAGAACCATCGACTATGCCATCATCAATAATACCACCACCAACATCTCTATATTCTCTCTCTCTCTCTTAAAATTTAATACCACCACCAACATCTCTAATAATTAAATTAAACACTCCCATCATTTTCACCACACTACCAGGAACATAACCCCACAAATCGGACCTCCGCCGGAGTTTTCACGCGCCCTCACGCGCCACCCCTTCGTGGTGGTTTTCTTGTTTTTCCGACGTCTCTCCGGCCAATTTTCGGCTGCCAGGACTTCCACCGCCCACGAGTGGTGGTTCCCCACCTTTTTCCGAGGCAGATCCGAGCATCTTCGCCACCTCAGTCTCCGTCGGCCGCCGTCGGCGGCGACCACTTCCGACCACCGGAAGGGTTTATATTGAAAACTGGAATATGTCGCTTAATATTTATGTGGGCCTGGGCCTGGGCCTAGGATTTTGGGCGGTGAAGGTGGGTCTCGCCCTCGCCTGTTGCCTAGGCGCACAAGGCGAGCGCCTTTAAAAACTATGGTGGGTACTAGTCATGGCATCTTAGCTTTTCCTTGCAACATTTGATTTTCCTAAGACAATGCTTTTACTTGTATTTTTACTAGATATAATGCCCGCGCACGCGCGGGGTTTTTTCTAATCTTTTAAATAAATTATTATTTTTAATTTCGGGTTTTAATTATTATAACAGAACCTTCAAAAATACTGTACTTTGATTGAGGTATTGAATTAGGGTTATTTACGAATGTAATGGGTTTTAATATTAATTAGATTTGAAGGAGATGTTCTTATGTCAATGATTGTGCGTGGATGAATGATAAGAGATCGAGGTTGATTGATGGATGAGGAATTTGGGAATGTTGAGACTTCAGGATTTTTAGTGGGAATGATACTGAATTTTAAGTTTCACCCCAAATCTTTGAAAAACTTGATCCACCGTTTTTAAGTTTAATTTTTTTTAGTTTTTGACACATATATTTTTGTAAGTTTTTTTTGAATGATTACAAATCACATTCTTTTTTTATAAAATATAGATAAATTTAGAAGTATTTAGGATTTTCTTATTTAATATTTAAGAAAATAATAATAATAATAATTTGATTATTACTTAATAAAGTATGATTTGATTTTTTTGAAATGAAAAAGTCCCCACTAGGGGTTTTGTTTTATTATATAAAAGATTTTTACTCGTTTAAACCATAAAAAATGGTTAAACTTTTCTCAGTTTTTGACATGGAGTAATTGAAAGGTGGAATACTTGATCCCATATACCAAAAATTTATTTGTATTACGCGAGGAACTTCAGATCTGATTTTGGCTTTTGGTCATTTAACAATTTTAGAGCTTACAAATTTTGGAAAAGTAATATTTTGCTTTTCAGGTTTTAAAATACACAAACTTGAAACTGGACCTATAAACTGATGTGTATTTGGTCTCTCGAAAGCTTGTAAACCAATACAAGTATTCTGAATCTGAATAACAAACGAATTAGATGGGTTGTTTGATCGACACAAATGTGATATGTTGAAATGTTGAATACTTGAATCAGAGTTTTGTTTTGAAGAAGTTGTATGCATCTCTTGTCGACTCTTCTTTATACTCGTATCATATATTCTATATGCAAGATGAAAAAAATGGAAAATCTAAGGAACAAATGCCTTAGCCGCTAACACGGTTTCCAAACCAATATCTTGGTGGTTCAAACAAAAGGAGCGCAAAGAGCCATAATGGTAGGGGGCGGACCAGGGGGTTCCCAGGAACCCGATGAATTAAATCGGAACACACATCCAAACACCATTCACCACGTCAAATTAAATTGGAACCATGTAGTTTTCTTGCTTTCCTCCATTTCACAACAACAATAAAAATGCAAATCCTTATTGCAACCTCTATATTTACACACATAAAAAATCCCATTAAATATTTTACTACCCACCACGTGTTTGTAAAAATGTCTCAACCAAAAAAACATACATAAAACACATCACTTTTTTTTTTCCTCACAAACTCATTTCACGTATTTTCATCATTCTATTTTCATGACTACCTCCTCTACCTCTTCGGACGGGATTTGGCCATGTCCATTCCGGAGATTTCACTGTTGTCCGGATGGTGAAGTGGGCAATAAAGGTATTGCTTGTTTGATATCTCATCTCAAGAGGCTACACCTTTCGACCGATGAACGTAAATGTGTCTTACGCGAGGCTATTTCTACGGACCATGGTTTATATATGGCAGTCGAGGAAACTTTGAAGGTATTTGATCAATGGTTGTTTGGGAAGTGTATGACTTTACATGCTGTAAGTCGTGCTTGTCATCACCCGGATGGTCTTGTTCGTTTTGCTGAAGGTTCTGATGACATGAGTGGATATATTGTTGGCATTTCTAATCCGTCTAATAAGGAGTCTGAGACAAAAGTAACTGAGGGGTTGGTTTTGGATGCTGAGCTTCTGGATTGTGTTTTCAAAGTGCCTATCACTACTGTCAAATCTATCCCTCATGGTTGTCGGCTCGCTTTTTCTCAGGCTTTGATAGCAGTTCTTTACAAGGTGGTTGCCCAACTTGACTCTGTTGATGCATGGGTCAGATTGTTACTTTTTCCACGATGCACGCTTCAAGTGTGTAGGCCCAAGAATAGACAAGAACGTAGGTCTGGGAATAGAAAATCATTGCAATAAAGTTCTATCCTGAAGTCATTGCTACATGGGGGAAAGATGATGGTATTACAACGTTGGTTAATAGTATGTTAGATGGTTCTGGGCTGGAGTCCTTCGGCCAGGGTGGGGGTGATTTTCTGGAGGAGAGAACAACAGGTAACACCAACATCAGGCAGTGTCTTCGCAAGGTTGCGGATGGGCACTTTACGGCAGCAGTGAAAGTGTTATCCTCCTCCGGTGTAGCTCCATACTGTGATGATACCATTAAAGCCTTGGAGGCTAAGCATCCTTGCAAGCCACCCCCATCCACGTCGAGTAACACATTTTCCGAGCCTCCCCTTGTAGCATAGATTGATAGTGTCTTTGGTTGCATTAAATCGTTCCCTAAAGTTACTTCATGTGGGAGAGATGGTTTAAGGGCACAACATATTTTAGATGTTTTATGTGAAGAGGGGTCTGCTACTACCTCAGATCTTTTAAAGGCCATCACCTCAGTCATTAATTTGTGGTTAGCGGGAAGGTGTCCGACTATTTTGGCGGAGTTTGTTGCTTCTGCTCCTCTAACGCCCATCCTTAAACCAATTAACGGGATTCGACCTATTGCAGTAGGTACTGTATATGGAGACGTTTGGTTTCCAAGGTTGCTATGAAAGGTGTGGGTAAAGAAATGTCAAAGTACCTTAGTGATTTTCAGTTTGGAGTCGGAGTGTCGGGTGGCGCTGAGGCTGTTTTACATAGCGTCAATAGGGTGTTGAGTGAATATCACAATGATGGGTCTCTTGCAATGCTTACTGTGAACTTCTCGAATGCTTGTAACCTTGTGGATAGATCGACATTACTTCATGAGGTTAGGGTGAGGTGTCCCTCCATATCTTTGTGGGTTGATTTCTTATATGGGCAGACAACGAGATTGTATATAAGAGAAACACATATATGGTCTGCCACTGGAGTGCAGCAAGGCGACCCATTGGGACCTCTTCTTTTTGCTCTTGTATTACACCGACTAGTACATAAGATCAGAGACAGTTGCAACCTTCTCCTTCATGCTTGGTATCTTGATGATGGGACCGTTATTGGAGACTCAGAAGAGGTGGCCAGGGCGTTAGACATTATAAGAGTAAGTGGTCCAGGTTTGGGTCTTGAACTTAATATCAAGAAAACAGAGATATTTTGGCCCTCGTGTAATGGTGTAAAGCTTCGTGAGGGTTTATTTCCTGTCGATATTCGGAGGCCGTCATTGGGTGTAAAGCTTCTTGGGGGAGCTGTTAGTCGAGACGCTAATTTTATCAGTAGGTTGGCTATGAGGAGAGCCGCGAATGCTGTTGATTTGATGAGTCTTCTTCCACAGTTACATGACCCGCAGAGTAAGCTCCTTTTGCTTCGATCATGTATGGGTATTGCTAAACTCTTTTTTGGTTTAAGGACTTGTCAACCTGTACACATGGAGGATGCAGCTTTGTTCTTTGACAAAGGATTGCGTGAGTCGATCGAGAACATAGTGGTTTGTGGAGGACCTTTCTTTGGAGACTTACAGTGGCGACTTTCTTCTTTGCCCATTCGATTGGGTGGTTTGGGTTTGTATTCGGCAAAAGTGGTTTCCTCTGATGCTTTTGTGGCATCGAGGGCCCAATCTTGGGTGCTACAAGACCACATCTTACGTGACAGTGGCATATGTGGTATGGATGTTGATTATGGTTCTGCTCTGGATTGTCTTCGTGATACGATTCCAAGCTTTGATTTTAGTGGTTTCACTAATAAGGACATCGTCCCCTCTAAAGCCCAACAAACACTGGCGAGTGCCCTTTTTAGTTGAATGGTCAAGGATATGGAAGTTCACTTTGACATGACTGTGAGACAGAAAGCTGTTTTTGAGTGTTTACGTGCACCACATGCTCAGAATTTTCTACTAGCTATCCCCATAGAAGGGCTAGGTCAGCATATGTCACCGGTGGAATATCGTACTATTCTTAAGTATCGCCTTATGATTCATTATTTCTGATTGATGAGATATGCCCTGTTTGTCGCAAGGCATGTTTGGATTCCTTTGGGGAACATGCGGTTCATTGTAAAGAGCTCCCGAGCTTCAAGTACAGACATGATTTTGTTAGAGAAGTCCTTTTTGATGTATGTAGGCGTGCCGGAATCTCTGCCAAAAAAGAAGCGCCTGTGAACTTTTTGACGGACCCGTCGGATGGAAGATCTACATTGAGACCGGCTGACATTTTGGTTTTTGGATGGGTTGGGGGGAAACATGCTTGTGTGGATCTGACCGGGGTTTCTCCTCTTGTGGGGTTGAGTAGTCGGGGTTTTACAGCTGGACATGCCGCTTTGAAAGCCGCCTTGTGCAAAGTGACAAAACACGAGAAACCATGCATTGAAAATCAACACGTGTTTATTCCTTTCGCGTTTGATATATTTGGTTTTCTTACACCTGAGGCGGTGGAACTACTAAACAGAGTCCAATGAGTTATGAACAGTAATGTTATGAAACATAGATCCACAGTAATGTTATGAAACATAGATCCACGAATGTAGTTTTCAAAAGAGTTGACTTTGCAATTCAAAAAGGGCAAATTTTACAAATAAAAAGTTTAAATTTTGTTAAAAATTATGAATTTTTTCAAAATGAACCTTACAACTTTGTGAGTCATCTATAATTTTTTTTTTTCTCTGAAATGAACATGATTTTTTCCGAAGTGAACCTCGTCACTTTAAGTCTTGGGTCCGCGCATGGTGTCGAGATTGGACCATGAGATGAGGCCTCCTATGGAAGAAAGTGTGAAATGGTGAACAATAGGGACAACCTTTGACATAGTCGAGTCAACGAGTAGACAACGATAAATGATCATGGAACGAGTGTTCACAAAAAAGAGAAGGAATATCCTGTTTAAGGATGAATCTTCGATAATATCGTTGACCAATCATAGCAAAGAGGATCACCACTCAAAGTGCAAGAAGGCCAATGATTGTAGTGGAATTGGCAAGCCAAATACTTATCACAAAAAGTGTGGTTTTAAATGGTTGACTCTTGAACAAATGTGCCAAGTCAAAGTTGAGTGTTAAAAGGCAAAGATATGAGAGTGATGGTCGGCTGGGACAAGAAAAGAAAGTCAGAAGATTAGTCAACATAAGAAGCAATTTAGAATTTTAGTTGTTGTACCGAAATTGATCAAACTGACTAAATCGAAACAACTTGGCTGGGCTGATCGCATGGGTCGTCTCCTATGACTTGCCAATTAGTTTGAAAAGTATTGACATTCACCACAACGGACAAACACTATCTTCAGGAAGCTGTTGAGTCTAAACATTATCCTTCATATATTGTCCACGTGTGAGCCGCTCATAACGCTTGTAGTAATATTTTAACGAAAATCTATTTTAATCACATAAGGAAATTTAAAAGCGGATGGAAGTCGAGGTTGGTTTGTTTTGTTAGTGTGATGGGATTATCTTGATTGGTCTTTCAATACCTTTTTAGGTTTCTGTAGATTTTTTAGTTCCTGGGTTTGATTTTGGTTATATTATCTTTTCTTGAAGGTGGGCACAGTTAAGACTCTAGATAGTAGTTTGTGTTTTAGTAAACAGGCTTGTAGTCTTGGACTCTTGGTAGTGGGCGCATTTAAGACCAATCATATGTTAAACAATTATTAGCCTTTAGATCAAATCAACGGCCAAGATTACAAATATTTAATTTGCTTTTCTTTATCTTATAATTTTAAATCAAATATATAAGCAATTTAAACTCTGGACATTTTTAACCACCTTTCAAAAAATTCCATTATCATCTTTTATTCAAACTTATTAATTCTCCTATTTATACCTATAATTGAAATAAAAGTAAAATGCAAGCGAATGTAACAATTAAAACCAAAGTCTCTCTAACTGCAACAACTTAACAAATCATCAATATGAAAATCGTAATCGAAAAGACGAAATTGACAAAATAACGTAGCAACACAAATTTCAATTGGTTTGTCTCCAATAGAGATTTGAAATAGTTTATTACCACTTTCCATTCTGAAACGAGGCTCGCATTCGAAACTGCCATGCATTTTCATATTATGTTCTAGAAACGGGGCTTAATCCCAATATAAAAGTTAAAAAGATATGTGGCATTTTCATATTATGCATTTTCATTGCTCTATAGTTAAACTAGATGTTTATTACTAGTAAGGATAGAAGATTGACCAAATTATAGTTGAATGTTACACACATGACCAACGCATTTTTTCTCTTTTCACTAAAACATTTGAATACCACATAAGCAATAATAGACTCGGTTTGTTTTAGTTACTTTGGTTGTTTTGCTAGAAAAATCAAACCGTACGTAAAGGTTTCTTTTTTAAGTTTAAACTCCAACCCGTTTTTTCCAAGGTTTTTATCTCCAAATTACCCGATTTTTTTCCACCCGTACTTATTCATCTAGAACACAATCATGACTCAATTACTATTTAACAAAATAGATCTAACTTACATGGCAATGCCTACATTATCTTTGGTGAAATATTTAAAATTAAGAATCAAATACTTTTTCGACACAAAGGAATAATATATCTTGGGGATCTCAGGTAGTTTTCATAAAGCTTATATATAGAAATGCTTGATTTTTTTTTTAAATATAGAGATGCTTAACACGATAATTAGTTAACAACTGTATAACTATCTAACGGTGGCATGTTCTCTTAACAAATTCCATGTCACTAGCAGAAGAGACATGGACAAAGTATATCCCCTCCTACACTCACCTAAAGATTTGCCACCATGTTAAATTCGTTGCTCCTTTTGTATACTTTAATCTTATTAAAATGTATATTTTATTTACTATAAACAAATACTCTATAATATTTTTCAATATCTGATATTCTAATATTTTTTTAAATGACATATATTAAACACTTGTTACAAGCATCTCTATACGCTACATATGCCTCAATCAAGATATTACGTCCCTGGTGTTGGAATAAATCTTGCTATGATGAACAAAAACACAGGTATGAATAATAAACTTGCTATTGAATTGATTCATAGAATACACATACACTTCGATCCTATATATAGTTTTCTAACCGGTATAACTACCTTGTGAACCATCACACCGATTCACATATAACAACCTTTGGTACCGGTTGAAACTAATCGACATGTCCCTTAGGACTCTAACTGTCAAACTTAATTACAATATTCAGTGGCGAAGCTAGAATGGATTCAGTGGGGGGTCGGGATCTAATATACCGAAATTTCACAATTAAAATGGAGGGTCGAAACCGAATATACCGAAATTTTTCTACACGAAAACTATATACCAAAAAAATTTCGGGGGGCCCCCCCCCCCCCCCCCCCTATGTAGCTGCGCCTTTGACAATATTACATATATACTTTCTAATATTTACACCAAGACCCCTATATTTAGTTTATACTCCAATACTCCCCCTTAAACTAAATATAGTTAAAGGCAGGTCTTCAACTTGCTTTCATCTTGCTTTACAGCAATGTTGGTTCTTCGTTAGTTTCATAAACGAAATGTGCTTGATCCTCCTTGTCTTTCTTCTTCCATTTGGTACATTCATATGAAAGGTGGCCGAATTCACCACAATTATAGCATCTCATTTTATTCTTGCCTTGTTCTCCTTGCCTTGTATCTTTTCCTCGTCCTTTTCCTACTTTGCTAAAGTTTCTTCCTCTTCCTTTATCATGACTTTGATTGCTTGAACTTGTCATCAAAAGTTTGTCTTGATAATTTTCTTCATGTTCGTCTTGACTTTTGAGTCGTTTTTCAAAAGCAATTAATCTTCCAATGGCTTCTATAAACAACATTTTGTCTAGATCTTGATATTGTTCAATAGACGCCACGATATGGAGAAACTTCTTTGGAACAAAGTTAAGTAGTTTCCTTACAATCACCTTATCTTCCAAAGTTTCACCAAGGCCTTTAAAATTAGCCTTTATACCACTTAACTTTCCTCCATAGTCACTTACTTTTTCATTTGGTTTCATCCTTAGCGTCTCTAGTTCACTCCTCAAAATTTGTTGCCGTGCCTTTTGAACTAAATCCGCTCCCAAATACTTGACATTGATCGAATCCCATACTTCCTTTGTAGTCGAGTATTGTGCAACTTGCATTAGGACATCTTGTGGCAATGTTTGAAAGATCATTGCCTTCATTGTATTTTCTTTCTTCTCATCCACGGCATCTTTAGCATTAATTATTTCCCACAAACCATGAGCCTTCAAGATTGTTTCCATCATGATTGCCCACGTTGTGTAGTTTGTTTTCGTCAGTTTCGGGCATTGAAGTGCTATGTTTTGCTCTCGAGTTGGTGTAGATGATTCTCCTATCTTCATGCTTTGTTGCTTTCTTACTTGCTTTCTTTCTTACTTACTTTCTTACTTACTTGTGATCGTACGATCGGTTGCTTACTTGCTTTGAAACACGAAGGTTTCTCTTACTTTGATCAAGATTGGTCTTTCTTACTTACTATGAAACACTAAAGTGTCTCTTTGACCAAAAATGATCTTTCTTACTTATTTTGAAATACTAACGTTTTTCTTACTTACTTACTTTGGAAACACTAGAGTTTTCTTACTTACTTACTTTGAAACGCAAAGGTTTCGTTAAACACTAGGTTTCGTAAAAACGATAGATTTCTACTTACTTCTTACTATGTGAACCACAAGGGTTCGGTCTTACTTCTTACTTGGTGAACCACAAGGGTTCGGTCTTACTTCTTACTTTATGAACCACAAGGGTTCAATTTCTTACTTCTAGTTTTGTATTTTTCTAATATAAAAGAAATGATTTTTGTTCTCTAAAAATTGAAAATATACAAAACTTAATCTTACTTTCTTACTTTTTGACTAACCCCAATCAATTAGAAATCTCCAAAATAACTAATTGTCAAATAAAAATCTTTTGCAATATCTTAATTCAAGGCTTTTCTATTTTCTTTCAAATTTATAATTCTAATAATGAAATATATATAACATGAAAGTGAGAAGGACTTATTCAAATCTGATTGTGTGATAAAAGTGTCCCACTTCTTTGACTTTTGCTTAGAATCACTGTCAATGGAAAAACCAAAACCGATCACTCCTTATCTTCTTTCTCTTGACTTTCTGGCTATCACAAAAAAACGATTGCCCCTTTCTTCTTCTTCTTCTTCTCTGGTTATTATCAACACTAAAAGAAACAAAGCTTTCTTCTTTCTCTTCCCTTCAATCGATCACAACTACCCAAATCCGCCAATGATTTCTTTCTTATTCCTCTTTCTGATTAGATGATGGTTTTGTGGTGGGTTTATGATAATGATTTCGTTCGGTTTTCGGGATGGTGGCTTTCTGAATTTCTGGTTGCGGATGATGAAGAATGACTCACACCCGCTTCTTTCTTTCGTTCTTGCGGATAATTCCCGGAATCGACCTTGCTCTTGATACCAATTGTTGGAATAAATCTTGCTATGATGAACAAAAACACATGTATGAATAATAAACTTGCTATTGAATTGATTGAAACTTGCAATATTTGTTCATAGAATACACATAAACTTCGATCCTATATATAGTATTCTAACCGGTATAACTACCTTGTGAACCATCACACCGATTCACATATAACTACCTTTGGTACCGGTTGAAACTAATCGACATGTCCCTTAGGACTCTAACTGTCAAACTTAATTACAATATTACATATATACTTTCTAATATTTACACCAAGACCCCTATATTTAGTTTATACTCAAATACCTGGAAGCATAAAAAGCATTGTAATTTAAAAGGTTTATCGACGTTCTTGTGTAATACAAGACTTTTTCACAGCCATCGTTGTAAAACCCTCATTTTCCATTCAGTTGAAATCCCTAAATCACCCATCTAATTTGAATTTTACAAGAACTAAGTAAATTAATATAAGAATTATGAAATTTCCTAACCTAAGTTTATAATAAACTAATTAAATGAATATAAACTTACCTTATAATTAAAACTACATAATCCCTAAACTAAACTAATATAAATAAAAATGACACAACATATTTCTTGTATCAAATTTCACACGTTTAAAAAGTTACATAAGGACCGAATTTAATTTAGAACCTATACATAATATTTTGGTACACATAAAGGTCTAAATACACTTGTAAATTGAAAATCAAGTTGGGCCTTGGGTCACCCCTAAAATCCGGCCCTATTTCCCACCCTTTTTCTTTTATACGGCATATCACAAAAAAAAAAAAAAAAAAAAAAAAAAAAAAAAAAAAAAACACGGCATTTATTTCCCCCCTCCCCATACGATTTCCCCATAAACCCTAGCTTCAAGAGAGTGGCGGCAACCTGGTAATTTTCATCATTCGATAAGTAACAAGGCTCAAGGAAGGTGGTGTTAATTCGTGGCTACGTTGGTGTACAAGGAGGATTGGTCTCGGCTTGGTTTTGTTGATCTTTGGTTCTTATTTTCCTTCTATTCGATCACACAAGGGGTAAACGTATCATCCTTTTTGTTTTTCCTTTCGTTTTGATCTCTCTATATAAACGTATAATATGTCACCTAAAAGTGTAAGAATGATGGTTAAAAGAATTGGTATGAACCCTAAAAGAATTAAACAAAATACGGCTATAATAAGGGGTTTGCGATATGTGATTTCTTGTGAAATTGTGAGCGGTATTGTGACTAAATGGATGGGAGTTTTTGGGATTTGTTTTGTGGTTCACTTAAGTCTAATATAGGTCTAATAACCTAGAGAAAATGGTTTTGTGAATCGGATTATTATGTGTTTTATAAAGGTTTGAAAATCGTTATTTTATGTGGTTGTTTGATCAGGACAGTTTTGATAGTCGAATTTGGATTCATCATACAACGAGTTTTATAAAGGTTTAATTCTACATTTTTACTTGTAAACTCAGTTTAGGGTCTTGGTAAAGTGTTCCAATTGGTTTGAACGAATTTGAGTTTGATTTTGTTGTTTTTCTGAATTTAATGTGATGATATGTTAAACTGGGTTAGCAGAATTGTATTTCAGTCATGGTTTATGATTTTTCATTTTCACACCGTAGCAAATTAGAGGCCACAAATTTCAGAATCATATTTCATATGTGTAATACAACTTGGATTTTTTGTAGAATTTTCTGAAGTCATATGTTAGGTTTTTGAGTGCATATTTTTGAAGTGTATCTGCAGATCTGAATCTGAACATGTTAGCTTAGACGATTTTAAAAAGGGATGTACACTTGATAATAAAATTTGAAAAAATTCCAATAGACCACTAAGACATATGGGCTTCTGTGAGAATTTTTTTGAATTTTAGTTTGGGCTTCTGATATGTTTTTAAAATTCGTTTAGTGGGATTAAATCTGTGATAAAACTAGTTAATGTGTATACATGGATTGCATAGGTTTTAAATGTGTTCCTTTGGTGTTTGATCCTAATGCATGTTCTATTATATCGGGTGTGTCTTGTTGATGTCGTGTTGACGTGTGTGTGAGTACGTTTAACCTACTTGATAATCCCGAACCCTAAACCAAATTTTACTAAATTGGGAAGTCGTATTAAAAGTTACTTAATCCGGAAAGTTACTAAATATGGAAACTTACTAAATATGGAAAGTTACTAAATATAGAAAGTTACTAATTATGGGAAGTTACTTAATCTGGAAGGTTACTAAATATGGAAAGTTACTAAATATGAAAAGTTACTTATATGGAAAGTTTCTAAAAATAGAAAGAAACCTAAATTTTGAAATCTGATTAAAATGAGCTTATAAGTAATATGCGATTATTAAATTGTATAGGTTCGGTGAAGAAGGAGTGACCTTTCGTTTCTGTGTGATCCACCTTTTATCCGTTTGTCTATTTGCATAAGGTACAGATATTCTACCCTTTCTCAGTAAGGGTGCCTTTTCTCACGACTTTGATCATTGACTTTGATTCGTTTGCTTTGACATGATATGATCCCTTTGATATGATTCATTTGCTATGATCCTTTGACATGACCTCTTTTGATATGAGCTTTGATATGATCTCAGTTATATGATCCTTTTGTTATGATCCAGTTGATATATGCCATTGCTATGATTCCTTTTGATATGATGATATGATATGATATGCTTTGTTCTATTTTGTCGCCCGAGCTAACTAGCCATGGAGGTACCATGGCCATGTCATTGAGGCACCGATGGCATGACACTTTCTGTGGAGGTGTGATTGATCCACAGCGTCCCTTCTGTTATGATATGATATGATATGTGTACACTTTGGCCATTTTGATATATATACGTATACTTGTCTAGTACATGGTACGTATATGATTTGTTTTGCTGGGGGCGTATGGATGCATCCTAGGCTTATATGATATGTGATATGATTTGTTTGGTGACTGGCTGTGTGTGCCCTACACCCCACTCACTGTTTGGTACTTAGAGGCCTCCCCTCTCCGTACACTTAGGATATGATATGTATATGTGATTATGTGGTCTATTCGAGTGGCTCATTTAGACAGGCTCGTGGCTATCTGTTAGGTATCTTTGGTCCGTTCGAGTGGCTCGTTTGGACGCGTTCGTTGCCGTTTTCTTATTTGACTCTTAGTGCTATTCTGACTCATGATATTTATGCATTTGATTAATTTGATTTGTATTTCTCCATTCCATTTGACTTATGATATTTGTTCAGATGATCTTGATCTCTCATTCTTTTGACAGATGATATTCGTTTCAGCAGGAGCTTGTGTTTACTTTTTCTTTACATATATATGTTTGATTATTCGTTGTTATATATATTTGTTCACTGGGCTTTTTAAGCTCAGCCGCATTTTTTTTCCTGCGGCAGGTTTTAGGTTGGAAGCTGGGTTTGAGTGAAGAGTGCGTAGGAGCTCTTAGTAGACTACCCTGACGATAGATACCCGTTTGCTTCTAGATTAGATTTTGATTTATCTTCAGTTAGATTTAAGCTTGGAGTTGTATTTCAGTTTTGGAAATTATTTTGTATAGAGTAGCTATCATTAGAATACCTTTGTAACTTTTATGTTTATAAGTCTTCCGCTTGCGTTGTACGTTCTGATTTGTCACCATAATCTAACATTTTAGCCCTTGTCGGGTTGGGTGTTACAATCGTGATATCAATGCCATGATGGTATAACCTGCACTGCAAACATACATTTGACATGTTAACGGCGTCTTTGAAAGATACGTTATAACTTTAATCTCAACTTTTGAGTAAATGCCAATGTAACAAAAAATGGTAAGTGGGTACTCAAAAAAGATGCACGGAGTCATGATTTTCCAACTGAATTAAACATCTTGAGAAATTCTGTTTTCCAGCTGGTGTTACGAAGAATGTAATGCTAAAAATGTCGTAGTCATGAAGGTGCTAGATCAAAGAAATTTTGTTGGTGTTAGATCAAGGAATATTTTATTTGATTTTCTTCTTTCAAATAATTAAACAACAAACAAGATGGCTATTATAAAATTCAAAACCCTTTAGTAATGTTCGTTTTAAGTTTATTTGATTTATCTTACTATTTACAATGATTAGTAATTTAATCTGTACTCCTCTAATTTAGTTAGTAGCTAGAGACACGCTCAATCATATTATTCTCTAAATCTCTTCACATTTTCTTTACTGATCATTATAAATCATGTTTCAAAATTGTGGGGGACAAGATCATAACAGATATATACAAAATTGCTAAAATTTGAAAATGAATAAAGAAATTCAGCCAGTAATTTTCACTCATGAGTTAACAATATGTATTTGTATTTTTCTAATATTAGATTTTTCAGTAAAAATATTAAATCTATTCCAAGCATTATGCACGACAGATGATAGATAATATCTTGATTTATAAAAAATTCGAAACGACATTGTGTTAAGCTAGCGAGCCGCTAGAGCAACGTTACAAGGATAGAAACGATGGTTTATTGTAAGACCAATCAAGCACTAGCTTCTATCTCAGACTGGTTTGAAGACATATTAACATGAAAACATTTCTAAACGTCAAACAACATTATGCAAGAATCAAGATAATTTGTTATAATAACGCCAAGAAAGAAAAATATATCCCCCAATCAAGGGGAGTTCTATTGTTGACAACGTCAAGTTAATGTAAATAAGGGTTTTTCTAACTTTTGACATGGTGATACAAGCTTAGAAGTATTTAATGAAGACACATATGTTTCTTTAAATAACTTAATTACTTTCCATCTTAAACATGCGTAATTTGGTAGATATCATAAATTTAGAAATTTTTTAATATCAATGAGCATGAAAATATGATAATTTGAGTTCATTTAATGCCTCTTAACCTCTAACACCGTGACACAAGTTAGAAATTAACATGTAAACAAATAGTCAATCAAAAGTTGTTATATTGATTGCCAACCGTAAAAGATACGTTAATATATTTTCTTTAAGCAAGTTTAACAGTTAAGATGGCCGGATTGTATATTATATAGATGGATTCCATTTCAAGATAGATTCTACTATCAAGTTTATTTGTAAGAAATTATTAATCAAATCAGACATAAATAATTAACACAAGATTGCATGTCGGGACTTCGGACATTGATCTGAGGCTCCATTAACGTGAAGCTGGTCAACATAGCTGAAAATAGTTTTAGCATAAATAGATCATATTGTAGCTAACTGAATACTCGTATTAATTATATATGTCTGCTTGTCTTCTACTCAATGTTAGTTATTTTTATATTGAGAAAAACAAACAGATATAACATGTAAAGGGGAAATCATGAAATTGGCCAAAATAAGAAATACATATTGCTTTAAAACGGACAAAATCTTTAAAACGGACAAAATCTAATTGTTGAGGTAAAATTTTACCCTTGGTTCGTTGGGCCCGTGTCTCGAGCTATATGAACCTGAAACAAAGGTAACACACGTTAGCATCGCCTTGGGTTTTATCCCAAGACCAAGCTCCGGTGTGAGGATAAGTGCTCGTCCGGACGAATGAGTTGGGAATAATAAATGTGAGTAGTAAATGTAAGTAATAAATAAGAGGGGGAAGAGTTAATGCCTGTGCATTGAATATGTTGGGTATTTATAACACCACAATCACTGTGCTTCTACTGTACCTGACACCATAGGGAAACAAGGAGCCGGTCTATGCCTAGACCAGGCCTATAGGCCACTGTGCATGTACTTGGAGACCATATCCCGTGGAATCCGGGACGGCGGCGCATGTTCGGCTTGTGCCACTGTATATATCTTGGTCTTTCCCGAGATACTTTTATTATTATTATATGTATACGTATGGTCCGGACCGGATGGCGTGAATGAACACCGTCCGGCGTATGTCGTCTAGAATTGGTCGTCCGGACACATACACGAACACTAATCAAATTATCAAACTACCAAAAAAATACCTTGACAAGGTGTGTCGAGAATGTTATAGAAATCTCGCAAATAAGTTTCAATCCTCACTTTTGGTCTAACGATAAGGAATCGTTCAGCGGATTTCCACAAACATATGATCCACTTCGCTGAAGACGTTGTCAAGTTGGTCAAAACTAAAGCAAATTTTTGGGTTCTTCTCGACATCATGTAGATGAAAAGCTAGCTTTCCTCGGCATCCTTGATATCATTTAGAAAAATAAACGTCGGTCATTATTGACGCCAAGGAAAAAAAATACTCGTCGCGATGGCTTATTTTTTTTCACTGGATGATTTACCGTTTGAAAGATATTTTATTTTAAAAAAAGAGGTACAAAGTGAGTTTATTTTTCTATTTTTTTTTTTTTTTTTTTATTTTATTTTTTTTTTTTGATATAAAAAGGAGTGGATAGTATTAATTCATTGGATCTTTAGATAATTTTTTATTTACATTGATCTCAACTCTAGATTAATATATCTCTTAATTCAAAACAACTTATTCTTGACAAAAGATTTTCCACAAAAATTAAAAGAAAATCAAAGCTATAGATGCATATGAAAATAAGAAGAAGATAACAAAAACGAAATTTAAAGATTTTTTTGTACAAACTCGCAACAACTTGCGATCGTTACATACTTGTTGAGATTAAGGTTTTAGCTTTTTATTGGTCTTTAATAAACTCACTTTTTGGTTACACGTACATGCATTGAAGGAACAGATAAGTACAGTTTGAAATGGTGTCTAATATTTAAACTGTATGCTACAATGTACAAAGTACTACCGTAGTAAATACTCGTAACACTTGCTTACATACGTATTCAATTTTCATTTTAGTATCGTCAAAAGAAAGACTCTTGCATTGATATTTGTGTGTGGCTATATATGTTCATATTAAAACACCCATAAAACAACATTGCTTTTGTAAAGTAAAAAGGGAAGAATATGAATACATGATAAGAAAGAATCAACAATATATAGCAAATGAGGAGAATCCATTAGTGACTAAAAAAATACTAATCAAAATCAAGATAACAGGAACCAATTTGACCACAGATCACAACCATTACTTTTGTTACGAACAATTTAGTGATTTATTGACTCATCGTGAATCTTGCCAAATCAAATTTTAATCAACTGAATGTGTAGTTCCACGAACAGGTACAAATGGTACGTGTATGAATGAAAAACAACAAACGAATATTACTCGATCGAGTACCATGTTATTCTTTGCAATTGTTAATCACGTAACACTAATCCATCATATAAAGTGCAAAGTATAAATTCCTAACATCGTTCAAACAATATTTCTCCTTGAAATTGGTAATGGACGCTAAAATAATTGTGTATACATAACCAGTAAAACTATATATATTTTTTTTTAAAGGCGGTTCGTGTTTAAGAAGCTAGCCAAACAATAACAATACTCAATAGATTGTCATAACTCTAACAAAAGATCAAAAAAAAAAAAAAAAATGCTTCAGAAGTCACATTCGATTAGAAAAAAAAGCTTCACCAATTAGAGATCCCATTAAAAGTTTTATAATTAAACTTTTGGGTTTAGCTAAAAACAACACAAGAGTTGTTGTTAACAGTTAATATCTGAAATTTAAGTCATTATACTTAATGTCTAAACAAAATCATTCATTATCTACACGTGGCCGATGGAATCTTGACCATCGTGGAATGGACATGGATTCAGCTCGCACCAGTACAAACAGAAGCATCGCAGTGGACATATTTTCCACCATGCCGACGTCATGACGTCGGCATAATTCCGTCTCGACGTCATGTCGTCGGCCCTATCTTGTCGACAGAGTCACGTCGGCAACGACTATGCCGACAAATAACGCCGACGACATAGTGGGACCCACATGATTTTCCAGTCAAACGTTTTGTTTGTTCGACAATATTCTACCGACGACGCGTCGTCGGTAGTGTACTAAATAATTAATGGTTTAATTAGCCAAACTAATTAGAGTCAACGAAAGTCAAATATGTGTGTATATACTACCGACGACAATATGTCGGTACCATTTTCAGTAGTCAACGAAAGTCAAATATGTGTGTATATACTACCGACGACAATATGTCGGTACCATTTATAATAGTCAACGAAAAGTCAAATATGTGTGTATATACTACCGACGACAATATGTCGGTACCATTTATAATAGTCAACGAAAAGTCAAATATGTGTGTATATACTACCGACGACAGTATGTCGGTACCATTTATAATAGACAATAAGTTCAATATTGTACCGACGACAATATGTCGGTATCATACACACAAGTCTACGTTACCGACGACATGTCCACGGTATGAAAGTTCTATTGCAGGTGAACAACAGCCTGCGCAGTTGCAATGCCCAGAATTTTGCCGCAATAATTTGCAGCAAAAATCTACAAAAACCTGGTTTCTAACCTGCTTTCTATAACCACTATATACAAGACATTCCAATACAAACAACGGCTAAACGGCTAAAACGGTTATATATAACCACGAAACACTTAATAAACTTTACAAAACGGCCATAAATCTTTATAACACCCTCAAAATACATCAAAAAGGGGTGTTATAATCGCTCTAGAGCCCCTATATCTACAATATCTACAAATGTTGCAATTGGGTCGTCAAAATATCTACAAATGTTGCAATTGGGTCGTCAAAATATAGTTCCAAAGACAAAACAACACAAAATAATACCTCTAGAGCCCCTCGTCGCCATCCTGATCATCATCATCACTCCCGCTGCGAGAGCCACTCTCGCCGACGAGGCCACTCGCGGGAGCGCTTGCGCCGCTCCCTCCCGCGCCACTCCTACTGCTCTCTCCAGCGGCACCTCGAGAACCAGCCTGGCTAATAAACGCCGCCCAGTCTGGGTTGGTCAACATAAAACGCGTCAACAACTCGAGCTTCTTCTCATTTTTCGCCGCTTTCTTCTTAGCTTTTTTTTTTCTCCTTCTGAGCTTCAGCCACTATCTTTTTAGCTTCATCAAGCTTCCCGTCGACATCGGCCGTACCTATAAACGAAATAATCAAAATTTAAAAACGGTCATTTCAATACATAAGATGAGTCATTTAATATTATCCAACTGTACATACCTGGTGGAGCTGGAGGCAGCATGTCTACCCGTGGCCTCTTCAAGAAGGGTACCACCCTGCCGACACCGGGTATATGACCACGCTGCTTGCCCCCGATTACCAGGGAAAATATGTCCTGCTCCGTGAGGCACGCCTCGTCTGTCGGCATATCGGATCTAGGCTGCCTTAGCCTGACCATCTCATCCTATGTAGTTGAAAAAAAATGAGAAAATTAATATGTTAGTCGGGTTAATTACTAGATTATGTTTCAATAAATCACTAAGTGCGTGTTTGGAAAATAAATAAATAAATAAATAAATAACGATACTTACAAACCGAGCACGAGCCTCATCCTGCAACCAAACACCATTCTTGAAGTGGGTGTCAAGATAGGTATCGAACAGGGACGGATACTGGTGGTCCTCGCTGTTCTCGAACTGTATAAATATATACACATGCATATAGGATGAAACAAATTAAAATGACAAATCAAACACCATATATATTTTATTTAGTATAAATACTTTTAATTAATATATTATTAAAATTAAATAATCTTTTAAAAATAAAATGTGTCTTACATATTCGTGTCGAGATGCGGCAAATGATTTCGAAACGTGGCGGCTGAGAATCTTGTTCTTCTTTCTATTCTCTTTGTTCACAGCCGATCGTTTCTGGGCCTTCTCCGACATGTACAAATCGACATACTTCTCCCACTCACCCTGCTCCAAGTTCGGAGGAGGATTTCTTCTGATCTCTTCCTCTTTCTCAGCCCCACCCTTTTTGGTAAAGTAAGTGCGTTTCATATCTTATTTGTTGTCAGAATATCGTGTAGCGAAATACGCGGTGAGCGCCGACCGAATGGCCTCCCAGTCCGGTCTGCGCCTGTGGCGTTCCAAATCGAACATACGCTGCAAACAAATATAGTTAAAATTAATATAAAGATATAAATAAATAAACAAATTTTAATAAATGTACACATTCAAATAATTAAATATAGAGATATAAATAAATAAACAAATTTAAATAAATATGCACATTTAAATAAATAAACACGATAACATAACAATATAAAAGGAAAATGAAATAACTGACCCCGAGCTGTGGAAGGAAGTTAGCCGTCTTCTCCGGTTCTATATCGTACCAGGAGTCATAGTGTAGCGGCAGCTGCCGAATGAGCTCGCCGACGTAATTGCTAAACCATGCTCGGTGCGGGCCCACATGACAGTAAGTCCCCTGATCACCTATCTCAAACTCAATTGACTGTGGGCCGCTATTTTTCACGGTGTTCTTGAGCTTCACATTCTTATTTTCTTCGCGTACTCGCTGCCTACCGCCATTCTGACCTCCCCTACCCCTGCCTCCCCCCTGGCCCTACCTCCTCGGCGGGGTCGCCCTGATCCTGCAATTGGAGTGAGTGAAAACGTCATAAAGTAACTTATATATGTGTGTGTGTGTGTGTGTATATATATAATATATAATATATATATATATACACACACACACACACACAAATATAGATATATGTATATATATACATATATAGATATAGTATATATATACACATATATGTGTATACATATATGTATATATATACACATATATCTATATATATACATAATATGTGTATATATATACATATATATGTAATCTAGAAATTCTTACCACAATCACGGCAACCGCTCTCAATCTGACGGGGAGGGGAAGGTGGGTCACCGGCACCGTGACCACGCGCGACTGCTGCTGCCATCTGTAAAAGTACAAGTTGAATAACATATAGAAATTCGGGAACAAATTAACATAAGCATGCACACATTCAAATACATACACATTCAAAATATATATACACTTTTAAACAATCCATAACAATTTCATTAAAATAAGTGTCGTTTTACAAGTTACATTTTAAGATCAATCTGCACAATTACAATCACTATCATAAACAACATTAGTCGCAACTTCAACTTCATCATCATAATTGTTTGCGACTTCATTATCAGAATCTGCTAAATCATAAGGATCGTCGTCTTCATCATCAATAAAATCATCGTCGTCATCAACAGGAATGATTGGTGGTGGTGCCTCAACTAACGTTGATTCACCATCGATATTTAAGGTTTCAAGTTCCAAATCATTCAAATTAGCAGACAGTTGGAGATCGGATGAGTTGTTGCCATGTATCACATCATCATCGTCTTCTACCACGATGACATCCCAGGTTGTGTTGTGATTTACTTCTTGGACGACCTTCCAATGGAGTGGTCGTCTGGCAGGATCTTCAAGGTAGAAGACTTGTTTTGCTTATGTTGCGAGAATGTAAGGTTGATCTTCGAACGCATAGCTACATGCCAAGTCATATGTTTTGCAGTGTGATGATAGGGAAGTAACGCAACACCTTGTTAGGAACTTTCTTCCCCGTTGTTTTATTGTCTTTCCATCTACTCGTTTTGCAGACCGGACAATACTCCAAATCTTCGCCATCATCCCCCCGATATAGAAAGCAATCATTTTCACAAGCATGTATCGACTCGTACCCTAACCCGACCTTTTTAAATGTCTTCTTTATATGATAGTATGACGATGGGAGATTGTAACCTAACCTGGGCGGAAATACCTCCTGGAGAAATTTTAGCATTTTGTTAAATGAAGTATCACTCCATTTACCGCTGACCTTGAGATGTGTAAACTTTGCCATAAAATCCATTGTTGTCATAAAGTCACAACCCGGGTACAGAGGCTGGTTGGAACTTGCAAGTAACTCTTCATACTCGTTACGCAGAGGAGGTGTCGCTGCTTGAGTAGGCTCGTTACTTGTCTCGCCAATATTTCCATGAGTCGGCTCATTATTCGAAGGAATATCAAGAATATCATTTTGATCATTATTCGGAGGAATATCAAGAATATCATTAAGGCACGCACCCATGTCACTCATCTCACGTTGTGTTGTGTTATAAAGAATATCATTTTGATCATTATTCGGAGGATCCGGTTCACCGTGATCCTTCCATTGTGTATAAGTTGGGTCCCACCCATTTTGGCCTATGTGGCGTTTAAGACCTTCGAGAGATACCCATGGAACATTACAACAACGACGACATGGACATTTTATGTTTCCGAAACTATTCAATAACGGTTTGCAATGATCGAGGAAGGCGGCAAGACCATCAAGAAATTCTTTTGAACCACGATGCTCTATACGGGTCCAACTCTTATCAATTATCATAACTGCATTTTTATGATGCAATCGGTTATTATATGCACTTAATTAATGATTACGAGTTGTTTTGTTCACCTAGCGCAACTATGGAAGGCAATCCTAACCCACTCTTTGAATGATTCGTCTCATATATGAATGCGTATAACTGATTTACTATTTGAGAAAATTTCGGCAGCATTTCCCCTCAACTCCCCAAATATGTGCATTAAGGACATATTCGTAGGAGTAAAGGAGAAACACTGTCGAAATAATCTCAAATAGTAAATCAGTTATACGCATCCATATCCTAAATGAGACAAAACATTCAAAAAGCAGTCCCAAACAGGGGACTTTCCGAAATTAATTTCTAATAAATTAATTCCGGACGGGTTTTTTGTAGGATGATTAACTTCGGACGGGGACTTTCCGAAATTAATCACTAAAATCCTAAAACATTCACAAAAGTCTAACAATAATACACAAATCGACTATTTTAAGTTAAACAATTAATAGAATATAAATACATGTTACACTTTTGCAATTGATTCACTACAAAACGTTATGATAAAGTCCAAATCACAGTCCATATGATAAAGTCCACATGTTACACTAATCGAGTATTAATCCCAAAAATATTAATACAATTTTAATACGTAAGTGTTCTTTGGCCCACTTGAATACCAAACGTACCCTATTTAATTACTAGGCTTAGTGAGACCCAAGATAATAAACTAAAGCAAATAAACGCACATCCTTGGTGGTTGTTTAACCAAACCGAGACACAACCTTGGCGTCTTGCTGTTAAACCTCACCAAAGCACACCCTTTTCGGGGCTGAAATAAGCAAAACAAATACCCCTGTTGCGCAGAAAATTTAGCAGCTAATGCGCCCTATTTTGTGCAGAAAATCAGCAGCAAACGTGCCCTATTTGTGCAGAAAATAAGCGGAACATTTCACGCAATATTTCACAAACATTTAGAAGCTAACGCGCCCTACTTGTATCCTACACCAACTGATTTTTAAACGCAACATTTCACAAACATTTCACGCAACATTTCACAAACATATATAACAACATACTGTCTCGGCTGTGGTCTCGGGCTCTTGGCTGTGGTCTCGGGCTCTTGGCTGTGGTCTCGGGCTGCAGTCTCGGGCTGCGGTCTCGGGCTGCGGTCTCGGGCTCGGGCTCGGGCTATATTAAAAGAGAGCACATTAGTATATAAAAAGTTTAAAAAAAAAAACTGTTGTCGGCGACATGTCGTCGGGATACCAAAAGTTTAAAATAAAATAAAAAAGGGACCACATTACCTCTGTCTCGGCTGTCTCAGCTCTCGACTCTCGCTCTCGGCTTTCTCGGCTGTATAAAAAAAATAAACAAAATTAACAAAAAACAAAATTAATACAAAATTAACACTTAAATTAACACTAAAATTAAACAAAATTAACAAAAAACAAATTTAACAAAAATCAAAATTAACAAAAATCAAAATTACCTGTTTTGCAGAAGAAGAAGAAGTGGGGAAGAAGAAGAATTAAACAAAGGAGGGGTTGAGGAGTGAATTAAACATGAGAGGAGGAGGAGGGGAGGGGTGGTGGAGCTGTGGTGGAGCTGCGGTGGTGTCGGAGGTGGAGCTGTGGTGTCGGAGGTGGTGGGGTGTAGTGATGGTGGAGCTGTGGTAGTGGTGTCGGAGGTGGTGGTGGAGTATAATCGCCGGCGACGTCAATAATTGAGGAGAGGATAAAAAGTAAATGCGTTTTTTTTTCTAAGTGTTTAAGATCTAGTTTTGTTATATCTTTTAATGGTCCCGACGTCATGTCGTCGGGATCATAAACAAAATTTGTCGTTTCTCGTTTGGCGGGACGTATGGAATTTTGGCGAAAATTTTGGCGGTAATATTACCGACGACAAGTCCACGGTAGTATTACTGTTATATAATTAAAAATTTTTATTTATTATAAATACTTTTATAAAATTAAAAAAAATTTAAAAAAATAGTTTTATAAAATTAAAAAATAAGTAGTTAAATTTTTTATTTATTATAAATACTTTTATAAAATTAAAAAAAATATATTTAAAAAATAGTTTTATAAAATAAAAAAAAAAAGTAGTTAATATATAATTTACTAGTTCTTTTACACACACTTCAAAGAGTAGTCACCTCGAACAAACTTCTTATAAAAGTACAACAATGGCGGAAGACATAATAATGGAAGAAAGAGAAGAGCCGATGATATCACCCAAACACCATAACCCGACCCGTAAACTTGCCTATTTTCTCAGACCCACTTCACTTTCAACCACCATGTTTATAGGAATCGGTTAAACGAATGATCCGAGATGATAAGGTTCTACACGAGATGTTAAACGAATGATCCGAGATGATATGGTTGTACACGAGATGTTAAACGAATGAGCCGAGATGATAAGGTTCTACACGAGATGTTAAACGAATGATCCGAGATGATATGGTTGTACACGAGATGTTAAACGAATGAGCCGAGATGGTAAGGTTCTACACGAGATGTTAAACGAATGAGCCGAGATGATAAGGTTCTACACGAGATGTTAAACGAATGATCCGAGATGATATGGTTGTACACGAGATGTTAAACGAATGAGCCGAGATGGTAAGGTTCTACACGAGATGTTAAACGAATGATCCGAGATGATAAGGTTCTACACGAGATGTTAAACGAATGATCCGAGATGATATGGTTGTACACGAGATGTTAAACGAATGATCCGAGATGATAAGGTTCTACACGAGATGTTAAACGAATGATCCGAGATGATATTGTTGTACACGAGATGTTAAACGAATGATCCGAGATGATATGGTTGTACACGAGATGTTAAACGAATGATCCGAGATGATATGGTTGTACACGAGATGTTAAACGAATGAGCCGAGATGGTAAGGTTCTACACGAGATGTTAAACGAATGATCCGAGATGATAAGGTTCTACACGAGATGTTAAACGAATGATCCGAGATGATATGGTTGTACACGAGATGTTAAACGAATGAGCCGAGATGGTAAGGTTCTACACGATCCGAGATGATATGGTTGTACACGAGATGTTAAACGAATGAGCCGAGATGGTAAGGTTCTACACGATCTGTCAACAAAACCACCAAAATCTCCCACCAAAAATTTCCCACCAAAATCTCCCACCAAAAATTTCCCACCAATATCTGCTCTTATATACTAACATCTTATCCACACAACTTCACAACCTCTTATACTCAAAACCACTTAACCTCACAACCACAAACACACACTGTTATCATGGTGAAGATGGCGGAATTTGAAGCTTTTGCTTGTCCTTGTAAACGAGGAGACGTAATTCTGCGAGAATCGCATAAACCTTACTCCCGTGGTAAACAATACTATGCGTGTCCTTTATCAAAGGTGAACACTTACATACTTTTTTGTGTGTTATATAAATAATTTTGTTAGTTGTTAAAAATAATAGTTTTTACTCTTTAACAGGGTGGGACAAAGGAGTATGGATGCGATTTTTTTTTATGGAAGGAGGAACGACTAGCCAAAATGACCGGTTCTCTTGGAGCTTCAACGCCTCCAACTCATTCCGCTACACCGCAGGACCTTCAACATCGAGTCCTGGAAATACAGAGTGCTCAAACTGCATCAAACTGAATCACCAGATAATGGTACTCAATAAAATGCTAGAAGTGTACATGCATCCAAACAAACACACAATTGATTCAGCTGCCTTATTTCACGACCTTTATAATGACATGGTAGGTGATATGGGAAATCTTCGTATGTAGGTTGTTGTTGTTGCTGTTATTGTTGTTGTTGTTGCTGTTATTGTCGTTGTTGTTGTTTGTTGTGTTATTGTTGTTGTTTAATAAAATGTTGTTGTTGTTGTGAAAACTGATGTCGAACGTGCTTTATATTTTTAATTCGTACTCTTTAAAATGTTCCAATGATGTTGTTGTTGCTGTGAAAACTTAAGTATCCATCAAGATTCAACCATAAGGGGCCGTTTGGTTTATGCTGTCCAAACAGGGGTGTTTGGGATTGCTTATTTCCTGCACCAAAAGGGTGTTTGGGTTTATGACCTTATTTGAAGAAACTATATCACAATTAACAAACACGATGGCAAACATTTTATTTAAAACACGCAAGAGTTCTCAAACGAAAAACTCGACAACCAAACGAAACAACTCAAACTAAACAACTAGACAACCAAACGAAACAACTCAAACTAAACAACTCGACAACCAAACGAAACAGATCAAACGAAACAACCCGTTTATTTTTTTTGCGGCTACTTCCCGCTTTGCTGGAACTCGCACCATCTTTTCCCTTCCTTGCTCTCATTTCCTTGATACGTGCAAACGTAGCTTCGAGATTTGTTACTCTATTTTCCAGATTACCAAATTCGGTGTCGAGGTCTAACGTGCTTTCAGTTTCATCGTCACCTCCAACAGCAGCAGCTTGAGCTTCAGCAGCACGTTGAGCTTCAGCAGCATCTAGCTCTTCCAAATACTCTCTATAGTACGGCTTTCTCCTCAACCATTCCAGAATCTTGTCTCTCTGCCACGGTGCACAGTTCGCATAAGAACCATATTCATCAAAAATTTCCCAGCCCCAATGAAATATAATTTCATTATACAGGAGCTCGTGTGATAAAGCCTTCGACCATTCCTGTTCCGGCGTTAAACCATCCATTTTTATGTGTGTTTTTTGTGAAAATTTACGTGTTTTGTGACAATATATATAAGTAAAAATTTGGCGGGACATATTACCGTCGACATGTCGTCGGCGTCATAAAGGCGGGAAAAAACCCCGCCCAATTATTCGCTATAATTCACACGCGGGAAAAGTCAAAATTTTGACTTAAATAAATACCGACGCCATGTCGTCGGTATAATAAAACTAGCGGTAAAATGATTCTTAATTAATCGCTAACCCAACGCTAATCACAATTATTTTTTTGTGTATATAGTGCCGACGACTTGTCGTCGACATAATTTGGCGGGTCAAATTCCCGCCCAGGTTTTCACCAGGTTTAGAAAAGTCAAACAATTGTATCATTATACCGACGACAAGTCGTCGGTACGATACTAACTTAAAAATTCAACGCAACCTTGGCTTGGTCAAGTCATTTTTTTGTCGTTTAGTGTATTGTGCCGACGACATTGAGTCGTCGGCGTGGTTTCCTCGCCTGTTCTATGTTTTCTTGTAGTGTCGATGTCTGGTTTTTAGTGACGCAATTGAGACCTCCAATCATATATTGGTTGATTGTATGATTGCTCGTGACCTTTGGTTTATGATGAAGAAATGGCAGGGGTTGATGAACACTCCTAACAACGTGACTAATATGCTCTAGTGGGCCGATAACACAAGCCTCCCATAACCGCTTATTCAATGTTTTGACGCGGTAGTTTAGACAACATGTTGGATTCTATGGCGTTATCAGAACAAGCTTTGTTATGACCTTAAGCCATTTTGTAAAGACTTGCTAGCCGAAGAAGTTACTCCTTTTGGCTTTCACATTAGGAATTGCAAGCTACATCTTATTTGGTATGATTGGATACTAGATCCTAAAACTATTTGTAATAACTGTCTGTAAAATATTTTCTTGGTTCTAGTTTCTTGCTAGATCCTTTTGATAAAACTTCGCTGTTAAAAAAAAAATCATTCAAAGTCATTAGCCAATTCCTATAATTTTCTTAAACAAGCATGCAACTTATTCTCTTCATTGGTCATGTTAGCGAAAATGCGAAGCATGTTCGTAACTATATCTTAATCTTAACTGGTTTTAAATAATGTTTGTTGTTAGCAATAACCCTAAGGGTTGTTATTACCATTTCCTTAACCTTTTTTTTCCTTTTATTATTGGAGGAGAATGTTGACTAATACCTATTATTACCATTTCCTTGCCTTTTTTTTTCTTTTCTTTTTACTATTGGAGGAGAATGTTGACTCATACCTAAAACTCAATAGAATCCAAATGATGGCATGGATCAAAACGTCAAGCAACCTTAGGGGGGAGGGAGTGGACTCGGGGTGGCTACCGGTGCCGATCGGGCACACCGCCGCCGGTAGGCGGCGCCGAATGAAATGTCCAAATTTCGGTGAAGTTCACCGATGAAATGTTAACGTTTTGCAACGGTCATTTTGACCAAATTCTGCCAATTTAGCCGTTTGGTTAAAAAAAAAAAATTTTCCCCTTTTTTCAACCCCAATATTCACTATATAAATACCTCATTTTCTCAATCAAAACTCAACACAAATCATACATCAAAAAAAAAAAAAAAAAAACTACACCAAATCATGGATTCAAGAAGTGGTAAGAAAACAACCTCCAAAAAACAAACTCGATCTCACCCGAATCGCCCGGTTTTTCCACCACCGCAACAAACTACATATCCAAACCCATTCTCTCAACAATTTTCACAACAATTTTCTACATCATCTCCCAACCAATTCTCCCAACCATCATCCCCTTACATTCCACAACCCACATCTCCACTTCCTTATTTTCCGTATAATATGAGCACCAACCCTTCGCCAATGAATCCTCAACACTACAACATCAATACGACGTCCGAGTGGTCCCCGTGGGACGAACCTCAAGCCGATGTTGTACCCGAAACGCAACCATTACCCGGTATACATACTTACTTTTATTTAATTTTATACATTTTTTGTTTACTTACTTTTATTTAATTTTATAAACTTTTGTTTACTTACGTTGTTTATTTTTTTTGTAAAAGATGAAGACGATGAAGACGATGAGATTCAAGAAGTTGATGTGCGAGGAAAGAAAAAGGCTACCACAAAGGCAAAGCGTGAGCAATGGACGCCCGACCAAGAGGTGGCGTTGGCAAAGGCTTGGATTCAAATCTCCGAATGTAAAAGATTCGGGAATGAGCAAAATAGGGAAGGTTTTTGGAGGCGGGTTCTCGAGCATTACGCGACAACTATGGGAGGTACTACCCGAACCGTTCATGGTTTGACAACGAAGTGGAAAGCAATGAACTACGCCATGGGTATATTTAACGGCGCCTACATCCAAGCGGTATAATTTTTTATTTTTTTGAATTATATACTTTTTAGAATTATATACTTTTTAGAATTATATAGTTTTTTTGAATTATATACTTTTTTTGAATTGTACACTTTTTTTGTTTATGGAATTCTGTAGGATCGTGTTAGGGCTAGTGGGTGTAGCGAAGTGGACGTCATGAAAGTCGCCCTTAAGGATTACAACACCCGAACAAAAGGTAAAGATTTTGGTCATATTCCGGCATGGGAGATTGTGAAGGATCACGATAAATGGAAAGAGCAAGAGTGTTTTCAAGATATTCCCGGCATGGGTTGTGTTGGTAGCGGTTCATCGAAGAGGAAGTCGGGGGAGTATGAATCTGGTAGCAATGACAACTTCATTCCCGACATGAATGAAGACCCCTCCCCTCCAATTGAATCAAGAAAGGCGAAAAATAAGCAAGCGGCGTCCTCTTCGTCGGTCCATGATGTGGGCGAAGACATTAGCGCATACGCAAAAAGAAAGACAAAATATTTGGACATCAAAGAAGAGAAGGATCAATTGGCGGCAAGTTTTTGGGCTACACAACTTGACGCGACAAAGTCAAAGATTCGCCAACGGGATTTGAAGTTTTACACCAACCCGCACAATCACATAACCGATCCCGCTATGTTGGAACTACTCCTAGACGAAAAACGTCAAGTTGCCGCAAAATGGGGATGGCCATGTAACTTTTAAATTGTAGTTTCGTTTTCAATTAATGTTTCGTTTTAAGTATTGTAGGAATTTTTTTTTAAGTTGTGTTTTTTTTTTAAGTATTGTAACATGTACTCTTTTTAATTTTAAGTTGTGTTTTTTTTAAGTTGTGTTTTTTTTTAAGTATTGTAGGATTTGTTTTTTTTTATTTTTAATGAAATGATATGTGTTTTATTTTTAAATAGTTTATGTATTAAAAATAAATGGAAAAAAAAAATGTGATGTGAAAAATGTGGGATTTGGGGTTGTTTGGGGACCATTGCCACCATTTTGGGGAAGTTTGGGGAAGGATTGGGGTGAAATGAGTTGAAGGGTTTTTATTGGATGATGATGAGGTGGCAATTTGGGGAAGTTTGGGGTTGGAGTGACCACTCCCTCCCCCCTTAGGCCAGTAGGCAAGGGTGTGAATCCTTCACCTAAATTTGCAGTTCACGCGCATTGTACCTTGACTCCCACCTAAGTTCACACTTGAATCACATTATCCAAGAACAAATAAGGTGAACACTTCACCATTCAAGTCACTGCATGTGCTAAAAAAAGGTAAGATATTTATTATTTTTTATTTTGTGTGTGAGTGTGTGTGAGGTAATTTAGTGGGATATATTTGTATAAAGTGGGTATTTTAATGAAAGGTGAAGATGATGTTGCCTTGACTAGTAAATGGTGAAGTTAGGTTAATGGGAGTGAGAAGAGAGAGAAAGCTGACGTGACGCTAATGTGTATGATGAAGGATAGGTGACCACTCCCTCCCCCTCCCCTCTTAGAGTAGATGGAAGATAAATTTGTACAATTTGTGAAAATGTATGGTTTTAAAAGATTATGAAGATTGATGTCATTAATTATTGTCCGCCATTTCATAACATCAATTTAAGTGAATTTGAAACATACGCCTAACTGAGATGTCGTCTTCTGATTCAAGAGTATCATCACAAACCAAATGTACACCAACATGCATGTAAATCGACTCTTATTTTGTTTAAGTCGACTTTAGTTGGGATACTACAATTTTCAGTTCTCCAAAAGGCAATACTGATTTTATGTAAGACGAGGTTGTTCTGTTTTATTTTTAAAAAGTATTCAAAACATAAATTATTGTCTAATACACAATAAAAAATATCTTGAACATAAAAGCCTGGATTTTATGCTCGTTGCGTGAAGACTTATTTTTATCTTTGGCTTAAATGTAGATAAACATGGCTTGACAGTTTCTTTTAGGACTTATTGCACGGAATTAAATCTAACTTGTCATTCCATGCAGTTTTACGTAGCTATTTTTTTTTTCTTTTAAATCTCATACTTTTAAATTCCAGCTCTTTCGTGTACTAGTTGACCTAGAAACCTGCTAATGCTTGTGTGGCACATGTTTTTTTTTTTTTTTTTTCATTCATACAGGCATATAAATTTTCAACACCTCATTTCTTCCCGATTGAAAATAAATTGTATAACAATATAATATCATTCCATCCATCCCCTATCTTAATCTGAATCTAACCTTAATCCATAAATCCTCTAATCTTTATCAACAATTTCGAACAAATGCGGAAATCCAATAATTTCGGGTTTAGTTTGTACATTGATTTGGATCTCGAATTTGAGTTAGTTCAGGGTTTCGTTTTGAATTCGGGTTTTTATTCGGATTTCAAAATAAGCAGAAACTGATACACCGGAGACACTGGATCGATTTGAGGTTAGACGTTGGATTTCGAAAGAAACATAAACCTATGAACGTGTTGGTTTTGGTTTTAGACACTAAAATCTAAACCTAACACTAGAACCTAAACCTAAATCTATGAAGGGTTTAGTTTTTTTTTTTATAAAAGGTTGTTACACCCGGTAAATTTATAACTCCAAGTTAAGTACATAGGATGTGAGTGAATCTCACATCTCAACCCAATTCATAAGCGAAATACAAACGTACCATTTGTGCTTCAAACCAAACTAATCATAAGAAAGATAAAACCAAACTTATAAAAAATTACTAGATAAACTGCTTACGTCTAGTATGACCATGAACCCTTAAATCATAAGCGTTACAGAAAGTTTATTGCTCTTCCGTTAATCTTTACACTCATCATCATCATATGGGTTATCATCATAGTCATGAAGTCATCTTTCCAACGCTCGTATAAGCTCTTCATCCCGATTCCACCTTCGCTTTTTGAGAATTTCGTAGCCTTTGAACTTGTCGATGTCATAAATGTTGCGGTATCATTAACATCCTCTTCTACTTCACCTTCGCTATGATTATCCTCATTATCCAAGTTAACAACTTTAGTATTACCTACATTCACATCGTCACCTTTCGAATTAACTGAATCACTAGGAATAGTCTCAACATCATTTTCAATCATATTAAAAACATCAAAAGGATTTGAAATCACAATTTTTGTACCACTTGAACTAGCCACTTGAATTATTAGTTAGTGTCTTGAAGGGTTTCGTTATGATTTTGGGTTTTCATCCTATAATCATCTGGATTACGGGTTTTCATTTGATAATGTATTTAATGTTTAAAGTTGTGGCGGTGGTGGTGAAGGGGGCGAATGTGAAGAATGAAGGTGAAAGGGGTGTTTGGTAATGTATTTAAAGTTGTTGATGTATTATATCATAAGACTTAGGGCCCGCTTGGTTCGTTATAAGGGAATGCAAAGGGAAAGGGTAAGGGAATACAAAGGAATGGGTGATGGTAGGTAATCATTACCTTACCCCCCAATTTACTCTATAATGGTTGATTACCCAGTACTGGGTAATCATTATATTCCCCTATACTTACCAAGCATCATCAATCATTATATTCCCATTCCCCACCCCCCTATCCCCCCAACCAAGCACCCCCTTAGACATCTATGTGGATTTTGTTTGACATAAAAAAAAATACGAAAAACAAAATAATAACTTGTTACTTAGCATGTCACCCGGTACATGCAAGAGTTAAGTATGAGATTTCAAAAAATAAAATTTAAATAAATGACTACGTACACCTGAATGAAGCGACAAATTAGATACACTTTTGTGTAATTAGCACTTTTTTTACTGAGTTAATGCACATAAGATATGAATTTTCAAACTAGTGCAAGTATTGTCGGCTCGTTAAAAAAGTACTCTACTTGTCTGAAAAAAGAATTCTTTTTAGACAAAGGAAATTATTTTAAAATAGCCAATTTATTCTAAATTAAACTACGAATCTATTTCTGATATTTTGAATAGTTACTTCAAAATAAAATAATACTCCTATTATAACAAAAAAATTAAATTGAGACAGCTAAAGAAATATAAAAAGGTTACACTTAGAGCATATGATTGCCCCTCAATCGCCGGGTGGCTCGCTCCAGGTGCATGAGTAGCTTTGCTGGCTCTTATACTGGGTGTCGAATTCGTTGTGCCTCGCCGTGCTTATGTGGCACCTTTGCCATGCTTGCCCATGACACCGCCTTAGTTCGTCATAGCTCGCCGTGAGGCACCTCCTCGTCGGCACAGCGAGCTTCAATTTGTCTTTTTTGTCAAATGTTAATATTACCTAACGTATTTATTTGAAATTCAACAACTTTTTTTTTTTTTTTTTTTTTTTTTTTTTTTTAATAGTTTATACACATACACACTATAAATACTACAATATTTTTATAAATTCTACACAACATTTCACACTAAACTCTATAAAATAATAACCCAAAAACATGAGTGAATCATCTCATTCCGGCGAAAGTGATATTGAAGAGATTTCGGAGCTCGAGATGATTCTTCAAGAATATGAGTATGGGCAATCGTTGCAGCAACAAGAAGCCGGAAGTTCGAAACGACGTAAATACATTCCCCGTGAACGTCAAATTTCTGAAGAACGTCTAATGGCTGACTATTTTGGTAACAACCCAAAATACACGGACGAAAATTTTAGGCGTCGCTATCGTATGAGCCGTAAACTATTTTTAGAAATAGTACAAGGTATTGAAACATATATTGAAACTCATCATCCTCTTCCTAAGCATTTTGATTTCTTTAGAGTCCGACCCGATGGTAGGGGTGTAATGAGTTTTAGTGTGATTATGAAATGCACATGCGCCCTACGCCAATTGGCTTACGGGATAGCGGCAGGCGTCAGCCCCCATACATGGTCTTACTACTTTGCGGAGACCTGTGTTTTTGGTAAACAGTCGCTCGGGCCTGGTCACTGCGACCCCCTTTGTGAGAAGGCACCCCTTCTCCCGAAGTTATGGGGCTATCGGATTTCATTCGCCCCATGGTTGGGAACTGCTGATTGGCTTTGTCTACAAGGATTTTGGATTTGTTCATAATGATCAAATTATATCTGATGCATTAGATGAGTATTTACAAATGGGAGAACATTGTGCACGCGATTGTCTAGATAATTTTACTATGTGCATAATCCAGTTGTATACGCGTGAGTTTTTAAGAACACCAGACGTGAATGACATTCACAACTTATACAACGCACATAATGCGGTTCATAAGATACCTGGAATGTTGGGAAGTATTGATTGTATGCACTGGGAATGGAAAAATTATCCGAAAGAATGGCAAGGCCAATTTCACAGAGGTGATAAAAAGTATCCAACTATAATACTTGAAGCCGTTGCGTCATACGATTTGTGGATTTGGTATGCATTTTTTGGGGTGGCGGGTGCGAATAACGATCTTACCTTTTTGAATAATTATCGGTTATTCGACGACTTGCTTGATGACATCGCCCCGAGGTTCCGTTTGAAGTAAACGGGCGTACATTTAAACAAGGGTATTATCTAGCTGACGGAATTTACCCGGAGTGGTCATCTTTTGTCAAATCATTCACGGTTGCACATACAAAAAAAAATGTCATATTTAAAGCGAAACAAGAAAGTGCTCGAAAAGATATCGAAAGAGCTTTTGGTGTCCTCCAAGGACGTTGGCATATTATTGCCCAACCGGCGCGTGCATTTAATGTGGCCAAGCTACGGAGAATCATGTACGCGTGCATCATATTGCATAACATGATTTTGAAAGATCAACAATTTGCGATATCCGAAATGAGCGAGATGTATATTTGTCCGCGGATAAATTTACAACGGGAATGGGTCGAACGATGCAATGTGCAACGAAAGAAGGGGAGGGAACTACGCGATAAACGTGTACACGCAGCGCTTCAACGAAATCTCATCGAGCATGTTTGGCAACGACATCAATGAGAAAAATTTCAACAACAACAACATTATTAGTTTCTTCATAATTTGATGTATTTTTTAAGTTGCGTATGTTTTTTTATCCTTTTTTTTTGTTCGTATCGTTAGTCTATGTTTCGTATGTGTTTTAATATGATGTATTGTATTTTTAATTTAATGGAATTAATTTAGTTTATTTAAAAATTTGAATAAAAAAATAAAATAGAAAGTGGTGGGCTCAAATGAGTAAGTTGTGGTTTGTTAGGATAAGGGGGTTATAAAGGAAGGTATGTCATGATGACGTGACACCTCGTGGGACCTAAATGAGGAGTTTTGATTGCCCATAACACCTAGTGCTCTTAAGATGGTGGAGTAAAACTTTATCGACATAATGTTGTTACTATCATATTTCAATCAAACTTTCTTGATGAATATTTATAGAGGAAAGAATAAAATTATCAAGCATATATAACTAGTGGACCTAAAGTATTAGTAATAAAAAATCATTTATTAAAAAAAGAAAACAACTAAACAAGTACTGGACAGGACCACTACCCTTCAATCACAAGGCAAACAAACACAATCTACGTAAATATCACAAACCCTAAGGACAATTTAGTCATTCACACCAAACCACAACCCTATAAAACAACGCTCCTATTTTTCAACGTAAACACACACTAAAAACACCCTAAAAAACACACAGTAGCAAAAATGTCACCAGCTATAGAGAAATCAACCAAAATCCAAAACATTGTCAGAGTACGACAGATGCTCCGACGTTGGCGACGGAGATCCACCACGCCCACGTCATCATCACGGCGGTTGACAGATGTTCCGGCTGGACACGTGGCAATATGCGTTGGAATGAACTGCAAACGTTTTATTATTAGAGCAACTTATTTGAACCATCCAATATTTCAAAAGCTATTATTGGATGCTGAAGAAGAATATGGTTTTGCTAATTCTGGTCCATTAACTATTCCTTGTGAAGAAAGTGAGTTTGAAGAGATACTCCGGTTCATTTCTGGTCGAGAAACGAACCGGGGTGGTGTTAAAAATTTAGAGGAGTCTATGAGATGCTGCCACGTGGATTATGTTGGTGAATCTAAGCCGTTGCTTCATGGATCTGTTTATTAAAATATTGTTGAATACAGTAGTATGTAGCGCGATTTAGTTAGTTTTAGTTACTGAGTCGACTCGGACCGAGTTTCATAATCTAACAAGTAGTTAGGTTTTATTTTTCTTCTTTTTAATTCGGAGGAGTCGTTGTATTTGTGTGTTTTTTGCTTAGGAGATGGCGAAGTCGTGAAAATGAGTTGTAATGTGACTCAGACTGAGTCGTCCCGAGTTGGAAAATAAAGTTGAAACTAATTGGACATTACTACTACTTTCTAACTATTTGTTGGTAATTTATTAATTTCTGTTTTAGTTATGTGATCTGTTTGCATTGATTATAATATATACTAATGTTTATTGCATGTCTTAACAAACAATAATTGTAAATTACTACTCGTATTAACATAAAAAGTTGTTGAACTTTAATAGATATATGTTTGGATTTGAGTTCATGGAAAGTTAGAAGGTACAAGTTAATTGTATATATTTTGATTTATGGAAAGTTAGAAGGCGTATAGCTAGTCTTGTGCAATTTGTGATGGAAAAATAGATATGTATTTGTCATTTTAATCATGAGTTAACATTTTTTCTTGGAGAAAATTGCAAGTTGTGTGAAGAACATCTTGTAGAAATTATAAATAAAGCTTTAAAAACCAAAAACCACTAGTATTATATTTATTTTATCATGAGAAAAAAAGGTATCAATTCAAACACTGCAGTGCAGCACATGCTATAGGTTGTTTACAGGTGCAACATTGGCATTATAAAAATAGGTGGCAACAATTTATTTTTGTTATCTCGATATTCGAGTTTGTTGTTATTACATGTGCACGGCTATTGAAAGTGATTGATCGTTAAAAAAACAGGGTATCAACTATTGTTTTCTGATATAAACTTTGAAAAATAAGATAGTGTATTTTGCTGAAACAAACACTATCTACTCCTATTATTCTTGTAAAATATTACGAGTATTGGTTAGAACGGATTAATGATTCAATTAAGTCATTAACTTTTGTATGAACTTGTAGATGTAACTTTATTTGTCTAACTTTTTATGAAGGTATTAGGCGTATTATGTAATTGGTCTAAGCTCGAGTGTGTGCTTAGCACCAATTAGAGTTTTATACATTCATTACTATAAACTAGCAGGGTGCTTTGTTAATGAAATATAACACTAACATGTTATCGTAGACATAAATTTGATCCTCGGACCTGGGTTGCCATCTTTAAGCCATCCTGTCAAACCTTAGCCATTACAAATTTTCCCTTCTCTAAGAAAAAAAAAGGCAACCCATTGTTTTAACCATAACTCTTAAACCGCAACGAGTTATCTAACGTCGTCAGCGCCATTTGGTTCATATTCAAACTCCGGAGAAAAGCATACTGGAATCGCCAACGTATCCACGGTAAAGCCATCGACTTTCAAGAATGCAATTGTTTCACTGTTTTGACTATAATCTCAAACCCCACAGAGCTCTCCGTCAGCGGTCGGGTAGACTTGTAATTAAATTCCGAACAAAATGCTACCGGAATTAATGTCTCCACCTGTCGGACCCACCGTTATAAGTTTCAACAATCGCCGACGAAAAGATCACTCTTTTTCAGATCAACACTTAAAAAGTGTAGATAGAAGTACAATAGGTAAAAGTCTATTTATAGTGATAAAAAAGACTGAAGTTTTTTGCCTTTTGTGACATGTTTTATTTATTATAAGTGTCATTAATATCAAAATTTACGCTTTTGCTCACACTTTTAGAAAAATGTAACTAAAAGGTTCGATTCATTGACATTTTTTTGTGTTATTAAAAGCTACGTCACTAAATGTTTATTTTCTTGTGCTTGTGTTATATAAGAGTGTGAGAAATTATCATTAGAAAGCAAAAAGTGAAAAGAAAATAAGAAGATATAAATAACAAACACTCAAACACTCAAGGTCTTTGATTTAGTGGTATATGAGTTGCCATTAACCTAGAGTTTATGAGTTCAAGACTTGTTAGAGGTATTTGTGAGATATATGGTATATGGTGTGAAAATAATCGTCGTTAAAAAAAAATCGTAACACTTTTTATTTAATTCTAGTAAATATGTGTTTAACTAATATAATGAATTTGATCATAGCCCTAATTGCATGCTATGATTAAGAAAACTTTTATTATAAAACAAACTAAGGGCCCGTTTGGTTTAAGCCTTTTAGATTCAAGGAATGGTTTGATTCTAAAATTTAATTGTTTGGTTCAAGTTTTTGAAATTGAAGTGGGTCTGGGGAATGATAGATTGATTCATGGCACATGAGGTATCTTTGGCAAATTCAAACCTATAATGGACCCCACATTTATATCCTCACTCACAATTTATACATAAATTAATTATTAAAAAATAAAACTACCTCACTTTCTTTCCAATAAATTATTTATCAACTATTAAAATAAATTTTTTAATAAAATATTATTTTTTTCTCTTATCTCATTTTCTTTTATTTTAAACCGAATCCAAATCCGATTTCAAATCCTTTTACAAATCAAACGGGCCCTAAGATAACATATTGGAAAAGGCAAGTAATCAACTTGTAGATTGGTATATTAAATCATTTCTTTTTTGCCACTACAAATTATGGGGTTGGGGACAGCTTTGTAAAGTGAGTCGATTTACAATCCGCACCATATCGTACTGATACAGTACATTCGTATGTGTCCTTTTTTGTAATTTTGCTCATTCACTCCCAAAGTTTACTTTCCTTATCATTTCTCTCTACAAGTCTTTCAGTTTTACATTTTGATCCCATCTATATTAAGTAAAGGTTCATCACTGTAAGTTTGTAACCATTACTCGTATTATTTTATAATCTTTACCGAAAGGTAAGAAAACGTATTCCTTATTATTCTACGAGATGAGAGGAGCATTCTTTATATGTATATCATCATGATAATATTACTAATAATATATGAAGTTGGTAATAACTGTTTTGTTTCTTCTACCTCAGCTGTGAAAAAGACTTTGGGAATCATTGTTGTTGTTTATGTTAGCGTGATTCGAGTTTGAGTTGATCAACTAATTTGATAACTTATACTGTTGTACTTATAAATTCTAATTAAGTTACAAATCGTTTACACAGTGACAACTGTTTTAGATCATTTCATAGTCAACCATCAACCTTAGCCACATTTTCTCATGTCAAATTTATAAATGGTAGATGCATCGTTATCAAGATATTAAAACTCATTCTATAGGAGGAGAACACACACGTACATTTCAATGATGATTTAATTATCATTTTTTTTTTCTTAAATAATTTGTGTAGATAACTAATATTTCAAGCTTAGCCATGCACTAATATTTGACTTTGCATTGATTTGGTTGCTTAAACCTCTCTTCATGCAGGTGGATAATGCATGAAAAACGCCCTTTTCATAAAACTTCTGCAACACTGTGTTTTCTTAAACCAACTTAGGAATTATTATGATATAGTTTATAACGTTCATACTACAAAGAAAGAACCAATATACTAAAAGAATCACTTTGACAAGAGTAATTAAGAATCATGTTTTCTTTAAATCTCATTTTCTAGTAATACAAAAAGACATGTCATGAGTTCAATTTTATTAATTAACCGAGTTATTGCTTGATGGTTTCCCGCTTATCTAAACCGTTTGAGGAATATATATATCACTTTGCATGTTTCATTGCATTAGTTTAGTTGCCTAGACCTCTTCAATTCATGCACAAAGTGATGACGATAATGCATGAAAATGCCCTTTCTATTAAACTTCTACAATACTATTTTCTTACACCGACTTCCAAATCACCATAATATAGTTTATAACGTTCATACTGCAAACAAACCAATTAATAAACTTAAAGATTCACTTTGACAAGTGTAAGATACGTCATATTTTTGTTAAATTTCATTTTTAGTTGTGAGTCCGTTTTAGTTTTTGCTTATGTTTTTTGGTAAATAGAAAAAAACATGTTCAATCTCAACTCTTGACTAAAAAGCTTGAACATATGACTATTGGCTGAGTCTATGTTCTTATAGTCATCCAAAAGAGGTGTGCGTAGTCTAGATTCTCCCACTCTCCCGGCTTATCTAAACTTTTTAAGGAAAAATATCATAATAGTATCACTTTGTTTGTTTGATGAATTACTGAACTTTAACAATCATTGCTAAAGCAACTAATTTTGGTAGTTGGTAAATTTATGTAACTCTGATCATAAGCATGTGATAAGCTTATACGACTTGATGATTTTCTCAGGGTTTCATTTTCAAGTTGGATGTATAGTTCTAGTAACAATTATCCTATGCCCAATTTATATATTAGCTCCATACATATAAAAGCATTACTTATAGAATCAAAATTAAGAAAAAGAAACATGAGGGTGTGAAAGAGTAATAGGCAATAAGAAGAAAAAGTATATGAAGTACAATAGCAACGGACATAGATAGTTAGATACTATGAGACGAGATAACATGTTAAAATGTCTTTTTAACATTAGGAAGGGTTGGATTGGTTTGGAAAAAAATCACTAAAGTATTTGCTAAATGGTCAATTTAAAGCAAAAATAGGTCCACCAATTTCAATGGAAGTGACAAAGTCAACAATTTTTGACTTTAGTGGTTAAAGTTTTACGCTTAAAGTTAACATTATTATCTCTTGCTGGCGAGTTGGTGCTTTATATCAATTATCTCCCTTTATATCAATTCACAAACATATCAATTCTTGGCCAGGGGTGGTCCTGTTTTACTTGGCCAGGGGTGGCCTGTTTTACTTGGCCACAGATAATCAATGGTGACAAATGAAAATTTTACTATTTGTGAATTGTTAATGAATATGGCATTTACCTCTTGGGTAACTGTTATTATTTAAAGGATTTAAAATTCACAAACATATTTCATTTCACAATTTTCATTTTTTGTCCTTTATTTTTGTTCCATTTCATCTTTTCACCATATACTCTTGTAAGTCACATTTTTCACTCTTATACTTTGCCTCAAATTTTACTTTGCTTCATTTTATCTTAAATTTTATTTTGCTTCATCTATTATTTTGGTTATCACCTTTAATGTTAATTTTCATCCAAAACATTGAAATGAACAATAACAAAAAAATGTTATATTATACTCCTTATTTATTACCTATACCATGAATAAAAGGCTCATTTCATCCGAGAAATTATTAAATAGTTATTTATCGTAACGGAGTATTTTTATTGGATAAATGAGGTTTTCAAATCATAAATGAATTCAGCACATTATCATACGTACCTGTATGCAGGGCCGTCCCGTTATTTTTAGAGGCCTTGTGCAACCATTATAATGTAGACCTTTGAAGCACCAAAACATTATTCGTATATATGTGAATTTAACTTGAAAAGAAGCAAAAAGTTGCTTTAATTAATAGAGCATAAAAAGGATCACAAAAATGAAGACAAAACGTCAAAACTCGTCACAGTTACAATTTTTTGTCCACGTTTAGAACAATTTTTGAAAATAAATAAGATTTTTATAAACTCACAAACCTATGAGACTAACCATTAATAACTTTATCAAACCTAAAGGGGTGAAACTGTCATATTCGCAAATCATTTTACTCTGGTTTGGACATAATACTTACTATAAGACAATAGTGTTAAAACTTTATAAGTTAAAGGGTGTAAATTGCATAAAGTCCAAAGTTATTCTTCTTCTTCTTCGTTGTATCAAAACCCCATAACCCTCTGTTTTTCATACTTTTTAAAATCACCTAAAACCAATAATTTTTCATGTTAATTTATGTATGGATCAAGATATATCACGTTTCAAAATACATAGGTGTCAAATTTTGGCCAGAAGTCGAATTAAACGTACATACGAGTCTATAATCATGGTGCCCCTTCAAAATTTGAGGCCCTGTGCGGTTGAACACCCCGCACATGTTCAAATCCGGCCCTGCTTGTATGCTTTTAAATAAATGAGATGAAAACTCTAGACTTATTACGAATAAACGTATATTAAAAAGTAGGCTCGAAACAAACAACAACTCCCTTGAATACCCGCATAATATTTTGGTTTCACTCGAACATAGATTAGTCAAACTAGGTGATTTCGTTTTCAAATATTAGTCTGGGTTTTTTTATTAAGTTTAATTACAAACTACTTCACTCATATATAACTATAACTAAGAAAAGACTACTCGAAGGAATTTCTTAAGATAAAACAAAATTGGATTAAGAAAAATTGAAAAGATAAAAGCCGTTTAGTTGTAGAAAATTTTTCCTTTTTTTTCCGTTTCTAAATTTCTTGAAAAGGGAATGATTTTTCTTCTCTAGAGAAAAGTTGAGAATTTTGAAAACCCGTTTAGTTGTAGTTATATATATATTTTTTATAAATGATAAGAAGATTACCTCAAATTGCGACGGTGGCGGTGACGGCGGGAGGTGACGACGACGGTGGGCGGTGGAGGATGAAACGAGAGATTAGGGGTAGAATGGTGTATGTGTTTTTTTTTTTTAGTTGAGAAAAAAAATGAGAAAGAAAAAAAGTGAGAATGGTAGAATGGGTTTTTCAATTTCTTAGTTAAAATTTAGAAAATAAGATTTTTTTTTTTTTTGAAAATTGTTGGAAAAAAATGTGACTAAACGGATTTTCAATTTTATCATTTTTCACATGAAAAATTTCCTAGAAAAATGAAATATTTTTCACCAACTAAACGCTTTAGCTGCAGAGAAATATTTTCACTTCTTCATTTTTGGTTTTCTTGAAGTGGAAGGTTTTTCTTTTTTAGTAAGAATTAAGAACTTAGAAAATCCGTTTAGATGATGTTACATTTTTCATTTTCTAGTGAAGAGAAAAGAGAGAAGGGTAAATTGGACTTTTTAGATTTTTAGTTAAAGATAAGAAATGAGATTTTTATTATTTATATTAAAGTTAAGAAATGAGATTTTTATTATTTATAAAAATTTCTCAAAATCTTTTAACTAAATGGGTTTTCTGTTATTATTATTATTATTTATTATTTTTATATTTTTCTATGAAGAATTTTTAGAAAAATAGAGTATTTCTAACCAACTAAACACACTCTAAGGATTTCATCATGCCGTAAAGCGCGAGTCTTATATACCTCTTTATGATATATGGTCACTACAAAAAAAAATTTCTTTAATTAGTGACACACAAAAAAGTGTCATTAAAAGTTGAAAAAATATGTCACTTATTTTTGAGTATTTTTCCTACATTAAAAAGTGTAGGTAAAATTGAAGTAAATAAAAGTTTAATTATAATAAAACCAAAAAAGTGTAAGGATAAATTTTTTTGGCCTTCTATGACACATACATTTCACAAAAAGTGTTATTATATCTCAAAACTTTGATCTTTTGTTCACACTTTTTAAAAGTGTTATTAAAATTATAGATTTAGTAACACTTTTTCGTGTTATTAGAAACACAGTCACAAAACGTCAATTTTCCTGTAACGAGTGTTTTAATGATCTTTATAAAAATCTTTTCAAAAGTTTTTAACAAATGTCTAAACACCGTCAACATGTGTGCAAATTAACTTTCATAAGTTGTATTAGAGTACGGCGATTTCTTTTGTTTGTAACGTTGAAAAGTGAGTAAAGCTGAATGTGAAAATCACTCTTTTGTTTCAAGAAATATTTCAATATTTCATCACTCAATTTGTGGGTGTTTGAATATACTTTTTAGTGACTACCAATTGACAAGTAGACAAATAGTAACATGAATCTTAAAATAATATTTGCCTTTAAAGCGATGTGTAAATGGAGGAATTGCAAAAATTGATTGGTTAACTTTTTTTTTTAATCTTTTGCATTTTTGCTTTCCTTTATAGGTTTATGGCATTTGATAATCATCGTGGTTATGTTTTGTAAAGTAAAATTTTTCTCGAGATTATTCTAATACATTTATTATATATATTATATATATACTAAAAACCATTACACAGTAGTTACAGTAACCCTTTGACAAAACACTCTAGCTATAGTAACACGCAAAATTTTATTTTAGACCCTAAGGTTACTGATTGATTGCAAAGTTAGTCCTTAACGGCCGTTACTTAACAGAAGTGACTTAAATTTGCAATGGACCAATAACTTCAGCGGCTGTTTTTGTGCAAAATATTGTGCAGAAACAGCCCCTCAGGTTAACTTTTAATTTCAAAATTAGTCCCTAAGGACTAACTTTGCAACATACCGACACTTTCAAGGACTAAAAATGAAAATATCGCCGCTATAGTTCCAAACAGTGCAAAACAGTTCATGAACAATATTTACTATTCATCGCAAATTGCATAAATAGTCCCTCAGGTTATTTATAAATTTCAAAGTTAGTCCCTAAGGACTAACAATGCAAAATGCCGATAATTTTAGGGACTTTTTTTGTAAAAAAGTATACTATTTTCAAAAGTTCTTAACGTAAATAGTACTTACGGTTATCGCTATTTTGCATAGTTAGTCCTTAATAACAAAAATAGTTTTTTTTTAACGACCGTTTCATTTCAAGTTTAAATTAAACAAAACATTCACGCAGCAACGCGCGGCTACCCCACTCATTGTAAATATATCCCATGCGTCTTTTTTCCAATTAGGTCTTGAATGTTGACCAATTCTAACAGATAAAAGTTTAGACTTTAGAGTAATTAAGAATTGTAAATTCCTGATACCAATAACGTGAAATGCATACAAGTCAAAAACGAAATAGATACGAAGAATTAGACATCAACCACATTCAAGAGTCATACATTTACATAATGCGGATTGTATATTAACTCTCGGATTCGGGTGTGACTGTCTACATCTTATCTATTGTTGAGATTGAATATTGTTGTTGTTGTAATCTTTACTAGTTTACTTGGACAACTCTCGGCTCCTTCATTCATTTTTATAAAGTCGCAACATTTGACTTCATATATACAAGCGATAATTCACCTCGAAATGATGGCAACATTTGCCTTCATATATACTCGGCTCCTTGTCTTACTATACACGCTTTGGCCCCAATGCACAAGAATTATCAACGATCGATACCGTGCAACAAAGCATGAGTCCAGTGTTGTACAAAGAGAACTAGTTGATCATGGTTTAAGATACTAAATTTACGTGAGGATTAATGATACATACTTGGAACTTTTCCAGAATATCTTTTATTCTCTTGTAATATTCCATTTCTCTGAAAATATATTCTGTTAAGATCATGCATAAACTTTTCATAGGAGATTATGGGTATATTTGTTGAAGATAACGCTATCAAAAAGAAGTAGTGGAAAACAGTAGCAGTATCCAGTATCAGGAAATAGTAGCTGTTTGTTTTGATAGAGCGTTTGGTAACATAGCTGTATACAGGGGCGTCTCCGAGGATTTACGGGCCCTGTCCGAGCGTTAAAAAATGTGCCCCTTAGACCCCTTATTGGCTTATAAATTTATTATGGGTTATAGGTTTAGTTATAAGATTGGAATTTAATTGGGCCCAAGTTTAAATGTTTAATACCTATTTAAAAAAATACATATAATATATATATATATATATATATATATATATATATATATTATATATATATATATATATATATATATAGGATTTTTTTTATAAAATGTGCCCTCGCAAAAATGGGCCCTGGCCGGTTGGCCTCCCCGGCCCACCCAAGAGTCGGCCATGGCTGTATAGTCATAATTTTGTAAGTGGAAACGCTAGTTGCTCGTAAATGCTACTAGAAGTAGCATTTTGATTTGGAGCGTTTAGAAAAAATAGGAACAATAGTTGCTTGTTTCTAGACTAGTATTTTCTGCATAACACTAACCGCTAATTGCTAATTGCTTCAAACGCTTGTAAATGTTTGCCACCAGCCATAACCCATATCTTTCTATTATTGTTGGAACGAGTTGGGTCTCGGTCCGCCGCGTTGCGGCGGGGCGTCGTTTCACGCCATTGATAATTGCAGTATTTTTTTTATGCATAGTTTGCGTCTTCCCAAAGTGAATACCAGTCTTACATTTTCAAATTTATATCAACACATTACCGTGTGCCAATGCGCATAAAATCACCATCTGCCCAGCTTTACGTCTCTTATCCTCGGGTTTTTTCTTCATTCCTTTTTGCAATCCCTTTCCTAGATCCTTCACATCTGGCCGTACCTTAGCATTGGCAGCTTTTATAGAGACCTGGTTCTGAAAATGTTGCACCCAACATACACGAAGAATACAAATGTATAGAGTCTAAAGAGAATTAACTTTAGTTTCACATAACGGCCTTTTTCTTAGATGGTTTTTCGAAAAGTTTATTGTAATTTGTAAAGCAGTTTCTTTGGTCCACTTAATTCAACAAAAAATTGAACACAAAATTAAAATGCCTTTGATAATAGTTATATTGCATCAGTTTAGTATATGCGTTAATTTAAGCTTACCTGACAGTGGTCATCTGTTACTAATTCAGAAGGACGAATAATTTGGTACAGATCGTTGTCCACTAACTCATATAGACATCGTTAAACTTCTGTTTATCTGGTGGCCGTATAATTTCCTTAATTTGAACAATCTGCAAAGTATTGTTTCGTTAGACCGTTAACTTCATAGGATTCAAAAGTAAATCGCAGATTAGTAAACAACTGGATAATGACCAGTGACACGATGAACATACATTCTCATAATCCACATGGCAAAGGAGTTTGGTTTTTCCCTCTTAGCATCAATGCTGTAATCAAATGCCGTAACCGTTTTCTTGATTATAGCATCTTCTTTTGTCACGACATTTTTAGCATAACTGTAGTATAAGCAAGAGGAAACATCCGGTTATAATAACAGTAACACAAAAGAAAATTCCAGTGATTAAATTGCGACAATCAATTGATATCGCTTGGAAGGATGCAATAAACAAAATTAAACATACTTAAAGGGGCAGAGTTTCTAATAGGTTCATGATCTCTTCATCAAGTTTTTCAATCAAAGGAGCCTGCACTGTGAAAAAAGTTGTTATTAGGACATTCTTATAATAAATTTCAAAAAGACATTGGCTTTAAAAAATACCTTAATTGCAGGTACAACAAAAGGATGAAAATCAGTAGGTCATTGAATCAGTTATTTGGGTGCCTCCACAGTTTCCTCTTGAACCTTACGGATTAACCTTTCCCTTGTCAACAAAGCTAAGCCTGGATAGAACAATAAATCAAGTTACGCAAAACAATAGGTGTAAGCTGTTGCGCGTATATTAGATGTTGATCACAGTAAAAAAATCATTAACAAACTAATCCGGATGTCGCAAAATGGCTTACGTAAAGATGCGTTATATATGCACCTTATTGTTTCGACCTGCCCTAAAAGAAGTAAAACACCAGTGTCGTCCGTCTTTGTTTTACCTTTTTTGAGGCTATGAAGCTTATGAGATAAAAATTATCCAACACCAGTATCGTCCATCTTTGTTTTCCAACTGTTTGCTTGGATGCACCTAAAATGACGACGATAATCGGAAAATTTATGGATAGCACTTTTATCCCGAATAGTGTTCAGAAAATGTAACAACCCGCTAATTTGCAGGACAATACTATTCAACAAACTCAAATTCATTTTCTTGACATTTATTTGAGAACCATTTTACATGTACTTTTTACCTGAACCAACGTGAAACCTAGAATAAATTTCAAGTACATTAGAACTTAGGTTATATTTAGTCCACAATACTCCAGTACCTTGCTCCTACTCCGGTTCACAATTTTAAACCATAAAACAATTTCCTATTCTTTAAATACTTACGTTTGTCAACTGAGAGGATTCGTACACACTATAAGGTGGTTAAACCTTTGCAACTTTGTGTGTATGATATATTGAGTGAATATGATTAAGTATGCGGAATCTACTTAATCACACTTAGAAAGTTATTATGGTTATGGAAATGGAACAGTTATGTTTGTTATATGACAATGAACAATGAAAGCTTATCACCAAACGATTCAATATTATTAAGATAATAATACGAGTGATCTTGAGTTATCACTAGGGTTACAACCTTGAATCTTATGTTTCTATGACTTGTGATATTGTTTGTGTTTGTTCTTGAGAGATATATATTTAAGCACTTAATCGAACACACACATATCTAGTCTAAGATCTTTCTTTTATAGTTTAAGAAAGATCTTTACAATGATGTTAAGTCTTGTCGAACAACTTGCTAGCTTATCTTATGTGTGTCAGTAACTAAGATACAACATGTATCTATGTTTACAACTTGTTCTGTGAGTATAAGATAAGGACTGAGCACATGGGGTAAGATATTATCTACCGTATATAATTGACTTTAGTCAACCAGAATTAACGATAGAAGAGCAGACTTAATTCTGTATTCACCAGAATTAACACTAGCAGACTTAATCTTCAATGACCAGACTTAACCAGGTAACAGACTTAACCAGGATTAACACTAGCAGACTTAACCACCAGACTTAATCACTTAGAGAATTTCCCGATACTTAATCTTCAGAATATTTAATTCCCAACAATCCTCCCCTAAACATGTGAATCCATTTCAACATGTTTTCTGAATTAAATGAGGAATTGTGAAGATCTTTCAAACACTTCATAGTCAGACCCTTGGACTGAATTTTCTTCTATTCTGAAAGGTTAATATCTAACTCAGTAACTCATCTGCTTTCTGATCTTTGACTTCAACAATATCAATACACATCTTCAGGCTTCAAACATTGACCTAAAAGATGGTGCAATTTCCTTGGATGGAGGAATTATAAGAGGCAATGGTGCTGTGTATCTTGGATGCTTGTTTCAACAAGTGAAATCATCTATCAGCATGCCTTTGCAAGTGATGAACAAACGTAGTGAACTGAAATTAAAACTTTTCTTCGTTTGACCTAGATAGAACTTTCTCCTTTGGAATGCTTTATCCCTTCTGAATATATTATAATACTCCAGAATCAGCTCTATTCCTGTCATTTTCAATTTCCATGTCATCATCTTGTATGCTCTTGTCGTTTCCTCTCTTTCACTGGTTAATCTTCCTTGGGTTTTATTTCCTCCCCTGAGATGCAAATTGTAGGACCTATTATCAATCCTTATCACACACACTAATAATCAATAAAGCACAAGATAAGATAAGATCTAGAGAGAGAGTAGAGAGAAAAAATATTTCATTAAGCACACACTCTTTACTAGCCTCAAGCACACTAAGAACACCAACCTCCCAAATGAGGGTGGGAGGTTCTATTTATAGTTTTTTGATATGGAAGGGCTTGGGCTTGTGATGGGCTTTTACATGGACTCTTTGATACACAATATTTAGTCTATTAGATTAGGTCCAAGCCCATAGACTACTTTTACTTAATTAAATACATAGACACGTTACAAAATATAAAACGTAAATGACCATCACTTTTATAAATCCTAACAATCTCCCCTAAGGGATGGTCATTCAAATGATGCTCCATGTGAGATGGTCTTTCGTCTTCAATGTCTTTGAGGTTTGAGTGTCGTTGTATAGCAGTCTTTGTTATTGATTCCTTCATGCTATGTGATCTTCAAAGTATCGTCTTTGAGGTTGTTCTTGCCTTCGATCAGCATCTTCATGTGATTATGCGTCGTGACCTCCAACATACTCATACATCTTGGACATTATACTTATGCTAACAATCTCCCCATAATCTTTCATCATATGAACTTGTTCTCGACATCTTGATTAGCTTCTTGACTTTGTCTTTTCACTTTGTCTTTAACTTGATCTTCTTGTCTTGAACTTTTACACTTGATCTTTGTTGGAGATGTTCTTCATAAGTATGAGTATGCTGAGGTGAAGATGAATGATGTATGTGGTGATGGTTAATGGATGTTTATAGATAGCTGCATAAAATCGTTAGTAATAATCATCCAGCGCTTACAGGTTGGGACTTTGAGATTGTCAACAGCATAGTGTGAAGACTTTCTCTAATCCTTCCCTAGGCCGTTCTGAACCGGATACCCCCAAGAGGGCTTACACGGACACACCGAAGTGCACCCACGATTCAGTGAGTCGCTGGAGATCACCCCACGACTGTAGACCGTTTGAAGCATAGAAACCATCATGATATAAAATGGCAAGATCCTTGGATCTCATTAAGACTCTTACAACTTGTGTCCTTTTTGGCGAACACAAGTGTATCATATTGGAAGTGTTCCTAACGAGATATTTTGATGAATCTCATGGCTCTAGACTCTATTGTGCGTTTTGGTTTTTAGTCGTCGGAGGCGTGGAGCAGAGTGCCACCTTTTCAATATCAATACATCTCGGAATGAGAGGCCGATAGATTATGCAGTGTTCTCCGTGAGAAATGAAACAAATATCTTTTAAGAGATATCTGAGTGGCTGGGAGGGGTGGTGCAGCGCGTCACTGGGTCCATGACGTCTTGTCTTCAATATCAGTATCAACTTGTGATAACCGATAGCAGATGTATTGACCCGGTTTCTGCCCTAAGTTTTCATGGAGGGCTATTTCTTTTCACCCTTTCATTCAACTTTTCTTTTTAATTCTTCAACCCCTTCTGTCCCTTTCTCATTTACTCCTTTTTTCAATCTTACCTAAGGACTTCTAATTCTAATCTATTGGAATTGTCCTTGGGTAGATCCCTCCGGCTCTGGCGGATCATAGGACGGTTTTCCTAACCTTAGTCACCTTATAACACCATGACTATCCTAGATTTGCCATAAAACCTTTTGAAAATCTCTCAAAGTATTTATGAATACATTTTTGTTAACACTTCGAGAGTTTTTAGATTTTTGAAACACTCCCCCTTCACATGTGCTCATGCATTTTTTAAGTAAAATTGCACATGTTGGGTAGAGTTCGCACATTTGAATTGATCGATATTCAATGAACATGACCTTCGCGAGACACGCTTACATCACTAGTTAGACTAGCTTGAAATTATTACCCGTCCCGGTCATATTCAATGATCATCTCTCGAATTGGTACATTCTACTCAGACAAGTCCTTTGCGAGACACGCTTACATCACTGGAAAACCAGCTTGAAATTATTACCCGTCCAGGACAAGTCTTTTCGATAACGGACATTTAGATTTCGTCAATTCGAGGGTTAGAACTGAGTCTATCTGGTGAGCTCCTTTGAGATTCAATTCCACTGACTTTGATCACATTTTAATCACATTTCTCCCCCTCAAAAATAGCATTTCGATGGTATTTTTGATACCGTTTGATTAAAATCATTGTTTTTGGAAAGCTAATAAGGAGAAACGGTTTTGCATGAACTTTTTGGAACAAAGATGTTTTGAATTACTCCCCCTCAAACCTTGCATAGGTTTTGATATTTTTAAACTTTGGAGCGAACTGGGGAGTAAATATTTGAAAATCTTAAGCAAAATTTTTGAAAAGTTTTGAAAAACCTTTTGATAAATTTTGAATAAAATTTTGCTTAAGATTAAGAAGTTTGAATAAACGTTGCATGAAAACTTCTTTTCTTGTTAGGATTGTTGTAATAAAACGTACAACAGGGTCCTTTCTTTGAAAAACGGGTTATGCACTGTTATGTGTGCATAAGCCATAATGGTTAAGCGCGGGTTGTAAGCTGAAATACTTACAAGCCATTGATTTTAGGATAAGTGCTCGAAAGAATTTTGATTAAGCACTTTCCTTTCTTTGAAGCGCGGGTTTCGTACCGAAATGCACGAAAGCCATAGAGATTTTTAGGATAAGTGCTCGAAAAGTTTTTTTTTTTTTTTTTTTTTTTTTTTTTTTTGATGAGGCACTTTCCTTTCTTTGAAGCTTGGGTCCTAATCCGATATGATTAGAAGCCATTGGGTTAAGCGCGGGTTTCGTACTGAAATGCACGAAAGCCATTGAAATTTTTTAGGATTAGACAACAACCTTGGGAACCCATTTAAGCACGGCGCCAACGGGTTTACCATATTTTGAAATCCATTTGTAAGCTGTGTCAATCCGATTCAAAGAAGTTGAATTCCAACGAGGACTGAAAACCGGTGTTTCATTTTGAAATAACACTCGTGGAATCAACGGTGATTTAAAACTCTTTTTCTTGTGAAAGTTATTTGAGAAACCCGGTGTCTCTCTTGGAGTTTTAAAACTTGAAGAAGAAGTTTTCCATCCAATGTTGAAACCCGGTGTTTCATTTCGAAAATGCGTTTTTGAGATGAATGGAAACCTTCCCGAATTTGGAATTTTTAAAGCAGAGTCATTCTTATGTTGCAGCGAAAGCATGTCTGATATTGAATATTTGAAAGGTTTCGAATGACTTTGCTTTGGTCTCCACACCTGCTTTACCGGTGTAAAACGAGAGTGTGGAGTTTGAAAAGCTTGATTCTTTCCATTTGAAGTATTTGACCTTGAAAGCTTTTGAGGAGTGAGTGTTTCAGAAAAACTTGATTTCTTCGAAAACTTCCTTCCTTTTTGCAAAGAGTAGGTTGTAAACTGGGAAACCTTTTTCGAAAATGGTTTTGAAGATTCACCCGTGTAAACCTTCTTTGAAACACTCACTTCTGGTGTTGAAAGATTTGAAATAGGAGCTTTTCTTTTTGATTGGTTAAGAGACTCAAATTTGACTCTTAAAGCATTGTATGAAGTTCTCAAATCACTGTATTCCTTTTGAACTTGATCTTGAGATGCCAATTTAGATTCCAAAGAGGCAATTTGTTTCAAAAATTGATCTTTCTCAGCTTTTGAATCATCCGTTTTACGAGCCAATTTTCGTTCGAACTCAATATTTTCTTTTTCAAGTCTTTCAAAATATTTTTCGAATTTGGTCGTTTTGTTGAAAAGATCAGTTTTGGCATCCTCAAGATCGTTTGTTTGTTGAGCTAAAAGCGTTTCAAGCTCAATTACTTTCTTTTGAAGCACATTATTTTCATTTTCCTTTTCCTTTTCAAAATCTGTGGTATTAGACTCAAATAGGGGATTTGGAAAGGAAACTTTTGTGATTTGAGACTCATCCTTTTTCATCTTCATTGATTCAATCATTTGCAAAACCTTTTCAAACTTTTTATCAGCGAATTCAGACAATTGAGACTTCAAAGCTTCAGTCTCATTTTGTTTCAAGATTGATTTTTGAGTCTGAACCCGTGAACGTTTGATTGAATCATACAGGTTTTTGTAAGTTTGTTTCAAATGCTCATTTTCTTTTTGTAATGATGCCACAGCATGTTCCAATTCAATGTTTTTTGTATCAAGTTCATCCAAATCAAACTTGATTTTGGCATCATCACAATTTTCTTCAAAAATCTTTTCCTTTTCTTTAAGCCCTTTTGTCAAAGAGTTTTCAGAAGATGCTTTTTGTTCCTGCAGTTTGAGTTGGAAAGAAATACTTTGTGCTTGAAGTTTTGTTAAATCTTTCTCAAACTGAGCAGTTCTTTTTGACAATTCTTCTTTGACTTCAGCCGCTTCTTTTGAAAGTTCAGTGATTTTCCTTTTGAAACAAAGATTTTCAGATTTCAAAAAATCCACATTCTCATGCTTATGGCAGACAGCTACCGACTTAAGTGACTCAATTTGATTTGTGAAGAATTCTTTTTGGATATCAAGATTTAAGCATTTTTCATCAAATTCGTCTTCAAGTGAATGGACGTACTTTAAATCTTCTCTCATTTCAGTGACAAGGAATTTTTCAAAGTATTCAAAACTTAAGTTGATATTTTTCACAAGATGTTCAATCTCATCTTTTAAAAGCTTACAGACTTCCCTTTTTAGCCAAGCGTCTGATGACATGAGATGATTGTAGTCACTATTTGTGTATTGTTGTTTTGACCAAATGACCTTTAAGGTATGCTCAATGTGATTTTTAAGATTACAAAACTGTTTCCTTGCTTTATTTTGCCATAAATTAGCATCATAAGTAGCAAGTTGAACTTCTTTGAAAAATATTTTCACATTTGTGTCTTTTCTTTTGAAAGGTGGTTTTGGTATTTCTGACAATTGTATACAACCATACACAAAGCCTTGGTACGAGAGTGGGCTTTTTCCTTTTTTGGCTTTTAAGCGTTTTTCCTCTGCCAATTTTTCATCTTCTTCAGACATGAACAGAGCATCAGTCGGCAAAAATTTATGTTCCACCTGATCTGTATCTTCAAAACCAATTCCTGATTTTCCTTTATGAACTTTCTCAGCTTTGGGAATCATCATTTTAAGAGTTTTAGCACTTTGGTCTGTTTTTCGAAGTTTTTCTTCAAGATTGTTTGCACGTTTTAAAACCTCTTGATTTTCATTTTCAAGTTTTGAATTAACAATCTTAATATTTGACGTAGTTTCCTGAAGCATTGAGTATCTCATTTTTAATTCAACGTTCTCTTTTAAAAGCTCTTGGATCCTTGTGTTAGCGGGGCCCATATTTCTATCCAATTTTTGAATGGAAAGTTTTTCACGTGACAGGGCATCGCTACACTCAACTTGAAGTTCTTTATTTCGTTTTAAGATTGGTGTGAGAACATCTTCATTTAATTTTTGAGCTTGAGATTTCAGGTTTGAGATTTCAATGTTTTTGCTTTTTGTTATTTCTTTAAATTCCTCAAGCTTTTTGGTCAATAAGACGTTGGTTTGCTTAGCTTTGCGATTGTCGTCTTTGCACTTTTCAAGTTCATTTTTGAAATTATCGATTAATGAAGTAAAGAAAGCACGATCTTGTTCATAAGAAGATCCATCCTGGGCAGGCTCTCCTCCATTAGGATCCATATCTGGAGTTGTGGGAGTGATATTACTATCAAACCGTTCAACCACATATGTGTCACTTATGGACTCAGGATGCGCAGGATGTGTCTTGTCATGAGCAAACACATTATAGAACAAATCAACATTATCATGATCGTGTGAATGTTGTACCGTTGCTATTGTCACTTTGTCAGGTGCAGGTCTGATATGATCATCCTCATTATCCGAAACAACTTCATTCGTGTGTGTACCATCAGCATCCGAATCATACATTGGAGTACTGCATTCAACTTGTTGTTCTGAAGATGTATCACTTCCCGTGAAAACCAAGCTAGCTTCAGCTGTGGTTCCCTCTTTGTCTGCCTCTTTCTCATTTCCCTCTGTTTCCTTTAATTGCATTTCCTTGTCAATCAGCTCACTTTCCCGTTTTTGCTTTTTAATCTCACTAAGCTCAACTTCTTCAGCATCAAGAATCTTTTCGAGTTCACTCATGTTATCGATGCATTGGGTTTGGAAGGTCTTGAAGTCTAACCAAAATCTTTGGTTAAATGCATTGAGAAACTCTGACTGGCTCAGTAACCAAGGTTTCAATATGATCTGAAGTTGAGGTTTGATCACTTCAAGAGCTTTCTTGCAGTTGTGCGTATGAAGTTCTTCTTCATTCAGTAGCTTTTCAAACTGATTCAGGCTTTGTTTGAGTTGATTTCGGAAATGATGAAATTGGACTCTGATGTAGTATTCAAATGCCTGATCAAACCTTGAATCATACCCAGTTGAATTGATGTCTTTTTCAATCTGAGTCTTGAACTCTTTGAAAGCTTTCTTTGATTCTCTCTATTTCATTTTCATTTCCATTTCAATTTAGTGCTGATGTGTGATAAAGTTGATGTTGGATCGATGCAAAGATCTAGGAGTTGGTTGGTTACGGTTCACAAGTTATGTTTGGTTTAAGTCCTTTGTCGTTGTCCTTGAAGAGTCGTTGAGAATCTTGATAAACCTTGAGAAAGTTTAATAGAAAATATTTCACATGCAAAACTAACTCACTTGAGATAACACATGAAAGGATATTATACTTTAGTCTCAAAAGCAAATACTTTTGCAAACCACACGTCAAATGCAACAGTCACATGCAAACTCTCACTTCAAACAATCGCATGCAAACACAGTATCCTTCAAACTCAATAAGATACACATGAAAATTTTGAAGTAAAACGTATAGCTTAAAACAAAACACACGTATAATATAATGAAAAACACGTATATAATACTAACACAACATGCAAACACACGTCACCAGAAACATGCAAACTCTTACTATAATATAACATTCAAGAAGCAAGCAACAATAAAAAACAAACACAAATACATCAAACACACTTGATGAAGCAAACACCACACTCTTGTCAACGTATAATACTGTGAAGTTGGTTCATGTCAAAAATTAAACTTCAATAAATGCAACAAATGCAACACAAGCTTCTGATGAAGTGACTCGACTATACTGCTTCGACTATATTCTTTGTTCGACTACCTAGTTGGTTCGATCAAATAAACTGTTCGACTAATGAAAGTCGTTCGATGAAGTGAAGTGGTTCGATCAACTAGTTTTTACGTTGAATCAAGTTTTCTGGTTCGACTATATCTTAGCTTGTTCGACTATCAACTTGTTCGACTAATCTTCTCGTTCGACTTTACACTTGGTTCGATGAAGTTCTTGTTCGACTAGAGTACTCGTTCGACTCACTCGTTCGATCAAGGTGGTCGTTCGATCAATGTGAAGTTGTTAGATCAAGAGAAGTCGTTCGACTATCCTTCTCGTTCGACTAAAGTACTCGTTCGACTAGCTCTTGGTTCGATGAAGGTGTGCACGTTCGACTAGATTTGTTGGTACGATGAAGTGAGGGTTCGAACAACTAGACCACGTTCGATCAACTAACCTTGTTCGATCAACTAGACCACGTTCGATCATGTAATCCCTCGTTTGACTGAAAAGTCTCGTTCGATCAAGTAGTACTTCGTTCGACTCAATCCCTTGTTCGACTAAACCCTAGTTCGACTGAGTCCTTTCGTTCGACAAACTATTCCTTCGTTTGATAGTATAAACCTTGTTCGATCAAACCCTAGTTCGATCAACTAAGTTCGTTCGACAATACAAGGTTCGTTCGACTAGGTAACCTCGTTCGACTAGGTAACCTCGTTCGATCAATTGGAAGAGTGTCTAACTCGACAACCCTTATATCGTTCGGTTGAATGCTCGTTCGATGAAGTTGCTTGTTCCTTCGACTATATTGTTTCTGGTTCGACTAGATTAGTTCCTTCGATGAACTTGTTGTTCGACTAGTCTAGCTCGACTATCGTTCTTGTTCGATGAGGGTAGCTCGTTCGATCAAAAGTTGATGCTTCGATTACACTTTTGGTTCCTTCGACTGTGTTGTTCGATCAAAGATATAAACTACTCAACAGAAATAGATAAATAAAAAACAACTCAACAGAACGTAAAACAAAAATAGATGCAAATGAAACAGTAACATAAAACTAATAAACAAAAAAAATGAAAAAATAACCAAATGAAACAGTAACGTGACCAAATATATATATATATATATATATATATATATATATATATATATATATATATATTATATATATATATATATATATATATATAAATCCTAGATCAATGTTTGGCTCTTGATACCACTTGTAGGAACCCAGATCAATCCTTATCACACACACTAATAATCAATAAAGCACAAGATAAGATAAGATCTAGAGAGAGAGTAAAGAGAAAAAATATTTCATTAAGCACACACTCTTTACTAGCCTCAAGCACACTAAGAACACCAACCTCCCAAATGAGGGTGGGAGGTTCTATTTATAGTTTTTTGATATGGAAGGGCTTGGGCTTGTGATGGGCTTTTACATGGACTCTTTGATACACAATATTTAGTCTATTAGATTAGGTCCAAGCCCATAGACTACTTTTACTTAATTAAATACAACGACACGTTACAAAATATAAAACGTAAATGACCATCACTTTTATAAATCCTAACACAAATAACATTTCCTCCCCTGTTTGGAAGATCTCTCACAATGTATCAAAATATTTCTCTTCATCATCTGAGCTATCCATCAGAACATGTTATCAGACAATGTTGTACATGTAGCCATCAATTCCTTAAGAGTTTAATTTGCTGCCCTCATCACTTCTAGGTGTGTTAACTCCTATGAGAGGTGATTCATGGGGCATTTGACTCATGGTCCATCATTTGATGGTTGTTTGTGAGTCTCTTTTAAAATCCTTTTAAGAAACTTTTGCCTTAGCAGTATGTACTTGATTTTATTATGAAAAACCATACTGCTTTCAACCATTTTAAAGGGATTAAGTGTATAACAGACACTTAATCAAAATTTTGGTTTAAAGCAACCTCTGGTTGTGTGAGAACCAATGTTTTCAGTTATAAATAACTGCCTGTGTAAAGATAAACCTATTCAAAAGGCTTTCTTGACAGGGTTTCCAGCTCATAGCAATTGTTGCCTCTAACACAAGTGTTAGATTCACTTTTACTAGCTGTTCTTTCTATTAGATGTCCTTAGACTTTCTCATTATACTTAAAAGTATAAAATGATAGAAAGTGAGTTGAATCAGTTACTATCTGATCAACTAAGTCATCAATTCAATGTGAAATATGATAACCAGGTTTCAAGAAAAAAAATGTTTTAAAGAATTAATTAACTTAGGTGTGAACCTTTGTTAAGAATTCCCAAACTTAGTCCATCATAAACCTGTTATGTAAGCAACTGATATAACATTTTGCTGCTTCCATTTCACTTGAAAACTTCCTTTGTGCTCAAATGTTCATACCTGAAATTGTTAGTCTAAAACCAAAAGAACAATGTACAAAGTACTTGTCTTATATTAGAATAAACATATGACTAACTGTATGAAATAACACAATTTTAAAGTAATAGCTAGTACAAATTTACAAAGACAACAGTACAAACAAAAATTTAACTACCAGACTTAATTGGGTAACCACCAGAATTAACTGAGTAATCACCAGAATTAACCACACTGGTATACAAAAACACATAGATTGAAAAATTTAAGTATTAAGCATTCCAATACTTGCTACCAAGTACTGAAACCTTCCAACATCAAAAGCTTTTGTTAGAAGATCTGCAAAGTTAAGTTCTGAAACAATTTTCATTACTTGAATTAACTTTTTCTCGTTGCAATCTCTAATAAAATGATGTTTTATTTCAATGTGTTTTGTTTTAGAATGTTGTACCGGATTTTTAATTATGCAAATTGTACTACTATTATCAATATGAATGACAGTGTTCATAAAATTGTACCCATAGTCAAGAAGTTGGTTTTGAAGCCATAGGACTTGAGCATAGCAACTTGCAGCAGCTACATATTCAGCTTCAGTTGTTGAATTAGCCACAATTGTTTGCTTCTTACACTGCCATGAGATAAGTCGACACCCAAGGAATTGACATCCTCCAGTTGTTGACTTTCTGTCCAAGCTAGCACCAGTATAATCACTATCCGAAAATGTTACCAAGTCAAAAGGTGACTCTCTAGAATACCATAGTCCCAACCTAGGTTGACCCTTGAGATATCTAAAAATTCTCTTGACTGCTGTTAAATGAGAAACCTTTGGAGTTACTTGAAATCTTGCACAAGCACAAACAGAGAACATGATGTCAGGTCTTGATGATGTGAGATACATCAAAGATCCTATTATAGATCTGTATGTGTGTACATCTACATTTTCTCCATCTAAGTCTTTAGGAAGTGGCTTCTCAGAGTCCATTGGTGTGCTTGCCATTTTTGAATCAGCAAAGTTGAACTTCCTTAGTATCTCAGCAACATATTTATCTTGACTAATAAATATGCCTTCATATGACTGTTTAACTTGCAAACCCAAAAAGAATGTAAGTTCCCCCATGGAACTCATCTGAAACTTATCATGCATAAGCTTCTCAAACTCCAAACACATCTCCTTCCTTGTAGATCCAAAGATAATGTCATCCACATACACCTGCACTAACAGAAGATCCTTCTTGTGCTGTTTGATGAAAAGTGTCTGATCAATCTTTCCTCTTTGAAATCCATTCTCTTTTAAATAGGAAGCCAGTGTTTCATACCAAGCTCTAGGTGCCTGATGAAGGCCATAAAGAGCCTTAACAACTCTGTACACTTTGTCTGGATGGTCAGGATCAATGAACCCTGGAGGTTGTGAGACATACACCTCTTCTTCAATTGTGCCATATAAAAATGCACTCTTGACATCCATTTGGTAAACTGTGAAGCCTAAAAATGAAGCATAAGCTAAGAAAAGCCTAATTGCCTCAAGTCTTGCTACTGGAGCAAAAACCTCATCATAGTCTATCCCTTCTTGTTGTGTGTACCCTTGGGCTACTAATCTAGCCTTATTCCTAATCACTATTCCCCTTTCATCCCTTTTATTCTTGAAAACCCATTTAGTGCCAATTACCTTTGCATCCTTAGGTAAATCAACTAGCACCCAAACTTTCTGAATCTTGAACTGAAGAAGCTCTTCTTGCATAGCTTCTACCTAGCTTGAATCATCTAAGGCTTTCAGAATGTTCTTTGGTTCAGCTTGAGAGAGAAAATATACAAACAAGCAAGAGTTTGAAACCTCATGATGTTTTGAAGCATAAAGAGCATCAAGAAACCCTTGTTGGTCTGAAGACTTCAGTTGTTGCCTTGTCTTCACCCTGATTGTACATCTCCTATCACATTTTCTAGGGAGTGGACTTTGTGAATTCTGGTGTGTGGTGTAAGTGGAACATGATAGTTTGGTGGGAGATTGCTCAGATCCACCTCATCGTATGTCAATTCTGCTTCCTTTGTTAATTCTGCTTCTTCAGTTAAGTCTATTTCTTCAGTTAAGTCTGTTTCAGCAGCATTATCAATATCAGAACTATTTTCTTATTCCTTTGCTCCATCTTCTTTGCTTTCATCTTCAACATCTTCTTTAGTTTTACCAGAAGAAGATTCACCAATTGTTGAAGTTGATTCCACACTTGTGCTTGACCATATTGGCATCCAAACATAATCGTGATTTGTCTCCTTTTCTAACCTTGCCTCATCTGTTGCTTGTGAACCTGAAAAATTATTAGTTTCTGCAACGACAGGCACATAATTTATTGATTTGGTTAGAGTCTCAAGATCAAATAGCCATGTTGGTCCTTGACCTTCTACATTGGATTTATTCTCCAAAAACTCCACATGTAGGTTTTCCTCTACAATCCTAGTTCTTGAGTTGTATACTCTAAAAGCTTTGCTATTGAGAGAATATCCAACTAAGAAACCTTCATCTGCTTTACCATCGAATTTTCCTAAATGGTCTAAGGTATTGAGAATTGTCACATGACATCCAAAAGGTCTAAGAAATCCTATAGCAGTAGTTCTACCTCTAAAAAGTTCATATGATGTCATATTGTGAGGCTGTACAACTAAAACTCTATTTTGAACATAACAAGCAGTGTTGACTGCTTCAGCCCAAAAAGTTATAGGTAGCTTAGAATCAGCTAACATAGTTCTAGCAACTTCTATTAGTGTTCTATTTTTCCTTTCAGCAACTCCATTCTCTTGTGGAGTTCTAGGAACACTAAACTCTCTCCTAATACCTTTCTCTTTGCAGAAGTCATCCATAACTCTATTTTTGAACTCTGTCCCATTATCACAGCTAATGACTTTTACTCTTTTGTCTACTAGGTTTTCTATCTCAGTAATGAAAGTCTTAAGGATGCTAGGTGTCTCATCCTTAGTAGCTAAAGAGAAAACCCATGTAAATCTACTATAGTCATCAGTAATAACTAGACAATATCTCTTATGTTGCATACTTCTAACGTTTGTCGGACCAAATAAATCCATATGAAGCAAAAACAATGATTGATTGATAGAGTTAAAAATCTTGGGCTTACAAGTGGCTTTGTGTTGTTTGCCTTTAAGACAAGCAATGCATGTTTGATCATTTTTAAATCTTTTGTGAGGTAAACCTCTTACCAAACCATTCTTAACAATTTTATTTATGGTTTTGAAATTAATATGACCAAGCCTTCTATGCCATTTCATTGATTCATCCAATGAGGCCTTTGCAACAAGACAAGTTAAATCCTTTTTGGGAACAATGTTCTTCATGTCAACACTGTACATATTGCCCTTTCTAGGAATTTTAAGAAGTACTTGACTTTCATCAGGCATCTTAAAATCAGGAGAAAGTACAAGACATTCAGTGTCACAGAAAAGAACTTTGTTCTTTTTTGTCACACATTTGTGAGACACTAAAAAGATTATAATTTAGCTCTTGTACATAGTACACATCTTCAAAATCTAAATTTTCAGTTTTAATGGTACCTTTACCGGAAATTTTGCCACCAACACCTCCTCCAAAGGTAACATAGCCACCATCTAATGTTTGAAAATCAGAAAGATAAGACTTGTTGCCTGTCATGTGCCTTGAACATCCACTATCTGAGTATCCTTGATCCTCTTGTTGATCAATTGAATGTTCCTGCACAGTAATGAGAAGTATTAGTTTCTTTTGGGGACCCAAGCCATTACTGACTTGGATCTGCCTCTTGCATCAATGTAATTTAATCTTTTTAGAATAGTTGATGCAACATTGGATTTAGTTGAATTCCAAACCCAACATGCTGAGGCCTTAACAGCATTTGCCCTCTTTGCCCAAGCAGCAGACTTAACTACTTGCCTACCAGAATTAACTACTTGCCTAGCAGAATTAACAGCTGGCATAGCAGAATTAACTACTGGCTTTGTAGTTGTCCCCTTTTGTTTCCAAACTTGTTTTTGGACCACTGCTTTTGTTTGAATGGGCCTTTGAACAGTCTTTGGTGCATGTTTGTAAGATGTTTTTGCACCCTTATCTATTGATTTTGGGTAAACAGTCATATATGGTCTAGCAGAATTAACTTTATTGAAGCTAGACTTAACAGAGACTGTTTTGGGTTTAGTTCTGTTAACATTAGAACTAGAGTGAAAGTGAGGTTTAGGTGTTTGCCTTTTGTAGTTCACTATATTGTTTTCATACCCAGATACCCATTTGTTGCAGAAAGCTGCAAGATGATCAAAACTACCACATGTATAACAAGCTTTATTATAAAAAGAAAAGTCATCACCTAATTGGTTAGACTTGAGGCCATTCCAATTTCTTTGGTTACCTCTGGGCTTGCTAGTGGATCTGTATTGTTCATAATACCTAACTGGTTGCCTAACATGTTTAATGTTTGATTTAGGCTTAACAGTATCCTTGTTGATCACTTTAGGAACCCTTGTTCCTACTTTCTTAACTTATTCAGGTTTAGACATAACCTGTTCATCTTCATCACTATCAGTTGTACTATCCTCACCAACTATAGCATCTCCTTTCTTAACAAAGGACACCTTGTCCTTAGGAAGTGAAGTTTTACATAAACTCTCACTTACTTTCTCTACCTTGGGACTCTCAGTAGACTTAGAACTATATTCCATTATTGGTTCTTGAAACTCAGCAAATCCTGTGTGTGCTAGGTCAATATTTGGAGGTGAAGGAACACCTCTGTATGGTGGAGGAATAGATTTGTATCCTAAACCAGACTTAGCTTTATTGATTACTTGAGCTTCCCAAATTTTATTAATTCCCTCTGAGGCATAAGCTAAAGCATCTACTGTTATCTTAACATTTTCACTGTTATTTAGGGCTTTAGCTAATGCTGCTCTTTCTGAACAAAGTATTTCAGCTTGAAAATCTATTTTTCTTTGGAGAGCATTCATGTCATCAGTAAACTTAGACTCATTTTATTGAAAATGTACAAGTTGTTTTTCAATAACAGATATACCTCTTTTATGATTACCTAAGTTGGCTAATGCATCATATAACTGTTCTAGTTGATCATCAAATCTCTTTTTAAGATCTTCATAAGCTTTAAGAGCAGAGCATGATTCAGTACATTTAATTATGGAATTTACCTCTGAATCAGAAAAGGCCATTAGAGCAGTCTCAGTGGCCACCAGTGCAGCATTTGTTGGTGCTTCCACTTCATCAGCCATGAAGCTCCAATCATAGTTAACACCATCTATGGCTAGCATAGCCCTTGGCTCTTCAACTGTGACTTCCTTCTTCTTCTCTTGCCTATACCATGTGCTTCTATTGTCCTGCTTCCTTGGGTTTCTACATTCTTTAGCAAAGTGTCCTAACCTGCGACAGTTGAAACACTCTACTTTCTTCTTATCAAACCCAGCAGTTTCATTACCATCAATGGTAATCTGCTTACCAGTTCTCTGCCAGAACTTCTTAGCCCTCATGCTAAGTAAAGAAACCTGCCATTTGATGTCCATCTCTTCCAAATCATTATCATCCAACTGATCAAGATCTTCATGAGTTAGAGGAGAACCACTAGTTTGACTAGACATGAATACATAGAATGCCGGATCTCCAAGTCCAGCAGCATTCTTTTGTGAACTAGTAGAAGGACCACCATAGATAGCAGTAGAAACACCTACTTCTTCATCTACCTCATCTGACTTACTAATACTAGGAGATGACAAGAGTGCCACATTCCCAGAACTAGTACTATAGATTCCAGACTTCTTTAGACTTTGTTCAACAATTTTGAAGTTGTTGAACAAATCATTGAGTTTCATGGTTTCAATGTCTGGTTTGTTCATCCAGACAACCACATGAGTATGGAACTCATCAGGTAGGCTTCTCAAAAACTTCATGTTGAAATCTTCCTTGGCTATCTCAACACCCAACACAACTAACTGACTGACAAGCTTATGTAATCTTAAGAACAACTTATCAAGTGATTCATTGCTATTTGAACTAAAGTTTTCAATTTGTTGTTTTAGCAATGTCTTCTGTGTTTTCTTGGTAGTTTCATTACCACCAAACCATGCACAAATCTCTTCAAAAAGAGTTTTTGCATCTGGATACTTGCTAAAAGATAGCATTTGTTCACCAGGAATGGTCATAAGCAATAAGTTTCTTGCCTTTTGATCATTCCTCTTCTGTATCTTTTCATCATTGTTAGCTGGTCCAGTATTCCTTCTCCTTTCAGTTTTGCCTTCAAGAATAATATCTGTATAACCTAGTGTAAATGAATCACCATACAGAATGATATCCCAAAGAGCATAATCTTGAACCATGAAATATTGCTCAATTCTCAACCTCCATAACTCAAACTCATTCTATTTGATCATGGGCAACTTTGCAGCAACATTTGTAGCAGTATCTTGAACATCCATTTCTTAAGCTTCTTCTTCTAAATCAACTATATCAACCTTGCTCTGATACCAACTGAGAGGATTCGTACACACTATAAGGTGGTTAAACCTTTGCAACTTTGTGTGTATGATATATTGAGTGAATATGATTAAGTATGCGGAATCTACTTAATCACACTTAGAAAGTTATTATGGTTATGAAAATGGAACAGTTATGTTTGTTATATGACAATGAACAATGAAAGCTTATCACCAAACGATTCAATATTATTAAGATAATAATACGAGTGATCTTGAGTTATCACTAGGTTTACAACCTTGAATCTTATGTTTCTATGACTTGTGATATTGTTTGTGTTTGTTCTTGAGAGATATATATTTAAGCACTTAATCGAACACACACATATCTAGTCTAAGATCTTTCTTTTATAGTTTAAGAAAGATCTTTACCATAATGTTAAGTCTTGTCGAACAACTTGCTAGCTTATCTTATGTGTGTCAGTAACTAAGATACAACATATATCTATGTTTACAACTTGTTCTGTGAGTATAAGATAAGGACTGAGCACATGGGGTAAGATATTATCTACCGTATAGAATTGACTTTAGTCAACCAGACTTAACGATAGAAGAGCAGACTTAATTCTGTATTCACCAGAATTAACACTAGCAGACTTAATCTTCAACGACCAGACTTAACCAGGTAGCAGACTTAACCAGGATTAACACTAGCAAACTTAACCACCAGACTTAATCACTTAGAGAATTTTCCGATACTTAATCTTCAGAATATTTAATTCCCAACAGTTGTCAATTCAACAAACCGTATTCGTAATTTAAATTTATCACCCGATATACCCAATACTCACAACAATTATTTGTAACGCATTTTATACTTCCTAAATTATTACCAAAGTTCCAAAAGTATTTCCTTACGCCCAATTTAAGTTCTTTAATTTTAACGTTTAATTACGTATAACTTTCGTTAAACACCGAACCAACAACCAATACCTATTTTTAACATCCAATACATACAATATATACACTATTGTATCTTACTATCTTATAATGCATTTAGGCCTTCTATAAATAGTAATACTTAAAATTCAGCAATACTATAAATAGTAATACTTAAAATTCAGCAATACAAGTAAAGAAGCTAAAAGTACAACATGTTTAAACATAATTTTCCAACATTAATTACATCAAAAACTTAAAATTCAGTAGTACATATTACAAAGCTATGTTTACAACTAATTAATGCACACATAAAACTAAAAACACACCACTCATTTAATACAATTAATACGCTATTAAAAACACCCATTCATCTAAATATACAACTTTTTAACCACAAAGTACAATATAATTAAGCTTCCACACATGAATTTTTTTAATGCCTTAAAATTCAGCATTACAAATATTTTTGCTAAAGGTACAACTAATTTAAACACAATTGGGCATTTAATGCCTTAAAATTTAATGTAGTCAAATGGACTTTTGGATATATGATATCTGCAGTTTGGATGCTGCAGACTAATCAGAAACAACCGATTGTAGGGATAGTGAACTCTCAACTTCCTTGTTATCGGCATTCCTCTGAGCAACAACCTTGGACATTGAAAACATCTGCAACACACATCTATACTACTATATAAAACATTTAGGGCTTTCTAAATAAAGAAGTCTTAAAAAAATTAAGACCAAAAACATTTCTCTAATAAGAAATAATTGTCTGACTTTTGCTATTAAAAATTCAGCTAAAACGTGAAATTAAATGTCATTAACAACCCATTTCAATAACTTCTTGCATACACACAAATAATTATTAAAAATGTGTAACTGCTAAAAATTATTACTGTCAATAATGATTATTAAAAATATGTAACCGCATCCACCATATAAATCTGCAAAAACCATTTGATATCTCACACACAATTTTTTTTAAAATTCTTTGTGATGAGAATCCTTGATCATCTACAACAAAAATAGTCCCTCAGTGTACCCTCACTTTCACTCCTCAACTCATGGTACTTTCCGCAGAAATTCTTTATATGTTTGTCGCCCTGTCGGTTGATGACCAACTAATCGAGGGTTGACCAAAATGAAAAATGAAACGACACAACAACAACCTAAACCTAACACAACCAAATACCCTCACAGTTCACTCCCCAACTCACAATCGAATCATAACTCAAACATTAAACAATAAATACAACTCATCAAAGATCTATAAAGATAGTTGTCACTCGAAAGCAAATTCATTACAGATCTATTCGAAGCAAAGCTTCTTTTTATATTCGAAAGTTATAAGAAGCAAAAAAAAAAAAAAAAAAAAAAAAAAAAAAAAAAAAAAAAAAAAACTGTCTCATTACTTCTATCTTTCGGTGAAACAAACATAAAACGAAATCAAAACCTCCTGAATCCAACGCCACCACAACCAAGATTCGAAAAATAAAAAGAAAAATATATCAGATTTGTTCAACTTTGTTACCAATCTTTAAAGATTTTTCAAGTTTAAACACAAACCCATCATAAATCTTGAAACAAGAATCGAAATATAGACAAGAAAAGATCTAAGGTTTATACATTTGATACCATTCAAATGGTAAATAAACCCTTCGTTGACCTTCAAATACAAATAAAGAACATCAAGAACCAATAATAGATATGTATTCTTTATTTTATCATTTCGAAACAAATAGAAACAAGACCCACCTGGTTCGAACCTCGCATAGAGAAAGAAGTAATCCATGTATTTTTCGGTTTGTTGAGTTAAGAAACAAAGTGAAGAATAATTTTTTTTGGTGACTACAAAGTGTGGTGGCTGTGTGTTAGTGAAATTAGGGATAGTGTTAGGGTTTTCATTTGTATTTGGACTAAATTTTTAGAGTTGGGCCTAGCTTTATATCAACCAAATTTATTTGGGCTTTATATCAACTGAATTTAATTAGCTCTATATCAACCTAATATAACTTTCACAAAGATACATTAAAGATGTATTTTTTTTCCTTAGACAAATTAAGTTTTTATCGTATATAAATGTTACAAGTACGAGTATGATGTTCATTTTATACATATGTATATACATCTGATGAAGCAGACTGGATCGTATGTAAAACTGTGTTGTTATTTATGAAACAACTAAGTACAGAAAAAAAAAGCATCAGATACTTTTATGTTTCTTCATATGTTTTAGTTTTGACCCTTTTAATGTTTATCAATAACAAAAAAGTATAAGTCCGACACTAAGTTAAGTTATATGTAAAACTTTAACTCTAAAAGGTAATAAAATAGTAAAATACAACTACAATACGCAAGACATTTCACTATTTTCTATTGTTGCATAAATTATTATAGCAATAGCAAATATGAAAGTATTAACAACTTTTTTCATCCTTTTGAAATAACTCTTTTATGATAAATAACTTTTTAGATCGACGTAAACGATAGCTACAAGCCTGCAGAAGCGAGTGATTGTGATAAAGTAGAGTATACTAATCACACAACATTTTAACTACTGGCAATTACACATCATTGTCAACAACCGTGACCACGTATATCATATCGTAATGTAACCGTGATCACATTTAATATTAAGTGGTTATGAGTTTTGGATTTTTATTTCATATAAATTGTAATTAGTGTATTACAAGTTACTCTCAAACCACCTTGACCTCCTACCTTGATGATATTATTAACTATAACCTTTATATTTATGCAGCATCGATCAAATAACTTACTATCTTTTATATATGCAATTTTGATATTGCTTAAAGTTAATAAATTCTAAAACTCTCAATTTGTTGTCACGAGAAATGTATAATCAAAAAAGATTGTCAGCCGTAAAACTTTGTTACAGGGTACCCGCCGCCGCAACGCGCGGGTACCCTGCTAGTCAAAATAACATATTTTACCCCATTTTTGCTTAGAATGCCGCCCCCTCCCCCGTGGTTTGAAAATATCACAAGACAAGAATACAATGCATTTATTAAACACCATGCCTTCAATATTTTCAAAGTATGACTAAGTAAGACTTTTGGTGAAAATCTTGTCCCCTCCCCCTTTTGGTCCAATCGGCCATGCCCTCCCCCATGCCCAAGCCATAATTATTTTACTTACTACTTGGACTTTGAGAAGCCCTTGGTCCATATATATATATATATATATCACATGTACTCTCATCTTTCACCTAGCTAGTGCAAGTAAAGGAAAAATACATAATCACTTCCCATATATTCATAAAAGTCGACACCTAGGAGTAGCAAGAAGGAGAACTCTTGGTTTTGGTTAAGAACAAGTATACTTAGGGCTCTCTAGTAAGGATTTGGAGCATTTATCTTGAGGTGAAACAAGTGTCTTGCACTCAAATCTCACTAATCACTTTTGTAAGCAATCTTACACTACAAAAACTTCCTGTTTTTCTTTATGTCATGATGCTAATCAAGTATATACTTAGTTATCACTTGGTACATGTTGGTAAAGTTTTTCATTCACAATGATCCTTTGACAAAAGATTATGTTTTGAACAAGTTTTGATTACAAGAAAACTAATTAGTAAAACTCTTCACAAGAAGGTGGTAATAAACCTTATAAACATGAATGTTAGTAAACTTGTATATTTAAACATTCTTGAGGATTATTTACATGGACATTTGAATATTGTTAAAATTATGGCAAGATCACTATTATTATGTTGAGAAGTTGATGGATGAACTAGGACTAGATTTGAAGTTGTTGTCAAGAGGTTATAATAGATAGAAAGTTGGAAAAATAGTTTGGCATTATTAAATGTAATTCTGTCCCATTTTAGTAAATACAGAAAAATCAATAGTGTGGTGATAATTTTAGGCTAGAAATATAGAAAATAGACTTAATAACGAAAACGTAGCCGCTTGAATGAGTTAAAACGGGCTTGTAACGAAAAAGATACGCTAATTTCAATTTTTACGACGAAAACATAATTTTCAGAAAATAGTGGAATCTGTCCAGAATTTTGAGAGATGAAAACTGGGGTTAAATGGTAACTAGACTAGCCGAGACCTTGAAAAGCCGATAGTATACTTAAATACCTTCGCGGGGATAGGTCAAACCTAAGAAACGGAGCTACGACGCAAAAGTTATGGCTAAAAGAAAGTTTACGACGGTATATACGTTGACAGCCTATTATTTGGCTATTAGAAAGCTGCTAGGATTTTTGAATTGGATTTTGGATCTTTTGGAGTACATTGTGGCTAAAATGATGTAAACGGAATGGGTAGAACATTATATATACTTATTAGGCGCGTTAGAGATTTTTGGAATAGTTATTAACATGACGACAAAAAGTTGATCACAAGATAAACAAGTTACATTTTCTAAAAAGTGGTAATTTTTTAAATAAAGGATCAAATTGACGCAACTATTTTCTGACAACAAGTATTTCAACAACATGTACAAGTGATAAAGTAGAGTATGAACTTGCGTGCATGACCTTGTTTTCGAACCTAAGACATATGTGTCATTTAGGTCACGATTAGAGTTATCGGGCTTAATTTATCGTTTGCCAATTTACCAATCGGGATTTGCTTTTGCTAAGGTGAGTTCTCGTAGCCCCTTTTTCATTATGTTTTTCCTTGGGGGAAAATGGTACTCAAATGATATTTGAATGTTTTCATGTTGTGATCTACTGTTTTCATGATTTTGGACAATATGTGTGTTTTGATTGCAATATGTGCCTTACTGCGTGAATTCAGATTGTGTGACTTAGCTTGAACGTGCACAACTGTTTTGCGATGCATTGTTGGTATCATTTTCGGAAGTGGCACCCAGTATATCATTTTGGGAAGTGGCACCTAGTATATCATTTTGGGAAGTGGCACCCAGTATATCATTTGGGAAGTGGCACCCGGACTATGTGTGGATCAATTATGCGTGTTTGCCGTCTGTGATAGTTTGTGGTCTTTACTATGTGCTCATATTTGTATATCTTGCTCACTATTGTCCTACGCTATTATTCACAGCTTCGTGGTTTTACTTTTAAACCTACGAGCTCACCAACATTATGTTAATGTTTTCGAGTATCCATTTTCAGGTGTTAAGAATGAAGGTACCATAGAAGGTTAAGTATTGGCCCGACTTAGCAAGACTTAGTCAAGACGCTCCCGGGTTATTTCTCGTGGAGTTGCATTCTGATATTGTTTAGTGAAGTTGTGTAACTTTGAGACTCATGTTGTTTTGTATGTTGTACCTAACCCGTTGTGGGAGTTTGTGACTATTATCAGTTCAATGTATTACATTTAGTATTTCTCTATTGTGACGCCTTGTGTTCTTGACAATGAGGTCATACCCCGTAAATGCCTTTCCGCTGCGCCATTTTTAGGGTGTGACAGATTGGCATCAGAGCCCAGGTTATAGAGAATTAGGTGGTTTAACCTAGACTATAACCTAAGAACCCTCATATAGTTTGCATTATAGGGATTACGTGTGCGATTATAGTATGACACGAAGTGATGATGATAAGTAAATGCAGCATGATGCTATCTTAAAAACGCCTGGCCAACGTTTTTACGATAACATGATGCGGCATGGACTTATCAAATTCATGGATTGTCAGATAGGAAGTTGAGTGTAGTAGTACGACACGTATACCGACCTATCCTACCTATCTCCTATTTAACGTCTATCAATGTCCTACTTTGTAGAATCATGCCTCCAAGAAGGTCGACTCGAGTTAACCGAGGTGTTCCACCACCGAGGGGTGGAAGGACTAGTGGACGAGGAGGTAGGGCAGGAGGTCGCGGCACGGGAAGCGACGATGTCAGCAACCAAGTTGGCGACCATATCAGCAACCAAGGGAACAACGTGAGTGGGAATGATCAAGCGAACAACGACGGTGGAAGTGATCACGTCAATGATGGGAACCATAACAACGGTAACAAGGGATGTACTTACAAGGAATTTACCGCGTGCAAACCGTTGGACTTTGATGGCAATGGAGGTGCGATAGCTTATACTCGATGGGTCGAGAAGATGGAGTCAGTGATGGACATAAGTGAGTGTGCGAGCCAACAGAAGGTGAAGTATGCTGCCTGTTCATTGATTGGAAAAGCATTGACTTGGTGGAATACGCAAATTCAGGCTAGGGGCAGAGAAGCTGCCATAGGGATGAGTTGGGATGAATTTAAGGCGTTGTTAAAAGAAGAGTATTGTCCAGACAATGAGATGCAGAAACTGGAACATGAGTTCTACCACCATACCATGGTAGGAGCTGATCATACGACTTATACAGATCGATTTCATGAGCTTGCTAGACTAGTACCTCATATGGTCACTCCTGAATCCAAGAGAATTGAGAGGTACATCTATGGTTTGGTCCCTGAGATTCGCGGGATGGTGAAAGCGACTGAGCCCCCTACCCTTCAGAGCGCGATACTGAAATCTGCAACCTTAACGGACGAAATGGTTAGGAATGGAACATTTTCCAAGAATGGTGATAAGAGGAAGACCATGAGTGTGCCAAGTAAGCAAGGAGATGCAAATAGTGACAATAAGAAGGCGAAATGGGGAAAAGGATTTGTGGCAACTAGTGCCATCAAGAAGGAGTATCATGGTTCTTTCCCCAATTGCATCAAATGTAACTACAACCACCTGGAGACTAAACCCTGCCTAGTGTGTTTCAACTGCAATCAGACTGGTCACATTGCAAGGGATTGTCGAGCAGTAGTCATGCAGGCGACTCCAGTTAATATCATTTACCCAAGGACATGCTTTGAGTGCGGGAGCCCGGATTATTTCCGAAACACGTGTCCTAAGCTGAATAGGGCACAGGGGCAAGTGCAGAATAACCAGAATCAGGTCGTAGTGACTAATGGGAACACTGGAAACAATGGCAACCCAGCTCGTGGGCGGGTATTCGTGATGAACGCTGAAGAAGGACGCCAGAACCCGAACCTCGTGACGGGTATGTTCTCCTTAAACGGATATTAGACTATCATACTGTTTGATGCCGATGTCGATTATAGATTTGTTTTCACCTAGTTCATGCCTCTGTTTAAGGTGAAGCCTAGTGTCCTAGCTCTCAATTATGAGATTGATATAGTGTATGACCAAAAAGGTAGGAACCGATAAGATGGTTCAAATCTTCACCACCTGGTAGTAAGATCTTGGAGTGCTGAAATGCCACCCGTTTTTGAGCAACCCCAAACTTTAACTAAATTTTTTTCTTTTTCTTAAAAAAAAAAAGGGTGAGCTTTTTAACAACTTTTAACTTAATTTCATGTCAGTTCTTGTTTGATGAGATGTGAGATTAAGTTTAAAGTTGCTACTTAGCTTACAATTTTTAAATGATTTTGCTCAAGAATGGACGAGGCATTTCATGAGGCCTAATCACTCGATGATTACTATAAAACCGCCTATTTCAGTGCGCTTAGTAGGACGAACAGAAACCCAAAGATACCTCGCGTGCTTAAGACTTCCCTGGAGTACTTCGTAAAGACCTAACATGATTTATCCCTCCTTGAAGAATTGAGATACGCATCAACTTAACTCCCGGAGTGACACAAATTTCATGATACGCGATAATTTTTGAAGAAAGATTCCGAACCCGAATATCAGCAGTTGAGAGTGCACAAGACTGACAACCCTAAAACCGCGTTAGGAACGATATACAGGCGATTCGAGTTTTCAGGATAAGTCCTTTGGTTTGATCAATGCCTCCGTAGTATTCAAAGATAAGAAATCCAATTAGAGCGGCATACATGAGAGCGCCTTACCTATTATATTGAATCGTGACAGCCAATCCACATCGCAATTTTGGTAGACACTATAGGACGCATTATGAACACAGTTAGATTGGAGTACGACCTACTATTCCTAGACCGATGGTCGGGGTGAGCACACTATCTGACATTAGGAGATATGCTTAAGGGCACGCACTATTGATTTTGGAGGAAACAGGAATGCACATCACTCTTAGTTGAATCTTCTCTTTGGATATCTACTAGTTGTTTATTTGAAAGCGATCCAAAAATTGAGCCAATCCTTCAAAAATGTTGAGTTCTTTTCTTACAACTTGATATTTAACTTGATTTCATGACAGTTCTTGTTTGATGAGTTGTGAAGTTAAGTTAGATTCAAGTTGTTATGTAGTTTAAGGATAGGTCCAACTTGTTGCTTAGCTTAATCTCATGACAGTTCTTGTTTGATGAGTTGTGAGATTAAGCTGAAAACAAGTTGTTACTGGGCTTAAACTTATGGTTTAGCTTAATCTCATGACAGTTCTTGTTTGATGAGTTGTGGGGTTAAGCTAGATTTCAGTTGAGGCTCAACTTAAACTACCGAAAAGATGCCTAAGGTTTTTGACGGCTTTACTCAAGGACGGGAAAGCTTGCCTTACTGTGTGATTTTTATGTGGTTTCATTTGTGTGATCTCTAGAGGTTAGGAAGTATTGATAGTACCAATTGGGGAGTAGCACCCGGTACTATTTGGATTGACACCCACACCCTTACCTTCTGTATGCAACCAAACCGAAGGGTGAATACTGTCCGATCAAGCTCAGACCTTTAGTCAACTGAATTTTGAGGACAAAATTCTATTAACGGGGGTAGACTGTAACAACCTGCTAATTTGCAGGACAATACTATTCAACAAACTCGAATTCATTTTCTTGACATATATTTGAGAACCATTTTACATGTACTTTTTACCTGAACCAACGTGAAACCTAGAATAAATTTCAAGTACATTAGAACTTAGGCTATATTTAGTCCACAATTTTAAACCATAAAACAATTTCCTATTCTTTAAATACTTACGGTTGTCAATTCAACAAACGCTATTCATAATTTAAATTTAACACCCGATATACCCAATACTCACAACAATTATTTCTAACGCATTTTATGCTTCCTAAATTATTACCAAAGTTCCAAAAATATTTCCTTACGCCCAATATAATTTCTTTAATTTTAACATTTAATTACGTATAACTTTCGTTAAACACAGAACCAACAACCAGTACCTATTTTTAACACCCAATACATACAATATATACACTCTTGTATCAAAACAACACATTTTATCCCATTTTTGCTTAGAATGCCGCCCCCTCCCCCTTGGTTTGAAAATATCACAAGACAAGAGTACAATGCATTTATTAAACACCATGCCTTCAATATTTTCAAAGCATGGCTAAGTAAGACTTTTGGTGAAAATCTTGTCCCCTCTCCCTTTTGGTCCAATCGGCCATGCCCTCCCCCATGCCCAAGCCATAATTATTTTACTTACTACTTGGACTTTGAGAAGCCCTTGGTGTATATATATATATCACATGTACTCTCATTTTTCACCTAGCTAGTGCAAGTAAAGGAAAAATACATAATCACTTCCCATATATTCATAAAAGTCGACACCTAGGAGGAGCAAGAAGGAGAACTCTTGGTTTTGGTTAAGAACAAGTATACTTAGGGCTCTCTAGTAAGGATTTGGAGCATTGATCTTGAGGTGAAACAAGTGTCTTGAACTCAAATTTTACTAATCACTTTTGTAAGCAATCTTACACTATAAAAACTTTATGTTTTTCTTTATGTCATAATTCTAATCAAGTATATACTTAGTTATCACTTGGTACATGTTGTTAAAGATTTTCATTCACAAAGATCTTTTGACAAAAGATTATGTTTTGAACAAGTTTTGATTACAAGAAAACTAATTAGTAAAACTCTTCACAAGAAGGTGGTAATAAACCTTATAAACATGAATGTTAGTAAACTTGTATATTTAAACATTCTTGAGGATTATTTACATGGATCTTTGAATATTGTTAAAATTATGGCAAGATCACTATTATTATGTTGAGAAGTTGATGGATGAACTAGGACTAGATTTGAAGTGGTTGTAAAGAGGTTATAATAGATAGAAAGTTGGAAAAATAGTTTGGCACTATTAAATGTAATTCTGTCCCATTTTAGTAAATACAGAAAAATCAGTAGTGTGGTGATAATTTTAGGCTAGAAATATAGAAAATAGACTTAATAACGAAAACGTAGCCGCTTGAATGAGTTAAAACGGGCTTGTAACGAAAAAGATACGCTAATTTCAATTTTTACGACGAAAACATTATTTTCAGAAAATAGTGGACTCTGTCCAGAATTTTGAGAGATGAAAACTGGGGTTAAATGGTAACTAGACTAGCCGAGACCTTGAAAAGCCGATAGTATACTTAAATACCTTCGCGGGGATAGGTCAAACCTAAGAAACGGAGCTACGACGCAAAAGTTATGGCTAAAAGAAAGTTTACGACGGTATATACGTTGACAGCCTATTATTTGGCTATTAGAAAGCTGTTAGGATTTTTGAATTGGATTTTGGACCTTTTGGAGTACATTGTGGCTAAAATGAAGTAAACGGAATGGGTAGAACATTATATATACTTATTAGACGCGTTAGAGATTTTTGGAATACTTATTAACATGACGACAAGAAGTTGATCACAAAATAAACAAGTTACATTTTCTAAAAAGTGGTAATTTTCTAAATAAAGGATCAAATTGATGCAACTATTTTTTGACAACAAGTATTTCAACAACATGTACAAGTGATAAAGTAGAGTATGAACTTGTGTGCATGACCTTGTTTTCGAAACTAAGACATATGTGTCATTTAGGTCGCGATTAGAGTTATCGGGCTTAATTTACCGTTTGCCAATTTACCAATCGGGATTTGCTTTTGCTAAGGTGAGTTCTCGTAGCCCCTTTTTCATTATGTTTTTCCTTGGGGGAAAATGGTACTCAAATGATATTTGAATGTTTTCATGCTGTGATCTACTGTTTTCATGGTTTTGGACAATATGTGTGTTTTGATTGCAATATGTGCCTTACTGCGTGAATTCAGATTGTGTGACTTAGCTTGAACGTGCGCAACTGTTTTGTGATGCATTGTTGGTATCATTTTGGGAAGTGGCACCCAGTATATCATTTGGGAAGTGGCACCCAGACTATGTGTGGATCAATTATGTGTGTTTGCCGTCTGTGATAGTTTGTGGTCTTTACTATGTGCTCATATTTGTATATCTTGCTCACTATTGTCCTACGCTATTATTCACAGCTTCGTGGTTTTACTTTTAAACCTACGAGCTCACCAACATTATGTTGACGTTTTCGAGTATCCATTTTCAGGTGTTAAGAATGAAGGTACCATAGAAGGTTGAGTATTGGCCCGACTTAGCAAGACTTAGTGAAGACCCTCCCGGGTTATATCTCGTGGAGTTGCATTCTGATATTGTTTAGTGAAGTTGTGTAACTTTGAGACTCATGTTGTTTTGTATGTTGTACCTAACCCGTTGTAGGAGTTTGTGACTATTTTCAGGTGTTGTTTTGTATGTTGTACCTAACTTTGAGACTCATGTTGTTCTTGACAATGAGGTCATACCCCGTAAATGCCTTTTCGCTGCGCAATTTTTGCGGTGTGACAGAAAAGGACAACAATCTAATAGCAACATAATGCAGTTATAAGACCTCGATTGCGACCAAATAAAAAGGATAAATCCATCATCCGTGACTAAACGTTTTATGTTATACAACTGTACCAACTATTTGCTGAAGCTAATGGCTTTAGCTTTAAAGGTTATCTAAATTCCATAATATCAGCAAGCTAAAAAAGGGAAAAAATAAACTGAACTAACGTGGATTTTGTCTGCGACCCTCTCGCTTTCGGCAATCTGTATCCACGCAAAAAGACAGTCATAAGCCGAAAAAGGACAACACACAATTACTGAAAAAAGAAACTGAAAAGTAATAATTTTTGTATATCGGTTTAGATTCAAAGTAACCCAATTCAGTTATTCCCGAATCCGCCCAATTTCAACCTTAAAATTAAGAAGAAAAAAAAAAGTATCAACAAAGTGTGAAAGGTAAAATTAATATACTTAAAACCAAAATCAATATAAACTAAATCTTACATGTCTTTATCCAAAACCCCTTTGGCCGTTTCACATGTAAATCTCGATGAATGATGTTGTGGAAGATGCTACTGTTGTACTAATGGCCGGAAAAAAAAGACCGAGGCGGACTACAAACTCACCGCATCTTGGAATCGAGTTTTGATAAGAACGACCATCTCCTGAGTCAAGACAATCAAGAAGAGGATGGTTATGGTGGGGAGGTTTCTGGACTTGTCTCGGAATGTTCTAGGTTCATCGTTTATGTGTGTGTTTTTTTATTAAAGAAACGAAGCGGGCCAATGAAGCAGGCCGATCAAGGGCAAAAAAAAGCGGGGAACCCAGCATGATACACGACATCGCATTTGATGCTAATTTATATATATACGAGCAGCAGGAGCCCGCCTCGTTGCGGCGGGGTGTTTGCTATAACTTGAAACAACTACTATGACTAATTACTGCTCGCAGCTCTATCTAACACGTCTACTATAAATCTATAATCGTAATCCTATCTGATACAAATTGCTACTGACGTCAAATAGGCAAGCATGGATGAAAAGTCAAAACACAAAGTCAAACACAAAGATATCAGGCTATCAACCTGTTATAGATAAATAAGCTTGCGATTGTTATCACGCAACAAATGTTGCTTGTAGATTTTATCTATATTATCAGATATGTGTTCGAACGCGTTCTAAAAACAATCGAGCCTGTAAACATATTCTAAACATAAGATACTCACGTAAACCAACGGCTTCGGAACTCTTCAGAATCCAGAGCCTATTCTTGGTGTCGATAAACATCCAACTTAATATTGATTCATAATACTCATTGTCGAAAAAAAGGCACGCACCAATGTTGCTTTCGCCAAGAAACAATTGTGTTCTTCCTATGCGTGGAACTTGTAGGGGGATAACCCACATCCTGTTCCTACAGTACACGAAAAAAGGTCAATCCTTTTCGAATAATTAGGTTTGTAATCAGGCTTAAATTGTAATATATGATGATGGAGAACATGATAGGTAGAGTACACCAAGCCTATTCATATGAACAATTGTACACATTCCGAATCTAAAAGCAAATTACCTCTATCGAACTTTCTGAGCTAGAAACTCCAACCTTGGGGTCATTCATGTGGCATTGTGGTAGTCGAGGCTCAATCCATCATATTCAGTCTCATGGTCAGTATCATCTTCACAATCTGTGAACATACAACAAATCATCATTACCGTCCCCCAAAAATACCATCTAGCAGCCACTTTCCTGAACTAATCCCTACTAAGTAATGCAATTAACAATCAACTCTAAGGGTTTTCATAGAGATTAATCTTTTGAGCAAAAAGTCGATGCAGTTAACATAAATGCTAAAATGTTTTTTCATAAAGAATAAATCTTTAAGAATTGTAAAAAAACCATCTTTCAACCCATATATTCAACTAATCTCTACTAAACAATGCAATAATATAAAATCCTAAAAAGGTTTTTTATAAGAAATAAATCATTTAAACAAAAAGTCAATCAATAAACTTACCAAATCCCACAAACTTTTGAACATCGTTATTGGTTTGACATACAAAAATACAACCACCATATTATAACAACTCTGCATAGGCCATTAAAATAACCTTATAAAGCTTATAAATTTTTCAAGAAGCTAATAAGGTCACCAAATTGGCAAAAAAAAAAAAAAAAGAGTTACTTACACTTAGTCGGCTTGTCATGCTCCCTGGAATACCACATCTACAAATATTAAAAAATTAATTAAAAAAAAAAGAAAAAAAAGAAAAAAAAAACACGAAAACAAAAAAGCATATCATACTCCAAAATTAATGAAACTTGCTGCAAGCATACCTCCAAAATCTTGCTATTTGTAACTAATCTTTCAGATTCACAAACAAAGGCTCTTTAAGTATTCCTTTTACTTTGACCTTGGTCAGCTTTTCCATCAGTAGTATCAATCAAACTCTCCATGGTGAAAATTCATACTTTTTATCCTGGTGGGTTTCAAGGATCAAGAATTGAATCGTTTGTGATAAGAATGAGAGAGGCGGTGACATATGTCCTGTGAATTCTAGACGATCTTTTTCTTCACCCAGAATATATATGACTCGCGTATAGCGTAAATGGAACAATGTGTGGGCCGTATGGGCTGCTACCAAATTCCCCGGAAGTATTAAAAGGAAAGTTTAGGCCAGGCTCTCGCTACACGTTGGGCTTGGGTGACGTAAATTTGACGTCATGTTTTTGATGCTGTATTATATATGTACTAGATTTGTATAGAAGAAAGCCCATTACGTAAACTACAAAATCTAAAGCCCATATAGTTATGGGGTATTCAAGGCCAATTTTCAACTAAAAGGTCCATAAATTTCATCTGTTTTCAGGTCGAGGCGACTAACATATAAACATAAACATAACCATTTTATTAAAATGGTTCATTTAGAAAGAAAAAAAAAAGTTGGACACTAAAGGTTAATTTTATCACGTTTCAATTATATATCACACACAATATTTGAATTTATTAATCATAGTTTAGTTTACTCAATTTTATTTTTTTGAAAAAATTGAAGAAAAACATATTGCTGTTAAAACTCACTATATGTGATACCCAGCGGTATGTGAGTGACCCATCAATTTATAGGTTGTGGGTTCAAGTCTCGTTGGAGACATGTGAGATAAGACCAAGAGTAGTGGTGAGGGAGTGGGTTGGGGCAAATGTCGACAAGTGGCAATGAGAGAAAGTTGGGTGTTGAAGCTAAAATGGGGGTAATGGTTCAACGCCCGTTTTTTATTTATTCAATCATTACATAATTATTTTTTTTCCTAAAAAATTTTATTACAAATTATTCTAAATTTAGAAATAACACAACATAAACCTAAAATAATTCAATCGTCGCTATAGTCCGCATCGTCGTAGTCGTCACTCGCATAATAATCTTCCTCGTCGTCACCCAACTCTACAACTGTCTAGTCACCCAATTCTTCAACCTCTTCGTCGGCTATTTCTTCATCCTCAACTTCACCATTGCGTACCCTACGTTGCTTTCGTGCCCAAACATGCTCTACCAAATCCGCCTTAAGAGAATTATGAACGTCGGCACTTCGCATATACCTGCTGTTTTGTAATCTGACTTCCATGGGTGCTTGTTCTCTATTTTCATCTTCTTCCACTGCTTCGGGTCTATAATCTTGACAGTATGCGTTACCCTCATCTTCCAAAATCATATTATGTAAAATGATACATGCTTCCATAATGTACTCCATCGTTTCAGTCGACCATAATTTGCAAGGAGTCCTTATGTACGCCTAACGTTGCTTGAGAACACCAAAGAAATGTTCTATATCTTTTCTTGCCGATTCTTGTTGGTTTTTGAAATGCATTCTTTTCTCATCCACCGTGTCAGTGAAAGTCTTTACGATGTAGCTATGTTCGGGATATATACCATCACCCAAAAAATATCCGTACGGGTAGTAATTATTATTGGCGTAAAAAGATGTGGTTGTCATTTTACCTGAAACAATGTCCTCTATGACAGGTGATTGTTGTAACACGTTGAGATCATTGTTCGATCCGGCTGCGCCAAAGAATGCATGCCAACACCAAAGGTCTTGTGAACAAACAGCTTGAAGTATCTTCGTCGGTCCCTTTTGATCACCCCGAGTGAGTTGGCCACGCCAAGCCGTAAGACATCTTTCCCACTGCCAATGCATACAATCTATGCTACCGATCATACGGGTAGATCATGCATGTCTTCGTGCACCTCATATATTTTCTGTAGGTCGAACAAAGTCGGTTTTCTAAGGTATCGACGACCGTATATCTCACCAATAGCTACAATATTAAAAACATATGCTTAAATGTAAAAGATAAATAATTATAAATGTTAAAGAATTATAAACGTTAAATAATTATAGACGTTAAATAATTATAGACGTTAAATAAAAATAAAATATAATACCGATTGCGAACTCCCTAAGTGTGTCTCGAATAGTTTTAGCCGCCATGTGCAAGTACTCGTCGTTGATGTCGGACGTTTGTGCGAACGCCAAAATCCGTATGGCGGCGGTCAACTTTTGCATCATGGTGAATCCAAGCTTCCCTCGTGCGTCGGATTTTTGTTTAAAGTACACGACTTCCCTTTCCAAATCGTCACGCAAACGTAAGAACAACCTTTTAGACATTTGGAAACGTTGTTTGGAAACTCTTGGTTGCGGCCAACGGGGATTCTCATTAAAATAATCTCGCATCAAACGGTTATGAGCTTCTTCACGATCACGCATGATAACTTGTCTTGTTTGAAACGGTTGACGTGGACGAATGCTTCGGTGAATAAACGTCGCCATAAGGTTTAACGCACTCGAACAAACAGCTACAACTTCAGTTTCAAATTCGTCGAAACTTGAATCACTACTCAAATACGAGGCATTGAATGGCCGGCGAATCATTTTTTGTTAAAAACGGTCGTTATTTTTGTTGAGAGGAAGTTGTTGAATTGTGTGTTGAAATGAAAAAGAAATGTTAGATTAAATAGGAAAGTTGAAGTCATAAAAAAAAAAAAAAATTAATTAATTAATAAATATAGTCGTTCAACGGCTATATTTGACCAAACAATATCTTCAACGAGCGTTGTTCAATCAACGGGCGTTGAAAGGGCAACTAAGCCCACTTCAACGCCCACTAATCTTGGTCTAAAGGGTGTGTTTGGTAAAAGTAGCAGTGAACAGTAGCAGTGAGCTGTGAGCAGTGGTTGTGAGCTCACAGCTTCTTGAAGAAGCATTGGAAAAATGAGCATTCCTAAAAAATAACAAAGCTCACCACTCTTTTGACAAACGAACAATAAAAATCAAAAAGCTTATTGCTCACCGCTTATCACCCCAAAAAGCTCCGCGCCAAACATAGTCAAAATTTCTGATATAGGTGGTGTAGGTTGTAATAAAAATTTTGCCGTTCTAAAAATAAAAGAAAAAAAAAATTCAAAGTTCAAACAATAAATATATTGTAGTAAAATGAGTAAAGTATTTGCATAAAACTTCAAAAGTTTCACATTTTTACAACTAGAAATAACACATCCAATGTTTTCAACCATGTGCCACATATATTATTTAGATATCTATGTTAGTACAGTATATTAGTAAAGGTCGGACAAAAGTAAAAGAATTAATTGGTGTTGAAACTCTCTTATTATAATACACGAGTCTAGAGGTGGCAAAATGGGCGGGCCGGAAGGGCATGGACACGGGCATGGGCTAGAATGGGCATGGGCTTAAACGGGCACGGGCTAAATGGGTACGGGCTAAACGGGCACATGTTATACAAATAGCTTTATAGAAGACCGAAAATGACGAAATAAATTCCTTAAACGCAATACCCCATTTATATTTAAAAAATTATATATATATATCTTTATATATAATAAATGAAAAGTTTTTTGAATGTCAAAATCCCATAATATGACGTCATATATTGACGTCATATATACACCTTCCAATTTGACTTATCCCTTTTTCACCGTGGTCAAACAGTTCAGTTGATGCATTTTACAAACAGTTTCACTTATCCCTTTTTCATATAATACACCTGCCAATTGACGTCATATATATATCTAATTTTTCGTTGATGCATTTTACAAACAGTTTGACTTATCCCTTTTTTTTTCTACCCTCATCTCTAATTTATTCTATATCATCAGTTTTTTAATATTTACTATTATCATTATGTGTCTACTTTAGTTTTGTAACTTATACATATTTAATTTTGATAATTCATAAAAAAAAAAAAAAAAATTGTTAACTTTATATGAATATTATTTTTGTATATGCCATTTTATTTGTCAAAAGTGGGAATATTTTGTTTCTGTTGTGCTGTCAAAATGACAGTTTCGTTGATGCATTTTGCTGTCAAAACAAGATAGGTTAGTTGTTTTTTAATATGACTTTGTTTTACTTACGATACAATTTTTTTATTGCCACCCGTGAAACCCGCGGGTCTATAGTCTAGTATATATATATATATATATATATATATATATATATATAAGTTTTTCAAAAACGATTATAAGTTTTTCATTTTGGGCACATATTGCCACCTCTACACGAGTCATTCGGACCTGTGCGCTGCACAGATTGATTTTTGCAGATTTTGTTATAGCATTTTTATTAAGCAATAGGTCATAGGTAAATGTTTGTTGCGTAAATATGATGTTATTTATTGAACTCTTGCTTATGTTTCACTTAAGGTGCATCACTAATTTTGGTTATATTTGAAGGTCAGGGTTTTGGCGGTACGGTTTTTTTGTTGAATTATCACGTTCTTGAAACATTTTTTCTCCCGATAAACTATTGAATTATATTTTAACAATTTGAAGAATCAAAGACACGGGTCTTTTGCGTCTTTCATTTGCTCCCTTCTTACTCCTGTCCCGTTAGAATAAAATATTTTAGAATCAAAGACACCGGCTTTTTTGCGTCTTTCATTTGCTCCCTTCTTACTTCTATCTCATTTTGAAGTATTTTTTCTATATTAAACTAATTTTGTCTTTCATTTGACCAGGGTCAAATGTGTTTGGGTCACGTTTACACTAATGACAAAAGTCTAAGTTAAGTCCAATCTTTTGGCGGTACGATTTTTTTGTTGTTGAATAAGTTAGTAGTTATCACGTTATTGACATTTTTTTTTCCGATAAACTATTGAACTATATTTTAACCATTTGAAGAATCAAAGACATCGGCCTTTTGCGTCTTTCATTTGCTCAATTCTTACTTCTGTCCCGTTAGAATTAAATATTTTAACCATTTGAAGAATCAAAGACACCGGCTTTTTTGCGTCTTTCATTTGCTCCCCTGTTACTTCTATCTCATTTTATACTGTTTTTCTATGTTAAACTAAGTTTATCTTTGGGTCAAATGTGTTTGGTTCATGTTTACACCATGACAAAAGTCTAAGTTAGGTCCAATCTCATGCCATTTACTATTACAAAACTAAGGATAAAAATGATAAGTTTAATTATTTAATAGGATAAGAAATAGAATGCTACACAACAAATCAAAAGTGTCAAGGTATATTCTGATATACATATACCTAATAGTTTAAATAGTTTTTTATAAAGTGAAACGTGTAAAAACTGGCTCAAAACAAGCACGATATCAAGTAACTTATATTTTATTGGCATTTAATTACTTAGTGACTTATTTTGTAACTTAGTGACTTATTTTGTATGTTTATTATTGCATTTAATTACTTGGTAACTTCAAGTCAGTCACGATTTATTATTTTTTAACGCTTACAAAGTTAGCCATGATGTATCATAATTACAGTAATATTTTATGGAACATAAAATTAATCAAACGTGATATAACCTTGATGATATCAAATAAGTACATTTTATTGACATCATTTATCCTATGTTATTCGCTTGTTTTATGTTATTTTATATGAGAATCGATACTTAATCGCTTACTTTTGTAATTCTCAGTTATAAACAAGCATTTGGCGAAAGTTAGCTATTTTGGACTTAAATTGGAGCAAAACAGATCAAGTTGGAAAAGTCTACTAAACTGAAGGAAGATACGCCGTATCATTCTAGACAGATACGCCGTACATAAAGACTTAGACGAATATGAAGACCATTGCCTGACTTTGAAGCATGCGCCGTATGAATTTATCTCATACGCCGTATATGAAACCTTGGTCAACGAGAAGATCTGACTTGTTTTACTCCAGATACGCCGTATGACATTCCAGATATGCGGCGTATCAATCTCAAGACTTCACCAAGATAATCCAAGATATTGAAGAACATGCGCCGCATGAAGACTGAAGGTACGCCGTATCTTATGGCGGTGTACGAATATTCCTGAATATTATAATCTTGGACCCCACGCGAAGTTACCTAGGTACGTCGTATCAACTTAGTTGATACGCCATATCGACCCTGCTGACAGAAAGTATAAATACCCCATTCGACAGCCACATTCGGTGCGGAAAAAAAAAACCCTAAGGAGAAGAATACAGACGAATTGGCGGCACAAGACACAACCTAAAAGAAGAATTCAGAGCAGTAAGAAGGTCCTGCTAGTACTTTAATTCATAGGAAAACTCATTTATTTGTATTAGCAATCTGTTAATGGTTGAGTTAGTGTCTTTTTCACTATTTGATCGGACTTAATAGTTTCTAGCTGTTATAAAGAGTATTTGATCTTTATTTGGTTTCTTTATGCATGTGCTTTGATTACATATTAGGATTTATCGTGCCTTATCAACGTAGGCTCGCGCAATTACTTCATTAACATCATTTGCATAGTTAATGTAAGCCTGTAAAAGGGATAAATAATACATAAACCTAGTAACCATTAAGTGTTTACACGCCAATAACTAAGACTCCTCTGAAAGAGAATAGATTTTAGCACTCATCTTATACAGCTAATCAATTAAACGTGTGACAAGTTTTCCTACTATCGGCTTGACCTCTTATCTGTGTCTGTTTTCTATCTGTGTACGTGTTGGCCATTCGCTTATTCGTTCTCTAGTTTTATTTACTGTTTACTTAATCTACACAATCGTGCCAGTCTCTCAGGCTGAAAACCCCCTTGCGTTAGATTAGGGCATTAGAACTAACTTAGGATTAAAATACTGATAGATATCTAGGTGTTAACGTCCCACTCTTAGTGTTCGACACTCTACTTACCAACTAGCTACCTTGATCGGGTACACTGCTCGTTAGTGTGTGTTATAGGATAAGTTGGCTAAATATAAATTTAAAACTTGATAATATAATCTATTCTACAACGATATACACATGCATCAAGTTTTTGGCGCTGCTGCCGGGGAGTAAATTGTTTAATACTAAAATATCTATTACTCCCTCCGTCCCATATTAAGTGTCCACTTTCAAAATGCACAAAGTTTTATGAAATTCACTAACTACACTCTCCACCAATCAAATATCATTTTTACCCACTAAAGTCTCATCTCATTGGTTGGAATAAAATGTGGACACTTAATTTGGGACATCCCAAGATTCCATTGTGGACACTTAATATGAGATGGAGAGAGTAATATTTTAATTTAGAATTAACTTGATTAGTTTTAATTATTAGTTTTTAATTTGCTAACTTTGTTGTGTATTTTTATTATTTGCATTCATTGCATTTTTCTGCATATTTTCTGTTTTCTTGTTTGTTTTTGCATTTTCCTTTTAATTTCTTGTTCTGCATTTACTTTGATCGTTTCACTCTTATTTTGCACGAGATAGTTTATTTTCAGAATGATGAACGAATCAGATATTACTATGGAAGAATACATTCTGAATCTAACAGGAGAAGCTCGTTGGAACAATCAAATTTTCAATAACTGGGTAACTGCTAAGTACGGTAAGAAAAGGAGACAACTCAGTGAAGGTAACATTGAGTGTCTTCGATTCTTTGAAACCAAATTTCCAGCTATAGTTTATGATGATTCACTAAGCTATAAGGAGGATTCAATACTTGACTCCTTCCCGATATTTAATGATACATGTGAATCATCTTCACTTCAAACTGAATGTTACATGGTCATGTCTGAAAAGAAAGATTTTAAGAAAATATTGGCTAAAAAGGAAACGTTTAACATGTTAAATATAGATACGAGCCACTTTTCTTATGAAATCCCAACCTTTGAAAACTCATAATTTAACAATTTTAATTGCAATTCTGGTGAAAAATTTTCAGGCTATGTTCATTGTAATACATCACCTGCTAAAACGAATCGTAGTCTCGACCCCTTTGAACCTAAGACGATATCTATATCAAATTTTGAGGTATTTTCAAATTTAAATGGGATTATGATTCGATGGCACTCTAAAATGGATATACCAATTTGTACATTTAAGAATTTATATATACCATATGGTATACCATTTGACCCCAAATTGGTGTACAAGGAAAAGTGTTGCCGAGGCCAAGGTACGTCTCTCTTTTAATTATTATGTTCACAAAAACACCGATACGACGCATATAATTAATTTGCTGCGCCGCATCTCTCCCTACTTAAACCATTTGACCAGTCAACTAATCCTTAATTAATACGGCGTATAACTAAATATAGGATACGGCGTATCGATTTAACCCTATAAATATGACTGAGATACGCCGGATTAGGTTTTACCACCCACTTTTACACACAGTTAAAACACACACTAAATTTTTACTCGCTTTGCAAATCATCAATCACTATCATACATCAATTTCCTTGATCAATCCAGTGTTAATCTACAAAGGTAATAGCCCTAATTCTTAATTTTTATTTATATTTATTTTCGTAAAATTAGGGTTTGTAGGATTCAATTGATTAAGGGACGAATTGACTTAGGGTTTCTGCTTGGTTTAGGGCTTGATTGATTTCCCTTATTGTTAATTAGATTATGATTTGGTAATTACCCCTAATTTGGTTCGAACGAAATTAGGGTTTTTAGTTTGGAATATTGGGGGAAAGCGGGAAGGTGATATACAAATTTTTTTGGGGGTAAAATTTTTGTTATGAAGCGTTTGAGATAATATGGGTTTTACTTTAGCTTTTGGTTTGCGCCACGTTTGCGGATTCTTAGGATATGTGATAAACCTGTTCTTTTATACTTATGCAAAAATAGATACAGCGTATCCATTATCTGGATGCGGCGTATTAATTATTTTTTGAAACTAATTTTATCACGCCCTTATAAATTTTCATATGCTCCATATATGTTATAATCATACAGATACGGCGTATTAACTCTCCATATGCCGTATCATCCTCTTGCACAGACTGTTTCACTAATTTTCAAACTTTTGCAGATGGAGATCCCGGATGCTGCAGCTAGACACTAGTGGCTCAGATTTGAGTTGATGGGACTTACCCCCCAGACCGAGGCAGATTATCTTAGGAGACTCAGGGGCCTGTACTAGAGGCAGATTTTTATGGTCCCTATTTTGGATTTTAATAGTTTAGAGGGGATCGATGGAGGTGGTGCTATGGCGAGTATGAGAGATAGGTTATAGATGATACATCGTAGGTGATGCGTGGGATTGCGCCCTCGCAGTAGGTTTTACCTCTCAAGGGATCTCAAGAGGCTTGCAATCCCCACCAGGCAGTGTACCTGACCGTTGTAGTATAGTAAAGTGGCAAGTACCGGGGGATTGATCGTTCAACTCAAAGAATAGTGTTCGTTAGGATTGAAATTATTCTAACTAGGTCTAGAGGTGATGGATGATTCTTTTTGTATTTTTATATTTTATGGAAAGCAAGTAAAAATCTCGTGTTTTGGAAGAAGGGGCGGAATTAGTTGCTAATCAACTAACCCAAAAGCTACTAACTAAACTAATATGCAAGAAAAGTAAACTAGGGTTCTACAAGGGAAGTGAAGCATGTCTACCTATGATATGTTACTCCTTGCTAGCTATCCAATTCTACCTATTGAATTGTCACACCTTGTTTTAATTGACGGGTTGTATTCCTTAATACCATTCGTGGGGTGGCGTACGTACTTCCCCAACTCTATAAGCTCCTACTTCACTCCTATGTCGAGCCGGCTAAGAAGCTCCTAACATGGGATCACTAGAATTCACTCATGCATTAAATACAACCAAATAAACCTAGTACGCATTGGTTCATGTTTCTTAAGACGTTCAAGCAAGTTACCGTATAGGAGGTTAGCCAGTTTTCTTAAGCCTAACATCGATATCACCCAATCAAACAAGAGACAATAGGAAACAAGAATTATAAGCTAAACCAATAAGATCTATTAAAGTGTCCACCCCTTTATTGATGACGATAGACACATACATCAACAAGGAATCAATAAGATCTAATTAATTATATACAAGTTTCACACAATCATAAGTAGACACAAGGTGAATTAGCAAAGCATGATCAATGAAGGGCAAACAACCATAATAATGAAAGACATAATTAAGTTAGAATCAACAAACCAATATTTGATGTTTATGAAGTGATTGAAACCCTCTAAGTTGCTGGAAAAACACCTACCTAAACCCTAGAATCGGACTTAGGGTTTAGGGCTTACAAAAAGTGAAGTTGTGATGTTGTATTTATAGATGATTTTCTGTCCGCATCGATCTGACGGCGTCAGCCTTCACAAGTGACGATGTCAGCTCCCTTTTTTCACCAAATTGTAGATTTTTTCGTCCCGATTCCGTGGCCTCTTGAATCACCTAAATCCGAGTTCATATGAAGATTTTATGGCCAAAACAGTGACAGCTACTCCGCGCGCGAGTTGTGATTGTCTTGATTAACTTGTGGCGGTTTCACTAAGGTTCCTTCTCGTGTAAGAATACTTTGACGCTGTCACTCTATATCATCTGACGTCGTCAGGTCTATGATCCTGACGCCGTCACCTTCAAAAATCCTCTGGCCCGTCTCTCTTTAACTTAACACTTGACGGCCTACATCCATTAACACGTGACGCCGTCAGAATTCCTATGTAAAACTTTCTGGCGCGTCACGTGTATAATCCACCACTTTCATCTTCAAGTGACGGCGTCAGCATCCAAAGCCTGACGCCGTCAGGTGTAAAATCCTGACTTTCCTTGGTCTTTTTGTTTTCTTCATTCTTGAGCATAAAAACGTCTAAAAAGCTCCAAAATGCTTCATATTCGAGAAATCACGTCCCAAGTACCTAAAATGAGAAAAGAAACGATTTAGGGCAATATTTGATCATATAATCGCGGATTAGGGCTTAAATGACCCCCTAAAAGCGGTACACTTCTCGCTTCATCAAATATCCCTACACTTGGGATTTGCTTGTCCTCAAGCAAATGAGCTTTTCCACCAATTGAAATACAAGTTAGGGGTCATTTAACATTAATATAAAAGTAATTACAACAAATGATCATTCCACCTTGGTCAAAATAAGCACGGAAATTATACACTAGCACCTCACAATAAGTGTTTGGATACTCTCATCCCTCGGGTGTTGTAAATTTATATATCATAAATGAAAATGGAAGAATATCGCTCACTACCTGTCATAGAAAATAGATTACCATAGGCTTGGGAAAGGATCACGCCTCTACCACTTTTGGTGTAAGCACCTAGGATAAACTATCAAAGAGGTCTTTACAAAGGGTTATAACGTTAGGTGTAGGGAAAAGGAAAACACGGTTTGTTGGATAAGGATATTTTTACTGGTGGCAAGTCAATCATCTTGGTCAATTACATGTAGAATGAGGCGTTGCTAAGCCAAGACTCGACTCAACTTAAACTAATCACGAACTAATAAACATATAACAAAACAAAACATAAATAAAAGATAGAGGCGGATGGTAGTCCGTATGCCTTTTCTTCACTTTTTTTTTTTTTTTTTTTTTTTTTTTTTTTTTTTGCATACACTCTTGCCCTACCATCCAAAACAATACATCACTAGGGATTCTTTGTACCATCCCTACACTTGAACTTTTACATACTTTACATAAAATTATTCTAATGACTCGAATCAAGATAATCGAAACACTTGGAGTACTTTTAAAATATTTAGCACATATGGGGGTAATAATGTTGTTCTTCCCCATTACTCCATTACACTAGTACTTTACCCATGAGTCCCAATCGTCCCAAAACAATATGTACAAGGATATGACTCGACTTAGCAACCACGTAATCAATTAGATAATTAACTAAGGGTTTAAACAAATGTTGTCACAATAATGCACTAAAGATGAGTGCACACAAGGTAGGCTAAGGCGATTTGGGTGTACATTTAAGTGGGGTGTAAACAAATTCTTCCTTTAAGTAAAATGCTTAAAGGTCGAAACGAAAAGATAGGCTCTGAGGGGTGTACTAGGGGTATCGTGTACCAAAAATGGGTACAACGCAAAGGGTGTGGGAGAATTACTTGACCAATGTAGCCAAAGTAATTATAACAAAAACACAGGTGTAAAACAATGGGTTAATCCTAATGCCTCTTATCATGTAGTCAATCCTAACTACACGAATGTAGTCTTACTAGCGGTCTCGGTATGCATCACAAACGCAAGTTCTAGAATCTATAAACTACCGGTACACTCATAAGCACCAACAATGAATGCTTTTACCTAAAGATCTAAAGGCGAACCTCACATATTTGGGGTGGAAATTTTTGAGTGGTATAGTTTTTGTGCTAGTCATACAATTCCCTATCCATGAGACGCTTATTAAAATCAAAGTTTCACTCCTATATGTTGTAAAAAAATTTAAATTTGGTGCTAAAATTGCCCTAACCAATATTTCTCTTGGCTTTATTACACATTCACTATTAAACAAAACAAAAATCAAGCGAAGTTGTAGTTTCTAAGGCATCCTAATTTACCCTCCCTACACTTAATCCGAACATTGTCCCCAATGTTCTAGACAAAAGATGTAAAAGTAAAAATAAATGAGAATGGAAGAAACTAATACTCCCCTGATTCGCTCGGTATGGATGATGTGATAATATGGTTAAATCTCCCTCCAAGAGAATGAACATGATAAGCTTCACTCCAGAAATATAATCATCCTCTTGATGTGTTGCACGTACATCTTCTTATCCAATAATACCTGTAACCAACAAACACAAAAACCAAAGCATCAAACCGAACAAAGAAAAACCACAACTAGATGTATTTCCAGACTTAGAAATAAAAACAAAACAAAACAATAAAAGGATATGATACTTGCGGGATGAATTACAAATAGGAACTCATAAATCATGTCCACAAGTATTGACACACAAACAAGATAGAATATATGCTAATCATGAATTGTGAATTTTCCATGTTTGAATTTTGTTCTTTTTAACAAAATATAAACTTCCCTACACTTATCTTTTTGTAAAATACCTTTATATGCAATTAAGACGAAGTTAAGAACAAAATAAAGCATTTTCACAAATTATTCGAAACATGAAAATTTAACAATTATGATTAAGCATATATGACACAAACAGACAAATAAAATAAAAACATCAAACAATTAAAAACATGGGTTGCCTCCCAAGAAGCGCTTGTTTTTGTTCGAGTCACGAGCCTGACTCTACCCCTATTTAACAGAAATAGGGGAGGTTTTCCCTACACTTAGGATTAAGTGTGGGTGAAAGTAGCGATACACACCCTTAGGGTGGAAATATGCCACGTGAGGTGAAGGGGGTGAGTGAATGGCTTCCTTCATCCTAAAACTACCCGGATAATAAGGGTTGATGGGTGGGTCGGTTCCTCTTTTGTCTCCTAGATGTAAATCTAAGGATGGAAAGTTGTGTAAAGGTTGAGGTTCCGGTTCATCAATACTAGGAAATTCCCTAGAACTAAGAGTAAGGTTATCACTATAAGTATTCAAACCTATATCCTCTAGTGGTGCTTGGTCCAAGGGTTCTACCTCCATTGGGATTCCTAAAGTTTCTTCTACTTCTTCCGGGTAAGTCACGGGCGGTGTGTGTGCCTCAAGTGATGGTAGGACTTGTGGGGTACTTTGTGGGCTTGGATTATCCACCTCATACTCCATTTTATCTAGATTACCTATGTGTTTGTTTTGTACTATGATGTTACATGACATCCACTTAGGTATCCCAAAATAGTCATCCCCAGACAAACTTGTTTCATGATCCTTGGAATTTGTGGTCAATTGACTTGTACTAACGTTTTTTGGGTTGTCTACTCTATAATAATACTGGGCACAATCTTCAATGGTATCCCATGCTTCTTCAGCATTTAATTCCCTAAGGTCCCTATTGGCAAAATCGTTAATGCACATTTGGTCATATCGGTCGACACGATCGTAAAAGATTTGGGTCAGGGATGCTAAATCAAAGCTATGATGAGGGACTATTCGGAGTAAGTTTTTAAAACGAGTCCATGCATCATATATGGGTTCATCTCGATATTGGTTGAACATCAAGATGTCATTAGGGGCAAATGGATTTCGTGGTCGGTAGTATGGTGGGTTCGCGTACTCCATATTGGTGAACGGAAGAGTCAACGGAAAGGTTTTTACGAACAAAGACACAAAGAAAAGATAGACCACGAGAAAGCTACAAAATAAAAAGAAAAAATCTCACTTGATAGGAATCTTGTGAGTAGACCTAATAAAAATAAAATTTCAACCTAAGCAATAACTACTCCCCGGGCTGCGGCGCCAAAAACTTGATGCGTGGGATTGCGCCCTCGCAGTAGGTTTTACCTCTCAAGGGATCTCAAGAGGCTTGCAATCCCCACCAGGCAGTGTACCTGACCGTTGTAGTATAGTAAAGTGGCAAGTACCGGGGGATTGATCATTCAACTCAAAGAATAGTGTTCGTTAGGATTGAAATTATTCTAACTAGGTCTAGAGGTGATGGATGATTCTTTTTGTATTTTTATATTTTATGGAAAGCAAGTAAAAATCTCGTGTTTTGGAAGAAGGGGCGGAATTAGTTGCTAATCAACTAACCCAAAAGCTACTAACTAAACTAATATGCAAGAAAAGTAAACTAGGGTTCTACAAGGGAAGTGAAGCATGTCTACCTATGATATGTTACTCCTTGCTAGCTATCCAATTCTACCTATTGAATTGTCACACCTTGTTTTAATTGACGGGTTGTATTCCTTAATACCATTCGTGGGGTGGCGTACGTACTTCCCCAACTCTATAAGCTCCTACTTCACTCCTATGTCGAGCCGGCTAAGAAGCTCCTAACATGGGATCACTAGAATTCACTCATGCATTAAATACAACCAAACAAACCTAGTACGCATTGGTTCATGTTTCTTAAGACGTTCAAGCAAGTTACCGTATAGGAGGTTAGCCAGTTTTCTTAAGCCTAACATCGATATCACCCAATCAAACAAGAGACAATAGGAAACAAGAATTATAAGCTAAACCAATAAGATCTATTGAAGTGTCACACCTTTATTGATGACGATAGACACATACATCAACAAGGAATCAATAAGATCTAATTAATTATATACAAGTTTCACACAATCATAAGTAGACACAAGGTGAATTAGCAAAGCATGATCAATGAAGGGCAAACAACCATAATAATGAAAGACATAATTAAGTTAGAATCAACAAACCAATATTTGATGTTTATGAAGTGATTGAAACCCTCTAAGTTGCTGGAAAAACACCTACCTAAACCCTAGAATCGGACTTAGGGTTTAGGGCTTACAAAAAGTGAAGTTGTGATGTTGTATTTATAGCTGATTTTCTGTCCGCATCGATCTGACGGCGTCAGCCTTCACAAGTGACGGCGTCAGCTCCCCTTTTTCACCAAATTGTAGATTTTTTCGTCCCGATTCCGTGGCCTCTTGAATCACCTAAATCCGAGTTCGTATGAAGATTTTATGGCCAAAACAGTGACAGCTACTCCGCGCGCGAGTTGTGATTGTCTTGATTAACTTGTGGCGGTTTCACTAAGGTTCCTTCTCGTGTAAGAATACTTTGACGCCGTCACTCTATATCATCTGACGTCGTCAGGTCTATGATCCTGACGCCGTCACCTTCAAAAATCCTCTGGCCCGTCTCTCTTTAACTTAACACTTGACGGCCTACATCCATTAACACGTGACGCCGTCAGAATTCCTATGTAAAACTTTCTGGCGCGTCACGTGTATAATTCCACCACTTTCATCTTCAAGTGACGGCGTCAGCATCCAAAGCCTGACGCCGTCAGGTGTAAAATCCTGACTTTCCTTGGTCTTTTTGTTTTCTTCATTCTTGAGCATAAAAACGTCCAAAAAGCTCCAAAATGCTTCATATTCCAGAAATCACGTCCCAAGTACCTAAAATGAGAAAAGAAACGATTTAGGGCAATATTTGATCATATAATCGCGGATTAGGGCTTAAATGACCCCTAAAAGCGGTACACTTTTCGCTTCATCAAATATCCCTACACTTGGGATTTGCTTGTCCTCAAGCAAATGAGCTTTTCCACCAATTGAAATACAAGTTAGGGGTCATTTAACATTAATATAAAAGTAATTACAACAAATGATCATTCCACCTTGGTCAAAATAAGCACGGAAATTATACACTAGCACCTCACAATAAGTGTTTGGATACTCTCATCCCTCAGGTGTTGTAAATTTATATATCGTAAATGGAAATGGAAGAATATCGCTCACTACCTGTCATAGAAAATAGATTACCATAGGCTTGGGAAAGGATCACGCCTCTACCACTTTTGGCGTAAGCACCTAGGATAAACTATCAAAGAGGTCTTTACAAAGGGTTATAACGTTAGGTGTAGGGATAAGGAAAACACGGTTTGTTGGATAAGGATATTTTTACTGGTGGCAAGTCAATCATCTTGGTCAATTACATGTAGAATAAGGCGTTACACAGGGTTGCTCCCGATAGGCAGCCGAGGAACATGATGACAGGTGGACACTTCGTTTCTAGGCTAGCATTTCATTTTGTGGTGATTACGGATGTGATACCTGACCATTTGGATGTTGAGTTGATGGAGTTACCTAGGATTGATCCTTATTATTTGGAGAGGAGGCTTAGGGTTTGTGAGTTGGTCATGGGTGGATATTACTGGGCACCTTTGGGTCCACCTCGACCGGTTTTTGTTGATCCAGAGCATGGAGAGGTGCATGAGGCCTCGACTGCTGCTCCTGAGGAGGCACCACAGGTACCACCACCACCACCTCTAGTTGCTCCACGTACGACTGCCTAGAGATTGGATAGAGTTGAGAATGAGCTTAGATTGTTGAGAGGCAGTATCGAGGAGCAGAGAGGTATCATTCAGGGTATAGCAGCTATCACTAGTACACAAACTACATTTTAGAACGGTTATTTTACATTTTTTGAAGCGGTTTTGAACCGTTCTATATGAGAGCGTACTAAATAATGAGGTTGTTTTTTATAACGGTTTTCAACCGTTTTAAATAATTGCATTTTTTACAACTTTCATATAAAACTGTTCTAAAAGGGTGTCAATAATTAAAAAAAAATATATATATTTGATAAAGTTTGATTGTGTATTTTTTTAAGGCATTCACAATACAAGTTTCTATAGGTGTTATTGTTATTGGTCATTGATCCTTATGGGTTTTGAGAATTTTGCCATCCGAGAGCAGTTGGTGTATGCGACGTTTTTCATCTTATGTTGATCTTCTAGTGGTACAAATTTATGCGGTCAACATGACAACATTGGAGGACATTTTGAGTAGATTTATTACCTCAAATGTAAATTGTGTATGAGTGTATCAAACAGTATCCTACATTAAAGAAAAGTCAAAAGAAGACTAAAATAAATATAACTGAAAAAACAAATCGAAAGCATATGAAACACAATAAAGAAACCCACAAATATAAAATGAAAAAAAATAATAATAATAAAAAAATAAATAATCTTCAAAAGTACCTTCTATATACATGAATGATGAACACATGTAAAATCATGAGTGTATATATTTAGGGAATGAAAGATGTGTTGTTCCAGATCTGCAAAAAAAAAAAAAAAAAAAAAAAATATATATATATATATATATATATATATATATATATATATATATATATATATATATATATATATATATATATATATATATATATATATATATATATATGAAAAGCATTAGATAGTTGTTATGTAAAATCATGAGTGTATTTAGGCAATGAAAGATGTGTTCTTCAAGATCTGCAAAACATAAAACATATGAAAAGTATTAGATAGTTGTTTTAAGTATGAAGAAAGAGAAAAAAAAAATACACTATCTAGATTTAACAAAATGAAAGAAAAAAGTATGAAGTTAATAGATAAGAGGGAAGGAAGGATGAAAAACACAAAGGAGGGAAAATTCCCGCTTCTTTGACGTGAAAGTTTTTGAAACAAAAAAAAAATGAAATTTTTTAGGACGGTTATCTACAACAGTTGTAAATAATAAAATTAAATTATAAAATATTCAATTTTTTAAAACACTTATCTACAACAGTTGTAAATAATAAAATTAAATTATAAAATATTCAATTTTTTAGAACACTTATCTACACCCGCTGTAAATAATCAAATTAGCAATTCTTCTTTTAGAACGGTTATATAAAACCACTACAAATAATAAAATTAAATTATAGAATATTCAATTATTTAGAACAGTTATATACAACCGCTTTAAATAATAAGATTATATTAAATAGACAAAACAACCGTTTTAAATGACATATTTTATACTACGTTATCTTTATTAATTGTAATATATAATCTTTTTCAAATTATTTAGTACGGTGGAATTGAAAACCGTTTTAAAATGTCCGTTGTAAAATACCCATTTTCTACTAGTGTAAGCAGACCAAGTTAGGTTCATGGTTGGTCGACAGGATGACAAAGGTCATGAAGGAGCGTGGGATGAGATACCAGAGGTACGACGGGCCCATCATAACAGATACGCATATCGGATATGATCGACGTAGAGTCCGACAGAGGACTGATGGTGCCAGTACTTCAGCACCACCCACAGACGACCAGCCTGCCACGTAGTTCTCATTATTATGATTTTATGGACATGTTATTTAACACTTATATTTTTATTGTTCTGTACTTGATCTTATTATTATTATTATTTTGCTATCTATTTTACTGCTTCAGTTTATATTTTGAGATAGGTTATTTGTCTCAAAGTCTGGCATTAAGTTCAGCATCCGTTTGATGAATGTACGTGTGATGAGCCGAAATGAACTAACCTGTCTGATGCACAGACTGTTTCAGTCTGTTTGGTAATTCGATATGGCGTATCTAGTAAAACAGATACCGTGGATACGACGTATCGACTGACCTGATGAAATTTCCAGATTTTTATTTTTAGTTTTTAGGATTATTTTCTACTAACCATCGATTAACAAAGATTGCACTAGCTGTGATTTTCAAATAAACACAGGTTGCTTGCGAAGAAGTGGTGGTATACATACGTTCTAAATTTTCTGTGTGTCGCGAGCCATTCATGGAGGCTTGAACGATTACACACAGAAAATAAAAAGTTGCTCACAAACGCATAATGGAGGATCATACCGAGCAAATCTCAGGGGAGTTTTCCGTTCTAATTCTTTCTATTTCCTGTTTTTAATTTCAATTTTAAACAACGAGGATGTTGTTTATCTTAAGTGGGGGGGGGGGGATGGAGAGTTAGAACGTCACTTGTCCTTATTTTTTAAAAATTTGCTTAATATGTGCTTAATATGCTTAAATTGAAAATTTTTCTAGCATGTTTTTGTTAAATCTAAGTTGCATGACCGCACACATAACCCTTATTTCCAAATTGTGAGAATTAAGGCTTATCCGTTTCCCAATATTTTACCCAAATTCCACAAAAATATGAGTGTGTCGGTGACTTGTAGTAAACTTTAGAACTTGGCTTGTATACTATTCGAGACTACCATAATGAGTATTATTGATATAATTGGAGTGACTTGTTTAACTTGGTAAATTTCTAAGATTACACCAAAATAGCCTATATATGTTGTGTTATATTAACTAACTACACTGGTTAGTTAATCCCATGATAAACCCTTTGTTACTCTCATTATTAGAGTAAGATACCCCAAGAAAAACCCTCAGAGTCATTCCTTTCGTTTCTTACTCCAATTTAAATTATTTCGTTACACCCTTACACTTTAGCCTACCCTGTAGATTTAAGTCTGTGGTTAGTCGCTTTTGGTAAAGTGTGTATTCCCAGCATTTCCTGTGTTCGTGTGCGTAATTATTATCTTTGGTTAGCTCGGGAATTTCACAATGCAATGGAGTGAAGGTAGATATTTTATTTTTGATTTTCGTGTGTTTACTACTTTCGCTATTACCTTTATGTCTGAAGTTATGAAAAGTACGGAGAAAAATTATCCAGATTGATTGTGGTAGTGATGTGGTGAAATTTTTCACCATTTTATTTGAAGTTAAAAAAAAAAATCGAAAAAATAGAAAAGAAAAAGAAAGAAGAAGTTGGTAAGTTCTATAAACCAACAATGTAAAGTTATGTACTAGTAGAGATATCGCTACTGCATGTTGTATTATATTTATGGATTGTAAGGGAGTTGGCCGTTATGGGAACGCCAACTAAGGTTTATTCTCTGAATGAGATATTATTGAGTTTAATTCATGTCTACCTACTAAAGCGTGAGTTTTCGTGTTAAAGCGTGAGTTAGTCTATGATTTGTGTCTTATTCATGGGAATGGTTGGGAAGTGATTAACCACACTTGTTAGGACTTAATCTATTTGTTTTGTTTATTTTATTTAACACCAATTATTTCCCAATTGTTATCCTTACCCTTTTACCAAGTTGCTATATTCGTTGTTAGCTTTCGAGCATCCGAATATGTAACGGCTAAGTGAGAATGTCAAAAGCATGAATAAGGTAGTGACCATCTGAGTTTTAGACTAATCGAATAACGCGCCAGCAATCTAGAGTATATCTTGGTGACCATCCATTATGAAAATAAAGCGCAGCGAATCGAGATACACACTAGTGACCATCTGTTGTTTGAGGAATCGAGGACTCGCGCCAGCGAGCTACTAAGTTTGTGCAGGAGATGTTTAAACAAAGCTAGGTTTAACCCTTAAACCTTATCATAACCCAATTTACCGCTTTAGACTTGTCACTCCTTAGGTTTAGTGGTGGAGATGTGTATCCTTTCAAGCTTATGATAGAATATTCATCACGACCGAACCGAGCAATTGACGAATTACTTAAATTTACCACATAGATTACTTGAGTGATTTAAGTGATTTCATTTTCCTACTTCGTAGGTGTTTGGTTGTGCAATTATGATTAAAACGAAAGAGTTCTTAAAACTATAAAAATAAATCCTAAGCTGTATTCAGGATACATTTTTTCATAAGTTTAAATATAAGGTTTACTTGAGGATAAGTAAAGTTCAAGTGGGGGGAATTTTGATGATACCAAATAAGTACATTTTATTGGCATCATTTATCCTATGTTATTCGCTTGTTTTATGTATTTTATATGAGAATCGATACTTAATCGCTTACTTTTTAATTCTCAGTTATAAACAAGAATTTGGTGAAAGTTAGCTATTTTGGACTTAAATTAGAGCAAAATGGATCAAGTTGGAAAAGTCTACTAAACTGAAGGAAGATACGCCGTATCATTCTAGACAGATACGCCGTACATAAAGACTTAGACGAATATGAAGACCATTTCCTGACTTTGAAGCATGCGCATATGAATGTTATCTCATACGCTGTATATGAAACCTTGGTCAATGAGAAGATCTGACTTGTTTTACTCCAGATACGCCGTATGACATTCCAGATATGCGGCGTATCAATCTCAAGACTTCACCAAGATAATCCAAGATACTGAAGAACATGCGCCGCATGAAGACTAAAGGTACGCCGTATCTTATGGCGGTGTACGAATATTCCTGAATATTATAATCTTGGACCCACACTAAGTTACCTAGATATGCCATATCAACTTAGTTGTACGCCGTATCGACCCTACTGACAGAAAGTATAAATACCCCATTCGACAGCCACATTCGGTGCGACACAAAAAACCCTAAGGAGAAGAATACAGATGAATTGGCAGCACAAGACACAACCTAAAAGAAGAATTCAGAGCAGTAAGAAGGTCCTGCTAGTACTTTAATTCATAGGAAAACTCGTTTATTTGTATTAGCAATCTGTTAATGGTTGAGTTAGTGTCTTTTTCACTATTTGATCGGACTTAATAGTTTCCAGCTGTTATAAAGAGTATTTGATGTTTATTTGGTTTCTTTATGCATGTGCTTTGATTACATATTAGGATTTATTGCGCCTTGTCAACTGTTAGGTCACCATAATGATTCAACACAAGTATATCTAGTGAGAGAAAGTTAGAGAGTGAGAGATGGGAGGAACACGTATTGTATGAATGATAAAGAGTAAATTCTATAACATGAACCAACAACCTCCTAAGAGGGTTACATATGTTTATATATAGTGTAAGATTAGGGCAACGCCTCACATGGGCTTTCTATCACTCATTCATAGGCCCATGGGCTTACTATATAAGGCTAGAATTAATTACAAACATATAAGCCTAATATATTAAGCAACCTATTACAAAACTTAATGACCAACACTTTACATTAATTAAACGTATTCCCAACAATCTCCCCTTAAGGGTTGGTCATCAAAGGTTGCTTGACATCATCGTTGCTTCATTGGCTTGACGTCTCATGTATCTTTGTTCGTTGTTCTTTGTTGTCGTTGTGATCAAGTAATGGTGTTATCAATGTTTCTGTCACTGGTGTCTTTACGCCTTTCCAACATGCTCATACGTCTTTTGACTTTGAATCTTCATACTTGAGTAGCTCTCTTTTCTTTTCTTTGATTTTTATCTTTCAACTTTGTAGATTCTTTTTCATGACGTAGAATCTTTCTTTGAACTTTACTTTGCTTTGATCATTGTGAGAACTTTCTTTGTGATGTTTGTATGAGCATGTGGAAACTGATGTAATGTTGATGATGGTAATGGTGGTATTGGAACTCCCGGTCTCCACGTGTACCTGCATGAAAATAGTTAACAATAAAGCATCCAACACTTACAAGTTCGGACTTCGAGATCATTAACAGCATAGTGTGAAAACTTTCTCTAATCCTTACCAAGGCCGTTCCTGAATCGGATACCCTCAAGAGGGCTTACACAGATATACTGAAGTATATCAACGATTCAGGTGAGTCACTGAAGTATACCGAAGTATCACTCCACGACTGTAGACCGTTTGAAACCACCGCGAACACTAAGCGTAACCCACAAGGGATTACCGAAGTGACCTGCTGTCAGGGCTGTTTGATGTTGACCCTGACAGGAATTTCCATTAATCACTGAGAATTAAATTAGTAAATCCTCTCATAAATGTTAGGCAGATTGCTAAGATCTGTGTAGGACTCAAATATTTACGATTAGCGTTCTTATTGTTGAACAGCAAGTGTAGAAATGTTTAAGTGTTCCTAAGAGAACTTTTGATGAATCTCGTGGCTCTAGACTCGATTAGTGCGTTTTGATTTTAATAGTCGGAGGCATGGAGCAGAGTGCCTCCTTTTCAATATCAACACATCTCAGAATAAGAGGTCGATAGATTATGCGAGGTTCTCCGTGAGAAATGAAACAAGTATCTTTTAAGAGATACCTGAGTGGCTAGAAGGTTAAGTGCAGTGCGCCACTGGGTCCATGTCGTCTTGTCTTCAATACCGTTATCACCTTGGTGACAACCAGTAGCATATGAATTGAATCCGGTTTCTGCCCTAAGGTTAAACATTTGGAGGGCTATTTCTTTTCACCCTTTCATTAACTTTTCTTTTTAATTCTTCAATCCCTTCTTTCTCCTTTCATCTCTTTACTCCTTTTTTCAATCATTCCTAAGGACTTCTAGTTCTTAACTATTGGTGTTGTCCTTGGTAGATCCCTCCAGCTCTGGCGGATCATAGGACATAATCCTAACCATAATCACCTTATTACTCCATGATTATCCTAGATTTATTGATCACATGCCATAAAAAACCATTTGTAAACATAAAAAACCATTTGTAAAGTCTCTCAAAGTGTATAAATTATGAAACTTATTTTGTTAACACTTTGAGAGTTTTTCCTTTTTCAGAAATACTCTCCCTTCACATGTGCTCATATGTTTTAAAGATAGATTTACACATGTTGGGTGGAGTTCGCACTTTTGAATTGATTGATTTTCAGTGAACATGACCGATTCGAGACACGCTTACATCACTAGTTAGACTAGCATGAAATTATTACCCGTCCGGGTCACATTCAAAGATAATCTCTCGAAATGGTACACTCTACTTAGACAAGTCCTATTCGAGACACGCTTACATCACTGGTTAGACCAGCTTGAAATTATTAACCGTCCAGGACAATTCCTTTCGATTAATGACAATTTAAGTTTCATCTATTCGTTGGTTAAATCTGAGTCGAGCTCATACGAGATTCCACACATTAGTTACCATATTTTAATCACATTATATTCTCCCCCTCAAAAATAGCATATTGATGTTGTTTTTGGAAAACATTTTGATCAAAATATGCTTTTTGAGGTTTGTGGGAAGAAACCAACAAGAACTTTTTCATTTTGAACAAAGATATTTCAAGTACTCCCCCTCAACAAGTGACATGACTTTTTGAAGTGTTAAGAAACAAGAGAAAATACTTGTTCTTTTGAGCAGAATTATGAGAAATCGTTTGAAAATTTTGATTAATTCTACTCAAAAGTAAGAAGCCTTCGCTCCTTTTATCAGGATTGAGGCACTAAAGCGTACCCTTGGGTCCTTTCTTTACAAAGAACGGGTTGTATGTGTGCACAAGCCATTCAAATTACAAAAAAACAATCAAGCAAGAATGTTAAATACTCACAAACTAATCAATCATTCTGGTCATTGAAATGACAAGATTGGGAAGCTCGGTCTCCCACCAACATAGCTCTCCAACCGTCTGATCTGATCCCTACGCTTCAACCTCTGTTCAATTCTGGTGATGAACCTGCGAACTTCTCTAGCTTCCTTTGAATTCCATCTTTTGCTCCCGAAGAGGTCTAAGTCCTTTAAGCGGCTATTCAGACCATCACGAACTGACTTCAAGGTGTCATCACAGAACTTATGAATCTCTTCGTACGCCATGAAGCAGTTGTGAGCAAAGGCACTTCTGTAGATGAATCCAAATGCAGGTTCTTTCATTAGTGTGTACTGTGACTTCTGATTGATGTTGTTGAAGTGAAGAAGTGGTGCTGTCAAGTTCAACTGCCTCTGATAACTTTCAACGCCTAATTGTAGATCTTCAACGCGTTCCCAAATGATGATGCTCCTTATGAAGATCAGAAGAGAAGTGATGAATGCAAGCTGAATATCCGTTGGTAGATTACGCAGTTTCCCTTAGACTTTGAGGAGGTACATGTCTTCAATGTCATTTAGGTTCAACCGTGGAAAGTTAGCTTCAGAGAATTCATACTCCTTTTCATCTTGACGCTTGACGACGGTCTTCTTAAGAAAGGAGTAACCCCATTTAGTAGTTGTTGATATAAACTGGATGGCAACAATTCGTTGGTTATGCATGACATCCCCCTTTGTTTGTTCTAGCATGATAATGCGGTAGAAGAGCTTTCGCCTTTCATTCCAGTGATGAATCCCGTACACCGCATCTCTATCTTACACCACAAGCTTGTCAACAAATAGATGTGTTGCATCTTCTTCTATTGCGTTGTTTAAGTACCTTGCAGCTGGGATTCCAAGGGTCAGGGAGGTTGTATACTTCCTTGCGGATGTGTTTCCATGTTGCAAGAACTCCAGGTCGATGTTGAAGAAGAAGCGAAACGGAATCCTTGGTTGCTCCGGTTTTCCCACCATTGGTAGTGGCTTGGTCCAATTTGTGTAATATGGTCCAGATTTCTTGGAAGTGTGATCTACGTTGAACTCAGGATTTAGCCAATCGATATCATTGGACATTGCACGAGCAATGTTTTCTAGATGATATTCAAGTTAGATTGCACTCCCGGATTGATCTTTTAGAAGGTTGAAGGCTGCGTTCTTGATCCTTCTGAGTTCCTTTTTGTTGAGTTTCTTAATGCGGAAGTCATGCTTTATCTTCTGAACGTATTCCACAGTTCGTCCATCCACGGTTCTTGATCTTCAGCTAGTGGTGGTTGAGCATTGACCATTTCATCAAACTATCCGTATTCGGCTGTGTTGTCGTTGTCAAGCCATTCGACAACTTTTGGCTGTTTGTCTTTTGAATGTGTTCTGCTCTTAGAGGTTGATGATGGTCCAGGTATGGTGTGAGGTTGAGGATCAGATTGTTCCAAGTTATCAGCACCGATGTATTCAAAATGGTCATCTACTTTGGGTGCTGATTCGGATGGTTTCGGTTGATTCTGAGTTGTTGTGGTAGTAGAAGGGTTGACCGGTTCCTTATGAGAAGATGAAAGACCACCGGTGGACTTTTGTTTCTTTAATTGTGAGTTTGGATCGGGGTCTTTATCTTCTCTTGGTCTCTTTTGAGTGTCAGCCGCCTCCTTGCATGATTCTTTTGACAAATTTGCCGAGATAGTATCCGTGATTGCTATTTCTTCTTGAGTCATGGTTGTCTTATCAGAGAATTTGTCAAATATTTTAATTTGAAGGTCTTCAAGTGTGAGTTCCTTTGGTGCTGGAACTGTGTGAAGAGTGAGGGGAGTAGAAGAAATCACTTCATTGACAATTTGTCTGATAGTTCGATGGAGTTGCTCTTTCAATGGCTTGAGCTGATGTTTCAACTCTTTTGAAGTAACTTTTACCAGGTTTGTCGTCAGATATTCTTCAGTGTACTTCATAATCAGCGTATCCATATCAGCTTGGACATCTCTTGACAAGTATTCATCAACCCTTTGCTTGGTTTGTTGTAGATCAATCATCTGATTGGTTAAACCAGTGACAAGGCTCGTGAGTGTTTCGACTTTATCTTCAAGTTTGTTGTGTTTTTTGAATCGAGCTTTCTTTACGGCATTTTGAACTTTGACTTTGGCTCGAGACATCCATGTGTCAGCCAGTTTCTTGATTGATTTGTAAGTGGATTTTGATGTTATTTGTGTTGGTGGAGGTGATGATTGTGTTGATGATTCAGGAATGGCCGAATTGTCTTTGTGGATATTTGTTTCTAAGTCTTAGTGTGAAGGAGGAGAAGTTTCAGGTTTGTTATCGGGATTTTCTATGATGTAGTTATCAGCTTCATCACATAATCTTTCTTCTTCAGCTAGTTTGGCATCCTCAATCTCTTTCTGTTTCCTTTCTTCTTCTTCTTTAGCTATTTCCTTCATGGCGACTTCTTCTGCAGCCTTTCTTACATCATCATCAGTTATCAATAAGTTCTCCCCCATATCATCATGTTGGTCTTCAGTATCATGCATTTCATCATCCTCTGGTTGTTCCTTTCGTTCATGGACAATCATTGTAGATTCTTGGTGTTCCGTGTATGTACCTTGTTCCTTACTGGGTTGATTAACCAGATCAGGATTAGGTGTAATGATTGGTTGAGCTCTACTGCTGGAACCCCCTTCCTCACTGGGTTGATTAACCAGAAGAGGAGGTGGTTTTTGTCCTTCAAATGTCGTTATTCTGCTTTGTTGAAGGCCAATCTTAATACTTCTTTCATTTATTTCTTCAGTTGTTAGCCCGAAGTCCATGTCATCTTCAGTCTGTTGTTCTTCTTCCGTCATCGGTTGCTTCAACTTCTTCTCATTGACAACCTCCGTTTCATCTTTCGTTTCCGCACAATAGTCGTCGATTTCTTTGTCAAGCTCAGCAAATGATTTCTTCTTCATCTCATCATCTTCTTCTTGTTTTTTTCTTCATTTCTTCAGTAGTCACGGTTTCACTTGCATGAGCTTCTTTGTAGACCACTGGCTCATCAGATTATGTTTCAGATTCTTCTGATGGTTGAGGTGATCGTTCAGGAGCAGGTTCTGGTTTGATAACTTTAACAGGTACTTTCCTTTTTCTGATCTTTGGAGGTGCAGGCTTTTTGGCCTTTGTAGTGCTACCAGTGCTCCCTGCTTTTCCTCCCTTCTGACCTTTTGTCTTGACAGATGAAGCTTGAGTTTCTTCGTCAAAGAATCCGACCTTCTGTTCTTTAAGAGCTTTCAAATAATATTTGTAGCATGTTGCGGCTTTAACTTTCTTGGTTAGAAGACAATCAGGAAGTTGTATTCCTTGCTTTCGAGTACTTGTTCCTAATATCCTGATCATCTTTAACGCATGCTCATTCTTAATAGTTTGCTTGTCCTCATCATCAAGTCATCGAGGAATATCATCAAATTCATCGAGAAAGTTGTCGATGAGCAACTTAGTGTATCTGACAAAATGAATTTTGTCACCTCCCTTCTGTATGTGTTTCACTAAGTCTTCCCAAATGAGGCTTGCATAGTCAATTTGCTTAACGTTGACCATGACCCAAAATATCTAAAGATGTGGCAATTTGGGATGCTCATGCCCACTGTCTCTTCCTGATACAGATTTGCCAATGATGATGTACATAGTTCTCCAAGGCTGTGGCATATTCTTGATATTCACTCTTGAATGTGTTGAAACAGCCCCTTCTGATTCATCATAACCATTTTCTCTGAAAAACTCAAGAACTTCATTCTCTGATGGAGTCGGGTGATATTCTTCAGTAGGATGAAGTGTTGGTAAGAGGAGTATGAAGCGAAGAGCATCAATATCCACAGTGACTTGACGTTTTGACGTTTGTGTAGAGTGCAAGTAAATGATTCTTCACTCATATCAAGTTGAATTGTGTTCCAGAATTGATGAATATAGAACTCTGGGATTGAGGCAGACTTTGTCATCATGAATTTGTAGTGATGGTGTTTAAGAGCTTCCACTGCTGCTTGGCAGGATGATTCAGTGCATGTGAACTTGTTGAATTCAACACGGAGATTGTTTTTGCCAATGACTTTGTTTTAATCTGTAGGAAAGGTGTTTTTCATTGTGAGCTTTTGTGGGGTCTCTATATTAGCTTGTGGTGCAGCCATTGTTGTGATCTGAAAATCATAAGTCATAGAAACAGACATTGAAGAAACACAGTTTGTTAGCAAATGGTATAAGACTGATTCATTGTCTTAGAGCTTGTTTGTTGTTATGAAATCAGTGAATGAGTGTTTTTCATTTTAAGTCACATTAAGTCCTGTAATTGCTGTTGTGATGTTTTATGTTTGATCAGATATTAACTTTAATGACACACATAAACATTACAATATGAGAATCTTTTGAACTGATTAGTAAGAGTGACAAAAGGTAATTCATTTCCAAACAAATTCTTAAATTGTGACTTATTCGTAAAAGGCAGTCTTATTCGTAAGAATTAGCCTTATGCGTAAGAATGCAACTTATGCGTAAGAATAGGCCTTATTCGTAAACATTAGACTTATTCGTAAGAATGAGTGTTATGCGTAAGAATGAGACTTATTCGTAAGAATAGGCCTTATTCGTAAGCATTAGACTTATTTGTAAAAATGAGTCTTATGCGTAAGAATACGACTTATTCGTAAGAATTTGTCTTATTCGTAAACATGAGACTTATTCGTAAGAATGAGTCTTATGCGTAAGAATATGACTTATTTGTAAACATTTTACGAATTTCTTTCCAAGAAATTCGTAATCCACTGTAGATGCTTATTCGTAAAGAGTTCATGGCTTATTCGTAACCTTTGATTTCTTACAAACTTCTTGATCCTGTCATTTAAACAACAAACCACTGATTAACAACTTATCTACTCATGATTTCACACTCAACAAATGACTAGTTTACGCATAACAGTCCCATAAGTGCTTATGCGTAAAACCCTTAGACCAAATTTTACGAACAAGAGATTCACATGTTAGATGTTTGATGCAATGATTGGAAAGTGTTCCTGAGGAAATTCGAAGTGTTTTGACCAAGTTATAACAATTTTTAACCACAGAAAACAAAGATGGAACCAGAACGAGCACCCATAAACCCTAAACATTGATTTTGGATTATAACTTGTTTTTGGTTTAATTATCAGGCATCCAAGTGTTCTATGACATGTATAAACACTTTCCTACTGACTTAATTAGATCAAAACACAACAAAGATGTTTTCCTCAATTCGAACGTATGAACCCTAAAATAAAAAATCATCAATTCGTGTTTCTGGGTATGATTGGGTTATTGGAACATGTTAAGCACTAGTTTACGACCAAGACACATCACAAACATTACAAAAAAACATTCAAAATCATAAATCCCCAATTCGACTAAAACCCCAAATTATAAATCACGATTGGGAACAATTTAGCCGTTGGATCAACGAGATATCAAAAACCGTTTCTTGTTTTTGCATTTAGAACAATTTAGCACTTACAATTTTTTTTGAAACCTCGTGTGGATTTGGTTTTTTGATTCTAGCCGTCGATGGTGGTGGTTGTGGTAATTAATTGTTTTGCAGGTGGAGTAAATGAGGTATAGGGTTAGGTTTTTGTTTCCATTTTAACTTTTGAAATCGATAACGCTTATTTCGTACATGTTTTAGTCACGTTATTTCTATGTTTTTGCATTGTATTTGGTTGTGTTTGTGAACATATTATGCGAAAAAGGTACAAAAGATATATTAAGCGTTCAGGAACAATCAAGTCCAAGGGAATAGCTAGAAAGATGGGGAAAAGTCGCTAAATCAAGAGCTGATGCACAACGAAAGATTCTACCCATAATAAATACCTCGGGAAGATCATCAAAGATAAAGAATCAAGTTACAAAGATTTCCGAGCTGAAGAAAAGATCAAGTGTTGATGAAATGAATAAGAAGTTACATGCAAAGTTTGCTATGAATTATGGCTTGCTTCCTCAACCAAAGGTTCAAGAAATACAACTAAGGCTTAAGTTCAACCCAAGGTTCAAAACTGCCATGCCAACCTTACTCCAAACCTTAGGCTGGAATCTGAACCTCAGGTCGAGACTTCAACCTTGGGTTGCTGCAACTCTTGGCACTCTTAATGACTATCTTTAATGAACTAACCCTTCATATGGATGATCATTACACCACATTTACTTCAAGTCCAGATTTTTAATAACACTTAGTGCCCAAGAAACTTGCTTGGTGGCCAAGGGGAGTTATTCTATTAATAAGTATGCTTGGTTAGAGAGAAGAGAGGGAAGAGAGGACTACATACAGGAGATACATACTTACATTTTTCAACTAATCTCATAATCAATTTACTCTCTCAAGAAGGCTACAAGGAAGAAAACGCAGGAAGAAGTTAGCTTACATCATCATAATCATCAAAGGAATCATTGTTGATCATCTCATAATTGTTCCTAACTCTTGTAATCATCATTACAACTTTTGTAAGACTTCTTAATCATGTTTTCAAGTGATAAATTTTCTGTGGTTATTTCTTTGTTTGCCATGAGTGGCTAAGTGCCTTGTGCACTTTCCTAGATGATGTTTGTTACATGAATGTTGATTGATTATGACTCTATGGTTCTAGTTCAATGAAAAGCTAATACTAAGATCGAATTGTACTTTTGAAGTTTTCATAAACAAAAGAGTTATCAAGTTTGGTTGATTATTAATGGTGTAATAGGTCGAAAGAGATATTGTTATTTAATCAATTGTAAACCTTTGTCTATGAAGGTATTACCTTATGTATTGACCATTTCATATGTAACTTTGTTAAACTTAGAAAACTAAAAGTGTAGTTGTCAATTACTTGTGAAACGATAGCGAATCAAGTGATTGAATTGTGTTAGTCTTGTTTGATCAAAACTTAATATTGTTTTTGTCATCTTAAAATCTTGACGAGGATTAAAAGTGTTGAAAACAAGAGGATTAGTACACCAACTAATCAAATTAGAACACCATCTAATTTATTGATCATAATCGATTTGAACCATTGTCATAATCATATCAAGGGGATTGTGCAAACTAGTCTAGGCAAGTGTAATTTTTAATAGATTGAATTGACATCATCATCATTATCTGCTTGCTTTAGAATCATTACTAAGTCTTTGTTATAATCAAACTTACGTTACATAAAAACTAAACAAATCCTTGTGAACGACCTCGGCTTACCATATCACCTCTTGCTACACACGGACGAGTATACTTGCTCGTATGTGTTTCGTTTGAGTCATTGGTAGACCGTGTTTATAATTTAAAACTTGCACTATAGACGACACATCAAGTTTTTGGCGCCGCTGCCGGGGATTTGATCATGTTTTTGTGAGTTTTTGTTTATAATTTTTGTGCTTTGTTCTTGTTCGTAAGCTTGTTCTTTAAAAGTTCTTTGAAATTGTCACCCAGGAAATCGCGGTTCAAACTCGAACCAAGCAGTTCGCACCTTTCTAAGACCCCGAAAAAAGACCCAGCTGCCCGGTTCAAACTTGAACCGACCGGTTCATTACCTTCTGTCGACCCCAACCGCCCGGTTCACATTCCGACCGGTCCGGTTCATTGTGTTCTGTGAACCCAGTTCAACCCCAACCGCCCAGTTCATTTTTAGCCGGTCCGATTCAGCCTCTTCTGTGAACCAGCCCGAACCAAACCGCCGGTTCACCCCCCGAAATGCCTTTTTTTTTTTTTTTTTTTTTTTTTTTTTTTTTTTTAATTTTCTTTTAATCTTCTTTTTAGTTTCTAGTCTTTTTCGATTGGCTCGTTTTTCTCGTGTATGACCACTCGCTCTTCTAGCGAAGAATTAAGTACACCATTATCTAACCCCGAAAGTTTATTTCGCAAAAAGAGACACCCATTTGTTCCACCCAATCAAAGAAAACCAAGAACCGTTAACCCACCATTTGATAATCTTTCCGAAGTTCATCCAATCGTTGATCTTTTCCTTGAATTACCATTTCCAATGGCCGACGATCGACCTATGTGGGACACCAATAGGGTTGTATCTCCTACACCCGAGGCCGCCATTGTTCCCGTTAATCTTGGAGATAACTTCACTATCAAAGGTCATCATCTTTCAATGATTAAAGACAATCAATTTGATGGTCGAGTTAGATCCGATCCACACAAACATATCGCCGATTTTCTTGAAATTTGTGACATGTTTCGTTATGGAACTACCGACACAAATGCAATACGCCTCAAACTCTTTCCATCGTCTCTCACCGGAGAAGTAGAAATTTGGTATAACGAATTAAGCCCCGGAGTGATCACAACTTGAAACCAAATGAGAGAAGCATTTGTTGGACGTTTCTTTCCATCGGCCATGTTTGATCGTCTCTTAGGTGAAATTCGTAGTTTCACTCAAAAGGAAGGAGAAAATCTTGTCGAAGCTTGGCTTCGAATGAAAAACATGCTCCGAAGTTGTCATGGGCATGGTTTGTCTCGTGGTAATATCATTCAAATCTTTTACCATGGTCTCGATGACACAACTCAAGGTATCCTTGATGCCAGAGGAATTTTCCTTTATAACACCCCTAACGAAGCCTACACTTTACTAGAAGACCATGTACTTCTTAAGCTCGATTGGTCTAAGGATGCCAAAACCAAACCTCAACGAAAAACCATTGCATTCGCCGAAGGAACGAATGAAAATTCCAAAATCATGGACATGATGAAAGATCTCACCACCAAAATCGATTCTAAATTCCAAAGTATCCAAAAAGAGATCAAAGATATGCGCGATGGATGCAACTATTGTGGTGGAAACCATTCATCATCCGAGTGTGATGACAAACCCATGGGAGGTCCCGAAGCCGAAGCCAATTATGTTTATGGAGGATATCGAGGAGGAGGATATCGTGGAAACTACTACGGTAGAAATTCTAGAGATTGGCAAGATCGTCCACCGAGGGATGATAATCGTAGTTCCCAACCTCGTGACGACAACCGTCCGACATCGTCTCGTGATGATAACCGTTCATCATCACAAACACCTGAAAAGAAAAATGAAAAATCAGTTCTTCATCCTCAAAACCAAAGTCGAACAAGGTCAAAAGAACCATCAAGCTTCTATCCAAGACCTTGAAACCAAATTTGGTCGTCTTTCTGATCAATTTGCTGCTAGACCATCGGGTACTTTGCCAAGCAATACTCAATCCAACCCGAAACCATCATCATCTGGATCTTATCGTCCACCTCAAACGAGAAATGAGCATGTAAATGCTGTATTCACTCGTAGTGGTCTATCTTATGATCCACCACCAAACCCAAACCAAACAACCACTATCATTCATGATGATAGTGAGGATGAAGCAGAGGAGGAACCAAAAGATAACGAACCAATTCCTACACCAGTCGTTAAACCCACTCCACAGCTCAAAGCATATAAACCAAGAATTCCATATCCTCAACGTTTGAGGAAAGAAAAGATGGAAGAACAATATGGCAAGTTCATTGACTTAATCAAAGAAGTTAGGATCAACGTTCCTCTTGTTGATGTCCTGGTTGGTATGCCTAATTATGGGAAGTTTTTGAAAGAACTTGTGAGCAACAAAAGCAAAATGGAAAACATTTCCGCTACCTTCTTGAATGAAGATTGCTCAACCATTGTTGAAAACAAACTACCGAAAAAACTCAGTGATCCTGGAAGTTTTCTCATCCCGTGTACTTTGGGAAATTCAATCACTTGTGATGCTTTAGCCTATCTCGGTGCGAGTATCAATCTTATGCCATACTCATTGTATGTGAAGCTTTCGATCGATACCTTGAAACCCACAAGAATGAGTATACGTTTAGCAAATCACACTATCCAATATCCTGTTGGAGTAGCTGAAAACATGCTTGTTCAAGTTGGGCAATTCGTTTTTCCCGTTGATTTTGTGATCCTCGAGATGGAGGAAGATAGCAAAGTTCCATTGATCTTAGGAAGACCTTTCCTAAACACTGCTGATGCTATCATTCGAGTCAAAAACAAAGAACTCAATCTTGGTGTCACACCCCGTCAAAGGCGAAAACACGGGATGTAACTGAGAAAGGCACATTGCATAACATCATAGATTCGTACCTTACAATATTTTTAGTAACAGTTTACAAAACATTCTTCGACCAAATTTGAAAAGGGAAACATGTCTCTTTTGAAATCTTGACATCTTGACAAACATAGTAGCAGGTATCAAATAATCTGACTCCGATAAATGTGCCTTCAAATACTTTAGTAATGATCCACCTGAAAATGGTACTAGAAAACGTCAACATAATGTTGGTGAGCTCGTAGGTTTGAAAGTTAAACCACGAAGCTGTGAATAATAGCGTAGGACAATAGTGCACATGAATACCAATTACAAGTACGTTATCCAAACAGTAATAGTGCCGCGCCAACTGAACCTATAGTGTTCATCATACTCATAACCAATATCACATGGGGAGCTACCCCGATAGATCTATCAACATGTGGGCTCTCAACAAAGAGTTAACAGTTACACCAACTGAACCTATAACTTGTGGGCCCTCCGCAAAGAGTTAACAGTTGCACAGTCATGAACTCACAAAACAAAATATGTCACAGCACATAATCGCATCATCACACGTGTATGTCCAAAATCATGTAAAACAGTAGTTCACAGCATGAAAACATTTGTAAAGCATAAAGTACCATTTCCACCCCAAGGTAAAACACGTTAAAAGTGAGGCTACGAGAACTCACCTCAGTCCAGCAATCCAATATCACAACATTGTCAGAGAGTAGAACAGCACAACAGCTCAAAGGTAGACTAACGCAACAACAACTAAAATCTCACGGAAACTAGGGTCTCACGGCACAACGGACTCGGAACAACCTAATAATATAGACTTGTCTTAAAATATATCTCCAAACAATATTTTCTATCCTCGAATATAATACATTTCTATTTCCAAAAATCTCTTTCTCAAATTAGTTATTAGCGTTTGGTATCCTCGTGTGTGCAGTGGCGACTCGACGAGACTCAAGTGAACACATGCTACTAAGGAGCTAAACAATGCAAGACACAGCTAACTGAGTTATAAGTCTTATAGCCTAATAAGTTATCCGGATAATTTGTCGAAACTTATCGAATTTGTCGACTCGATAAATCTGACAACTTGTTCGTCTCACTTATTATTCCGAAAACTAGATCCCAATACCTAATGAGTCATAAGGATAAGTCTTCCATTAATAGGTTCTTCCGACATACTTAACAGGCTCTTATCGGATTTGTTAAACCAATAAGTCCGTTACCCATGTGGTTTAAATATATTAATGTCAAATTATCCGTAACCCGACATAAATTCCTCAATGACTATATAGTTACCACATATGGCACATTTAGATTTGCGTGCCCTCGAAACATTTAATAACTCTTTATTATAAAAAAATTCATTTTAAGTTGTTAGTTTCGTTTTAAATATTAAATAACAAGTTAATTTCTTGTTATTCAATATTTCTTAAATGAAAGATTTTTATCTATTTACATTTCTTGTTTTTATATACATATATTTATAAGTTTTCGAATAATTCGTTTTTGAGTTATTATTTGTTTCGAGTCACAAGTCCGGTCGGGGTCATACCGAGACTAGAAAGTCACGGTGACACCGACGTGGCACAAATCAACACAAGTATATATATATCACGAATCAAATCTATATATCGGTTACCGGCCCTAATCCTACGGCTCGGCAACACTAATCCGAAATCAATTCCATTCGACCCAAGTTATAACTTCAACAACAACACAATATGTTGCCGAGACCCTAATGGTCTCGGCCTACACCTACTCGGCACCAACAATCCTCAACGACAACAACAACGAACAATAAGAACAACTACAACATCAACAATGTCGAGACCCTAGTGGTCTCGGCCTACTGCTCTCGGCATCAACACAAAACCAAAAGGACCTATTCCATTCACGGCCTCAATTACCAATGACGACAACCATATCGATAACCATTTCGCCACAAAACCAAATCCACAACTAACCAACCCTTAACCTAAACTCGGCTATGACAACCTTCAAACCCTTCAATCCGATTCAAGAAAATATATAAACAACAAAATAACTACAAGGACCATAAGCTAGACTCGACACCACAACCACAATGACCATAACACACGGCCGTGAGCGTGTGCTCACGGTTTTGACTCTAATTCAACCACACAAACACAACACGAGATACCAAACTCGTTTTTATTTAATAAAAGCAACTTTCCCACTTTGTTTTATACCCATATCTAACCAAAACCTTAAAAGTCAACGCGTTATACACAAGTTTGACCCACACCGAGTCACACACGAGTGTGAATCGGTGTTACCTACCTTTGGATTGCTCGGATCTACAAGGGGAATGACGGTTGAGGCGTGTGGTGATGGTGGATGGTGATATAGGGCGCGTACAGTGGTGGTGTGTGGCGTAGAGGTCACTAGATGACGTTTGGTGGTGGTGGTGTATGTTGGAGATAGGCGGTGAGGGTGGTGAGAGGGGTGGCCGACGGTGGGGGATAGGGTGGTGGCGGCTAGGTGTGTTGGAGGAGAACCAAATGACCTAATTTGGTTATAGTTGGGTTTATATATTCTCCATATCCCCATAAGGACCAAATGTGTCAACCCTAGCTAACCTTGGGATTAAATGTATAATTTCAAGTAAGGGTCATAGTTGTTATTTAGCTAAACTTTCCGTTATAATTCCCGAGCCTCGTTTGACACTCCAATAGTGACCGTGAAATTTTCTAAGTCGCGCCATTATTTCTAGATTAGTTTTTCGGTTAAGATTGACTATAAATATGTCCATGTTTGTTTAACGCGTCAGAAATCAACATTTCTCGTATTATTAGGTTTAGACTCGTGCCGATTCGCGTTGTTCTCTACTTTCACGTTTCACAAGAAATTCTCACATTCTCAGTTCAAATGATGACTAAAAGCTCGAAAATGTATAATGGGCAATAATAAATGGAACTTATTATTAAATTAAGTTTGCAAAAATCATCGTCTGCCGCAACTGGTTTCGAGTTTTATAAATAAGTATTGCCCTAAAAATGCCGGTTACTACACTTGGAGTTGGAGATGAAAGAATCTCTTTTCAAATTAATCAAGCCATGAAATATTCTCATGCGAATGATGACACCTGTTATAGCATTGATGTTATCGATGAAATTACAGAGGAAACATTCGATGAGTTGCTTGATGAAAGAATTAAGACTCATAAAACATCTGGACAAATAAGCGATGAAGATCTCGACAGAGAATTCGCTGAATTTATGCAGATAAACACCGAAGAAATTTCTGAGGAAGAAATAACCAACTTTGAGGAGTTGGAATTCAATGATGAAATGAGAATCAAAACCTCAATTGAAGATCCGCCGGCGGATCTCGTCTTGAAACCTCTTCCCGATCATCTGGAATATGCATTCTTGGAAGAAAAATCTCTTCTTTCGGTTGTCATATCTTCAGCACTCAAACCCGATGAAAAAGAACGTCTTGTTTCTATGCTCAAAAATCATAAAGAAGCTTTCGCTTGGAAAACTTCTGACATTCGTGGAATAAGTCCAAACTTTTGCAAACACAAAATCAATTTCGAAAATGATTCCAAACCCGTTGTTCAAAGACAACGAAGACTCAACCCAAACATGAAGGAAGTTGTTAAGAAGGAAATAATCAAACTTCTTGATGCTGGTATTATTTACCCCATTGAGGATAGTTCATGGGTGAGTCCTGTTCACTGTGTTCCTAAGAAAGGAGGAACAACCGTTGTAACTAATGAACGTAATGAACTTGTTCCTACCAGAACCATAAATGGTTGGCGAGTATGCATTGATTATCGCAAATTAAATGACGCTACCATGAAGGATCATTTTCCTTTACCGTTCATGGATCAAATGTTGGAAAGACTTGCGGGGAACAAATTCTTTTATTTTCTCGATGGATTTTCCGGTTATTTCCAAATTCCAATTGATCCACTTGATCAAGAAAAGACCACATTCACGTGTCCTTTTGGCACATATGCGTATAGGCGTATGCCTTTTGGTCTTTGTAACGCACCGGCAACATTTCAAAGGTGCATGATTGCTATTTTTCAAGATATGCTTGAAACATCCATGGAAGTTTTCATGGATGATTTCTCGGTACTTGGAGACTCATTCGAGTCATGCCTTTCCAATCTTGATAAAATACTTGAAAGATGCAAAGCCGCTCATCTCATACTAAACTTGGAAAAATGTCACTTTATGGTGACAGAAGGCATTGTGCTTGGTCACAAGATTTCTAGCAAGGGAATCGAAGTTGACAAAGCAAAAATAGATGCTATTGCTAAGTTACCACCCCCGACTAACGTCAAAGGCGTTAGGAGTTTCTTGGGGCATGCGGGATTCTACCGCAGATTCATCAAAGATTTTTCAAAAATATCTCGTCCTATGACTAAGCTTCTAGAGAAAGATTCGGTTTTTGATTTCAATGAAGAATGCATCAAGGCATTCGAAACGCTCAAAAATAAGTTAACAAATGCACCGATTATGGTTTCACCAAATTGGTCGCTGCCATTTGAACTTATGTGTGATGCAAGTGATTTTGCCGTTGGAGCAGTATTAGGACAACGCGATGGAAAACATTTTTGTCCTATTTAGTTTGCTAGCAAAACCTTGAATAGTGCTCAACAAAACTACACGGTCACTGAAAAAGAACTTTTGGCTGTAGTTTTTGCGTTTGACAAATTTCGTTCTTATCTCGTTTTGTCAAAGATAATTTTATTCACCGATCATTCAGCTCTTAAATACCTGTTTGCCAAACAAGATGCCAAACCATGTCTTATCCAATGGATTTTATTGCTTCAAGAATTTGACATAGAAATCCAGAATAAGAAAGGCGCGAAAAATGTTGCAGCAGACCATTTGTCTCGATTAGAAAATCCTAATTTAGATGAATTCGGTGAAGATGAGATTGATGATAATTTTCCCGATGTAACTCTTATGAGAATTGAAAATGAATAAGTTCCATGGTTTGCAGACTTTGCAAATTATTTAGTCGGAGGAGTGTTACAAAAAGGTCTAACTCACACTCAGCGTAGTAAATTTTTTGCAGACCTAAAACACTGTTTTTGGGATGAACCGTATCTATTTAAAATGTGTCTCGATGGGATAATTAGAAGATGCGTGTACGGTTCAGAGACCCGAAAAATTCTCGATGAATGTCACCACGGCCCAACTGGAGGACATTATGGTCCGTCTACAATCGCGAAAAAAGTCTTTGATGCGGGATTTTATTGGCCGACAATTTTTAAAGAAGCCCATACGCTTGTGCAGAATTGTGATGCTTGCCAAAAGTATGGTAGTCTTTCTCGTAGAGACGAAATGCCACAAAAGAGCATACAAGTTTCTGAAATCTTTGATATATGGGGAATTGACTTCATGGGTCCTTTTCCTAAATCTCATAAGTTCGAATACATCCTCGTTGCAATTGACTATGTTTCTAAATGGGCCGAAGCGGAAGCCTTACCCACAAATGATGCACGAGTGGTTTTAAATTTTCTGAAAAAGTTTTTCTCTCGATTCGGAATTCCAAAATCTTTGATAAGCGACAGAGGAACTCACTTCTGTAACCATCAAATGGAGAAAGCTATGAAACGATATGGAGTCCATCATCGTTTCGCAACAGCATACCACCCTCAAACCAGTGGTCAAGTTGAAAACACCAATAGAGCTTTAAAAAGAATATAAGTTGAAAAAACCAAACGATTTGGATAATCCTTCCATTTGGTCAAGGAAACTCGATGATGCTCTATGGGCGTTTAGAACGGCATATAAAACTCCAATTGGCACAACTCCGTATAGACTCATATATGGAAAAACTTGTCATTTGCCGTTTGAAATTGAACACCGCGCATACTGGGCGTTGAGGCAATGTAACCCCGATCTCAAAATCGCTGGAGAAAAATGATTCTTGCAATTGCATGAACTCGATGAGTTAAGACTCCAAGCGTATGAGAATTCCAAGTTGTACAAAGCTCGAACAAAAGTGTACAAGCCGGAGACAAAGTACTTTTGTTCAATTCTAAGTACAAATTCAAAGCTCCTAAGCTAAGAACCAAATGGTATGGTCCATTCGTGGTAAAACATGGTTTTCCATCCGGATATGTCGAGTTATATGACAAGCACGGTGGAAGTTTCATTGTTAATGGACATCGTATCAAGATTTATCATGATGAGGAGCAACTGAATGAAATGTCAAGTGAGGAAATTCCACTTGAACTGCTCGATAAAAAGAAATACACTGCTATTCCATTCATGGCACCTTTCCCAGCAGATTATAAAAAAGTAATACCATGGGCTGCAGATTCTGGATTTATGTATGATGTCCTTCCTAGATCTTGTGATACAGAAAAGTTATATGACATCGATAAAACCGGAAAAGGAAAAGTGAAAGGAAATGTGGTTTATATTCCCAAGAAGTCGGGAAAGAATCCCAAACATAAACCACGAAAGTGAGGAAGATCGAGTCAGGCTGATGACTCGTTAATAAATTAAGCGCTTCTCGGGAGGCAACCCGTGTGTTATTAATTGTTTGTTTATTTTTATGCCCCAATGGTTTCACCATAAGTGTAGGGGCCTTGCAAAAAAAAATAATAATAAATAAAAAATAAAATGCATTTTGTGTGTTTGTTTGTTTTGTATATGAAGATTACTGCAGGTTACGATGCTTGATCTCGAAGATGTGGAATCGTTCGATCTCAATATCTCATTTGGAGCTCGATCTAGATTCCAAGGCTCAGGCAGTATCATTTCTTTTATGTTCCATTTCCCTATTTTTATGGTTCATCGTTCTTTACATTGAGGACAATGTCAAACTTAAGTGTGGGGTAAATAATACCAGCATTTGGATTCAACTAAATGGTCATCCGTTCTAGAACTTGTACTTGCAAATCATTACCAGACCGCAGTGAGATCACATTCGTGTGATGAAAGTGTATTCGTGTGATAAGAGGCAACATTAGGATTCAACTAAATGGCCATCCGTTTGCAAATCATACATTAGCTAATCACATCGGTTAGTTAAAACTCTCATCATTGACCCATTTGTTAGCACTCAATTTTAGTGCTAGATACCATTAGTACACCCTTTGAGCCATTCTTTTCTTTTGTTACACCAGAAAAATACAAAAATATTTTACACTTTTAGCCTTAACCTTACCCATAGTCAAGTCTTGGTTGGTTACTAGCTACTTGGAAAGATGGTTGTTATGTGGGAAATCCTTGAACTTTGGAGAAAAGTTGCAAACTCTATGATAATCTCATAGAAGATCTATTGGAATTATGATCGATGGCCGAAACATGTGGCCAAGAAAAAAAAAAAATATATATATATATATATATATATATATATATATATATATATATTATATATATATATATATATATATATATATATATATATATATATATATATATATATATATATAAAATATATATAAAATAAGTCATCGCAATTGTATGGTGACAAGAATAGCCAATGAGCTATGAAAGTATGATATCGATCAAGGATGAATTCTCAAGTTCATGTGAAAGAGGTTGACATAGCTAGTAGCAATTGGTTGTAGACTTTGACTTAAGTTTATTTTTTATTTTAAAACCAATTTCATAAATATTCCCATGCCTTATCCATACCCCTTATTAACCCGAAGCCTAAACGTTACAACCCGAATAAAAGTCCTCTTAGATGTTTACACTTGGTGCTTACGCCACGTCAGTGGAGTTTTGTTTCTTGTACAAGCTTATGGTAATATTTAGATCATGACTGAGCGATGAGTGTGATTTTATTATATACTCACCCACTAAATAAATGAGTGTTGAGTGAATTATACTTCATTCCTTTTTCGTGAGGTGTTTTAAACATGTTATCAAGCAAGAGAATCATTAAGGTATTGTCAAACATCTCGACTTTTCACTTATAAAGCTTTAAAAAAATGGATCTTATCTCGTACTTGTACTTGATGGATTTGCATCTCATTTTTTAGAATCATTCTCATTCATATCATGTGGATTTATTTTTAAAAGCTAGATTTGCTTGAGGGCAAGCAAAGTGTAAGTGCGGGGGGATTTGATAACGCTCATTTCGTACATGTTTTAGTTGCGTTATTTCTATGTTTGTGCATTGTATTTGGTTGTGTTTGTGAACATATTATGCGAAAAAGGTACAAAGATATATTAAGGTTCAGGAACAATCAAGTCCAAGGGAATAGCTAGAAAGATGGGGAAAAGTCGCTAAATCAAGAGCTGATGCACAACGAAAGATTCTACCCATAATAAATACCTCGGGAAGATCATCAAAGATAAAGAATCAAGTTACAAAGATTTCCGAGCTCAAGAAAAGATAAAGTGTTGATGAAATGAATAAGAAGTTACATGCAAAGTTTGCTATGAATTATGGCTTGCTTCCTCAACCAAAGGTTCAAGAAATACAACTAAGGCTTAACTTCAACCCAAGGTTCAAAACTGCCATGCCAACCTTACTCCAAACCTTGGGCTGGAATCTGAACCTCAGGTTGAGACTTCAACCTTGGGTTGCTGCAACTCTTGGCACTCTTAATGACTATCTTTAATGAACTAACCCTTCATATGGATGATCATTACACCACATTTACTTCAAGTCCAGATTTTTAATAACACTTAGTGCCCAAGAAACTTGCTTGGTGGCCAAGGGGAGTTATTCTATTAATAATTATGCTTGGTTAGAGAGAAGAGAGGGAAGAGAGGACTACATCCAGGTGATACATACTTACATTTTTCAACTAATCTCATAATCAATTTACTCTCTCAAGAAGGCTACAAGGAAGAAAACGCAGGAAGAAGTTAGCTTACATCATCATAATCATCAAAGGAATCATTGTTGATCATCTCATAATTGTTCCTAACTCTTGTAATCATCATTAAAACTTTTGTAAGACTTCTTAATCATGTTTTCAAGTGATAAATTTTCTGTGGTTATTTTTTTGTTTGCCATGAGTGGCTAAGTGCCTTGTGCACTTGCCTAGATTATGTTTGTTACATGAATGTTGATTGATTATGACTCTATGGTTCTAGTTCAATGAAAATCTAATACTAAGATCGAATTGTACTTTTGAAGTTTTCATAAAGAAAAGTGTTATCAAGTTTGGTTGATTAATAATGGTGTAATAGGTCGAAAGAGACATTGTTATTTAATCAATTGTAAACCTTTGTCTATGAAGGTGTTACCTTATGTATTGACCATTTCATATGTAACTTGGTTAAACTTAGAAAACTAAAAGTGTAGTTGTCAATTACTTGTGAAACGATAGCGAATCAAGTGATTGAATTGTGTTAGTCTTGTTTGATCAAAACTTAATATTGTTTTTGTCATCTTAAAATCTTGACGGATTGAAAGTGTTGAAAACAAGAGGATTAGTACACCAACTAATCAAATTAGAACACCATCTAATTTATTGATCATAATCGATTTGAACCATTTTCATAATCATATCAAGGGGATTGTGCAAACTAGTCTAGGCAAGTGTAGTTTTTAATAGATTGAATTTACATCATCATCATTATTTGCTTGCTTTAGAATCATTATTAAGTCTTTGTTATAATCAAACTCACGTTACATAAAAACTAAACAAATCCTTGTGAACGACCTCGGCTTACCATATCACCTCTTGCTACACACGGACGAGTATACTTGCTCGTATGTGTTTGGTTTGAGTCATTGGTAGATCGTGTTTATAAATTTAAAACTTGCACTCTAGACGACACATCAGAATTTTTTCAGAAATAGTCCCCTAACCACATTACATTGCAACCTTAGTCCTTATCTCACAAAATAGAAACACTTAGTCATTTATTTGGCAAAAACAATATTAATACTCCCCCTCGACTTAAGACGTAAACTCTTTTAAGCTTTTGAAAAAAAATAAAGTACAAGGAGGGTATTACCGGAGAACATATTACCAACACAATTAAGTAAATAACATCTTTTTGAAAATATTCAAGCACAATTTCTTAAAATATTTAAAAATTTCATACTCCCCCTCAGCACAAAGTGTTGATGGAAATTTTGTATTTTTTTTTTTTTTATTTTGAGAAATAATAGAATGAAAATCTTTTTGTGTTTTTGGATAAAATATTTACAAAATGTTTTGGTGTTTGACTTTCTTAGTTGTTTTTAAGAAAGTTTTTCAAATCATCTAGAGTCAAACACCGCATACCAATTTGGTGAACTAATTCCACAAATCTTGCATAGGGCAAGGCTTTGGTGAATAAGTCAGCTAATTGGTATTCAGTACCCACAAAGTATAATTCAATTGTACCCTTTTCAACATGCTCATTGATGAAATGATATCGGAGTGCGATATGTTTTGACTTTGAATGTTGAACCGTGTTGCATGAGATGGCAATGGCACTCATGGAGTCGCAGTACATGGGAATCTTATTGTAAATGTAATCGTAGTCCATCAGCTGTGATCGCATCCAAATGACTTGAGCACAGCATGCTGACATGGCTACATACTCCGATTCTGTTGATGACAATGATGTTCAATCCTGCTTTTTTGACTGCCAAGATACAAGTTTGTCTCCTTGAAACTGCATTCCACTAGATGTACTTTTGTGTGTGTCTAAACATCCTGCACGATCAGCATCTGAAAAGGCTATTAGTTCAAAACCAGAATCCTTCGGATACCAGATCCCTAAATAGATGGTTCCCTTTACATATCGAAGGATTCTTTTAACCTCAGAGCGGTGTCTTTTAGTTGGGCGTGACTGATAACGAGAGCATAGATATACAGCAAATACTATATCTGGTCTGCTAGCTGTTAGATACATGAGGGACCCAATCATACTTCGGTATTTTGTAGGGTTAACAGGTGTACCATGTAAATCAACATCCAGCTTTGGTGATGATGCAGACATAGGTGTGTTGTAAGTATCACAACTTGTCATGCCGTGTTTCTTTAAAATCGCAAGAGCATACTTGGACTGACTTAGAAAAATTTCACGGGGTGATTGATGGACTTGGAGTCCTAAGAAGAACGTAAGTTCACCCATCATGGACATTTCAAAATTTTGTTTCATTAGTCTTGCAAAAGCATTTGAATATTTTTTGTGTGTAGAGGCAAAAATAATGTCATCGACATAAATTTGTACAATTAAAATGTCCTCCCCGTGTCTTTGAATAAACAATGTTGGATACACAGAGCCTTTAGTAAAATGATTGGCAAGCAAGAAAGCAGTAAGTTTATCGTACCATGCCCTTGGGGCTTGTTTAAGTCCGTAAAGGGCCTTCTTGAGTCTGTACACATGATTGGGATGCTCTGGATTGACGAATCTCTCTGGTTGACTGACATAAACCTCCTCACGTAATTGACCGTTCAGAAATGCCGTTTTCACATCTATTTGATAAACAACCATATTTTTGTGTGCAGCGTATGCCAGAAAAATAGGTACAGCCTCAAGCCTAGCCACTGGAGCAAAGGACTCTTCGAAATCAATTCCTTCTTTCTGAGTGATTCCTTTAGCTACCAGATGCGATTTGTTACGAATCACCGTGCCTTCTGCATCTAACTTGTTTTTACAAATCTACTTCAGTCCGATGACAAAGATCCCATCTGGTATTTCAACTAACTCCCACACTTCTAGTCGTTTGAATTGTTCGAGTTCTTCTTGCATTGACTCAATCCAGTTGTCGTATGTCAGTGCTTCTTTAATTTTTTTGGGTTCATCTTGACAAACTGTGAGTGCGTAGACGCAATTTTCAGCATCGGTGTGAAGTTTTCGTCTTGTCATAACTGGAGCTGAGGGATTGCCAATGATGTTTACTAAGGGGTGATCTGTAGTCCAATGATGTGTTGAAGGGTAATGTTGAAAAAGAGTGTGCATATTAGACGGATCCAAGTTGCGTGTAGACGACTCTGCAATATCGGAAATGGTTGGAGCCGGAGAAATGGATTGAAGAAGTGATCGGTTAAAATCAAGTCGTTATTTATTTCCAAAGAATACAGCAGAAGTTGTATTCCCGGGTCGTTATCCCCAACGAAGGCTGAATGGAGTTTGTGATCTCGGTTTGTGAATACGTGTTTTGAATGGTTAAATAAAGATGAGAGATTTGGAGTTTATAACTACGATAGCAAACATAAACTAAAAAAAAAAAAAAAAACACCAATAATAAAACATATAAAACAAGTACGTAAAGCACAAATAATCCTAAAAGCAATCTAATCTAAAAACTAGTAGCAAATAAATAATCTAAAACTAATTGTACTAATAGTAAACTAACAAATTTACTAAGTAATAGAGGCAACTAGGTAATTCTAAAAATGATTTAAAAGATATATATGGGAAATATGTTTGCTAAGTGACGTGACAAGTTCATTAAGTGTGGAATAAGGTTTGATGACGAATTATTTTCCTTAAACAAGATTATTTCCTCACAACGTTGGTTTATTTTGCAAATAATCCTTTAAAAAGAAAATAATTACTAGATGTGTAATTTGATTATTTTCCGGCTTTTGCCCTTCAAATAATAAAATCACAAATCTAAACAATTTAACTAATTATTAATCACAATCCCCTTTTTTATTTATCCATACTTAAATCACAAATTCATATCACTTAGCAAACACTAATAAGCTACTCGCTACGCATATCAATTAGGCTAATAGAAACAAATAATTCAACAAACAACTAAAAACCTATGCCTAATGTGTATTACAAGCATTACAACTGATTCAAAATAAAACTTTTTCACCAAATGACTTTAAGCATTTTAACAACTACTGATTACAATAAGCTATTATAACTTTAACGAATCAAAACTCAACCTGACTAATAAGCGAATGGAAAGCAAAAATCAAGCTAACAATCCCACAAAGACTGCTGATAAAATTCGTTAAACTTTTCACCTCCTCAGGACCTAATTCCAACTAACTCAGTATTCAAATTCTAATCAAAAAGCAACCACATAAAAACTAAGTAGCAGCAAATTAAAGAAACGAACTTATATTAAAATTAAAATACAACTGCATAACATTAAGAATTACAAATCTTAAATTAAAAAGCTAAAATTAAAATTCCAACTGCTTAACGAAAATTACCAATAAAAATAAGAACTTACCGAATCTAAAATTAATCCCTACAATTTCCTATTCTAAAATTAAAACTACAATTAAAAATAAACTACACTAAAAAAGAAATACATACCGAAGTTTTTAGCTAAATAAAACCTGTTTTCTACTAAAGACTACCACTAACTATTTATACAAAAAAAGAAATATAAAAAACTAGGGTTTCTTCTCTTTCTTCCTGTGCTTCTTTCTTTCAACCTTCACCCTTGGATTAGCTCGGTACCCACAATCTTGGCCGCTTATTTCACTTTGTCCACGGATTGATGAGGTGGAATGAAACCCGTGAACATGGTACTAGGAGAGTATGGGGGACAGTGAAAGGTGATTGTGATGGTATTATGTTTTGGGGAAGTGGGAGGGGGGCGGATTAGGGTTCTTTAGCTATTTTGGGGAAGAGGGTAAAGTGAAGGGTTGACTGAGGGGTTGGGGGTTTGACTAAATCTTTTACCCCGTATTAGTTATATAACTAAAAGTGGGTCGGTTTGTTTTTTTTAGTGTTGGGTCGGTTTTAGTTAAGATGTGGTTGGGCTTGGTATGTTTAGGTGTTGGGCTGTGGGGGGTTAAGGGATTGGGTAAAGTAGTATTGGGTCGATGTGGAGGTATAAGGGTGAGTGGGTTTAATTTAGCTTTGGGTTGGGTAGTGTTGTGTTTAGAGTAAATTTAAGTTTAAACCAAGGACCAAAGGAGTAAATCATGCAAAGTTCGGGGACCATTACTGCCATATCTTCAAAACTAATCCAGGGACCAAAATTGCCAAGCTTATTATTCCAAGGACCAAAAATTTATTTATTTATTATTTTTTTTTTTTAATTATTTTTTTATTTTTTTAAGCTTGAGGGACTAGACTTGCCATTTATGCAAATTTTGTTTGTTTTTCAATCGTTTTCAATCATTTTGCATATGGAATACACAAAAACACATCTCAAAGATATTTTTAACATTATTTGATCGTTTTAAAGTGTTTTTGGTTGTTTTGACTCGAAAATTGGACGAAAAGATATGTGTAAAACGACACATATCAAATCCCCCACACTGAGCAATTGCTAGTCCCTAGCAATTTTTTATGAAAAGTTGATGGATGTATCTCTTTACCAGAAGCCATCACCTCTGGAGTAGCCAAATGTTTCAGTTCAAGTAAGAACTATGGTACACTGATAACCATATGATTTTGAGCAAATCATCAGCTGCCAACGGATTTGATTTGTCTTTACCAGAATCCGTTTGCTTCTGGACTAGCCAACTCTTAGATAAAACAACTTATTATCTTTGGTGAGCTGATGACCAATTATGGTTTTCCAACTGCCTTTACCACAAGCCATAATCTTGCGGGCTAGCCAACTCTTCATCTTTTTAGGATATGGTGAGTCGAATACCATACAATTTTTGGCAAATTGTAAGCCGTAAACGGATTTGATATATCTTTACCAAGAACCGTTTGCTCTTGGATTAGCCAATCCTTTTGTGTGTTAGACATGGTGGACTGATAACCATTTGTTGTGTAAGTGCAAAACACTTACACCAAAAAAAAAAAAATTTTTGGCCAAAAACGGGGGAATTAGATGGTATATATACGTGATTAAATTCGTGAGAATTCCCCCCACACTAGAAATGAATATTGTCCTCAATATTCAAAGTACCGGCTGTTATGCCGAAACTGAGAACGTAAAAGGGAAATATTACGGGCCATTTATTATATTTTTGTGGTTAAATTTTTTTTTTTTTTTTTTTTTTTTTTTTTTTTTTTGAAAATTATATACAACAGCGGGGGGCATCTCCCCCACACTAGGGTGGTAGAAAGTAGAAAGAAGTCAGAAATATGGGTGAAAACCCATATGGTGTGCTACTGTTTTTGTTAACCGAGTCGCTAGCTTGACTCGACCCCGAATTCATTTGTTCTTGGGGAAGCATGTGGAAAAGAAAATCTCCATCGGACTTTCATTTAAAATGTTTGGATAAACATTGATGTACATGAAAGTTCCACTCCGATGAGATATATCCGGCTCTAAAGAATGATGAATGAAGATGCCGGGGTCAAAAACTTTGTCTTCACTCCCAAACGAGTGAATAAAAGGACAATCTACCTTATAAGAAGAAAAAGGTAGAAAAACTCGAACGACATATGTGAAATCAATATAGTGGCGATCCTCAAAGGGAAGTGTCACATATGTCGGAGAAGGAAGAATATCGGGATTAAGAATTGAGGTCATTTCATCAAGTTTATGAGTGATAGAGTCCTTGACCTCATTGTTCTCTAACTCTTCATCAAAGAGAGGATTTATGCTAGAAAAGTACTCGTCATCAAATTCAAAAAGAGAATTCGAATGGACTTCGAGACTTTCACTTGAAACGTCCTCATTAGAAAGTGATTCGTCATCACTAGAGGAAAAATCATCATTTGAATTGAAGAGCGGGTTAGAGAAGATCCCGGAAGTATCCTCAGAAATGTCATGAGGATCACAATAAGACCAATCACACTCATTATAGGATATATCCTCAGACTCACTTGGGATTGGGATAGAGTTCTCAACACTAGACTTTATGAATTCGTCCGATTCCTTTTCAGGAATAGTGTCAAGAAGCTCATCCCCCATAATGAGAGAGTCATCGGAGTCCAAAGTATGTGATATGGGTGTGGATGCAGTGGTCTGAAGGGGTTGAATAATAGGATTACTCATAAGAATTGTATTCTCCCCTTCCTCATCTTCGTCATCGAGCATGCACGCCTGATTAAACAAGAAACGGTTGCGTGCTGCTCGTTCTATGGCGAGTAAATCTTCCATAGACTCACCATGACGATCATTTGGGTTATGTTTAATAGCCAGATTTGTAAGTTCAATTCGTATCTCTTGAAGTTCTTGGAATATATCTTCAAGAGATAGTTGAGGCTGGCTTTGAGTGGTTTGATACTGTGGAGGATAAGAATAATCATAATTGTTACAAGGACCATGCTCATAGACAAGCATGTCACTTGTTTGACAATCAGAGCTATAGTGAGGACCTCCACAGTACTCACAACAGTAATACTGTTGTGGTGGTGAATAATATGAAGATGTGTCAAATCCGGATGATGTCTGATTGTTATAAGGGTTCTGCTCATAGACAAGCAAGTCTCCCGTTCGACAATCAAATTCCGGATGAGGACAACCTCCACAAAATTCACAAGAATATGTTTCCATCTCATGGTGCGGGGGCTGGTTAAGGAAATTGGTTGTTTCATTGTAGGGATTTTGGTCATAGACAAACCCGTTTCCCGTATTCACAATGCTACAACCTTGGCAATTTCCACCATTTGGAGGTCCCCCACACCATTCACAACCGTAGTTGTAAGATGTAGACATAAAAAGAATCAAACGTGTAGAGGGTTAAGAAGATAGAATAAAACGTTTAGAGGGTGAGAAAAGGAATTAAACGGATAAGAGGGCAAAGAAGAATTTTTTTGGATTTTTAATAACATTTTGAAAAATTCAAAAGGAAAATAAATTTTGAAATAAAAATCTTTTTGGCTTTTTAATAAGAAAATATTTACAAAAACACGCAACGACAAACGAGATTTAAAAATTCGCGTCAGCCTTCCCCGGCAGCGGCGCCAAAATTTGATCGGTTAAAATCAAGTCGTTATTTATTTCCAAAGAATACAGCGGAAGTTGTATTCCCGGGTCGTTATCCCCAACGAAGGCTGAATGGAGTTTGTGATCTCGGTTTGTGAATACGTGTTTTGAATGGTTAAATAAAGATGAGAGATTTGGAGTTTATAACTACGATAGCAAACATAAACTAAAAAAAAAAAAAAAAACACAATAATAAAGCATATAAAACAAGTACGTAAAGCACAAATAATCCTAAAAGCAATCTAATCTAAAAACTAGTAGCAAATAAATAATCTAAAACTAATTGTACTAATAGTAAACTAACAAATTTACTAAGTAATAGAGGCAACTAGGTAATTCTAAAAATGATTTAAAAGATATATATGGGAAATATGTTTGCTAAGTGACGTGACAAGTTCATTAAGTGTGGAATAAGGTTTGATGACGAATTATTTTCCTTAAACAAGATTATTTCCTCACAACGTTGGTTTATTTTGCAAATAATCCTTTAAAAAGAAAATAATTACTAGATGTGTAATTTGATTATTTTCCGGCTTTTGCCCTTCAAATAATAAAATCACAAATCTAAACAATTTAACTAATTATTAATCACAATCCCCTTTTTTATTTATCCATACTTAAATCACAAATTCATATCACTTAGCAAACACTAATAAGCTACTCGCTACGCATATCAATTAGGCTAATAGAAACAAATAATTCAACAAACAACTAAAAACCTATGCCTAATGTGTATTACAAGCATTACAACTGATTCAAAATAAAACTTTTTCACCAAATGACTTTAAGCATTTTAACAACTACTGATTACAATAAGCTATTATAACTTTAACGAATCAAAACTCAACCTGACTAATAAGCGAATGGAAAGCAAAAATCAAGCTAACAATCCCACAAAGACTGCTGATAAAATTCGTTAAACTTTTCACCTCCTCAGGACCTAATTCCAACTAACTCAGTATTCAAATTCTAATCAAAAAGCAACCACATAAAAACTAAGTAGCAGCAAATTAAAGAAACGAACTTATATTAAAATTAAAATACAACTGCATAACATTAAGAATTACAAATCTTAAATTAAAAAGCTAAAATTAAAATTCCAACTGCTTAACGAAAATTACCAATAAAAATAAGAACTTACCGAATCTAAAATTAATCCCTACAATTTCCTATTCTAAAATTAAAACTACAATTAAAAATAAACTACACTAAAAAAGAAATACATACCGAAGTTTTTAGCTAAATAAAACCTGTTTTCTACTAAAGACTACCACTAACTATTTATACAAAAAAAGAAATATAAAAAACTAGGGTTTCTTCTCTTTCTTCCTGTGCTTCTTTCTTTCAACCTTCACCCTTGGATTAGCTCGGTACCCACAATCTTGGCCGCTTATTTCACTTTGTCCACGGATTGATGAGGTGGAATGAAACCCGTGAACATGGTACTAGGAGAGTATGGGGGACAGTGAAAGGTGATTGTGATGGTATTATGTTTTGGGGAAGTGGGAGGGGGGCGGATTAGGGTTCTTTAGCTATTTTGGGGAAGAGGGTAAAGTGAAGGGTTGACTGAGGGGTTGGGGGTTTGACTAAATCTTTTACCCCGTATTAGTTATATAACTAAAAGTGGGTCGGTTTGTTTTTTTTAGTGTTGGGTCGGTTTTAGTTAAGATGTGGTTGGGCTTGGTATGTTTAGGTGTTGGGCTGTGGGGGGTTAAGGGATTGGGTAAAGTAGTATTGGGTCGATGTGGAGGTATAAGGGTGAGTGGGTTTAATTTAGCTTTGGGTTGGGTAGTGTTGTGTTTAGAGTAAATTTAAGTTTAAACCAAGGACCAAAGGAGTAAATCATGCAAAGTTCGGGGACCATTACTGCCATATCTTCAAAACTAATCCAGGGACCAAAATTGCCAAGCTTATTATTCCAAGGACCAAAAATTTATTTATTTATTTTTTTTTTTTTTTAATTATTTTTTTATTTTTTTAAGCTTGAGGGACTAGACTTGCCATTTATGCAAATTTTGTTTGTTTTTCAATCGTTTTCAATCATTTTGCATATGGAATACACAAAAACACATCTCAAAGATATTTTTAACATTATTTGATCGTTTTAAAGTGTTTTTGGTTGTTTTGACTCGAAAATTGGACGAAAAGATATGTGTAAAACGACACATATCAAGAAGGCATTTCCATCATAATCTGAAGGTGCGGGTACTTCTTGTTCAGGTTGATCATCAGCTGTATTGTCAGTGTTGGAAGCGGTTTGTTCTACTATTATCGGCGATTTAATTGGAAGTGCTTCTGTTGCAACAGCTGTAGTAGTTGGTGCAGGTGTATCAGGTATAGGGATATTATCAGGTGTGGTGTAGCGGAAACATTTGATACATCTGGTGCACGACATGCAAATGAATCATTAAACAATGGAGCAAACAAGGTTTCCAATTCTTGATGGTTTTGCGAAAGAGGTACAGCTGATTGATCATGAAAGTTTAGACGGTTTGTTGCGGGTCCTAAGCTGTTTTGCTCAGAAGCCATTTCTGTAAGTTCATCGAAATTAGCATGAATGGTTTTCACGATTTCTCTAGTACGATGATTTCAGATGCGAAAGCCTTTAGAGTTTTCACAGTATCCAATGAACACACCGATGTCAGCTTTAGCTTTGAGTTTGCCAAGGTCTTTACGATCATTATTTGGGTAACAAAGAGCACCAAATACATAAAAGTATTTAATATTCGGTTTTCGATTATGGACAAGCTCATAAGGTGTTTTGCGGTGGCGTTGGTTGATCATACAACGGTTTTGAGTATAGCATGCAGTCGAGATAGCTTTAGCCCATAAGTAATCCGGAAGTTGAGCATTAATCAACATCATTATTGCAGCTTCCACTAACGTCATGTTGCGTCTTTCAACAACCCTATTCTGTTCTGGACTTCTTGCAATGGATGTTTGATATTCCATTCCTACTTCTTCAAAGTAAGGTCGAAGAGTTTGATTCTTGAATTCAGTGCCGTTGTATGTTCTAACTTTTCTGACCGTATTACGAAGCTGAACTTGAATTTTCTTGAGAAAGGTGATGATCATAGGAGGAGCTTGATCTTTACTTCTGAGAAAATAAACCCAAGTCTATCTGGAGTAGTCATCAATGATTACAAGAATGTAGCGTTTGCCGTTAATCGTTTGCACGTGCATCGGACCACACAAATCCATATGAAGTAGTTAAAGTACGTGATCAGTACTGGGTTCAGTTTTTGAGGGAAAGCGTGCACGAGTGCTTTTTCCTTGTTCACATGCGGGACATAAGTGATCTTTAGAAAACCGGAATCTTGGAAGACCGTCGACTAGCTTGTGACGTGGAAGTTTAGTCATGGTTTTGAAGTTCAAATGAGAAAGTCGTTTGTGCCATAACCATGATTTTTATCGAAGTTGCTTTGGAGAGCAGGCATATTGGAGAAGAAGCAATCATGTCAAACATAGAGATAGTGTAAAGACTGGTTCCACGAGTGCCCGACATAAGATCATTTCCTTGTAAGTCACGAACGAAACAAGTTTTTTCCGAAAAGCTCCTTCCAAATCCCCATCACAGAATTAACCGACGGAGAAAAGGTTGTGACCAAGTCCTTCGACATAATATACACGACTAATTTCGATGTTGCCATTTATATAATCACCATAGCCCATGTTAGCAGCGAAATGATCATTCCCGAATCTGACAGTGCCGATGAACTTTGAAACAAAGTTTACTAACAATTTGAGATTGCCTGTCATGTGTCGGGTACAACCGTTATCAACAATCCATAGAACAATTTGTACCACCTGCATCACTCGAAGACGACGAAGATGGAGAGATGGTAAAGTGTGGAACCCGAAGAAATTGTGGGTTCCGTTGAGTTAGAAACACAGATATTAATGACTTTAGGTATCCATTTAAAACTAGGTTTCCTTTGTAACCAACGTTGCCATGTCCAACTAGTTCGTGCTTTCTTCTTAGTGAATTCGCTAGGTGATGGCACTGTCTTAGGAGATGTATACGCAACTATGGGAGTGTCTAAGGCATTTTAAGAAACTACACTTGGCGGTTTTCCCAGCACAGACTTAGAAGCAATAGTGGGCCTAGAGGGAATGCCAGATGTACGTTTCTTGTTATGAGTTAAAAGGGAGTTAGCTACACATTTTGTATGATCACCAAATAACATACTATTACGACAAAACACACAAGATGCATTAACATTCAAAACATTCAAAGGTTCATCATTCGTTACACTGATAGTATGATTACAATTTGCCAAATTAGAATCTAAATCAGATGCAACATGAGTTTTATTCAAATTCCTAAGTTGATCTTCTACTTTTGGGCTTCTAGTTTTCCGCTTCTACGTTTCAAGATCCTATTCTTCCATTTGTTGCTCTTACGCATTGATCTGCTAACGCTAGTAGTGGGGACTATTCTTGTAGAAGTGGAAGGATTCAAATTAGTTGTCTGAGTGGATGTTTTCCTAGATGTTGTGTCCATTCTGTACATTCCAGGTGCAATCACATTTGTGCTAACAAATTTTTCTTTTTCTAGTAACTGAATTTTCTCTTTAAGTTCAATGATGATGTGATCCTTTTGTTGAATTTTTGAATCGAGTTCTCTTTTTAAGCGAACGGTGTCATTACGATTTTGACGACATTCATCGTTTTCCTTCAAAAGCTGAGATTGAGTTGTTTTCAATGAGTCATAAATGGTTTTGTACTCAATTTTTAAATGCTCGATTTCCTTTTCATATTTGAAAATTTGACATTTTAAAACATATGTAATTTTAAAACAAATTTGTAATTTGAAAATTACATATGAGTCTGTCACAATAATACAAAAGCTCACTTTAAAACCAAATCCCCAAGTTTATGGTTTTGCTCTTGGTGATGATAAACTTGGGGATTTGGTTTTAAAGTGAGCTTTTGTATTATTGTGACAGACTCACCAGTTTTGTAAACAATGTTTTGAAACTCTTTTAATTTGCTTTCTAATTCGACAATTTTATCAAGGTAAGAATCAAAAAGTGTTATCTGAAACACAGTCACAAAACTCTTTTTTGGCCTTTTATGATACATACATTTCACAAAAAGTGTTATTATCTCAAAACTTTGATCTTTTGTTCACACTTTTAAAAAGTGTTATTAAAATTATAGATTTAGTAACACTTTTTCGTGTTATCAGAAACAAAGTCACAAAACATCAATTTTCTGGTAGTGAGTGTTTTAATGGTCTCTATAAAAATCTTTTCAAAAGTTTTTAACAAATGTCTAAACACCATCAACATGTGTGCAAATTAACTTTCATAAGTTGTATTAGACCACTCACATCGGTGGTGTCAAAGCTGCGTTAAAGGGCAAAAAAAGTGCCTTAACGCACGTTAAGATGGCGTTATCCATTGTGAGTAGCAGCGTTAACGTGGCGTTAAGGGTGTTTTTTGTAAAAAAAAAAATAAAAAATAAAAAAAAAAAAAAAAAAAAACTATCGGCCCTTGTCCTTTGAATACGATTTTTTTTTTTTTTTTTTTTTTTTTCATTTGTGCCCCTTGTGTTTTAGTATTGTATTTTAGATGCAATGGATAGATAATTTTCAAGATATAATTAGGTACAAAAATACGGATACATTAAACGTTAAATATAAATTACATTAAACTCATTAACGGAAATTAAAAACGCAAACACAATGGCTAACGAACCAGCAGAGGTGCAAAGGGCTATCCTCAACCGATTACGAACAGAACAAGAAAAAGAACTCAAACTTATTAACAGTTTGTTTGGCGAGATAACTCGTATTATGCTACAAATGCATAATCGTGCTCCAGAGATCGAAAGGCTGCGTGAGTTGCCTCAAGACCATCCAGCTATCAGGGTCGGTCTAGAAACTCTACAAAGAACTAATGAAACAGATCTAGAACTTCATGTCGCATTGAAGATGGTTAGGGAGCAAGTGTTACAAGTGTGGGAGGAGAAATCTGATATTATCTACAATTACCACTCTATATAAAATTTCGTATCGTATTTTAATGTTTTTTTTAATTTCGTTGTAATTTTATTTTATTAAGTATGTAATGTTATGTTTTTAATGAATGTTATGTTTTAATGAATGTTATGTTGTTAAAAAATGAAGTAATTTATAAGTTAGGAGTTGAATTTGAAAATTTATGTGTAAAGGTGAGTTAAGGTGTGTTAAAGCTGAGTTATTGTTGTGTGAGTTAAAGCTGAGTTAAGTTAAGGTGTAAAAAAACTGACGTGGCATGCCTTAAAATTTAAGACTGAGTTAACTGTTGTGAGTGGCAATACGGCAATTTCTTTTGTTTGTAACGTTGAAAAGTGAGTAAAGCTGAATGTGAAAACCACTCTTTTGTTTCAAGAAATATTTCAATATTTCATCACTCAATTTGTGGGTGTTTGAATATACTTTTTAGTGACTACCAATTGACAAGTAGACAAATAGTAACATGAATCTTAGAACTTTAAAGCGATGTGTAAATGGAGGAATTGCAAAAATTGATTGATTAACTTTTTTTAATCTTTTGCATTTTTGCTTTCCTTTATAGGTTTATGGCATTTGATAATCATCGTGGTTACGTTTTGTAAAGTAAAAATTTTCTCGAGATTATTCTAATACATTTATTATATATTATATATATATACTAAAAACCATTACACAGTAGCTACAGTAACCCTTTGACAAAAAAACTGTAGCTACAGTAACACGCAAATTTTCATTTTAGACCCTGAGGTTACTGATCGATTGCAAAGTTAGTCCTTAACTGCCGTTATTTAACAGAAGTGACTTAGATTTGCAACGGACCAATAACTTTAGGGGCTGTTTCTGTGCAAAATATTGTGCAGAAACAACCCCTCAGGTTAACATTTAATTTCAAAGTTAGTCCCTCAAGTTATTTATAAATTACACAAATTACACAAATATTCCCTCAGGTTATTTATAAATTTCAAAGTTAGTCCCTAAGGACTAACATAGCACAATGCCGATAACTTTAGGGACTTTTTAAAAAAAAAATATATACTATTTTCAGAAATTCTTAACGAAAATAGTACTTACAGTTATTGCTCTTTTGCATAGTTACCTTAATAACAAAAATAGTTTTTTTAACAACCGTTTCATTTCGAGTTTAAATTAAACAAAACATTCCCGCAGCAACGCGTGGTTACCCAACTCGTATATACTAAAAACAATTACACAGTAGCTACAGTAACCCCTTTGACAAAAAAACTGTAGCTATATTAACACGCAAAATTTCATTTTAGACTCTGATGTTACTGATCAATTGCAAAGTTAGTCCTTAACGGCCGTTACTTAACAGAAGTGACTTAAATTTGCAACGGACCAATAACTTTAGGGGCTGTTTTTGTGCAAAATATTGTGCAGAAACAACCCCTCAGGTTAACTTTTAATTCCAAAATTAGTCCATAAGGACTAACTTTGCAACATACCGACACTTTCAGGGACTAAAAATGAAAATATCGCTGCTACAGTTCCAAACAGTGAAAAACAGTGCCATGAACAGTATTTACTATTCATCACAAATTACACAAATAGTCCCTCAGGTTATTTATAAATTTCAAAGTTAGTCCCTAAGGACTAACAATGCAAAATGCCGATAATTTTAGGGGCTTTTTTTTTTTTTTTTTTTTTTTTTTTTTTTTTTTTTTATTAAAGTATACTATTTTCAAAAGTTCTTAACGTAAATAGTACTTACGGTTATCGCTATTTTGCATAGTTAGTCCTTAATAATAAAAATAGTTTTTTTTTAACGACCGTTTCATTTCAAGTTTAAATTAAACAAAACATTCACGCAGCAACGCGCGGCTACCCCACTCATTGTAAATATATCCCATGCGTCTTTTTTCCAATTAGGTCTTGAATGTTGACCAATTCTAACAGATAAAAGTTTAGACTTTAGAGTAATTAAGAATTGTAAATTCCTGATACCAATAACGTGAAATGCATACAAGTCAAAAACGAAATAGATACGAAGAATTAGACATCAACCACATTCAAGAGTCATACATTTACATAATGCGGATTGTATATTAACTATCGGATTCGGGTGTGACTGTCTACATCTTATCTATTGTTGAGATTGAATATTGTTGTTGTTGTAATCTTTACTAGTTTACTTGGACAACTCTCGGCTCCTTCATTCATTTTTATAAAGTCGCAACATTTGACTTCATATATACAAGCGATAATTCACCTCGAAATGATGGCAACATTTGCCTTCATATATACTCGGCTCCTTGTCTTACTATACACGCTTTGGCCCCAATGCACAAGAATTATCAACGATCGATACCGTGCAACAAAGCATGAGTCCAGTGTTGTACAAAGAGAACTAGTTGATCATGGTTTAAGATACTAAATTTACGTGAGGATTAATGATACATACTTGGAACTTTTCCAGAATATCTTTTATTCTCTTGTAATATTCCATTTCTCTGAAAATATATTCTGTTAAGATCATGCATAAACTTTTCATAGGAGATTATGGGTATATTTGTTGAAGATAACGCTATCAAAAAGAAGTAGTGGAAAACAGTAGCAGTATCCTGTATCAGGAAATAGTAGCTGTTTGTTTTGATAGAGCGTTTGGTAACATAGCTGTATAGTCATAATTTTGTAAGTGGAAACGCTAGTTGCTCGTAAATGTTACTAGAAGTAGCATTTTGATTTGGAGCGTTTAGAAAAAATAGGAACACTAGTTTCTTGTTTCTAGACTAGCATTTTGTGCATAACACTAACCGCTAATTGCTAATTGCTTCAAAACGCTTGTAAATGTTTGCCACCAGCTATAACCCATATCTTTCTATTATTGTTGGAATGAGAGATTCATGTTTCTTAGATTTGTATAGAAGAAAGCCCATTACCTAAACTACAGAATCTAAAGCCCATATAGTTATGGGGTATTCAAGGCCAATTTTCAACTAAAAGGTCCATAAATTTCATCTGTTTTCAGGTCGAGGCGACTAACATATAAACATAAACATAACCATTTTATTAAAATGGTTCATTTAGAAAGAAAAAAAAAGTTGGACACTAAAGGTTAATTTTATCACATTTCAATTATATATCACACACGATATTTGAATTTATTAATCATAGTTTAGTTTACTCAATTTTATTTTTTTGAAAAATTTGAAGAAAAATATATTGCTGTTAAAACTCACTATATGTGATACCCAGCGGTATGTGAGTGGCCCATCAATTTATAGGTTGTGGGTTCAAGTCTCGTTGGAGACATGTGAGATAAGTGGTGTGTTTGGTAAAAGTAGCAGTGAACAGTATCAGTGAGCTGTGGAGCAGTGAGCTGTGAGCATTGGTTGTGAGCTCACAGCTTCTTAAAGAAGCATTGGAAAAATGAACATTCTTAAAAAATAGCAAAGCTCACGCTCTTTTGACAAAACGAACAATAAAATAAAAAAAATCATTGCTCACCGCTTATCACCTTAAAAAGCTCCGCGCAAATATAGCCAAAATTTCTTAAATAGGTGGTGTAGGTTGTAATAAAAATTTTGCCATTCTAAAAATAAAAGAAAAAATAAAAAATATAAAAAAAAATAAAAAAAAATCAAAGTTCAAACAATAAATATATTGTAGTAAAATGAGTAAAGTATTTGCATAAAACTTCAAAAGTTTCACATTTTTACAACTAGAAATAACACATCCAATGTTTTCAACCATGTGCCACATATATTATTTAGATATCTATGTTAGTACAGTATATTAGTAAAGGTCGGACAAAAGTAAAAGAATTAATTCATTGGTGTTGAAACTCTCTTATTTATTACACGAGTCATTCGGACCATGTGCGCTGCACAGATTGATTTTTGCAGATTTTGTTATAGCATTTTATTAAGCAATAGGTCATAGGTAAATGTTTGTTGGTAAATATGATGTTATTTATTTACTCTTGCTTATGTCCGCCCCATCTCTTCCCATGAGCTCAAAGACCCAAACCCATCATTCACAAAAAATTTTTAGAATCCCTTTGACCTAGAAAAAACCCCCTCTTCTTCACGGGTATAGGAAACCACACAAGTCAAACCCCAGGAGGGAAACTATTGAAGTGGAGATAGACACAAAAGGGGAAAAATCTTTCCCCCAAATCCGAAAAAATCCCTGGTAGTTTTTTCTCCAATATTCGCCATTTAAGCCGCTCCTCCGAGAGATGTGAATCACAAAATCCCAAAAATAACCCTCAAAGATTGAGAAGTTCTCAAGAAAGGATAAGAGTGGGGGGTGTTGTGATTCGATTTGGAGGTTAGGGTTTAAACGGTATTGGAGTGTGGGTTCTCGGGGTTTGAATTTCATTCGAACCTTCACCCTCAAGGGAAACATTTTTTAAGGGTTTGACATTAGATTTCCGTTTTATATTTTCTTTTAGTCCCTTTAGAAAAAAAATTATAGGTCGAATAAGTTGAGTATTGATTTTTTTAGTTTTTATCTCGATTGATTCCAGAAAACCATAATTGATTTTTGAGGAAAAACTAAAGTAAAAATTTTTTAGGGGTTCGAATAAGAATGAAGATTTGTGAGGAAATTGTTAATTGTTGTTGTCGTTGTGGGCATAGGGGTTAGTTTGGTGAAAAAAAAGTTAAATTTGTTCATCATGGTTGGTTATGTTCGAGCCACCAGGGAAACCCAGGTTCATGATTTGACCGGGAAAAATTGTTTGGGAAGGAGATATGGGGTAGTCTAGAAGGCTAGGTTTGGAGGTGTGATTGCTAAGTGGGTTTAAAACACCCACTGTGACCCCAAAAGGGACCATAAACGAACTAGTGGGCCACCAACTAGGCGCAATAGTGGGCAGGATAGGCTGGAAATCACCTCATATAGAGGAAGGGTTTAACTCAGTCATTTGCAACAATTTACCCCAACCCTGAGGGTTTACACCCACGGTTCAACCTTGGAAGGGTCACTCGACCTCAAACCCCCAATCTCAACAAGAGAAAACACCCTTTTGAGGATGGTTGGAGTCGAGTGGAAAATAACCCAAGACTTGTGGGAAATACATCCCAGAAACTAGCGAGGAATGAATCTAGGAAACCCCCGGAATTTTGGCTTTATGAAAATATATATATATATATATATTATATTATATTATATATATATATATATATATATTATATATATATATATATATATATTATTCATATATATATATATTTATATATATATATATATATAAAATATATATATTATATATAAATATATATTATATATATATATATATATATATATATTATATATATATATATATATATATATATATATATATATATTTTTATATTATATTATATATATATATATCATATATATTATAATATATTATATATATATATATATATAATATATATATATATAATATATAATATATTATATATATATATATATATAAAATATATATATATATCATATTATATATATATATATATTATATATATATTATATATATATATATATATTAAATATATATATATATATATTTATATTATAAATATTATATATATATATGTATTATTATATATATTTCATATATATAATATATATATTATATACATATATATATATAAAATAATATATACATATTATATATATTTTATAATATATCTATAAAAATTTATTATATATATATGTATATATATATTATGTATATATATATATTATGGTTATATTTCATATAATTTTTTCATATATTACATTATATATATATATTATACATATATATTATATATATACATATAATATACTTTTATTTTTACATTTATATATATTTTACACAACAAGATTCATTTTCGTACTTTAAATGCATAATTTTCCCCAAACCCCCCATTTTCGTACCTTTAGGTCAATTATAGAATGACACCTCACCAAACCTTAGGAGAAACCTTTGTAACCACATTGCCCCACACAGGACACCAAGTAGAAACCTGAAAAACATTGAAATTAAAAAAGGAAGGACTTGAATTTAACCACATTGCTGCCACACAATGGGGCACACCCTAGATACTCTAAACATTAAATTAAAAGGTTTAAAGGAATGATTTAATCCCTTTAAACTAGGGCATTTTTATTTAATCTAGGGTTTCGTGTTGGTGTTGTGCACTCCTTAATTTTACAGCATTCACTGTTCAGACCATTAAAGGGGAGTTTATAGCCCCCTTTTTATTTTACTTGTTTTACCCCAAAAGGGGGGGGAGCCCCCTGCAAATCTTAATGGGCCATAATTTTTACCTTTTCTCCCACAAACTATTAGTAAATTTAGCCTAAGCCAAGAAACCCTATCATGCCATTTTCATGAGCCGTTAATTTCCTTTTGGGGAAATGCGATAGCTTCTGTAGATTCTATTGGGGTGACTCCCCTTCGGTTGCCAACAGGGCAGGCGGGCGGTTTTTAGCAATCGGACTTTGAGGGTATTGGGTTAAACCTCGTAAGGGCCCCTTGACTATTATTTTTGTGTTAGGATTGCACACTAAAAAAGCGAGCACGTTTTTCATGAACTTAGTGCTAGCGCGATTAGATAATTTTGTATGACATTATATTGTTATAATGATCGCTGGTCCAAACTAAAATTATTTGATGACTTTATTTAAACCCCATGAACTCACCAGGGTTTTTGCTGACTTTTTAGCTATTTTTCTCCGGTGGTGTTTTATAGGTTGGGCATGATTTGGCAAGGCAGGGTCAAGCCTTTTTTTGACAGTTGGCAAATTTTTTTTGAGACCCATTTTTATGGGGACCACTGTACTTAATGGGCCTAAATTCTATCAAAATAGGATTATCTTTTGTAAAAACTCTATTATTGATTTTTAAATTTAAAACCCGGGGTTGTTTCCGTTCTTTGTTTTCCTTGTGTTGGATTTTCCCAAACGTTTGCACCTGAGGTAGCACCCTTTATAGTTCTGTATGCTTTTCCGGCGACCATGTAAATTTTGGGGTGTTTCAGATTGGCATAGAGCCAGCTTATAGAGAACTAGGGACATTTAAAACCTTAAAATAACCATTTTATAAAACAAGTCCCTATGACCGCCAACTTGCTTGCTTACCATTTTTACTTGTTTAATTGAAATTACTTGATGCATGTTATTTATTTGTGACTTTTTACTATAAGTATTATAAATTTTATATTTATAACACTTAACCCACACTAGTTATTATTACCGATATAAAATTCACACGTTTTACCTTTTTTTACAGACTAGTCTTTCCCACTTCTAACCCGCCAATTTCACCCCATTCAGAGACCCGGGACATGGGAATGCTTTCACCCCACAATGCACCAGGGTCCTGGGCCTACTTTTAGCCCACACTCACAGCGGCACTGCCTACTCCCGGGTTTGCCTACGATCACACTACACAGCCTGCTCACAACCTCTTCCATCAGACGTACAACTCGCATGGGGGAGTTTTTTCCTGGTTACGGATGAGGCTCAACGACCATCACCATCATTCACCAAATTGATACCCTCCCTTTTACCTAAGGAAAAACCCCATCTTCTTCACGGTATAGGGAAACAACCCCCCCGGGTCAACCTAGGAGAACATATTGAAAATGGGGAAAAGACACAAGGGAAAATCATTGTAAGGTTTGGACATTAGATTCAATTTTATATTTTCTTTTAGATCATTAAAAATTTAAAATTACTGGTCGAATAAGTTGAGTTTTGATTTGTTATTTTTTAAATGTCGAATTGATTCCAAAAACCCCTAATTGCTTTTTTGAGGAAATTAAGTAAAATTGTTTAGTTGGGTTGAATAAGAATGAGTTTTGTAAAGGAAATGTTAATTTTTGGTTGTCGTTAGGTGGCATAGGAGTTTTTTTGGTCAAAAACAAGTTATTGTTATCATGGTTGTGTTATGTTCAAAAGCCACCAGGAACCCCGGTCGGGTTTTTGAACCTAAAAAATATTTGGTAAGGGAAAGATATTCCTAGTTTTAGGAGGCTAGGTAGGAGGTTGTGAAAATGCTAAACCGGGTAACAAAGGGCCACTTGACCCCCCGGACATAACCGAAACCAGTGCCACCAAAGCTGGGCAAATAGTGGTCGGGATAGGCTGCGAAAAATCCCCTTTCCCATAGAGGAAGGTTAACTCGAGTTCCTTAGCAACAATTGACCCCAACCCATGAGGGTTACCCACGGTTAAACCCTTTGGAAGGCTCACTCGATCTCAAACCAAAATCTCACAAGAGATAACACCATTATGAGGGATGGTTGGAAGTCGAGTGGAATACTAAAGACCTTGTGGGAAATACATCCAAGAAACTAGCGAGGTAATGATATCTAGGAACCAAGGAGTTAGGCTCATGTGAGGGAAATGCATTCCTCCTGTCGACCTATAGGTGAGTCAAGAAACCAAACCCCTTGTTCCACTTAGACCCTCAAGGAACAAGGTAGAGTAGTACTCGAACCTAGCCAACGAATTGAGTTGTAAGGAACCAGCCAAATGGCCATTCTCGGCCAAAATAATGAATGCCAGGAGACATTACACCAAGTCGTTAACTTGGATGTCTGTGTTTCCTTGCTGAACATACCAGGCCGAAAACCCCAATGCCAAGGCCCAACTAGAACCTAAGGTTAAAGCCCACTCCCAAGCCCGACAGTTAACCCTTTTATACTTAGGCCACGTTATGGGCCTGTGAATAAACCCAGTCGGCCCACCTTACTTGCGTACACATTAAGACTAAAACCCAACCCATTAACAATTTTAGTTTCCCCCTCCTCGAACCCAGTGGGCCGCAGCCCAATAGGTATTAAAGATAAAATTCGAATGACAACTATATTGCTACTTAACGCAAACAAATGAAATGAACCTGAGCCGTGCACGAAAATAATTTGTATTAACTAACATATAGACAAGTAAAAAACTTATATAGCCGAAAGACAAAAATAAAATTTCATTTTAACCTACTAGTACATGAAAACTATAATATCCGAAATGTTAAATGCGACGAAAATGATTAAAACAACTAGACCAGATATATAGACATTGTTATACAAGTAATATTACATACACTCGGGGAAAATAAAGATATATATTGACATATACTTGAGTAGTAAAATGTGGCACTCAAAAGAATAACAAATCAAATTCACGAATAGGTGTAGACCATAAAACACGACGGGATATTATATATTAACACTTATATTGTTATTTTTAAAAACTAAATCAAATAAAAATGAACGTCACTAATAATATATCAAACTTAAATAAATTCGACGAAACATAAAACCTTAAACTAATATTGTGTAAATGAATAGTAATGAGGACTTAGTTAAATTAACCAAGTTATTAAAGGTTAACGTTATATTCGATTTCTCCAATCATATACTTAGTAGGCAATACACGTCACATATAATAGGTCATACTTTAAAATTTACATACTCGAACATAACGAACAAATTACACAACTACAACATAGAAATATATATATATATATATATATATATATATTATATATATATATATAATTATAATATATATATATTATATATATATATATATTATATATATATATATATATATCACAACTAGATTTAATTCGTTCGTACTTTAGATTGCATAATATTCCCAACCCCCCATTATCGTACCTTTAGGTCAATTATAGAATTACACCTCACCATCCTTAGGAGAAACCTTAGTAACCACACTTGCTGCCACACAAGTGACAACAACGTAGATACGCTAGAACATTGAAATTAAAATGAGAAAGGACTTGAATTTAATACTTGAAACTAAGGCATGGTTATTTAATCTAGGTTGCGTGTTGGTGCTGTGCACTCCTTTAATTTCACAGCATTCACTGTTCAGACCATTAAAGGTGAGTTTATAGCCCCATTTTTACTTTTACTTGTTTTACCGATATGGGGTGAGAAACATGCAAAATCTTTTATGGCCAATAATATTATTACTTTTCTCAAAACTATTGCGTAGTTAGCCTAAACCCTAGAACCCACTATCATGCCCATTTTCATGAGCCATTAATTTCCTTTGGGAAGTGTGATGAAGCGAAAAGTGTACCGCTTTTAAGGGGTCATTTAAGCCCTAAATCGTATTTATTTGATCAAATATTGCCCTAAATCGTTCCTTTTGTCATTTTAGGTACTTTTGAGGAGAAATCTGGAAAAGGAAGCATTTTGGACGTTTTTGGAGCATAAAAGTGAAAAAAAACGACAAAGTCTCAAAATTGTGCTGGAAATTACCTTTGACGGCGTCAGGATTTGTTCTGGACGACGTCATGGCTTGGCAAAAGTGGTGGATGTGAAAATTACTCATGATAAGCCAGAGAAATTTGCATGGAATTCTGACGGCGTCACGCTTTAATGTGATCAAGGTCGTCACGGCTTAATTTAAAGAGGGACGGCGTCACCCCTAAGTCTGACGGCGTCAAGCCTTGATAAGCCAGAACGGATTTTGGAGAGCTAAAGAGGGACGGCGTCAAGAAGGCCATCCGGGAAACCCTAAAAGCGGCGAGGTGACGGCGTCACACTCCATAACGTGACGCCGTCATATCTGAAAGTCTATATATAGTTTTGAAATTTTTTGTCATTAGTGTGGAACTTATTGGGGAACTTTGTGTGTGAAAACCCTAAGACGATTTTAGCAGCTTTTTCAAGGCTTTTTGCCTTGAGATCTTCCATGTTACATTGAAGATAAGTTATCAATTAATCATTCAATATGTCTATATGTTGTTTGATTCTATCTTGTTCTTGTCTTTTGTTTAACATGTTAGGCTAGATTTATCTTGTGTTTGCTTAGATCTAATGAAACCTTGCTATTGATTATTGGTTATTAGTGTGTTATTAGTTGTATTGGATGATTGTTCATCTATGTTAGGCTTAAGAAAACTGGCTAACTTCCTATTCGGTAACTTGCTTGAACGTCTTAAGAAACATGAACCAACGCGTACTATGGTTTTTATGGTTGTATTTAATGCACAAGCGAATTCTAGTGATCCCATGTTAGGAGCTTCCTAGCCGGCTCGACATAGGAGTGAAGTAGGAGCTTGTAGAGTTGGGGAAGTACGTACGCCACCCCACGATTGGTATTAAGGAATACCACCCGTCATCCACGCAATTAATACACACTAATCAACCGGTAAAAGATAGTTAGGGAGTAAGGAAATCTAAGTAAACACATTTCTCTCCACATAAGTTTTACCACCTTTTCATTTTCAGTTATTTTATTTTATTTGCATTTGTAGTAACTTGGGTTATTTGACTAGCAACTAATTCCGCCCACTCTTTCAAACCCGAGATTTTACTTGCTTTCATAAAATTATAAAAAACATAAAAAGAATCTTCTCTCACCCTTAGACCTATTAGAGTAGTTTTTCATACCTAACGAACACTATTCCATGTGGAGAACGATCAATCCCCCGTACTTACCACTACACTATACTACATCGGTCAGGTACACTGCCTGGTGGGGTTGTAAGCCTCTTGAGATCCCTCGAGAGGTAAAACCTGTTGTAAGGTTGCAAAACCACGCATCAAGTTTTTGGCGCCGCAGCCCGGGGAGTAGTTATTGCTTAGGTTGAAATTTTATTTTTATTAGGTCTACTCACAAGATTCCTATCAAGTGAGATTTTTCTTTTTTATTTTGTAGCTTTCTCGTAGTCTATCTTTTCTTTGTGATTTTGTTTGTAATTTGCTTCAAATGGACTTTTCACTTAGATTTCTAAGATTGCAAGATATGGTTGAGTGGCTAGAACACCAAGAAGTTCAAAATACCTCATTTAGAGAAACTTATGAATCATATGAGCCTTCACCTAGGATAGATTCTTATGAACAACCTCCATGTTTAGGATCTTGTTTTAGTGAGGCTAATAGGAAAAGCGACCTAGTTTGCCAAGGAATTGTGGATAGAGCCGTATCAATAAACCATAAGTTGGATGAAGCACTAGGTTTGTTATTATCACTACCTAAGAAAATAATTGACGAGGATATAGGTGATCTTGACACGTGGAATGATGAGGTAAACACCATAAGCCCACAAAATACTCAACCATCATTTGAGGCACCCACACCGCCCGTGACTTACCCGGAAGAAGTAGAAGAGACTTTAGGAATCCCGATGGAGGTAGAACCCTTGGACCAAGCACAACTAGAGGATATAGGTTTGAACACTTTTAGTGATGACCTTACTCATAGTTCTAGGAAATTTCCTAGTGTTGATGAATTGGAACCTCAACCTTTACAGAACTTTTCATCCTTAGATTTACATCTAGGAGAAAAAAGAGGAACCGACCCACCCATCAACCAAAATTATCCGGGTAGTTTTAGGATGAAGGAAGCCATTCACTCACCCCCTTCACCTCACGTGGCATATTCACACCCTAAGGGTGTGTATCGCTACTTTCACCCGCACTTAATCCTAAGTGTAGGGAAAACCTCCCCTATTTTTGTTAAATAAGGGTAGAGTCAGGCTCGTGACTCGAACAAAAACAAGCGCTTATTGGGAGGCAACCCAAGCTTTATTTGCTTTATTTGTTTTATTGTTTGTTTATTTAATTTTATTTGTTTCCGTATGCATTTCTTATTCTTTTTGTTTACTGTTCATGTCTCAAATATAAATTGTGAAAATGCTTTATTTTGTTTTTAACTTCGTCTTAACTACATATAAAGGTATTTTGCAAAAGATAAGTGTAAGGGAAATTTAAATCTGTTTTAAAGAACAAGATTGAACATGAACGATAACAATGAGATATAAGCATGCATATTAGTATTTGTTTGAGTCAAATGCTTGTATCGAGTCATAATGAAGTTTTGCAGGAATTCCAGGAAGTAAGGTATAGGTTTTTTTCCAAAAATTTTCCGGAAACATAACATGAGAATTATGTCAGATCATTTCTGACGGCGTCAGGTTTTAATTTTCTGAAAATTTTTGAAAGTTTTGTTTTCATAAAAAGTTTTTATTAAATCTCTAACTTATAATCTCCAGGAATCTGCAAAATTATCATTCCACAAGCATTATATCCTTATATATAGATTTATCCCGCCGATGTTATGCAGGTTTTCGTGTTTGTTTTCTCAGGTTTAACAGGTTATTTTGGACAAGGAAATGTTTGAATCAAGCTTATGGCGATGCATTAGTCATGGAGCTTCAACATTACTTTGGAAGAAGATCTAACCGTGTTACTTCATTATCCACCGAGCGAATCAGGGGAGTATTTGATTTCATTCTTTTACTTTATGCTTTTACATCTTGTTATTTGAACATTGGGGACAATGTTCATCTTAAGTGTAAGGGGGGGTAAAAGTACGATACTTTAGAGAATGCAATTGCACTTGATTTTTGTTTGTTTAATGGTAGATGTGTAATAAAACTGAGAGAAATACCTGTTAGGGCAATTTTAGTGCCAAATTTAAAATTTTTTACAACATTTAGGAGTGAAACTTTGATCTTAATGAGCGTCTCATGGATAGGAATTATATGACTAGCACAAAAACCGTACCACTAAAAAAATTTTCCACCCCCAAATATGTGAGGTTCGCCCCTAGAATTGGTAGGAAAAGCATTTATGCTATGATGTGTGTACCGGTAGCACTTAGATTCTAGAACTTGCGTTAGGACCATTCCGAGGCCACAAGTGAGACTACATTCGTGTAGTTAGATTTACTACATGATAAGAGGCATTAGGATTAACCCATTGTTTTACACCTGTGTTTTTGTTATAATTACATTGGCTACATTGGTCAAGTAATTCTCCCCACACCCTTTGCGTTGTACTCATTTTTAGTACACGATACCCCTAGTACACCCCTCAGAGCCTATCTTTTCGTTTCGACCTTTAAGCATTTTACTTAAAGGAAGAATTTGTTTACACCCCACTTAAATGTACACCCAAATCGCCTTAGCCTACCTTGTATGCATTCATTTTTAGTGCATTATTGTTACAACATTTGTTTAAACCCAAGTTAATTATCTAGTTGATTACATGGTTGCTAAGTCGAGTCATATCCTTGTACATATTGTTTTGGGACGATTGGGACTCATGGGTAAAGTACTAGTGTAATGGAGTAATGGGGAAGAACATCATTTATTACCCCCATATGTGCTAAATATTTTAAAAGTACTCCAAGTGTTTTGATTATCTTAATTCGAGTCATTAGAATAGTTATTTGTAAAGTTATGTAAAAGTTCAAGTGTAAGGGGAATGCAATGCCCCTATGATGTATTATTTTGGATGGTAGGGCAAAAGTGTATGCAAAAAAAAAATAAAAAAAAAAAAAAAAAAAAAAAAAAAAAAAAAAAAATCAAGAAAAATACAAAAAAAATGAGAAAAAGAAAAGTAGAAAAAACATACGGACTACCATCCCGTTTCATTTTATGTTTATTTTATGTTTTTGTATATTTTGTTTTTAGCTTAAGATTGAGTCGAGTCTTGGCTTAGCAACATTGTATAGTACATGTAATTGATCAAGATCTTTAACTCGCCACCAGTAAAATATCCTTTATCCAACAAAACCGTGTTTTCCTTTTCCCTACACCTAACGCGCCTAGTGGAGGAGGTTTTCGATCCTTTCCCAAGCCTATGGTAATCTATTTGCTATGACAGGTAGTGAGAGATATTATCCGTTTTCATTTATGAGATTTATTTTGATGACACTTGAGAGATGTGAGTATCTAAACACTACTTGTGAGGTGCTAGTTTGTAATCTCCGTGCTTATTATGATTAAAGTGGAACGACTATTTGTTGTAATTACTTTTATGTTAGCATTAAATGACCCCTAACTTGTATTTTGATTAGAATAAAAGCGCATTTGCTTGAGGACAAGCAAATCTCAAGTGTAAGGGTATTTGATGAAGCGAAAAGTGTACCGCTTTTAAGGGGTCATTTAAGCCCTAAATCGTATTTATTTGATCAAATATTGCCCTAAATCGTTCCTTTTGTCATTTTAGGTACTTTTGAGGAGAAATCTGGAAAAGGAAGCATTTTGGACGTTTTTGGAGCATAAAAGTGAAGAAAACGACAAAGTCTCAAAATTGTGCTGGAAATTACCTATGACGGTGTCAGGATTTGTTCTGGACGGCGTCATGGCTTGGCAAAAGTGGTGGATGTGAAAATTACTCATGATAAGCCAGAGAAATTTGCATGGAATTCTGACGGCGTCACGCTTTAATGTGATCAAGGTCATCACGGCTTAATTTAAAGAGGGACGGCGTCACCCCTAAGTCTGACGGCGTCAAGCCTTGATAAGCCAGAACGGATTTTGGAGAGCTAAAGAGGGACGGCGTCAAGAAGGCCATCCGGGAACCCTAAAAAGCGGCGAGGTGACGGCGTCACACTCCATAACGTGACGCCGTCATATCTGAAAGTCTATATATAGTTTTGCAATTTTTTGTCATTAGTGTGGAACTTATTGGGGAACTTTGTGTGTGAAAACCCTAAGACGATTTTAGCAGCTTTTTCAAGGCTTTTTGCCTTGAGATCTTCCATGTTACATTGAAGATAAGTTATCAATTAATCATTCAATATGTCTATGTGTTGTTTGATTCTATCTTGTTCTTGTCTTTTGTTTAACATGTTAGGCTAGATTTATCTTGTGTTTGCTTAGATCTAATGAAACCTAGCTATTGATTATTGGTTATTAGTGTGTTATTAGTTGTATTGGATGATTGTTCATCTATGTTAGGCTTAAGAAAACTGGCTAACTTCCTATTCGGTAACTTGCTTGAACGTCTTAAGAAACATGAACCAACGCGTACTAAGGTTTTTATGGTTGTATTTAATGCACAAGCGAATTCTAGTGATCCCATGTTAGGAGCTTCCTAGCCGGCTCGACATAGGAGTGAAGTAGGAGCTTGTAGAGTTGGGGAAGTACGTACGCCACCCCACGATTGGTATTAAGGAATACACCCGTCATCCACGCAATTAATACACACTAATCAACCGGTAAAAGATAGTTAGGGAGTAAGGAAATCTAAGTAAACACATTTCTCTCCACATAAGTTTTACCACCTTTTCATTTTCAGTTATTTTATTTTATTTGCATTTGTAGTAACTTGGATTAGTTGACTAGCAACTAATTCCGCCCACTCTTTCAAACCCGAGATTTTACTTGCTTTCATAAAATTATAAAAAACATAAAAAGAATCTTCTCTCACCCTTAGACCTATTAGAGTAGTTTTTCATACCTAACGAACACTATTCCCTGTGGAGAACGATCAATCCCCCGTACTTACCACTACACTATACTACATCGGTCAGGTACACTGCCTGGTGGGGTTGTAAGCCTCTTGAGATCCCTCGAGAGGTAAAACCTGTTGTAAGGTTGCAAAACCACGCATCAAAGTGCGATTGCTTTAGATAGATCTATTGGGGTGACTCCCCCGTTCGGTTCGCCAGACAGGTCAAGGCGGACGTATAGCAAGTCGGACTTCGAGTGTATTGGGTTAAACACTCGCTAAGGGCCCCTTGACTATTATTTATGTGTTAGAGATTAGCACACTAAACTGTCGAGCTTCAGTTGCATGAACTTAGTGCTAGCGCGATAGATACTTTTGTATGACATTATATGTGTTATAATGATCATGCTGGTCCAAACTAATTATTTGTTGACTTTATTTAAACCTATGAACTCACCAGCTTTTTGCTAACTTTTTAGCATGTTTTTCTCAGGTGTGTGATTGATTAGGTATGGCATAATTTGGCAATGCAAGGGTCATGGAGCTTTTTCTGACAGATTGGCAAATTTTATTTGATACTTATTTTTATGTGGGACCACTGTACCTTGTGTTGTGATTTCCAATCGTTGCACCCGCAGGTAGCACCCTCAAAGTTCTGTATGCTTTCGCGACCGTTGAAAATTTTGGGGGTGTTACAACTATATTTTAACCATTTGAAGAATCAAAGACATCGTCCTTTTGTGTCTTTCATTTGCTCCATTCTTATTTATGTCCCGTTAGAAAAAAATATTTTAACCATTTGAAGAATCAAAGACACCGGCTTTTTTGCGTCTTTCATTTGCTCCCCTGTTACTTCTATCTCATTTTATACTGTTTTTCTATGTTAAACTAAGTTTATCTTTGGGTCAAATGTGTTTGGTTCATGTTTACACCATGACAAAAGTCTAAGTTAGGTCCAATCTCATGCCATTTACTATTACAAAACTAAGGATAAAAATGATAAGTTTAATTATTTAATAGGATAAGAAATAGAATGCTACACAACAAATCAAAAGTGTCAAGGTATATTCTGATATACATATACCTAATAGTTTAAATAGTTTTTTATAAAGTGAAACGTGTAAAAACTGGCTCAAAACAAACACGATATCAAGTAACTTAGTGACTTATTTTGTATGTTTATTATTGCATTTAATTACTTGGTAACTTCAAGTTAGTCACGATTTATTATTTTTTAACGCTTACAAAGTTAGCCATGATGTATCATAATTACAGTAATATTTTATGGAACATAAAATTAATCAAACGTGATATAACCTTGATGATATCAAATAAGTACATTTTATTGACATCATTTATCCTATGTTATTCGCTTGTTTTATGTTATTTTATATGAGAATCGATACTTAATCGCTTACTTTTGTAATTCTCAGTTATAAACAAGCATTTAGTGAAAGTTAGCTATTTTGGACTTAAATTGGAGCAAAATTGATCAAGTTGGAAAAGTCTACTAAACTGAAGGAAGATACGCCGTATCATTCTAGACAGATACGCCGTACATAAAGACTTAGACGAATATGAAGACCATTGCTTGACTTTGAAGCATGCGCCGTATGAATTTATCTCATACGTCGTATATGAAACCTTGGTCAACGAGAAGATCTAACTTGTTTTACTCCAGATACGCCGTATGACATTCCAGATATGCGGCGTATCAATCTCAAGACTTCACCAAGATAATCCAAGATACTGAAGAACATGCGCCGCATGAAGACTGAAGGTACGCCGTATCTTATGGCGGTGTACGAATATTCCTGAATATTATAATCTTGGACCCCACGCGAAGTTACCTAGATACGCCGTATCGACCCTGCTGACAGAAAGTATAAATACCCCATTCGACAGCCACATTCGGTGTGACACAAAAAACCCTAAGGAGAAGAATACAGAAGAATTGGCAGCACAAGACACAACCTAAAAGAAGAATTCAGAGCAGTAAGAAGGTCCTGCTAGTACTTTAATTCATAGAAAAACTCGTTTATTTGTATTAGCAATCTGTTAATGGTTGAGTTAGTGTCTTTTTCACTATTTGATCGGACTTAATAGTTTCCAGCTGTTATAAAGAGTATTTGATGTTTATTTGGTTTCTTTATGCATTTGCTTTGATTACATATTAGGATTTATCGCGCCTTGTCAACGTAGGCTCGCGCAATTACTTCATTAACATCATTTGCATTGTTAATGTAAGCCTGTAAAAGGGATAAATAATACATAAACCTAGTAATCATTAAGTGTTTACACGCCTGTAACTAAGACTCCATTGAGAGAGAATAGATTTTAGCACTCATCTTATACAGCTAAGCAATTAAACGTGTGACAAGTTTTCCTACTATTGGCTTGACCTCTTATCTGTGTCTGTTTTCTATCTGTGTACGTGTTGGCCATTCGCTTATTCGTTCTCTAGTTTTATTTACTGTTTACTTAATCTACACAATTGTGCCTGTCTCTCAGGCTGAAAACCCCCTTGCGTTAGATTAGGGCATTAGAACTAACTTAGGATTAAAATACTGATAGATATCTAGGTGTTAACGTTCCACTCTTAGTGTTCGACACTCTACTTACCAACTTGCTACATTGATCGGGTACACTGCTCGTTAGTGTGTGTTATAGGATAAGTTGGCTAAATATAAATTTAAAACATGATAATATAATCTATTCTACAACGATATACGCACGCATCAAACCTTGTAGCCCAAAAATCGGATAACCCAATCCAAAAACCAAATGATTGTACCCGGACCAATAATCTCAAATGATACAATACCATTTAACCTAAACACATGACATTTGTGTTAACCTCAACAATACACATAGTTCAATCTGCCTCTATCACCAAAACGCTCTCACCTAAGCTTTCTCACTCTCTCCCAACGCAGTCAACTCATCTCCTATATCTTATCATCATGAAAACCGATCTACAACAACTTCAAGAGGATTCGTCTCTTCCATTCAATCAAAATACACAACAGCTCTAAGATCAAATCCTAACTCCTTTGTTGATCTAAACTTTCGGCACATATTACATTCGAGCAAAAAAAATGAACCCTTTGAAAATGTCTTTTATGTCTTAAAGATCTCATAAGGTCTCGGGCAGGTTTTTAGTTTTGTTTTCAAGATAGCATTTTATGGCTTCAAGATCCTTTGGAGGGTCTCAGGTAGGTTCTACATGTATTATTGTTCTTGTGTTTTGACAACCGAATCGAAAAGAAGGATGAAATTGGTTGTTTTGTTCTTTCTTACAATGATTTAAATAGTAAAAAGAAGTTAAAATTCTTGTAGATCGATGATGATTCGTTTTTTTCATCATATTTATGATCTTTGAGGTCTAAAAAGCTATGGTGAGACATGAAAGAAAAAAAATCTGAGATCTTCAAATATTTTCTTATTAGTTCGAGGCTTGGTTTGAGTGTGGGTGAATAATTGTGACATGAGGAGGATGGGAAAAGGATAGAAAAGGTGTTGGTTTTGGTTGTGGGTGAATGATTGACCGAGGTTGAACGGAGTTGGAGATGGACTGAGATAGTTTGTTATTTATGCTCATCACAAATCCAATTGAAAAGTCATCTTCCTATTTGCATTTAATTCGGTGAAGGTGGTTCGTGATGGTTCGGATTCTTTTTGCTCGTAACTGCAACCCCTTTGTGATCCTTAACCCATAATTGAGGGAATTCAATTGAACCGATTGTGTTGTGATCACCTTGTACCGTACACGATTGTTTTGCACAATAATACTTGCACAATAAATTAAGGTACTGAATCTTTAGATAAAATAGATGTGATTTAACAATATGTACATGTCAAACCAAAAGGGGGGGGGGGGTGTTTGGATTGCTTATTGAAAGCAGATTATTCGTTTTGAAAACGGATAATCAGATAATCAACTGTTGTAAAATGTGGTTTTGATATATAGTGTTTGGATTTGATTATGTTGTTTGAAATCAAATAATCAGATAATCAATTTTTTGAGTGTTTGGCAAATTAAATTATTCAATGACTTATCATCTAAAAATACCAAAAAAGAAATTTTTTTAATTGGTAAAGTGGCAAGTGGATTGATACATGTGAGGGTTAATTGGTAATATTGTATATGAAAGCAAACCACGTTTAATTGGTAAAGTGGCAGCAGCTCCCATGTTGCTTTTTGGAAACCAAGTTTTGAGCATTAAATGCGGCAAATAATCACATATCACATTTTCCAAAAGTATATTATTCACATTATCAAATCGTGATAATCTAATAATTTGCTTCATAACGCAATAACAAACACCATCTAAATCACATTTGAAGTAACTGCTCCAATTTTGAAGTGGAATTTTATGTGTTATATATGCTTGAAAAATTTATGTTTAACTTCTAGTAAGAAAACGGCGAAAAATGAAAAATTTTGTATAAAGAGTCATGTTCATATCACTAAACGTGTTAGATGTCCAAACTTTCAAATTAGTGTTAAACCGCATGTGATTTATCATACAAGTTTCAATACTAAAAAATCGAACGAAAAACAGAGCAAAAAATGGCAGAATTTCATCAAAGTGCTCCTCTATAAAAAGATATTTATATACTTGTCGTGTTAGTGTAATTTGATTCGCCAAATGATTAACAGTTCTTGAGATATTTTGTTTAGGATAAAACAAGATTTTTATTTTATAAAAAAACGAGTGGCTTTGATTAATCTCTTGATCTCCAACTTTTTTGTAACAAGATAACTTATGCCCGCGTGTTACGGCGGGTGCAAAAGTATTTATTTTGTAGCTGATGAGGTATAAAATTGTATAGTTTTTAGGGGTCATTTAGCTTTTAATTTAACACACTTTGTATCATTTCTTGCCCTAGATATTTTTTTGTAGCTGATAACTTGTCGTGTTAGTGTAATTTGATTCGCCAAATGATTAACAGTTCTTGAGATATTTTGTTTAGGATAAAACAAGATTTTTATTTTATAAAAAAACGAGTGGCTTTGATTAATCTCTTGATCTCCAACTTTTTTGTAACAAGATAACTTATGCCCGCGTGTTACGGCGGGTGCAAAAGTATTTATTTTGTAGCTGATGAGGTATAAAATTGTATAGTTTTTAGGGGTCATTTAGCTTTTAATTTAACACACTTTGTATCATTTATTGCCCTAAATCCATTCTTTTTGAGTTTTAGGTGTTTGAGAATGCTTTTGTTGGAAACGTGTGATACCCGGACTCATTTGGATGAAGAACGAAAAAGAATACAAGTTTCAGTCGCAAGACTGGCATCCGTGACGCCATCACCAGAAGTGCCTATAAAGTGCAAAATTAAATTGACTTGTGCCGGTTAGTGTATTGAGACGGCCTTTGTGACGTCGTTGATGCGGCGGTTGTTGTGAGGATTCGACACACGGTTAAGGTGGTTAAACCTTTTGTACTTTGTGTGTATTGATATATTGAGTTAATATGATTAAGTATGCGGAATCTACTTAATCACACTTAGAAGGTTATTTGTGTTATGGAAATGGAACAGTTGTGTTTGTTATTGAACAAGGAACAATGAAAGATTAACACCAAACGATTCAATATTATTAATGATAATAATACGAGTGATCTTGAATTATCACAAGGGTTACAACCTTGAATCTTAAGTTTCTATGTTCTTGATATTGTTGTGTTTGTTCTAGTTCTAACAGTTCTGAAAGTTCTAAATGTTTTTACAATATCAACCAACTATTCGACTTATCAACTCGACATATAATATCGAGACTAAGATCTTCTTTTATAGTCCAAGAAGATCTTTACAATATTGCTTAAAGTCTAGTCGAACTACTTGATAACTTATCTTGAGTGTGTCAGTACATAAGATACAACATGTATCTGTGTACACAACTTGTTAACTAAGCACATGGGGTAAGATATTATCTACCGTATATTGTTGACCAAAATATACATAATATCTTTTCATACTTATCCACTTAGCAGCAGAATGTACATTAGCAGCAGAAATGTTAACACTAGCAGCAGAATCCTTCAGCAGCAGAATGTTAAGCCTAGCAGCAGAATCATTTATCGCTAGCAGCAAAATCAAATGTTCTAGCAGCAGGAACAAACATTATCAGCAGGAACCGAATACACTAGCAGCAGAATCACACTTAGAGTATTTCTTTGAATAGAACCCGATATTAAACTTCTTGAATATTTAATTCCCAACAATCCTCCCATAAACATGTGAATCCATTTCAACATGTTTCTGAATTAAATTATGGATTGTGAAGATCTTTCAAACACTTCTGTTCTTCAAGATTGAATATCTTTCTCAGTAACTCATCTGCTTTGTTCTTTGACTTTAACAATATCAACACATTGCTCCAATCTTGGACTAAAAGATGGTGCAATTTCCTTGGATGGAGGAATTATAAGAGGCAATGATGCTGTGTATCTTGGATGCTTGTTTCAACAAGTGAAATCATCTATCAGCATGCCTTTGCAAGTGATGAACAAACGTGGTAAACTGAAATTGAAACTTTTCTTCGTTTGACCTAGATAGAACTTTCTCCTTTGGAACTTCCTCCTTTACATTGGGTTTGTCTTCCTTTCTTGGGCTTTTATTTCCTCCCCTGAAGCAAATAAAATTTTATCCTCCCCTGTTTGGAAGATCTCTCACCATCATCCCATCATTATCTGATCTACCAATGTGAACTTGTTTTCAGACAATGTTGTACATGAAGCCATCAATTCCTTAAGAGTTTAAGTTACTGCCCTCATCACTTCTAGGTGTGTTAACTCCTATGAGAGGTGAATCAGTGGACATTTGATTCATGGTCCATCAATGGATGGTTTTTGTGAATCCTTTGAAAATCCTTTTAAGAAACTTTTGCCTTAGCAGTATGTAATTGATTTTATTATGAAAAACCATACTGCTTTCAACCATTTTGAAGGGATTAAGTGTGTAACAGACACTTAATCAAAATTTCGGTTTAAAGCAACCTCTGGTTGTGTGAGAACCAATGTTTTCAGTTATAAATAACTGCCTGTGTAAAGATAAACCTATTCAAAAGGCTTTCTTGACAGGGTTTCTAGCTCATAGTAATTGTTGCCTCTAACACAAGTGTTAGATTCACTTTTACTAGCTGTTCTTTCTATCAGATGTCCTTAGACTTGCTCATTATACTTGAAAGTATAAAATGATAGAAAGTGAGTTGCATCAGTTACTATCTGATCAACTAAGTCATCAATTCAATGTGAAATTTCATACTTAGGTTTCAAGAAAGAAGTTTTAAGGAGTTTTAAATTCCCAAACTCAGTCCATCATAAACCTAATATGTCAGCAACTAATATTCTGATTCTGCTGCTTCCATTTCACTTGAAACATCCTTTTGTGTTCACATGATCATACCTGTAATTGTTAGTCTAAAACCAAAAGAACAATGTACAAAGTACTTGTCTTATATTAGAATAATCATAGGACTAACTGTATGAATAACACAATTTAAATTTGTACTAGCAGCACAAACTTTTGTAATAGCAGTAGTAACTTTTAAAACTAGCAGCACAATCAAAAATTTATTGACAAAAACACAAAGTTTAAAATCATTGAGGATTAAGCATTCCAATACTTGCTACCAAGTACTGAAACCTTCCAACATCAAAAGCTTTGGTTAGCAAATCTGCAAAATTGAATTCTGAAGCAATTTTAAGTACTTGAATTAATCTTTTCTCATTGCAGCCTCTTAAAAAGTGATGTCCAATTTCAATGTGTTTTGTTTTAGAATGTTGCACTGGATTTTTAATAATACAAATTGTACTACTATTATCAATATGAATAACAGTGTTTAAGAAATTGTACCCATAGTCAAGGAGTTGGTTTTGAAGCCATAGAACCTGACCACAGCAACTTGCAGCAGCTACATATTCAGCTTCAGTTGTTGAATTAGCCACCATTGTTTGCTTCTTACACTGCCATGAGACAAGTCTACACCCAAGGAATTGACATCCTCCAGTTGTTGACTTTCTGTCCATGCTAGCACCAGCATAATCACTATCCGAAAATGCTACTAAGTCAAAAGGTGATTCCTTTGAATACCATAGACCCAACCTTGGTTGACCCTTGAGATATCTAAAAATTCTCTTGACTGCAGTTAAATGAGAAACCTTTGGAGTTACTTGAAATCTTGCACAAGCACAAACAGGGAACATGATGTCAGGTCTAGATGATGTAAGATACATCAAGGAGCCTATCATAGATCTGTAAGTGTATACATCCACATTTTCTCCATCTAAGTCTTTTAGAAGTGGCTTCTCTGAGTCCATTGCTATGCTTGCCACTTTTGAATCAGTAAATTGAAATTTTCTAAGTATCTCTGCAACATATTTGTCCTGAGAGATAAAGATTCCTTCATTTGATTGCTTAACTTGCAGACCCAAAAAGAATGTGAGTTCTCCCATAGAACTCATCTGAAACTTATCATGCATAAGTTTCTCAAACTCTAAACACATCTCCTTCCTAGTAGATCCAAAGATAATGTCATCCACATACACCTGCACTAACAGAAGATCCTTCTTGTGTTGTTTGATGAAAAGTGTCTGATCAATCTTTCCTCTTTGAAATCCATTTTCTAATAAGTAGGAAGCAAGTGTTGCATACCAAGCTCTTGGTGCCTGATGAAGGCCATAGAGAGCTTTAACTACTCTGTACACTTTGTCTGGATGTTGTGGGTCAATGAAGCTTGGAGGTTGTGAAACATACACCTCTTCTTCAATTGTTCCATATAAGAATGCACTCTTGACATCCATTTGATAAACTGTGAAGCCTAAAATGAAGCATAAGCTAAGAAAAGCCTAATAAAAGCCTAATTGCCTCAATCCTTGCTACTGGAGCATAAACCTCATCATAGTCTATTCCTTCTTGTTGTGTGTACCCTTGGGCTACTAATCTAGCCTTATTTCTAATCACTATTCCCCTTTCATCCCTTTTATTCTTGAAAACTCATCTAGTGCCAATTACCTTTGCATCCTTAGGAAAATCAACTAGCACCCATACCTTCTGAATCTTGAACTGAAGAAGCTCCTCTTGCATAGCTTCTACCCAGCTTGAATTATCTAAGGCTTTCAGAATGTTCTTTGGTTCATCTTGTGAGAGAAAACATACAAACAAGCAAGAGTTTGAAAACTCATGCTACTTTGAAGCATAAAGGGCATCAAGAAGCCCTTGTTGGTCTGAAGACATCAGTTGTTGTCTTGTCTTCACACCTGATTGTACATCTCCAATCACATTATCTAGGGAGTGGACTTTGTGAATTCTTGTTTGTGGAGTAGAAGGAACTTGATAATTTGATGGAAGATTGTTGAAATCCACCTCATTATCTGAGAATTCTGCTTCTTTCGTTTCTGAAGGGCCAGCAGCAGAATCATTTGGCCTAGCAGCAGAATCACCAGCAGTAACAATTTGTTGTTCCTGAGTTCCATCTTCTTTCCTTTCATCTTCAACACCTTCTTTAGCTTTGCCAGAAGAATATTCATCAGTTGTTGAAGTTGATTCCACACTTGTACTTGTCCATATTGGCATCCAAACATGATCTTGGTTTGTCTCCTTTTCTAACCTTTCCTCATCTGTTGTTTGTGAACCTGAAAAATTATTAGTTTCTACAACAACAGGCACATAATTCATTGATTTGGTTAGAGTTTCAAGATCAAATAGCCATTTTGGTCCTTGACCTTCTACATTTGATTTATCTTCTAAAAACTCCACATGTAGATTTTCTTCTACAATCATAGTTCTTGTGTTGTATACTCTAAATGCTTTGCTATTAAGAGAATATCCAACAAAGAATCCTTCATCTGCTTTACCATCGAATTTTCCTAAATGGTCTAAGGTATTGAGAATTGTCACATGACATCCAAAAGGTCTAAGAAATCCTATTGCAGGAGTTCTACCTCTAAAAAGTTCATATGATGTCTTATTGTGAGGCTGTATAACTAAAACTCTATTTTGGACATAGCAAGCAGTGTTGACTGCTTCAGCCCAAAAAGTTATAGGTAGCTTAGAATCAGCTAACATAGTTCTAGCAGCTTCTATTAGTGTTCTATTCTTTCTCTCAACAACACCATTCTGTTGTGGTGTTCTAGCAACACTAAATTCTCTCCTAATACCTTTTTGTTTGCAGAAATCATCCATAACTCTATTCTTAAACTCTGTCCCATTATCACATCTAATGACTTTCACTTTCTTGTCTACTTGGTTTTCTATCTGTGTAATGAATGTCTTAAGGATGCTTGTAGTCTCATCCTTAGTAGATAGAAAGAAAACCCATGTAAATCTAGTATAGTCATCAATTATAACAAGACAATATCTCTTATGCATTATACTACTTACTGAAACAGGTCCAAATAAGTCCATATGCAGCATAAACAATGATTGATTGATAGAGTTAAAAATCTTGGGCTTACAAGTGGCTTTGTGTTGTTTGCCTTTTAGACAAGCAATGCATGTTTGATCATTTTCAAATCTTTTGTGAGGTAAACCTCTTACCAAACCATTCTTAACAATTTTATTTATGGTTTTGAAATTAATATGACCAAGCCTTCTATGCCATTTCATTGATTCATCCAGTGTGGCCTTTGCAACAAGACAAGTTAAATTCTTTTTAGGAACAACGTTCTTCATGTCTACACTGTACATGTAGGTCCACGATTTGTATGGATCTCTAAGTAGCCTTTGATTACTTAGTGGATGACTTGAATAAATCCAAATCAATCCAAGTGAGAAACTCTTAACAATTTGTTAATGTTAACGCGGAATATTAACAGGAACAATGAAGAACACTGAGTTATCACTAACTTCGTATATATTACTAACACACATAATTCGTACGTACATATGTTGATCCCTTAGGGTTCCTTTTATACTTGAAGGAAACCCTAATTACAAAACCGTGTGAAAAGATATCACGTATCTTCTATAAAGATACCTAACTCGTACATATCTTTTCCTAACTTAATACTAACAAACTTTCCTATTTTCACTGACCAGACTTAACTAACAAGTCAACCAGACTTAATACAATTACCAGACTTAACATTTACATTACCAGACTTAACCACGACCAGACTTAATAATGTAACTACCAGACTTAAGTCTGTCTTCAATTGGTCTTCCTCGTACCTTGTGATAATTCCCAACAATCCTCCCCTAACTTGATCTTCATGTTCCATGAACTTCAAGTTCCTTCTGAGTAAGGTTATGAGGATTGGAATTATCTTGATCTTCAAAACACTTAAAATCTGCGAATTTGAGTATTTGTGCAGCAACTTGATCTTCTCAGCATCTGATATGCATTTCACTTGATCTTTCCAGCAACCATGACATTTTGTACATCAATTCATATTAAGTTTCATATCTATTCTCATCACTTCCAGGTGTATTAACTCCTGTGAGAGGTGAATCATTGAAAATTAATGGATTTGATGTCTCTTTACCAATAGCCATCACTACTGGAGTAGCCAAATGTTTTGGTGTGTAAGACCATGGTACATTGATAACCATATGATTTTTAGTAAATCATCAACTATCAACAGATTTGTTATGTCTTTACCAAAAGCTGTACCCTTTTGGACTAGCCAATTCTTTGATGGAAAGCACCTCATCATGGTGAATTGATTACCATTTATGGTTTTCCACAGCCTTTACCACAAGCCATAACCTTGTGGGCTAGTCAACTCTTCACAAACACAGATATGGTGAGTTGAATACCATACAATTTTTGGAAAATTGTCAGCCATAAACGGATTTGAGCTATCTTTACCTGTAGCCGTTTGCTCAGGATTAGCCAGTCCTTGTGTGGGTCAGACAAGGTGGACTGATAACCTTTTGTTGTGTTAGTGCTATGCACCTCCACCAAGTGAGAAGTTCCAATAGTCTCACTTGACAACTTAAAGAAAACATACCTAATCCAGCACTGCCACTAATTTTTTTTTTTCACTAACAGAATTAAAAAGAACTACCAGAATTAAAAATAAAACTACAAGACTTAAAAAGACTTAAAAATAACCTAAGTGCCGGTTAGTATACAAACATTACATTTTGACCTCCCCTTAACACAAACCTCCCCTTAAGTCCAACTAGGGGTTTATCATACCAATGCTGACTACCAAATAATTAAACCTAGGGCCATCAAAAGCTTTAGTCAACAAGTCTGCAACATTAAAATCTGTATGTATTTTCTCCACCCTAATCAATTTCTTTTCAAAGCAATCTCTAATAAAGTGATGCCTGATTTCTATATGCTTAGTCTTAGAGTGGTATACTGGGTTCTTAACAATACAGATAGTGCTTTCATTATCTATGTGGATAACAGTATTCATAAAATTCAAACCATAGTCCAGCAGCTGATTCTGAATCCACAAGACTTGTCCACAACAATTTGCAGCTGCCACATACTCAGCTTCAGTAGTTGAGTTGGCCACAATTGTTTGCTTCTTGCATTGCCAAGAGATTAACCTGCTTCCAAGGAATTGACAACCTCCTGTTGTGGATTTCCTATCAAGACTTGCACCAGCATAGTCACTATCTGAATAGGCTGTCAGGTCAAATGATGACTCTTTAGGATACCAAAGGCCCAAATTGGGTTTGCCCTTTAAGTACCTAAAGATTCTCTTCACAGCATGAAAATGTGAAGTCTTTGGGTGTTCCTAAAAACGTGAACAAACACATACTGCATACATAATGTCAGGTCTAGAAGCAGTCAGATACATGAGAGATCCTATCATGGATCTGTAATGATGCACATCCACATTAGCAGCATCTTCATCCTTTGTTAAAGGCACTTTGTTTTCCATGGGAGTGATTGCAGTCTTTACATTTGCAAATTCAAACTTCTTCAAAATCTCTGCAACATATTTGTCTTGAGAAATAAAGATGCCATCAGCCTTTTGTGTAACACCCCCATTTTCGAGATACGCAGCGGAATATAAGCTTTGGGTGTTACTTCATGGTTCACAGTCATGGGAATAGAAAACGACTCGAAAAGAGACGTTTTTAAATAAAATTGTTATCATTCATTTATTCAATATCAGAGTACATAAGATAGGTCCCAGAGGGAGGTTCGGAAAATACATTATGAAAGTTACATTATTCTGTTGAATGATAACAAAGTGGACACCCTTTTATTTTAAGAAGAAAGTCCACCGCCACTCCGTGCCATTGCCATACTCCTAGATACCTGAGATAAACATGCTTAAAAGTCAACACAAAGGTTGAGTGAATCTATAGTGTTTTCAGTTATAATCAGTTTGAACACAAGCCAAAGTAAAAGAATCCAGTTATATCGTAGTTCGGTAATATTGCACTAAACCTCATGACACGCAATGCGTTAACAGTTTCCAGGTTCCACAATAACGATTGAAATGAGAGTGGTCTTGCCCCCGAGTTAAAGATATCAAATATAATGCATCTGTCTAACCGGCTACCACGTAGATATCCATCCGGTTAGAACAAATGGGTCGTCAGGCCAATAGATCTATTCACATATTCGCGCTCACCCAGCAGGTGACTAATGGTGCATGATATGAGGGTCTTTTAAATAAATAATTCAATCTCAATAATAAGGTAAGTTAGCCTAGTGCAATAACAATCAGGAAAATACTTGTGTTCGGTTTAATAGCATGTATCTCCCCACATATTTGGAAAACACGTAAGTAAGAAAGGTGGGACTATAAACTCACCTGGACAATCTGGATGGAAAACAAAGTTATACAAAGTTGATAAACGTCTCCGGCTTGCAACCTAGGTTGGTTATGTCAAGTTTCAGTAACTAATTCTGAATATATATAAGTTTCCAATGTTGGTTTCGTTTCGTTATTTGGTTTGTTGATTAAAGGCTTAATTGAGCCAATATGTAGTTTCAAAAGTAAGATCTTTACTTCTTATCTTGTAAGTTCTGGTTCAGTTCGTATATTAAATAGACACTTCGTTTGTTGGTTTGTTAAATATATCTTATGCTCGTTCGTTATCGAAATAAACGTATTACGTTAATGTTAGGCCGGAAAATAAAATAGAAGATAAAAATATTAGTTAGGAAAAGTTACACTTTAATCCCTAAGGTTTGGTCAAATGACAGTTTATACCCCGGACTTTTGGAAAATGACATTTTTTATCCTCAAGTTTCAAAAATAACATCTTCTACCTTATTTATTTGATTTTTCCAAAAATAACCCTTAATATAAATTATTTACAAAATCTGCCCAATAAATCTCTATTTAACTTAAAATTAATACTCATGAAATAGTTAACTTGGCTAGAGTTTAGGACTCAAATAATCAATCATTTTTCATGTTCTCAGTTTCTATAAAAAGCTAGCCAAGTTATCTTTAAACACGTCAAATTCCATATTTTATGAAATTCATTTGATGATCGAAAACTATGGCTAAAGTGAGTGGTTAGAACATGTTTTTAAAGGAAATCTGGAAATGGTTTTTAATCTTAGCGATAGGGCAAATTTAAAGGTTAATAACTTTTGAACCAATTAATCATTCTTAAAAATTCTTGTATCTAAAATAACTTTACTAGGTCGACCTTAATATCCCAAAATCCTAAAATTTTTAGTGAAGGTCTAGGGGTCGAAAAATGGGTTCAAAATTGGTGAGTTGGGCGATAAGACTGGAAAATACTTAATTGAAAATGTTTATCCTATGTTAGCGATATTGAGCGAACTTTGGTGCTCAATATCTTTTGACTTGATCGATCTTTTTAAATGATTCCTTCTCCTAATTTTAGTTGGACTGGTGAACTTTAATCATGCCAAGAATTAGATTTTATAAAAGTCGTTTGTTGGTGTGTTTAAGGGTCGCAAGTTGGGCTATTGGGTCGACAAAAGCAAAAACTATATAACTGAAATATAGCTGTTGACTTATAGCGATTTTGGAAGAAGTTTAAGACTCGATAACTTGACATAGACCCAATCATATTTCAAAATTCTTCTTCCTATATTTTGTTTGTTATGTGAACTTAATATATATCAAAAATTAAAATTTATCATGGTCGTTTGCTGATTGGTTTTTAGATCAAAAGTTAGGCACTTGGTCGAGCAAAACAGAAACTAATAACTGATTCTTAGTTTCTAAATATAGCGATATTAGGCAATTTTTAGAACTCGATTACTTTATGAAATATTTATCATTTTTCAAAATTCTTTTTCCTACTATGAGTTAGTTGGGTGAACTTGTTGTAAACCAAAAATTAGATTTTATAGTGATCATTTAGTGGTTGGTTTAAAGATCAAAAGTTGGGCAGCTGGGGCTATTTCTGCTCGACAGAAACCTGAAAATCATACCTGGTTGGACTTTTTGATCTTTAAACATTTTGTGACTAACTATTATGCATGATATGATATTAATTGATAGATTTTAACATGTTTTACCTATCTTTGATCTGTTTTACCAATAATTCGAATAGTTGGGTGTGTTTGTGTTTACTGATCAAACAGAAAGAAAAGAAATGAAAAAAAAACTAATGTTGTTGATCTTATTTCATTTTAGTTGTTATGTTTTATTATTTTTAGGGATAAAGAACATAAATAGAACTGAGTAAAAATAGAGTAGTAAGACTTACTTAGGGTTTGAGTTCCAGTAGGGTTTTTGGAGGTTGAAAGGGTTTGGAGATGATCATCATGATGAGCCTTCCTCCTGGGCTTCTTCTAGTCTTTCTTTGGAGTGAATAAGGCTATTTGGTCAGTAGTAAGTGATGGTGGGGGCTGTGTTTGACATGGCTCATGTGAAGTAGGGATAAGTTGAAGAGTTTAGGTCGAATGGTGTGGAATGAAATGGTGAGTTATGTGTTGCTATTTATAGAGAGAAGATTAGGGTTTTCTAGTGTTTGTGGTAAAGATGATGAGGTGGCTTTAGAAGAGAGTTGTGGACAGGACGGGGATACGCAGGTTAGAACTTGAAGAGGTGATGTGGTTTAATTTAAATCATACAAGGATACACCTTCTAGAGGAGAGGGATGTGTTTTCTTCTCTTCCATACATGTAACCATTTTGTGATGTCATTAATGAGGTGGAGGAGGGGGAAGCTAAGGAAGGTATATGTGGGATGGGTTGTATGGAGTAACTAACTTGGTTGGGTCATAGCAGGGATCGAATTTCAGGAGAGTAAAATGGGAGAGTTTGGTTCGAAACAAGCTTCAAAGGTTTGTACATTATGCTTGGAGTTAGGGTATTCTAGAGGTAGAGTTTAGTTAGGGTTTGTAATACTTATCTATTAATTAGAAAGGATTGGTAGGGTCTTCTAAATATTTTTCTATATATTTCGAATTAAAGAAAAATAATTTGATGCATTGGTATGTTATACTTTAGGCTTAATTAAGTTGTACCATGATTTGAGGTATAAGAAAAATATATAGGTTTAGTAATTTATTAAGTTATAAAAATTATATGTTAAGTTTTTATTAAGTAAATAAATGGGATTTTTAGTTCATGTGCATTAGATACTTGTATATTAGGTTTAAAGACTTGTAAAAATATTTAAGGAGTTTAGGAAAAATAATTTATAATAGTTATGCATATATGATTTGTAATTTGTGCTTTAAAAACAATTATAAATAGGATTTAAATAAAGATTTTGTAAATAAATGTTTTCATGCATAAAAGGCTTGTACTCTAGTTTAAATAACTTGTACACTTAATATTTTGTAAAAATATTATATAATTAATTTAGGGTTTGTGAATTCTGCACATAAAATCATAGATTTATGAATTTAGGGTTTTACCGGGAGTTATAATAGAATTAGGGTTTATATGCTTTAGACACTTGTACATTAATCATATAATTTGTACTTTAGTATTTCTAGAGTTTTGTTGTTCATAAATGTTGTTATGGTAGTTTAGGGTTTCATAAAAACTATCATCAGTTAAGAACCGTTCAGTTTTAAATGTACGTTAGCGAAATAACGTAGAGTGATAAGTGGGACCTCATAACGTTTCAGGTCAAAGATGTTTATACAGTTGAATACTAAATCAGTTAAGGTTGGGTTGCAAGCACGGTTATTCGGGATGTGATCTCCGTCACATAAGATAATAGTTACAATCAAGAGAAAAAAAAATTCTACATGGAAAAATGATAAGTATTCTGAGAGATAGTTTATTTTAAAGAGGAATTTTTCATAGTGGTTACATTTTGCTTCACTTGCAGCCCCAAGAAAAATGTAAGTTCTCCCATTGAGCTCATCTCAAACCTGCCTTTCATTAAGCCTTCAAACTCTACACACCAAGACTTCTTTGTTGATCCAAAAATGATATCATCCACATAAACTTGGACAAGAATGATATCCTTTTGGTCCCTTTTAATGAATAAAGTCTTGTCAATCATACCTCTGATGTATCCATGACCTTCCAGAAATTTGGAAAGAGTAGCATACCAAGCTCTGGGAGCTTGGTGAAGACCATAGAGAGCCTTAATAACCTTGTACACTTGATTTGGATTAGCTGGATCCTCAAAACCAGGAGGTTGGTGTACATATACTTCTTCTTCAATAGTGCCATAGAGAAAGGCACTCTTAACATCCATTTGATATACCTTGGATCCCATGTATGATGCATAGGCTAAAAATAACCTAATAGCCTCAATCCTGGCTACAGGAGCAAAAACCTCATCATAATCTATGCCTTCCTCCTGTTTGTATCCTTGTGCTACCAATCATGCTTTGTTCCTTACTACCACTCCTCTTTCATCCCTTTTATTTCTAAAGACCCAGTTAGTACCAATGACTTTAGCTCCAAAAGGTAGATCTACAAGAACCCAAACCTTCTGCAACTTGAACTGCATCAATTCTTCCTGCATGGCTTCTATCCAACTTTCATCATCCAATGCTTCTGCAACTGTGATGGGTTCCTTTTGGGAAAGGAAACAAGCAAATAAGCAGTGTTGTTGGTCCTTATGGTTGACCCTTTGTTGTTTCTTAACAAAACTCACAAGTGCATGAGCATCAGGATGTATTTGCACTTTGCTTCTTGTTTGAACTGAAGACTTAAGATCACCAATGATTTGACTTTTGGGATGATTGGTGTGAACTCTGAGTGTGGGTGTTGGACTTACAGCCACTTCTGTGGGTAAGTTGTTGAAGTCAGTTATGACACCTTCTTCATCATAGGTAGCTCCTTCAAAGATACCTTCATTAGGATTTGAAAACACTTCAAGTTCTGGCATCTCAGAGTCAACACAAACAGCACTTGGATTAGGTTCTAGTTGAGCAGCACTACCAGACTTAAAGTTGGAAGTACTAGTAGTGTTGGGAGTACTGGTATCCTGCTTTCCAAGATATTTATCAGCCAAAGCATCCATCTCTTTTCTAAAAGATAATTCATCCTCCGAATCATTGATAGAAGTAGCCTCCTTTGCTTTTTCCTGAGACTTGATCACAGGTTCCTTCACTTGTGGAGAAAACTTCTTGTTATCTGCTATAGCTGCAGCAGACTTAACTTCTGTGGTAGGAATCACACTCAGCTCTGTACTTCCATTTTCTTGAGCAGTGTTCCCTGCATTTGAAGGATCTTGGGTACCTACATGGTTAGAAGTTTCTGTGGTACCTGCAACAGGGTTAGCTTGATTCTCCTTGGAGACAGGAATATAGTTCATAGAATCTGTTAAGTAATCAATGTCAAACATCCATCTATGTCCTAATCCCTGCACATTGGGTTTTTCTTCAAGAAAGTTGACATGCAAATTTTCTTCTACTTTCTTAGTCACTAGATTGTAAACCCTAAAGGCCTTACTATTCAGTGAATACCCAACTAGAAAACCTTCATCAGACTTTCCTTCAAACTTCCCTAGAACACAGAGTGTATCAAGAATAGTCACATGACACCCAAATGGCCTTATATGGCTAACAATTGGTTTATGGTCAAACATAAGCTCATAAGGTGTTTTGTATTGAGGCTTGGTCACTCTAGCCCTATTAAAGATATAGCAGGCACAACTAACTACTTCTGCCCAAAAGGTTGTAGGTAAAAGTGAATCTGCTAGCATAGTCTTAGCTGCCTCAATGAGTGTCCTGTTCATTCTCTCAGCAACTCCATTCTGCTGTGGAGTTCTAGCATTGCTAAACTGCTGTTTTATTCCTTTATTACCACAAAACTCAATCATGCTCTTGTTCTTAAATTCAGTGCCATTGTCACTCCTAATGATTTTAACTCTTTTGTTAAGTAGGTTTTCAATATGCCTAATGAAAGTTTAAATCAAAGGTGTGGTTTCATCCTTCCTAGACATAAAGAACACCCAACAATATCTAGTACAATCATCTGTAATGACAAGGCAATAGCAGGCATGATTAACACTATGCACAGATGTAGGGCCAAATAAGTCCATATGTAAGGTGTGTAATGGCTCAGTAATGAATCTCTCTAACTTAGCCTTACAGGATGCCCTATGTTGTTTACCCTTGTTACATGCTACACCGGTTTGGTCATTCTTAAACACTTTTGAAGGCAAACCTCTAACCAGATTATTTTTCACAAGCTTATTCATATTCTTGAAGTTCACATGACCTAACCTTCTGTGCTACAACCTAGATTCATCCAAAGTAGCTTTTGCAATTAAACAGGCAGAACCTTTTGCAGGTTTAGATGCTTTCATATCAAAACTGTACATGTTGTGTTGTCTGGGAACTTTAAGAAGAATCTGATGTTCATCAGGCATCTTAAAATCCGGAGTCAATACAAGACATTCAGTCTCAGTAAAAAGCACCTTATGCTGCGTATCACATATTTGTAATATAGAGAAAAGATTGAACTGCCCAAGTTCTCTCACAAAAGATACATTGTCAAATTTTAAATTGCCCACAGTAATTCTTCCTTTTCCAGTAATCTGCCCCTTGCTTCCTCCAAAGGTAACAGAACCTCCTTTGAATTCTTGGAAATCCTTTAGATAGCCCTTGTTACCAGACATGTGCCCAGAGCACCCACTATCAAAAATTCCTCTATCTGCCATATAGCTGAGTGGATGATCCTGCACAAAAAGAAGAGAAATTAGTTTCTCTTAGGAACCCAGGCCTGAGTAGGCTTGGGTCCGCCTTGTGGATCAACATATTTAAAAGTCTTATATGATACTGATCCACTGTTGCTTTGGGATTTGTAAGTATATTCATTTTTGAATGGATCCCAAGACCAACATGCTGAGAGCTTAACAGTAGAACCCCCATTACCCTTTACAACATTTGAAGTTGAAGGTCTTGCTGTATTCTTAGCAATTGGTCTCCTCACAAGTGAATGAGGTTTATAAAATTGATTTCTTTGATTCACCTGTGGTTTTTGGAAAGGCTGTCTGGGTCTCACTTGATGAACATAACTAGAATTTTCATTAGGTCTCACAGAATTAAAGTTTTACCTACCCAAATTAAAGTTCCTTAAACCAGACTTAATATTTGGTCTACCAGAATTAACATTAAAGTTTGGTCTACCAGTATTAACTTGTTGTCTACCAGAATTAATGTTTGGTCGGGCAGAGTTAACATGTTGGGCTGGTCTGGGGGCAAATTGGTTAGCATGATTTATTCTGTTAGCATTATTCCACATTGGTTTATTATTAACATGACCCATATTCACATTCCTTTTAAGCTCGGCCTCTCTTTTCATCCTTTTCTCATGAAAGTCACAATCTCTAATCAAGTGACTTAGACTTCCACAAAAAAAACATCTCTTAGGAGTGTAAATGTAGCTACTCCTGACTTCTCTGTGAACACTATTACTTTTAGGTGACTCATTCATATTAACAGATTCCCTAGGAGTTTTTATGTGGTTGACACAACTAGGTTTAACTGTTTGTGATTCAGACTTAGTCACAACTGGTTCACTTTCCTTAATAATCTCAGGTTCAGGACTCTCTTTTACTTCACTTTTTGAATCAGACTTAGAGTGGTCAGAGACATCACCAATGGATCCTTCATTGTCATTAGATTGACAAGTAGAATACTCACTAGTTTTGTCCTCTGAGGTGGTTGACTCAGGTGTTTGAGGACCTCTTTTTCCATACACAAATAGAGAGTCATCTAACTCCTCTTTTTCAAGAGGAGTGTAGTCTCCACTCAATGGATGTGGAACTCCCTTGAAATCATCAGCCTTAACAAACCTATTATACAAAGGCTTATCAGCATAGTCCTCCTCTCTATTCTTAAATATAGCCTTTTTCTCATCCTCCTCATACCCTAAGCCATGTTTCTTACTTGACTTTATTTGTGCATCCCAGCATTTAAACAGATTATCATTTGACTTATTCCACTAGTCTACACGTTTTTGCAAATCATCCTTTTCCTTTTGTATTCTTAGGCCAATTCTTCTATATTTTTTAAGTTTTTCATCTTGCTCATATATTTTATTAGCCTGAAAGAATAGTTTTTCATTTAAATCAGCATGTTGTTTCTGAAGGGTGCCTTTTTGTGCTTCTAATGTTTTTAGAGCACTTTTATAAGCTAAAATTTGTGCTTCTTGGTCACCTATCAGTGTCAACTGCTCATCACACAAAGCCTTAATATGATTATAGGAATCAGTACATAACTTAGAACATAATGGTACCTCATTACTCGAACCAATGGCCATGAGTGCATGACTGGACTCTTCATTCTCCTTTGTGTGCTCATTCCAGTTAATAGCTCCAGCCTCCAATGTCACCATACTCATCTGGTTTCTTTCCAGCTTGTCATCCTCTGCATCACTCTTCCTATACCCATCAGTAGACTTCTTCTCCGGGCAGTCTCTAGAAAAATGTCCATGCTTATGACAATTGTAGCATTCAATTATCCTCTTAGTGTATCCAACTGGAGACTTGTTGTTGAACTTAATGGACCTCCCATACTGCTTTTGAAACCTTTTTACCCTCAGAGCAATCATGGCAATGTGCTATTTGATGTCCATCTCTTCTACCTCAGCATCATTTATCTGCTCCAAATCTTCACTGATAAAGCTCTCATCTTCTTGTTGATTGGCGAAGAATGAATGAATCACCTCATTTGCAAAGCCTGTAGGAGCAGTTCTTTCCCATGTAGAAGCTTCATAAACACCAGACTTAACACTGCCAGACTTAACCTTGTAAGTACTGCCTTTGCTTTGAGACACAAAAGCAACATTTGAAGAACTAGTAGTTGCCTGAGTGGTTTCATTGATGTCCCTTTCAAAAATCCTAAGATTGTTGTACAGGTCATCTGGGGTCATTGAGTCAACTTCATCCTTCATCCTCATAGTCATAGACACATTTACCCATTCTGGTGGTAGAGACCTAAGAAACTTGTGATTGGCATCCTCATTAGATACAGCAGCACCATGTACTTCTAGTTGTGACAAAAGATGTTGAAATCTGTCATAACCCTTTTCTAATCCTTCAGCCTTTGATACACTGAAAGTTTCAAATTGCTGTTTAAGAACAGCCTTCTGCATCTTTTTAGAGTTTGCATTCCCACCAAAACGTTTCTTAATTGCATCCCAAATCTCCTTGGCATCTATCATCCCATGAAACCTTTGTAGATGCTCCTTTGGAATAGCCATAAGTATCAAGGTTCTAGCCTTCTTCTCTTTTTCCACAGCCCGTACCTCCTCAGCAGTCAATGGTGGTAATATTCTAATTTGCCCATCATTACCAACTGAAACCCTTTTCTTAGAATTTCCCTTCTGAATAACCTTCCACACATCACTGTCAATGTACTCCAAGTAATGTTCCATCTCCATGACCCATATGTCGTACTCGTCTCTCTTCAGTATTGGAAGCTTAATGTTGGATATGGTGGTGGTTGTAGGGATGATTGGTTATGATTTAGAGGTGTTGGTTTCAGGGTTTTCTTCCTCATGGTTTGAGTTCTCATCCTCACTGTTATGGATTGAAAAGGTTTCAGTGTTGATAGGTTTTTCAATATTAGACATTGTGTAGGGTGAATTGATTGAGAGTTTGTTTGTGGTGTTGTATTCTTCGAACACAGAGTCTCTCTAAAGGCTCTGATACCACTTGTAGGTCCACGATTTGTATGGATCTCTAAGTAGCCTTTGATTACTTAGTGGATGACTTGAATAAATCCAAATCAATCCAAGTGAGAAACTCTTAACAATTTGTTAATGTTAACGCGGAATATTAACAAGAACAATGAAGAACATTGAGTTATCACTAACTTCGTATATATTACTAACACACACAATTCGTACATACATATGTTGATCCCTTAGGGTTCCTTTTATACTTGAAGGAAACCCTAATTACAAAACCGTGTGAAAAGATATCACGTATCTTCTATAAAGATACCTAACTCGTACATATCTTTTCCTAACTTAATACTAACAAACTTTCCTATTTTCACTGACCAGACTTAACTAACAAGTCAACCAGACTTAATACAATTACCAGACTTAACATTTACATTACCAGACTTAACCATGACCAGACTTAATAATGTAACTACCAGACTTAAGTCTGTCTTCACTTGGTCTTCCTCGTACCTTGTGATAATTCCTCATGTCAACAGTACATATTGCCCTTTCTAGGAATTCTAAGAAGTACTTGACTTTCATCAGGCATCTTAAAATCAGGAGAAAGTACAAGACATTCAGTCTCACAGAAAAGAACATTGTTCTTTTTGTCACACATTTGTGAGACACTAAAAAGATTATAATTTAGCTCTTTTACATAGAACACATCTTCAAAATCTAAATTTCCAGTTTTAATGGTACCTTTACCGGAAATTTTGCCACCAACACCTCCTCCAAAGGTAACATAGCCTCCATCTATTGATTGAAAATCTGAGAGATAAGACTTGTTGCCTGTCATGTGCCTTGAACATCCACTATCTGAGTATCCTTGATCCTCTTGCTGATCATTTGAATGTTCCTGCACATAAATGAGAAGTATTAGTTTCTTTTGGGGACCCAAGCCATTACTGACTTGGATCTGCCTCTTGCATCAATGTAATTTAATCTTTTAAGGATAGTTGATGCAACATTGGATTTTAGAATCCAACATGCTGAGGCCTTAACAACATTTTCCCTGTTTCCCTTAGCAGTAGAATGAACTGATTGCTTAGCAGCAGGAACTGCTAACTTTTCAGTTCTACCCTTTGGTTTCCAAACTTGTTTTTGAACCACTGCTTTTGTTTGAATGGGCCTTAGAAGAGTCTTTGATGCATGTTTGAAAAATGTTTTTGCACCCTTAGCTGTTGATTTTGGGTTAACAGTCATAGATGGTCTAGCAGCAGGAACAATTAGTCTAGCAGCAGGAACCATTTGTCTACCAGCAGGATCAGTGTTTGAGATAGACTTGTTTGAGACTGTTCTGGGTTTTGTTCTATTAACACTAGAACTAGAGTGAAAGTGAGTTTGAGGAGTTTGCCATTTGAAGTTCACCCTATTGTTTTCATACCCAGTTACCCAATGGTTGCAGAAAGCTGCAAGATGGTCAAAACTACCACATGTGTAACAAGCTTTGTTATAAAAAGCAAAGTCATCACCTAATTGGTTATACTTGAGGTTGTTCCAATTCCTTTGGTTACCTCTGGGCTTGTTGGTGGTTCTATATTGCTCACAATATCTAACTGGTTGCCTAACATGCTTAATGTTTGATTTAGGCTTAGCAGTATTGTGTTTGACTATCTTAGGAATACTTGTTCCTACTTTCTTAACCACTTCAGGTTTAGACATAACCTGTTCTTCTTCATCACTATCAGTTGTGCAATCTTCAACAACTATAGTATCTAATTTCTTAACAAAGGACACCTTGTCCTGATAAAGTAAAGTTTTATCTAAACTTTCACTTACTTTTTCTACCTTAAGACTCTCAGTAGTCTTAGAACCATATTCCATTATTGGTTCTTGAAACTCAGGTAAACCTGAATTCCCTAGGTCAATCCCTGGGGGTTTTGGGATGCCTCTATAAGGAGGTGGGACACTCTTATATCCTACTCCTGACTTAGCTCTATTAATCACTTGACATTCTACTATGTTGTGCACACTTCTAGAAGCATGTTCTAGTGCCTGTGTAGTCAAGTGAATGTTTTCATTTTCCTTTTGACCCTATCATAAGCTTCTCTCAAAAGCTTAATTTCAGCATCTCTAAAGAATATGTCCTATCTTAGGAGAGCTTTGTCATCAGAAAAAGCTAATTCATTTTCCTTATAGTGTGTGATTTGTTTCTCTACAGTCTCTAATCCACACTTATAGTTTATAAAGTTTTGAAAAGTCTTGCTTAGCTCTTTCTTTTGATCATCATATTGTTTGATTAAAACCTGTAGAGCATTAAGAGCAGTGCAAGTATTTGAACAAGCTTTATGATTTTGTACCTCAGTAGCAGAGAAAGCCATAAGTGCCATCTGAGTAGGAGTTTCATCTTCATCTGCCATGAAGCTCCAATCATAACCTAAGCCATCAATAGCTACCATAGCTTTTGGCTCAATAACCTCCTCTGTTTTGGATTTACTTCCAAAATCTCTATTCTTGCTATCTTGCTACCTTGGTCTTCTGCCCTCTCTTGAGAAATGACCCATCATGTGGCAGTTATAGCACTCTATCTTTGACTTATCAAAACCAGCAGCATCAGTGTTGCTGATTATGAGCTTCTTCCCCATCTTGTGATAGAACTTCTTGGCTCTCATGCTAAGAAGAGAAATTTGCCATTTTAGATCCATTTCCTCCAGATCATCTTCATGGATCTCTTGGAGGTCTTCATAGGAGAGCATGGACTCATTATTCTGACTTGTAAGAAATGCACAACAAGTCTTTTCATCCAAAATACTAATGGTACTACTTGATGAACTAGCAGCACCAACATCATCAACAACTTTTACCTCTTCACTTGATTTTGAGGTACTAGGAGTTGACATAAATGCCTTGTTCCCAGTATTAGAACTAGTACCTCCATTCTTCTTCAAATCTTGCTCCACAATCTTGAAGTTGCTATACAAGTCCGTCAGTTCCATGGTGTCTAGGTCTGGCTTGTTCTTCCAGACAACAACATGCATAGCCCACTCTTCTGGTAAGCTTCTCAGAAATTTTGAGTTCAAATCTTCTTGAGGCATTTTAATCCCAAGAATAGCAAGTTGGCTCACAATATTCTGAAGCCTATTAAACATGTGGTCAAGAGATTCATTGTATGTAGAGGAGAAGTTTTCAAACTGCTGCTTGAGCAGTGTCTTGTAGGTTTTCTTGGTGGCTTCATTTCCACCATACCTGGCAATAATAGCTTCAAATAATGACTTGGCATCTTTGAACTTGCTGAAGTTTAGAAGTTGATCATTGGGAATGGTCATCATCAGCATGCTTCTTGCCTTCAAGTCATTTTTATTCTTTATTCTATCTTCTGCAGATGCTGGCTTTGTCTGCAGAGTTGACACCACTTTGCCTTCCACTGTTGATGTAGTGGTGGTAGGCTGGTAAGAGTCTCCATCTTCAATGATTTCCCAAAGTGCATAATCTTGCACTTGGAAAAATTGCTCTATCCTCAGCCTCCACATCTCAAACTCATTCTGTTTGAGCATGGGAATCTTTGCAGCAACATTTGTCTGAATAGATTCAACTTCCATTTCTTCAGCTTCTTCTTCTAAATCAATAATATCAGCCTGCTCTGATACCACTTGTGAGGATTCGACACACGGTTTAAGGTGGTTAAACCTTTTGTACTTTGTGTGTATGATATATTGAGTTAATATGATTAAGTATGCGGAATCTACTTAATCACACTTAGAAGGTTATTTGTGTTATGGAAATGGAACAGTTGTGTTTGTTATTGAACAAGGAACAATGAAAGATTAACACCAAACAATTCAATATTATTAATGATAATAATACGAGTGATCTTGAATTATCACTAGGGTTACAACCTTGAATCTTAAGTTTCTATGTTCTTGATATTGTTGTGTTTGTTCTAGTTCTAACAGTTATGAAAGTTCTAAGTGTTTTTACAATATCAACCAACTATTCGACTTATCAACTCGACACATAATATCGAGACTAAGATCTTCTTTTATAGTCCAAGAAGATCTTTACAATATTGCTTAAAGTCTAGTTGAACTACTTGCTAACTTATCTTGAGTGTGTCAGTACATAAGATACAACATGTATCTGTGTACACAACTTGTTAACTAAGCACATGGGGTAAGATATTATCTACCGTATATTGTTGACCAAAATATACATAATATCTTTTCATACTTATCCACTTAGCAGCAGAATGTACATTAGCAGCAGCAATGTTAACACTAGCAGCAGAATGTTAAGCCTAGCAGCAGAATCAAATGTTCTAGCAGCAGGAACAAACATTATCAGCAGGAACCAAATGCACTAGCAGCAGAATCACACTTAGAGTATTTCTTTGAATAGAACCCGATATTAAACTTCTTGAATATTTAATTCCCAACAGTTGTAACCCTCGCAAAAGGTTTTACAATCCTCCTAGGCGGTGTACCTAACCGTTGTAGTGTAGTATAGGTAAGTCCGGGGGATTGATCGTTCTCTAGGGGAATAGTCTCGCAATAGCTGTGGAAAGGTCAAGATGTATGACGAGATAGGTATAGAGGTGAGGGATGATTCTTTTTTTATTTTTATATTTTATGAAAAGCAATTTAAAAATCTCGGTTTTGAAGGAATGGGCGAAATTAGTTGTTAATCAACTAACCCAAAAACTAATTATAAAACTAATTAAAACAGAAAAGTAAATTGGTGGTAACTCTTATGATAGAAAAAACGTGTTCACTTAGAATTAATAACTCCCTATTTATCTCTTACTAATTTGTTGAATTGTCACGTCCTTGTTTTAGTTGAAGCGTTGTATTCCTTAATATTGGTCGTGGGGAGGTACCGAAGTCCCCAACTCTATGAATCTTAGTCTCCCCTAAATCACTTAAAGTCTATTAAGTTTATTAGGATCTAGAAGCCGCAATTCACGCAATAAATACAACGAGGAAAACCAATAGTGCACTCTACGGTTGCGTTTCTAAGACGTTCAAGCTAGTTACATATAAGAGGTCAGCCAGTTTTCTTAGCCTAACGCGAGGCAATCAACTAAACAAGAGACAACAAATCAATGTTCAATAACTAGGTTTCACTAGATCTAAGCAAACACAAATAAACTTAAGCTAGCATGTTAGATAGAAGAAAAGATAAACAAGAAATCAAACAACACATAGATATATTGAATGATTAAATGAATAACTTATCTTCAATTGAACATGGATGAAAAAGGCTGAAAAAGCCCTACAAGAGCTGTGAAAATCGTCCAGGGTTTTGTCCTCCAAAGTGTTACACATTACAATGAAAAATTGCGAAAGTATATATAGTTTACAACTCTGACGGCGTCACCTTATAGGTCGTGACGCCGTCAGCTCGCCGTGTTTAGGGTTTCGTCTTGTGCAAGTCACCGTTATGACGGCGTCAGGAATATCTTGAGGCCGTCACTTGTTAATTCTTCTGGGCTCTCTCTTTCTAGCTTAAAACGTGACTCCCATCTCTAAAATGTACCTGACGACGTCAGGTTGTAAAATCTTCAAATTCCTCTGAAGCGTCACTTGATAAACTTGAACAAAAAATCCAGCTTCATAAACAAGGGACGACATCACGTTGTAGCTTGTGACGCTGTCAGATCTCCAAGTCTGACAGGTTTTTCGCGACTTCGTCGTTTTCTTCACTTTTCCGTCCAAATACGTCCAAAAAGTGCCAATTTCCCGATTTCTCGTTCCAAGTACCTAAAATACACAAAGAAACGATTTGAGGCAATATTTGATCATATTTATACGATTTTGGGCTTAAATGACCCCTTAAAAAGGTACAAAATAAATCCTTATCAAATATCCCTACACTTGGGATTTGCTTGTCCTCAAGCAAATGAGCTTTTACACTAATCAAAATACAAGTTAGGGGTCATTTAACATTAATATAAAAGTAATTACAACACATGATCGTTCTACGTTAGTCAAAATAAGCACGGAAATTATATACTAGCACCTCTCATAAAGTGTTTGGATTCTCACATCTCTCGGGTGTATAAAGTTATATAACATGAATGGAAATGGGAAAATATAACACTTTCCACCTGTAATAGCACATAGATTACCATAGGCTTGGGAAAGGATCAAACCTCCACCACTTTGGCGTAAGCACCTAGGATAAACTATCAAAGAGGGCTTTTCAAGGGTTGTAACATTAGGTGTAAGGGTATGAAAAACACGGTTTGTTGGATATAGGAAATTTTTACTAGTGGCAAGTCAATCATCTTGGTCAATTACATGTACAATTCGGCGTTGCTAAGCCAAGACTCGACTCGACTCGCTAACTACTAACTCTTTTTGTATTTTTCTTGACACTTTCTTGACTAAAACAAAAAATAAAAGAAGGGATGGTAGTCCGTATGTTTTTTCTCTTTTCTTTTATTTTCTTTTTTTTAATCATTTTTATCTTCTTTTTCTCTTCTTTTTCGATTTTTTTTTCTTGTTTTTCTTTTTTTTTTATATATATATTTTTTTCATACACTCTTGCCCTACCATCCAAAATAATACATCAAAGGGACCTTGCAACCTCCCTAGACTTGAACTTTTACATACTTTACACATAACTAACTAATGACCCGAATTAAGAAAATCAAAACACGTGGAGTACTTTAAACATTAACGCACATATGGGGGTAATAACGTGACATTCTTCCCCATTACTCCATTACAACTAGTACTTTTACCCATGAGTCCCAATCGTCCCAAAACTGTATTTACAAGATATGACTCAACTCAGCAACCATGTAACCAATTAGACCATTGAAAAAGGGTTTAACATAAATGTTGTAACAATAATACACTAAAAATGAGTGCATACAAGGAAGGCTAAGGCGATTTGGGTGTACATTTGGGGTGGATTGTAAACAATGTTCTTCATTAATATTTCAGAATCCACCGAAATATCACGAGAACCGCGAAAAGAATAGGCTCTGAGGGGTGTACTATGGGTATCGTGTACTAAAAATGAGTACATCGCAAAGGTGTGGGAAAATTACTTAGCCAATGAAGCCAACGTAATTATAATACAAGTTTAAAACAAGGGTTATCCTAATAGATCTTATCATTTAGTAAATCGTAACTACATGAATGTAGTCTCACTAGCGATCTCGGAATGCATCACAAACGCAAGTTCTATAATATATATACTACTGGTACACTCATAAGCATTAAAGGTAAATGTTTTTTCCTAAAGATCTAAAGGCGAACCTCACATTTTTGGGGTAAAAATTTTTGAGTGAAAGGGTTTTTGTGCTAGCTATATAATTCCTATCCCTGAGACGCTTATTAAAACTAAAATTTCACTCCTACATGTTGTAAATTTTTTTAAATTTGGTGCTAAAATTTCCCTAACAAGTATCTTTCTTAGTTTTATTACATATTTACTCTAAAACAAAACAAATATCAAGCGAAGTTATAGTTTCTAAGGTATCCCATTCTACCCTCCCTACACTTAAATTGAACATTGTCCCTATTGTTCTTGAAAAGTATCAAAATTATGATAACGGAAAAATAAAATCGAGAAAGAAACTAGTACTCCCCTGATTTGCTTGGCATGGACGATGTGAAAACATGGATAAATCTTCCTCCAAGAAAACAAACTTGATAAGCTTCACTTCCAATGTATCATTTCATCTTTTTGTCCAATATAAAGTGTAATTCACTAAGAAAATGAAACACAAAACCTCGCATATAATCGGCGGTAAACACCGTATATGATAAAAATTAAATCCTAAAAAAAAACAAAGTAAGATATACTGCTTGCAAAATAAATGTCCACAGATTCATGCAAATTTAAAATTATGAACATTTTTCAAAAATTTTTAAGTTCTAGCAGAAAAACAAAAGTCTGGAAAACTGTGCTGCTACAGTGCCTGACGCCATTAGGTGGTAAACCCTGGCGCCATCAGGTATGACCTGACAGTATTTTTGCGTTTTGTTTCTGGAAAATTTCTGGAAAAACCTAATTAATAAAACTTGGAAAAACAGCAGAACATTCATTATGACTCGATACAAGCGTTTGACTCTAAACAAACACATAAATATATGCTAATCATTAATTGTTAACTTTCATGTTCGAATTCGTTCTTATAAACAAATGTGATCTTCCCTACACTTATCTTTTTGTAAAATACCTTTACATGCAATTAAGACGAGGTTAAAAATAAAATAAAGCATTTTCACAAATTATTCGAAGCATGAAAGGTAAACAATTAAAGATGGAGCATATATATGAAATCAAACAAAATAAAAACAAAAAAGCAAACAATTAAAAACACAGGTTGCCTCCCAAGAAGCGCTTTTCTTTATTAACAAGTCTTGTAGCTAGACTCAAAGTCATGCCTATTACGTGACTCCATCCTCCGTTACGTTCTCAATGTCATCTTCTATCTTGGTTTTATATTCCGGACCTAGTTGCAAGCATTCTTTGTAAAAACCAAATATCTTTTTCATCACATAGTCTACTCCTCTTCTCTTATCCTCTTCATTCCTATAGTAGACCGATTGCTTAAGTTCATTTTCTAGGTTTGGCATAAGATGAAATTGTTCAATCTCATATGGCATTTGGTAGGCAATCTCGTCGGTTTCATCCGTAAACCTAACTATCCCTAACGATGGGTCATAAGTCATTCTAGAAACTTCCACGAATGGCTTTCCTAATACTACATGGGATAAACAATTATCAATCACCGGACGAATATCTTATACAATCAAGAAATCCATAATATATGTGATGTTTCCTACATATACGTGCATCCCCTTAACTTTCCCCATAAAATTATTCAACCTACCCGTATCGGGATCTTTCCTAGGCCCAAGTTTCTTTTTCATTACCCAATTGTGATGGATCCTAGTCATAATATTTATGGGGGACCTAAGGTCAATGTAAGCCTTCCACACATGCACGTGCCCGATGTTACATGGTATGTTTATATTAGATGGGTCACCCATTTTTATGATTGGTGAACTTATGTAATATGGTGCCTTAGGATCATCTAATAAATACTTATGGTACGCACTTTCATCCTTTGTGGGAAACTTGTTGTAGTAATCATCATCTACTTCTACTTCTTCCTCATCATCATTCTTAATTTCCTCCTGAGGATCACTTTTGTTCTCAATTACGTTTTCCTTATCTTCTTCCTCACTACCCCTATTTGGTGATTTTAGAGTAATGGCGTTGACAAAGTGAACATGCTTAGATGATAAAGGATCCTTAACCTCGCTACCCCCACTTGTGTTTCTAGCAACTCTACTTGGCGGGGTCATTACTTGGTTGTTGAGTGCCTTCAACAAATTGTCAATTTTGTTGGTCATCTCGCTTTGTTGTTGTTTGAAATCGGCTTCAAACTTAGACAATCGAGCTTCTTGAGATGCCATAAAATTGGACATTAATCCTTCAAAGTTATTGGAATTGTTGGAAGGATTGTTGTTGAAGGTACGGTTCGAGGATGAACAGTTTGATTGAAAACGATTACGTGGATTTGAAAAATTATTGTGAGAAGAATTTTGGTTTTGTTTCCACCTAAAGTTTGGATGATTCTTCCAAGATGGGTTGTATGAATCACCATAAGTGTTTTGCTCGGGTTTGAAAGTGAACCACTTGTCTCCCGCTCCGTCGGTACGCGAGGATGCATAATCCGCAAAAGCTTGTTCAGGGAGTTCCATGCAATCACGAGTGTCATGGGGACCACTACATAATTCACACGAAGAAGTGATTTTATTCACTTGACATGAAGGTTTAGGAGCTTTGTAGGATTTCATGAGAAACATGACTTGGTCTTCAAGTTCCATGATCTTTCGGTTGGGAATGCTTGAGTTATTCGAAGGCAAGGATATTGCGTAGTCATGAGAAACTCGCGTGGGTCATTCCAACATTCGTTGTCATAGAGAGCAAGATCTTCTATGATTCCCCACGATTATTCCATATTCTTATCACGTAGCTTGCCGCCGGCCGCTTGGTTAATGGTTTTCCTTGTGGATTGATTGACATGATCTTAGAAGATTTGGACTTGAAGCCAAAGATCAATGCCATGATGAGGGACTTTTGGAGTAAGTCCTTGAAACGAGTCCACGCTTCATAAAGAGTTTCACCTTGACGTTTTTGGAACATCAATATGTCATTCCTTAGTTTGGTAGTTCTCCCTGGTGGGAAAAATTAATCGAGGAAACGAGAAGTGAGATCATCCCAAGATGTGATGGATCCCGCGGGTAAACGCTCAAGCCATTGACTAGCTTGGTCAAGTAGAGAGAATTGGAAGAGATGCAATCGCGTTGTCTCTTGAGTGTCAACATCAAGGTCTATGGAATCAACGATTTTAAGGAAATCCTTGAGATGTTGATTTGGATCTTCAGAACGAAGTCCATGGAATGCACATTCGCTTTGCACCAACCGGATGGTGTCGGATCGCAAGGGAGACACATTGGCTCTTTGGGGAAGCTCAATGGTGTTTCGATAGCCTTGGTGGCTTGGTTTGGAGTACTCACCTAGAGTACGGGCTCGAGGTGGGTCTTGGTTGATTGGTGGGTTTTGGTGTTGTTGTTATTGGTGGTTTGGTGGAGCTTGGTGTTGTTGTGGTGGTGCTTGGTGTGCTTGGTGTAGGTCAAAGATGCCTTCATTCACCATGATGGCAAATGAAGAGAATTACGATCAAAGGGAACGAAGAAAAGATAGACTACAAGAAAGCTGCTAAAAAGAAAATAAAAATCTCACTTGATAGGAATCTAGTGAGTAGACCTAAACGAAATAGAAATTGAACCTAAACTATTAACTATTCCCCGGCAGCGGCGCCAAAAACTTGATGCGGCGGTTGTAACCCTCGCAAAAGGTTTTACAATCCTCCTAGGTAGTGTACCTAACCGTTGTAGTGTAGTATAGGTAAGTCCGGGGGATTGATCATTCTCGAGGGGAATAGTCTCGCAATAGTTGTGGAAAGGTCAAGATGTATGACGAGATAGGTCTAGAGGTGAGGGATGATTCTTTTTGTATTTTTATGTTTTATGAAAAGCAATTTAAAAATCTCGGTTTTGAAGGAGTGGCCGGAATTAGTTGTTAATCAACTAACCCAAAAACTAACTATAAAACTAAATTAAAAGTAATTAAAACAGAAAAGTAAATTGGTGGTAACTCTTATGATAGGAAAAACGTGTTCACTTAGAATTAATTACTCCCTAGTTATCTTCTACTGATTTGCTGAATTATCACGTCCTTGTTTTAGTTGAAGCAATGTATTCCTTAATATTGCTCATGGGGAGGTGCCGAAGTCCCCAACTCTATGAATCTTAGTCTCCCCTAAATCACTTAAAGTCTATTAAGTTTTCTAGGATCTACAAGCCGCAATTCACGTAATAAATACAACGAGAAAAACCAATAGTGCACTATACGGTTACGTTTTCTAAGACGTTCAAGCTAGTTACATATAAGAGGTCAGCCAGTTTTCTTAGCCTAACGCGAGGCAATCAACTAAACAAGAGACAACAAATCAATGTTCAATAACTAGGTTTCACTAGATCTAAGCAAACACAAATAAAATTAGGCTAGCATGTTAGATAGAAGAAAAGATAAATAAGTAATCAAACAACACATAGACATATTGAATGATTAAACGAATAACTTATCTTCAATTGAACATGGATGAAAAAGGCTGAAAAAGCCCTAATAAAGCAATGAAAACCGTCTAGGGTTTTGTCCTCCAAAGTGTTACACATTACAATGAAAAATTGTGAAAGTATATATAGTTTTTAAAACCCTGACGACGTCACCTTATAGGTCGTGACGCTGTCAGCTTGCCGTGTTTAGGGTTTCGTCTTGTGCAAGTCACCGTTATGACGGCGTCTGGAATATCTTGAGGCCGTCACTTGTTAATTCTTCTGGGCCGTCTCTTTCTAGCTTAAAACGTAACTCCCATCTCAAAAATGTACCTGACGGCGTCAGGTTGTAAAATCTTCAAATTATTCTGAAGCATCACTTGATAAACTTGAACCAAAAATCGAGCTTCATAAACAAGGGACGACGTCACGTTGTAGCTTGTGACGCCGGCAGATCTCCAAGTCTGATAGTTTTTTCGCGACTTCGTCGTTTTCTTCACTTTTCCGTCCAAATACGTCCAAAAAGTGTCGATTTCCAGATTTCTTGTTCCAAGTACCTAAAATACAAAAAGGAACGATTTGAGGCAATATTTTTATCATATTTATACGATTTTAGGCTTAAATGGCCCCTTAAAAAAGTACCAAATAAATCCTTATCAGTCGTCACGAACCTTGTGACGCCGTCACATCACATAACCTGACACCGTTACACAATGGTGGTGGAGAAATAAACCTTAACCCGATGAACGGCGTGATGCTAGCACAACCCAATTTTCTATATATTCATCGCATTGTTTTCATATTTTCGTGTGGAGTTATTGAGAGATAAAACCTAGAAAATTTTCAACACTTTCAAGAGCTTTTAGCCTTGGTTTATCATATGTATTGAAGTGATAAGTTCTTTATTTAATCAATCAAGTATGTTTATCCTGAATTATGTGATTATGTCTTGTTCTTGTTTCTCCATTTCTATGTTAGGCTAGATTTACTTAGTATTTACTTAGGGTTTTTCATGAAACCTGTTAGTTTATAGTTTTTGCTTCCTATCGATTCTTTGTTTGATTGTGTGTTTGTGATTCCGACAATTAAGTATGAAACGTGATTAATATTCGTCCTTCTACTAAATTGATTTTAATAAATTGTCTACGATACTTGATTAACATCCACCTCTAGATAATCGCCGAGAACAAAGGCTAGATACATGGATAATTTGTGCCTTTAGTTGCCACGTCCCTCTAGTTAGTAGTATAGTGAGTAACTATAAAGCCTCTGTCTAATGGTCGTCCCTCTAGCTTAAGCTACAAAACCTAACCATCACATGCTATTAGTTAGAACCGCTACGTAGGAATCATAGGCATTTGATCATGGGAGGAAGTGACAATCGATCGGTAGTGTTGAATAGCTAACAAGGAGTAGTGCATCCTAGGTAAATACGCCTTTACCTCTCACTGATTTACACCAACTATACTTTCTTGTCTTTTTACTTTTCTTGCAATTAGGATTAATATTAGTTTGAAACAAACTCTCTCAAAACCGCGGATATTAACTTTCTTTCATAAATTACATAATATACCAAAAAGAATCTTCCATCTCCTTTAGATCAACCGTCATACATTTCGAGCCTACCTCACTATTCCCTTAGAGAATGATCAATCCACCAGATTTACCTATACTATACTACAACGATTAGGTACACTGCCTAGGAGTTGTAAAACTTCGGTGTTGCAACTGCCGAATGAAGTTTTTGGCGCTGCTGCTGGGGATTAGTTTAGGTTTCGTCTTCTATTTTGTTTGGTCTAACTCATTTGATTACTATCAAGTGAGAGTTTTTTTTCATAGTTTTCTTTAGTCTATCTTTTTCTTTGTATTTTTGTTCGCAAATTCTTTTCATTCGCCATCATGGAGAATGAAAATTCACCACCAATTCCACAAAATCCACCACCGATACCACCTAGGCCCCGCACTTTAGGTGAGTATTCCCGACCAAGCCACGAGGGCTACCTAAACACCATTGAGCTGCCCGAAGCAGCCAATGTTTCTCACTTGCGATCCAACACCACTCTGTTGGTGCAAAACAGATGTGCATTCCATGGACTTCGGTCTGAAGACCCAAATCAACACTTTAAGAATTTCCTCAAAAGTAGTTGATTCCATAGACCTTAATGGTTCCTCAAGAGACGACGTGCTTGCATCTATTTCAATTTTCTCTTCAGGATCAAGCTAGCAATTGGCTTGAACGTCTACCCGTAGGATCCATCTCTACATGGGATGATCTCGCAACTCGTTTTCTCGCTCATTTTTTCCCACTGGGAGGAACTACAAAACTCCGAAATGACATCTTAATATTCCAACAACATCATGATGAATCCCTCTACGATGCGTGGACTCTTTCAAAAGAGTTACTCCAAAAGTCCCTCATCACGGTCTCTGATTATGGCTTCAAGTTCAAATGTTCTCTGATCGTGTCGACGAAGTCACCAAGCGAGCTATTATCTATGCAGCAGGTAGAAGTCTTAGCAAATTAAGTACCAAAGAAGCATGGGAAATCATCAAGGATTTAGCCCAATATGAAGATGAATAGTGGGAAGACCCAACATTTCCCGAAAAATGAAGTTTTGACTACATAAACGCCACTTCAAAAAAATTGTTATCATGTATGGAGTGTCAATTAGAACGCTTGATGAGGAGTGACATATTAGTCAAGGAATACAAAGATACCATTTATGGAATCATGAACACTCATGGAGGATATGTTTTTCCTGATAGACTACATCAGCAAGCATTTGAAGGGTTAATAATGAATTTTATTGCTGGTTAGGAGGATCGAATAAAGAAATTAGAAAATTATATGAAGGAAACAAAGGAGGTCTTTATGAAACCCGCTTATGGCTTCATAAGAGTTTGAAAAGAAAATTAGGGTTGAGGACACAACCTCAGATGAAATGAATCCTCATCATAAAGGGTCCAAATATATCCTTTGATCTTTTTTCAAACTCACTCTCGAGCTCTCCCTAAGCAACCCCCTTACTTACAGGAGAAACCTTCCTTTAATAGGAGTATTTATCATCGTTCACATTACTCATCCTTGTCCCCGTTTCTCTTGCCCCAAGAAAAGTTCCTTCGGATTCAAACCGGGTCCTTAAAAATCCTAAAAGATTCGTCTCTAATAATTTCTTTAGCTTCTCTTTTAAGTTTTCTTGAATTATTCGAGTCTTACCGATTTAGAAGGCATTGTGCATTAATCACCAAAACATCCATTCTTCGTGGAAATTGTTTTAGAGTTAAAAATAGCAACGAAAATTTTGACCCCGAGGGATGATTTATTTGGAAATAACCAAAATTTTGGAAGGAAAGTCATGGTTTTTTTATCTTTATCATAAAAAAGAGAATATTTTGTGACGCCGTCACATCGCCCGGTCATAGTTTTAATAAAAACCCATTTTCTCACATTTTTTTCACCACCAGTCCCACTTTTTCTCTCAAAACACACATGAAAAATCCCACTTGGTTTCTATTTTTTGGGTAAAGGGTTCCCCCGGTAAAATATATTACTCCAAAAAAAAGTTAAGTACAATGGTTGAGGGTGAGTCCTACAACTCAGTCCAATAAGGCTAAACAAACACTCCTACAGAGAATAAAACCTAACAAAGCATAAGAATGACATGTCATACTTATGCATAACAAGAAATAAACCTATTTAATTTGACCATGAAGATGAATATCATATGCGTTAGCATACTCCCATTGTGCACTAGTCAAACCACAATCATCAAGATCTTCATCATCATATAAGCACTTCTTACGAGCTCCACTACCACTTTCGGGACCATCATTCGTCATATAACCAAAAGTTTCATTTTCAACTTCAAAAACTTCATCATCAACATCATCACTTTCCAAATTCCCAAAATCCCTATCCATGAAATCCAGATTACCAGTCTTTTTCCCATCACTTCCTATACCCGAATCATGGCCAATGCTAGAACCACGACCCACACTAGCCTCCTTTTGCATAGGAAGCGGCTTCCCATCATCACCTAGAAGCACAAGCATCCCCTTAATAATTTTACTTTCTAGATTATTAATCTTATCAATGAGAGATGTAGTACTTGGACTGCCAAACGAATCAATAGTTGCACTCGCCTGTTTATCCATGTTCCCAATTCCATTACCACAATCCGAATCTTTACTATTCGAAGTAAATGAATGTTCCACAGTAGGCGAATTAGTATTTCCACTTGATTTAACACTGTCCAATGGAAAGGGTGTGACGGCGTCAGCCTTTAGGCTTTAACGTCACAACGTCACAACCTTTCCAGAATGTTGGCTTCGTCAATTTTGTCTCATTTTTGTCCGTTGTTCGTGTTTTATGTTTTTCTAGATATACCTAAGAGATCAAGAACTGACAGGGGGTGATGTGTTCTCATTGTAGGTATAGATAATGTTATCAAGTTTTACATTTATATTTAGCCGACTTAACCTATAATAAACACTAACGGGCAGTGTACCCGATCAATATAGCCTAGTTGGTAAGTAGAGTGTCGATCACTAAGAGTGGAACGTTAACACCTAAGTATCGATAAGTATTTTAATCCTAAGTTAGTTCTAATTAGACCTAATCTAACGCAAGGGGGTTTTCAGCCTGAGAGACTGGCACGATGTGTTGATTAAGTAAAGTGTAATTAAACGTAACAAGGCGAATGACACACACGTACACAGATAGAAAACAAATATAGATAAGAGGTCGAGCCGATAGTAAGGAAGATGTTACTCGTTTAATTGCTAAGTTATATAAGATGAGTACTAAAATCTATTCTCTCTCAGTGGGTGCTTACGTGTATGCGTATATCATGCCAATGTCTAGATCCAGTCTAAACGTCTAGATTTTGGGTATTAAGTCTTCTCAACGGACTAATCCTGTCAAGATTAATCAGATCTCCGCATAAAGTCCACCTTAATGATTACTTAGTTTATGCATTAATTAACCCTTAAGGGCTTACATTAATCATGCAAATGATGTTAATGAAGTAATTGTGCGAGCCAATGACAAGGCACAATAAACTATCGAAGTAATCAAAACATACGCATAAGCATCCAATAAAACATCAAATATTCTTTATAAAAGTCAGAAACATTTAAGTGCGATCAAATAGTGAAAAACACGCTAACTCAACGATTAAAAGAGTACTAATACAAATTAAACGAGTCTTCCTGTTTAATTAAGCACTAGCATGACCTTCTTATTGCTCTGAATTTGTCCTTCTGGCTGTGTCTTGTGTGGTCAGTCGTCTCCCTTTTGTGTGGTATATTTGTGTCGAATTTGGCAGTCGAATGGGGTATTTATACATTCTGGAAACAGAGTCAATACGGCGTATCAGCTTAGTCTGATACGGTGTATCTAGGTAACTTCGCGTGGGGTCCAAGATTATTATATTCTGGAATATTTGTACACCGCCATATGATACGGCGCACCTTCAGTCTTTATGTGGCGCATGTTCTTCAGTATCTTGGATTTTCTGGTGAAGTACTAAGATTGATACGTCGCATCTCTAGGTTGTCATGCGGCACATCTGGATTAAAATAAGTCAGATCTTCTTACCTTGACCAAGGTTTCATATACGACGCATGGGATAAATCCATACGGCGTATGCTTCAAAGTTAGGCAATGGTTTTCATAATCGTCTAAGTCTTTATGTATAGTGATTCGATCTTTTTATAGTATATTTTTCCAAAGGAAAAGGCAACGTATGCGTTTTCCCCGGGTCGTGTCCCAACGAAGGTCGAATATCGAGTTGTCGTGACGATGTCGAATACGTGTGGTGAATGTGTGAAAAAGTGATGATTTGTGATTTTATACTACTAATAATGAAATATGAAATAAAAACAACTAATTATTCTAATAGTACAAGTAAACTAAGCATACGAATTTAAAAACGAAAATTTGAATTTAAAAAAAACGTTATGCGACGAATTATAAAACGTAAATTAAAGTGAAATACTAAAATTTAAAACCTAAAAATGTAAGAATAATTTTCCTATATTAAAAATGATAAAAGAAAATTTTTGGAAAAAGAAAAATATTTTTTTGACTTTTTAATAATTTTTTTTTTTATGAATTAAAGACTAATTAAATCTATTTAAATGATTTAAAAATAGTAAAACTAATTAATAAAATCTGAAAATTTTAGAGTAATTTTGATTTTTAATAAGAAATTTAAGAAAAATATTTTTAGAAACTGAATATGACTGAATAAGCTGAACAGTAGAAATAAGCACTTGGAAATAAGCTAAAAATAAGCTAAAATAAGCCAAAAATTATCAAAAGCTAAGGACAGATTATTCTAACTGCTGGAAACTAAAATCAAGTGAAATAGATCAAATAAGCACAAGCAATAAGCCCAAAGTAAGCTGAACAGACTAAAAATCCAATCAGAAACAAACAGCCTATACACCTACTTTGCATACCCAAATAAGCACTCCAATAAGCTGATATTTCAGATCCCAGATGATAAGCTTAAAGCTTATATGAAACTCTACCTAAAAATATAATATGCCCAATTTTCAAACTTATTTGCTTATCTATTAAGCTGCCATATCAGGTGTGGATGGTCCTGATGTCAATACAGCAGACAGGAATAGAGCAAATTATCAGACCAAAATAAGCACTATAATTAGCACTAAACCTGATTCCCAGATAATGAACCTAAATCCTACTATGTTAACTACTTCCAAACCAAAAATATTATCCTCAGCTTAAATGTATAAGCCACAGGATGGCTTATATCAGCAGCCTTAAACCTGCACTAGTTTTGACAGCAGAAAGATGAAAAGTGGCGCGAAGGTTGTGCAGTCCTAGTCTAAACCAATCCAAGTGTTGCAACCTCTTTTTAACATCTTAGATGAACCTCAAAAATTACCGCAATGAAATTCTAAAAAGCTTAGCTACTAACAAACAGCCCTAAAATAAAAGCAGCTTAAGAACTAATGCAATTCACTCTAAACTGATATAATTTTAAACCTTAAAACTACACTACTTTAAACTCATTAAAAGTAATAGAACAAAAGCAGCTAAGGAAAATGAACAATAATTAACAACAACAACAATAAGCAGAACATGAACAATAAGCAGCACTTAAAAAAAAACTAGATTAAACTTAATGAAATAAAAGCTTACACCTTATCCTAGCTTAAATAAAGTAATCTCAGAACTCAGTTCTAACCCAGGCTTAATAGCCACAACATTAACCCAATATCCAACTTCAGCTTATCACCTCAGCTTAATTTCCCCCTCCGTTGACTTTTTTTGTTGACTTTCTGAATTTGTGAAGCAAAGGTTGAATTTAAATTCCAGAAGCTAACAATAAGCTAGATAGCTTATATTAGCTTAAAACTAAGTTGAAACAGCTTGTTGAAGCTTAAGTTTAAAATTATTTTTGAATTTTTTTGAAATATTTTTTGGACTTATTTTTGGAATTTTTTAAAATGAATTTGAACAAAAGCTGAGATTAACACTGAACTAAACTTAGAAATGATTTGTAACAAACTAACTAACAATTTTGATAAACTAATTTCAGATAACAAATTAACTAGAACAGGATCAAAATAAAACTTAAAATTAAAATTTCATTAACAAAAGCTTAAAGTTTACAATAGAATTTAAAAATTACAAAACAGAAATAAATTTGACAGAGTAACATTACATCCAAAACTTAACTAGCTAACATGAGGATTGAGGTCCTATTTATAGCCGAAGGGAGAACCTTCTGGGATGTCCACGTTGGCAATCCTCGTGTGTCCACAGCAATCTATCACCCTTAGATCACCCTTGCTCTCGACTCCTTCATTCTCATCCTTAGGATCGAAATAATGCGGTGTTCAGACCAATAAGCAGCTGCCACGCGTCATTCCTCTTGTCAGACCCTTCTAGAGAACCAATCATTTGTCCCTTTTGCCCTTAATTGCGGTCAAAACATACGGTAAAGGATCTAGGGTTTGGGTGAATAGTAATTCTGGGATTGGGTGAATTTTGGGGAGCGGTATTTGTGAGAGAGATAAGTGTGTATTATTTTTATTTTATTTGACTTGCTTTATTTCTTTTTGACCGTCGGGTATAGTGAATGGATCGGGTTAAGGTTAAAGGAGTGGGTTGGATGAGAGTTTAGTGTGGGCTGGGTTGGGTGAAAGGAGTGGGTTGTGGATTATTTTAGAGGGTGGGATCCGGGTTTAAAGTTTTAAAAGAGTTTAAGGGATTTTAAACACTAGGGACCATAAATGTAATTGTTGAAAATCAAGGGGCTGAAATTGCAAGTTCTTCAAAGATGATCTAAGGATGATTTTTATCTATTTGACCAAGTATGACTTTCCCGTCTTCGGTTCTGAGCCTATTCCGTATCCCGTGCTCGTTTTCTTGATGTTCTTGTCTTTTTGTCGGTTTTCACGATATCCATCCCTGCACATACAAAAACACACTATCTATTGGCATTATGGTCGGGTTTTTGGTCTTTTTGGGTCCGGTTTTGGTCAATTAAAGGTATGTGTTTAAGCACATACCAAATTCCCCCAGACTAAGCTATTGCAATGTCCTCATGCAATGTTATAAAAACACATTTTTGAAACTGAAAATTTCCAATCTCTTTTTACTAACTTTGAGAAGTAGCAAAATTTTCAAAAGAGATTAAGAAATCTTAAGTTCTAAAAACTCCCCATTTTTCCTTTTATTCTATTTTTGTATTTTCTTATTATTTAAGTGACGGCTTTTGTCGACAATCATTATCTAACGATAATTTTTAGGGTCTTCGAGCAGGAAACACGACTCATAAAGAAGTGACCATACGGATAAAATTCATCGTTCCTGATTTTTCACGAGTCCCCAAACTAAGCTTAAAAACGAGATCATTGCTGTTTACAAGTTAGATTGCCAACACTACTCATGGAAGTTACTTGTGTATTTACCTCTTGTTCCCAAATTCCTATTTTCCTCTATTTATTTTATTTTTGGTGAGAAATGAATTTCTTCAAATTCTCGTTTCGATAATTTTTTTAAGCCGATAAAGATACCTTAGTTTAAACGCTAAGTAGTTTCCAAACCTTCCCTCGAAAACCGTTGCATACAAAAATGAGGTCCACATCAAGGTCTCTGATTTAACACGATTTTGAGGATATCCCTTTTATTTGCGACCGAAACAACTCATCTACGAGTCCAGAGACAGAAGCCTTTATTAGGACACCTCGGAGTCGAAATTTGGCATTTTTAACATTATTAAGCACATATTATTATTGATCCTTGGCCCTTTATAACAATCACAACATCGGCTGCGAACCGGCAAGATGTGATAGTCTATTATGACCTTGGAATTTTTCCTCTGCCTTTATTAGAAGTCTACAACATCGGCTGCGAACCGGCAAGATGCAGAAAACTTTTTATGGCTTTGGATTATTATTATACATTATTATTATTCATTATATATTTTGCCAAATCCCGAGTCCTACGGCTTTTATAACAATCCCAACATCGGTTGTGAGCCGGCAAGATGGAATAGTCTATTACACCGTAACACTGGCAGTACCTTGATGTGTACCCAACTTTCATAAGCAAGAATTCTCTAAGGAAGAAATAAAAACTAAATATCGCCAAAACCAAAATAGCTTTAATTATTCCTAGATTTCTATTTTTGAGTGAAACAAGATGATGGGAACAAAAAGCCACAAATAACTTCGATGAGCTCTAAAGAGATCCAACTACTCCACGTTTAGCAATCTAACTTATGAACAACTCTATCATTTCTCGTTCTTCACAAATTTAAAATCTTAAATAATAAGATCCGCGAATGCTTAGCCAAATAATCAAGCCATGCATATATAAAGTCGATACGGGAACTTGCAAACTCTTAAAAAGAATTCGCGTTTTCTAGCTCCTTGTGTAAAAGACTAGCACGAGCTTATAGATTATAAACGGTTAAGGGAAAAAGCTAGGGCTCAACACGCCCGGTCAAGTCAGAATTTTATTCCTACTCTCATCAGCGGAAAGTCAACAAAAATGTCAAAATTTATTATATTTTTGCAAAAAAAAAAATTTAATTTTTCTCATTTTTTTGGATTTTTTTTTTGGAGGAAAAACGGGGTTGCATGAGAAAATGGCAAAAATGCAAGGCAAAAATCAAATCGCAAGATTACCCCCCCCCCCCCCCAGACTAAAACGAGACATTGTCCTCAATGTCTTAAAGGTAAGGGGTCTCCTACATAAATCTAAGGCCGTTTATTAATTATGCCAAAAGATAGATGTAAAACGATAAGATTTTAGGATATCGGATGAGCAGCGCATGATGAAACTCGAGTGGAGTGAAGGAAACTACGAGCACGAGAGTCTTCATCATCGGGCATTCCTGGACATACCACAGAAAACACGAAACACAAGATATGGAAGAGGAGCCCCTCCTCACGCACTTATTAGAAAATAGATGAGAAGACAGATGGATAAGCATGGGGTGCCTCCCACGAAGCGCTTGTTTTTGGTAACCGAGTCACATGAGCTTGACTCGACCCCGAATTTATTTGTCCTTGGGGGAGCATGTGGAAAAGATAATCTCCATCGAACTTTCGTTCAAGATGTTTGGATAAACATTGAAGCACACGAAAGTTCCACTCCGATGAGATACCCACGGCATTTTTAGAAAGAAGAACTAGAAATGGTAATACCGGGGTCAAAGATGGTATCCTCACTCCCAACGGAGTGAAGGATGGAAGAAGCCACAGTATATGTGATGAAGAGCATAAAGATGCTGATGATGATCATAATAAGCTCTTCATCATCAGCAGAAATTTGTCAAAAGTCTCGGGCGGGAGGGTCGGGATTAAATCTGCATGAGAAGGGACACCTCCCCCCAGACTAGAATCTTCCTCCAGATCAAAATAGAATTTGTCATATTCTGGAGGAGATAGAAAGAAAGAAAGTTCATCGGAGAACTTGTCGGGATAAAGATCATTCATCTCAAAATGAAATGATTCATATTCGGGAGGAGAGATATGAGCATGAGAAGTGGTACTGCCACTACTCGTCTCCTCCGAATGATCAATATCGAAGAAGAAGGCTTCAAAAGCCGGAATAGAAAGATTGAGATCAGGAGTGGGATTGCCACTAGCCGTGTCAAACGTAAAATTTTCATATTCGGTACAAGCATCCTCGAGCTCGAGCTCCAAAGGATCTGACGGCTTTTCTTCAAGAATAACTTCTTCAACTTCTTCCGGGGGAAAGGAAAGGAACGGTTCATCAATTATTTTTAATGAGTCATCTTCCCCCGGATCTCTGTCAGTCTCAACAATTTCCGGAGAAATTGGAGTTTTATCAAAGAACACCTCGACTTCTTCCCTTGAGATATCACTTTCTTCCATCGTAGGAGAAAGATGGGAAGAGTCAGAATTAATAATCTCGATGTGATACACTTGTTCTGGAGGTGGGACAAGAGGTGTGCTCTTAGAGCTAGCAATTTCCACCGCTTCCGTTGTAGTCTCCGTTTCATCTTCATCATCGTTGTCAAGAATACTCTTAGAATTTGCAGCACAACACTCAAACCATTTGCTCGATCCAGGATTGATTTTCATAGCCTTGAGCTCAGCACATTTTTCTAACATGCTCTTGACCGTGAATCTTGAAAGGTTTGGATCAACTCTTTTAGGAGCAATTACGGGATCGGACTTTTGATCAACCGTAGCGACATTACATTTGTCGATTTGAGGTTTCGAGTTCGGATTAATATTGAACGTAACTTTTTCCTTATCGACCCGTCAAGTAATTTCTTCACCATAGACATCGATCAAAGCACGCCCGGTCCTCAAGAATGATCTTCCGAGAATAAGAGGAACCCGGGGGTCGGCGTCAAAATCAACTACCACAAAATCTGCTGGAAAATGGAACTGCCTCACTTTTACAAAGACATCCTCGGCTACACCTTTAGGAAGGGTTATGGACCGATCCGCAAGCTCGAGGGTCATGCAAGTGGGGGTGAGATCGGGTAGAGAAAGTTTCTTCCAGATGGATAACGGCATTAGGTTGATGCTCGCACCAAGATCGGCCAAGGCGTGGCATTCAACCATTCCCGGAAATTCACATGGGATGAGAAATTTTCCGGGATCTCCAAGCTTTTCCGGAAGCTTTTTGAGAATTGCCGCGGAGCAGTTTTCGTTCACTGGAGTTTTTTTCATTTCAAATAATTTTTCTTTATTGCTCAACAAACTTTTGAGTGTGGAAGTGAATTTAGGCATCAATAGCAAAGCATCCGCGAAGCTTATATCAAAATGTAATTCTTGGAATATTTGAAAGAATTTTTCTATTTGACTCGAAGCTTTATCACGGAGCTTTTGATCACTCAATCTCGAAGGATATGGAAGTTTTACTTTTTCGGGAGCTTTTTCAGGAGCTTTTTCTTTTGGTTCAACATTTTTCAGTTCAGATGGCTGGATGACCGGAGGTTGGACGTCTTTGGTTCCTCCGTTGTTAGTAGGAGGTTCCGTGTCCTTGGTCACCTCGGTCTCACGGACGACTACCTTGGGAGGTAGAGAAGAAGGGGTAGCCGGAGCCGTGGGTCCATCATATGAAACACCGCTCCTAGTAGTGATCGCCTTAGCATCGCCCCTCGGGTTGGCGATCGTGTTGCTTGGAAGAGTAGTAGTACCCGAACCCGAGGGTCGATCATTTAAACGTTTGTTTAATTCGGTTATCTGATTAATCATCATTCTATTCATTTCCTCTTGTTTCTTTTGTTGTTGTTGGTTTTGAAGAATGAATTGCTTTAATAACTCATCCGAGGGCGATGGGTTTGGCACAAATCCTTGATTTTGATTGTTTGGAAGATTTGGCCCTCGGTTGTTTTGAACAAAACCTTGGTTGTTTTGAAAATTTCCCTGATTAAAATTTCCTGGGTTTTGAAAATTTCCTTGATTCGGGGCTTGGTTATAATTCCCTTGGTTTTGATAAACTTGATTGCCCCGATTTTGATTTTGATTATTTGGAACATTACGGTTTTGCACTTGCTGATTTTGATTTGGTGGGAAACCGGGTGGTCCGAGAAGCAGCATAAACATTCTCTTGAGTGTAGCCACCGGAGGCTGGGCACTCGAAATATTGGTGAGGACCACCACATGTCTCACAACTATGGTTAACAACATTCACTTGATTGTTGTTGTTTTGAGTTGAAATCTGATTTTGATGAATTCTCAAGATAGCCGTAGACAAATCATTCATTTGTTTAGAAAGAGCGGCTATCTCGGAGGTAGAAGAATCAGTGCTAGATCTTGTTGACTCATTCCTCTCGGCAGAGGAATCCCAAAAATTATGGTGGGTGGTCATATTTTCAATGAGATCATAGCACTCTTCGGGTCGACGTTTCATAAACGTACCACCGGCAGCAGCATTAATCGTATCTCGGTGTCGTAATGTCAAACCGTTATAGAAGGTATCTATAATAGTGACCAATAACATATTGTGGTTCGGACACCGATCAATCGATAACTTGTAGCGTTCCCATGCCTCAAACAATGATTCATCGGGAAGCTGACGGAAATTGCTAATCTCGTTCCTTAATTTCGTCACCATCGACGGTGGGAAATATTTCGCCAAGAACTTCGTAACCATTTCGTCGAAACTACGAATGGAGTTCTTGGGAAGACGATTAAACCATGCGGTGGCATGATGCGTCAATGAATAAGGAAAGATATATAGACAGAGGGCGTCATCGGAGACCCCATTTTGTTTCATACTTTGGGTGACGGTTATGAATTTGTCAAGATGCTTGTTCGCATCATCACCCGGCAAGCCATGGAATTGGCACGAGTTTTGGACTTGTTGAATCATATGATGCTTAAGTCCAAAATCGGCGGCTTGAATATTGACGGGGGCATTCGGGCCACCACGTCCGTGCATTGTGGGTTGGCACAGCTCCTCCATCGTTCAGAGATCGGGAGCTGGCATGTGATTATCACCACCCACCGGCGGGTGTTGATTATTTTGGTCGTCGGCCATTTCTTCAACGTTTGAGAAATGAACACGGTGATTGTGACGAATAATCCTCTCGGGATTCGATAGTGGTGAAAGAAGAGGGTGAGAAGTAGAAGATCGGGTGTGCATACACCAAAAACAAACACAAAATTAAAAAGGAAAACCAAATTTGAAAATAAAATATTTTTGGATTTTTATATTTAATGAAAAATTAGATTTATTTTCTTTTTGGTGATCGTTAATCAACCGTACTCGTTTCTTTCAAAACTACGCGCAGCGTGGCGGGAGAGAAGAATGGATCTCTCTTCGGTCTGCAATTTAATGTCAAGACCTCCTTAAACCCCGTAATTAGGTTGTAGTAAAGAAATAATCCAAGAAACGTTTAACTTCACGATCTCTTTTGTTGTTTATTCGGAATGGTTTACAACCGCCCTCCTTCAACGGAAGACCGATGATGTTTATTAATGGTGAAAACACTTTAGGAAAAGTGTTTTTTAATTATTATATTTTTGTATTTTTATTTTTTATAAAAACGATAACTTCCGAGGAAGGGTCTTCAAAACACGATTCTTATGGCGAAACTCCAACTCTTTTCAAGCCTTCCCCGGCAGCGGCGCCATTTTTTGATTCGATATTTTTATAGTATATTTTTCCAAAGGAAAAGGCAACGTATGCGTTTTCCCCGGGTCGTGTCCCAACGAAGGTCGAATATCGAGTTGTCGTGACGATGTCGAATACGTGTGGTGAATGTGTGAAAAAGTGGTGATTTGTGATTTTATACTACTAATAATGAAATATGAAATAAAAACAACTAATTATTCTAATAGTACAAGTAAACTAAGCATACGAATTTAAAAACGAAAATTTGAATTTAAAAAAAACGTTATGCGACGAATTATAAAACGTAAATTAAAGTGAAATACTAAAATTTAAAACCTAAAAATGTAAGAATAATTTTCCTATATTAAAAATGATAAAAGAAAATTTTTGGAAAAAGAAAAATATTTTTTTGACTTTTTAATAATTTTTTTTTATGAATTAAAGACTAATTAAATCTATTTAAATGATTTAAAAATAGTAAAACTAATTAATAAAATCTGAAAATTTTAGAGTAATTTTGATTTTTAATAAGAAATTTAAGAAAAATATTTTTAGAAACTGAATATGACTGAATAAGCTGAACAGTAGAAATAAGCACTTGGAAATAAGCTAAAAATAAGCTAAAATAAGCCAAAAATTATCAAAAGCTAAGGACAGATTATTCTAACTGCTGGAAGCTAAAATCAAGTGAAATAGATCAAATAAGCACAAGCAATAAGCCCAAAGTAAGCTGAACAGACTAAAAATCCAATCAGAAACAAACAGCCTATACACCTACTTTGCATACCCAAATAAGCACTCCAATAAGCTGATATTTCAGATCCCAGATGATAAGCTTAAAGTTTATATGAAACTCTACCTAAAAATATAATATGCCCAATTTTCAAACTTATTTGCTTATCTATTAAGCTACCATATCAGGTGTGGATGGTCCTGATGTCAATACAGCAGACAGGAATAGAGCAAATTATCAGACCAAAATAAGCACTATAATTAGCACTAAACCTGATTCCCAGATAATGAACCTAAATCCTACTATGTTAACTACTTCCAAACCAAAAATATTATCCTCAGCTTAAATGTATAAGCCACAGGATGGCTTATATCAGCAGCCTTAAACCTGCACTAGTTTTGACAGCAGAAAGATGAAAAGTGGCGCGAAGGTTGTGCAGTCCTAGTCTAAACCAATCCAAGTGTTGCAACCTCTTTTTAACATCTTAGATGAACCTCAAAAATTGCCGCAATGAAATTCTAAAAAGCTTAGCTACTAACAAACAGCCCTAAAATAAAAGCAGCTTAAGAACTAATGCAATTCACTCTAAACTGATATAATTTTAAACCTTAAAACTACACTACTTTAAACTCATTAAAAGTAATAGAACAAAAGCAGCTAAGGACAATGAACAATAATTAACAACAACAACAATAAGCAGAACATGAACAATAAGCAGCACTTAAAAAAAAAACTAGATTAAACTTAATGAAATAAAAGCTTACACCTTATCCTAGCTTAAATAAAGTGATCTCAGAACTCAGTTCTAACCCAGGCTTAATAGCCACAACATTAACCCAATATCCAACTTCAGCTTATCACCTCAGCTTAATTTCCCCCTCCGTTGACTTTTTCTGTTGACTTTCTGAATTTGTGAAGCAAAGGTTGAATTTAAATACCAGAAGCTAACAATAAGCTAGATAGCTTATATTAGCTTAAAACTAAGTTGAAACAGCTTGTTGAAGCTTAAGTTTAAAATTATTTTTGAATTTTTTTGAAATATTTTTTGGACTTATTATTGGAATTTTTTAAAATGAATTTGAACAAAAGCTGAGATTAACACTGAACTAAACTTAGAAATGATTTGTAACAAACTAACTAACAATTTTGATAAACTAATTTCAAATAACAAATTAACTAGAACAGGATCAAAATAAAACTTAAAATTAAAATTTCATTAACAAAAGCTTAAAGTTTACAATAGAATTTAAAAATTACAAAACAGAAATTAAATTTGACAGAGTAACATTACATCCAAAACTTAACTAGCTAACATGAGGATTGAGGTCCGATTTATAGCCGAAGGGAGAACCTTCTGGGATGTCCACGTTGGCAATCCTCGTGTGTCCACAGCAATCTATCACCCTTAGATCACCCTTACTCTCCACTCCTTCATTCTCATCCTTAGGATCGAAATAATGCGGTGTTCAGACCAATAAGCAGCTGCCACGCGTCATTCCTCTTGTCAGACCCTTCTGGAGAACCAATCATTTGTCCCTTTTGCCCTTAATTGCGGTCAAAACATACGGTAAAGGATCTAGGGTTTGGGTGAATAGTAATTCTGGGATTGGGTGAATTTTGGGGAGCGGTATTTGTGAGAGAGATAAGTGTGTGTTATTTTTATTTTATTTGACTTGCTTTATTTCTTTTTGACCGTCGGGTATAGTGAATGGATCGGGTTAAGGTTAAAGGAGTGGGTTGGATGAGAGTTTAGTGTGGGCTGGGTTGGGTGAAAGGAGTGGGTTGTGGATTATTTTAGATGGTGGGATCCGGGTTTAAAGTTTTAAAAGAGTTTAAGGGATTTTAAACACTAGGGACCATAAATGTAATTGTTGAAAATCAAGGGGCTGAAATTGCAAGTTCTTCAAAGATGATCTAAGGATGATTTTTATCTATTTGACCAAGTATGACTTTCCCGTCTTCGGTTCTGAGCCTATTCCGTATCCCGTGCTCGTTTTCTTGATGTTCTTGTCTTTTTGTCGGTTTTCACGATAACCAAAGACGTCCAACCTCCGGTCATCCAGCCATCTGAACCGAAAAATGTTGAACCAAAAGAAAAAGCTCCTGAAGAAGCTCCCGAAAAAGTAAAACTTCCATATCCTTCGAGATTGAGTGATCAAAAGCTCCGTGATAAAGCTTCGAGTCAAATGGAAAAATTCTTTCAAATATTCCAAGAATTACATTTTGATATAAGCTTCGCGGATGCTTTGCTCTTGATGCCTAAATTCACTTCCACACTCAAAAGTTTGTTGAGCAATAAAGAAAAATTATTTGAAATGACAAAAACTCCAGTGAACGAAAACTGCTCCGCGGCAATTCTCAAAAAGCTTCCGGAAAAGCTTGGAGATCCCGGAAAATTTCTCATCCCATGTGAATTTCCGGGAATGGTTGAATGCCACGCCTTGGCCGATCTTGGTGCGAGCATCAACCTAATGCCGTTATCCATCTGGAAGAAACTTTCTCTACCCGATCTCACCCCCACTTGCATGACCCTCGAGCTTGCGGATCGGTCCATAACCCTTCCTAAAGGTGTAGCCGAGGATGTCTTTGTAAAAGTGGGGCAGTTCCATTTTCCAGCAGATTTTGTGGTAGTTGATTTTGACACCGACCCCCGGGTTCCTCTTATTCTCGGAAGATCATTCTTGAGGACCGGGCGTGCTTTGATCGATGTCTATGGTGAAGAAATTACTTTGCGGGTCGATAAGGAAAAAGTTACGTTCAATATTAATCCGAACTCGAAACCTCAAACCGACAAATGTAATGTCGCTACGGTTGATCAAAAGTCCGATCCCGTAATTGCTCCTAAAAGAGTTGATCCAAACCTTTCAAGATTCACGGTCAAGAGCATGTCAGAAAAACGTGCTGAGCTCAAGGCTATGAAAATCAATCCTGGATCGAGCAAATGGTTTGAGTGTTGTGCTGCAAATTCTAAGAGTATTCTTGACAACGATGATGAAGACGAAACGGAGACTACAACGGAAGCGGTGGAAATTGCTAGCTCTAAGAGCACACCTCTTGTCCCACCTCCAGAACAAGTGTATCACATCGAGATTATTAATTCCGACTCTTCCCATCTTTCTCCTACGATGGAAGAAAGTGATATCTCAAGGGAAGAAGTCGAGGTGTTCTTTGATAAAACTCCAATTTCTCCGGAAATTGTTGAGACTGACAGAGATCCGGGGGAAGATGACTCATTAAAAATAATTGATGAACCGTTCCTTTCCTTTCCCCCGGAAGAAGTTGAAGAAGTTATTCTTGAAGAAAAGCCGTCAGATCCTTTGGAGCTCGAGCTCGAGGATGCGTGTACCGAATATGAAAATTTTACGTTTGACACGGCTAGTGGCAATCCCACTCCTGATCTCAATCTTTCTATCCCGGCTTTTGAAGCCTTCTTCTTCGATATTGATCATTCGGAGGAGACGAGTAGTGGCAGTACCACTTCTCATGCTCATATCTCTCCTCCCGAATATGAATCATTTCATTTTGAGATGAATGATCTTTATCCCGACAAGTTCTCCGATGAACTTTCTTTCTTTCTATCTCCTCCAGAATATGACAAATTCTATTTTGATCTGGAGGAAGATTCTAGTCTGGGGGGAGGTGTCCCTTCTCATGCAGATTTAATCCCGACCCTCCCGCCCGAGACTTTTGACAAAATTTCTGCTGATGATGAAGAGCTTATTATGATCATCATCAGCATCTTTATGCTCTTCATCACATATACTGTAGCTTCTTCCATCCTTCACTCCATTGGGAGTGAGGATACCATCTTTGACCCCGGTATTACCATTTCTAGTTCTTCTTTCTAAAAATGCCGTGGGTATCTCATCGGAGTGGAACTTTCGTGTGCTTCAATGTTTATCCAAACATCTTGAACGAAAGTCCGATGGAGATTATCTTTTCCACATGCTCCCCCAAGAACAAATAAATTCGGGGTCGAGTCAAGCTCATGTGACTCGGTTACCAAAAACAAGCGCTTCGTGGGAGGCACCCCATGCTTATCCATCTGTCTTCTCATCTATTTTCTAATAAGTGCGTGAGGAGGGGCTCCTCTTCCATATCTTGTGTTTCGTGTTTTCTGTGGTATGTCCAGGAATGCCCGATGATGAAGACTCTCGTGCTCGTAGTTTCCTTCACTCCACTCGAGTTTCATCATGCGCTGCTCATCCGATATCCTAAAATCTTATCGTTTTACATCTATCTTTTGGCATAATTAATAAACGGCCTTATATTTATGTAGGAGACCCCTTACCTTTAAGACATTGAGGACAATGTCTCGTTTTAGTCTGGGGGGGGGGGGGGGTAATCTTGCGATTTGATTTTTGCCTTGCATTTTTGCCATTTTCTCATGCAACCCCGTTTTTCCTCCAAAAAAAAAAAAAAAAAAAAAAAATCCAAAAAAATGAGAAAAATTAAAATTTTTTTTTTTGCAAAAATATAATAAATTTTGACATTTTTGTTGACTTTCCGCTGATGAGAGTAGGAATAAAATTCTGACTTGACCGGGCGTGTTGAGCCCTAGCTTGTCCCCTTAACCGTTTATAATCTATAAGCTCGTGCTAGTCTTTTACACAAGGAGCTAGAAAACGCGAATTCTTTTTAAGAGTTTGCAAGTTCCCGTATCGACTTTATATATGCATGGCTTGATTATTTGGCTAAGCATTCGCGGATCTTATTATTTAAGATTTTAAATTTGCGAAGAACGAGAAATGATAGAGTTGTTCATAAGTTAGATTGCTAAACGTGGAGTAGTTGGATCTCTTTAGAGCTCATCGAAGTTATTTGTGGCTTTTTGTTCCCATCATCTTGTTTCACTCAAAAATAGAAATCTAGGAATAATTAAAGCTATTTTGGTTTTGGCGATATTTAGTTTTTATTTCTTCCTTAGAGAATTCTTGCTTATGAAAGTTGGGTACACATCAAGGTACTGCCAGTGTTACGGTGTAATAGACTATTCCATCTTGCCGGCTCACAACCGATGTTGGGATTGTTATAAAAGCCGTAGGACTCGGGATTTGGCAAAATATATAATGAATAATAATAATGTATAATAATAATCCAAAGCCATAAAAAGTTTTCTGCATCTTGCCGGTTCGCAGCCGATGTTGTAGACTTCTAATAAAGGCAGAGGAAAAATTCCAAGGTCATAATAGACTATCACATCTTGCCGGTTCGCAGCCGATGTTGTGATTGTTATAAAGGGCCAAGGATCAATAATAATATGTGCTTAATAATGTTAAAAATGCCAAATTTCAACTCCGAGGTGTCCTAATAAAGGCTTCTGTCTCTGGACTCGTAGATGAGTTGTTTCGGTCGCAAATAAAAGGGATATCCTCAAAATCGTGTTAAATCAGAGACCTTGATGTGGACCTCATTTTTGTATGCAACGGTTTTCGAGGGAAGGTTTGGAAACTACTTAGCGTTTAAACTAAGGTATCTTTATCGGCTTAAAAAAATTATCGAAACGAGAATTTGAAGAAATTCATTTCTCACCAAAAATAAAATAAATAGAGGAAAATAGGAATTTGGGAACAAGAGGTAAATACACAAGTAACTTCCATGAGTAGTGTTGGCAATCTAACTTGTAAACAGCAATGATCTCGTTTTTAAGCTTAGTTTGGGGACTCGTGAAAAATCAGGAACGATGAATTTTATCCGTATGGTCACTTCTTTATGAGTCGTGTTTCCTGCTCGAAGACCCTAAAAATTATCGTTAGATAATGATTGTCGACAAAAGCCGTCACTTAAATAATAAGAAAATACAAAAATAGAATAAAAGGAAAAATGGGGAGTTTTTAGAACTTAAGATTTCTTAATCTCTTTTGAAAATTTTGCTACTTCTCAAAGTTAGTAAAAAGAGATTGGAAATTTTCGGTTTCATAAACGTGTTTTTATAACATTGCATGAGGACATTGCAATAGCTTAGTCTGGGGGAATTATTATGGTCGGGTTTTTTGGTCTTTTTGGGTCCGGTTTTGGTCAATTAAAGGTATGTGTTTAAGCACATACCATATGGCGTATCTGTTTTCAGTTCAGTAGACTTTTCCAACTTGATCCATTTTGCTCCAATTTACGTCCAAAATAGCTAACTTTCACCAAATGCTTGTTTATAACTGATATTTACAAAAGTAAGTGATTAAGTATCAATTCTTATATAAAATAATATAAAACAAGCGATAAAAATAGGATAAATGATGCTAATAAAATTATGCTAATCAACAAGGTATAAGGCCGATTACCGATTAATCGGCCGTCTAGGCCGATTTTTGCAACATTGTCTCCATTCCCCCACTTAAGATAAACAACGTCATCGTTGTGTAAAATAAAATAAAAAACATGAAATAGAAAGAATTAGAACGGAAAACTCCCCTGAGATTTGCTCGGTATGATCCTCCATTATGCGTTTGTAAGCAACTTTTTATTTTCTATGTGTCTAATGGCGTCTGGATGCCAGCATGGCTACAATACACAGAAAATACATAATGTATGTAAGCCACAACTTCTTTGTAATCAACCTATGTTTAATGATCATGAAAATCTCATCTAGTGTATCTCTGATTAATCGATGGTTAACTAAAAACAAAACTAAAATTAAAACTGGAAATCATAAGGTCAGTCGATACGCCGCATCCATTGGATGGGATGCGCCGTGTCAAGCCAGGAATAAAACATAGAATAAAAATAGTTAAAAGATAAGATATGCCGCATCCATTTTACTGGATACGCCATATCGTTTACCAAACAGACTAAAAATAGTCAGTAGCAGATCTGTCTATTTTCCAATCCACCATGTGCATATCAATTAATCTTGCTGAACTTAATGCCAGTTTTGACATAAATAACCGAGTTTCAAGACAGAGACTGGATTAGAAAAAGGTATATATAGTAGATATAGAAAAAGATTAATAATAATGATACATTAAAATAAAAACAAAACAGAAATATCTACAAAATAAGAGAAATAAGCATGAAGCTCACGAAGCTTGTAGGTGTAAGCTGCAATTCCCTCCCAGGACGCGGTTTTTGGGTCAAAATAAACTCTCCCATACTCATCTGGCGTCTAACGTCTCCCATTTAGAATTTCAGCGTGTTAATCAGCATCCCCGCAGCTAATCGTACTCAAAAACTTCAAGCCTTAAGTTTTTCTTGAAACCTTATGCTATTTCGTAGGCACAGTATGCACCTTAGTAGGCACATTATGCACCTTAGTAGGCACAGTATGCAACTAATTCTTAAAATAATTTTTTCCTACATGAGTTATATATTTGACCTAGCCAAAATAATAGCCCCCGTAACGTCGTATGTGGTGGTTAAATGTCACTAGCCTACAGACCCATAAGCTTGAATCTCAACCATGCTTGTCTGAGCAAAATATCGGGAAGAATAATCTGCAAGATACTAAATAAAGGAGTTAGTTTAGTAAACAGTCATGTAAAGAGGCACGATACGGCGTATTAAAGAAACCTTGTACGCCGTATCAAAATTGTAATAAAATTTATTTAAATTACAGCCTTACGCCGTATTCAACAAACGAAATACGCCGTATTAGTAATAGTATCAGTATAAGGCATCAGTTTATTTCACACATCCCAAGAATCCGCAAACGTGGTGCAAACCAAAACTTCATTAAATACTATTTTTACCAAAAACGTTGTGAAATATTTATGCAAAGCATGTACACACCATGTTTTCATCCTTTCTCCCACATCGAAACCCTAAACCCCCAAATTCAAATTAATATCAATTAGAGCCCAAAATTTAATCTTGTTATAATTAAGCCTGGGGGAAATCGAGTTAATCATAATCCAAACATAATCCACAGATCAATCTATACCACAATCGGAAAATTCATATGAACCCTAATTTATCAAAATCGAAGTTGACAAAGATAAAATAATTAGGGATTTTTACCTTGTATAATTTGTTAGAAGGATCAAGAAATCAACCAACAATAAAGATCAAGAACTGATTTGATGATTTTGCGTGTGTGTATTTAATGTATGTGTAAAAAGAAATGCGGCGGATCATGTTCTATTTATATTGCGTGATCGATACGGCGTATTGTAATTGTGACCATGCGCCGTATCTTTGAAAATTTATTTGGCTAGTCAAAGGGATATAGGTACGGCGTATTAGATTAGGTTTATACACCGTATCATTACTATTGTCTCACTATTAGACAGAACAGAATTCAAAAAGAAACGTACCTTAGAATCCGCAACCTTTTTCCTTATAAACCAACTTAGGGTCAAATGGAATACCATATGGTATATATAAATTCTTTATTACATCATTCGGTATATCCATTTTAAAATACCAACAAATCATGATCATGTCACGAAATCTTTTAAAGTATATATATGAAAGAAGTCTAGAATTCGAAATAGACATCATTTTGGGTTTAGAGAGATCGAGGTCATGATTCGTAATAGTAGGTAATGCTTTACAAGGACCATAGTCTGAAAATTTTTCACCAAAATTACAACTACCATTGTTACTTTCTGAATTTTCTAAAGTGGATATTTCGTAAGAAAAGAGGTCCGTATCAATATTTAAGATGTTAAATTTCTCTTTCTTATAAAATCTTTTCTTAAGAGCCTTCTTTTCAGACATGACCATGTAAATTTCTGCTTGGAGTAAAGATGATTCACATATATTATTAAATATCGGTGAGTAGTCAGGTGCAAAATCCATCTTACAACTTAATGCATTATCACAAACAATAGCTAGGAATTTAATTTCAAAGAATCGAAGACAATCAATGTTACCTTCACTGAGTTGTCTCCTTATCTTACCGTACTTTGCAGTTTCCCAGTTGAAAACTTGATTGTTCCTTCGAGCTTTTCCTGTCAACTTCAGAATGTATTCTTCCATGGTTATATCTGATTCGTCCATTATTCTGAAATAAAACTTTCTTGGCAAATGCAATAAAAGAGTGAAACAAAACTTTCAAAGCAAATGCAAAACAAAACCTAAAGTAAAATGCAAAACACCCAAAGCAAGCAAAAACAAACACAAATGCAGAAAAGATACAATGCAAATATACAACAAAATTAGTCAAACAAAAATCAAAATAAAAGATACAAAAACAAAACTAAGTTAAGTTAAAAACTAAATCAAAACACTAACAAATATTCAAGTATTAAACAATTCATTCCCCGACAGCGGCGCCAAAAACTTGATGTGTTCTCGTTGTAGGTATAGATTATGCTATCAAGTTTTACATTTATATTTAGCCGACTTAACCTATAGAAAACACTAACGGGCAGTGTACCCAATCAATGTAGCCTAGTTGGTAAGTAGAGTGTCGATCACTAAGAGTGGAACGTTAGCACTTAAGTATCTATCAGTATTTTAATCCTAAGTTAGTTCTTATTAGACCTAATCTAACGCAAGGGGGGTTTTCATCCGGAGAGACTGGCACGATGTGTTGATTAAGTAAATTGTAATTAAAAGTAACAAGGCGAATGACACACACTACACAGATAGAAAATAGATACAGATAAGAGGTCGAGCCGATAGTAAGGAAGATGTTACCCGTTTAATTACTTAGTTATATAAGATGAGTACTATAATATATTCTCTCTCAGTGGGTGCTTACGTGTATGCGTATATCATGCCAATGTCTAGATCCAGTCTAAACGTCTAGATTTCGGGTATTAAGTCTTCTCGACGGACTAATCCTGTCACGATTAATCAGATCTTTGCATAAAGTCTACCTTAATGATTACTTAGTTTATGTATTAATTAACCCTTAAGGGCTTACATTAATCATGCAAACAATGTTAACGAAGTAATTGTGCAAGCCAATGACAAGGCACGATAACATATCGAAGTAATCAAAACATACGCATAAGCATCCAATAAAACATCAAATATTCTTTATAAAAGCTGGAAACAATTAAGTGCAATCAAATAGTGACAAACACGCTAACTCAACGATTAAAAGAGTACTAATACAAATTAAACGAATCTTCCTGTTGAATTAAGCACAAGCATGACCTTCTTATTGCTCTGAATTCGTCCTTCTGGTTGTGGTTGTGTGGTCAGTCGTCGCCCTTTTGGGTGGTATATTTGTGTCAAATTTGGCAGTCAAATGGGGTATTTATACATTCTGGAAACAAAGTCGATACGGCGTATCATCTTAGTCTGATACGGCGTATCTAGGTAACTTCGCGTGGGGTCCAAGATTATTATATTCTGGAATATTCGTACACCACCATATGATACGGCGCATGTTCTTCAGTATCTTGGATTTTCTGGTGAAGTACTGAGATTGATACGCCGCATCTCTAGGATGTCATGCGGCGCATCTGGAGTAAAATAAGTCAGATCTTCTTACGTTGACCAAGGTTTCATATACGACGCATGGGATAAATCCATACGGCGTATGCTTCAAAGTCAGGCAATGGTTTTCATAATCGTTTAAGTCTTTATGTACGGCGTATCTGTCTAGAATGATACGGCGTATCTTCCTTCAGTTCAGTAGACTTTTCCAACTTGATCCATTTTGCTCCAATTTACGTCCAAAATAGCTAACTTTCACCAAGTGCTTGTTTATAACTGAGATTTACAAAAGTAAGTGATTAAGTATCAATTCTCATATAAAATAATATAAAACAAGGGATAAACATAGGATAAATGATGATAATAAAATTTTGTTATTTGATATCATCAGAGGGCAATCCTTAGGGACCCAAGATGATGCTTTGGAAACCGTTCGTGGTTTTAGAACTTTCACAAAAAAAAACCCACATTCAAGACTACAATGTGCTCGTTAACCAAACCATACATGTGGGCACCGTGTTGTATTGGAGGTTTATGGTTTAACATAACTTGGAAAGTCGTTTTTCGGGATTTCCAAATGGACCATTTCACAAGTCCTATGTGGGAACATTACTTTCGTATCCGAGAGCCCGTGTATCGTGAGTTGCTGCGTGAGTTCATTTCCACTTATGATATGGGTTTGATTACTAGGAGGAATAATGTGGAGGATAACCGGGACATTCCGTTTATATTAGGTGGCATTACTCGTAAGCGTTCAGTGAAGGAGTTTGGTTGGAGGGTCGGGTTGTATACCCAGGAAGAGGTGAATGAGGTCGGGTTTAATTACAGGTTGTCTCAGGGAGAGGATGTTAAGGTTGATTCAAGGCTATTGGAATTTTGGCCAACGATTAGGAATTGTGATTTTCACTTGGAGGATGACGGCTGTGTCCATTCGGGACCCTAAGGCGAGGTTGGTTGCTACGTCTATCTCGGGGCGTAAGGACGCCACCAACTGCAACACCATGATGGACTTGTTTTACTTGTATGTCACTTACGCTTCGGATGTGTACTGTTGCATCCCATTTTTGGTTGGGCCTGAAGATGGCAGACGGCTCTCGTAATATGGATTATGTTTATGGGGACATGTACATCACGAGATTGGTCTGATCCTATGGTATCCTGACACCCGCCATTAGGGCCGCTTTGATCACTGAGGCTAACGTCACTACCATTGGGAAGAGATCTCTCAGTGGTATGCGTGTGATCTCTGAGGCTATTACAGAAGTGTATGAGTGGTTCCCTATTGTGCAAGAACCCCTTTCTCGGGATGATGAGGATGAGGAGGATAAGCATGAGCACAAGGATAATATAGTTGGGGGTTTCGCAGATGCACACCAAGACATGATCATTAGAGACTGGCAGGCCCATAAAGGGGAATGGATGGCTCAGCAGGACGTGCGTTGGGGTCGCATGGACTCTTGGATGAATTAGCAGAGCCTGCGGTCAGATTGGATGTATGATCACACAGTTCAGCAGACGCAATATCTTTCTATGCGTGATCATTTGAGCCCCCATTTGCAGATTGACCCCTTCCTTGGTCGAGAGAGTGAGTACCCATCTTCTGGGTATGAGGGACCCCGATCAGCAGGATATATGACTCCCACTATGGCAAAACCCCGAACCACATGGATGGATGATTTTGTGGTTATTGTTTTATGAACAGTCTATCTTTTTATGTTTTGAACAATTTATATTTTCGAGTTCTTGAACAATTTGGTTGATGTAATAAGCAGTTGTGGTTGGTTTTATTTTAGTTTTATGCTTATTACCGCTTATTTATTTTATGCTTGTTTTCATTTATATTTGTGTGCTTGATCTTGATTATTTGTTATCGCATGTTTGAATTTGCTTGTAATCATTTTTTTTTGATACTTCGTCTCAATTCCATATAAAGGTATTTTGTATGAAATAAGTGTTGGGAGGATTATATCTAGTTTTAAGAACCATAAATTGAACATGAAATGATTTGTAATTAATTTTAATGCACACTTGTTTATTTTCTTTTGTTTGTTTGTGTCAAATACTTGTCATTGTGTTTATGAATTTGTGCAGAATTTTGGATATTTAATTTATAGGATTTTCCAGAAATTTTTGAAAAACATGTGGAAAACGTAGAGGGGGGTGAATACGTTTTCGATTAAAAACTTAAATCTTTTGTATCAAACAACCGATCAAGTGTGACATAGTATGAAAAGTGGCAATAATAGATCTATGACTATAACAATAGCATATCACAACAACACAATCATAATCACATCACGAAGCTCCTCTTCGCCCTACTCCACTCCCCGAGTACCCAACTCGAGAGTTACTTTACTAGATCAACAAGCTCCCTTCTCGGCGGAGAAAACCTTAACTTACAACGTCGCTTACAATGTTTACCGATACTAAGCTAGGTATCGAGTTCTTCTTCGGGTACAACCAAACCCGCTATGTTTATGGCCCAACATAACAAACCGTTCACCCGTGTGTTTCAAGGCCTAAACACACTAAACCAAATACCCTTGTGTTTTAAGGTCTAAACACATAAACCATCTAACCTCTAGTTTGTTGTTTAATAGTGATACATGGTGGTGTATGATGATGATCCAAGACATGAGTGTCTAGTGGATGTAAATGCCTAATCTAAATGAACTTCTCATAATAAGAAGCCTTCAATGGATGAAGATCACATGTGCTCCAATCTTGTTGTGATTGATCTTCATATGTTGGTGTGCTTGTGGTGGATGTGGATGGCAAGATCTCTAAGCTTGCAAGGATGGAAGATCAAGTGGAGACATGCTTACAACAAATGAAAGTTAGAAGCATCATGATCAAGATTTGGTGAGGATTAAAAGACTTGAGAATGTATGTTATTACATTGCAAAAGCTTGGTTATGATGGTGACTAAAGTGTGTGAAAATATGTGGGATAGAAGCTGGAAAACCATCAACCAAAAGCGTGAGAAATACGTTGTATTTATAGTGAAAACTTGCTGTCCAAAACTGACACTCCGGCGGATCCGTAAAATACGGATCCGTCCATATAAAATGTGGATCCGCGGGGTGTCATATATAAGACAACACTTTTTTTTGTCTATTGTGTTTTTCACTTCCTTGTCCTAAATTAATTTTAAATTGTTTTCTTTTAGAATAACTTGGGGACTAAGGTTTTAATTAAATTAGTTTTCATTTAATTAATTACCTAAAATAAAATGTCTAGTTATTTTATTTAGATGTAATTAGTGAAAAACATTTTTCCTAAATGTGCTTAAAAATGTTTTAATTGTTTTAAACATTCTCAATGGTTTGTTAAATGGTTTGATCATAATGCAACTTAACAAACGTATTCGAACTTATTGTTGAAGCATATCGAGAGGTGTTGATCAATGCATGCATTGATGATTTGTGTAAACGATTAACTTGCACATTTTACGTTATGTATTACAAGTACATGTTTGTCATCATTAAAATATAAGAGACCGTTTAGATTAAATATCGTAATATTTGCACTAACAAAACAAAATGAAGAAAATCTACTAGGCATGCCTAACGGCGTCAGCCTGCATGAAAAATTATTTTTTTTTGTTGTTTTTTTTATCTTTGAAATTTATTTTTGAACAATTTCCAAAAATTTTAAAATTCCAATTTTTTTGTATATTTTTTATTTCACAATTACAAGTATTCTATCTTTATTTGTTTTTATTTAGGTTTTATGAATTTTTGAAAAAAAATGCAATTGTATATATTATCTCCAGTTGATTTTACGTTTGGGTATAGTTTCTTTTCTTTTTTCTTTTTTTTTTTTATTACAGGTTTATGTTAGATGTTGTCCCTTAATATGTATAATATATATGATAATCTAGAGTGGGTGTGTGCACTTTTTAATCTAGAGAGAGAAAAAGAGAGAAATGCTAAGAAGGTAAGAAAGAAATGATATTAGACACACACCCCTCAAGTAAGGAGGGGTAGGGGTATTTATACCCAGTTACATGATTGTTCCTTACCCTCCTAACTATACAAGTTTTGGGAGGGTTCTCATGTTCCTCCCCCTCCCAAATCTACAAATGTTGGTGGGGGGGGGGGTGCTTAACAACTAACAATATATTACATATTAATACCCATATAATACATGAAATACCTTATACTAATGATTTACACCTTTTGTGGCCTAACAATCTGCCCCTAAGGGTGGATCGTTGGGGTCTTTCAGTGTAAGGCAACCGGTCTTTGTATCTTCAAGCTCCAATGTATTGCTCCATGCATTTCCATGATGCTCGAAGTTCCAGTCTTTCCTTGATCACCTGCACACCTCTACTCATCAATGCTTGATGCTCAACATCCATCTATAGCTTCTTGAAGAACACCTGATCCAACAAATCTTACAGCTTCTCTTATATCCATGTCAACGTTCCAGTACTAAACTTACTACTTCACATGCTCTGAACAACCTCTTCTACTTCGTTTCGGTCACATACACTAAGCAAAGTCCAAGATTTGGTTTCTCAAAGCAAGGCCATCTCTTGAGCCTCTGACTACCCGGAAGAACTAACGTGGGAGGAGTCAAATTGATACTATTATGATAGCTTTCTATCCCCATCTAGAAGTCTTCGACATGTACCACAATTACCCTCGACCTCATAAATATCTTCAGCGATTTGATGATGTCTTGATCAACTCCGGTCTTAAGGTAGTGTTTGATTCGACTAAAGTACATGTCTTCAATGTCATGTGGGTGAAGGTTGACATAATCAGCTTCAGAGAACCAATATTCTTCACCGTCGTCTCTAATAACATGGAATTCAACGAATCCATGTTTAAATTCATACTGGGTTTCGACGCTTACATAGTCCATGATCCTGTGAGGAGAGTAAACTAGATGTCATTCTTTAGCCTTTCTTTGTGTGACCTTAAGGAACCTTCTTGTTTGCTCATCCATATGGGTAATCCCAAGGTATGCATCAATGTTGTACAACTTTGGATTCAGCTGAACATTGCAGAACTTCTTTGATAATGAACATTCTTCCAAATTTCTAGAAATTCCTCAAACAAAGACCTTCTCTTGGTAGATGGTTTGTACTTTTCATGACCGCACGTGAGGTACAATAAATTGTAGTTGACATAATCTTTTAGTTCTGGAAAATCAAAACCTGTAAGGATCTGGTGAGTAATGGGAGGTTTGGGTGCAGCTTTGACTTTCTTGAATATATCTCTCATAATGCCAAGGTCAAAGTCTTCTGGATTGCATGGTTCCCAAGTAGACGGGGCTTTGAACATATCTGTAATCTGCTCATTGTTGTATCTTCTGTTAATTCTTCTTTCATTTTTCAACTTGTAGAAGACATCTTGCATTACTTTTTCAGCCCTTTCGTCATACTCCTTATTACTTACAGCAATAGACTTACCAGATGCAGATGATACTTCTTCGGGCTTTCAACCGTTGGGTTCTCATCTTGCACCTCCATCACCTCATCTTCTACAACTAACCCTTCTTTCTCTAACTCCGGCTCTGTCTCTATTCCCCCTTCTTGTTACTCTGCCCAAAATACTTCCGGATCTAAATCTGAGGAGGGTTCTTCGACATCTTTAACAAGTTTTGATGAACTGGAGGGGTTTTGTGGTTGTTGGTGAGATGATGTAGGTTGTTCCATGGCTGTAGTACCAGCAACTACTGAAGATCTCAATCTCTCGGGCCCTTTCTCCCCCTCAGGATCATCCTGACCGGGATCGTCCTGACGGCGCCTTCGAGATTGGGGTCAGCAAGTTTGTTTCAATGAAAAAACTGTGTCATTAAGTTGAGTAATAGTCTTAGCAAGGTTTGTCGTCAATTTTTCCATCTTCTCACTGAGATCTTGGAAACCCCAACGAATGAGTGTTTCAATTCTTGATTCGGTCGGAGGTTCTAATAGAGATTCTAATAGGGTTGGTTGTGCATCCTTGAGTGACTCATCAGCTAGTAGTCGATCTACCATCTGTGACTTGAGTTATTCAAATGATAACTATTGTTGCTGAGACGAGCTTGATGCTGCTTGCCTTTGCTCAAGTGCTATAATTTGTTCATTGAGTCACCCAGATGCACTATCCACAACCTTACGGACAAACCCTCGGTAACAAATTGCTTATAAATTGATTTGGAGGGTCAGACGACGTCGGGGGGGGGGGGGGGGGGGGGGGTGTACTCGGCTTCATGTGTCGATTAGGGTATTAGGTCGGTTCATAAACTGGCGGCTAGACGGCGTCAGGGGTCTTCTTAGACGGCGCCATGCTCGAGTGCGCCAGTGTCATGTTCTTCCTCTGACGGCGTCGTAATTATAATTTCCAACTGTGACGGCGCCTGAACTTCTTGTGATGGCGTCTGGCATCTTGTGCAAAATACCCAAGTCTTTGGAATGGTTGTCTCTTTATACCAGACCAAGTCCGGAGGGCGTCGCCTTATACAAGGTCGTCTAGTGCTAGGTAGACGACGCTTGGGGTCACATCTAGAAGTGCAAAGTCTTCATTTCTTCCGTCTTTTGGCGGATTTCGAGCATAACTTCACTTTTAGGTCGATAATCATTAACAACATGCATTTATCAACATTTGGGCAAGTGAACTAGGAAAACAAATAAAAAACCTCATAAAAAAAGTTATAAAATGCTCCGAAAATTAAGGAATTTGGCCTCATCAATTATTAAGAGTTTTCTCTTTTTTGGGTTTTATTCATTTGAGGTGGGCCTCGTTTATCGACCTTTGTATTAAGGTTTATCTAAATTCGTTTAAGTGTCTTGCATCAGTGATGAATAAATAAATCATGTTTTATACCAGCAGCTATTTGACCCACTAGTATATTTAAGTGTGCACATCAACTAATAGGTTGTAATTATAAATCTCATTAGAAACATCCGTAACATAAAGTGATGGTATATGTGTGTAAAAATTGACATTTGAAAATAAAAACGAATCATGTTTTCTACTACTTTAATCACCCATGGACCGGCTATTTTGGACCCTAACAAACACAAAGCAACACGTTGTTTGGTTATGCATACTATCGGAAATTCGGGGTAATCGTAATATTCAATTGGCAAATAGATAAACCGGGATTGGAACATCTCAAAAGATAGCATACAATTTGTTTAACGAAATGAAAATACAAATGATAATACTTTTAGAACAACTAAAAACTATTTCTGTGTTGATATAGAGTTTGAACCAAAATTTTGATTATGCTAATTAAGAATCAATCTATCGTCACGTACCGACAAGTGTTTCTCCACTAACATAAAATCTCTTAGATCTTGCCCCTACGTTTCATATTATAATTTTATAGTAGGTAAGTGTTGAAAATAAAGCCCTAAACCAACAAAAGAGTACCCATCAGTCCAGTGGCGGAGCCAGGAAATACAACCACGGGGGGCATCGAACAATAAGAAGGTTTTTCGTGTAGCGCTAAACCAATCGGGTCGGGTCGGGTGCTCGGTCTTTGTCGTTAGTCTTTTTCTTATGTTTTTGTTCGTTTTCTAATATTTTCATACGTTTTTGCCCGTTTTTTTATATTTTCATAAGTTTTTTTAGATTTTTGCATATTTACATTCTCTATAATCACACATGCTTTTAATATTTTTCCCCATTATTTTCAACTTTAATGTACTATGTTTTCTTTTCTTTTTTTGTCTTTATCAGAGAGAGCAAGTATATTTGGTTTTTATTTGTTCTTTGGTACTTTCCCCATTCGGCTCCACTTGGATGATTCTGATTTTATAAGGTATAAACCATAAGGTATACTTTTCCCCATTCCTTATCATATTGACAGCTGTGTATCAAGAGTGTGAAATTACTTTGATTTCTTCACAAAGCGTATTCATCTTTGTTCATTTTTTTGGATTATATACTTTTCCCCATTCTCATCTCTCTCTCTTGTTCACCGCCGGCGCCGACCATCCCCTCCACCGCCAGTAACACCAGCAGTTTCCGGCCACCCTCGCCGGAATCTTCATATTTTCCGGTAACTTTTCCACATTTTTACAAAAGAAAAAGATTTTATGTTGGGCTCAATTTTGTTGAGGGCAATTTAAGTTTTGAGCCGGGGGCAATTTAACTTTTTTCCGGTAAAACCCAAAATTTTGCACTATATAAAAAAATTTTCGGCCAATTTGTTGAGGGCACCGCCCCCCCCCTAGTTACATGGTGGCTCCGCCCCTGCCCATCAGTCCATCAATATCAACACTAATTGCTGTTTTTTCTCTTCCAATTAACAAGCTGCCGCCTACCGACTCATTTAAAGCATATGTTACAGTGGTAAAAAGAAGATATAAAATGAGACTTATTTCGACCAAAGAAGTTTGCATGATAGAACTGAATATATATATATATATATATATATATATATATATATATATATATATATATATATATATATATATATATATATACACGTGTACATGTTTCGAACTATATTTGATGCAGTACTCAATTCTGTATATTAACTTACTCCGTGCAATATACTAATCACGCGACGCAACTTTATCATACCAAAGAATGGTGGAGAGTGATATTTGTGATAAAAACCTCAAAATTATCAAGTTAATATATTCCTAAATATTTTGATCCAATTTTAACTTTAGCTTCTCCAGTCTCCACTAACATTATCACCTAATTGTAAAGCTTGACAACCTGATGATTATTAACTTTCAACGCGACTCTTAAACTTTCTCTTTGCACGAGTAATGTCTATAATTCTATAAAGAGCTAATGTTGACGCTAAAGCGAAGACAGATTGAGAAAGCATCCTCTGCGTTCTCATTAGCTTTAGCTAGATCAAATCGTATCCAATGCTTGAGATCTTTACGAGCTAGAATGCAATGTATTCAATTGATGTGTGATTTTCCCGCCTTCTGTGTTGTGATCGAGCTTACTTGTGAGCCTTCTTGCTTGCAAGCCCTCATTCCCAAGACGCCGTTCTCTTTTTGAAGTTTCCTCAGAATCGCATGTCTATCTCTCGCTCCCCCAACCACATTAGCATAGGAACCTAATGGTGGCCTTCTATGTTGGGTTCTAGCCGATGCTGCAACTCATTATGAACGCAAACCAAAAGCGATGACAATGATGGCGAGCTAGGTTATATGTATAATCTTGCACGACTTTTCACCTTTTCGTGGATGTAGAAAAAATTAATCATAGGTTGTGTAACACACAAAATGAAGCCCTTAAAAGTGTGGTTAGTGATTTTATGGCAATAAAACATCAGTTTTGAGGCCCTAAAACAAAAATAATTATTTTCATTTCTATATTTATACACACAGACGCATATATATACACAAGACCTAAAATATATTCAGATGACTTGAAAACCCAGGGCTAAAGCACTTAGCAACTTTTTTCCTTAAGCCATTCATGCAAACTAACTATTTGTAGAATGACTATTTTTTTGTGGTAATAGATTTTAAGTGCGGCAGATTGCTTTAAAACCGTGTCCGTGCCTAAAATTTTATTACAATATCATTTTTTGAGCATCTTATATTTCACAAATTTGATTGCATGCGACATATTAACATTCATATAGCCATTACTTCTATCATATTAGCACAACTTGATCTGGCACGGAAATTTGATTTTTATTTATTGGATCTCCAATAGATTACATAAAACATCTTTGACTTGGGATAAAATGAGAAGAAACCTTAAAATGAAAAGAATGAGAAATAACTATAACTACACATTAAAGATACATCGATTTGAATTAGATGCATCATTAATCTTTTAGATGCATCGTAATATATTTTATAGCTAAAAATTAGATGCGCATACATATATTAGATGCATTTCAACAAGTTAGAAGAATTCTATGTATTTTTCTTATTTTGCGGGCCAAATTTGTCGCTATTACTACTTTGCATCTTTTCCACTTCAATATCACTTTTGAAATTAATTGGGATGCATATAAATGAATAGAGATACATCTAATTCAAGTCGATGTATCTCAAATATGTGGTTATAGTTATTTCTCATTCTTCTTATTTCAAGTTTTCTTCTCACTAGATTCTTATGCAAACATCTTTTACTAATTGATTTTAACACTCTTACATTTTCTTGTAATTTTGCTTGCTAGCTCCTTGCTCAGCCATATATAATACAATCTGTTGTTCCAAAAAAAATCAAAAAATGTAATCTGAAACTATATGCTAATTAAACTAGCTAGAAATTGTCTTATAAATGCCACCCATATTGTCGAAATATGTAAATTAGGAAATAATCTTAGGGTTACATGTGTTAAACATAAAACATGCTAGATATTTTAAGTCCTTCAATGCTTTTAATTAGTCCCATTGCACATATGTGTAGTGTATGTCTGTTAGCTTAATTAGTTGAATCGTTTGGTGTGTAATTTTTTTCAAATTTTTGTATGTTTCTCAAGGATAACTTTAAATTTTTGTTGACGAGGCATTTTAATTAGTATATATTTCCTTTTTCTATAAACAAAGGTGATAAGCTGTAACCCAATTTACTTGAATGATTGATCGTGTCTCTATCAATCAGAGAAAAACACATACGAGTACTAAATTGAACAAATCTGTAAACATAATAAGTCCACTTTTGTTGATTTTTGTCACCTATAAATTGATTTGCAGTCGTTGCATGTTACATACATAACGTTTGTCGGCATAAATACAAATGATATGTTTCTAAAAAAAAAGCAAGTTATAAAACTAATTTAATTTGTTTATATTTTTAGGATGATTTAAAGTTATTTTGTCTATGCAATTGTTAAGATTTAACAATAACTCGTGATGTTTAATGAGTGAAGAATGTAGCAAAATTGACATGCCTTATGTAATTAAGTTACTTCAGTTTTTTCGGTAAATTTTTTTTATTTTTATTTTATTTTATTTATTTTTTGGTAAAAGTTACTTCGGTTATCTTCGGTAAAATATTATTACTCCAAAATAATAATTAAGTACAACGGATGTGGGTGAATCCCACACCTCAACCAAAAAAAGGTAAACCAAAAGCGCCTACAGTGCTTAAGACCTAACCAAACATAAAAAATGGCATGCCATACTTATGCAAAACAAAATAAAAACAACCTATCTAATCTGACCACGGAGACTAATGTCATAAGCATTAGCAAACTTCAATTGAGCATCGGTCATACCACAATCATCAAACTCATCATCATCATCATAAGGGTTTTGATCATGGGTATCTTCTTTTCATTGCTCCAATAAGCTCCTCATGCCCACTCCATTACCACTTTTAGAACCGTCAAAAAACCATAAAATTAGAAGTTTCATTAAAGTCATCAAGGACTTCATCATCATCACTATCCGAGATAACTAAACCACCAACCTTAGAAAATGGATTGCCTACCTTTTTTCCTTCTTTAACCATGCTAGGAGTGCTCTTCGAAATACATGAAGGAGACGCATTGGACAAACTTGGGATGCTTGTATAGTTTTCCACATTAGCCTTTTGCACAGGAAGCGACTTCCTATCATCACCCAGAAATACAAGCTTCCCCTCAATTAATTGATTATCAAACTTATTAATCTTTTCAACAATAGGTGTAGTACATGGACTGCCAAATGAATCAATAGTAGCACATGCCTGTTTATCCATGTTCCCAAATCCATTATCAAAATCCGAATCTGTACTAACAATAGGATCCTCATCCAAATTACCAAGAGTGTCAAAGGCATTAGACGTTTTAACCACTTCAGCATCCTTACTTGGTTGTTTAGACGTAGACGCCTCTTTAGTAGAGTCTTTAGGAGGATGTTTAGACGTAGACGCCTCCGTAGTAGAGTCTTTAGGAGGAGAAACCTTTGTATTCTTAGGAGCAACCGGACGATACTCCACTTTCTTGGTCTTAGAAACCCCAAAAAACTGCTTATAAGTGGAACCATTTCGCCTGACAGTAACAAACCCATCATTCGACACCTCCTTATATAGTAGCTCCCGAAACCGGACCTTTGCCTTTATTACCCATCCCATTAACCACACGTTTAGGAGCGGCATTAGGACAATCACCATTCAAATGAGCATAAAGCAAACATGTACCACACCGAGGTGGTTCTCACACGTATTCAATGCGAATAGTTTCCTTAGTATACCCTTCCCCGACGAGTTTAGGAACAACCAAAACTAAATTGTCACGGAAATCCTTGGAAGCATTTATTTCAATCAAATCCTTGGAATCGAAACACATGGTATTAGTATAAGAATCAAGCATCATAGGAGTACTAATTTTAGAACCATAGGGACATCATGGAACTTCACCCATACCGGAACACATGACAAATCTTCCTTAAGAAGACTTACCGACGGAGACCACTTATTAAAAAAGATGGGAATTCCAAGAATCATCCAAGGTCCATCCTTAAGAATAGCCTCAGCATCCTTTAGATACGAGAACTTGAAGAAGAAGAAACCGTTCGCATTCATTGTAACTTTCTGAATACTATATTTACCCCAATTATTACGCATGAACCATTCAACCACAGGAAAAGCAAGTCTTTTCCCAATAAAATACCCATAAATCGAATTTTTCATCCGCTCATTAACCTCCTGAACCGAACCAATGGGTAAACCCGCATCATAGTCAGCATCCTTAGGTACCGTCTCATCAATAAATCGAAAATTAGCTTTATTAGACGACGAAGGGCTGATTTTAGAAGTATAAGTCGAGGGGGCATCCACATTAGAATTAGTCGCGGGTGTCTTAACCACATTAACATTTGAATGTATAGAAGCATTAGCATCAGAAACACCACGAAGTGCCTCATCGAAACTCGTACACGCAACTTTGATAATCGAATCTATAATCGTATTCGTACCAAAATTTTGTTACTTAAGAGCAACACCAATAAATGTAGCACCATCATTGTGTGGACCAACTTCAATTTTTGTAAATAACTAAACATAAATACATGATTCGATGTTTTAAGGCCCGTTTGGTTTGTTGCTAGGAATGACAATGGATATCGGATTTGGTTTGGGGTAGATTGACAATGGATATGAAAAAGTGTATCATTAAGATTATTTATGTTTGGATGACAAAATATGGTATGAAAAAGTGTATAGATATTTGAGTTTTGTAGTGGAAAAGAGAGGGGCCCACGGGAATGGATTTCATAGACACCAAATTGGTGTGTAATTAATCTATGACTATGATATACACGTTTCATTTCCGGACCCACTAAACAAACACTTTAAATCGGAATGAAATCCATAGACCTATTCCGATTGGGGGATACCAAACGCACCCCTTAATATATTATATGTTTTTAATCTGCTTATTCTTACACTGCTCTATGAAGTCTACAGCTCTTATTTACCGTCTCAAATAATGTAAATCAGTAAGAACTGAGCAGCGTTTATTCATTATACTAGAAAACCTAGCCAAAAAAAACCTAGCCAGTTGATATTTACATTTCCCTAGGTCGTAAATGAGATCTTTCAGGAAAAAGCTATTTTCTCCTACAAATTGTTTCTACTTATTTTCCTACTCACAGGATTCTGACAAGTGTCAGAATTGACGGCTTGAATGCAGAAAAAGAATGAGTGAAAAAATATATATAATATTATTGTATGTGTAGGAGGATTAATATGAGAATATTGTAGGAGGATTTTGCAATACTTATTTTTTCGATAGGTCAACCATGTGTCATAAATTGTACCTCATGTATATAAGAAATTAACATCTCAACAGTACTCTATTTGGAAACACATCATTCATACCAGCACCAAAAATCAAATCAACCATATATAGTCATTTCACAAACTCTTACTATGAAAAATGTTAATATTGTCTATGGGAAAAAGACGCTGGCGATAATTCCGGTTAAATTGTTAATGTTGTCTTATTAACACTTACTTATTAACTAAAATAAAATACGTAAAATTTTTGTCGCCATAACCTATAACTAGGAATGCTTGAGTAACAAGAACATAAAATTTTTCTGAAATGACAAAACATTATCCTAACTCATACACGACATATACTGCAACCCAAATTATGTTTTTTAATTGTCGAATTGATAAGGGCATCGGGTACGTGGCTCTTTATACTTGAAAAATTATTTGTTTTTGTTTATAACTTGTACGAAATATTAAATGGTCAAAGATTGTCATTTAAATATATTGTAAATTATAGCGTAGCCATGCATGTATAAAAAGGGTTGAGGCATGCATTCATTCAATCATCACTTGAGATTCTTGCCCAAAATGGGGAAGCTTCAATGGGGTGTTTTTATATTGTTGCTTGTAAACTTAGATACACTTATCATTTCACTGGCTTGTCCCACATGTGAACCACCACAATTGCCACCATACGGCCATCCACCAATTATTGTCAAACCACCACCATCACCACCCAAAGTAACCCCACCTGTCATCAAGCCGCCACCAAAATCATCACCGCCGTATGTTCCAAAACCACCTACCACTACTCCTCAGACTCCACCAATAGTTAAACCACCTTATGTTCCTAAGCCACCATACGTACATCCGCCAATTGTCAAGCCACCAACTGTTAAACCACCATACGTGCATCCTCCGATTGTCAAGCCACCAATTGTTAAACCACCTTATGTTCCTAAACCACCATATGTACATCCACCAATTGTCAAGCCACCAATTGTTAAGCCACCAACTGTCAAACCGCCTTATGTTCCTAAACCACCATACGTGCATCCACCAATTGTCAAGCCACCAATTGTTAAACCACCTTATGTTCCTAAACCACCATATGTACATCCACCAATTGTCAAGCCACCAATTGTTAAGCCACCAACTGTCAAACCGCCTTATGTTCCTAAACCACCATACGTGCATCCACCAATTGTCAAGCCACCAATTGTTAAACCACCTTATGTTCCTAAACCACCATATGTACATCCACCAATTGTTAAGCCACCAACTGTCAAACCGCCTTATGTTCCTAAACCACCATACGTGCATCCACCAATTGTCAAGCCACCAATTGTTAAACCACCTTATGTTCCTAAACCACCATATGTACATCCACCAATTGTCAAGCCACCAATTGTTAAGCCACCAACTGTTAAACCGCCTTATGTTCCTAAACCACCATACGTGCATCCACCAATTGTCAAGCCACCAATTGTTAAACCACCATACGTACATCCACCAATTGTTAAGCCACCAACTGTTAAACCGCCGTATGTTCCAAAACCACCTACCACTACTCCTCAGACTCCACCAATTGTTAAACCACCTTATGTTCCTAAACCACCATACGTACATCCACCAATTGTCAAGCCACCAATTGTTGAACCACCTTTCGAGCATCCACCAATTGTCAACCCACCCTTTGAACATCCACCTATTGTAAATCCACCCCTTTGGCCGGAACCACCTTCTTTGTTTCCACCATTGGTCATGCCACCTGTATTATTTCCACCTGTTCATCCCTTACCACCAGTTTATCCATACTACGGATCACCACCACCACCACCAATAGTCACAAAACCACCGCCAACTCCACCAGTAGTGACAAAACCACCGCCAACTCCACCAGTAGTGACAAAACCACCGCCAACTCCACCAGTAGTCACAAAACCACCACCAACTCCACCAGTAGTCACAAAACCACCACCAACTCCACCAGTAGTGCATTATCCACCTCCGCCGACTATAAAGCCCCCACCGGTTGAAAAGCCATACCCACCACCACCTATTGAAAAACCATGCCCACCGCCATACAATATCAATGCAAGAAAGAACTTGAAGTGAAAAATTGGTGACTGAGAATAAAGTGTTTGATTTCCTATACCAAGGAAATTTCGACCCATTAATAAGTTTTAATGCTTGTTACAAAGTTGTTGTATATCTTGGTATCGTTTGAAATTATTAGCAATTTCTTACATTCGTCAATTATATTACAATGTTTGAGGATGAATCATAAGATTTATGAGAATATGCAAATTACTTGCCAGCTTTGTTAATTTTGCAAACAAAACATATATCATGCAAGATAATAGCTATCAACATTTACGATAAGTAATTATAACTTGAAAAAGTATATATGAATTAAAATCAACTGATCATATTCATTTTAACATGATATTTCAGCCCGGTGAGAGAGAAGTTAAGTGTTAAGAGCGTCAAATTCTAACTAAACCAAGGGTCCGCTAGTTAACTTTATGTGTTCTCACAATATGTTGCAACATGAGGATCTTGTTATAACTAAACGCTATGCGTAGTGCATGGTTGCCAAAATAAATTACTTTAAGGATACCAGCAAAAAATTAAATTCTATGTTGGAAATCTATATTAAACCGATTACGGACAAAACACCATTTGATCATTGTTTAAAATCTCAAAAGTTGAAGTTTCAACACAAAAGTATAATTTAACATTAAAAAAAACAAAAATTAAGATTATTGGAAAATTAAGCAATTTGGTTTAAATCTAAGGGGATTGCTTATTTTTTCTGCTTAACTGCCTTATTTAACGCATAAGTAGTTTTCAGTTATCACAAGTGCATATGCCTTTTGTTGGGATTTATATGATCAAATAACATGTTTTACATATAATTAATGCAGCGGAAAAGGTCCCGTAGTGGATCCGTATGATGTAAATAGATTAACTACACATTACCTTAATTTACCTCTTGTATTGAATCGGTTGATCAATGAATGGATCTTTCTTGTTCCTGAAACTTACCAGCAAATCAAAATTACCAAAGTAGGTGATCTCTACGGTTAGTCCATACTACACATCACGGTGGAATACCCGAATGCTAGTTCTTGATTCATGATCAAAGCACGAACAACGGTTTTGTTAGCTTTATTGAAATCGACAATTAAACCCTTTGTGAGGATGATTGCCGATCGATTTTCGCAGGGAAAAGAGGGGAGACAATATGTTTGTGTTTTAGGTTTTCTAAGCATCCCTAATAATGAATTAACCAATTCATTATTTAGGCATGAGTTAGCTTAGAGTCCAAGTCAAACACAAAAACCCGCCTTTTAACCCTTAATCGGCCCAAACCCATTCCCCATGTGTTTTTTGGGCTAAGTATGTATTAAACAAGTCCAATTACTTATTTAATAAAAGCCTTAAGTTAATTATTGCGTCTAACGGAATAATTAACGACCGTTAACCAATTTCAAGAAATATAAACTAATATAATTAATATACTTGCTATAAATATATTAATTACATTATAAAGGTAATCTCTCAGTGTATATGTGTGTTACCCCATAGGCTCACGTATCTCTGGCCGTAAAATTATTTATTATGACGTGAGCATTTACCAAAAGCTCCCACTTCGAATGTCATAACATAAATAACTATACAAACAATGGTTAGCGTCTAGCAACACGCTAATGCTCTCAGAAATACAGGAGTGAAGTATTATAAAACGTCTCAATGAAGATGTTTTATTATTAAACATTCTTTTGTTTCAGATACCTGTTAAACTATGGATATGAATCAAAGTCATTCCATAATGTTTAACTATTTTGTTTCTCGATTATAGATATTGAACAAGATTACCAACGTAGCCAAGATTCATCTTGACTTACATTTGGGCACGACCACGTAAACATCTGATCAATTCATCGAGGGGCCAGTAGTATCTAACTCCAGAAACACGTGGAGGAACAAATCCTATTTTGACTGCATGTGTCATTGATGTGCTTCACATCACTTCTGAAAATAGCCTTTATAACTACCTTAATCAGGACAACACATGCAATATCTACTTGCATCTCAAGTCTGGGGACGAGTAATATAACCAATTACGAGATTTCACTTAATGACGTCGATCCATAAAGTGAATACTCGTAGGTTGGGGTAGTCTAATATTCATAGCTCATGAATAACATATGAGTATCACAATATGAGTATTGCCACAGTACGTTCCATAGGATGTTTGAAGCTAGCACAACACTTATTTGAGACAATCATCTCAATAGCTTCTCAAACTGTAAAGTATTCTTATTCTTTTAATGCGTATTTCAGCAATGCTCTCAGCTGAACACGTCTAATCAGTAGCGTCATTAGTCAGTAGTCACTAGGATTGAGTATCATCTCAATCAATACTAGCATCAGTTGTATACAGACAACACTATGCTTTTTATCTAAAACCCGTAAACGATGCACATTCCTTTGGTAATGTTTGACGCCCTAGTGAACTCCAAGTTCGTCAGCTATAATAATTGCGCCATTATGTCATAATGCATATCCATAGGTTCTTCATTATAAGGGACGACTCCAAGCCTAGTAATGATTTTCCTAATCCAAACAGCTTTCATAGAACATTTGTTTTAACAATCATCTAATGACCGACACTTAGATACTGTTGTTGTCAGCTCATCTTGCACTCATGCAAAAGTAACAACTACCCATTTACACAATATAATGTACATGATGAATCCTTAGTAAAACTCAAGATATCCATTCATTTGTTCAAGCTCGTCAGGTGAGACATGCATATCTTTTGAGTCTTGCTCAATGATATGTCATATTGTGTTAGACTTATCAACCGCATATGTTTATTTCTATAAACATTTTTTTTCCAAGGTTTTATATTTTATTTCCTAAATTCCCAAATTGAAGTTTCATTCCAAGCTAAGGATTAACATCTAGCTTAGATGGAATGATGCTTCCAATATGTTATACAACATATGAGATTTTAAGAAAACAAATACAGTGCTCCCATTTGCTTTCAGGTGTACTTAAGAGTTATCATATTTTAATCAAAATCAAAATATTAATATTATAATTAAACTTAGTATCACAGCTCCTAGATACATGATCTAATGCACACTTTGATTCTTGCATCTTGATATTTTATAAAGATTATATGGATTCAAAAACCCTTTTAATTACGCACCGTCCTCGCAAATGTAATCAATAAGAATAGAGTTTTTATCCAATTTCCATATTTCATATATACGAAAACAAATATGACAATTAATCATCTTTATATGATTAATGCGCGTAGAAAGGAAGATTTAATCAATTGCTTTAATAAGATTAAAAAAACTCGTGTCATAATGTGTATACAATTTTGTCCTTATGAGTCTTCTATTCAAAAGAAACTCATTCTAATCTCATAGTCTAACCGTTTGGTGAAAGATCAATCAAGTTACAAACAATGATTATCTTTCAAGGACTGCATCTTATCATTCATAGTTTTGAGTCATTGATCGGATTCAAGATCTGAAAATACATCTCAATAGTTAGCAGGTACACTATGATCCTCTAACTTAAATTCCTCACCACTGATACAAAAATATCACTCAGGTATATGAGGTATCCTTGCGGATCTATGAATGAAAGTAACATCATTCTTTGGTTCAACATTTACATGTTCAACCTTAGTATGATGTTAGCAAGTGTATTCAAAAGGTTGTGTATTTTGTTCTTGAATATTTTCAAGATCTACAGATGCTCCCACTTGCTTTTGTAAAAAGAGACTATTCTCCAAATACTCAGCATCTTGAGCAACTATAAATCGTTCTCAATTGGGACATTCAGAATACATCGTTAGTTCCGGATTCTAGTTTGTTAATTACATGCTCCAAGTGATCTAAAAAATTCAGAACTTTAATCAAGACTTAATGGAATTCATCCCATTCTATAATACGATGGTTTCTTGAAAACCTTATAGGTTGGAACCATATTGAGAATATGCAAGACATAACCAATATTCTAACCTTGATGCTTTGGAGGTAAAGCAGTTTAAGTCATCAAAGATCAAACAATATCAATAAAGTTTGATTTTCCATGATGGACGTACCCTAATATTTTGATATTCCATGAGGATTGATATTGTGAGACAATCCTGCTAATACAAATAAACCTTAAAAATGTTTATTTATATTTTATGATCTTCTAATTTTGTCCATAACAAACGTAAAATCATTTTAACGAGATAGATAAAATACGTAACGCTTTGAGCCAAAAGCTTACTAACTCATTTCATTAAACAAGTAAACCTTAAACATATTTAGTTAACAAGTTCACATAAAACCAAAACCATTTTATAAAAACACTTAAGTAAACTAGTTACTTACATTTTATAAAATACATGTTACTTGTAAATTAACTATAAAAGACTTGGGACTATCCATGACCCAAAAACCAAGTCCATAATCCATGGAGATTAACCCATAACCCATGACCCATTGCATGACATCATGCATGACATCCATAATTAATGTGTAAAACCCATGACCTATTACCCAAAGTCCATAACCCATAACCCAAAGTCCATAACCCATGACCCAAGATGTCTTTGACATCACTCATGACATCACTTGACCCATGGACCTGGACCCATAACCCAAAATCCGAACTGGTACTACCAGATAGCCGGATCCCTTGGATTACACTGGTCGGATCCCTTTGGGAAGGGATCTGTCAGATCTGGGTTTACAGTAGATAGTTTGCCTATAAATAGTGAGCCATTTTTTTCTTGCCTCTCACCCCTTTTAGATATACCTTCTCTTTATGTTCTAAACTCTCTAACCACAGATCTAAGGATCTTTCTATGTAATCTTTCTTTGTGATTCTCTAGGTTCCTTCTAAAAGGCGCGATCACGACCTCTCGAAGACTTGCAAGCTCGTGATATGAGTTGCTAGGATTCTTCTCTTCCAAGATCACAGAAGTGCATCTTGTTATTTCTTCTTCTCAAAAGGGTGTTGTAGATATGTTGAGTCGTTAGGTGTAAAAGGACGTTGGATCCTTTAGTATTGTCATGCTAGGTGTGTTGGTTTGGTTTGCCGTGCTAAGGACCCGGTATCTACCCTTGTACCAGATAAAGTGTAGGCGACGAAGGTTTGGCTTTACCTCGTGGAAAAGCCCGGTATCTAGCTTTGTACCGGATAAAGTGTAAGCGACGTTGTGAAGGCTTCTCCGCCAAGTGAAAGGAGTTTGTGTTGTGAAGTATTTACAATCTCTCGAGTAAGTGACTCGGGGAGTAGAGTAGGGCAAGGAAGGTGACCTTGTAGCCGAACCACTATAAATACTTGTGTTATGGTTGTGTCTCTCCATCTCTCTCTCTCTCTCTCTCTCTCTCTCTCTCTCTCTCTCTCTCTCTCTCTCTCTCTCTCTCTCTCTCTCTCTTTCTCTCTTGTAGTTTAGTTTTATATGTTTTACTACTATCAATATCCAACACGTCAAAACTAGATTGACATAAGTCGATCTAAAGTTTTAAAAAGAAGTTTTAATCGGTAAAACAATTCAACCCCTCCCCCCCTCCCCCCTTCTAGTTTTCTACAATTGGCATCAGAGCTTCGTTACCAAGTTTCTTAGAGTCCAAGTCAAACACAAAAACCAGCCTTTTAACCCTTAATCGGCCCAAACCCGTTCCCCATGTGTTTTTTGGGCTAAGTATATATTAAACAAGTCCAATTACTTATTTAATAAAAGCCTTAAGTTAATTATTGCGTCTACCGGAATAATTAACGACCGTTAACCAATTTCAAGAAATATAAACTAATATAATTAATATACTTACTATAAATATATTAATTACTGACCGGATCTAAACACACCCCTTGTGTTAGAGATACTTTGAGTAATACTAACTAGCACGCGGAATTTACTAGCTAATACTTAAAAGAATAATTGTATGTATATGAACGGAACATTGAATTGTAAATGTATGAACAATGAAGACAAAGTTTTACTTCCAACGATTCAACATTATTAATAATAATATGAGTGATCTTCAATATCACTAGGGTTTACAACCTTGAATCTTAACAAAAAAAGATACGTATAACTTAACCTAGGATATCCTTTTATAGACCAAGGATTCCTGAACAAGATAACTATAACTCTAATTATATAGGATATTCACTAAATCTTTTCTATACTTATCCTATTACACGTTTACAAAACATAAGCAGTACAAACTTCTTGTGCTAGCAGTACTAAGTCAGTTAGTACTGCTAGTGCAATCTCCAGCTGTCTTCAATCTATCCTTGACAGTTTGTACTGTTAGGTTTAATTCCCAACAATCCTCCCCTAAACTTATGATTTCTCTCCAAATTACTAAGTTTCTTCGAATTAAACTTCATCTCTGAGGATGGGGGGATTCTTGAACATACTAGAGTCAATAAAATTGCTGTTCTTAGTAGGTAATCTCTTTCCACCAGCATATATATCTCTACTCCATCTGTGGTAGAAATCCTATGAACTCCAAATGTATCAAATAACTTCCATGAAACATCTTTGATAGCAGCTTGAAACCTCCAAATTGCTTCTCCTCCATCTGGTTCATAAAGCCTTTTCAACTGAACCCATAATTCCTTGTCTTTGTCATCAAGATGATCTGAAATCTTGAATCGTTCTTGTACTAACTTCCATAACTAATTGAGATCTTCCCTATCAAATCCCCTGAGCATATCTTCAAACAACTTGTAGTTCTCAATTTTTCCTCCAACTCTTATAACTTTCCATTCTTTCATTCTTCCTTCTGTGAATACTTCCCAGTCTATAATAGGGTGTTTTGCTTGGAGTGGTCTAACATTTGTGGATTCAGGAACTATCACTATCATGTTCTTGATTTGTTCATGTGTTAAACTCTTAGTTGTAGTCTTTTGCTTCTTTGATGTATCTGACTCTAACACTTCAGCTCTTCTTTTCTCTCCTTTAGGATCTTTAGAATCACATATGAACTCCTTTGGGACTGCCTTGTTAATTCTTGCATAAGCTTCATAATAAGATTTCTCAATCTCTGCATCTGATCTTCCTTTAAAATAACTTTGCTTCCAAAAGGCTTGATTCTTCAAATAACTCTTCAGAAAACTTATTTGCTCTTTTCTAGATGGCATCTTCTTCTTATAACCTTTCTTCTGTCTATCCCTGATTTTCTACATAAGATCATTCCAAGCCACTTCCTTTTTCTTTGATAGAATGAAATTTGTAAGCTTTTCTGACCTTGCTTCCACACTTAGACTTTTATCTGACACCAACTGTACAGCTTTTTCCTTCACTATGGGATCAGTATCAATTAAATACTGTATCTGTTCTGCAAAAGTTTCTTGAGCAATCTGAGCATCTGAAGCCATTCTTTCTTTTTCTAATCTCTGTGCTTCCATAAAATCAATAACATCATTTTCTTGAATTTTCTTTGCCACTTCTGCATCAAAATCTATTTGCGTTTGAATTCTAGGCTTGATCTTCTTTTGTTGTGGCTCTTCTTCAGTCATAATAGCCTTTCCCTTATCCTTAGCAGTTTGTACTGCTTCTTCTTCTATCTCAGCAGTTTGTACTGCTTCTTCAACTCCAGCAGTACCTTTTTGATGTTGATCAGTACCACTTTGTTCACTTTGCTCACCCATATCTTCATTACCATTTCCACTAGCAGTACCTTCTTTCTCATCACCATTAGTACCTTCTTCATTCCTCCCCTGATTGTCAAACCCTGATTTCACTTTCAAGTAAAAAATTTCATTTTCTCCAAATTGCTTCTCCTCCATTAGGTTTAATTCCCCTGACCGGATGATACTATAGCGTGCTAGCAGTACAAACTGTGTGCTAGCAGTACTAGGTCATGTTAAGATCGTTTAGCTCGAGGTTGATTAGACCTCATCTAGGGATTACACAATAATAATGATTAAACAAGATGCACAGCGGAATATAATAAGAACATCATTATTATTGCTAAGGTTTCTTCTCGTCATCATCTCTAACACTAACAAATACAATCAGCCCCAACGCTATGTGATCAAGTATGGCATGGTTACACTCTAACAGGGATCTATGATCCTTGAGGCTTAACCAAACACGAACCCTAATCCTAGGCGTCTAAACATGAACCATACGCCTATGTTTACACACACACCCCTTTAATTGAGTTACATCTTGACTCCTATGTAAAATGATAGACGCCCCATCTCTTTATAAACTAGAGATTAGGGTTACTAAGACTTTAACATTTAACATAATTAGTCCTTCATCTTTGTCTTCATAAGTCTCCTCCATCTTTCATGTTTTTTCAATATCAACTCAAAATATAATTCCCAACAATCTTCCCCTAGTTGATATGACAAAACTAAGTATGAAAGATGTCGTCTTCCCCTTAATCCATGCATATCATCAAGGATCTTCATGCTGCAATCTTCAAAATATTCTTCCCCTTTTTGTCATCATCAAATAGGGAACAAAAAGTAAGCAACCTTGATCTTCACAACCATGAATCAATATTACACGTCCAATCCATCTTTCCAATGTCTCAAATTACCCACCATTAAATTTTCCGCACTAAAAATGAACTTGAAACAGTAGAAAGTAAAACCAGCAGTAGTAATACCAAGTAGCAGTAGTAAAAACCTTCACCTCGATGTAGCATAGAAATGGTTAAACATTTAAACATTAAGCTTCCCCTGAAACCCATATGTTAACCATTCCTTGAATCTTCAATTCTGTAGACTGTATATATTGAAGAAGAAAACTAACCATTACCAATTCGATGCTGAAGTAGAATAAACCAACCTTGTGTCCTATATCTTGTACTAAATACAACTTCGAACGTATACTTAACGTATAAGGAGATCGCAATCCCTTGACAATAATCACTGAGCACAATAACGTAACTCCTTCATGTGTTTGTCAATCCGTAGTCACCTAAACGAACGAACAAGTTATCTTTAAAGTGTAACACCCACCTTAAGATATAATAAGAACACAAACTCGAAAAATTCCACTTCACCGTCAAATAAGTAACAACTAATCCACTTCGCCAATAAAAAAATAAATTCGAGCCATAAATTTTTTTTAACGAACATAAACCAAAAATCAAAAACAAAAAAAAATCAAATCTCCCTCGTGTGTGTGTTGCTTCCCCTGGTGTGTGTGTTGGAACCACCTGTTCCAAATAATAATATATTTGCTTCCCCTCAACTTGTGTATCTCATGCCAATTTACCATGATGCAAAAGATTAAAAGATCACTTTCTAAAAAAAAATAATTCTCAAACAGAATAGAGTAAGAAGCAATTCACCATGCATAGATTTAAAAAGGCTTTACTGAATAGAATAAACAATCACTGTACGTCCATGATGTGAATGAGAGAAATTAACCAGCACCGTCCCATGTTCTCCTCACTTGTTATATTCTTATCAACTTAAACAAAATCCAAGCAGTATCATGCATGAAGTGAATATATAGTCCATGCAATCAATGACCAGTATCAATGAAAAACCAAGAGTCATCTTCAAGTTCACCGTCCAATATATCAACACCAGTACCTTCTCATGATCAATAGCAGTATTAAATTTCTAGCAACAGTACTAACCAAGAAGCTAGCATTAATCATCAGTCACAATGAGCAGCACTAATTGTGAAGGAGCAGTACTAACACGCGAACAGAACAAACTTGCGTAACCAGCAGTACAAATGAACTCACCAACAGTACTAACTCATCGCGAGCAGTACATACATAAATTCGAACATCGGCAGTACAAAGTCGAACGGTAGCAGTACTATCACCCTTCATTCAGCAGTACAAACCTGATCACTAATCATGCTAGCACTACAAACGAACCTCGACTAGCAGTACCATGGTGTGGAAACTAGCAGTACTAATTCGAAGGCATGGAGCAGCGTGTGAAGCAACACTAATCATTGCAATGAGCAGCATAAACGTACCAACTATAGGAGTATTCAACAAATCAGTAACCTCATAAAAAATCACATCCTTGTACCAGTAACTTCTGTACATTGAACGCACCATTTTAGGGTTTTAAAAACCCTAATATTCAACACCATTCGAACCATACCATGTGCCGCTTCAAAACATGTATAATGAATACCAATAAGATCTCTTGCTACTGTCATTGAATCACATCAACATATACAACCAACCTAAGGTTTTCAAAACCCTAATATGCAAGTCCATGAACCAAAAACAGATACCAAAACCAATGAACACAAAACCCTAATAAACAAGTTTTCCAAATAAAAACCGCACCATCGCTGCTTCCATTCGTCTGTAATAGACACCCAAGAATCATATAAACCAGCCTCCATAATGAATTAACATGAATAGAACCAATAACAAAAAACTTGAAGCAAGAAAACCCTAAAATTCGAAAATTAGATACTCCTCTGCAGCAGTTTTCAAAAATTTATACCTGACGATCTAGAACTTAGATCGAAGATCCCTTCGGTGAAAATCTTCTTTGATGTATGAAAAATCTCCAGTAAAAATTTCAGCCCGATCCAACATTTAACGAAAAAGTTATAGCCCTTTGAAAACAGCTCTGCAGTGAGTTTTAAACATACGAATCAGATCCGAATTTTTTCTTCTGTTCTTGCATCTTCGACCAACGAAACCTTGTTGAATCCCACGATCATGAGCCCCTAGTCTCTGATACCACTTGACCAGATCTAAACACACACCTTGTGTTAAAGATACTTTGAGTAATACTAACTAGCACGTGGAATTTACTAGCTAATACTTAGAAGAATAATTGTATGTATATGAATGAAACAGTGAATTGTAAGTGTATGAACAATGAAGACAAAGTTTTACTTCCAACGATTCAATATTATTAATAATAACACGAGTGATCTTCAATATCACTAGGGTTTACAACCTTGAATCTTAACAAAAAAAGATGTGTATAACTTCACCTAGGATATCCTTTTATAGACCAAGGATTCCTGTACAAGATAACTATAACTCTAATTATATAGGATATTCACTAAATCTTTTCAATACTTATCCTATTACACGTTTACAAAACATAAGCAGTACAAACTTCTTGTGCTAGCAGTACTAAGTCAGTTAGTACTGCTAGTGCAATCTCCAGCAGTCTTCAATCTATCCTTGACAGTTTGTACTGTTAGGTTTAATTCCTAACAATCCTCCCCTAAACTTATGATTTCTCTCCAAATTACTAAGTTTCTTCGAATTAAACTTCATCTCTGAGGATGGGGGGATTCTTCCAAACACTACCAAGTCAATCTCTTTGTCTGGGCTTTCCTCCGTTCTGCAAGATCAAACATTTTCTCACTAGTTCATCTGCCATGTCTGATTCTGCTTCAACTTCCAGTCTTGAACATACTTAAGTCAATAAAATTGCAATTCATAGTGGGTAATCTCTTTCCACCAGCATATATATCTCTACTCCATCTGTGGTAGAAATCCTATGAACTCCACATGTATCAAATAACTTCCATGAAACATCTTTGATAGCAGCTTGAAACCTCCAAATTGCTTCTCCTCCATCTGGTTCATACAATCTCTTCAATTGAACCCATAATTCCTTGTCTTTGTCATCAAGAGGATCTGAAATCTTGAATCTTTCTTGTACTAACTTCCATAACTGATTGAGATCTTCCCTATCAAATCCCCTGAGCATATCTTCAAACAACTTGTAGTTCTCAGTTTTTCCTCCAACTCTTATAACTTTCCATCCTTTCATTCTTCCTTCTGTGAACACTTCCCAGTCTATGATTGGATGCTTTGATTGGAGTGGTTTGATATTTGTAGATTCAGGAACTACTACAATCATGTTCTTGAGCTGTTCATCTGTCAAATTCCCAATTGAAATCTTTTGTTTCTTTGAAGTATCTGATTCTAACACTTCTGGTCTTCTTTTCTCTCCTTTACCATGCCCTGTATCTATAACAAAATTTGTAGGCATTGGCTTATTTATCCTTGCATAAGCTTCATAATAAGCCTTTTCAATTTCTGCATCTGATCTTCCTTTAAAGTAACTTTTCTTCCAAAATGCTTGATTCTTCAAATAACTCTTCATAAAACTTATTTGCTCTTTTCTAGATGGCATCTTCTTCTTATAACCATTCTTCTGTCTATCCCTGATTTTCTGCATAAGATCATTCCAAGCCACTTCCTTTTTCTTTGATAGAATGAAATTTGTATGCTTTTCTGACCTTGCTTCCACACTTAGACTTTCATCTGACACCAACTGTACAGCTTTTGCCTTCACTATGGAATCAGTATCAATTAAATATTGTATCTGTTCTGCAAAAGTTTCTTAAGCAATCTGAGCATCTAAAGCCATTCTTTCTTTTTCTAATCTCTGTGCTTCCATAAAATCAATAACATCATTTTCTTGAATTTTCTTTGCCACTTCTGCATCAAAATCTATTTGCATTTGAGTTCTAGGCTTGATCTTCTTTTGTTGTGGCTCTTCTTCAGTCATAATAGCATTTCCCTTATCCTTAGCAGCTTGTACTGCTTCTTCTTCTATCTCAGCAGTTTGTACTGCTTCTTCAACTCCAGCAGTACCTTTTTGATGTTGATCAATACCACTTTGTTCACTTTGCTCACCCATATCTTCATTACCATTTCCACTAGAAGTACCTTCTTTCTCATCACCATTACCACCAGTACCTTCTTCAAATTCCAAATTCCTCCCCTGAGTTCCTTACCCTGATTTCTTTTCCTTTTCTTTCCTTGTTTTCCTCCCCTGTTTGGGAGAATCATCACCATCATCTGAACTATCATTTGAATCATCATCTGAAGAACTAGCAGATATCACTACCTTAGATCTTTTCCTCTTAAGTTAAGCTTCCAATTTCTTCACCCTAAGTGTCAACTTAGTGTAGACCTTGGCAAAGTTGTTCTTTTGGCTTTTGAGTTCTTCTTCCAGACTTTCCACTTTTTCAGATAATTTGGTTCAAAGAACCGTCAATTTATTAAGTTTAATACTGCCCTCATCACTTCTAGTTGTGTTACCTGCTAGGAGAGGTGAATCAAGGGGCATAGATTCTGTTTCTCCCCTAGTTGGACTGAGGTACTCCTGAATCAAGGGGCTCATCTGCTTCAAAGGTTTGAGTAGGAGGACTAGGCTGAGCAACCATAGTCTCCTTAATGGTTCTTCTTCTATAAGTTGTGGTGACTGGGGTGTATGGGTTATTGTTGGAACCACAATGGATGTGTGTTGGGGCTCATTTGGGTTTATTGACCCTTCACCCTGATCAATTTGTAGCATCTCAGGAAAAAGAGGTATCACTACCCCATTAAAAAGTCTACTTGCCATAGCCATGTTTTGAAAGAGTTTTTGCTGAAGGCAAGGCGTTGGAAAAGTTTCTTTATGTTTCTTAAGTAGATTCTTTTTCTTGTTCAAAAAGGTTTGGATAAACCTTGGATACATTATAAACTTTGTTTTACTTTTCACATTACTGACCATACTCCCAAATATGAATTTAGAAAAATTAAAGACTCTGTTTGTGGACAAACATATGAGAGCAATAGCAATATTGCTACTGAATTGCTCCTATGATGTTCTTATGGGACTTAAACAATGCAAGAGAGTATGTTTCAAAAATCTCCTTTGAGGGGAGAAACATCCCTTTTGAAAAGTTAATTTGTGGTTGGATGTATCATACCCCATTCTGGCAATTTCTTGCCAAATTTCTGTGTTTGGCATATCATTGATACTATCTGAATCTCCTAACTTAAGATGTCTCCTAATAGTAGATTCAATAACAATGAAATTTAAGCCATCCACTTTAGAGTGAATTTCTATGTCTCCATCTTCACTAGTTATGACAATAGCAGTTTGCCAAAACTTTGTGATTTGAGAGACAAAAAGAGTTGGGGAAACAGTTAAAGCATACCACTAACATGTAGTACTGACAAGCTTAAATTTAATACTGATGAAAAATAATACTAATAGTACTAAGTCAGTTAGTACTGCCAGCACAAGAAATTAGTACTGCTTATATGATGATCACGTGTAATAGGATAATTATAGAAAAGATTTGGTGAATATCTTATGTAATTAGTGTTATAGTTATCTTGTACAGGAATCCTTGTTCTATAAAAGGATATCCTAAGTTAGGTTAAACATATACAAGTCATACGATTATTCATAGAGATTCAAGGTTCTAAACCCTAGTGATAGGAGATCACTCGTATTATTGATAATAATAATATTGAATCATTTTGGTTATTCTCAAGTCTTCATTGTTCATACTAAATACACTATTCCATTCATTCATACACATCATATAAACAATATCTTCTAAGTATAATTAAGTAGATTCCGCATACTTAGTTATATCCACTCAAAGTATCTCATACACGTTATATAGGACTAACATCCTAAGTGTATCATCAATCCTATCAAGTGGTATCAGAGACAGGTTCTGATACTTTGAATTAGAAGATCCAGAAGAATTTGTTTTAAGAAGGAAGATAGACATGGAGACTTCTACAACCAATGTTGCTGCAAAGTTACCAATGCTCAAGCCCGATGAATTCGACATGTGGAGATTAAGAATTGAGCAATTCTTCCAAGTGCAGGACTATGCACTTTGGGAAATCATAGAAGAATGGAACTCATTTAAGCCTACAACTACTACATCAGTTGTTGATGGTAAGACAGAGACTGTTGTGCAGAAAAAGCCAATGACTGCAGAGGAGAGAATCCAGATGAAGAATGACATCAAGGCAAGGAGTATGCTTATGATGACAATACTTAATGATCAACTCTTGAACTTTAGCAAGTTCAAGGATGCCAAGTCATTATTTGAAGCTATTGTTGCTAGATTTGGTGGGAATGAAGCCACCAAAAAGACTCAGAAGACACTTCTCAAGCAACAATTTGAGAACTTTTTTGCAACAAGCAATGAATCACTGGATCATATGTTCAACAGACTTCAGAAGCTTGTGAGTTAGCTTGCTATTCTTGGGATTGAGATACCTCAGGAAGATCTCAACTCCAAATTCCTAAGAAGTCTACCATCAGAATGGGCTATGCATGTAGTTGTCTGGAAGAACAAGCCAGACATTGATATTGTTGGTCCACGAATTGTATGTGGATCTCTAAGTAGTCTTGAATACCTAGTAGATGGTTGGGATAAATCCAAACCAGTCTAAGTGAGAAACCCTTAACGATTGTTGATGTTAATGCGGAAACTTAACAAGAACAAGGAAGAACACACACAGAGATAACACTAACTACGTATATTACTTTTAATCACAATAGTGAAACTCGTACAACTCCCACCCAGAACTAACAATCTTAGGGATCCTTTTATAACACCAAGGAAACCCTAATACTAACCGACTAAGAAGATATTCACGAATCTTCTATAAAGATACTTACACGTTTTGTATCTTTTCCTAACTTATCTCTAACAGACTTTCCTTATAACACGACCAGACTTAACATAATAAGTCAACCAGACTTAAACAGACTACCAGACTTAACTTTGTATTACCAGACCTAATTACAAAGACAGACCTAACTCTGACATATTACCAGACCTAAGTTGTCTTCTCTTGAATCGTATGATAATTCCCAACAATCCTCCCCTAACTTGATCTTCATGCTCCATGAACTTCAAGTTCTTCTGATTTAGCTTTCTGAGGATTGAATCTTGAACACTTTGAATTGTATTTAGGTCTTGAACCTTTCTAGCAGCTTGAATCTTGATAAGCTCTTCTGATATGATCTTTGCAGCAACATTGACTATATGTACATCAAATTCATTTAAGTTCCAGACTATTCTCATCACTTCCAGATGTGTTACCATCTGTGAGAGGTGAATCATTGAAAATGTAATGGATTTGAAATCTCTTTACCAATAGCCATTACCACTGGAGTAGCCAATGTTTTCGTGTGTGTCAGACCATGGTACATTAATAACCATATGATTTTTAGCAAATCATCAGCTTATCAACGGATTTGTTAAGTCTTTACCAAAAGCCGTTTGCTTCTGGACTAGCCAATTCTTTGATGGAAAAGCACCTCATCATGGTGAATTGATTACCATTTATGGTTTTCCACAGCCTTTACCACAAGCCATAACCTTGTGGGCTAGCCAACTCTTCACTTATCTTAGATATGGTGAGTTGAATACCATACAATTTTTGGCAAATTGTCAGCCATAAACGGATTTGAGCAATCTTTACCTGTTAGCCGTTTGCTCAGGATTAGCCAGTCCTTGTGTTGATGAGACAAGGTGGACTGATAACCTTTTGCTGTTTCAGTGCAAGGCACCTCCACCAAGTGAGAAGTTCCAATAGTCTCACTTAACAACTTGTGAAAATTCTTTCAAACATCCTCAAGCTACATCTCTTAATGACTGCAATTTTATTAAGTCCAATATCTGCTCATAAACATCATCCTTCTTTACAGCAGATAACCTTTTGTTTATCATATCTTTGCAAACACTTGATGACAGAGGATATTCCACTTCTGCAAGCATATAAATATCACCATCTTTAACAGATAAACAATGTACCTTGCAGTTATAGAAGTAGGTCCAGCTGGTGATCTTCTGCTGTTCAGGGAGTTTCCACACTATATTTGACTCAGTAGGTGGCTCAAACATTACTTTCAAATTTCCCCAAAAGACTCATGTAACATCATCTTCAGGTGGATTATCTCCAAATTTGATATTCACCACCTTGTATAGTTCCTTTAAATCCTCCCTACTTATGTCATTTAAAATAGCAACAAAATTCATATACATAATATTAGAATAATCTTCCCTAATAATCATATATGAAGCTCTTTCTCCAGCCATAACAATTTTATAGTTAACTATCTTAGCCGGTTTCTTTGAACTCTCAATTGTTCCCATAGTAGCTCCTTCAGATGAAGGTTCTTCCTCAGATTCCTCTTCATCAATCACTTTCTTGTATTTACTTTTTCTTTCCAAACCTTTTCTTCTTTGAAACACAATTGGCTTTACTGCATCAGTTTGCACTTCTCCTGATGACTTCTCAACTTCAGGTTGTAATTCAACCATTTTATCAGGTTCAATAACAAGTTTAGTTTCTTTAACCTTCCTACCCTGAAAACAATATTTTTGCACATCATCATAATCAACAGCTTTATAACCTTGATCTCTCTCAAATGCCTTGAGATATGCAACTTGAATTTCCTCATATGACTTCCCTTTCATCTGTTCCAAAGATAGATGCATTTGATTCTTTAGATACATCTTCATATCATGTTTCTTTTCTGCAATAGTCATCTTCTTGGGAATCTTTGATTTCTTCTTAAGCTTGAACTTTTCTAAGAATCCACCCAATGTATCATCATTGTCTCTTGCATTTATGAAGTCAGCTAACTGTTTGGCTCGTTCATCAGTAGTTAAACCTTCAACAGTTAGAAGCTCCTCATATTTTGCTCTCACTTCATCATCAACATTGAGCAACTTTGTAAATTCATCAGATTCTTCAGCCAATTGCCTTGCATAAAATGCATCTAGCCTCTTTTGTCTCTCTTCTTCAGCAATATCTTGTGCCTTAATCCTCTCAATTTCAGCCTCAGATGCTAGTTCTTCTCTTGTTTTTCTTTTAGACTTCTTTGGCTTTGAAGTTTCATCCACAACCTGCTTTCCTTCTCTTTGTGCAGAATGTTGCTCTTCATTACCAGAATTAAGTTCATCACCAGACCCTACAGAACCAGACTTTCCTTCACCAGTATTAATTTCATTATCAGACTTTTCATCAGACATTGTCCCAAACTTTTCAATCTCTTCCTCAGCAGACAAAATTAACCTTCTTTTCTTCCTATCCTGTTTAATCTTGCCCATGGATTGAGCCAAAGTTTCTGCTACTTCCAGTGTCTCTGGACTGATGGTGGTGACAGGAGGTTCTTGGACTGGTGTTTGAAGAATATTTTCTTGTTCTTGTTCCAAATTCCTCCCCTGTTTGGAAGAATTTTCAGCTTCTCCCTCCTCATCATTAAAAGGAACACCCTTTTTCTTCATTGCCATTCCCATTTTCTTTACTTTTTGCACCAAAGTCACATAAGCTTTTCTGAGTGCCTCATTAGACTTTTCCAAAGTGGCTATCTTCTTTTGCAGTTGAGGAACTATAATGAGAAGATTTTCCACAGTTATGGGTGCATGTGCCTCCTCCCTTGCAGGACTTGGAACATTTGGTTGTGAAGGTGAAGATTGTGGGATAGGTGTAGGTATTCTTTCAGCAGATGGTGAGGGACCTGGTTGAGATGATGGAGTTGGGGTAGGTGTATGTGTAGCAGACCTAGATGATGCTTGGGCTTGTTCCACATCAGGTTGCACTTGTGCAGCTCCAGACGTACCTGCATTGTTAGTACCAAGCATAGCAGCAAGCAAAGGTCTATGTGCCCCTTGAAAACCCCTTTTTATATTTGCAAAAAGTTTAGGAGTAAAGGCTACACTGATGTAAGGCACTTTATCCTTAGTTTCATAGTTTAAGACCATTTGCAAAAATCGTGGATACATTAAAAATTTAGGGTCCTTAGCATTTTTCACCATTCCTTCAAAAATTAGTTTTGAAAAATTAAATTTCCTTCCAAGTGATAAACAGACCAATGCAGAAGCAATTCTGCTTCCAAATTGATCCCATCCACCACTCTTGGGACTTAAGCTCTGAAGTAAATGATGTACTAAAAACCGCCACTGAGGTGTAAAATGACTTTTCCAAAAGGTAAAACTTCCATTTTGTGGGGTACCCAATGTTATCTAATCCCTCCAAAATATCATTACCAGGCAAATCAAATTCTCCTAAAGCATCTTCCAATTTGAGACTTTCCCTAATGGAGGCTTCAGTAATGGTAAAACCATTTTTATCAATAATTTCCCTTAAACATGGTGTCCCATCATCAAGAGTCTCAGAGGTAACCGACCTCCAGAACTGCTTAACAAGGGACTGATAAATAGTAGGATTATGAATTAATGAATAACAAATGTAAGAACCTTTTAGGAAATCCACAATCTCCGCAAAACCTGCACTTTGTTCTGGTTTCTTCAAGAAACCAACTTGATTATGCTTGTCAACAAACTTGAGGTTAGCCATGGATGAGTTAATGATTTAGGTCTGGTTGATTGGAAGGGTAGGGTTTGAAAATATTTGCGTATAAACAGAGTCGTGAGTTCAAAATAAAGAGGATTTAAATTAGGAAGCAAATAAAGAATAAAAGGAGATAAAATATATCAAATTTTAGTCTTATATACTTAATAAATATCTCTTTTTACCGAAAATAGTGCAACGGTAATATTTTAGATACATCTTTATTACTCTGACCAGATCTAACGGTCATAAATTTAACACTACCCGACTTAAATTAGTCAACCAGGCCAAATCATAAACTTACCAGACCTAACCAAAAGAGTGGACTTACACACTGATTTAAGCGAATGCAAAGCTTTACATCATCATCATTCCAATCTTTTCTGGAAAAATTAGTTCAACAACAAGAAAAAGGGAGACAGAAACCAATATTTGCATGAAAAGGTCAGCACACAAGCTACCAGATTTAACACTTAAGATTACCCGATTAAAAACTTGTACATTTGCCTCCCCTTAAATGTACATTACCTCCCCTTAAGTGTAAACCCCTCCTCCTCTTTTTTTTCTTTTTTTTTTTTTTTTTTAACTGATGCATGGTTTTGCAACCTTACAACAGGTTTTACCTCTCGAGGGATCTCAAGAGGCTTACAACCCCACCAGGCAGTGTACCTGACCGATGTAGTATAGTGTAGTGGTAAGTACGGGGGATTGATCGTTCTCCACAGGGAATAGTGTTCGTTAGGTATGAAAGACTACTCTAATAGGTCTAAGGGTTGAGGAAGATTCTTTTTTATGTTTTTATATTTTTATGAAAGCAAGTAAAATCTCGGGTTTGAAAGAGTGGGCGGAATTAGTTGCTAGTCAACTAACCCAAATTACTACGAATGCAAATAAAATAAATAACTGAAAATAAAAAGTTGGTGAAAACTTAAGTGTAGAGAAATGTGTTTACTTAGATTTCCTTACTCCCTAACTATCTTTTACCAGTTGATTAGTGTGTATTAGTTGCGTGGATGACGGGTGTATTCCTTAATACCAATCGTGGGGTGGCGTACGTACTTCCCCAACTCTACAAGCTCCTACTTCACTCCTATGTCGAGCCGGCTAGGAAGCTCCTAACATGGGATCACTAGAATTCGCTTGTGCATTAAATACAACCATAAAAACCTTTAGTACGCATTTGGTTCATGTTTCTTAAGACGTTCAAGCAAGTTACCGAATAGGAAGTTAGCCAGTTTTCTTAAGCCTAACATAGATAAACAATCATCCAATACAACTAATAACACACTAATAACCAATAATCAATAGCTAGGTTTCATTAGATCTAAGCAAACACAAGATAAATCTAGCCTAACATATTAATCAAAAGACAAGAACAAGATAGAATCAAACAACACATAGACATATTGAATGATTAATTGATAACTTATCTTCAATGTAACATGGAAGATCTCAAGGCAAAAAGCCTTGAAAAAGATGCTAAAATCGTCTTAGGGTTTTCTCCCAAAAATTCCACACTAAGTTCCACACTTATGACAAAGAATGGCAAAACTATATATAGATTTTTACATCTGACGGCGTCACGTTATGGAGTGTGACGCCGTCACCTCGCCGCTTTTAGGGTTCTCGGGTGACCTTCTTGACGCCGTCCCTCTTTAGCTCTCCAAAATCCGTTCTGGCTTATCAAGGCTTGACGCCGTCAGACCTTGAACGTGACGCCGTCCCTCTTTGAATTAAGCCGTGACGCCCTTGATCAGGTTAAAGCGTGACGCCGTCAGAATTCACATGCAATTTTCACTGGCTTATCATGAGTAAATTTCACATCCACCTTTTCTTGCCAAGCCATGACGCCGTCTGGAGTAAATCCTGACGCCGTCAAAGGTAACTTTCAGCCGATTTTTGAGACTTTGCCGTTTTCTTCACTTTTATGCTCCAAAAACGTCCAAAATGCCTCCTTTTCCAGATTTCTCCTCAAAAGTACCTAAAATGACAAAAGGAACGATTTAGGGCAATATTTGATCAAATAAATACGATTTAGGGTTTAAATGACCCCTTAAAAGCGGTACACTTTTCGCTTCATCATTAACAAGAAAACTTAAGCTAACAAATGTAAATTAAATAATAAACACGAACAACTTTCCATAAATGATAATTAATAACAATTTCCCTGCAAGAATTAACCCATACACCAACCAAGCATTTAATAGCATTAAACCTTGATTTTCCCTATAAAACCACCCATTGTATTATCACAAAACCATCACAAACCAAAAGAAAAACCTTATTAACATAATGGATCCTACCAACTCAGAAATCATAGAGATTTCATCTGATTCTTCTTGGGATCCAAATGGCTCATCTTCTGATTCATTATCAGGAGGATGGGTGGTTATTTTCCATCAGGTTTCTCCTCAATAACAAAAAATAAAGCAGCCAGGGAGACAGTACTGAAACAATGGTTAGCAGCATATGATCATACTGAGAAAGAGCCAGAGGACTCTTCATCAGAGGATGAAACAAAGGAGACTTCAGAAGATATAACTTCTTCAGAGGATTCTTCTATTGATTATGAAGCAGACACCTCCAAAACTGTGACATCCAAGAGCATCAAGGTTGTGCCTCGTCCAACACCAAACAAGCAGGTTCTAGGACTCCTCAGTCCAAAGGTCAGAGACCTTATGGGTGAGAAGGGGACCAAGAAGACCATGCCTGATGTGAAGGATAAAGGCAAAGGGAAGAAGAAGATGTAGGTGTTTGTGTTTAGCTTGCTTGGTTTTAGGCTTTTGTCTTTTGATATGCTATGATGGTGGTTGCCTTGTATGAAACTTTGTTTATAATGAATAAAACTTTCAGTGTTCTTAAGTCTTTAAATCAAAAACTGCAAAAACTTTGTTTATAATTGTAAAAGAATCTTTAACCCCATCTAGGATATGTTTTACAATCATTATTGATACATAGCAGCGAAATCAAACACGAACAATAATGATAAACAAGGTTGAATTAATCTAAAGAACGCATTCATCTATATTGAATAATAATAAAAACCTAACAGCTACTACTACAAACGTGTGCAAACACACGTTTGTTGATCGACTCTTATTGAAGAATCTACATTTTTCCTTTTGATTTATATTCTACTGCCGCCTACAACCCTTTATATATAGGGTTTACAAGAAAAACCTAGCTTACAAAGAAAGCTAACTAATTTAACATTTAGTCCCTATAGTTTTGTAATCATCAAATTATATTTCCCAACAATCTTCCCCTATTTGATATTACAAAACTATCTCTTCAAAGCTTCCTTGAGGTCTTCTTGAACATGTCACCACATATAATAAGTTGCAAATCAATCTACTTCCCCTTTTTGTAATCATCGAATAGGGGTCTTCCATGCAACTTGAATCAAACGCTTCCCCTTAAGTGGTGCATGTAGATGGTTAAACAAGCTTCCCCTAAAACCAATAACCATCGCTTGAATCACGAACTCAGTAGGCCTTATAAAATGATCACTGATGAATAAAACCGAGTATGACGAACTTGATGAAGAAGTTGAATTTCCCAATCTTGCGTTTTATATCTTGCACTATCCACGTGACTCCAACCTCATCTTAGAAGTAGGCTACCAGGACCTTTTGATAAATCCTCAACTATATGAGACACTGAGCACTACAACGTAACTCCTTAAAGTGATAGCAAATGTGAGCATTAAGCACCCTAAATAATAGATCACACACTTTTGCTAGATTCATCAAGTCTTTGTCACCACCGTACAAAACAAACAAGTTACCTCCAAAGTGTAACACCCACTTTGAGATATGATAAGAACGCGCACTGTGAAACTCAACTACAACATCAATTAAGTCATGATCAATCATCTTCTTCAAATAATCACCAAAACGAGCCATAAAATATTAAAGAAGAAACCGTGATCCAAAACTGTTCCAAAAACCAAGAACAGTATTAACTGAGTGGAGCAGTATTAACCAACGGAGACCATAATTAATTAAGTCTAGTGACCAGACTTAACTTTCCGAGAGCAGAATTAACGAATACCCGAGCAGACTTAACATTCAACGTAGCAGACATAAAATAGGAGACCAGAATTAAGTTCCACCACTGATTCCAACAACCAGAATTAATTGATCTGTACGAGTCAACAGCAGCTGCTACTTCCAATCAGTATACGACAAATAATGAATTGACCGACCAATTCAATTTGCGTTGAATTAATAACAACCGACCAATTCTCACAGTACGCAACATCACCAATGACACCAACAATAGAATAATCAATATTACTTTATCCACCAAAAAGAGCATAAGCGACAAACTGTTAATAGCCCCACAAATTATGATCGAAAATACCCCATGTAAATAATCACCCAATTTGATTCAATCCCAATTCACTTGAGATTAAACCAGTAAGCGACAAAAATCCTTTAATTCAGTACAAGCAATTGACCATATGCGTAAAACATAATTCAATTAATTGAACTCAAGAATCACCGACCATCAATTAATTCAAACAAAATCAGTACGAGACCCACATGATCAGTTCCATTCAACAAACATATTAAATTACTCCACTGACATGTAGTACGAGATTCTTTAATTCTTCACACAATAATAAAATTGAGAGATCGATAACCTTTTTAAAAAATTAACGATTACCTCATATTCTTTAAAGACCATCGAACCTTTATCAGATCTGCTCCTTATTCCTTCGAATCTGCTCCATCTCCAACAGTAACAACCTTGTAGATCCTAGATATCAAGAGCAACCCTCTCTGATACCAATTGTAAAAGAATCTTTAACCCCATCTAGGATATATTTTACAATCATTATTGATACATAGCAGTGAAATCAAACACGAACAATAATGATAAACAAGGTTGAATTAATCTAAAGAACGCTTTCATCTATATTGAATAATAATAAAAACCAAACAGCTACTACTACAAACGTGTACAAACACACGTTTGTTGATCGACTCTTATTGAAGAATCTACATTTTTCCTTTTGATTTATATTCTACTGCCGCCTACAACCCTTTATATATAGGGTTTACAAGAAAAACCTAGCTTACAAAGAAAGCTAACTAATTTAACATTTAGTCCCTATAGTTTTGTAATCATCAAATTATATTTCCCAACAGATAATATGAGTCTGATGGATCTTTATAGCAATTTCAAGATAGTGGAGCATGATGTGAAGAAGACTGCTGGAACAAGCTCAAGCTCAAGCTCTGGGAATTTGGCCTTTGTATCAACTCCCAGTACCTCAAGTCCAGTGGAAGAAATGCAAGTTGCTGGAGCAGTTGGTACTGCTAGTTCAAATATTGGTACTGCTAGTACTTCAAGCAGTACTAATGGACTCCTGGATGAGAATACTTATTGTGCTTTCCTGACTACCCAGCACAATGGAACCATGTTGACTCATGAAGACCTTCAGGAGATCAATGATGATGATATTGAAGAGATGGACATCAAGTGGCAACTCTCTCTTCTTAGCATGAGGGCTAAGAGATTTTTGAAGAGAACAGGAAAGAAGATAATCATAAATAGCAATGATGTTGCTGGTTATGACAAGTCAAAGATTGAGTGTTATAATTGCCACAAGATGGGTTACTTTTCAAGGAAGTGCTGGAAGCCTAGATAGCAGGACTCAAGGAATAAGGGATATAAAGGCAAGTCTACAGGTACAAGAGTTGTGGAGGTTACAGACTCAAGCACAAAGGCTATGGTGGCCATTGATGGGTTAGGATTTGACTGGAGCTATATTGCAGAGGAGGATGCAGCACCTACAAAGATAGCTCTCATAGCCTTTTCAGACTCTGAGGTACAAGTTTCTAAGTGTTCTAAATCATGTGATGCTTTAAAAGAATTAGAAACTCTTAGGAAACACTATAATGAACAGAGAATAGAGTTAAACCAGACTATTCACAATCTAGTAAATCATAAAAGGGGTTTAGCTGTGTTAGAAGAGCAAATTGTTCATTATAAGAGTAAGGAGTCTACTTTTTCTGATACTGTAGCTGTGCTTAAAAGGGATATATTTTTGGGATAATTACTAATTTAGACCAAACACAAATGGGCGGTTCCCTATCTACCCCGAAATCCGAAATTAATTTTGTTGCCCGGGGCAACCGGCAATTTTTTGGGCAACTGAAGGATTTTCAGTGTATTTTTTGGGCAACTGGGGACATTTTTTGGGCAACCGGGGTATGGTATAGACCATTTGGTGTTTTGTCTAAATTAGTAATTATCCCTATATTTTTTAGAGATGCTAAAATTAGTGTGTTGAAAGATGAATTGGATAAGTTGAAACAGGCTAAGGAGAACATTCAATTAAGTGTAGATACTTTAGAGTATACATCAAAAGGAGTTCAGAAGTTAATTGAATGTCAAATAATCAACAAGGCTAAATTAGGTCTAGGTTATAAGTCTGTTCCACCTCCTTATTGAGGAATACCTACACCTCCAGGTATTGACCTAGAACATACAGGTCTGGAAGAATTTCAACTACCTAAGATGGAATATGGACCAAAACCAAAACAAAAGGAAGTGGTTTAGAAACCTGTAGAATTAAGAGCAAGTTTTGAGAGTGCAAGTGATAAATCACTATCTGATGACAAGGTGTCATCTGCTAAGGACTCAAATGCTCCAACCATAGAGGATTAGACTTCTGATGATGATGAGAGTGATCAGGATAAGGTTAAGCCTGATAGTGTTAAGGTAGAGGAACCAAAAGTTCCTAAGGTGGTCAAGAATACAACTGTTAGGCCTAAGTCAAAGGTTAATACTGTTAGGAAAACAGGTAGGTATGTTGAAATGTATAGAACCATAGAGAAGCCCAGAGATAACCAAAGGAATTGGAACAACCTCAAGTCTCACCAACTAGGTGATGACTTTGTCTGTTATAGGAAAGCTTGTTTTTCATGTGGGAGCTTTGACCATCTTGCAGCCTTTTGCAACAAATGGGTTATTGGGTATACAAACCAAAGGATGAGCTTAGAAAGACCTCAAACTCACCCTACAAATGCTAGAATGATACCTAGATCAGTTCTTTTAAAGTCTGGCCAAAGACCAGTTCATACTACTAGACCAGCAGTTCATACTGCCAGACCATTTAGACCTGTTTACCCAAGACCAATAGTTCAAGGTACAAAAACAACTTTTAAATCAGCACCAACAACTGTTAATAGGCCCTTTAATGACAAAGCAGTGGTAAACAAACAAGTTTGAAAACCTAAAGTGACAACTGCAAAGCCAGCAGTTCATACTGTTAGCAGAGTAGTTAGTACTGGTAACATCAAATACACTGCTAGGGAAAATATGGGAAATGGTGTTAATGCATCAGCATGTTGGGTTTGGAGACCTATCAAACCTAATGGTACTTCAATTGTTTTAAGGAGAATGAATTATGTTGATGCAAGAGGTAAACCTAAGTCAGTGATGGCTTGGGTTCCCTAAGGAGATTAATTTCCTTGTTTATATGAAATGTTAGTCATATGCTTATATTGGTGTGAGACAAGTGCTTTGCACTTTGTTTCTTTGTTATTGGACTAACAATTGCAGGTATGGATGATAAGCACAAAGGAATTACAAGTGCTTTATGTTTTGGACTGAATGATGCTTTGGAGCTTAGTGTGTGATCTTTGCACACAACAAATGGTTATTGGTTCACCATGTCTAACCCACATCAAGAACCAACTAGTCCAGAGCAAACGGTTTCTGGTAAAGACTTCTCAAATCCGTTAATGGTTGATAGTTTACCAAAAACTATATGGTTATCAACTCACCAAATCTAACAGTGAAGAGTTGGCTAGTCCAAAGCAAACGGCTATTGGTAAAGACATATCAAATCCATTGATAGCTGGTAGTTTAAAGCTTATACTGCTAGTGCAAACTTTGTACTGCTCAACTAGCCATTGTAACTAATGTGTCAGTAACAAATTTTTCTAGCCGTTGGGTAAAACTGTTACTTACCATACTTATAGGGTTTTTCTAGAGGATAATTATTTACTTTCTTAATATTTACTTATTCTCTTTCTAAAGATAATAGTTATCCTTTTCGCAAAATTCTCAAAACCCTAACAGTATCTTTATAAAACCCAATTGGCTCTTCCCATAATCAATTAACCCTCATACGATCATCTTTCTGATATAACCTTGCAATAATCATCATTAATAATGGCTGGTTTAGAGTTCGTTAAGACACACAACATGGTTGCCTGCTTAGAGAAAACAGAGCATGGGGATGGACCTAAATTCTATGAGACTGTGGACTTCTTAAACACGTCTAATATAAGGTATGCTTTAACTGTTTCCCCTACTCTTTTTTTCTCTCACATCACACAGTTTTGGCAGACTGCAACTGTCATAACTAGTGAAGATGGAGACATAGAAATCCATTCTAAGGTGGATGGCATATAATTTATTGTTACCGAATCCACTTTTAGGAGACATCTTAAGTTAGAGGATTCTGATGGTATCAATAACATGCCAAACACTGAAATTTGGCAAGAATTGTCTGAATGGGGTATGATACATTCAACCAAAAACTCACTTTTCAAAAAGGATGTTTCTCCCCACAATGGAGATTTCTAATACATACTCTCTTACATTGTTTAAGTCCCAAAAGAACATCATGGGAGCAATTCAGTAGCAATATTGCTATTGCTCTCATATGTTTGTCAACAAACAGAGTTTTTAATTTTTCAAAATTCATATTTGAGAGTATGGTTAACAATGTAAAGAGTAAAACTAAATTTCTTATGTATCCAATATTTATTCAAACCTTTCTGAATAAGAAAAAGAATCTGCTTAAGCAACCTAAAGAAATTTTTCCTACTCCTAGCCTGCAACAAAAAGTTTTTCAAAATATGGCTATGGCAAGTAGACTGTTTAATGGGGTAGTAATACCTCTTTTTCTTGAGATGCTTTTTATTAATCAGGATGAAGGGTCAGTAAACCCAACTGAGCCCCAACACACATCCATTGTGGTTCCAACATTAACCCATACACCCCTAGTCCCCACAACTTATAGAAGAAGATCCAGAAAGGAGACTATGGTTGCTCAGCCTAGTCCTCCTGCTCAAACCTTTGAAGCAGATGAGCCCCTTGATCCAGGAGTACCTCCTAGTCCAACTAGGGGAGAAACAGAATCTATGCCCCTAGATTCACCTCTCCTAGCAGGTAACACAGCTAGAAGTGATTAGGGCAGTATTAAACTCAATGAATTGACGGTTCTTTGTACCAAATTTTTTGAAAAAATGGAAAATCTGGAAGAAGAGCTCAAAAGCCATAAGAACAACTTTGCCAAAGTCTACACCAAGCTGACCTTAAGGATAAAGAAGTTGGAAGCTCAACTTAAGAGGAAAAGATCTAAGGTGGTGATATCTGCTAGTTCTTCTTATAATGGTTCACATGATAGTTCAAATGATGATGGTGATTCTCCCAAACAGGGGAGGAAAACAGGGAAATCAAGGAAAACTGATGCAGAAACTCAGGGGAGGATTTTGGAAATTGAAGAAGGTACTGGTGGTAATGGTGTTAAGAAAGAAGGTACTGCTAGTGGAAATGGTAATGAAGATATGGGTGAACAAAGTGAGCAAAGTGGTACTGATCAACATCAAAAAGATACTGCTGGAGTTGAAGAAGCAGCACAAACTGCTGAGGTTGAAAAGGAAGCAGTACAAACTGCTAAGTTCGGTGTTAATGAAGACTGCTGGAGATAAATCATAAGTTATATATCCTCAGAGATGAAGTTAAGATCTTAAGAGATGAGCAGTACTAATTGTCAAGTGGCTCTGATACCACTTGACCAGATCTAAACACACACCTTGTGTTAGAGATACTTTGAGTAATACTAACTAGCACGCGGAATTTACTAGCTAATACTTAGAAGAATAATTGTATGTATATGAATAGAACAGTAAATTGTAAGTATATGAACAATGAAGACAAAGTTTTACTTCCATCGATTCAATATTATTAATAATAATACGAGTGATCTTCAATATCACTAGGGTTTACAACCTTGGATCTTAACAAAAAAAGATACGTATAAATTAACCTAGGATATCCTTTTATAGACCAAGGATTCCTGTACAAGATAATTATAACTCTAACTATAACTCTAATTATATAGGATATTCACTAGGGTTTACAACCTTGGATCTTAACAAAAAAAGATACGTATAACTTAACCTAGGATATCCTTTTATAGACCAAGGATTCCTGTACAAGATAACTATAACTCTAATTATATAGGATATTCACAAAATCTTTTCTATACTTATCTTATTACACGTTTACAAAATATAAGAAGTACAAACTTCTTGTGTTAGTAGTACTAACAGACTTTGTACTGTTAGTATTATCTTCCATCAGTATTAACTTCAAGCTTGTCAGTACTAACTGTTAGGTTTAATTCCCAACAAACCTCCCCTAAACTTATGATTTCTCTCCAAATCACTAAGTTTCTTCGAATTAAACTTTACCCCTGATGATGGGGGGATTCTTCCAAACACTACCAAGTCAATCTCTTTGTCTGGGCTTTCCTCAGTTCTGCAAAATCAAACATTTTTCTCACTAGTCCATCTGCCATGTCTGATTCTGCTTCAACTTCCAGTATTGAACATACTAAAGTAACCAACATAGCTGTTCTAAGAGGGTAGACTTTTTCTACTAACATGTATATTTCCAATCCATCCTTAGTAGAAATTCTATGAGCTCCACATGTATCAAATAACTTCCAAGAAACATCTTTGATAGCAGCTTGAAACCTCCAAATTGCTTCTCCTCCATCTGGTTCATAAAGCCTCTTCAATTGAACCCATAACTCCTTGTCTTTATCTTCAAGAGGATCTGAAATCTTGAATCTTTCTTGTACTAACTTCCATAACTGATTGAGATCTTCCCTATCAAATCCCCTGAGCATATCTTCAAACAACTTTTTTTCTCCAACTCTTATAACTTTCCATCCTTTCATTCTTCCATCTGTGAATACTTCCCAGTCTATAATAGGGTGTTTTCCTTGGAGTGGTTTGATATTTGTAGATTCAGGAACTACTAATATCATGTTCTTGAGCTGTTCATTTTTCATATTCCTAGTTGCAATCTTTTATTTCTTTGAAGTATCTGACTCTAACACTTCTAGTCTTCTTTTCTCTCCTTTACCATGCCCTGTATCTATAGCAAAATTTATAGGCATTGGCTTATTTATCCTTGCATAAGCTTCATAATAAGCCTTTTCAATTTATGCATCTGATATTCCTTTAAAGTAACTTTTCTTCCAAAATGCTTGATTCTTCAAATAACTCTTCATAAAACTTATTTGCTCTTTTCTAGATGGCATCTTCTTCTTATAACCTTTCTTCTATTTATCCCTGATTTTCTGCATAAGATCATTCCAAGCCACTTCCTTATTCTTTGATATAATGAAATTTGTAAGCTTTTCTGACCTTACTTCAACACTTAGACTTTCATCTAACACCAACTGTACAGCTTTTGCCTTCACTATGGGATCAGTATCAATTAAATACTGTATCTGTTATGCAAAAGTTTCTTGAGCAATCTGAGCATCTGAAGCCATTCTTTCTTTTTCTAATCTTTGTGCTTCCATAAAATCAATAACATCATCTTCTTGAATTTTCTTTGCCACTTCTGCATCAAAATCTATTTGCATTTGAGTTCTAGGCTTGATCTTATTTTGCTGTGGCTCTACTTCAGTCATAATAGCCTTTCCCTTATCCTTAACAGTTTGTACTGCTTCTTCTTCTATCTCAGCAATTTGTACTGCTTCTTCAACTCCAGCAGTACCTTTTTGATGTTGATCAGTACCACTTTGTTCACTTTGCTCACCCATATCTTCATTACCATTTCCACTAGCAGTACCTTCTTTCTCATCACCATTAGTACCTTCTTCATTCCTCCCCTGATTGTCAAACCCTGATTTCTTTTCCTTTTCTTTCCCTGATTTCCCTATTTTCCTCCCCTGTTTGGGAGAATCACCACCATCATCTGAACTATCATTTGAATCATCATCTGAAGAACTAGCAGATATCACTACCTTAGATCCTTTCCTCTTAAGTTGAGCTTCCAATTTCTTCACCCTGAGTGTCAACTTAGTGTAGACATTGGAAAAGTTGTTCTTATGGCTTTTGAGTTCTTCTTCCAGACTTTCCACTTTTTCAGACAATTTGGTACAAAGAACTGTCAATTCATTGAGTTTAATACTGCCCTCATCACTTCTAGTTGTGTTACCTGCTAGGAGAGGTGAATCAAGGGACATAGATTATGTTTCTCCCCTAGTTGGACTAGGAGGTACTCCTGAATCAAGGGTCTCATCTGCTTCAAAGGTTTGAGTAGGAGGACTAGGCTGACCAACCATAGTCTCCTTTCTGGTTCTTCTTCTATAAGTTGTGGTGACTGGGGGTGTATGGGTTATTGTTGGAACCACAATGGATGTGTGTTGGGGCTCAGTTGGGTTTACTGACCCTTCATCCTGATTAATCAAAAGCATCTCAAGAAAAAGATGTATTACTACCCCATTAAATAGTCTACTTGCCATAGCCATATTTTGAAAAACTTTTTGTTGCAGGCTAGGAGTAGGAAAAATTTCTTTAGGTTGCTTAAGCAGATTCTTTTTCTTATTCAGAAAGGTTTGAATAAATCTTGGATACATAAGAAATTTAGTTTTACTCTTTACATTGTTAACCATACTCTCAAATATGAATTTTGAAAAATTAAAAACTCTGTTTGTTGACAAACATATGAGAGCAATAGTAATATTGCTACTGAATTGCTCCCATGATGTTCTTTTGGGACTTAAACAATGTAAGAGAGTATGTATTAGAAATCTCCATTGTGGGGAGAAACATCCTTTTTGAAAAGTGAGTTTTTTGTTGGATGTATCATACCCCATTCTGGAAATTTCTTGCCAAATTTCAGTGTTTGGCATGTTATTGATACCATCACTTGCAACGGCTAGTTTAGCAGTACAAAGTTTGCACTAGCAGTACAAACTTTGAACTAGCAGTACCAACTGTTGAAGAAAAATTTTGCTTTAACAGTATTAACCTCATATAGTTTTTAGCAAACTACCAGCTATCAACGGATTTGATATGTCTTTACCAATAGCCGTTTGCTTTGGACTAGCCAACTCTTCACTGTTAGATATGGTGAGTTGATAGCCATATAGTTTTTGGTAAACTATCAACCATTAACGGAATTGAGAAGTCTTTACCAGAAACCGTTTGCTCTGGACAAGTTGGTTCTTGATGTTGGTTAGACATGGTGAACCAATAACCATTTGTTGTGTGCAAAGATCACACACTAAGCTCCAAAGCATCATTCGGTCCAAAACATAAAGCACTTGTAATTCCATTGTGCTTATCATCCATACCTGCAATTGTTAGTCCAATAACCAAGAAACAAAGTGCAAAGCACTTGTCTCACAACAATATAAGCATATGACTAACATTGCATATAAAAAAAAAGGAAATCAATTCCCTTGGGGAACTCAAGCCATCACTGACTTAGGTTTGCCTCTTGCATCAACATAATTCATTCTCTTTAAAACAATTGAAGTACCATTAGGTTTGATAGGTCTCCAAACCCAACATGCTGATGCATTAAAACCATGTCCCGTATTTTCCCTAGCAGTGTTTTTGATGTTATCAGTATTAACTACTCTACTAGCAGTATGAACTGCTGGCTTTGCAGTTGTCACTTTGGGTTTCCAAACTTGTTTGTTTACCACTGCTTTGTCATTAAAGGGCCTATTAACTTATGTTGGTGCTGATTTAAAAGTTGTTTTTGCACCTTGAACTGTTGGTCTTGGGTAAACAGGTCTAAATGGTCTGGCAGTATGAACTGTTGGTCTAGCAGTATAAGCTGGTCTTTGGCCAGACTTTAAAAGAACTGATCTAGGTATCATTCTAGCATTTGTAGGATGAGTTGTAATTCTTTCTTGGTTCACCCTATGGTCTGAATACCTAGTTGCCCTATTGTTTCAATAAGCAACAAGATGGTCAAAGCTACCACATGTGAAACAAGCTTTCCTATAGCAAACAAAGTCATCACCTAGTTGGTGAGACTTGAGGTTGTTCCAATTCCTTTGGTTACCTCTGGGCTTGTTTGTAGTTCTATACATTTCAGCATACCTAACTGTTGGTCTAAATGGTTTAGCATTAGTTTTATGCCTAACAGTCTTAGTCTTGACCACCTTGGGAACACTTGTTCCCTCTATCTTAGCACTATCAGGTTTAACCATAACCTGATCATCATCAGAAGTCTAATCCTCTATGGTTGGAGCATCTGAATCCCTAGCAGATGACACCTTGTCATCAAAGATTGATTTATCACTTGCACTCTCAAAACTTACTTCTACAGGCTAGTCAACTACTACATTCTCCTTTGTTTGAGCACCATATTCCATCTTTGGTAGTTGAAATTCCTCTAAACCAGTGTGTTCTAGGTCTATGCCTGGAGGTGTAGGTATTCCTCTATAAGGAGGTGGAACTGATTTATAACCTAGACCTGATTTAGCCTTGTTGAGAATTTGACATTCAATTAACTTCTGAACTCCTTTTGATGTATACTCTAAAGTATCTACACTTAATTGAATGTTCTCCTTAGCCTGTTTCAGCTTATCCAATTCATCTTTTAACACAATAATTTCAGCATCTCTAAAAAATATATCCCTTTTAAGCACAGCTACAGTATCAGAAAAAGTAGACTCTTTACTCTTATAATGAACAATTTGCTCTTCTAACACAGCTAAACCCCTTTTATGATTTGCTAGATTGTGAATAGTCTGGTTTAACTCTATTCTCTGTTCATTATAGTGTTTCCTAAGAGTTTCTAATTCTTTTAAAGCATCACATAATTTAGAACACTTAGAAACTTGTACCTCAGAGTCTGAAAAGGCCATGAGAGCTATCTCTGTAGGTGCTGCATCCTCCTCTGCTCACCCATATCTTTATTACCCTAACATCAACATCAAAAAGGTACCCTAACATGGTGCATTCAAGTTGGTGTGTTTCTGGTGGTTGATCAAAGCAGTTAGTACTGCTCTTATGTTCTTCATTTGTATCGCACAAGGTTTATTTGTACTGATTGCTTTGAGACAAAGTTTGTAATGCTCGCGAGACGGACTTCATATTGCTAGCAGTTTGTACTGCTGGGTCTTCGGACTTAGTACTGCTCGGGTTCGTTTAGTACTGCTCGAGAAAAGGTGTTTGTACTGTTAGCGAATATGGAACCAACTTAGTACTGCTCTTATGTCTTTAGTATTGTTCGTAATATATTTATACTGGTTGCCTTCCATCAGATAAGAATTTTGGGACGAAGAACTTTAAGATGAATTTTGGTTTAAACGTAATGGAATGGTGAATGTTTCTGGTGCATGCATTATTATAAATGTATTATAAAGGGTCGGTGTGCTATATTACGTGTAGAAGACATGCAACCATCCATCATGATAACATGCATAGGTCGGTGCATGATATATTCTTTATGGTGGCTGGTCATTATGGATGTTGACATGTTTTTAATACTACTCTACAATGCATGATCGATCTATTCAAATTAAATAAATAGATCATGGGTCGGTGATCTTTGAACCTTGGCAAATATTGGTCAGTATTGAATACGCTTTATGGATTTTATTGCTTTATTAGTATTGCATATTGCAGGATGATTAAATCGTGCATGTATTAGTCAGTTTCACAACATTGCCAAGGTTAGTGCAAGCAGTCTTGTTGGGGAGATTGCAAGTGCAGGTAATCTCGTTTGTTTTGATTGATGACAAACATGTAACTTGATACATAACGTAAAATGTACAAGTTACTTGTAATCTTATTTTGTCTCAACATACATCCAACACCTCTCGACTTCTCGAGTCCTCGTATGATACAACACAGGTTCATACATGTTTGTTATGTGGCATTATGATCAAACCCTTAACAAACCATTTAGAATGTTTAAAATATGGTTAGGTCATTAAGTATTTTAAAAGGTTAATCATTCTACTTAGAACCTCATTTTACAAACATATATTAGTTAAGCTAGCATATACATGTTACATGATCACTAGGATACATGTTACATACATATACACACTTATATTATTTACATTTTAAATTTTAAAATGGAAATATATATACATGATATCATGGCATACATCATTGACAAATCTTGTAGATTTAGAAAGATATTTTGTAATGATCTTGAAGCAACATTGTTGACTTTGGAAGATATGGCAAGATATGGTAAGATATGGAAAGATTTGTTGAGATATTAGCTGTCAGGTCCGGCGGATCCGGCGGATCCAAATGGTATAAAGGGCGGATCCCTTTGGTATAAAGGACGGATCCCTTTTATCAAATCCGTGGTTTGTTTTACATTTTGCCTATAAATAGTAGCCCATTGTTTACCCATTGTTTAAGCCACTAGAACACACATTCCCTTTACCCTTTGCACACACTTAGATCAATAGCAAACCATGTAGATTCATACATTAATCACCCTTTACATAATGACCATAATGTTACTAACTTTCATTATGTTGTAAGCATACACTGTTAATGATCCTGTGAAGCAAGCCCAAGATCATGAGTCATTATCCATAGCATACTTCCTGATCCACCAAGAAGGTTAGAAGATCTTGAAGTCATTATCCACCATAGCATTCCAACATATGAAGATTCAAGGACACTTGACATCCTCAATGATTAAAGACTTCTCATTCAAGAAGTTCATGTAGATTTCACATGCATACATGAAGATCCATCACAACAAGTTTAGGGAGCTTGTGATCTTTATCCATTGAAGGCTTCCTATCAATGGAAGTTCATTTAGAATAGTCATTCATATCCATGATACATTTATGTCATGGATAATCATTGATCATTGTATTTAATATCTTATTATAAATCGTTGACCAAGTCACTTACTTTATGTGCATGTCCTTACAAGAAGACATAAATATTTAATATCTTACTATACGTTATAAGTCATTCAACAATTAAAGGACTTTATGTTTGTGTCTTTACAAAAAGACCTAAACACTTTTAAGTAAAGTAATTATGAGCGCTGACTCTTGGCCTCTATAGTAATTTCAAGTTAATTGCTTACTTCATGATTATGACTTTACAAGAAAACATAATCATACTTACTAAACAATTCAGTGAATATGTCGAAGTAGTTTTTCATATTATGTTGACATTTGTTCTAAATAGGGCAACATGCATTTTATGTGTAGAAGTCCTTGTAGAATATTAGTTTCATACCTTTCGGTCAAGGAAAACCATTAGTCATATTATCGTGTGTTATACCTTGCACACAAATAAGATTTTTCCCACTTGTGCAGGGCGCAACATCATGTAAGTATTAAAAACAACACGACGATCGTTTGTTTGTATGGATAATATAACAGTGTCAGAGATAGAATATTAATTAAGTTAAGCTCAAATCATATCAGCATGAAAAATGTATATAGAACTTTATCAATTAATAAGGAATCGTGCATGACAATTTTATAGATAACATTAAAGGAAGCGACAAGTTATCTTATAAAAATGATATGCGGTGATTCTTACTAAATGAAAAAGTGTCACACTTGGAAGGTAATTAATAATTTCAAGGCAGGCCGGAAATAATTTGGGACGCCTATAAGGTAAAAAGCCCATAGCTCCCACTGGATTAGACAACATTACAAGTATGTCATCTTAGAAATAAATTGTGTTGCTCCCACTGGATTAGACAAACATTACAAGTGTTTCTTTACTAGTGAAAAGCAATTAGCAAGTTATTGACTTTCCTTATCTTGAATATCTACACATTATTGCCAATGTGAGTCGCATGGCTTAGTAAGCATATACTTAGATATCCAAGGAAGTGTGTCAAGTTCTACTACATAGACGATGGACCAGCCATTTATATTCAGAGAATTCAAAACCGAATTGGGGTATTGAAACCTACTCGAAAGAATAAGACGCGCTATATATCTTTGGCAAAACCAAATTGGGGTAATGAAACTGTAATTAATAAGAAACACGATCAGGAGGTCGGGGAAGCTCAAAATAAAGAGTAAACATGGTATATTAGATTAAAGAATGGGGAAGGTGTGTGTGTATTCTAGAGAGAGAAAGAAGGGAAAACATACACACCTAAATGATACAATGAGACATCCAACCCTCCTAGTTGTGACTAGGAGGGGTATTTATACTACTTAACACTCTAAACTATGTCCTATAGACAGGACTAGTCCCTGTGTTTAAGTAAATGATTAAACTAGTGCAATTCCCGATTATGACATTACTTTTAAGGCTAACAATCTCTCCCCAAAGTGATGTCATATGGGAATTGCTTACAATGTTCCCTACAAGTAAAATTAAATACAATACATAAGCACAGCAGCTCCGAACTGACAAACTTTCTGATGAATACCCTGAATCTGAAGAAGTCTTTTGATAATTAAATGCATTCCGTCTTTAGTCTTCTAACACGCAGCGGAAAATGTAGAACAGACTCTAGACTCGACCTTCTTCAAGATTTTCCATTCGGGGGAACAGAGTATCAACATCTTCATCTCACCAAATGCATCCCAGTTATCTTTCATATGAAAAATCAGCCCGTAACGTACACATGAAATGATAACACCAAAGTAACAAGTTGAACCACTGATCATTTTGATTTTGTTGCCCGAAATTGGTGAAGGTGGATAAGGTAGAAGTACGTAGAATAAGATGAGAAGATAAGGATATAGAATCAACCAATCTCCGACACAAATTGTTTCATAAACCATTAACCCCGATCACGTGAACTTGTTGTGCGTATTCGATGTACACATTTCTCTCCCCTGATGGTTACAATTTATCGGAATCAGCATAATGATGTGTACGTGAAGTATTAACTAGAAGCACTTTATCATTAAACATATAGCCCGTGAGAAGATGTAGATAAACCCAATCTGCTAACAATACCATTTTAAATGTCTAACTCTTTATCAACCCCCTATATCAAAAGCAACGGCTGTCTTTAGTAACGACATGTGAAGATTACCCAATACGACAAACTTGAGAATGAAGTAAAATCCCCCAGATTTGTGACTGAAGCTTGTATTATCCTGTGACTAAGAACGGTGTACCTTATACCCTCAACAAAAGTATTAGTACAAAACCTCTTGACATATCCTCAACTACGTGAGACACTGAGCACTACAACGTAACTCCTTAAAGTGATAGTTAGTTTGTGAGTATAGAGAGAAAGAATCACAAAAGTAACTAGATATCCAAGTCTTTGTCACCATTAATATATGCCCAAACAAGTCATCTTCGCGGGAGGGAAGAAAGAAAGAAGATGAAATAAGTACACCCATCCGTAAAACGTTACTTCAATCCCAAATAAATAATAACGAATCATCCCCGTAGTCACAGTTGATATGCATTGCAAACTTTAACTTTAGCCATTGTCATTTGACTGTGATTCTTGATCAGGATCTTTTAAGCTATACGTGATTTGTTTTGAAGATGTAGACCAATAATTTCATTTGTGATTTTGGTGTGAAGGGCTAGTTTGAAATACACCATAAAATGCAATTCTAAGGATACTAGAAAATTTTGAGTTTTAAAGATTTTGACGCCAAATTTCACCGAAAAAATTTGAATTTTGACCTAAAAATTTGAATTTTGGGCCAAAATTTTCACCGTTATACCCAAATTAGAATTTAGCATAAAAATTGAACGTTTAGTCACTCCTAAAAATTAAATTTTAATCAAATTTTCTCGCCAAAAAACTATCCTTGCTCGGTTCTTAACTCGGTCCTAAAAATTAAATTTTTTTTTTAATTGCACCTTACTCGAAGTTTCTGCCTAACGCGAAGCCTTACTCGAAGTTTGCTAATTCGAAGCCTTACTCGAAGCATACAAAGTCGAAGCTTAATAAACTCGAAGCTTACAAACTCGAAGCATACAAAGTCGAAGCGTTCAAACTCGAAGGAACCAAAGTCGAAGCCTTCAAACTCGAAGGATCCAAAGTCGAAGCCAGAAACTCGAAGGATCCAAAGTCGAAGCCTTCAAACTCGAAGGAATCAAATTCGAAGCCAGAAACTCGAAGGATCCAAATTCGAAGCCAGAAACTCGAAGGATCCAAAGTCGAAGCCTTCAAACTCGAAGGAATCAAATTCGAAGCCAGAAACTCGAAGGATCCAAATTCGAAGCCAGAAACTCGAAGGATCCAAAGTCAAAGCCTTCAAACTCGAAGGAATCGGACAAACTCAAAGAAAGCGTCAATGAACAGTAACCGAGACACCAAAAATCACATTTTTTCACCTCAAAACCCCACGATTCGCCCCTGGTTAGCTCTGATGCCAATTGTAATTAATAAGAAACATGATCAGGAGGTCGGGGAAGCTCAAAATAAAGAGTAAACATGGTACATTAGATTAAAGAATGGGGAATGTGTGTGTGTATTCTAGAGAGAGAAAGAAGGGAAAATACACATACCAAAATGATACAATGAGACATCCCACCCTCCTAGTTGTGACTAGGAGGGGTATTTATACTACTTAACATTCTAAACTATGTCCTATAGACAGGACTAGTCCCTATGTTTAAGTAAATGATTAAACTAGTGCAATTCCCGATTATGACATTACTTTTAAGGCTAACAAAAACCTACTTAATAGTTTTGCTTTTGAAAGTCATAACGATTTCATGAGTAAGTTCGCAATGAGTTCAATTAGGATCAGGATAATTCAATTATTCCTACTATAGCTTTCTAAAGCAAGGAGGAGACTCGGTTTGTCTTCTTCAAGAAAAGAACAAACTTTCATTTACGGTCGATGTTGCAATATACAATTAACATAATATACATAGTTTAGATTTTATTATTTTCGATCATTAATCATTTTTAAAAATTAACTACCCAATTAATTTTATAAATATCCTACTTGAGCTTCCACTTATCACAGTAGTCTGAATACTAGTAATCAATGGTTTCAAAAGGTAAGCGACGGGCGATAATTGCATTATGAGTGCAACTCTCAGACTTATGAGACTCATGGCACTAGAGAACGATCTACTAGTGCCATGTGGCATGATTTTCTCATCTTATGCCTCGGGTTAGGGTCTGACCACTCAAACTCAATTAAGTCATCCAATGTGAAAACATGTGAAAATAGTCTTAGGTTTAACCAGAGAGAAATAGTCACCTTGTGTTGGAGTTCACCTATGTCTGACATAGAGCAAAAACCAATTGCAAGTGTTCTCACACAATTGGACGGCAAAGACTTCAATTTTAAAGGGTATTTTAGTTTTTTGATAAAACAAGTGTACTAGATATGTGTACGAAGAAGTATGCATACATTTTATTCTTCGTACAATAAGTTACAAAATATATGGTTTGATAATTGGTGTACCCAAAGTCCGCTTATGTGTCTTCTTATTGTTAGAGAGATATCTCGTTCGGGTTTTTCTATAAAAGACTCGGTTGCTGATCTAGTACAAGATGGTGTTTGGAGATGGCTTAATGACTGGTTTAACAAATTCTCGGATTTGTTACAGGTTCAACTCCCGTGTTTGCTTGATGGAGTGGAGGATGAGCTGATTTGGCGAGTTCACAATGGTGATTTAAAGCCATTCACTATCTCGCGTGTTTTGGGATTCGATTAGATTAAGGGGTAATGTGGTTCCTTGGTTTCCGGGTAATGTGGTTCCTTGGTTTCCGGTCATATGTTTCCCCAATGTATCCCAAAGCATGTGTTTCATTTTAAGAAGAAATTAAAGTCATATACGCAGGTTTTTGATGATATTGTCACTAATGTTCGGTCAAAGATTCTTTCGTTTCGTTTCAAGAAGAACTCTATACATGTAAGAAGGATTGTTGATACAAGGAAGCTACCAGGATCGGTGATCATTGCAAGTAGCTAGCTTCTTGATGGATTATTATGGTTATGGTCCTTTTTTGGGAGTTCCATTCGAGAGTTGTACTCTTTTTTCCTTCACCAAGGTTTTTCCCACTTGGTTTTACTTGTGAAGGTTTTTTAAGGAGGCAGCCTCATTTGGAAATCTTGTGCTCCCTTGTTGTTGCGTCTGGGATGGCTCGAAGTTTTCTTGGATTGATGCATGATACTTCCAAGATGGTGTGTTGTGGTTTTGTTTGTCTCTAGTTTTCAATTATTGGTCATGTAGTATGTAACTAGAGTTGTTTGTATTTATGGCATGTCATAAGCACTCTTTCATAGATGTTCATTAATCTTTTACTTGAGGTTAATGTGGTACTTTAGCCACATTCTATTTGTACTTAACTTTATTTGATTAATATATTTTACCTGGATAACCCTTTACCAAAAATAAAATAACAAATAACAAATAATAAAATAATAAAAATCTAACTTATGTGTACTCTAGTTTTTATTATTTATATGTCAAAGGTCCAATTTATTTTAATATGCAACCATGGTTGATAAAAATAAAATTTTGGATAACATAAATAATCACGCATTACAATTAACTTTTAAGCATAAATAAAATATAGGTGCTCATTTTTATCGCGGGGAATTATTAAAGAATGTGCGAAGCATTATAAAAATCCAAGTATTTCAATCATTAATAAGAATGTGCGAAGCACATTTTATCACGGTAAAAGATTAAAGGTTATTCAAAGCCTAGGCAATCGTGGTTAAAAACCAATGTACCTGCATGTTTTTCGTGGGAGCAAATTATGGTGTAAACTCAACCCAATGCGTTTAAAGTGATGCAAGACATTAGTTGAAATCATATTTTGATAGTTATTAGTCTCATAAAATTGAGTAATAAAGTGAAAAATAAATGAAACATACAAATAAACTATCATATCCAGACACGCAAATATAAATTGATGAATACCTTAGCTTGGGTCATGAGCACTCATAAAACCAGAGAGGTCAACTATGGGTCAAACCAATAAAGCCAAATACAGGGCGCCCATTTGCTTTTAGACCAATTACAAAACAAGTGGAACCCTTATGCCCATAAAATTATGCATGTTGTTAGAACAGAAACGCAGCCTTGTGAGACCTGAAACTCCATGAAGGAGTCTTCGTCACTCAAAACGCCGATCTACAAAGTTGTATTCCTTTGAGTCATGCGCCTGTCCATCGAATTTCAGAATCTAATTCATTCCAGAACTCCGAGAATAATTTTTTTTTAGTGCAAGGACATGTTACTTTTCAGAAAACAAAAACAAAACAAACAAACAAGCATATATAGGCAAGGACATCATCGATTTGCACGTTCCACATATTAATACTTTAATTATATGATATTAACAAGAGGTCGGCTTATTTTCCATGATAAACATGCATGTGGTTGCCATGGAACACAATTAAAAGAAGTAATATATCCAAATAAGCCATAAACACGTAGAATTTAAGCAAGTAAAAATCCCCCGTCATGCATACGCAAACCTGTGGCCCTATGGTTCTTAAACATTGATTTAATAAGACCTTTAAGGTCGATTTTTTACAGGAAAAATAAGCCCTAAAGGCTGTTTTAAATCGATACAAAAGAAACACTCAAAAAAACACGTTTTTAGCCACTTTTACGCATACACAAGTAATCTAGAACAACACACGATGGCTCGTGATGCCACTGTTGGGATTTATATGATGTTATAACATGTATTACATATAATTAATGCAGTGGAAAAGGTCCCGTAGTAGATCCGCATGATGTAAATAGATTAACTACACATTACCTAAATTTACCTCCTTTATTGAATCGGTTGATCAATGATTGGATCTTTCTTGTTCTTGAACTTTCGAACAAATCAAAATAACCAAAGTTGGTGATCTCTATGGTTAGTCCACACTACACATCACGGTGGAATACCCGATTGCTAGCTCTTGATTCATGATCAAAGCACGAACAACGATTTTGTTAGCTTTATTGAAATCGACAATTAAACCCTTTGTGAGGGTGATTGTCGATCGGTTTTCATAGGGAAAAGAGGGGAGAGAATATGTTTGTGTTTTAGGTTTTCTAAGCATCACTAATAATGAATTAACCAATAAATTATATAGGCATTAGTTAGCTTAGAGTCCAAGTCAAACACAAAAATACCCATTTTAACCCTTAATCGGCCCAAACCCATTCCCCATGGGTTTCCCATGTGTTTTTTGGGCAAAGTATATATTAAACAAGTCCAATTACTTATTTAACAAAAGTCATAAGTTAACTATTGCGTCTAACATAATATTAAAGACCGTTAACCAATTTCGTGAAATCTAAACTAATATAATTAATATACTTATTATAAATATATGAATTACAATATAAAGGTAATCCCTCGGTGTATACGTGTGTGACTTAATAGCCTCACATATCTCCATCCATATAATTATTTATTATGACGTGGGCATTTACCAATACATTTTTGATTATTTTGAGGTAAAAAAAACTTTTTTGCCTAAGCATGTAGGAAGCTGTTATTTGTAATGTATTAATAATTAAGCGGCATTTGCATATATATCCTTTCAAATATGTAAAATTGCATATATATCCAAATCATGCGTAAAAATCATTGTATCATAAGCATTAAAAACTTGTACAAATGATATATATGCAATTATTCTCTTTTATAGGGATATATATTCAATTCATATATTCCTCCAAAGATTCAAAGTTGCATATACATCCAAAACATTGTTGAATGTATCTTAACGAGGAATTAGGCGGTCACATGTTGCGGTGAAGCCAATTAAAGTCTAATATTCGTTATGAGTTATTTTCGGTATCTGACGCGTTACGGCGGGGCCATTTCGTAACATGTTAATTTTGCGGTAATAATATTAGCTTATGTATTTTGTCTTATAAATGATATGTTAATAATTTTTTCGTAGTATAAGCAAGTTATTTTGTTTAAAAGACTCGACCATTATTGTGTTGAAGTTTAAGGTTATATGCTGGTACAATTGTATCGGATGAACATCTTGGCCTTCTTTACACTACTATCAAAATCATAGCCTATAGTATGCGTGCACTGAAATTGTTGAGATTATTCAACTGTTTATTATTTATGACAAAGCGTTTGAAATACAGAAAAGAATAGCATTCAACACTATTCACATCACAATACATAAAATTTCAGCAACAAAAGAGGAACGTAATTCGCACTCGAACTGTTACAAAAAGTGATACTATTCTTAAGCAACGTATCCGTGTTTAGAGCATCAACTTGTAAACCACAAAATGAATAATCCTACAATATATGCTTTACCAGCTGATGCTCTAAACATGAATAAGCTGCTCGAGAAGTTCAAACTCTAAAAATGTATAGTACAGGAACCTAAAAATTTGCAAGAAACGTTGAGGGTGGTCGATATAATATTAAAACATTACGCGGCGAAGCTTAAGATTATGTCAAGCAACCGAACGCTATTTGAGAAATTTTAGATTCAAGTAACGTTTTCAAGTATAACAGTGAACTGTAGCTTGTTTGTAGGAAACCCTTGTCGCTATCGTACGAACGTCTTTGAGCAATTTAGAGTTTATGGAGTGTTTCTCATTTCTAGGAAGTGTACAAAACTGGAAAAATGGGATGGGGAGCAGAAGAGCTAATATAAGACATTGCAGTTTTGCTGTTTGGTTAGATTGGCAATTACACGAAACCTTTTTTTGAATTCGTTCAGAACAAAACAGTAGATGAATCGGGATTGTATAACCCAGCCACTTGTGCCGGTAGATAAGTGTTTTGCATCATAAGTAAAGCACTTCCCATAAAGAAAAAAGATGCATTTACACAAAGTGACCATGACTTAGTTTGACCAATAAGGGAGTAAACCCGTTACGTGATTAGAAAAGACGTACGCATGTATTATGGTCATATGAATGCTTTCGTTCGATGTTATATCAAAAGTATGAATGTCCTAGGTTTGAGAGAAAAAAATTTGGCCTTGGCTAAAGGCATTTAGTAAAGATTTTGAGTTGGCATTTTCGGAAAACGGGAGGACTTGTTTTGGTCACCTGTATAAGTCCAAACATTGTTGAGAGTTTACCTAATAGTTCAGTTATCATATTCATACTTGTAATGAAAGATCTACATTTGTTGGGTAAGAGGAAAGCCGACATTAAAAAACCAAAGCGAGTCCTAACAGACCCTGGCGGGCTGGCGCGTTAGGCCCTGTTTTTACGCGTTTCTGTTTTTGGCTATTGTTTGTGATTTTATGTGTCCCGAAGGTTTATTTATCATCGATAAAACATTAAGGCTTAGTCAATGTTGCACCAAAACATTCTTTATCTGACAAAAAATAAATAAATAAATAAATGACTCTATGTAAACATGCTTTTAATACAAAAATCAAAGTTGAAACAAAACAATAAACAAAAAAAAAAAAAATAACAAATAAAAAAGTTAAAAGGAATAATAATAAAAAAATGATACGACATTAAGAAGTGTTAAGACATCTCCTCTCCATCTAGTTAAACAAGGTTTTTTTTTTTTTTTTTTTTTTTTTTTGCCTCGCCTCTTAATAACCGGAAGTAGACTAACGCACTTAACACTGACTATCTCTTATTAGGGTTGTAATCGAGTCAAGCCAAGCTCGAGCTTGATAGGGCTTAAGCTCGGCTCGAAAATCATAAAGTATGCTCAAGCTCGTCTCAATAGCTCAACGAGCTTTACTCATCCAACCTTGAGCTCAACTCGATTAATATTCGAATAAGGCTTGAGCTCCGCTCGAAAAACTTGAATTTATACATAAGCATTGTATTCGATAGCTAAACTCATAAATAAAGTCAAGAAAATATGCGATAAACTTAAGAGCAAGTTCAAAACATGCAGGAACATTAAGGTTTAAAAAGTCTTTTTTACGATATAGATTTTATTATTATACCAATATTCACATTAGTGGTTGTTTATATAAATATGTATATAAAATTATATATGCACATGAAGGCTCGAAAAGCTTGATATAAGCTCGAGCTCCGTTCGTTATGTGTTTCGAGCTGGTTTATTTGGCTTAGACTCGAGTTCGAGTTGCATGATAAAAGCTTAACTTATTTTCAGCTCTACCTCTTACCGCCTCTTAATAACATGAAGAAAAAAAAACAAATTTTAAAATAATAAATTTAAAAAAAAAAAAAAATATATATATATATATATATATATATATATATAATATATATATATATATATATATATATATATTGGGATATATATTTGACTGTCTTGCTAAGTCAGATTAAGAGGTAATTAAAATGTACTTTTAAAAACAAACACCACCTTAGATTTGAGTAATCGTTTTTGCTAGCTGGATTATTATTATCAGTTTGATATACATAATTACATATTATTCAAGTAACTTTGATATTTATTTTCACATATAAGATCGACTTATATAATATGTGATTATAGTCTTATGTTTGAAAATACACCATAAATATCCTTAGCATACACACATTGAGTTAAGTAGTGTCTGAACTTGACTTAAAATAAAAAAAAAAAAAAAAAAAAAAAAAAAAAAAAAAAATCTAGAAAGTCATATTAAAATGGTTTTTTATTGACTAGTATGACTGAAAATATAAAATATTAAAATTGAAAATGTCTGCATTAAGTCATTTTTTATTTAAATATAATTTAATATAAAATTTAAACAAATAAGCCTTTAATCACTTAGTATCAATGCAAGAAAATTTGTCTTTAGTGACTAGGTCAAGACTCAAAACGTTGTCACCAAGAGCATAACATCATCATTCCTTTCTAGTCGTCCACTATCATTCTTAAGGCGAGACATATAATGCATAAACCGGTCAACATTATGATGTTTTTAGGAAACAATCATGTTTGGTATATAGTGTAAACGATTGAAATACATCATTAACATTAACATTAACATTAACGTTACTATATAATACAATTATCATTATCATATAATACAATTATGAACCTAAAAAAATTGTTCATAAGCTACATTAATATTTTATTATGACTAAAATGTATTATAATATAAGCTTAAAATCTATTAACAAATGTAATTATAGCTTAAATGGTAATCTCCACTTGATGAGTCCAAGTCTTATTTTCAAACACATAATAGCCCAATAACCCCCCAACTAGACCACATCACCCACCCCAATTGCTTTGATCGTTTAGCTAAAAAGGAAATAGATATTCTAAAGGGGTGCCTGGTTATTATTGGAGAAAGAGAAAGGTAAAGGGAATGCAAAAAAATGGGTGATAGTGGGTAATCAATCCCTTACCATCCAATTTACTCTATAATGGTTGATTACCCACTACTGGGTAATCATTATATTACCCCCCCCTCCAACCAAACATTATTATTCATTATCTTTGCCATTACCCACCCCCTTATCCCCCAACCAAACACCCCCTAAATATATATTTATTTATTTTTTTCGGTTATTTCAAATCATTTTAGGATAATTTAACTATTAAAAAGTGATATACTTTATAAATACTAAACTATTGATAAATTTATATATTGCTAATATTAACTATTTACTAAGACAAAAATATATATCTATATTTAAAACATTTCTTCCTTTATACTTTTTTTTCACTTTTTGTTGGTTAAGGTGGGTTTTGGGTTAGCAATAAGAAGGTGGTTATTAGATTATGGCATGGGTAACTAAAAAAATAGAGTTTATGAAAAGATTTGATACACAGTGAGTTATTATAAAGTAACTTTTTTGGATTAAATGTTTTAGCTTTGTCACAATATTTGGTGTCTGTTTATTTCATAACATCTTTACTTTCTATATAGTATGTTTTATGTTGAAGTGTATTTCTGATGAATACATGTAATCAAATAATTAATTATTTTTATTTATTATAAATATATGGGTTTTGCTAATGTGTGCCCACTGGGCATTCAATTAAACGCAGTTAATGAAAACAAAATTTATTTTTAAATCAAAACATGCATTTAATGAACATTTATTGATCTCTAAAAATTACCGTAATTAATCATCATTTTCATATCAACTAACTCTAACATTCCTTATATATTTAACTAAACAAGTGCCTAGTAGACAAAAGTTAGCAAAACCCTAACTATATAGATGAAACATAGAAGTTTCAAAATACAGAATCAAAGCAAGGTCATCCGCAAATATATAACTATAATTAACTCTCGCAACGAAGCGCGAGTATGTAACTCTCGTTATGAACTAATGTTGTGAGGGTACTGAATAATAAGAAAGAAAATAATATTAAATTAGGCATCTATTAATTAAGAGAAAAGCATATGTGAATGTGATAATAAAAACTAGAGTAAATTGCAAAAATTGTCCTTATAATATGGCTAAATTGTAGTTTTACTCACTATCTTTTTTTTAAAATGCACTTATCGTCCTTGTAAGGAACTTACAAGTGCATTTTTGATCCCTGACCAAAACTAACACCGTGTTCCAAAGATACATTTTTTGAGAGTAAAGTAAAATAAATGAAAGACACAATAAATGAATTGTGTTAAGTTTTTTTTAGAGTAAAGTAAAGTAAATGAAAGAAACAATAAATGAATTGTGTTCTTAAGTTTTTTATAAAGTAAAAGGTAACATGGTGTAAATAAAAAAAAGGGAAAGTTTGTGTATATTTCATTCAAACACTTTCATCCGAGAGAAAGAATCTTGCATATTTTGTTTTGACAAAAATAACCTTCTTTTTTTAATTACATAATTTTAAAATATGTATTTGAAGGGCAACATTGTATTTTTGCTTGCTTTTTTTTTTTTTTTTTTTTTTTTTTTTTTTTTAATCTTTCATTCATAACTTGAGAACATAAAATAAAACATAACTTTTCTTCCCTTTCATTTCTCTACTCCCTCTTTATTTACTTTACTTACCTTTGCTTCCCAATTTTTTTTTCGAGAACACAGTGTAAATGACTAAATTACCTTCACATGGACCAAATAAAAGAGAAGATGAAGAGGGTAGTTTAGTAATTTAACTTTAGTCAGAGACCAAATGCACACTTGTAAGTTCCTTACATGAACGATGATATGAACTTTATAAAAGATAGAGATTGAACTTGCAATTTAACCAAACCACAAAAACGATTTTTGCAATTTAGACTAAAAAATAATCATGACTAAATTTATATCTAAAATATTGTTCAGTAGCAATACTTACTCTATTCTTTTACTTTCTTAATTGTTATAAACAATAACCTTGAACTTATAACAGCTTTATTTTTATCATTCTATAACTTATAGAATTAAAATATTAACTTTTAGTTGTTACACCCCGTGCCCGTTTAGACCAAAAATTAAAACTTTTTACGCGAAAACGCTTGACTTTTATAGACATCCGGTCACTCTTTTGACAACTGACAAAAATGGGTACACTTTCAGGACTTGAGACTATTTTTAAATGAAAGTACAATCAATTACCTTCAAAACGACGGGTGGCACGACCCGTGACGACTTACGGTTTAAAAGATATGATTTTTCGAAAATTACCAAAATCTGAAAATTTTGCCAAACCGCCGGCTGGGAAAACCCAACCGCCGGTTCGGCCCCAAAAACATGTCTGAACCGCGGCGGTTCAGACCCTGCTGATCCCCGAAACATGTTTTCAAGTTCCGCGCTTGAAAAGCCGACCTCCCGACCTCGTTATCTAACCAAACTTTGCAGGTTTACTTGGTATATCATTGGACTCATTTTCATATAAAAACATTTACCGAACGACTCCTCGAAAGGGTATTTTTACCAATGAGACGGGTTATGCAAATAACCCGTTTTGACCTGTAACACCCCGAAAATCGTAATGAAGCAGCGGAAGACTTAAACGGGGTATTACCAACTAGATCACAGTCATAAGTATAGATTTTTGAAAAAAAGGGGAATTTTATATCATTTAATGAAAACTCAATATTCAGAGATTACATATTTGTTATCAAAAGGGGGTAGTAGTTCACAAAAGTGATGATGAGTTTGAAAAGAATGATATAGTTATTTGGAACAAGGTGGGTCTTTTCTCCATGCCCGTGCCAACTCCGTGCTTGAGATTTCTTTAATTAACTGAGATAAACATGCTTAAAATGTCAACACAAAGGTTGAGTGAATTCACAGTGTTTTATTTGTAATAGTTTGAAATAGTTTGAACACAAGTCAAATAGTAGTGAAAACAATAAATGATATTGTGGTGTAATATATATTGCCCTAAGCCTCATGACACGCAAACCTTAACATCGGGTGTAATAATAAATGATATAAATAGCCCACATCATAGCAATGATGTAGGTGATAATGCCCTCGTCGTAGGAGTTTGCCAAACTCTTGATAATTCGAATAAATTGCATTTGGTTACCATTTCAGGCTAACTTCAAATGGGGCGTCAACTTCCAATAGATCTATTCACTGAATTCGCGTTCACTCGCAAGTGATTAATGGTTCATGATATGAGGGACTTTTTGGCAGGGTGATAACTTAGGCAATATTAACTTAGCAATATCAATCAGGGAAGCATACAAAAATACTTGTGTTCAGATTTATAGCATGTATCTCCCCACGGGATTTGAAAACATAGTAAAATGTGGGACTATGAACTCACCTTGGTAGTAGTAGAAATCTGTGATGCAATGGAATCAAATGGTGTGTAGTAACTTCAACGCGTGACCTAGATTAGTATGGCATGATTTAGTTCGCATTTATGATTTAAGATTTGATGAACGTAAAATAGTATATATATTTTCAAAACGATCATGTCATTGTTGCACGTTTTGACTATTTATTTTATGGCGTAATTGTTATTGTCGTATGACAATTTTTAGCGTTTCGGTTATTCTTCTTCGTCACAACTCAAATAATTAATATTCGACCCGTTGTTAGTTTGGGTTTTATTACTTTATGTCATTTAAAAGGAAGACTTAAACATTCCCTTTTCTTTTATCTAATATCAAACGTAACCTATTAGTTATACATCACGAATTAATTGGTTGTGGCCCATGTTCAAACGCAGCCACTACTTGTGGCCTGGTACAAGGACTAATGGGTTTTACTCTTATGTTTTATACTGGACTTCAGCCCAGCGTTAAGTTTAAATACATATCCCTTTTAATTGTTTACTGGGCTTCGGCCCTTTGTCAACTTTAAACCCAAATCTTGTACTAAAACAACAATGTAAGTCTCTTTTCTTTTCTTTTTGGTGTATGTAGGTTGCCTGGTATTTTGGTTTGAAACAAGAACAACCATTTGCAGTTTACCAAAGGGTAGACTGTCTCGAGCGAGACTTTGACGAAAAGGGTCGCATGCTACTAAGGTCGAGCTATGGTCTCACTAGTGGTGGTTCTAACCTCATGATGCCATTCGACGATCGCATAATCCGACTACTCTAAGTCTTTTAAATCCGCAATAACTAAGCTAATCCGAAACCAAAACAGCCCTTGACTTCAAAAGTCAAACCCCCAATTGACCCGTTTGACATTCAAACTACATTTGCCTATTTTAAATCGCAACTCATTCACATTATTCTTGTCTATCGATTCGTATTTTTATCATCATAAACACAAGATCCTAGTTCGACCCATTTTATCAATAATCATCATAACCTCAATTATTCTTATCTAATCCTAATTCGAATGAAAGTAAAAACAAATATCAATCTTAAATAAAAATGAACCTGAAATTTGGTGGAATGGTTCGAACACAAATCAACCCGAATCCAAAAGCTCCAACCCGATCAATCCTAGCTTCCAAACCGAATCACAACCTTCACTTTTATACTCACTTGAGAACTTCTCAGTTTTTGTGGTGTTTGGTGATGAATGTTGTGATTCGATCTCTCCCTGAAAGGCTCGGATTTATAATGGATTGAGGAGAATAGCTCCATACGAGCTTTCGGGTTATGGGAAAACCAACCTTCCTAATCGGTGTGATATCTCTATATGTGCTCCTATTCTTATGTAGTCTCGTGAGATGAAGAGGACATAGGTTTCTATGGTCAACGACATTAATTGGTGATGGAGATAGTTTGGTTTTGGGTTTTCGAGGGAAATAGCAAAGCGTCAAGACAAGGGGGATGGTGTTTTTGAAGACAGTAGGTTTGCCGAAAATATGATAAGGGTAGAAGATGGAGGTGAAAAGGGGATGGTATCTATGGTTGGAATTGGGTCTCGACAAAAGGAGGAAAGAAGGAGGTAGCAGCAGAGGATGAATATAAAAGGATGGTTGTGGGATTGTGATAAAGTCAAAGTAGTAGCTCATATATATTGGGATTTGTGGGGGAATCGACAAAATCAAAAGAAAAGAAATATATATATAGTTGTAGTAGTATTGTATATTGTGCTTTTAAATACCCGGGTATCGCTGGATTGTGTCGGATCTGACTTTGTTTAAATATCTCTAGCTCGAGAGTTTAGAGTCGTCATAAATTATTTGTTTTTATCTCCGAGTTCGTATTTATTTTTATGATCTGTTTTGTACATTCTTTGTTTGAATCTATTAAACTTATGCCATACTATCACGGTGTCGGTACGCGTACGGTTCCAGTGAAAATGGAACGTGAGTTTTGTCACAGGGTTCGTTTTGTAATCTCACTAGTTATTCCTCAGAAAAAAATACATATATAGCAATATTTCGAATGCAAAGGTGAATAAAATAACTTGATTAAAATTCATAATCAATTGCTTCAGGTTTACAGAAAGTTAATAACTCGAAAATTTCGGGTTATTACATGACCCATTTTCACTACAATCAACCCATACGACTTCCGTTTTACACCAAACTTGACCAACATCAATAATTTAACATAACAAACACGTTCCAACAATACTTGACCCGTTTACTACCCAAAATGGGTATATTTACAACTAAACCAAACGTCCCTTTAACTTTATGCATAAACACATAAACTACACTTTGACTCATCGTTAGACTCCCAAATCGTCATGACCACTTTGACATACATTTTGACACACGACTACACTTTACAAATCAATAAAAGACCAACGGGGGTACAAACTTTATACTTGAGCTCGGTATTCTATACTAAGCTCCTAATTGCGATCTATCTATCAATCCACTTCCAAATCCTTAGGCTATAGTCCAAGTACTTCCATTTCACCGCACATAAACCTACAATACAACATTGACAACTAAAAGAATAAGCTTACGCTTAGTAAGTAAAACGATAATCACATACCATCATACTTCAATCAAACATATAAGCATCATATATATATCCAAACACTTACTTAGCGACTCCACTCTCTAATTCTTGCATAAAAACCTAACATCAACTTACTCTCACAACCAAATTCATCACTTAGATCATATTCATCCTAGCATATAAGCACGTATCAAGTCTCTTATTACTAACCACAAAACATACACAACACATACATGTTAGACATCCATATAACACATGCCATCATCATTTTACTTACCTCAATCCAAGCTAAATAACATCAAGAACATCATCATCATCACAATTTTCCATCATCATCTTCATCCTTCATAATCAACCAAAACCTAACAACATAATAATTAATAATATAACAAGGGTTAACAAAACCCATCAAATACACTCATCTTCCAAATCATATCATCATATGATCATATCTTGATCATATGATGAAAACCCACTTTACTCATAATCTATGACTTCACTAATATCAAGAACATAGGTACTTACTTGCATAAGATCATAGCTAAGGAAGGCCATAAACTTGAGAGCTTCATTTTCTTCTTCCTAAAACCATCAAGACTCACTTTTCTTCCCTCCCTTTTTCTCCATAGAACCGGCCTTCACTTATCAATAATGGAGGAAATGTCTAGAAATTCCTAGATAAGATTAGTTAGGTGGAAAATTTGGCCTTTTGACATAATTAGTCCTCCTAGTTCTCTTCTTTCTCCTTTAGCCACAACACACTTATACCATTTTACCACAATGGCAACTAAGGTCCTTTTAGTTTATACATCATACTTTATATTACTACATTAGTCATACTTTGACTATTAGTTTGACTATCGGGTTTGACTTTCCATGTAACTTTGTTGATCAACCAATCACATTAGGTCAATATCCATTTTCATCTAGGGTGGGGTCCAACACCTGGGAAACGGGTGTTACATTAGTTTCATACCAAAGGGCTTGTTAGAGCATGCGGTATCGTCATTTGGGAAGCTCGCCATTCTTACATGGCACCTCAAATGGCGCCTCCATTTTCATGTTATCACACCACAAGTGCTTGCCGCCATTTCCTGCATGAATTGACTCACGCTCTCCATTTGCATATTTCTTCAGGTTTTTTTCTTTCTTTTTTTATTTTTTTTTATTTGTGTTGTGTTTATGTTAGGTGTGTGTGTTTTTGTGAATTTTGTGTGTGTTACGTGAACTATGTGTGTGGGACGAATTTTTAGAGTTTGGTGGCTACAAGAAAGAGTGGATGGCAGATGAAGAGTTATTAAGGTTAACTGGTCTTGGGCTTATCCAAATTTATTGCTAATTTTCTTTGGGCCGAATAGGAAATTTGTGCTCTTCATATAAATTATTTGACTGAAAGTTTATTTTTTGCAATGTTTTTTTTATTTTCGTACTTTATTTATTTTTCGTATTGTAAAAAAGTTGTTGGTACGGTTGTAAGTACGCGGGCAGTTTTAAATTTGTATTCCCGTTAGATAAAATAGTCACTTGAGGACAAATGACAATTCGATCTTCTGGAGTCGTATTCCACGGCGAGATTTGAATTGAAAATCACGTTATGTCTTTTGTTTAATGCTTGATTGTCAAATATTTTTGGTTTTGGTTTTTAGAGAAAAATTAAACACTATTTTAAAACAATTATTTTAAACTATTTTAAAATTAGACTACAACTAATGACTATAAAGTTAAGCTAAGACTATGATATTAAAAGATATGCTTGTCAAGAGTGGTGAAAAGCTCATTAATTGTGAATATTCATTTTAAGCCCTTTTTAATTAATACCCGTCAAAATAAATTATTTTCTCACAACGTTGGCTTATATTGAAAACAATTCTTTTTCTAGGTAAAAATTAGTAGATTTAAATAATTAATTATCCCAACGGCTTTTGCCCGTTAAAATAACCAACTAGTCAAATCTACAAATAATCCGGAAATTACTAATTTTCAACCTTCTTAATTACTTGGTTTGATAATTAGTTACCTTAACGGCTTTTGCCCGTTAAAATTACTAAAAATGAATCCAAGTAAACCAAAGGTTAAAAGTCAATAATTTATAAGTTTCCACACTTTTATTCACAATCCACCAACACTTAACAAGCATATAATATATCTACTCACTAATCATAATAACTAAGCTATAATCAACAATAACTCCAACAAACATAATCATAATTATCTAAACTAATAATCTAAACTAAAGCATTTAAAAAGCTAAACATGACAATAAACATAATAAAAAGAAAGTAAAGAAAAGGAAGAGAGAGCACCGGGAATGTATTGAGAATGATGACGATAAACATACTAAACTACAAACCCCTCCAAAGCTCATAATTAACCCAAAATACTCTTTATTTACCCATAATCATCTTCTAATCTTCAAAAGCTTGAAACTTTATGTAAATTTAAGTGGGTGTAGATAATAAAGTTTGCAACTTTTATAACTAACAAACTTTAAAAATAATAAAAACTTGATTTTTAAGACTAAATTAACACTAAAAATGTAAAAAGATTAAAACTTTAATTAAAAGATAAGATTAAAATAACTTTTAAAACAAAAAAGATTCAAACTTTATAAAATAAAAACATAAGACTAAGAGATTTATAAAAGAAAAGTTTATAAAAGGGTTTATTAAGAAGTAAATCTAAAGATTAAGTGGGTAAAAAGTGATTAACTAAAATATTAAAATAAAGGCTTAAGATTAATATATCATAAACATAAACTAATAATGATTAAAACCTTAAATAAACAAAAATATCATTACATAGTTAAAGATTAAAACTAAATTAAAAACTAATCTAAACTAATCTATAAAAGAAAAAGAAAAAAAATAAATAATGAAGAAAAAGAAATTGAGATCTCCGCTACTACTCCTTACTGTCCTGTCTTTTATATATCTAATATGACACGTCAGCCCTTTTAAATTGTGGGCTTGGTAATAGTATTTTGTTTGGGCCGATCGGTGGGCTTGAGCTGCGATAGTTTTTATTTTATTTTTTTTATTTTTATTTTTTTATTATTATTTTTTTTTGATGACTATTTCTTTGGGCTTCAATAAATGCTTAAAATTTTTCTTCTTTTGCCTCGATGCTCCATATAAAATTATCGTTGGTCTCGTAATTTTGTGCTCTTTCTAATCTCGTGCTCGGTTTTGTCTATTTTGTCTTTCTTTTTGTCATTTTTCTCAATATTCGTACCTGCACATGTATAAACACAAAAACACAATATATTTGGCATTTATGGTTAGTTTTTGGTCGTTTTGGTCTTAATTTGGTTAAGAAAAGGTATGTGTTTAAGCACATACCAAAATCCCCCAGGCTAAGTTATTGCCGTGTCCTCACGCAATGTTATAAAAACACGTTTTTGAAACCGAAAATTTTCAATCTCTTTTTACTAACTTTGAGAAGTAGCAAAATTTTCAAAAGAGATCAAGAAATCCAAAGTTTTAAAAACTCCCCGATTTTCCTTTTTATTCTATTTTTATATTTTTCTCATTATCTTGTGACGGCTTTGTCGACAATCATTATCTAATGATAACTTTTAGGGTCATCGAGCAGGAAACACGACTCATAAAGAAGTGACCATATGGATAAAATTCGTCGTCCCTGATTTTTCACAAGTCCCCAAACTAAGCTTAAAAACGAAATCATTGTTATTTACAAGTTAGATTGCCGAAACTACCCATGTAAGCTAATTGTGTATTACCTCTTGTTCCCAAATTCCTATTTTTCTCTATTTATTTTATTTTTGGTGAGAAATGAATTTCTTCATACTCTCGTTTCGATAATTTTTAGTCCGATAAAGATACCTAGTTTAGACGCTAAGTAGTTTCCAAACCTTCCCTCGAAAACCGTTGCATACAAAAATGAGGTCCACATCAAGGTCTCTGATTTAACACGATTTTGAGGATATCCCTTTTATATACGACCGAAACAACTCATCTACGAGTCCAGAGACAGAAGCTTTTATTAGGATACCCCCGGAGTCGAAGTTTGGCATTTTTAACATTATTTAAGCACATTTATTGATCCTTGGCCCTTTATAACAATCACAACATCGGTTGCGAGCCGGCAAGATGCGATAGTCTATTATGACCTTGGAATTTTTCCTCTGCCTTTATTAGAAGTCTACAACATCGGCTGCGAACCGGCAAGATGTAGAAAACTTTTTACGGCTTTGGATTATACATTATCATATTTATTAATTATTTGTGTTGCCAAACCCCAAGTCCTACGGCTTTTATAACAATCCCAACATCGGTTGCGAGCCGGCAAGATGGAATAGTCTATTACACCGTAACACTGACAGTACCTTGATGTGTACCCAACTTTCATAAGCAAGAATTCTCTAAGGAAGAAATAAAAACTAATTATCGCAAAAACCAAAATACCTTTAATTATTCCTAGATTACTATTATTGGGTAAAACAAGCTTATGGGAACAAAAAATCACAAATAACTTCGATGAGCTCTAAAGAGATCCAACTACTCCACGTTTAGCAATCTAACTTATAAACAACTCTATCATTTCTCGTTCTTCGCAAATTTAAAATCTTAAATAATAAGATCCGCGAATGCTTAGCCAAATAATCAAGCCATGCATATATAAAGTCAATACGGGAACTTGCAAACTCTTAAAAAGAATTCGCGTTTTATAGCTCCTTGTGTAAAAGACTAGCACGAGCTTATCGATTATAAATGGTTAAGGGGACAAGCTAGGGCTCAACACGCCCGGTCAAGTCAGAATTTTATTCCTACTCTCACCAGCGGAAAGTCAACAAAATGTCAAAATTTATTATATTTTTGCACAATTTTTTTTTTTTAAATTTTCTCATTTTTTTGGATTTTTTCAATTTTTTAGGAAAAACGGGATTGCATGAGAAAACGGCAAAAATGCAAGGCAAAAATCAAATCGAAAGATTACCCCCCAAGACTAAAACGAGACATTGTCCTCAATGTCTTAAAGGTAAGGGTTCTCCTACATAAATCTAAGGCCGTTTATTAATTATGCCAAAGATAGATGTAAAACGATAAGATTTTAAGATATCGGATGAGCAACGAATGATGAAACTCGAGTAGCGTGAAGAAAACTACGAGCACGAGAGTCTTCATCATCGGGCATTCCTGGGCACATCACAAGAAAAACCACGAAACACAAGATATGGAAGAGGAAGCCCTCCTCACGTCACTTTATTAGAAAATAGATAAGAAGATAGATGGATAAGCATGGGGTGCCTCCCACGAAGCGCTTGTTTTTTATCGAGTCGTATAGCTTGACTCGCCCCGAATTTAGTTGTCCATGGGGGAGCATGTGGAAAAAATAATCTCCATCGGACTTTCGTTCGAGATGTTTGGATAAACATTGAAGCATACGAAAGTTCCACTCCGATGAAATGCCCACGGCTCTAAATAGAAGTTATGAATGAGATGCCGGGGTCAAAGATTGTATCTTCACTCCTGTAGGAGTGAAGAAGAGGAGAAATCACATTATATGTGAGGAATGGAAGAAAGATTTTGATAACAATCATGATGAAATCTTCATCCTCAAAAGCAGATTTTTCATTTTCTTTAATTTGAATTTGATCATTAAAGCTCTTTAAGTCATGATCTAATAATACCTCAGGAGGAAGAGTAGGAATAGTGTCCTTAATAGGCAATACGTCTCCCTCCGAGTAATCATACTCCGACGGAGATATGATGTGAGTGAGTTCATCGGTGAACTCCCCTAGACTAGAGGCACAATTAGTTGAAGGATCATGACTTAGTAAAAATTCCAATTTTCTCAAATCTGATTCAAAATCGAAGTTTTTATCTTCATCCCCCGGTGGGATTGGATCGATGCGAGTGAGTTCATCGGCGAACTCCTCAAGAAGATAATCACTCTTATGAAGTACGTCTTTTAGCTCGGGCTTCGGCGGGATGTATGGAGGCGGGACTTGTGCGGTACTTTGTGGGCTATAAATGTGCACCTCGTCCATATCGGTTTCCGTGTCGGACTCATCACACTCCTCGTTCTGAATATCAAAGATAGGATTATCTGAATTTAGAGTAAATTCAGAATCGAAATCAAACAAAGGATTTGTGATAGTCATTTTGAATGTATGGGAAGTAGAATCAGGAAGATCGAAAGGTTCTTCGGATACCCTTGGGATTGGAACAAGGTCATCAATTTCCTTAAGAGGATTGATTTCGACTTCCTTGTCCCCCATTAAAAAGGTATCTGAAGGGTCCTCATCTGATTTCTCTTCATCATAAGGAGCATCCTCATCACTTTCATCGGAGTATGAAAAGTGGATAGTGTTAGGATGACCTGGTCCTTGCTGGCAATACTAATTTATATAACTTTTGTGATTGCCAAGGACCCCAATTTGTGCAATCTCAGCAGGAATATAATCGGAATAATGATCACTCAAAACAGTGGTAGAGTCATAAAGGGCTCCAGTATCCCACTGATAGTGATGTTGTGTCATATTCTCGATCAAATCATAAGCTTCTTGAGGAGTCTTCCGCATGAGATTGCCTCCGGCAGCCAACATGATTTTGTCTCGATCAATCATATTTATGCCATGATAGAAGGTTAAGATTTGATCAAGGAACAAAATTCTATGATCTGGACATCTTTGCAGCAAATATTTGAATCTCTCCCAAGCTTCAAATACTGATTCCCTGTGCAGTTGTCGAAAATTTAGAATGTCTCTTCTAAACTGCATCGTTTTTGAGTATGGAAAGTATTTTGAAAGAAATTTGATGCACATCTCTTCCCATGTATGAATAGAATTGGTTTTAAGAGTGTAAAACCAAGATTCGGCTTCATGGGTTAACGAGAATGGAAAGAGATTCAAACGGATGTTGTCGTGAGAGACTCCGTTCTGCTTGAAGAATTGAGTGATCGATAGAAATTTGTCTAAATGATGATTAGCATCTTCATGTTCAAATCCATGGAATTGGCAGATTTGTTGAATAAACTCAATCATATGATCTTTCAAAACAAAATCGTTTGTTGGAGCGATCGGTCCTCCTCTACCGATGAGCGTCGGATGATAGAAATCCTCCATGGTCCTTGGATCATGGGGATGAGATGGGAAAGAATCGAACATGGTGGAGAATTAAACAATATGAGGGATAAGAAGATAAGAATTAAACGGTTAAGAGGATAAGAAGATATGAATTAAACGGTATAAGAGGGTAAGAGATAAAGAATCAAACGAATAAGAGGAATAAGAATAATATTTTTGAATTTTTATAATTGAGAAACATAAAAGTAAAAAGGAAAATAAATTTTTGAAAAGAAAATCTTTTTGGGTTTTTATTTTAAAGAAAATTAATCACAATATTTTTGGATTTTTGAAAGATTTTTTAGAAAATGAAAATATTTTTGGTTTTTGTGAATTTTTAATTTTTTTTTTTTTTTTTTTTGGATTTTTGGATTTTTGAATTTTAAGAAAATAAACTTTCAAAAGAAAGGATCTTCAAGGCACGAACGCCAAACACAACGTAACAATCGGTCAAACCTCCCCGGCAGCGGCGCCAAAAACTGGTACGGTTGTAAGTACGCGGGCAGTTTTAAATTTGTATTCCCGTTAGATAAAATAGTCACTTGAGGACAAATGACAATTCGATCTTCCGGAGTCGTATTCCACGGCGAGATTTGAATTGAAAATCACGTTATGTCTTTTGTTTAATGCTTGATTGTCAAATATTTTTGGTTTTGGTTTTTAGAGAAAAATTAAACACTATTTTAAAACAATTATTTTAAACTATTTTAAAATTAGACTACAACTAATGACTATAAAGTTAAGCTAAGAATATGATATTAAAAGATATGCTTGTCAAGAGTGGTGAAAAGCTCATTAATTGTGAATATTCATTTTAAGCCTTTTTTAATTAATACCCGTCAAAATAAATTATTTTCTCACAACGTTGGCTTATATTGAAAACAATTCTTTTTCTAGGTAAAAATTAGTAGATTTAAATAATTAATTATCCCAACGGCTTTTGCCCGTTAAAATAACCAACTAGTCAAATCTACAAATAATCCGGAAATTACTAATTTTCAACCTTCTTAATTACTTGGTTTGATAATTAGTTACCTTAACGGCTTTTGCCCGTTAAAATTACTAAAAATGAATCCAAGTAAACCAAAGGTTAAAAGTCAATAATTTATAAGTTTCCACACTTTTATTCACAATCCACCAACACTTAACAAGCATAAAATATATCTACTCACTAATCATAATAACTAAGCTATAATCAACAATAACTCCAACAAACATAATCATAATTATCTAAACTAATAATCTAAACTAAAGCATTTAAAAAGCTAAACATGACAATAAACATAATAAAAAGAAAGTAAAGAAAAGGAAGAGAGAGCACCGGGAATGTATTGAGAATGATGACGATAAACATACTAAACTACAAACCCCTCCAAAGCTCATAATTAACCCAAAATACTCTTTATTTACCCATAATCATCTTCTAATCTTCAAAAGCTTGAAACTTTATGTAAATTTAAGTGGGTGTAGATAATAAAGTTTGCAACTTTTATAACTAACAAACTTTAAAAATAATAAAAACTTGATTTTTAAGACTAAATTAACACTAAAAATGTAAAAAGATTAAAACTTTAATTAAAAGATAAGATTAAAATAACTTTTAAAACAAAAAAGATTCAAACTTTATAAAATAAAAACATAAGACTAAGAGATTTATAAAAGAAAAGTTTATAAAAGGGTTTATTAAGAAGTAAATCTAAAGATTAAGTGGGTAAAAAGTGATTAACTAAAACATTAAAATAAAGGCTTAAGATTAATATATCATAAACATAAACTAATAATGATTAAAACCTTAAATAAACAAAAATATCATTACATAGTTAAAGATTAAAACTAAATTAAAAACTAATCTAAACTAATCTATAAAAGAAAAAGAAAAAAATAAATAATGAAGAAAAAGAAATTGAGATCTCCGCTACTACTCCTTACTGTCCTGTCTTTTATATATCTAATATGACACGTCAGCCCTTTTAAATTGTGGGCTTGGTAATAGTATTTTGTTTGGGCCGATCGGTGGGCTTGAGCTGCGATAGTTTTTATTTTATTTTTTTTATTTTTATTTTTTTATTATTATTTTTTTTTTGATGACTATTTCTTTGGGCTTCAATAAATGCTTAAAATTTTTCGTCTTTTGCCTCGATGCTCCATATAAAATTATCGTTGGTCTCGTAATTTTGTGCTCTTTCCAATCTCGTGCTCGGTTTTGTCTATTTTGTCTTTCTTTTTGTCATTTTTCTCAATATTCGTACCTGCACATGCATAAACACAAAAACACAATATATTTGTCATTTATGGTTAGTTTTTGGTCGTTTTGGTCTTAATTTGGTTAAGAAAAGGTATGTGTTTAAGCACATACCAGTTGTATTATTTTTATGAATTAAATTTAGTTTGTTTGAAAAAATGAAAAAATGGTGGGGCCCAAAAACTGTGAAATGGCACGCAAATGGCTCAAGCGATGGTAAAGGGGGTATTTTTTATGTATGAATGTAAAATGTGAAATGCTGAGGTGACGCTGATTTGACACAAACATCACGCAAATATCATGTGATGACACCCTACACTCTTGTATACGCTCATGGACCATATATCAACAGACATAATTTTTTCCTTTTTTTCTGATAAACAATCATGTCCGGTCAAAGACGGAAATTAAACCAAAAGTTCCATATAAGGCTAGTCACAGTGGTGACCTGGGTCACTAGCTGCCACGTCAGCTTTCTCTCTCCGGTGATCAGACATGACCAATGTGCCACAGTGGTGACCGACTTTTTTTTTTAAATCAAACATTTTAAACAAAAAACTTAAAATTCATTAAAAATAAAAATATTACAATACTAAATTAAAAACTTAAACATTACAATACTTATTAAAAACTTAAACTAGTAATCTAAGTTGTAGCGTGCCTTGATTGCCGCCTTAAGCTGCAAAAGCTTATTTCGTTGTCGTTCGGGCAAAGTTGGGTCGATTGCTGAATTGTAGAAGATCAAATCTTGCTCCCGTTTTGTGATGTCCATGATTTTCACTTGCTTTCGTTGGAGTTCAATTTTCTCTCTTTTCATCGCTAGCTCTTGTTCCTTCAACCTAACATACGACTCTTCAAGGTCCTTATTTTTTCCCGCTTTTGACGGCTTGAACTTGAAAAACGTCTTGGCTAGCGAATTTGTCCACGATGATGGTAGATCACGAGAGGAGGAGGATGATTTCTTCTTGGCTGCGTCACGACCTTGTGGTCGTGATTCTCTAGTATTTTCTTCATCATCAGAATCATCCACGTCTTGGAAATTCAAGGGACTTTGTGTTGACCCCGAGGTAGATGTAGAACCCTTTGTTTTCTTCCGACTATTCGATCGGAAAGCAGGCACCTCCTTCTTCCAAGCATCATGATGCCTCAAAATTTTTCAACATTCCTCCAAGTTAAAATCATGACCGTAAATCACATGATATTCTCTAAGAGCTTTTTCTTTATCATCAACATCATTCTCACCACTTCTATGGTTATCCTTGATATTATCCGTAATAGCACAAAAATTTTCAACCCTACTACGAATCCTATTCTTCCATTTGGTCGTGATAGAGTCATACGTTCTTTGTGAACCGGTTTCATTTTCAAAATACGCTATCACCTCCTCCCAAAAGCAGTGCTTGTTTATAGCGTTTCCTCTCTCGGAATTTTCCGAAATATAAACCCAAGCTCTACAAAGCGCGATCTCTTCCGCCTTTGTCCATGGTTCGTTCTTTTTGGTCGGTTCGGGCTTTTTTCCTTTGTCCTTCGCCTTTGTAGCACGTCGCGAAGGCTTCTTTAGTTTGATGGGTGATGTCTCTTCGACATCGTCATCGTCTTCAACAGGCATAAACCCGTGGTATGAACCGTGACCCGAACCTTGCCCCATCGACGCATCTTGACTCGGATAGTTTTGGGTCGAATAGTCTGCCATATAATCCTCCAAATCCATATCAAGATTAACACCCCGAAGCGGGGAATAATCTTCATACGATTGGGAAGAATGCAAGAAATCCATGTTAGGACGATACGACGACCCACTTGGTTCTTGGTGATAATCCGTATTAGGACGCTACGGTGGAACATATGGATGATTAACGTAAAACGGGTTTTGATTTTGATTCGGTTGTAGTAGTCGTGATGGATATTCAAAAGAGGGTGCACGAAATCGAATACCCCGATTTTGTGGTGGTGTTATGCCGGTTAATTCGAAGTTGTTTTTCGGCGAGAAATTCAAATTCGGGGCATTTTGGGGTAGTCGGGATCGTCGGTCTTTTGATGTGGGAGTATTTTTCTTTGACATAATGAATATGGATGAGAAGTTGTTTGAATTGTGTTTGAAATTGTGTGTTTAGAAGTATGTTTGAGGTTGGTATTTATAAGGTTGTAAAAGTGGTAAAGTTTTTTTAAAAAAAAAAGTTTTTTTTTTTTTTTTTTTTTTTTTTTTTTAAAACTCAAACGGTTACATTTTGGAGGAAGTGAAAGTCGGTCGATTTTATAACCGATCTTGTTTTTACATGATGCTCGACCGATATTTGCCCATCGAACCACAAAGGGCTCGACCGATATTAATATCGGCCACCCACAAAGATCAACCGATAATTTACGAGCCACTGTGGCTAGCCTAAAGAATATGTATGAACTTTCAAAAAGGTTGGACAATACTTGCGATTTTGTCAAACCGCAGGGATGATTTTTCATTTTACTCTAAAAAGTTTATTATTATTATTATTATTATTATTATTATTATTATTATTATTATTAATGTGCGTGTGTGCAATGTTTTCAAGATCGGGATCATACTCAGGATCGTTTTCGGTTTTGCAAGATCGAAATCGTAAGATCGGATTGGTATCCTAAGATCATACTATAATGTCATTTTCTTAATAGTATTTATAATATTATTAAAATCTACAAATTATTGTATATCATAAAGACAAATTTATATGAATGTTTCTAGAAGATATTGTCCTAAATTATGAATATGAAATTCTTAAGAAGATTAACATGTTGTTTTTTATATTTCTATAAAATATAATTCATAACTTTGTAGTTTTCTAGTTTGCAGTTTGAGAAAAGTAAGATCAGATGGATCGTACTAGATCTTAAGATCCTATGGTCAATATCGGGATATTATAAGATCTTAAGCTTGCTAAGATCCTACGTAGGATCCGGATCGTTTTTGCTTTGTAGTATCATAAAATCGTAAGATCCTAAGATCAGTATCGGGATCTTAACAAATATGCGCTTGTGTTTATTAGATGAAATTGAAGAAGACAAAGCTCGGATGAGGTTGTTTATAAAATGTTTTTCTTTTTTCCTTTTTATAAAATATTTATTATAAAACTTTATTTTAATAGAAGTTTAATGTAAAATATATATTATAAATTATAATGTTTTTTTAAAGATAGTTTTGAGGTAGGCTTGGTGGTTAAACTATGCATGTTTGGTGGTTGTTTTGATGATGTGCTAAATACTGGTATGACGCTAACAAGGGCCGTTCAATGGATTTTGAAGGCGCTATGCAGTAACGATAAGGAGGTCTCATGTTTGACGAATTTTAATGTAAAAAACAAAGAATGATCGACTTTTTCATTCTCAAACAAGCAATCGCCACTTGATATTTTCTTAATCATGTATTTTGGCTGTAATCAAATAACATTGTTCCATAAGAAACTTAACCAAGGACTTAAATTGAGGCCCCATAAAATTGCTGGACTTGTGCAGCCGCCCCATTTGCACAGGGTGTTCACCGCCTCTGACGCTAGCATAAAAAAGATCGATTTAATGACTATTACATTTATAGGCTAATATACTAGTGTAACAGATAGATTTATGAAAATGTGATGGATTTAATGATTACTCCGTATTACATTTATAGTCTAATATACTAGTGTAGCAGATAGATTTATGGAAAGTTGTTTGGAATTGACCACCGAAATTGGGGCAAGCCACATTAGTTTGTCAGTACACAACTGCTTGTACATAGTACGAACCAAAATGTAGGGTCAAGATTCACGTGCCAATAAGGCCCATCACACTCGATTATATCTTTTACCTAAAACTTATGTTCCCGTCCTTGTAAAAAATAATACAAAGTAAATAGTAAACCGACCATGTGAGGCTTAAACGGGTTATACTATGGTAAGACCCCCTAGTATTGGGCTCCCACCTATTTTTAAAGAATATACAAGCCGATAAAGCAGACAATACAAGCGGCGGCAGCGGTGAAAAAGTCAACACACCCCCTATGGGGGTGTCTGTGTATACTGACCCGGCTTAAACTCACCGATCACATTACCAACATAGAAGAAGTAAATCGTACAATGTTTTGATTAAAAGGTGTATGTGTCCGGACGCCATACTCGTCCGGATCATGCTTCGGTGTCCGGACGCCATACTTCGTCCGGACACCCAGCCGGAACGCCCGCCGCCTTCTACAGTAAGTAGTCCCATCACCCGCCGACATCCCAGATATCACGGGATTATGTCTACCACGTGGTCTGACACCTACCTGCTAAGTCAGACATAGGTCAACGCACAAGTTCCAAGGTAAACAGGTACAGTAGATGTGGGTAGTATAAATACCCACACCCCATTCATAATAGACACTTACTTTTACACCTACTACTGTTACTCTCACAGTACTATTCATATTAGCCAATACTTATCCTCACGCCGGAGGTGGGTCCTGGGATAAAACCCGGGGCGAGCCTAACGCGTGTTTTCCTTGTGTGTAGGAGTGAACGAAGTCCGAAGGATCCCATCCGAAGGACGAAGTTTAGAAGTGGGGCCTATCCGCAAGGTTTTACTTCAACAAATTAGCGCCATCCGTGGGACCCGCTATTCAATCTACCAGAGCATTGAAATGGCCGGTCTTTCCTTTCACCTTTCAAGCAAAACTAATAACGACCAGAACCGACGACTGGAAAATCCGAGACACTTCGAAAGATCCGAAGTGGTCGGCATGATAAGAAGCCAACCGGAAAATAAAAAGAGAAAGTATGGGGGACAGGACGAGGAATGGATGAACGTCCCGATAGTTTTCCCTCCGGTTGCAACCGGCGACCTGTCGGAGGAACCACTCATAGTCGAAGGAAATATAGAGGGATATTTGGTCCGAAGAATATACATTGACGAAGGATCCTCTGTGAACGTAATGTACGAGCATTGTTTCAGCAACCTCAGTTCAGACATAAGGGAAAGGCTCAAAGAGACGAGCACTTCCCTAGTGGGATTCTCCGGGGAAACTAGTAGGCCATTGGGCAAAATCGAATTGGATGTGTGTTTCGGCAACCATGGTATGTTACGAAAAACGACTATGAAATTTTGTGTGATACAGTCCCCATCTCCTTACAATGTGATATTGGGCCGGACCGGCCTCAAGGAGCTAAGGGCAATCCCGTCGACAATCCATTCGATGGTTAAGTTCCCCACACCGAAAGGTGTAGCGACATTGGTCGCAGGTTCGGCTATGGTGCTAGAATGCAGGCAACTGGAGAAGAAACAAACAATGGAGGTACCTCAAGAGACGAAAGTTGTCAAGCCGGAAGTAGATAGGACTGAGGAGATCCTGGTGAACCCGGCACATCCGGAACAGCCGGTCACCATAGGAACGGGTTTCTCGGGGGAATGTCGTAAACACCTGATCGAGCTGTTAAGAAAGAATAAGGACATATTCGCATGGCAACCCTCGGACATGACTGGTGTTCCGCGAAGACTGATCAAGCACCACCTGAATGTCAACATTGACGATACGCCGGTGGCTCAGAAGAAACGTAACTTATCCCAGGAAAAGAATCAAGTGGTACTAAAGGAGGTGGAGGAATGGTTGAATGCGGGAATCGTTCGGCCAGTTCGATACCCCACGTGGATCTCCAACCCGGTACTAGTGAAAAAAAGCGATGGAAATTGGCGAATGTGCATTGATTTCAAAAACTTAAACTCCTCATGCCCGAAGGATTACTATCCGCTTCCGGAGATTGATTGGAAAATCGAGTCGGTAATGGGATTCAGGTACAAGTGCTTTCTAGACGCTTACAAAGGTTACCACCAAGTCCAAATGGCCGAAGAAGACGAAGAAAAAACGGCGTTCTATACTGAACAAGGAACGTACTGCTATACAAAAATGCCATTCGGCCTAAAAAATGCCGGAGCCACTTACCAACGTCTGGTCGACTCGGCTTTTCGGGGTCAGATAGGTAGGAACCTGGAAGCATATGTCGATGATATGGTGATCAAGAGCAAAGGAGAGAAGGAAATGTTGGCAGATATCGCTGAAACCTTTTATAACCTGCGAAAAATTAACATGAAGTTAAATCCGAAGAAATGCTCCTTCGGTGTGGAGGAAGGAAAATTTTTGGGCTACATGGTAACCTCCGAGGGTATTCGAGTAAACCCAAGTAAAACAAAAGTCATTGCGCAAATGAAATCCCCTTCGACTTTGAAAGAAATGCAGAGCCTGAGTGGCAAACTGGCCGCCCTGAACAGATTTCTAGCGAAATCCGCCGAGAAATCTCTTCCATTCTTCGAAACTCTGAAAAACATTACCAAGGAAAACAAGGACGAATACAGGTGGACCAGTGAGGCTGAGGAGGCATTCCAGTCGCTCAAGAAGCTCATCTTAGATCTCCCATCCCTATCAACTCCAAAAACAAAAGAGACCTTATATGTGTACCTGTCAGCGGCAAAGGAGGCAATCAGTGCGGTCCTACTGACCGAGAGAGACGGGAAACAATTGCCCATTCACTACGTAAGCCGAACCCTACAAGAAGCTGAAAAGAACTACTCTTCGGTCGAGAAACTGGCTCTGTCACTGATACATATGTCAAGAAGATTAAGAAGATACTTTGAGGCCCATCCCATCCGGGTGATAACGGATCAACCGATAAAGCAGGTCCTAAGTAAGCCTGAGGCTTCCGGAAGGTTGACAAAATTTTCCATAGAGTTAGGAGCTTACAACGTCACCTACGTACCGAGGAATGCAGTTAAGGGACAAATCCTTGCGGACTTCATATCGGAAATTCCGGTTGGACCGGAAGACTCATGTCCGAAAAAACAGGAAAAAGGAATCCACGACATCTCCAATTCGGAAAACTGGATACTCTACACAGACGGTGCATCAAGCAGTAAAGGCTCCGGAGCAGGTCTCGTATTGATCGGACCTTGTAAAACCGAACACACTTACGCTCTACGCTTAAACTTCAAAAGTACCAATAACGAGGCAGAGTATGAGGCACTCCTCGCCGGTCTACGGCTCGCCAAAAGGATGATGGTGAAATACCTAGAGGTCCGAGTAGACTCAAAGCTGGTGGCAAGTCAGATAAATGGGGATTTTGTGGCAACCAAGGAGAGTATGATCCGGTACCTGGCGAAGGCGAAGGAATATATCGGTGGTTTTAAAGGGTTCAAAATCTGTAATATCCCGAGAGCACAAAATCAAAAAGCTGACGTTTTGAGCAAACTGGCCTCGGTAGCTTTCAATCATTTGACCAAAGAAATTCTGGTCGAAGTATTGGAAAAGCCGTCAACCGAAGAGAAACAAGTCGGAGCAATTGTAGAAGAAGAAGAGGATAACTGGATGACACCGATTATCCGGTGTCTGAAAGAGGGGGTGTGGCCCAATGGTCCCAATGAAGCAAGGGCACTGCGGATGAAAATCCCTCAATATACGATGGAAGGAGATGTGTTGTTCAAAAGATCATACCTCAGCCCGATGCTAAGATGCGTCGGCCCTCTCCAAGCAAACTACATCATTCGAGAAGTACACGAAGGGGCATGTGGGATGCACCCCGGTCCAAGGTCGGTCGTAGCCAAGCTAATGCGGCAGGGATATTACTGGCCAACCATGCACAGAGACGCCCGGGAGGAAATCGACAAATGCGATTCCTGTCAAATTCACGCTCCAGTTCTGAAACTACCTAAAACCATCATGACATCCATCATGGCACCGTGGCCCTTTTACCAATGGGGAATGGACGTGCTGGGCCCCCTACCGGAGGCCCCAGGAAAAGTAAAGTTCGTCATTGTTGCTATCGACTACTTCACAAAGTGGATAGAAGCAAAGCCCCTCGCTAAAACCACCGGTAAAGACGTGAAGAAGTTTGTATGGGAAAATATCGTTTGTAGGTTCGGACTCCCAGGCATCATAGTCACGGACAACGGAACAAATTTCGTCAAGGACCCGTTCAAAAGCTGGTGTGAGAAGTTAAAAATTAAGCAGATCAACACAGCGGTAGCTCATGCTCAGGCAAATGGGCTAGTAGAAAGGGCCAACAAAAGTCTCATGCACGGTATAAAAACCCGTCTCGGAAGAGAAAGAGCCGGGTGGGTGGATGAGTTGCCAAACGTCCTATGGGCTTTCCGAACGTCGCTCAAAACAAGTAACGGGGAAACCCCCTTCAGTCTCACATACGGCAGCGAGGCGGTTATTCCGGCCGAAATTGGAATGCCCACACACCGCACCATGCTCTACAACCCGGAAGACAATGAAGAACAACAGCGTATAAACCTTGACTTGTTACAAGAAAGAAGAGAGATGGCAGCCATCCGAGAGGCCAAGTATAAGACCAAAGTCGAGCAGTACTACAACCAAAGGGTCCGTCCGGTGTCTTTCAAAGTAGGAGATTTCGTTTATCGAAGAAATGAGGCTAGCCGGGTCGAAAACCAAGGAAAATTGGGACCTAATTGGGAGGGGCCATACCGGGTCGTCGAAGCCTATAACAACGGCTCATACAAGCTCCACACAATGGAAGACCGAGAGGTACCTCGGACGTGGAATGCAATGAATTTACGAAATTGTTTCTTGTAAAATCGGTATGCCGAAAGCTTTCGAACGTCTACATATATTGTATTCCAGTAAATAAAAGGAACAGCTTTCTGATATAAAAATGCGTGATACTCTAACGGCGTGGCGATAAATTCATCGGATCGTGAAAACACTCCCTCACTTGTGAGTGGATCGTGAAAACACTCCGGATTATACATGCATCGGATCGTGAAAACACTCCCTCACTCGTGAGTGGATCGTGAAAACACTCCGGATTATACATGCATCGGATCGTGAAAACACTCCCTCACTCGTGAGTGGATCGTGAAAACACTCCGGATTATACATGCATCGGATCGTGAAAACACTCCCTCACTTGTGAGTGGATCGTGAAAACACTCCGGATTATACATGCATCGGATCGTGAAAACACTCCCTCACTCGTGAGTGGATCGTGAAAACACTCCGGATTATACATGCATCGGATCGTGAAAACACTCCCTCACTCGTGAGTGGATCGTGAAAACACTCCGGATTATACATGCATCGGATCGTGAAAACACTCCCTCACTCGTGAGTGGATCGTGAAAACACTCCGGATTATACATGCATCGGATCGTGAAAACACTCCCTCACTCGTGAGTGGATCGTGAAAACACTCCGGATTATACATTCATCGGATCGTGAAAACACTCCCTCACTCGTGAGTGGATCGTGAAAACACTCCGGATTATACATTCATCGGATCGTGAAAACACTCCCTCACTCGTGAGTGGATCGTGAAGACACTCCGGATTATACATTCATCGGATCGTGAAAACACTCCCTCACTCGTGAGTGGATCGTGAAAACACTCCGGACTATACATTCATTGGATCGTGAAAACACTCCGGACTATACATTCATTGGATCGTGAAAATCACTCCGACCAATAAGCCAAGCAATTATACGAAATGACAAACAAAACATATATCCACTCTGATATCGTTCGGTGGATTCATAACAACGACACAAGCAGTTAAAGATTACATTCTTACAAAAGAAGCACCAAATGCATAGCTATATCCATTCATCCGAGGATGCAAAAAATGCCATCGGTCGCAAATAGTATACTACAAATACTTAAGCTAAAAATATTGTTCATATTACATTCATCCAAGATAAGCAATACAAAATAAAGGTCAAGGGTCCCTACCGGGAACCTCCTTCACTCCGGAGGAACTTCCTGTGGTTTGAGTCGCAACGGTACTCGGCTTTGAAGGTGGAAGATCAGGAAAGAGGTTCATAAGGTCGCCTAATGGAAGGCGGGCGGAATCAGCGAGCTTCTTAATGTAAGGATATTGAGCCTCAAATAGTTTGTTATACTCAGCCTTCCAAATATTTGGAGCCTCCATATTAAGTTTCTGAAACCGAGGCAAAAACTTCGCGACATCCTCTTCCTTTCGCTCATACCGAAGACCGTCCAAAAACCCAGCAGAATAAGACAAGCCATAAACCTTCCCCATACTCTTCTTGTACTCATGACTCTCAAACAACCTTCGGCAAGCCGCAGGAATCAACTCTTTTACAGTATTATGGCGAATCGACTCCGAAACACTGACTTCTTCCGCCAGCTCTGCTTTCTGCTCCTCCAACTGCTTAACAGCCTGATTCGACTCTTTCAATTCGCGCTCCAACTCCCTAATCCTATCCGCCTGCCCTCCGGCCACTTTTCTCCAGTCATCCCTCTCTTTTTGCATATCAGCCAGCTGATCAGAAAATCCTTCCTCCCGCACCAAGGTGGCATCTCGCTCAACCGCCATCTGCTTCTGTAACTCTTCAACCTCTCTCATCGCGCGATCATACTTCCCAACCATAGCTACTCTCCCTTGCTCAGCAACCTGTTGACCATGCTCCAACTCCCTTGTCCGCGTGATCATCCTGGTAAACCGGCGCAATACTTCCGCCTGTGTCACAATCCCATTCGCGGACTGGACATACGAGCAACGAATCAGCCGACTGGTGGACAACTCTTCCAGTGCGGCCTGCTCAGCAGGAGTCGCGAGATGCGACAGCATCTCTTGACACGCTCTATAAGAATTTAATCGGACGTTCTTTGTTAAAGACCATGCCGGGACGAACAATTCTCTTCCGGAAGAACCCTCATCTGCAGTAAATTCACTACGACTCAGAATCACGAAAGAATAATCAAAAGAATCATAAAGAGAGACTGGTATACCTCTCGCCAATGAATTGGGATCTTCGGATTCAGGAGAGGAATCCGCAGGATGCACAGATAGATCTACACGAAAAATACGTACATAAGAAAAAAGAGAAAAGAAGAAGACGCGAAAGACCTAACAGACGAGTATTCCCTACCCTGATCCGGCGGCGTTTGATGCATCGGTTGGCTCTCCTCGGTCGGCTGTCTTTCGTCCGGAGGCTGCTGACTGTTACCAATCTCATCATTCCCCCCTCCTCATTCGCGACACCCCCTCATCATCCACCTCTTCTTCAACATGAATCGTACCTTGTACGATAACCTCCCTGGGAGTGACCTTAGAAGCATTCCCAGTTGAAGCACCATCGCCCGTGCTGCTCCCAGACTGTTTCCTTGGCCTTTTTCTCTTCTTCTCCACAGCAGAAGGTGCCCCGGCACTCCTCTTCAACCCTGCTTGTTCCACCATACTCTTTTTCCTCTCGTTCTCCTGCCTAGCAGCCAAAACACCGGGGTCCGCCCTCTCAACGGTCTTTTGAAGGGAACTCTTTGCAGGAACGGAACTCCCTGGTACCAGCGGAGCCGTTGTCCTATCCACCCTTTCAACACCTTCCGGTAGGGGTCCTCCCTTACTAACTTCTGTCGCAATCTCGATCGGAAGTTCCAGATATTCAGCCATGGTTAACACTACAAGAAACAAGAGGGGAAGGAAGGTAAAGATCAAATGCAAGGTAGCAGGTCATATAAAAATATATATATATATATATATGATAATTAGCATTACCCCTGCCCTCGGCATCCTTTACAACAAGCTCATACCCGGGATACTCAGAAACTTTAGATAAACCGGTCATCCACAAAAGGGCGACGGAGGGTTGCCTAAGGGGAATAACTTTCGCAGCAACCCGATTAGCATCTCTTTCAGAATAAGTCTCAGGAAAATCATCCGTAATCTTAGAATCTCTATGTCTCCAAGGCATGGCGTTCGGAATAGCTCTCCGGTCTATCAAGAAAAAATGATTTTTCCAGTTCTTCAGTCCACTAAGCACCTCCTTAAAACATTTTTTAGCCCTCCGACCTGTCCGGTTCTCAAACGAAAACCAATGCCCTTGCTTGCAAAGCCTATAGAAAACCCGGAATAATGGGACGGTTGGTTGTACATCCAAACTATGGCATCGGATCTCAAACATAGTCACCCTATTTAAACCTATCGGTACAAGTTGAGCAATGTGTACTCGGAAATACTCTAATACCGATAGCAAGAAAGTCGAAAACGGAATTCGTACACCTCCGGTTCTCAACTGCTGAACATAAACCCCAATTTTATCAACCGGCAATCTATCCATTGTCATACCATCCGGCGGAAGCATAGGACGCAAATCCGCCGGAATCCCAAACTCCCGACCACCCTATCTAGGTCTCCTTGCGTCATTCTAGAATTATGAATATGCATATCGCATTTAGGGATTATCCTATCGCCGGAAGGCCCGGCCCTATTGCCTAAAGAAGGATTATTTGAAGTACTCATTTCTGCGGTTGTCACTAAAGGAATGCCGAGGAGTATATATTATAAAGCTAAGAAAACGAAACGCACCTCACAAGAACAATCGGAGATGGAAGCTGAAATTCTCCGAACACAAGATAGATACACACAGTTAAAAAGTAAAAAGAATGAAGAAGCGATAAGCGGTATATATAGGGCATACCTGGAAAGAAGCGAAACGTCGAATCAACCTGTCAGTCACCAACGTGGCAAACTCTGGGACGTTAGATCTCTAATACAGAGCGTACGCGTGGCAAACAGCTGTCTAACATACACTAAAATATTTTTATATTCGGCCCATGGGCCTGGGTTTCACGCAGCCCACAAGAAATTAACAGGCTAAGGTTTTTACCCGAACCAACAACCATGACCCGGGTCCACAAAAAGGACAACTGATCACCCGCAAAGCACGGCAGGACCAAAGTTATTTAAGTATTGCACCATCGACTAAGGGCCGATGCTCCAATACTGGGGGGGACATGTTGGTGTATGTGCCCGGAGGATCTCGCACGAGAAGATAGTATTAAAGTATTGCACCACCAGTCTCCAACCGATGCTACAATACTGGGGGGGACATGTTGGTGTATGTGTCCGGACGCCATACTCGTCCGGATCATGCTTCGGTGTCCGGACGCCATACTTCGTCCGGACACCCAGCCGGAACGCCCGCCGCCTTCTACAGTAAGTAGTCCCATCACCCGCCGACATCCCAGATATCACGGGATTATGTCTACCACGTGGTCTGACACCTACCTGCTAAGTCAGACATAGGTCAACGCACAAGTTCCAAGGTAAACAGGTACAGTAGATGTGGGTAGTATAAATACCCACACCCCATTCATAATAGACACTTACTTTTACACCTACTACTGTTACTCTCACATTACTATTCATATTAGCCAATACTTATCCTCACGCCGGAGGTGGGTCCTGGGATAAAACCCGGGGCGAGCCTAACGCGTGTTTTCCTTGTGTGTAGGAGTGAACGAAGTCCGAAGGATCCCATCCGAAGGACGAAGTTTAGAAGTGGGGCCTATCCGCAAGGTTTTACTTCAACATAGAAGAAGTAAATCGTACAACATTTTGATTAAAAGGTGTCCTCCGATTTACAAAGCATATCCCAGACCACTGCATATCAAATTCAAAAGGAGATCTCGATTTTATTATCATTCAATTCATCAATAAGACTCGTGAATAACCCACCTTCAATGCGTCTTGAGCTGACTTGGCCCCACTTTTGACGCGTCCATGTTATTACATTGCACCGTCATGACGCATCTTACAAGGACTTGGAGGACAAGTTGGCCGTCCAGACGACCGACTTCTTCTTCTTTTATTTTGTGTGTGTGAGTATTTTGTGAGGTATATTTGTGTATAAGTGGGCTATATTTGGCTGGTAATGTTGGTTGTGGTATTACACTATTTTATGATGATGTTGGTTGAAGAGAGAAGTCGATATGACTATGAGTTAACGATGATAATCGCGATCACTGTTACCACCGGCCTAAGCATTTTCAATTAGAAGCAACACATTTCTAGTAGATTATATGCAAAATGAAAGCCATTGTTGAGTAATGTTTATACTCCGTATTAGTTTTAGTGAACAATATTGCATTTTATATATTAATCAAACAACTTTATTTCTTATGACGGACCTTTTAAAGGTGAGGGCCTTGGCCCTCCCAAACTTTTAGGCCTTTAGTACATATAGTATGTTGGTCATGGATAGTTTTTGGTTTCTTAACACAATGGTTTTGTATATATATTGAAAACACGTAGCATGACCTTTCCATTTTCACTGTTGACTTTAGTTTACTCAATAACTTGTAAACGTGTTCGATTCTGAATCACATTGCCTAGCTAATGCGAGTTCGATAATAATTTTTTTTTTTCATGTGCAGTTTAGAGCAATTTTATGAATTTAAAAACACTAACGGTAGCTGAGCCGAGCTTTAAAGTAATTTGCGGTATCGTTCATTGCTTGTATTTTATATAGATGTTACTAGTACTACATAAAAAAATACGATTAAGCTTGTGTATATCGCAGTTTTGTTTATTTGTCTAGCTTTATCGGCCCTCCCAAGAAAAAGATTCAAGTTCCGCCGCTGTTTATTTCGGTCACCACTGTAGACTACTACACAAATAAGAAATTTTATGGCACAAACCACACAAATGTATGGAATAGTTGTATTCACAAAAATAAATGGATGGAAAAAAATTAATCCCCATGTGGCCACGGAGGTTCACCTGCGATGACTTCAGGCTATCCAAAAAGAATAGTCGCTCTGGGATTAGTCGGCTCGCAATGTCGAGTCAGAACCAGGTAAAAAATAAATAAATAAATGGATGGAATAGTTAATTATCAGAGGGAAGATTCCTAAGTCATTTTCAAGTCTTTTCTTATTTTTGTCATCACAGCTGGGGTTGTCATGTGCAAAGATTTTTTTGATATAAGTCGCAGGGCATGTTATCCTGACACCTCTTATATGGGGTGTATACAATCATTGCATGCATCAAAGTGTTATACTGTCTGTTTTGCGAGTTTGTACGGTTGATTATAAGGGGTGTTAGGATAACACAACCCTTTTTTTGATACAACTCAAATCCTCGTTTAATTTCTTTTACATAAATATAGTTTTTGGAGGAAAAAAAAAAGGAATATATTTTAATCATGTCTTTAACATAAATATAGTTATGTATGTACCTACATATATGTGTGTATTACTAAAAAATAACGTGTGGTTTATATGTTATTTTTGTAAAAAAATGATTGGAGATATATCTAAGAAAAAAGTTTATAAATTAATAACATTATTGTTTGTAGGTTTCGTTATAAATAATATCTCTATCTCCGCTCCTTACAATGCATTTTTGACCTTCTATTTTTAGAAGTTTTAAAAATTTAAGTTAATACATCTTTTATTATTAGTACTTATTAAAATAAAATTTAAAAATACATTAATTGCACATTAATTGGATGTTATAATAATAAAATATAACTAATATAATGAATTTAATATGTTTATAATTTAATTTAACAATTTTTTTAAATTTGCATATAATAATATAACATATTAATTCTTCACAATCGCACAACACAAACACACAATCTCTGAAACTATCATCCATTATAGATAATTGTTAAACAAAATTCGCCAGAAAAACATAAAATAAAAAAATCGTTCAACAACATTCGCCTCCAAACCCGCTGCTTTACACTAGTACCAGTACCATGATAGTTTTCTAAAACACCAATATTGTAAGCGTACCTGCATATTTTGTCTTAATGAACATACTTTGGCTAACTAAGGCTAGTCACAGTCGTGACCTGGGTCACCTGGATGTCATGTCAGCTTTTTCTCTTCGGCAACCAGACATGACCAAAGTGCCACAGTCGATGACCGATTTTTTTTTTTTTTTTTTTTTTTTTAATGTAACGGATATAAATCCCCTTTAATTACATATTGCTTTGCAAAAGCGCTGGTAACCGGTGACACGTACATGCACTTCTAATCTCAAAGACAATATGTGCAAAACAATGTATAAAATGCAAGGTTTTAAATGGCGTCAGGCGTGGCGTGGCGGCATAATGAAGCCTCAAACTTTTGCGGCCAAGGCGAAGGTTTTACGTTTTTAAGGTTTGGTATAAGGCGACACAAAATATGAAAATATTTATATATTTATATCATATTTCATATCATATTTATATATTTATATCATTGTACATAATGAATAAGGTTAAGAAACTATCATTGCGTGTACTCCGTAATATTCTTCATTAAAAAAAAACGAAGTTGAATAAAAAAAACTCGCCACGCCATACGCAAAGGTGCGCCTTTCCATGCATTTTCACGCCTTACTTTAAGCCACGCCTAAAAAACAACGCCAAGGTCCATTTCGTAACGTCGAATATACGTCTCGCGTCTTATCGGCGCCTTTGCGGCCCCAAGGCGCGCCTTTTAGAAAACTGATAAAATGACCCACCAGCCCACTTAAAAGAGTGTACGTCAACTTCAGTAACTACGATTACTTTCTTAGATCGACATCTTCTTTGGAACCAATTATCCAATAATTTGTGGTGGCTTAAAATCTAAGATGAATTAGATTGTGGGGTTGCGTAGGGGACAAACTTGGCAAAAGAACAGTTGTAAAAATGTCAATTAATGCATTAGAGGCCCAACATGTCTGGCCCAGAGTGCAGCCCACTGATTAAACGGATGGCTGTCCTTGCTTCTCTAAATAGCCCTTGTCTTCTTCGGTGATTTATTTCAACATAATATATATTTTCGTAACTTTAAATATAGAAATATTCATAATTATCTTTTCCTAATAAATGCTTCAAACAAAATTGCCAACTTCTAAACTTGTCTTACTTACTTGAGACTTTATTAGTTGTATTTCTTTGTTATATTCTCAGATTTGAAACTTGCAATAATTAAAACTTTTTCTAGAAAAAAATATTTGTGTTTCTTAGATATGATATTTTTGAAATAAAAAGTTATTTTATTTTAATATACTAATGGCAACTATAAGCATTTTTTAAACAAATTGAATTTAAATTGCCAAGTAATATTCTCTGTAATTTTCTCATAACCCTTTTTTTAACATCTACGTTTTTATGTTCCAAAAAAAAATCTAGCGTTTTCTCTTGGAATTAAAAAAATAATATTATTAAAAAAAAGAAGCAATAGTATGCTGTAAATCTGCAATAAGTACTGTATAGTCTCTTGTCTCCTTTTTTTGATGATAGAGAATTTCTGTCATATAAATTATCGTTTTGTGTCTTAAACTAGAGCTGGAATGTTTAGCTCAGTACTATAATATATCTTCTACCGCAAGACATCGACAATTATTGACTAGGTTTTGATAAACGGTTTTTTGGATGATGCCTTATGTAGAATTACAGCTATTACACACTCTTATTTTTAATTTGCACACTCTAAATTGTGTTTTAAACAACTGTATATTCTTTATATAATGCTTCTGCAGATTGTACACTAGAGTGTGAGAATCTACCTTCTATTTTAAATTACGAGGTATGTTTGGCAAAATTAACTGTAGCTGAAACTGAAGATGGTGCTGGAGAGTATAAAAATAGATTATTTTTATAAACTACATGAAATAACTTTTAGTTTTAAGAGATTATAAAATATTATTCTTTTTATAATCTCTTATAAGTTATGTCTACCAAACAAATATTATTTTTTAAGTAACTTATTTTTTGAAAAAATAAACATAATCTCTCTACAATCTTATATGCAAAATTTATTAATTAATTTAAAAATAAAAAATAAAATAAATAAAATAAATAAAGCTAAGCTCTGACAATAGAGGACCGCATGGGCCAATGGATAATAGTGTAGGGCCTTTTGTTGCTATTTCATGTCCTTCATAATGAGTCATCACAATTGATATAATGAATAATAACTAGTCTAAGGGTCAACAATGAGAATTAGTTCATAGCTAAGATCGGATATAAGGGCCCGTTTGGTTTACATATGGGTTTGGACTAAGATTTCGATTTGATTTAGGATTTAGATTTAGTTTATATTTGGAGAGAGAAAATTATATTTATTAAATATATTTTATAATAAGATTAAAATCAAAAATTAGTATTTAAAAATTAAAATAAGGGCGTGTTTGCTATGAGAGTATGGGTATCAAAAAATGATTTTCATTTCTATTGTATTTGTTTGGTTGGTGGGTTGGTATTCAAATATGGGTATCAAACCCTCAAAATTATGCATTTTCTAAACCCACCAAAGGTGATGGGTTTGTAAAACTATTCCAATTCCCATTCTTATAGTAATTCCCTTGTTGAACCAAATGCCCCCTAAAAAAAGAATGTGAGAGGATGAACAAGTGGTCCCACAACTTTTGTTAAAACCCATCAATTTTGTATCTTTAGTAAAACACCTTATTTGAGGGCTTCAATACAAATCTTGGGTCTCACATTTACATACCAAACAACATATTTCATCTACAATCTAAAATCTAAATCCAAAAACCCATAAAACAAACTGACCCTAATGGTGTTTTTTTTTTTTTTTTTTTAATTTTTTTTTTTATTATTATTTTTTTTAATGAAGATATAATGGTTACCAACCTCATCATTTTCACCTCACCCTCACATCAACATTCAGCATGCTATCAAAATCACCATCAAACAACCATAAGGCTGGACGCAGTAAGCTTGTGGATCGACTAATCGATCGACTAGGCGATCGATCGCCCTTAGTGTGGGTGTCGATCGCCAGTAGATCGATTCCGCTTTTTTTTATATCGACCGTTCCACCGATCGTCAATCGTCCATTTGTTTTGTCAAAATGTTACCGTCGGGCTGGAGAAAAAAATAAAGTGAATGGTACCGTTGGGTAACGTTGGCAGCTAAAAAAGAAACTCTTTTAAAATTTAAAAACGTATATATTACACTATAAATACCTCCACATAAACCACAATTCAAACACTTCTCTCATTTCACCATGTCTAAGAAAACGCCCCAATCAAAAGCCTGAAAATCCCGATTGCAAGAAAACATTCCGTATTTAACACCGGATCCGAATTTCCAGTTAACCGGTGTATCATCAACCGTGAATTTTCGACCTGCTAGTTTTGATTATCATTCGCAAGTACCTCCACAACCACAAACTCACAACCCATTTTATCAAAATCGTTCATTCAACCCACCCTATAATAACAAACAACATCAACAACAAACCCAATCCCATCGGAGCTCATCCCAACAATCTTTTTTCCGATCACTAGACGGGTTGTATCGTCCAACTATGGATTCATCGACGTCTTCCCACTCAAACCATCAACCGTATTCTTCAGTTAACCACATTAATCTTGCAGCGTGTAATTTTGAATAACAATTATATAATAATCCATATTTTTATGTGGGAACTGGTTCGGGTCAAGCGTATTATCCGATTCAAGATTATTCTCTGGGTCAAGGTTCGGCTCACGGATCGTTTCACGATTCGGTTCCAAATGATGATGATGACGACGAATCTCCTGTCGAAGTGATGTCACCGGTCAAAACTAAGAAGCCTACGAAACGAGCTACAAAGGCAAAAAAGAATGATGCCAAGAATGATTCGTCGAATTGGACAACTGAGGAAGAGGTTGCGTTGTGCAAAGCTTGGTGTGATGTGTCGGAAAATAGCGTGCTGGGAAACGCTATGAAGGCTAAGGGATTTTGGGAGAAGGTTATTAATTACTTTGAAAAAGAAGTTGGTTCAAACAGAACTTACAACTCGATCATTAGCAAGTGGAAAAATAGGCTTCGTCCTAGAGTTGGTGCATTTTGTGCCATTTTCAACAATATGCAAATGAATCATGCAAGTGGTGAGAATGACCTCAATGTTTACCAAAGAGCGTGTGCAGAATACCTAGTGGTGTATGGGCATCCCTTTCAATGGGAGGCGTATTGGGAAGTTTTGAGGGAGCATGCTACTTGGAAGCAAATTGAGATGCCTCATTTTCAGAAGCAAGATAAGGGTCGAAAGAAATCCAAGACTTCTGAAACCAGCTCGGATGGTGGTTTCAATTTGAACGAAGAAGCGGATGAGCCTGATTCTGAAGAGACTCGAGATGAGCGACCATTGGGTCGTGATCAAGCTAAGAAAAATAAGAAGAAATCATCCACCTCCGATCAATCCAAGGCTTCGTATATGTAACCACTCGTAAAATTTCCTAATTACTATACATAACTATTATCCTTTTTCCACGGGTAATTTTTTTATTTTATTTTACTTGAATGTATCTCTTATCTTATGTGACGTAGATCACATCATTGATAAACGTGCTCCCACAAGACCTGCCTAACGAACATAATGTTTATTTCATAAACATATCTATTACAATATACTATTCACCATTTTACGATAAATCCTTAACAAACATACAAAACAAAACATTCATTATCTGAATAGAGTTTCTAAGAAACCCTAAAATTTATCACAACACCAAATATGAACAACTAAACCTCAAAACATAAAAATACAACATATCTGAGTTAATGTACAAGTTACTAAAGCACCAGAAACCCTAATTCTATTCCCGGTAAAACCCTAATTTCACATAAGTATTATTTTTTGCATTTATTCCGCAAACCCTAATTTATTTCTAGAATATTTTTGTAAAATATTAAGTTTACAAGTTATTTAAGCTAGAGTACAAGTCATTTATGCATAAAATCATTTATTTATAAAATCTTTATTAAAATCCTATTTATATTTATTTTTAAAGCATAAAGTACAAATCATTTATGCAAAAGTTTAATAAATTATTTTTCCTAAACTCTTTAATTATTTTTAAAAGTCATTAAAGCCAAGGTACAAGTGCCCAATGCACAAAAGTTATAAATCTCATTTAATTACCTTTTAACTTAATGAAACTTAACAAATAAATTCTATAAATTATTAAAATGTTAAAACTATATTTTTCGCACATCCTAAATTATTGTACAACTCATTTAAACATAAAGTGCAACACTTATAAGCCTAAACCAAATTTCCTTTATTTTTCTAAAATCCAGTTTATATAAAAACAAATCTTAAATAATCTTCTAAATTACATAAACACTTGAACTAAGCTTGTTAAGACTTCAACCCTAGAGTACTACCTTCTAAAACCTAAGATACAACAAACCCAAGCTCCATTCGAAACTCCCCTTCCATTTCTGGTTCGAATACAACCACAACCAAACTAAATTCATATCTTGAAGATACAAAGAACCTAGCCTAAACACACTTGTATGCCCTCTCCTCTAACAAGCCTTCCACATGTACACCTTCATTAGCAAGAATGCACCTCATTGGTAGTTAAAACTCTAGGCAACCATTCGGCCACATCACACCTCCTTCCCCCTCATATCCAAGTGGCATAACCTTCAATTTCTGTCAGCTTTTGCTCCCTTACCTTGTTCCCTTATCACTACATGAAAACCCTAAATATCCCTTCTATAAATAAGCAACACAAATTCACCCTTCATTCCATATACAGTCGAACCAAATATTAAAACAATTCCATCCCATTCCCTCCTAATCACAGCCAAATAAAAACCCCAGAAAGACTTAAGAACCAGGGAGCAGCTAGTGATCAAGAGTCGAACCTATTCCATTCATAAACCCTATTCGAGCCTCAACCTTAAATAAGTCTCACTAACTCTTTTAAATTCATTTTCATTTACTTTATATTATCTAAAAACCATAATACATAATCACTGAATTAAAACATAATCACAAACATTAAGTATTTTTGTTTCCTTTGTTGTCTGTTCGATCAGTTAACATAAACACACATAAAGTATTCGAGTCTTTGTTAAAACAAATCAAGAACTAATGAAACATGATAAAATATACATAATATTGTCATACAACACGTATAAAGTCAGTAGGAAAACCCTAAAAACCTAAAAACCCTTATCGGGTCATGTTCTGTGTTCCAGTCGAGTCTAAAATCAGCCCACCAAGCCAACTTTTGACCTGAAAACCAACCCTCAAACGACCTTATTAAATCCTGATTTTTGTCAAGTATAAAGTTCACCCAGTAAATAAAATTTAGAAGAAAGAATCAAGCCAAAAGGTTAAACGAGCTAAAAGATATCGATCCTCAAAGTTCACCTCATATCGCTGAAAATAGAAGTTAGGATTTTCAGTTATTAATTTTTCCAGTTTTGTCAACCAACCTACTAACTTTGAACTCTATTTTCGACCTTTATATAATCTCTAAAAACTCTATATTTTTTGCCTGTCCAAGTTTACCTAGTGAAGTTATTTTAGAAAGAAAAATCATGAAAAATAGTCGAGTGGTTTAAGAGTTGTTTGTGTCTAAAATATGCCCATCGCTAAACCATAGGACTACTTTCCAGATTTTACTTAACCATGTTTCACCCGCTCAACTTTAGACCACGTTTTCAACCCTCATACGGACTTTAAAAGTTCTAAGATTTTCCCATATTAAAGTCAACCTAGCAACGTTATTTTAGAAACAAGAACTTTGAAAAATGATTAGTTGGTTCAAAAGCTATTAACCTCTAAAAATTGTCCTATCGCTAGGTTATAAAACCTATTTCCAGATTTTAATAAAATTGTCTCATTTTGCTTCAATCGCCCGACTTTTGAGATATTATTCGACCATCAAACGAATTTTATAAATTATGATCTTTGACATGTTTAAAGTCGACCTAGCTGCCTTTTTATAGAAACTGAGAACACGAAAAATCATTTAGTATTCGTTAAAATATCGATGTCCAAAACTCTAGCCAAGCCATGATTTTCCAATTTTAATTAATAAGAGTTTAATAGGCTCATTTTGTAAAGAATTATAATCAAGGGTTATTTTTGGAAATATTAAATAAACAGGGTAGAAATTGTTATTTCTGAAACTTGAGGGTAGAAACTGTCATTTTCCAAAAGTCCAGGGTATAAACTGTCATTTGACCAAACCTTTGGGATTAAAAACATAACTTTTCATAACCATTGTTTTTATCATTTCTACTTGATTTCCTGAATCAATATTAACATAATAAGTTTATTAACGAACCTATGAACTAACGAACGAACGAACGAAAGACAACTTTAACGAATCAACAAACGAAAGAACCAAACAACAGAACGAACAAAATAAACATATAATCATTAGAAATGATTACTAAATATTGGCATAACAACCCAGGTTCTTTGACCGGAGACGTTTATCAACTTTCTTTCATTTGTTTTCCATCCAGACTGATCAGGTGAGTTCGTAACCCCTTCTTTCACTTGTTTTAAATTACTTTTGGGGGAGATACATGCTTAACTATTTTTATGCTCTAAACTTTTATATGAATTATCGTGAGTTCGTAACCCCTTCTTTCACTTGTTTTAAATTACTTTTGGGGGAGATACATGCTTAACTATTTTTATACTCTAAACTTTTATATGAATTATCGTGAGTTCGTAACCCCTTCTTTCACTTGTTTTAAATTACTTTTGGGGGAGATACATGCTTAACTATTTTTATACTCTAAACTTTTATATGAATTATCGTGAGTTCGTAACCCCTTCTCTCACTTGTTTTAAATTATTTTTGGGGGAGGTACATGCTTAACTATTTTTATATATACTCTAAACTTTTATATGGATTATCGTGAGTTCATATCCCCTATTTTTACATGTTTTTGAAATATTTTGGGGGAGATACATGCTCAATTATCTGTTTTTACTTTCATAAGCAATTCTAAGTTTTCATGTATTGATATAAATTCCATAGCCCTTATTTTCATACGATATGAATTAAATTGGCAAGATTGGCAAACGCTGTTTGCATTTACAAGAATTATGAATCACTAAAGGACTATTTCCCATATTAAACACAAGTAATTTCCCAACGTTATTCTTATTTTATTGCCTTACGCTAAGTTAACCTGAAATATAAGTCCTCCCATCATGAACCTCTAATCACCGACTCTCTTAGGGTGAGCGCGAATATTGTGGATAGTACTATCGGGCTGACAACCCCTTTGTGTTACCGTAACGTAACCCAAAGCATTATATTTGAGATGAATAAAGAGATGTGGCAATCTCCTACCCGGGGGCAAGGTTACCTACATTTAATTATGGGGTAACTAATACATCATTAGCTTATGACTGTTGATGTTCTGTTAATGTTTTGCGTTTCATGAGGCTTAGCGCAATAAAATATATTTTCCCTAATGGTAATTGTATATGTTGCAATTATTTTCATCTAATCTTGTGTTTAAATGGTTTGAACTGAACTGAACGAAGTATTTCCGAATAACTGAAAAAGGGCTTATTTTCCGAAATATGAAAAGAGCTTATTTTCTGAAATATTGAAAAGGGCTTATTTCTGCATAACTGGAACCAACGTAATTTCTGAATAACTGAAACGGATTATTTTCACTTATAAAACTTTATGAATTCACTCAACCTTTGTGTTGACGTTTTAGCATGTATTCTCAGGTTATCGGAAGCATGGATTGGCTATGGACTATGTTATCATTCAAACCAAAAATATATTTTTATAAATGTATTTTGAGAACCTCCTGCTGGGACTTGCATATTGTAACTCTGATATAAATGAATGATAACAATTTTATCTAAAACGTCTCATTTTCGAGTCGTTTTCTATTATCATGACTGTGAACTGTTTAGTAACTCCCCAACTTATATTTCCGCTGCGAATATCGAAAACGGGGGTGTTACAGAGTGGTATCAGAGCTCATGGTTATAGAGAACCAAGTGTTTTTAAACATTGGACTATAACCGCGTTTTCAAAAATAAATAAACTTACATCATAAAGTCCTACGCCTTCCGTGCCAGGTATGTTTCAGTATTTAGAGCTTCCTTTATTACGATTATTTGGCATTAATAATTCCCCTATCTGATAACTATTTTATTTGCTTTATTTGCAAATATTAGACTTGCTTATTTTATTTTTACAGGTTACTACAGTATCATGTTCCCCGAAACTCCCAAACTTAACGAAACAAATCTCTGTACTATAAGTACACCACCTACCGACTCCCTTAGGAAATCCCCATCTGATGAAAAGTTTATTGGTTGCCCAACAACATTTGATGTTGGACAAAATTCACGCCAAGAAACAATTCAGAAAGATGATGAATCGAATCCTCTAGAACCTAATACTCCCGAAACCCCGATACTAAACTTCCCAGATGCTATATCTACGCCTAATTCCCCTGAACCTAAAGATCCCATGTGGACTCTTCTTTATGAACACGCCAGTATTCTCGACAATCACGCTAAACATTTGGAGGAGTTACCACATTTACGTTTCGAATGGTACGACCGTAATTTCGACACCCTATTTAGAAGAACGAATGACGAAAGGAGAACGGTGTTCGATTTGGAAGCAAGTGTTGAACGAATGAAGAATACGCACGAACATAAGTATAAAAGCCTAGATTATAGGATTCGTCATGCGAGAAGGGAAAACAGTCAACTACGTAGCCGAGTAGTGGAGATTGAGAGAACCCTATGGATGGCCAGAGAGACGGCAATCTGCCAGGGTCAGAAGATTTTTACTTTGGAAGCTATGCTGGACAGTCAGATAAAGGTGAACACAGAATTTCAGGAGCGTTTCTTGGAAATGGAAATTTCACAATTACTACTTGAGAATGAAGTTAAGCTTTTACGTCAAGGACGTGGCTGATCTCACACTCATGTGTATCAACGTTGTGTTTACTGTACCAAATAGTATTTGGTTAAGTATTTCTTGTATTTTCCAATAAACCTGAAATCTTCAGAGTTTGTAATCAATCAATAAATGTATGACAAATATCTTTTGTTATATATATTATTGTTGAGAATAAATTCTTTTCCATCATGTCTTACTATAATGCTGTGCATTTAAGTAATGACTTCCCTTAAAATCTTATCATTTGTTTAATAAACAAATTGTTTCGTATAAACTATACCTAGAGCCCAATAAGTGTCACTTACCTAGTTAACTAAACATAGAGCCCATTAAGCAACAGAGGTGTTTTGAGGACTAAACCCTTATGATAACAATAGAAAACTCTAAACCTACTTCATACGATATTAATAAAAGACCTTGTGTTAATTGTTTTTGGTAAAAACAATTGATCAAGTTATTAATATTATTCTATTTCCATCCCGACATATCATAACCATAGAACCCCATAAGATAAAATTTCGGAAGAGAACCTTGATGAATGAAGAGAAAGTTGCTGAAATCTAAGAGAATTAGTTAATTCCTTAGCAGCCATACCAAGAGTTAATCATTTATGATAACCAGACATACTCGGAAGAAAGTCAGAATGAAGAATACCGCGCCAATGACTCCCGAAGTTATCCAGAAGTTGGTAATCAATCTCATTACAGCAGTACTCGAGGTGACTACGACGGCTCACTCAGGAAGCAATAAGAAGGCTACAGGAAAGAAGAAGATGAATGTGTCTTGTACTCCTAAAAGTTGTACGAGTTATAGACCAGTTTATAACAAATACCCAGAAGGAACGACTAAACCTACCCATACCCTAGGAATTGAACGAAATAACCAAAAGCGAAAACATAGTGAAATAGAAATCACAATCCCTACTCACTACCCCGCCTGCCATCACAAGCATCTTACCCCTAAAGTTGGTTATCAAGGAAAACGACCTCTATGTCAACGATGTAAGTTACATCATTATGGAGATTGTTTTATCAAGTGTGGAAGATGCAAGGAAATAGGACATCAGTCTAGAAACTGTAAGCCAATAAGAACAAAACCACGAACCGTGACTTGTTTCGGATGTAGAGGAAAAGGACATAAAATAAGTCAATGCCCGAACTTCAATCCCAACTGGAAGACTAAGACTGATTCGAAAGAAAACTAGAGCTCATTAAGGAATCTCAACTATGCTCTAGTTAGACCTATAAGTTTGATATCTCTGAAGTAATGAATAAATTGTGGTTTAGAACTCTTTACGTTGAATTTTCCTTTCAGAACTATCTTAGTTACGATAAATTATCTTTCTATCTTATGACATCTCTATCTCGTAACCATTCCATTATAATCTAAATCTGCGTTTATCCTTCTTATCTATTCTATTTCTCCATACCCTATTCATAAACGTTGCCTAGTAAAACCTTAGACGAACTTTAAGATTTATTTTGAGGATTATTTCATTAATACCTTATGAAACCAACCCATCACTGTAGTGTAGACTGGAATTTTTCCTATTTTGAAAATTATTTATGAAGCTATCTTTCAAAAATAAAGCGTTGAACGTCATCTAAAACTTTTTGAAAAAGAATAAATATCACAGTGACTGAACAAAACATTACATCATTTGGTCCTCAATTATACATAACCTGATCAACTATGTATAATTTTGGAAGAATCATGTAATGAGTTGGACAGTTATATTTTCATATTTTCTACAAGTAATTTTCATTCAAAAGCAAAGTATTGAAACAAAACAAATTGTTCATAAACCATTATTTTGATTTCATACAACAAAAGTCTACAACTACTACACATCATCTTTAAGATAAGAATTCGACAACATTATGGATAGAAAAACCCTAAGATTTTATTCATAACCTTGGAAGACAATACATAGAAATATAATTAGCAACTGAAGTGCTAATAATACAAGGATTACACAAGCCTTATTACATTGAGGATTACCTAGAAAACACGAACTAAGACCATCCTAGTAACTCTAGCGCAAGACTTATTTTTCCCAAGTCTAATCCATGAAAAAGGCAACAATTGTAAGAAGTATGACAAACACTAAGACCGCACCTTGGAGACCAAAATCCCCTTCCGGATTATACGCCATGTAGGTAACAACCGCAACAATGTACACAATTGCTAAGATAATTGCCAAAGGCGGCATTTTTGAGGTTTTAGAAAGAAAATTTTGTGAGGAAAAATGAGGATTAGAAATGAGGTATATATAGGAGATATTCAACCGTTTAATCGACCGTTTAAATCACTATTCATCCACTTTAGGAATTTGACCGTTGCATAGTGACGCACTAGGTGGCAAAACATTCAAATTTAGTTTATCCAGTAGAGATAAAACTAACCAAACCCTGGTCCTTTGGTATTAAACGGAGAACCAAGGATTATCAGCGAAACGACATTATCGGAAAGCGGCTCAAGAATAAAGATAATATTTTAAGTAATATTATTTTTAACTTGAGGTATTTTAAGCATCTCAAACCCTCATCCTAACCCAAATCGTTGTACGATATTCTTTTATCGCGTTCCCTATCTGAATAAGATAGAAATTCTGAACCTAGCTATCCCTATACATCATTTTTCTCAACCTTCCAACCAACATAGGCTGAATCTCGGGACGAGATTCCCTTCAACAGGGGGATACTGTAACCACTCGTAAAATTTCCTAATTACTATACAGAACTATTATCCTTTTTCCACGGGTAAATTTTTTTTTTATTTTACTTGAATGTATCTCTCATCTTATGTGACGTAGATCACATCATTGATAAACGTGCTCCCACAAGACCTGCCTAACGAACATAATGTTTATTTCATAAACATATCTATTACAATATACTATTCACCATTTTATGATAAATCCTTAACAAACATACAAAACAAAACATTCATTATCTGAATAGAGTTTCTAAGAAACCCTAAAATTTATCACAACACCAAATATGAACAACTAAACCTCAAAACATAAAAATACAACATATCTGAGTTAATGTACAAGTTACTAAAGCACCAGAAACCCTAATTCTATTCCCGGTAAAACCCTAATTTCACATAAGTATTATTTTATGCATTTATTCCACAAACCCTAATTTATTTCTAGAATATTTTTATAAAATATTAAGTTTACAAGTTATTTAAGCTAGAGTACAAGTCATTTATGCATAAAATCATTTATTTATAAAATCTTTATTAAAATCCTATTTATATTTATTTTTAAAGCATAAAGTACAAACCATTTATGCAAAAGTTTAATAAATTATTTTTCCTAAACTCTTTAATTATTTTTAAAAGTCATTAAAGCCAAGGTACAAGTGCCCAATGCACAAAAGTTATAAATCTCATTTAATTACCTTTTAACTTAATGAAACTTAACAAATAAATTCTATAAATTATTAAAATGTTAAAACTATATTTTTCGCACATCCTAAATTATTGTACAACTCATTTAAACATAAAGTGCAACACTTATAAGCCTAAACCAAATTTCCTTTATTTTTCTAAAATCCGGTTTATATAAAAACAAATCTTAAATAATCTTCTAAATTACATAAACACTTGAACTAAGCTTGTTAAGACTTCAACCCTAGAGTACTACCTTCTAAAACCTAAGATACAACAAACCCAAGCTCCATTCGAAACTCCCCTTCCATTTCTGGTTCGAATACAACCACAACCAAACTAAATTCATATCTTGAAGATACAAAGAACCTAGCCTAAACACACTTGTATGCCCTCTCCTCTAACAAGCCTTCCACATGTACACCTTCATTAGCAAGAATGCACCTCATTGGTAGTTAAAACTCTAGGCAACCATTCGGCCACATCACACCTCCTTCCCCCTCATATCCAAGTGGCATAACCTTCAATTTCTGTCAGCTTTTGCTCCCTTACCTTGTTCCCTTATCACTACATGAAAACCCTAAATATCCCTTCTATAAATAAGCAACACAAATTCACCCTTCATTCCATATACAGTCGAACCAAATATTAAAACAATTCCATCCCATTCCCTCCTAATCATAGCCAAATAAAAACCCCAGAAAGACTTAAGAACCAGGGAGCAGCTAGTGATCAAGAGTCGAACCTATTCCATTCATAAACCCTATTCGAGCCTCAACCTTAAGTAAGTCTCACTAACTCTTTTAAATTCATTTTCATTTACTTTATATTATCTAAAAACCATAATACATAATCACTGAATTAAAACATAATCACAAACATTAAGTATTTTTGTTTCCTTTGTTGTCTGTTCGATCAGTTAACATAAACACACCTAAAGTATTCGAGTCTTTGTTAAAACAAATCAAGAACTAATGAAACATGATAAAATATACATAATATTGACATACAACACGTATAAAGTCAGTAGGAAAACCCTAAAAACCTAAAAACCCTTATCGAGTCATGTTCTGTGTTCCAGTCGAGTCTAAAATCAGCCCACCAAGCCAACTTTTGACCCCTGAGTCGACCTTCAAACGACCTTATTAAATCCTGATTTTTGTCAAGTATAAAGTTCACCCAGTAAATAAAATTTAGAAGAAAGAATCAAGCCAAAAGGTTAAACGAGCTAAAAGATATCGATCCTCAAAATTCACCTCATATCGCTGAAAATAGAAGTTAGGATTTTCAGTTATTAATTTTTCCAGTTTTGTCAACCAACCTACTAACTTTGAACTCTATTTTCGACCTTTATATAATCTCTAAAAACTCTATATTTTTGGCCTGTCAAAGTTTACCTAGTGAAGTTATTTTAGAAAGAAAAATCATGAAAAATAGTTGAGTGGTTTAAGAGTTGTTTGTGTCTAAAATATGCCCATCGCTAAACCATAGGACTACTTTCCAGATTTTACTTAACCATGTTTCACCCGCTCAACTTTAGACCACGTTTTCAACCCTCATACGGACTTTAAAAGTTCTAAGATTTTCCCATATTAAAGTCAACCTAGCAACGTTATTTTAGAAACAAGAACTTTGAAAAATGATTAGTTGGTTCAAAAGCTATTAACCTCTAAAAATTGTCCTATCGCTAGGTTATAAAACCTATTTCCAGATTTTAATAAAATTGCCTCATTTTGCTTCAATCGCCCGACTTTTGAGATATTATTCGACCATCAAACGAATTTTATAAATTATGATCTTTGACATGTTTAAAGTCGACCTAGCTGCCTTTTTATAGAAACTGAGAACACGAAAAATCATTTAGTATTCGTTAAAATATCGATGTCCAAAACTCTAGCCAAGCCATGATTTTCCAATTTTAATTAATAAGAGTTTAATAGGCTCATTTTGTAAAGAATTATAATCAAGGGTTATTTTTGGCAATATTAAATAAACAGGGTAGAAATTGTTATTTCTGAAACTTGAGGGTAGAAACTGTCATTTTCCAAAAGTCCAGGGTATAAACTGTCATTTGACCAAACCCTAGGGATTAAAAACATAACTTTTCATAACCATTATTTTTATCATTTCTACTTGATTTCCTGAATCAATATTAACATAATAAGTTTATTAACGAACCTATGAACTAACGAACGAACGAACGAAAGACAACTTTTACGAATCAACAAACGAAAGAACCAAACAACAGAACGAACAAAATAAACATATAATCATTAGAAATGATTACTAAATATTGGCATAACAACCCAGGTTCTTTGACCGGAGACGTTTATCAACTTTCTTTCATTTGTTTTCCATCCAGACTGATCAGGTGAGTTCGTAACCCCTTCTTTCACTTATTTTAAATTACTTTTGGGGGAGATACATGCTTAACTATTTTTATGCTCTAAACTTTTATATGAATTATCGTGAGTTCGTAACCCCTTCTTTCACTTGTTTTAAATTACTTTTGGGGGAGATACATGCTTAACTATTTTTATACTCTAAACTTTTATATGAATTATCGTGAGTTCGTAACCCCTTCTTTCACTTGTTTTAAATTACTTTTGGGGGAGATACATGCTTAACTATTTTTATACTCTAAACTTTTATATGAATTATCGTGAGTTCGTAACCCCTTCTTTCACTTGTTTTAAATTATTTTTGGGGGAGGTACATGCTTAACTATTTTTATATATACTCTAAACTTTTATATGGATTATCGTGAGTTCATATCCCCTATTTTTTCATGTTTTTGAAATATTTTGGGGGAGATACATGCTCAATTATCTGTTTTTACTTTCATAAGCAATTCTAAGTTTTCATGTATTGATATAAATTCCATAGCCCTTATTTTCATACGATATGAATTAAATTGGCAAGATTGGCAAACGCTGTTTGCATTTACAAGAATTATGAATCACTAAAGGACTATTTCCCATATTAAACACAAGTAATTTCCCAACGTTATTCTTATTTTATTGCCTTACGCTAAGTTAACCTGAAATATAAGTCCTCCCATCATGAACCTCTAATCACCGACTCTCTTAGGGTGAGCGCGAATATTGTGGATAGTACTATCGGGCTGACAACCCCTTTGTGTTACCGTAACGTAACCCAAAGCATTATATTTGAGATGAATAAAGAGATGTGGCAATCTCCTACCTGGGGGCAAGGTTACCTACATTTAATTATGGGGTAACTAATACATCATTAGCTTATGACTGTTGATGTTCTGTTAATGTTTTGCGTTTCATGAGGCTTAGCGCAATAAAATATATTTTTCCCTAATGGTAATTGTATATGTTGCAATTATTTTCATCTAATCTTGTGTTTAAATGGTTTGAACTGAACTGAACGAAGTATTTCCGAATAACTGAAAAAGGGCTTATTTTCCGAAATATGAAAAGAGCTTATTTTCTGAAATATTGAAAAGGGCTTATTTCTGCATAACTGGAACCAACGTAATTCCTGAATAATTGAAACGAATTATTTTCACTTATAAAACTTTATGAATTCACTCAACCTTTGTGTTGACGTTTTAGCATGTATTCTCAGGTTATCGGAAGCATGGATTGGCACGGGATTGGCTATGGACTATGTTATCATTCAAACAAAAAATATATTTTTATAAATGTATTTTGAGAATCTCCTGCTGGGACCTGCATATTGTAACTCTGATATAAATGAATGATAACAATTTTATCTAAAACGTCTCATTTTTGAGTCGTTTTCTATTATCATGACTGTGAACTGTTTTGTAACTCCCCAACTTATATTTCCGCTGCGAATATCGGAAACGGGGGTGTTACAGTATATTGAAGGGTCAGCCGAAAAATGGAGGACCATTAAGTCGCTAGCACGGGGAAAGAATTGTTGGAGTATGCTCTTGTCATAATGACTAATTATATGGCTAGACATATGTGAGCCTATGGGGTCACACACATATACACTGAGGTGCCATTTTATATATCGTGATTATCGTATTTACGATATATAAATAACCGTAAGTAACCAGGAACCGCTATTGGGCTTCTAATGACTAAGTGTTGGACTTATTCTATTGGACTTGGAAACAAAATGGGAAGCCCATTTTGAGCCCACTTATGGCCGGCCCATGGAATGGAAAAGGGATAAGATTAGAGTTTAATTAGGTAAATTGTAATCTCTTGATTTACTCTTAATTATAACAACTAATCACCAACTAATCTCTCCCTCCCCTCCATCCCATCTCACGGCAAAAACAAGAAAACCATCTAGGGTTTTCAATTTTTCCATCTCTTCTTTGTTTCTTGATTAATCAAAGAAGACTAGATCGGTTACGGGGTTTAAGGACTAGCATCAATTGGTATTCGGTGATGTGTAGTGTGGATACACATAGAGGTGATCTCCATTTGATCACTTGGGTTTCTCATTCCATTTGTGTGGTGATATTGGTGGTGTTACCCGGATCACGCTACAAAGGTATAAAACATGTTTGTTTAATTTGTTTTTATTTAGATTGATCATATGGCTATATGGATCCTTGTATGGTGATGTTTTCCGCTGTGCTTATTTGTTTCATATGTCCTTTTTATCATAAATCACCTATAGTGGTATCACGAGCCATCATATGTTGTCATATGATCATCTTGTATGCGTAAAAATGGCTAAAAACGTGGTTTTTTAATGGATTTAAAAGTGTAATTTTAAAACAGCCCCTAGGGCTTATATATTCTGAATATGTCGACCTATATGAGGTCTTAAGATCTGGACTTTTTGATCCTATGGCCATTTGTTATGCATACATCAATTGTTTACTTGATCGGTACCCGTAAAATGGCCTAAAAACGTGTTTTTTAAGAGATTTTTAACCCGATTTCTAATCAGCCCATGAGGCTTATTTTTCTATGGTAAAATGGTGTTAAGAAGGTCCTAATATCAGTGGGTTATGAGTCTATATCCATTTGTCACGCGTACCATTCGGGGTTTTAATTCTTGTTAATTATTTCTTCGATTCGTTGGCTAACAATTTAATTCTTGTTATTCATTTTGTTATCCATGACAAATACATGCATGTTTGTCCATGGAGTTAGCCAACACCTTGTCATGATCATAATTTTAATGTATTATTATGTGTATATGCAAAGCCGATGAAAACCTGGACCACTTGTGCATTGTGATGTTTTGATTGTTAGTTGTTTTTTTTGTTTTTGGGGTTTGCCATTGTTTCGGCACTTTTGTAATGTATTTCATTTGGTTTTGCCATTGTTTGGGCATTTTTACAGTAGATAGAAAGTAGATTAGATGTATTTTACTTTATATATATTGTAACAAAAGGATTGGAAGCAAGTGGCGAAAGAATGAAGAGTTTTGAACCAAAAGTAGCTGCTGGACACCTGTTGGGAAAACGCGATTTCCCGTTGATTGGTAAGGTATTTTTGGCTAAATTTTCTGGTGCAGGTCCACAAGAGTTAGGGCTACAACTTTGTCAACTGGGCCGAAGCATGAGGAGGTCGTCTTCTAGGAGATCTGGGCCTCGCAAAACGGAAAAACTGGGCTGACATAATCAAATTTTCATGTGCATTATGGGCCTTTACTTGCCCATGATTGTCTTGGGGCAAGTGGGAGCCCTCCGTGTGGTTGTGATATTTTTCCCTAGTTGACTCTTGGTTCTCGTGATGGCTCACGAGACCAAGCATAGGATTTTCATCGGTTGAGGCTTTGCATATTGTGGTTGTATGTTTGTTTGGTTGTTTCATGTATGTTGTGACTACATGTAAAACGAAAATTGTTTTCTTAAAACTTAAAACGAAATATAAACCATTTTGAACTAAGTCTTATGATTTAGTTTAACTAAGTTTAAATATGATTTGAATCTTAAAATCATTGTTTTTCTAAATAATACTTAAACTAGTTAAGTTGTTTATTTATTTATTTATTGTATTGTTCAAACTTAATAATCAACTTAGGATTTATATTAGTCTTGAAAATGGACAACTTGACACATATAAATTAAAACAATGATTAGACTTAAGTTAAGAAATGTTTTTAACTTGTGCTACGAAGAATGAATGCATGCTTCTTTCGTACACGTTTTTGATTCACATCAAAATATTTTACCCGTCAAAATTTAAGTCGTGCCGTCCAATTTTGAGGACACTTGCAATTACTTTTTGCCTATGCGTGGGACCTAGGTTGAATTGTAACCCAAGGTGACTATTCTCTATGCGTGAGACCTAGATATATTATCACACGTTTTCAACTTGGATGACTTAATCGAGTTAAGCGGTTAGACCTTGACCCGAGGCAAAGATGGGACTAAACATGCCTACATGACACTAGTTGTTTGACACTAGATGCCATGAGTCCCATAAAGATCTAAGAGTTGTACACGTAATACAATTGGTGATCGTCGCCTACCAATTGAATCTACTATTGCTAGCAGATCAACTGATGTGATAGTAGAAGCACAATGTGGATCTTAGCCTTTTCGTAAATTAATTGTTTTATATTATAAACATGGGGTAGTTAATTTATAAAAGGATAATTATCGAAAATACTAAAAAAGGAACTTTGTAAAATCAATTAATGAATTAATGCAACACAACCGTAAATGAAAGTTTGTTCTTTTCTTGTTAAAAGTACGAACTGAGTCGCTCTTTCCTTGTAAGAAAGAGACTTGTTCCTATCCTTTTTCTTTATGAGGAAAAGCCATAATAGGAATATTTGAATTTTCCCAATTCTAATAAAACTCAAAGAATACCTACTCTAGAAATCGTGATGTCTTGTAAAAGTCAAAACGGTTAAGTATGGTTACACATCTTATTTTTTCAAGATTGTTTTATAACCCTAGTTTCGGTTTTGAAACATTGATGAAATATAAGATATTTGGATAACTAGAGAACACGTTTTCTATAGCTACCAAACTAAAATGAGTTTAAATAATTAGAAGATGGAAGTATCAATAAACCGCAAAGAGGTAAAGGCAATTACTAGCATGATTACCTAGCAGTTTGTCTTAACCCAATAAGCCTACTAAGGTCCTACATACCATTGTGGTAAAGTAGACCGATTATGGAGGAAATGCATGCCTATTTTCAAGTTAAAATAGCAATGATGGCTAGCCCATCATCTATATGTTAGAACTTGATGCACTCTCTTGAATACCTAAGTACATGTTTACTAGTCAAAGTGACTCACATTAGCAATAATGTGTAGATATTCAAAGAAAGATGGAAAGTATCCAATCGCCACTCACTCTCCACTGGTGACATAATACATTTAAATGTTGTCTAATCCAGTGGGAGCTACGTGATTATATTACTGGTGACGAAACACATGTAATGTTGTCTAATCCAGTGGGAGTTGTAAGCTTTAATACCTTACAACTTGCCCATCTTAATTTCCAGATTGTCTTGAAATAATACATTACTTTCCACATGTTAAGCGTCATAGTTTATATAAGAACCATTGCATAAATTTTATGAGATAACTTGTCGCATTTCTGATGTTGCTTCCTGAAATGTTATCTATAAAATTGTTATGCATGATTCATTATTAAAACGATAAAGTTCTACATATCTATATTTTGATTTTGACTAAAAATCATATGTTATCTTAGACATTGTCATATTGCTCATACAAACACACGAGCGTAGTGGTGCTTGTATACTCTCCTGATGTTGTGCCATGCACAAGTGGGAGAAATCTTAATTGTGTGCAAGGTACAACATAGCACAATATGACTAATAGTTTTTCTTGACTGAAAGGTAAGAAACTAAGATTCTACTAGGACTTCTACACATAAAATGTAGGTTGCCCTAATTAGAACAAATATCAAGATAACTTGAAAAGCTACTTCAACATATTCACTGAATTGTTTAGTAAATATGATTATGTTTTCTTGTAAGGCCATAATCATGAAGTATGAAATTAACTTGAATTTACTATTAAGGCCAAGTGTCGGCGCTCGTAATTACTTTAGTTAAATATGTTTAGGTCTCTTGAAAATACACAAACATCAATTCCGTTAATTGTTGAAAGACTTATAACGTAAAGTAAGACGTTGATTTGTTATGTCTTCTTGTTAAGACATGTACACTTACGACGTATAATAAATGTTTATGTTTTCTAGTCAAAACATACACATGAAGTAAAGTATGCAATAGGCTAAAATTACTATTGATGCCATCTGGTTTGACTTGATTGGTAGATATGTAAGCCCAAAAGTATAAGTTCATCTAATGAGTTGTGTGATAGTCTCACAACATCAGTCCTCATGGAATACCACAACTTTATGGTATGTCCATCATGGAAAATCAAACACTATTGATATTGTTTGATCTTTGATGACTTAAACTGTTTTACCTCCAAAGCTATCAAGGTTAGAAATTGGGTTTGCCATGTGTACACTCAATATGATTCCAACCCAGAAGGAATTTAAGACACCATTGTATTATGGCATGGGATGAATCTCATTATGTCTTAATTGAAGTTCTGAATTTGTTAACTACTTAAGAGTAAGTAATTAACAAACTAGAGTCAAGAACTAACGGTGTATTTTGGATGTCCCACTTGAAAACAATTTATTGTTACTCAAGATGCTGAGTATCTAGAGATTAGTCTCTACATACAAAAGCAAGTGGGAGTACCTTTAGACCTTGAAGTTATTAAAGAACTAAATACACAACCTTCTGAGTACACTTGCTAATGTCATACTATGGTTGAACATGCATATGTTAAACCATAGATTGATATCTCTCATTCATAAATCCGCAAGGATACCTCTTGCACCTGAATGATATAGTTTTTATATCAATACTGAGGGACATAAGTTAAAGGATCATGGTGAACCTGCTAACTACTGAGATGCATTATCAGATATTGTATCTGATGAGTAGCTCAAAACTATGAATGTTAAGATGCAGTCCTTGAAATACAATCGCTCGTGTAGTTTGATTGATCTCTTACCAATCAGTTAGACTATGAGGTTAAGAATGAGTTTCTTGAAGAGAAAACTCAAAAGGATGAACTTGTACACACATTTAATGCACGCGTAGTAAAAGAGTTTACTCATACTCAGGAATTGACTATGATTAAATCTTCCTATCTACAAACATTAAATGTATAAAGATGATTAATTGTCATACTTGTTTTCATGTAAATGAAATATGACAATCGGATATCAAAACACTTTTCTTGTTGATTACCTTTGCGAGGACGATGAGTAATCAAAAGGGTTTATGAATCCATATAATCTTTATTATGTATACAAGATAAAATAATCCATGTGTGGATTAGATCATGCATCTAGGAGCAAAGATCTTGAGTTAATTATAAAATCATCAATTTGATTTTGATTAATAAGATTACTCCTAAGTACACTAAGAGCAAGTTGGAGCACTGTATTTATTTTCTTAAATCTCATATGTCGTTAACATATTAGAAACAATATTCCATCTAAGCTAGACTTTAATCCTTAGCTTGGAATGAAGTTTCTCTTGAGGGATTTATAAAATAAGACATACAACCTTGTTAAGTATATGTTTATTAGAATAAACATAAACGGTTATTAAGTCTAAACATAATATGACACGTTATTGATGGGAGTCTCAATGATCAATCTCACTTGATGAGATTGAACACATGAGTGGAAATCTTAAGTTCGACTAAAGGATTCATCATGTAAGTTATATTACGCATTGGACTATGTATATATCATTTGCATGAATGCAAGATGAGTTGATAACAACGAATATCTAAGTGATAGTCATTAGATAATTGTTAAACGAACATTATAAGGGACCTTTAAAGGACCAAAAGATAAGTTCAAAAGTTCACGGATATATGAGGAACTCTGTTTTGTTTACATATGCTAATGCTTATTTAACTGAGGTGATACTCAACCCTAGTCGTGGTAGGATGTCATCATGAATGATGAAATTGCTGACTAGATGTGCTCGAATGAGAGCATTAATGCGTTATACATTAAAAGAATAAGAATACTTTATAGTTTGAGAAACTATTCAGATGACTGTCTAAAGTAGGTGTCTTGCTAGCTTCAAACACCCTATGGAATGTATTGTTGCAATACTCGTCTTGTACTTGATTGCACACATACAAAGGACAATCATCATTCAAACCTTTCATGAATTTTGAAAGAAGTATTCTCAAAGTTTACTCAGATGACTACTTGTTGCCTTGTACAAAATGATTCGATCATGGTGGGAACATCGGATTCCGACCTATGAGTAGTCTTATGCATATCTGTTTTTAGTATTTGGATAATGGAACTGTAAGCAGTCGTATTATATAATGAATTGATATACCTGGTATGATCGTTTTCATTTATACTACTGTGTTCTATATTTGCATGTTTAATCTATGAATAATATATTTATTCTAAAATTATCCATTGTCGGTTGACGATACGGGAGTATCATCAAATTAAGACAAATGTGAGCGTGTTGGTGATTTATTTGCCACACTCACATGTTGTTCATTGTGATGAACATTGGATTGACCCAACCTACGAGTATTCACTACATGGATCGTCGTCAATAGTGAATCTCACAAGAGGTTATGTCTCTTATCCTTAGACTTGAGATGCAAGCAGGTTTTGCATGTGTGGAATTTCATTCCTTGATATGGTTAAATGCTATCCTGAATAAGGTAGTTATAAAATCCATTATCAGGAGTGATATGAAGCATGTGAATGACACGTGTAGTCAAAACGGGATTTGTTCCTCCACTTGTTTTGGAGCTAGATACTATTGGGCCCCTCGATGAATTGAATAGATGTTTGTATGGCCATACGCAAATGAAATTAAGATGAATCTTAAATCCACTTGGTAATCTTGTTCAATATCTATATCGAGAAACATAATAGTTGAACTATTAGAATGACTTTTGATCCATGTCTAATATTCAACACGGTATCTGTAACAAAAGGATAGATGACATAAAACCATCTGAAATGAGACGTTTAAGAAACTAACCTCACATATTTCTAGGGGCATTGGCGTGTTGCTAGACGCTAACCATTGCTTGTATAATTACTTGATTATTATGACGTCGCAAGTGGGAGCTGTTGGAGTATGCTCTTGTCATAATGACTAATTATATGGCTAGACATATGTGAGCCTATGGGGTCACACACATATACACTGAGGTGCCATTTTATATATCGTGATTATCGTATTTACGATATATAAATAACCGTAAGTAACCAGGAACCGCTATTGGGCTTCTAATGACTAAGTGTTGGACTTATTCTATTGGACTTGGAAACAAAATGGGAAGCCCATTTTGAGCCCACTTATGGCCGGCCCATGGAATGGAAAAGGGATAAGATTAGAGTTTAATTAGGTAAATTGTAATCCCTTGATTTACTCTTAATTATAACAACTAATCACCAACTAATCTCTCCCTCCCCTCCATCCCATCTCACGGCAAAAACAAGAAAACCATCTAGGGTTTTCAATTTTTCCATCTCTTCTTTGTTTCTTGATTAATCAAAGAAGACTAGATCGGTTACGGGGTTTAAGGACTAGCATTAATTGGTATTCGGTGACGTGTAGTGTGGATACACATAGATGTGATCTCCATTTGATCACTTGGGTTTCTCATTCCATTCGTGTGGTGATATTGGTGGTGTTACCCGGATCACGCTACAAAGGTATAAAACATGTTTGTTTAATTTGTTTTTATTTAGATTGATCATATGGCTATATGGATCCTTGTATGGTGATGTTTTTCGCTGTGCTTATTTGTTTCATATGTCCTTTTTATCATGAGTTGGAGATGCAAGAAAGAGGAAATCGGCAAGCAGCGGAATTTGTGGAAAAGAAATTTGAACTAGAACGTCAAAAACTTGAATTTGAGCGGTAAAAAAAAAAGGGGAAAAAGTCATCATATTCTATGTCACACCAATCGACCCATATTTGCCCGAACTACAACGACAAAAGCTGCAGGAGATCAAGGATTCAATCAAGGCACGCTGCGACTTAGATTATTAGTTTAAGTTTTTAATTAGTATTGTAATGTTTTAATTTTATTTGAATTATTATCTAAGGTTTTTATTATTAATTAAATTTAAGTTTGTTGTTAAAAATGTTTAAAAAAAAATAATAATAAAATAAAGGTCGCCCTTACTGTGGCAAAAAATCGCATGTAGGTCATCGGAGAGAGAAAGCTGACGTGGCGGGTAAAATGGGTGTCAATCCCTTCCCTTACTGTGTTTAGCCTAATAATCACCATCAAATCAAACACATAAAAATATCTCACTTTAACACAAACATACCCCATAATATACTACACGCACAATATGTTTCAAATTTTTCCAAGACATAGAACTTTGTTAAACTTAGGAAATATGCAAATATATGTGAAAACTTGTTTACTAGATTGTGATCTGTATGAATGATATGTGAATGTTTTCTGGATTTATTCTATCTATGTGATACATCATACTAGTTAGGCTAGTATCTTGTAACTAATAACAATCACTAACACATATATGCGATGTCTATTGTGTATTGTTGTTGGTGTTTGTGGCATACAATCTAATCATGTCTCAAGGATCTGTAACTTGAAAGGAGATGGTGCCTGAAGGTGATGAACGCAAAATCAATGAGTCAAATTCAAGAGTTGATTTTGAGAATCTGCCATGTCATCAGTCTTGCCAAATCATTGTGGAAATACTCAAAAGACACTACATCAGTTCGGTATTGACTAAGACAGCAAGCGTTCCAGAAGTGTATATGAATCAGTTTTGGCATTCAATGATCATAGGAGAAGACAATGAACACATTACAGTCACAGTTGACAACAAAGAGATACAATTTAGGATTGATACTCTTCGCAACGTTCTAGATCTTCTATCTGAAGCTTCAGGCCCAAGAGGCAAATTTTACGATGACCTAACCTTTGAAGCCATGGCTAAAACACTAATGCTTCTCGGCTATGATACTCAGGATGAAGAGCTCACCTCAATCTCCAAAGTGGATGCATGGATCCTAGAGTCAATTGCATACTTGGAGACTCATATCTTATCTTTATCATTCGATGCACTTTGAAAACATCTGTGTAACTTTATACATTGAATCTCTTGTTTAACTCTGATTTTAATAATTCGAATAATAATATTTCAAAACGTCTCATTTAGAGGTCGTTTTCTATACCTTGATCTATATTATGAAGTAATACCCCTTGACACTACTGTTTCGCTGCGGTAATTTGGGTGTGATACATATTTGTATAAGAGACTTGGTTATAGAGAACTAGGTTGCATTTAGTGCATAGACTATAACTACTATGTGGAAAACTAGAAGGGGGGGGGGGTTGAATAGTTTTATGTCTTTTTAATTTTATTATGAAAACCTTTGTTTATTTTTAAAACACTTAGATTCAAGTTTGTATGAAAAATAAAACTTGAACCTTATTATTAGTTATATAAGTATTCTTTTAAATTGATTGTAAAAGTTTTGATTTCTTGAATGGAGTTTCAATTTGATCTATATGTGAAGTCAACTTCTAATTATTACTAACATTTATATATGCTTATATGTTATAAAAGTAACGACGATATAAATAAAGATGTAAGTAAGAGATGGAAAGATCTAACCGAGACACGAGGGATTTATAGTGGTTCGGCTACAAGGACACCTTCCTTGCCCTACTCCACTCCCCGAGCACCAAGCTCGAGAGTTTTCTTCACAACTTCAATAAGCTCCATTATGGCGGAGAAAACCGTACACAACTTTGGCTTACACGGGTTTAACGACACAAAGCTAAATGTCGAGTTCTAATCGTAGCTAGAACCAATCTCACAACTTCACAACACAACTTCTTCACAACTTATTCACGACTACTTCACAACGGCTTCACGACTGCTTCACGACATCTTCACGACTTCAACACGACCGCTACACAACCTCTATGCTGCGGCTTCACGACTTCAACACTATGTCTTCACGACTAAGACTTCACGACTTCAACATGACCGCTACACAACCTCTATGCTACGGCTTCACGACTTCAACACTATGTCTTCACGACTAAGACTTCACGACTTCAACATGACCGCTACACAACCTCTATGCTACGGCTTCACGACTTCAACACTAGAACTTCACGACTAGGACTTCACGGCTTCAACACGACCGCTACACAACCTCTATGCTACGGCTTCACGACTTCAACACTAGGACTTCACGACTAGGACTTCATGGCTTCAACACGATCGCTTCACAACCTCTATGCTACGGCTTCACGACTTCTAGGCTATGGCTTCACAACGGCTTCAAGACTTCTCTACTTCACAACTTTACAAGGCTTCTACTCTACTTCTTTACTCCACAACTACTTATCCACCTTCTTCACTACTTACACACTACTCTAGCCTAATCACTTATGTTTACAACTTATATACACACTTTACACAAATGAATGAAAGATTTACAAAGTATACAAAACAAACAACTTGAGTAACAAGATGCTACTAAGTTGTAATACTTCTAGTCTTGATTGATAGAAGTATTCTTCTTTTGCACTTGGATGGTGGAAGCTTGGATCACTTGGAAACCAATGCTTAAGATTACATGATCAAAGGTTTTTTGAAGATATGAAATGAGATTTACAACAGAAAGTTTTAGTGCAAAAGGGTGAGTAAAAATCCAGGAGAAGACTGGTATTTATAGGAGAAAAACTGGACAGCTGGAGACCTACTGGAGCGTGGCCGGCCCCCTTAAATAGGGGGCGGTCCCCTTAATTTTAAGGGGGCCGCCTAGTAAAATTAAGGGGGCCGCCCAAGGTGTCTGTTGCCCAGATTTGTCCTTTTGTGGGGAAGGTTTTTCTGGAACATTTTAACTGATTTTGGTTAAAAATTTGAATTCATATTTTTATAAAAGATTAAACATTTTTATTTAATACCAAAAATGTTTTTCAAAAATATATAAAATGTTTTTGATGTTTTATAAAAAATCTAGTTATTAAGAAAATGTTCCTTTGATCATATAATGCATTAAGCATTAGTTCATTCATACCTTAAGTGATTTGAGTTGTAGAAATAGATATTTACAACTAAATACTTGTTTACGTCATAATTTTCCGATTAATGATTTTACATTTTGTGATTATCAAAACGTAGAGATATCGAAAAATATTAATAACGTGTTTAGGCATTATTTATATCAACAATCTCCCCCTTTTTTATGATTACAAAATCTAAACTCATTAAATCTAAAAATTAGTTTTTAGACAAGTATTTAGTGAGTTTACATCTATTTCTCCCCCTTTTTGTAGAATCAAAAAGGTTATGCCGACAAGTTTTAGAATCTAAATTTGTCAGGACGAGAACTCCCCCTTGATGTGTACTCCCCCTCGTTTGGGGGCACCAAGGAATCGATATATGGAATACTTGCAAGAAAAAATATTAGAAGCACAAGCATATATATAGCAAAAATAAGCATGCATATAAAGACATTCATTAAAAATTTTGTGTATCAATACACAACCATCCAAGATTATATTCAATCCTACATTAGCTAGTAAGTAATGCAATCTACATAATCATTCTAGGAGTACATGATCTTCCATGGGGCTTGCACACAAAATGGTTTGAAAAATTATTTTTGATTAAGCATTGCATATGCTTAATTTGGTGAGAATGAAGGTGGTGGTAGCGTAGTGGGTAAAAATGATGGAGGTTGTGGTGGAGGTCAGTTGTTAAGCATGTGTTCAAGGGATGAAAACATGTAGTGTATCTCATTTCTAAGACCAAAGATGATGGTTCGGTTGTGGATGTGGTGGTATTGGTGATGATGAGAAATGAGCATCAAGAGGTGTTATTGGTGATATGGAAATGACAAGTTGGGTGAATGGAGGTTCTTGAGTAGGAGGTGGAGTTGATGCTCTTGATGGTGGTGATGAAAGGTGTGAGTTGATGTAGTTATTGATGGATGAAGTGGAAGGTATGGATGAAGATGTTGTGCCATGAGTGGAGGGTGTTTTTGATGGTGCATTTGGTGCACTTGGGGATTAACATTGAGGTGGTGGTGATGGAGTTTTGGTGTCTTAGAGATGATTTTGGTGATAGCATGTTGAATGAAAATGGGTGTTTGATGGAGGTGATGGTTGATTTAGGTAAGGTTTGGGCTAGATAAAAGGGGTCGCAAGATGCAAAAGAAAACAGTAAATTTTACTGCCCAGATGGCCGGTCCCCTTAATTGTAGGCCGGCCCCCTTAAAATTAAGGGGACCGCCTAGGGAATTAAGGGGGCCGCCCATCTGGTGTTTTCCCAGGCGACCAAATTTGAAAAATTTCCTGAAAAGGGTCATTTTTAGGGTGTTTTTGCAGCAAGCTCCATTTGAATCATGTACATCAAGAATGATTAAATAGTGGCATAAACATGTTAAATACGCATGCATACATTTAAAACATATTATGGAATAAGCATGTTATTAATCATCAAGCATGTATATATATCATGATATCAAGTATACAAGCAATAAGCATAACAATCATATATTAAAGACAAGAAATAAAGCATTCATTAGTTGAAATTAATTATGTTAAAAACATAATTATTGATACAACACATATTTTGCTTATAGCATACAATAAGTAGAAAATTTTAAATTGCCTAAGAGATCCATTTGACTTGCTTGAGACATGAAAAGCTTGAATTATTTTGGATGGATGATGGTAAAGAAGGGGTAAAAAAAATTGGATTAATGGGGTTGTAAGTTTGGGTGTATGGATGTTGGAGAAAGTGTTGATGGAGGAATTGGAGGTGGAGAGCTTGGACTTGACCATGTTGAATGAGGGTTTTGATGTTGTTCAAGTGGTGGTGTTGGATTAGATCTAGTGAGAAGATACTCAATCTAAGTGAGACGCTCATTTAAGGCGATGGTTTGATTTTGGAGAAAGATGCAACAAGGACAATTGTTGACATGTTTCTCAATTTGACTCAAGTGATGAAGTGATGATGGTAATGATGGCGAGATGGATGGTGATGGGTTTAAGTTGCTTTGAGCAAGGTGCAAAGCAAGGAGAGCATTAAGCTCATGGGCTTCCTTGAGTTCTTCAATGAACTTCAAGTGTTGAGTGGAAGGTGATGATAATGGAGAGTGGTTGTTATTTGGTGGAAGTGGTGGTGACACTCTTGGTGGTGGAGACATTTGTGAACTTGGGTAATTATGAGTGAATGAAGGTGGACATATGGATGATTGGTTATGTGTGTGAAAGGGTTTATTAGGATGAGGTTTAGGTGTTGATTGAGTTTGAACAACATCATTTGTTGGTTTATGGCAAATGTCAAGCTTCCTCCTCAAAATGGGTATTTATGGTGTAGTGATGATGTGATTGTGGAAGGTAAATTTTGGAGGGTGGTTTGTGACAAAATGTGTTTGTGAATTTTGGGAAGTATAGGATAAAATGGGTTGAAAATTGAAAAAGAAATCAGTAATCCGTCACTCCAGATGGCCGGTCCCCTTAAATAGGGGCCGGTCCCCTTAATTTTAAGGGGGCCGCCTGGGTATTTAAGGGGGCCGCCCATCTGCTGACTTCCAGATTACTGGAAATGGGTTTTTGGCATTAATTTGTAGAAAAGGTTGTGTTTTTGGGTTTAGTTTCAAGCAAGTCCAACTTCTTTCAAGGCAATTTAGGATTTAATAACTCATATATGCTAAGCATATTTATTTAAGCAACTTTATCTAACATGCAAACTACTCATTAAGCATATAACATGTATATACATATATTAGACAAGAAGATAATACATAGCACCAAGTAATTCATAGTATCATACTTAGGAAGATTAAAAGGCTAGTTAATTAATCCTATTGATTATCTATGTACAAGGGAATGTGGAGTTGTGATAGCATGGACTTCTAGACTTGTACCAAGTGAGGTCTTAGTGAATAAATTATGGTTATTATCAAATTTAGTTCACTTATAAATGTCACATACATAAATATAGATGACAGATAGGAGATCACCATGCATGATTTAAAGAAATGTTTTTGGCATTATTCAACAATGTTTGAAAGTAGGTTTTATGTGGATGTGAAAAATATATTAATGAAATAGTTTTGGCTTTATTTCAAAATGTTTTTATGAAGAAAGAAAACATATTTTTCCAATCTTTGGTTTTTGATAAACACGTAATTATGGACACAAGTTTGGAAGAAAGATAGGATGGTGAAACATGTTTAATAGAAATGTGTCATAATCTTTTGAAAAATCATTTTTCCAAAATGTGAAGTTTTTGCAAATTTAAAAATAAGTCCCATTAATTATAGGCTTAAAAATAGTGGTTTATAAAAGATCTCATGCTCAAGGGCATTGGTTAAGTCTATTGTCACATGCTACCTCTTTCTACATATCCTATGGCATTTAAGCATGTATTATGACTAAATACAAAAATACATCATGTCAGAGTAGTTAGAGAAAAACAAAAGCTATTATAATGACAATGCATTCAACAACTAAACAAATAATTACGAAGGCATGCAGTCAAATCACATAGGAGCAAGTAAACATCTAGAAATTTTATATATGCAAGATGACATAAATCTATGAATGAAAAGCTCTAGTGAAAAGCAAAGTTCATAACAGTAAACTATCGTTAGGTATATTTAGGAAGAATAATGTATTCAAGTTGGAGAATGAGTATGAGACTATTACTAGTGGTGCTCAATTCAGGCTAAACATGACCGTTTTTACGGGTTACACACACCCAACTTCTCACATAGAAGCAATTCAACCGTTAGCTCAAATTGAGTTTCTAGTCAATAGATTCTCCAGTAGTCATTCTCTTTTTAGAAGAAATTAAGTTCTTAAATTTACCTATCGAAGAGTACCAAATATGCAGATTGCTTGGTTTACTAATACTTAGGGGGGCTAACTAAAGGGTTTCTAGTTCATTAAGCCACAGAAAGAATATAACTAAAGTGTAAAGGCAAAGCAACCTATCAGACTAAGCGTATCCTAAGGCATTAATAAGATTATATGCATGAAGTAATTACTTATGAAATTTTAAATAGAGAACTTACCTCACATCCTAGCTTTTCTTCGTAATGTCTCAGATGATGATCGACGTGTGAATGATAGGTGAGTCTTCAAGATAAACAAGGTGTGAAAGTATATCATGGCAAGCTTCTAACACCTTATTTAAACCGAAGTGGCTTGACCCGAACATGTCTTGTACGGATCATGATCTTCTCCTTCGTCTGTGTCACTCCATGATTTTGGATTGAGTTCACTTTGGAGTTGATTCATGTAGTCTTCGTCGTTAATACCTACATTAACAACATTTGAACTAGTAGCACATGTATCTATTTTATCTAAATGTTTATCGATTAAATTTTCTAAGATAACAAATTCATGTACAAGATCAAAATCCTCATCTTTGGCTTGACATTTTTCTTGATGAAAGTTTAAGAAATTTTTCCAAATATCATTTGCCGTTTTACAGAAGAATATTCTTTCATATTCAACTTTCGGCAAGGTTTTATAAATAATTATTTTAGCTTTATTATTTATTTTATTCTTTGTTTTCAAATAATCAATTTGACTTTCAAAATCCGTTTTTGTTTGTCTTTCAAAATCCGTTTTTGTTTGATTTTCAAAATCAGTTTTTGTTTGACTTTCAAAATATGTTTTTGTTTAACTTTCAAAATATGTTTTTGTTTGACTTTCAAAATAACCAATCGAAATGACATGCCAAAGATCTAGATGAATTTATTTCACATAAGTTTCAAATTTATTTTTTCATTCAAGAAAAGTATAGTTTTCAAATAGTGGTGGTTTTAGCAAAGATTCCCCTTCTAGATATTTTTCGAATTCCATAGATCGATTCAAGTTTTAAAATACAGTATATTTTAAAGATCTTGATTGACCTGGCTCTTGATACCAATTGTGGAAAACTAGAAGGGGGGGTTGAATAGTTTTATGTCTTTTGAATTTTATTATGAAAACCTTTGTTTATTTTTAAAACACTTAGATTCAAGTTTGTATGAAAAATAAAACTTGAACCTTATTATTAGTTATATAAGTATTCTTTTAAATTGATTGTAAAAGTTTTGGTTTCTTGAATGGAGTTTCAATTTGATCTATATGTGAAGTCAACTCCTAATTATTACTAACAGTTATATATGCCTATATGTTATAAAAGTAATGACGATATAAATAAAGATGTAAGTAAGAGATGGAAAGATCTAACCGAGACACGAGGGATTTATAGTGGTTCGGCTACAAGGACACCTTCCTTGCCCTACTCCACTCCCCGAGCACCAAGCTCGAGAGTTTTCTTCACAACTTCAATAAGCTCCCTTATGGCGGAGAAAACCGTACACAACTTTGGCTTACACGGGTTTAACGACACAAAGCTAAATGTCGAGTTCTAATCGTAGCTAGAACCAATCTCACAACTTCACAACATAACTTCTTCACAACTTATTCACGACTACTTCACAACGGCTTCACGACTGCTTCACGACTTCAACACGACCGCTACACAACCTCTATGTTGCGGCTTCACGACTTTAACACTATGTCTTTACGACTAAGACTTCACGACTTCAACATGACCGCTACACAACCTCTATGCTACGACTTCACGACTTCAACACAATGTCTTCACGACTAAGACTTCACGACTTCAACATGACCGCTACACAACCTCTATGCTACGGCTTCACGACTTCAACACTAGAACTTCACGACTAGGACTTCACGGCTTCAACACGACCGCTACACAACCTCTATGCTACGGCTTCACGACTTCAACACTAGGACTTCACGACTAGGACTTCATGGCTTCAACACGACCGCTTCACAACCTCTATGCTACGGCTTCACGACTTCTAGGCTATGGCTTCACAACGGCTTCAAGACTTCTCTACTTCACAACTTTACAAGGCTTCTACTCTACTTCTTTACTCCACAACTACTTATCCACCTTCTTCACTACTTACACACTACTCTAGCCTAATCACTTATGTTTACAACTTATATACACACTTTACACAAATGAATGAAAGATTTACAAAGTATACAAAACAAACAACTTGAGTAACAAGATGCTACTAAGTTGTAATACTTCTAGTCTTGATTGATAGAAGTATTCTTCTTTTGCACTTGGATGGTGGAAGCTTGGATCACTTGGAAACCAATGCTTCAGATTACATGATCAAAGGTTTTTTGAAGATATGAAATGAGATTTACAACAGAAAGTTTTAGTGCAAAAGGGTGAGTAAAAATCCAGGAGAAGACTGGTATTTATAGGAGAAAAACTGGATAGCTGAAGACCTACTGGAGCGTGGCCGGCCCCTTAAATAGGGGGCGGTCCCCTTAATTTTAAGGGGGCCGCCCTAGTAAAATTAAGGGGGCCGCCCAAGGTGTCCGTTGCCCAGATTTGTCCTTTTGTGGGGAAGGTTTTTCTGGAATATTTTAACTGATTTTGGTTAAAAATTTGAATTCATATTTTTATAAAAGATTAAACATTTTTATTTAATACCAAAAATGTTTTTCAAAAATATATAAAATGTTTTTGATGTTTTATAAAAATCTAGTTATTAAGAAAATGTTCCTTTGATCATATAATGCATTAAGCATTAGTTCATTCATACCTTAAGTGATTTGAGTTGTAGAAATAGATATTTACAACTAAATACTTGTTTACGTCATAATTTTCCGATTAATGATTTTACATTTTGTGATTATCAAAACGTAGAGATATCGAAAAATATTAATAACGTGTTTAGGCATTATTTATATCAACATACTATATACATTGAGACTCTCATCCCTATCGCCTTGCATACGTAGAACTTTTTTCGTTATTATCCACGTTGTTGGATGTTATAGTATTTGTACTGATAGGGAAAATCTTAGAATTTGGTCGAGTCATCAAAAGTGTGGAGCTCAGTGATAACTGCCTATTTAACTTGATCTTGTGACAATTCTTGTTTGATGAGACATGAGATTAAGTTAAATAAAGGTTATCACTTAGCTGCATAAATTTGACGAATTTGCTCGAGGAAATTTTGAGAGATAATCAGCCTACTCTTTCACTATTTAAGTAACGTCGAGATATGTGTGTTTGGTGATATGTACACGTGTGAAAGGAGGCAAGTATAATTATGGTGGCCAACATAATTATAAGTGCATCACGACTCACGTGGACATATGTAACCATGCGTACGTTAATCGGCATTGGCACCCCTTTAGGATAACAGCTAGTAACGGGGTTTTGTGAGAACGTTAAGTATAGATTGGATAGTCAACAGTTTTCCCTCATCTCTGACGTTCGCTAAATGTCCTTACATGTAGAGACAATGGCATCAAGGAGATCAGCACGCAACGCTAACCGAGGAGGTGCAACACTAAGGGGTGGAAGGACTAGTGAACGTGGAGGTAGAGGAAGTGGTCGCGGCTTTAGTAACAATGATGACAACGACGGTGGAAATCCTGATTTTTCCGCCATCATCGCTCAACAGCTCCAAACCTTGCTTCCAACTATTATCACCCAGGTGGGCAACCATATCAACAACTCGGGAAACCACGGAAGCAAAAATGACGACACCCATGGTGTAGGTGGGAATGATACTAACAACCACACAACTGGATGCACGTATAAGGAATTTACGGCATGCAAGCCAATGGAGTTCAATGGTAAAGGAGGTGCATTGGAGTATACCCGCTGGATTGAAAAGATGGAGTCAGTGATCGACATCAGTAGCTGTGAAACGCATCAGAAGGTGAAGTATTCTGCATGCTCGCTGTCAGGAAAAGCATTAACATGGTGGAACACATAGATTCAAGCTAGAGGCAGAGAAGCAGCTGTAGGTATGACATGGGACGACTTCAAGGCATTATTGAAAGAGGAATACTGTCCGGACAATGAAATGCAGAAGCTGGAAGGTGAACTCTGGCATCACACTATGATAGGGGCTAGTCATGCAGCCTACACAGATCGATTTCATGAGCTAGCTAAACTGGTTCCTCATCTGGTTACCCCTGAATCAAAGAGAATCGAGAGGTACATCTATGGTCTTATCCCCGAAATCCGTAGAACTGTGAAAGCGACCGAGCCGTCTACAATTCAAAGTACAATACTGAGAGCTGGAACTCTAACAGATGAGATGATTAGGACTGGAACTTTAAAGAGCGGTGACAAAAGGAAAGGAGCAAATGAGTCAGACAAGCAGATGGTCCCCATGACTGACAACAAGAAGACAAGAACCTTTATGGCCACTGGGATAGGTCAGAGAGGATATGTAGGTCCACACCCTAAATGTACTAAATGTGCTTATCATCACCCGGGGTCTGTGCCCTGCCGTGAGTGTACAAACTGCAATCAGTTGGGTCATTATACGAATCAATGTAAAGCACCTCAGAATGCAGGCAACATAAGGAATAATCAAAGGACATGCCATGAATGTAACAGCCCGGATCATCTCAGGCACGGTGTCCTAGGTTGAATAGAGCACCTGGACAGAGACAAGGAAATCTAGCTTTAGCAATTGAAGGAAACAACCCAAACCCTGGAGTCCATCTTAGTCCACCTCGCGGTAGAGCATTCTATTTCGGTTATTTGGATGCAGCTAACAAATAATGGGTATGTTTTCCCTAGACAAGTAGTATTCTACCCTAGATACGTAAGTTTTTGCTTGATTTCTCAAAACTTTACACATCGACTATTCGTTAGCATCTTTTAACAGATAACTCAGACTGAATCTCGGGACGAGATTCAAGATAAGGGGTAGGTACTATAGCAACCCGTAGAATTTCCTAGTCATTAGTCAACGTTAATCTAGTATTAACACATCGTTACTGTTCACTTAACCATTTTTACGAGCAAAATTTGAAAATTTTATTTATTACATTTCTATAATTCAAACGTTGTTACGTTATTCATAATACTTCGGAACGAGCTCACACACGCACCACGAAAATCCATTTCACAAATAATTACCAAATGGATCCTTAATCTTATATTTCAACCCAACACTATTCAAGCCCATACCATTCAGGCCCAATTTTCATTTCTCCTTTTATACTAAATCGAACCAAACTCAATTACTTGGTCTCTTTTATTCCCAAATTCGACAAAGCTATATCAAATTTTACATGGATCGAATCTCTACACTCCCAAGATTCGGGAATGACAAACCTTGTTAGTTATTTTGAACGTTTGCTATATGAACGAGGCCCAAAGCTATCCCCACTCGACCACCATGCATCACTCATTCAAACCTTAACCAATTCGACAAAACTATTTTCTCCCTATGTGATTTACATTGTACTCGGTCTAATAAATTCCACAAGGCTTAACACACCCTTCTCTATATATTTGGTCACGTATGAAGTTGTTTGGACCCGTTGAGTATGTCGACACATATATAAATACATGTCATTCGATTGTAAACCAAAAACACAATCCCATTCACACCACATGAACTAGTCTACACGGGTACTATCTAAACTTTATTCCCTAAATCTTATCCTCTAAAATCTTGTCCCCTGCCAAGATCGAATATAGGCACCAACTTGGTGATTTTTAAACAATATAAACTTCATATATTATGCATACATATACGTATACAAACACATACATATGCATCCTCACTTTCTTCAATTCACACTCAATATTCTCCTAAGTTATCTCTCCCATAATCGAACAAGATCAACTTGGACATATAAAACATTATAACTAGTACCTACATGCATGCATATGTACGAGTAACTCTTTCACATTTTCTTGCATTCACACTCAAACAACCTAACTCCCCTTTTCTTTGGTCTATATAACCGAACACACCAACATAAAAATCTCACAACTCATTCAATTTCAATATCATACAACCTATATACTTTTTCTATCTACTGTCGAGCCACAAGAAGAACAAGAAAGGAGGAGCTAAGAACGGTTAAGGGTTTTCAGAGGCAAAGAGTTCTATTTTGGAAGCAAGCGGGTTCACAAGAAACTTGGGTTTTCCTCTTCACTCGACACACAGCCAACCCTTTACTACTGTGAGCATCGACCCACCCTTTTCATTTACTAGTTTGTTTATTTTTTTCCCATACGCGTACACATACATATTCATATATACGATAACACATGCAAACTATAGTTGTCGATTTTGTTGTGTTTTGAAAGCTTGTGTGGTGACTTTTGTTTTAGCTTAACTCCTATAAGCTCTACAAATATTAAGCTTGTGCTTATTCTTTTTACTCCACTCGACCCACGTGAGAAACAAATGAGCTATATGTAAACCTTTGAACCTTAAGTGCTATAGTAAAAACATAAACCTTAAGTAAACTTATGTATTGACTCGCTTGTGCAAAGTGCTTATTGGCTTACCTTGCTTATTTTTCCAAGCTTAATGAGCTATTTCATAATGTATTATGCACTTTTGAAAAGAGAATGGCAAAAGAGAGCAACGCATGCATGTATATATATATACAAACTCGATTTAGCATACTGGAAAGAAATGAACTTATAGCAATCAGAAGCTAAACCATAAATGTAATGAATCTACTAAACTTGACATCAAATAAGCCTTAGCTCACTGGTAGTGTCACTTCATTTCAAAGGAGAGGTCCTGAGTTCGATCCATGGCATGGCAGTTTTGCCAATTTTTGTTATTTTTAGTACTTTTGTAATTCTTACACTTTCAGCCCCTCAACATTGAACAAACCATCACTTTTCTTAAAAACTCTTATATTTATACCAATTTAGTCCCTCGACTTGAACCAAGTTACATCTTTCTCATAAAGATTTATAGTTTAATAACTTACATATTTTTACCACTTTTCGTCTACATAAATCTGTTTAAACAGACGACCATATCAACGTAAAGCCATAAATACTATATTGGTTCAAATATATTATTTACCTACAACTTCGATACATATATGTAAATTTATACACATCAAGACCAAACGAACTTAAATAAATACCTTTGACTCGTATTTAATTATCAATAACTATTGAGCCAACATTCGAGCCAATACTTACAAATACATTTTGTTGAAAACTTTTATTTTTGAACTTTAAGCATTTTAAGCATATCACTCACTCACATCACAAACCAAAATGTTATCCATTACTCATTTTCATACTCATTGTTCGTATTAAGTCAAAACTATCAAATTCTCAGACTTCACTATTATTCAGGTCATGTGTTGGAGCCGTTCCCATAATTCACTTGATTTCACATTTCACCCTTGCCAGTTACACTCAAGGTGAGTCATAGCCCCACTCTTACTCTTTTATTCATTTTAAACTACTTGGGGGAGATACATGTTTAAATTACTTTACTCGTTTATCAAATACATGATTTGCATTGGTATGCAATTACTCAAAACATTTACGATACGATTACGCTTTATACTTTCTAGATACGATGTGTAGTCTTATTTTGTTATATGCTTTTACGTGTTAATCTATTCATATGCATACTATTCATAGTCATTGGAGAGGTATTGATAGTACTATTATGGGATGATACCCCACCCTTGTGTCCAGGACTCGTGACCTTGGGTGACACGTACTATTTGGGAAGGTGGTTCCCCGCCCTTGGGTCTAAAATGACGCGACCATGGGTGAATATAATCCGGAAATACATATAATCATACTTTAGCAGTGGATTGTAAACACACAGGTTGCAAGTCTTGTATGGGCGGGACTTGTGACTGAGTGGATTTACATGGCCTTTGCTGTGGAATCTTAATTCAAATGCTTTACAGTTAAACTAAAATCTATGAACTCACCAACCGTTGGTTGACACTTTTTAGCATGTTTATCTCAGGTTAATAAGGCGATAGTGGATGCATGGATCCTAGAGGCAATTGCATATTTGGAGACTCATATCTTATCTTTATCTTTCGATGCACTTTGAAAATATATGTGTAACTTTATACTTTGAATCTCTTGTTTATCTCTGATTTTAATAATTTGAATGATAATATTTCAAAACGTCTCATTTAGAGGCCGTTTTCTATACCTTGATCTATATTATGAAGTAATACTCTCTTGACACTACTGTTCCGCTGCGGTAATTTGGGGGTGTTACAAATATGATCCTTGGGTTCCTTTTATTGGAACTATGTTTCTATTTATTTTTGTTTCTAATTTGCCTTTACTCACGTCAATGGCATATTTCTAAGCAGGTCTTAGCAAAAAAGGATTAAGTTATTCCGGGCTTCAATTGTGAAATAAAATATCATGACGTATGTATATAGGGAGTAGTCACTTCAAAGTGAATTCTCCCTAGATACATCTATTCATTTAAATTATGAATCTATGCCGATTCCGAATATATAAATTGTCCTAAAGATTCAAAAGAAAAACGATAGGCCTAGGTATATCCAAGAACAAACAATTTTGATAGGAAAGATACCTCTAATGACTTCTCTGGTAGCGTTTATAGTAAATGGATTTTATAGAATTGTAATCAATCAAATATTGCAAAGTCCCGGTATTTATTACCAGTCAGAATTGAATGATAACGGAATTTCGGTCTATACCGGCACTATAATATCAGATTGGGGAGGAAGATTAGAATTAGAGATTGATAGAAAAGCAAGGATATGGGTTCGTGTGAGTAGGCAACAAAAACTATCTATTCTAGTTCTATTATCAGCTATGGGGTTGAATATACGAGAAATTCTAGAAAATGTTTGCTATCCTGAACTATTTTTGTCTTTTCTGAATGATTAAAAAAATAGGTTCAAAACTTAACTGGGCATGTATATTTCTAGGCTTTCACAGTTTTGGTTTGTATATTCATAATGATACCATGAACGCTTTAGGGCGTCCTCAAGATATGTTTTCAGATACCGCTATACAATTACAACCGGTATTTGCTCAATAGATACAAAACACCCACGCTTTAGCACCTAGTGCAACGGCGCCTGGTGCAACAGCAAGCACCAGTTTAACTTGGGGGAGGTGATTTAGTAGCTGTGAGTGGAAAGGTAGCTTTGTTACCTATTCCATTAGGAACCGCAGATTTTTTGGTACATTACATTCATGCATTTACGATTCATGTGACGGTATTGATACTTCTAAAAGGTGTTCTATTTAAGTATATTATTTGAATTTATCTTTGATGTTGAGTAATGTAAAACAATTCAACTCATTTATCCTTTGTTTACAAAACATGACAAATTGGTAGGATATTACGATCTCGATCTTGCAAAGACAAAAACGATCTCAGGTGGGATCTCAGTTTTGACAGCTCTGGGTTTGGTGGCCATTATTGTCAATCTAAAAGTTATTTTTATGTATTTAATTAACGAACAAAACTTGAATGAAAATTTATGTTTTTTCGGGATTTGAGTGAACAGAAATGAGCACGAATAAACTAATTTTTTTACCGGATGAACATGAATAAGAAAATCGGTGTCTTTTAGCTTTTGTGCTAGTTTGATTATCCTATTAAACATAAACGAACAAATTTGAACAAAGCCCCGTCTGCAACTATTCGTTCACATCCCTACATGCAAATGTCTTTTCAATAGTGATCTAATTTGCGAAATGGTGTTGGACTGTTTTTCAATATCCGAAATGGGTCCTTAATAAAGATCATACTCGTAAGATTTCTAAACATATAAGCTCATTGTTACCATCCAAACTTTCAAATTGTGAACAATATCACCATTATCACCCTCATAAACTTGCATCGTCAGTCATTTTTACTAACGGTCGTTAGTAAATGTTGGGAATTAAATATTCAAGAAGATTAATATCGGGTTCTGCTCGAGAAATACTCTTAAGTATCATTCTACTGGTAGAGCATTTGATTCTGCTGCTAGCGTTAAACATTCTACTGCTGAATGATTCTGCTGCTGGTGAAGAACTTTCTACTGCTATGTGGATAACTATCGATGTATTCTGCTGCTGAGTAGATAAGTATACAGAGATATTATGTGTATTAAAGTCAACAATACACACTAGATAATATCTTTAGACAAAGTGTTCAGTAACAAGTTGTATATTCAGATACATGTTGTATCTTAGTTACTGACACACATAAGATAAGTTTTGCATGTGTTCGACTTGTCTTATCAACTTTGTAAAGATCTTTCTTGTGCTATAAAAGAAAGATCTTAGACTAGATTTATGTGTGACTAATTAAGAACTTTCATATCTGTTAAGAACATAGAACAAACACAACAATATCATAAGTCATAGAAACATAAGATTCAAGGTTTTGTAACCCTAGTGATAGTGAAGATCACTCGTATTATCTTGAATAATATTGAATCGTTTGGTGATAAACTATATATGTTCCTTGTTCAATAACAAACATAACTGTTCCATTTCCATAACACAAATAACCTTCTAAGTGTGGTTAAGTAGATTCCGCATACTTAATCATATTAACTCAACATATCATATACACAAAGTAACAAAGCTTTAACCACCTTACAGTGTATCGTATTGTTTGTTTTCAATTCAAAGAAAGATGATGTTATTGCTGAAAAAGATTCACAGAAAGCAGATGAGTTAGACAGAAAGATAGTTAATCTTGAAGAACAAAGAAAAGCTTAGATCAAGAATCTGACTATGAAATGTTTGCAAGATCCTCACAATCATGATTTAATTCAGAAGAAACATGTTGAAAAGGATTCACATGTTTAGGGGAGGATTGTTGGGAATTAAATATTCAAGAAGTTCAATATCGGGTTCTGCTCAAGAAATACTCTTAAGTATCATTCTACTGCTAGAGCATTTGATTCTGCTGCTAGCGTTAAACATTATACTGCTGAATGATTTTGCTGCTGGTGAAGAACTTTCTACTGCTAAGTGGATAACTATCGAAGTATTCTGCTGCTGAGTAGATAAGTATACAAAGATATTATGTGTATTGATGCGTGGTTTTGCGACCTTACAACAGGTTTTACCTCTCGAGGGATCTCAAGAGGCTTACAACCCCACCAGGCAGTGTACCTGACCGATGTAGTATAGTGTAGTGGTAAGTACGGGGGATTGATCGTTCTCCACAGGGAATAGTGTCGTTAGGATTGAAAAACTACTCAAATAGGTCTAGGGGTGAGAGAAGATTCTTTTTTTGTATTTTTATATTTTATGAAAGCAAGTAAAATCTCGGGTTTGAAAGAGTGGGCGGAATTAGTTGCTAATCAACTAACCCAAATAACTACGAATGCAAATAAAATAAAATAACTGAAAATGAAAGGTGGTAAAACTTATGTGGAGAGAAATGTGTTTACTTAGATTTCCTTACTCCCTAACTATCTTTTACCGGTTGATTAGTGTGTATTAATCGCGTGGATGACGGGTGTATTCCTTAATACCAATCGTGGGGTGGCGTACGTACTTCCCCAACTCTACAAGCTCCTACTTCACTCCTATGTCGAGCCGGCTAAGAAGCTCCTAACATGGGATCACTAGAATTCGCTCATGCATTAAATACAACCATAAAAACCTTAGTACGCATTGGTTCATGTTTCTTAAGACGTTCAAGCAAGTTACCGAATAGGAAGTTAGCCAGTTTTCTTAAGCCTAACATAGATGAACAATCATCCAATACAATTAATAACACACTAATAACCAACAATCAATAGCTAGGTTTCATTAGATCTAAGCAAACACAAGATAAATCTAGCCTAGCATGTTAAACAAAAGACAAGAACAAGATAGAATCAAACAACACATAGACATATTGAATGATTAATTGATAACTTATCTTCAATGTAACATGGAAGATCTCAAGGCAAAAAGCCTTGAAAAAGCTGCTAAAATCGTCTTAGGGTTTCCTCCCAAAAGGTTACACACAAAGTTCCACACTAATGACAAAAAATTGCAAAACTATATATAGAGTTTAAGGGCTGACGGCGTCACGTTGTAGATCCTGACGCCGTCACCTCGCCGCTTTTAGGGTTCCCGGATGGCCTTCCTGACGCCGTCCCTCTTTAGACCTCCAAAATCCGCTCTGGCTTATCAAGGCTTGACGCCGTCAGATTAGTGCTTGACGCCGTCAGATTAGTGCTTGACGCCGTCCCTCTTTAGCTTAAGCCGTGACGACCTTGATCACATTAAAGGGTGACGCCGTCAGATTTTTCATGCAAAATTCTCTGGCTTATCATGAGTAATTTTCACATCCACCTCTTTTGCCAAGCCATGACGCCGTCTGGACCAATTCCTGATGCCGTCAAAGGTACTTTCCAGCGTAATTTTGAGACTTTGCCGTTTTCTTCACTTTTATGCTCCAAAAACGTCCAAAATGCTTCCTTTTCCAGATTTCTTCTCCAAAGTACCTAAAATGACAAAAGGAACGATTTAGGGCAATATTTGATCAAATAAATACGATTTAGGGCTTAAATGACCCCTTAAAAGCGGTACACTTTTCGCTTCATCATGTATTAAAGTCAACAATACACGGTAGATAATATCTTTAGACAAAGTGTTCAGTAACAAGTTGTATATTCAGATACATGTTGTATCTTAGTTACTGACACACATAAGATAAGTTTTGCATGTGTTCGACTTGTCTTATCAACTTTGTAAAGATCTTTCTTGTGCTATAAAAGAAAGATCTTAGACTAGATTTATGTGTGACTAATTAAGAACTTTCATATCAGTTAAGAACATATAAAAAACACAACAATATCATAAGTCATAGAAACATAAGATTCAAGGTTTTGTAACCCTAGTGATAGTGAAGATCACTCGTATTATCTTGAATAATATTGAATCATTTGGTGATAAACTATATATGTTCCTTGTTCAATAACAAACATAACTGTTCCATTTCCATAACACAAATAACCTTCTAAGTGTGGTTAAGTAGATTCCGCATACTTAATCATATTAACTCAACATATCATATACACAAAGTACCAAAGGTTTAACCACCTTACAGTGTATCGAAGCATCCTCTCAATTGGTATCAGAGCGCCAGGCTGATACAGTTGATTTAGAAGAAGAAATGGACGTGGAAGCTATTCAGACAAATGTTGCTGCAAAGTTACCAATGCTCAAACAGAATGAGTTTGAGATGTGGAGGTTAAGGATAGAGCAATATTTCCAAGTGCAATACTATACACTTTAGGAAATTATTGAAGATGGAGACTCTTTCAAACCTACAACCACTACATCCACAGTTGAAGGCAAAGTGGTGACAACTCTGCAGACAAAGCCAACATCTGCAGAAGACAGAATAAAGAAGAAGAATGACCTCAAGGCCAGAAGTATGCTGATGATGACCATTCCAAATGATCAACTCTTAAACTTCAGCAAGTTCAAAGATGCAAAGTCATTATTTGAGGCCATTATTGCAAGGTTTGGATGGAATGAAGCCACCAAGAAGACCCAGAAGACTCTTCTTAAGCAACAGTTTGAAAACTTCACCTCAACCAACAATGAATCTCTTGACCATATGTTTAATAGGCTTCAGAATATTGTGAGCCAACTTGCTATTCTTGGGGTTGAAATTCCTCAAGAAGATTTGAACTCAAAATTTCTAAGAAGCTTACCAGAAGAGTGGGCTATACATGTTGTTGTCTGGAAGAACAAGCCAGACCTTGATACAATGGAACTGATAGATTTGTATAACAACTTTAAGATTGTGGAGCAAGATTTGAAGAAAAATGGAGGTACTAGTTCTAATACTGGGAACATGGCATTTATGTCAACTCCTAGTACCTCAAAATTAAGTGAAGAGGTAAAAGTTGTTGATGGTGTTGGTGCTGCTAGTTCATCAAGCAGTACCATGGGTATTTTAGATGAGAAGACTTATTGTGCATTTCTCACAAGTCGAAATGATGGGTCCATGCTCACTTATGAAGACCTCCAAGAGATCAATGATGATGATCTAGAGGAAATGGACCTAAAATGGAAAATTTCTCTTCTTAGCATGAGAGCCAAGAAGTTCTATCAAAGGACGGGGAAAAAGAACTTAATCAGCAACACTGATACTGCTGGTTTTGACAAGTCAAAGATAGAGTGCTATAACTACCACATGATGGGGCACTTCTCAAGAGAATGTAGAAGGCCAAGGCAGCAGGATAGCAAGAACAAAGGTTTTGGAAGCACATCCAAAACAAGGGAGGTTTCTGAGCCAAACTCAAAAGCTATGGTAGCTATTGATGGGCTAGGTTTTGATTGGAGTTTCATGGCTGATGAAGAAGAGGATTCTTCACAGATGGCACTCATGGCTTTTTCTACTACTGAGGTACAATCTCATAAAACTTGCTCAAATGCTTGTACTGCTCTTAAAGAATTACAAACTTTAATCAAACATTATGATGAACAAAAGAAAGAGCTAAGCAAAACTCATCAAAACTATATTGATTATAAGTGTGGTTTAGAATCAGTAGAAAAGCAGATCCTATACTACAAAGAAAATGAACTTGCTTTTTCTGATGACAAAGCTCTTCTAAGACAGGACATATTCTTTAGAGATGCTGAAATTAAGCTTTTAAGAGATGCTTATGATAGGATTAAAGCAAAAAATGATAATATTCAATTAAGTGTAGAAACTCTAGATCATGCTTCTAAGGGTGTTACTAACATGATTGAATGTCAAGTGATCAACAGAGCTAAGTCAGGAATAGGATATAAGAGTGTCCCACCTCCATACAGAGGTATCCCTAAACCCCCAGGGATTGACCTAGAACACTCAGGATTACCTGAATTTCAACTACCAAAGTTACAATATGGTGTACAACCAAACACCAATGTAGTTGTTGATGAGCCTAAGAAAGTTAGTGAAAGTTTAAGTAAAACTTCACTTTCTGAGGACAAGGTGTCCTCTAATAGAAGATCAGATAGAGTAGTCATTGAAGACTGGGTATCTGATGATGATGAAGATGAACAGGTTATGTCTAAACCTGAAGTGGTTAAGAAAGCAGGAACAAGGGTTCCTAAAGTGATAAAAAAGGATACTGTTAAGCCTAGAACAAACATTAAACATGTTAGGCAACCAGTTAAATATTGTGAACAATATAGATCCACTTGCAAGCCCAGAGGTAACCAAAGAAATTGGAATGACCTCAAGTCTAACCAATTAGGTGATGACTTTTTCTTTTATAATAAAGCTTGTTACACATGTGGTAGTTTTGATCATCTTGCAGCTTTCTGTAACAAATGGGTATCTGGGTATGAAAACAATAGGGTAAATTTCAAAAGGCAAACTCCTCAAACTCACTTTCACTCTAAGTCTAAGAGAAAAAACCCAGAGCAGTTAATAAAGCAGTTTCTACTGCTAGACCATTCATGACTGTTAACCCAAGACCGACAGTTAAATATGCAAAATCTTTTTATAAAAATGCATCAAAAACTGTTCAAAGACCCATTAAAACAAGAGCAGTGGTCCAAAAACAAGTTTGGAAACCAAATGGAACAACTACAAAGCTAGCAGTTTCTGCTGCTAAGCATGTGGTTCATACTACTGCTAAGGGAAACAGGGCAAATGTTGTTAAGGCCTCAGCATGTTGGGTTCTTAAATCCAATGTTGCATCAACTGTTCTCAAGAGATTAAATTACATTGATGCAAGAGGCAGATCCAAGTCAGTAATGGCTTGGGTCCCCAAAGGAAACTAATATTCCTCATTTTTGTGCAGGAACATTCAATTGATAAACAAGAGGATCAAGGATACTCAGATAGTGGATGTTCAAGGCACATGACAGGCAACAAGTCTTATCTCTCAGATTTTCAATCAATAGATGGAGGCTATGTTACCTTTGGAGGAGGTATTGGTGGCAAAATTTCTGGTAAAGGTACAATTAAAACTGGAAATTTAGATTTTGAAGATGTGTACTATGTACAAGAGCCTAAGTATAATCTTTTTAGTGTCTCACAATTGTGTGATAAAAAGAACAAAGTTCTTTTCTGTGACACTAAATGTCTTGTGCTTTCTCCTGATTTTAAGATGCCTGATGAAAGTCAAGTACTTCTTAAAATTCCCAGAAAGGGCAATATGTACAGTGTTGATATGAAGAACATTGTTCCTAAAAAGGCTTTAACTTGTCTTGTTGCAAAGGCCTCATTGGATGAATCAATGTAATGGCATAGGAGGCTTGGTCATATTAACTTCAAAACCATAAATCAAATTGTTAAGAATGGTTTGGTAAGAGGTTTACCTCAAAAATGATTTGAAAATGATCAAACATGCATTGCTTGTCTTAAAGGCAAACAACACAAAGCCACTTGTAAGCCCAAGATTTTTAACTCTATCAATCAATCATTGTTTATACTTCATATGGACTTATTTGTTCCTACAAATGTTAGAAGTATGCAGCATAAAAGATATTGTCTAGTTATTACTGATGACTATATTAGATTTACATGGGTTTTCTTTTTAAGTTCTAAGGATGAGACCCCTAGCATTCTTAAGACTTTCATTACAAAGATAGAAAACCAAGTAAGCAAAAGAGTAAAAGTCATTATATGTGATAATGGGACAGAGTTTAAGAATAGAGATATGGATGATTTCTGCAAAGAAAAAGGTATTAAGAGAGAATTTAGTGTTGCTAGAACTCTACAACAGAATGGAATAGTTGAAAGGAAAAATAGAACACTAATAGAAGCTGCTAGAACTATGTTAGCTGACTCTAAGTTGCCTATCACTTTTTGGGCAAAAGCAGTCAACACTGCTTGCTATGTTCAAAATAGGGTTTTGGTTGTCAAGTCTCACAATAAGACATCATATGAACTTTTTAGAGGTAGAACTCCTGCAATATGATTTCTTAGACCTTTTGGATATCATGTGACAATTCTAAATACCTTAGACCATCTTAGAAAGTTTGATGGAAAAGCAGATGAAGGATTCTTAGTTGGATATTCTCTCAATAGTAAAGCATTTAGAGTATACAACTTAAGAACTAAGAAAGTAGAGGAAAACCTGCATGTGGAATTTTTAGAGAATAAATCCAATGTAGCAGGTCAAGGTCCTAATTGGCTATTTGATCTAGAGTCTCTAACCCATTCTATGAATTATGTGCCTGTTGTTGCAGAAACTAATGAATTTTCAGGTTCACAAACGACAAATGAGGCAGTGTTAGACAAGGAGACAAATCAAAAACATGTATGGATGCCAATAAGTACTAGTGTGGCTTCAATTTCAACAAATGATGAATCTTCTTTTGGTAAAGCTAAAGAAGATGTTGAAGATGAACACAAGGAAGATGGAACAAAGGAACAACAAAATGTTTCTGCTGATGATAGTACTGCTGAGACAGAGCATTCTACTGCTAGGCTTAATTTTTCTGCTGCTAGGCCAAATGATTCTACTGCTGGCCCTTTAGACTCAAATGAAGCAGATTTCTAAGATAAAGAGGTGGATTTGAGCAATCTCACACGTAACTATCAAGTTCTTTCAACCCCAAACACCAGGATTCACAAAGTCCACTCCCTAGAAAATGTGATTGGAGATGTACAATCAGGTGTGAAGACAAGAGAACAACTGATGTCTTCAGACCAACAAGGGCTTCTTGATGCCCTTTATGCTTCAAAACAGCATGAGTTTTCAAACTCTTGCTTGTTTGTATGTTTTCTCTCACAAGATGAACCAAAGAACATTCTGAAAGCCCTAGATGATTCAAGCTGGGTGGAAGCTATGCAAGAGGAGCTTCTTCAGTTTAAGATTCAGAAAGTTTGGGTGCTAGTTGATTTACCTAATGATCAAAAGGTAATTGGCACTAGATGGGTTTTAAAGAATAAAAGGGATGAAAAGGGAATAGTAATTAGGAATAAGGCTAGATTAGTAGCCCAAGGGTACACACAACAAGAAGGTATAGACTATGATGAGGTTTTTGCTCCAGTAGCAAGACTTGAGGCAATTAGGCTTTTCTTAGCTTATGCTTCATTTTTAGGCTTCACAGTTTATCAAATGGATGTCAAGAGTGCATTTTTATATGGTACTATTGAAGAAGAGGTTTATGTCTCACAACCTCCTGGTTTCATTGATCCTGACCATCCAGAAAAAGTGTACAGAGTAGTTAAGGCTCTTTATGGCCTTCATCAGGCACCTAGAGCATGGTATGAAACACTGGCTTCCTACTTAATTGAAAATGGATTTCAAAGAGGCAAGATTGATCAGACATTATTCATCAAGAAGCAAAAGAGTGATCTTTTGTTAGTACAGGTGTATGTGGATGATATCATCTTTAGATCTACAAGGAAGGAGATGTGTTTGGAGTTTGAGAAGCTTATGCATGATAAGTTTCAGATGAGTTTCATGGGAGAACTTATATTATTTTTGGGTTTACAAGTTAAACAGTCAAATGAAGGCATATTTATTAGTCAAGATAAATATGTTGCCAAGATACTAAGGAAGTTCAACTTTGCTGATTCAAAAATGGCAAGCACACCAATGGACTCTGAGAAGCCACTTCTTAAAGATTTAGATGGAGACAATGTAGATGTACACACTTACAGATCTATGATAGGTTCTTTGATGTATCTCACATCATCAAGACTTGATATCATGTTCTCTGTTTGTGCTTGTGCAAGATTTCAAGTAACTCCAAAGGTTTCTCATTTAACAGCAGTCAAGAGGATTTTTAGATATCTCAAGGGTCAACCTAGGTTGGGACTATGGTATTCTAGAGAGTCACCTTTTGACTTGGTAGCATTTTCGGATAGTGATTATGCTGGTGCTAGCTTGGACAGAAAGTCAACAACTAGAGGATGTCAATTCCTTGGGTGTTGACTTATCTCATGGCAGTGTAAGAAGCAAACTATTGTGGCAACTTCAACCACTGAGGCTGAATATGTAGCTGCTGAAAGTGATTGTGCTCAAGTCCTATGGCTTCAAAACCAACTTCTTAATTATGGGTACAATTTTATGAACACTGTTATTCATATTGATAATAGTAGTACAATTTGCATAATTAAAAACCTAGTGCAACATTCTAAAACAAAACACATTGAAATAAGACATCATTTTATTAGAGATTGCAATGAGAAAAAGTTGATTCAAGTTTTCAAAATTGATTCTGAACACAACTTTGCAGATCTTCTCACTAAAGCTTTTGATGTTGGAAGGTTTCAATACTTGGTAGCAAGTATTGGAATGCTTAATCCTTAAACTTTTTAATCTGTGTGGTTTTTGTATATAAATTTTTGATTGTGCTGCTGGATTTATAACATACTACTGTTAGTAAAAAGTTTGTGCTGCTAGTACAAATTTAAATTGTGTTATTCATACAGTTAGTCCTATGATTTCTCTAATTCAAGACAAGTACTTTGTACATTGTTCTTTTGGTTTTAGACTAACAATTTCAGGTATGAATATTTGAACACAAAGGATATTTCAAGTGAAATGTGAGCAGCAGAATGATGATACTAGTTGCTGACATAACAGGTTCATGATAGAAAGAGTTTGGGAATTATACCTCCTTAAAACTTCTTTCTTGAAACCTGATTATGAAATTTCACATTGAATTGATGACTTAGTTGATCAGAAAGTAACTGATACAACTCACTTTCTATCATTTTATACTTTTAAGTATAATGAGCAAGTTTAAGGACATCTGATAGAAAGAACAGCTAGTAAAAGTGAATCTAACACTTGTGTTAGAGGCAACAATTGCTATGAGCTGGAAACCCTGTCAAGAAAGCCTTTTGAATAGGTTTATCTTTTCACAGGCAGTTATTTATAACTGAAAAAACATTGGTTCTCACACAACCAGAGGTTGCTTTAAACCGAATTCAAGATTAAGTGTCTGTTATACACTTAATCCCTTCAAAATGGTTGTAAGCAGTATGATTTTTCCATAATAAAATCATGAACATACTGCTAAGTCAAAAGTTTCTTAAAAAGGATTTTCAAAGGGACTCACAAAAACCATCAAATGATGGATCGTGAGTCAAATGCCCCATGAATCACCTCTCATAGGAGTTAACACACCTAGAAGTGATGAGGGCAGCAAATTAAACTCTTAAGGAATTGATGGCTTCATGTACAACATTATCTGAAAACAAGTTCACATTGGTAGATCAGATGATGATGGGATGATGGTGAGAGATCTTCCAAACAGGGGAGGAAATGTTATTTGCAATCCAGGGGAGGAAATATCTCAGGGGAGGAAATAAACCCAAAGAAGGAAGATTAACCAATGAGAGGGAGGAAAAGACAAGAGCATACAAGATGATGACATAGAGGTTGAAAATGACAAGAATAGAGCTGATAATCTCTTCTTCATGAAGGGATGAAGCATTCCAAAGGAGAAAGTTCTATCTAGGTCAAACGGAGAAAAGTTTCAATTTCAGTTCACTACGTTTGTTCATCACTTGCAAAGGCATGCTGATAGATGATTTCACTTGTTGAAACAAGCATCCAAGATACACAACATCATTGCCTCTTATAATTCCTCCATCCAAGGAAATTGCACCATCATTTATTCAAGGTATTGTTTGTTTTCAATTCAAAGAAAGATGATGTTATTGCTGAAAAAGATTCACAGAAAGCAGATGAGTTAGACAGAAAGATAGTTAATCTTGAAGAACAAAGAAAAGCTCAGATCAAGAATCTGACTATGAAATGTTTGCAAGATCCTCACAATCATGATTTAATTCAGAAGAAACATGTTGAAAATGATTCACATGTTTAGGGGAGGATTGTTGGGAATTAAATATTCAAGAAGATTAATATCGGGTTCTACTCAAGAAATACTCTTAAGTATCATTCTACTGCTAGAGCATTTGATTCTGCTGCTAGCGTTAAACATTCTACTGCTGAATGATTCTGCTGCTGGTGAAGAACTTTCTACTGCTAAGTGGATAACTATCGAAGTATTCTGCTGCTGAGTAGATAAGTATACAAAGATATTATGTGTATTAAAGTCAACAATACACGGTAGATAATATCTTTAGACAAAGTGTTCAGTAACAAGTTGTATATTCAGATACATGTTGTATCTTAGTTACTGACACACATAAGATAAGTTTTGCATGTGTTCGACTTGTCTTATCAACTTTGTAAAGATCTTTCTTGTGCTATAAAAGAAAGATCTTAGACTAGATTTATGTGTGACTAATTAAGAACTTTCATATCTGTTAAGAACATAGAAAAAACACAACAATATCATAAGTCATAGAAACATAAGATTCAAGGTTTTGTAACCCTAGTGATAGTGAAGATCACTCGTATTATCTTGAATAATATTGAATCGTTTGGTGATAAACTATATATGTTCCTTGTTCAATAACAAACATAACTGTTCCATTTCCATAACACAAATAACCTTCTAAGTGTGGTTAAGTAGATTCCGCATACTTAATCATATTAACTCACATATCATATACACAAAGTACCAAAGGTTTAACCACCTTACAGTGTATCGAAGCATCTTCTCAGTAAATATTTGAAAATTTGGTTTTCTTATGTTTTCGTCTGAATTTACACGTTTTCGTCCATTCTTACACGCTTTCGTCCGTTTTTACACGTTTTCGTCCAATTTTTACACGTTTTCGTCCATTTTTGCACGTTTTCATTAGTTTTTACACGAAAACGTGCAAAAAAACAGACGATAATGTTTAAAAAACGGATGAAAACGTGTAGAAACAGATGAAAACGTGTAAAAACGAATGAAAACGTGCAAAAATCAAACGAAAACGTGTAAAAAACGGATGAAAACGTGCAAAAACGGAAGAAAAAACATGTTTAAAACGGATGAAAACGTGTAAAACGGACGAAAACGTGAAAAAAGTAGACAAAAACGTGTAAAAATAGACGAAAACATAAGAAGACCAAATTTTCAATTATTTACTAACGACTGTTAGTAAAAAGGACTAACGATGCAAGTTTATGAGGGTGATAATTGTGATATTGTTCACAATTTGAAAGTTTGGATAGTAACAATGAGCTTATATATACTCTATTGGTAAGATGTGAAAATTTGTATGATGTTATTTAATGGTTTTAACCCGCTATTTAAAAGGGGAAGAGAAACATGGAAGTTTACCTTTTACTCATTGTTTATTTTCTTTTCATGTGCAATGGGGGCCGTAAATAGTAGAAAAGGATTATTTATGAAGATTGCTTTTATCTAGTTGTTTTTTCATCTTTTAATGGAAGCTAGGTTACAATGGGGTATTCGAATGTGACAAATTCTAAGCTGCGGGAATATATATACACATAGAAAAAAAGGTAAACTTGCATGCACCGATACAGTTGTTAAGCTAGATCGATATAAACTTCCAAGTATATATTATTTGAAAGTGGAGAAATTAGGTTGTGCATGCTCCGTTAGCAAATAGACGCAACTCTCTACTGTGTATCTACGCTGAGAAAGATAGATGTTCGTTATAGCTTATACATCATAATAATTGGTACAATAGTGGAATTCATTTTCCAATAATTAGCTCTTTCTAGTATAAACCATTCATTTCTTTAGTCAAGATTGCAAGTAAAATCGTACGATTCTACGATCCCACCAACAAATGTTCGTTATAGATTATACATCATAATAATTGATACAATAGTGGAATTCATTTTCCAAATGAGCTCTTTCTAATATAAACCATTCATTTCTTTAATCAAAGATCGCGAGTAAGATCGTATGATCATACGATCCCGTCAACAAAAAACTTGCAATATCGTTATAGGATCGTGTATGTTTTAAGATCGCACATAAGATTGTGGAATTGTCCATAAGATTGTAGGATCGGCTCTCGATCCGATCTTACCAATTTGATGAGTTATCTTATTATTTTATGTCAAAACCTTATATAAGACTTGTATTTTTTCTTCCTTGCTATTACATTACTTTGTATTATTATATTTTGGTTTTAAAGTCTTTTACAAGATGTATATTTTTTTCTACCATACAAAGCCGTGATGAAAACTATAAAAAGAATCGAAATTTTATTTGGGTGTGAGAACAGAAGTTACCGAAACATTTGGAATAGATAAACTTTTTATATTTTGAAATTTTGACATTTTTACGATTCATGTCTTCTTTTTCATATGGGTTAATTCTACATATAGGTAACGAACTTTCAAAAAATTTCAATGTTAGGTAATTTACTATCAAAAATACTATGTTAGGTAATGAAACTTTAATCTTTGTTCAATGTTAGGTAATATGACCATTTTGGGTGCCATGTCAGCTTGTTGGGCCCACTTGTGTCCAGTTATAATTAAAAGAGTTAATTACTTAAATGGGTATTTTGGTCTTTTCAAGTGTCTCTCTCTTTTAACCGGCCACCATCACCACCACTCCGGCCACCACCACCACCACCTTGCCGGCTTTATTTTAAAATCCTCAAAATCAAGAATAGTTTTTTCATGAAACGTGTTACATTTCAGCCAATTTTCGGACCTGCATTTTGATGAGCGTTCCAATTCACTAAATCACTTTCAAAAAGCAACCCACTTGATTTTGACCCGTATTCGGCAACATTTCTAACTTTATTCACAAGATCAAATAACTCTTGAGACACTGAATTCAAAAGTTCAAGTTGCATTTTCAAAATTTTCCCTTCAAGAAGACCAACTTCATGCTTTAACTCATTAACTTGATGCAAAACCGAATCCTTTGTATCCCCGCCATCCCAATAGAGTTTTCGTTATCTCCTTCATCACTAATTCCATAAACCAAATCACTGATTCCATAAACCAGGCTCACCTGCTCGATGACACGCGTAATCCTTAACCTCAGCCATAAACGGCTTATACTTAATATACGTCTTCCTTATACACAACACAACCTTATGCTCAACAGCCAACTGCCTCAACTTCCTACACACATCTCTCGCAGAAACCTCAAAACTTTCGGTATACTCGACCCACCAGACCCGTTACCGCAAACACGACACGCACCCACACAAGCCCTTATAAAAGACTCTGGGTTTGGTTCGGATTCCGTATATCTCTTGTATTCTTTTCCAAGCAGTAACATAAGCAGTACCTTCACATCTATCTTAAGTTTTGATTCATGGGTTTGGTTCGGATTCGATTCATGGGTTTGGTTCGGATTTAAGTTTTGATTTAAGGTTTAGGTTTGAATTTCGATTTTGGTTTAAGGTTTATGTTTGATTTAGGGATCTGAGCTTCATTTTTCATTTTGATTTTAGGGCTTCAATTTGGATCTCGATTTTCATTATGGTTTCTGTTTGAATTATGATTTCGAAGATGATGATGAACATGAATGATGTTCTGGGAAAGAGATATGGTAGGTTTTGGTGATGGTGGGATCTGGGTGGTGGGAAAGATGAGTTTCCTTATTAAAATACATGAAAGGACAAATATACCCTTCAACTTACCGGTTTAGCAGGTCACAAGTTGCAAAAATACCCAATATTACCTAACATTGAACAAAGATTAAAGTTTCATTACCTAACATAGTATTTTTGAGAGTAAATTACCTAACATTGAAAATTTTTGAAAGTTCGTTACCTATATGTAGAATTAATGTCTCCCTTTTCCTATTTCACTAAATTGTTTATTTAGCTATTAAACTCGAAAAATTAAATATATTTCACTACTTTTATTATCATGATGTTTGAACATTGAATTTTTTTAGGCTATCTTATCAATTCGTGTTTGATTTTCAATAGATATGCATAAGTGTTTAACGTTATGATCCATCAACACTTATTAGTAAGAAAAGACACTTTGATGAGATCTTACGATCTCGATCCGAACTTACGGTCCTAATATTGCAAAGACAAAAACGATATTAAGTAAGATTTTGATATTAACAGCCTGGTGAGTATTAACTATCTCATATTTGTAAATGTTTATGGAATGTTAAAAATTTGTTACTCCGTATTATAAAACATAATTTATGACTGCATGTCTACATGTAAAGAATCTTATTTCGATCTTGAAAATTCCAAATCTTGAAAAAGTAATCAACCCTTAAGCGTACCCACGCACATGATGAAATAGTGAGCAATGCATTGAAAGTTGAAACTTTTTACCAACGGTCGACAACCATGATGGTTAACAATTTAGAAAATTACGGATTATCAATCACGCACGGTGTAAGAAAGTTAAAAACAGTGATCGGATAATTTGATCCAGGGTTTTTTTTTTTTTTTTTTTTTTTTTTTTTGTTCAAGTTACATGAGTACCGTGTTCAGCCCTTCTTTCGTCACTTCTAAATTTACGCACTTAGTGAAACCATGGGCGGTGCTGATAACGTCAAAAAAAAATTAGGCCCGGCACGAAAAAAAAAAAGTGCCCCTATATTATAATATCCATAGAATAGGAGACAAAAAAACCTTTTAATTATTAAGTTTTTAAGAACATTAGAATAGGAGACACAAATGATTAAATTCATCATACTTATATTACTGGGTAACCTTTGAAATTTTTTTTCGCCAATATATATGACAGTCTTTAAATTCAGAACATAGTAGTAATAGTTTTCTCAAGCTTGGGCTAAAATGGTCAATGTTGTAAACCTTACTATACTATTTTGGAGAAAAAAATTAAAAATTTAAGAGAAAGGTGTAAATATTTAAAACTATAAGGTGTATACTGAAAATGACTTAAAAGTCATCTTCTTCTCTACGTGAAACAGATCTATATCCCCTGTTTATAAAACAAAGGTTTTTCATCTTTTCTTTTTCTATGAATCAAGGAATCATTATTCACAAAATCAATGTCCCGATCTTGGCTGTTGCAGGTGCCCCTTAGTGGGTTGGGCCCGGCTCGGCTGCTGATGCTGCGCCGGCCCAAAACCGCCCCTGAGTGAAACCAATACCCTTATCGCTACACCATTTTACAGTGGTTTATAAAAAGTTAAAATAGTAAGATCTCTTTTATACCTAAAAAGAAAAAAACCTCAAACTTTTAATCCAAGAAAACTTATGTTAAAAGACGACTATTCGAGCATAATGCCGAGGGTATATAGTTCTCGACAAAAGTCGGCTTCGCCAATTTATATGTGCTTATATATTTACTTTTTTGCGTATCTAAGACTATGCACAACCGCTCGTAAAAACTCAGTCGGTCACTCTAACCAACCGATTTTAAACTCGGTCGCTCGGATGTGGGTTGGTCACTTGGAATCAGTCGATCAAGGTGCAAGTCAAACATCGGTCTACAAATCGACCGAGTTTAAAATCCTTCCGTTGCAATTAAAAAAAAAAAAAAAAAAACCAACGAACAACACAACAACTTTTTCATACTTATAAATACCAACCTCAAACACACATCTAAACACACAATTTCAAACACAATTCAAACAAATTCTCATCCATATTCAAACAACATTTCTATTAATACCTTCAAACACATTCTTTTAATTATGTCTTACGAGCTATTATTCGGTTCTTCGTCTTCCGACGATGATGAAGTTTTGAGTGAGTTTATTAAGTTCGGGAAGTTTGCTTGGAACGCTTACCAAGCATCACAGCCAAAAGTTCCACGAAGGTACATACGTAGGGATCATGAGGGTGCTCATAATCGTTTAGTGGCGGCATACTTCTCCGAAAACCCGCAGTTCGACGAAAGAACATTCTCTCAGCGATTCCTAATGAGCCGAGAACTTTTCACACAAATTGTTCGAGAAGTAACCGATTATTATCCTTATTTTCAACAAACTCTTGATGCTAGGGGCATACCTAGTATTAGCCCATTGGTCAAGTGTACTGCGGCAATTCTTCAATTGGGATACGCGGCCGTTCCTGATTCTCTTGATGAGAATCTGGCAGTGGCTGCAACAACATCCCGTGAATGTCTCCGTAAGTTTTGCACGGTTATCATGGAGTTATATGGTGCTGAGTATTTGCAAAAGCCCACGTATACTGACCTTGAAAGATTATATGCTCATCACGAGCATAAGCATAGGTTTCCTGGGATGATGGGAAGAATTGATTGTACAAGTTGGGAGTGGGAAAATTGCCCAAATGGTTTGAGAGGTCAATATGCTAGGGGTGATCATGGGCCACATCCATTCATTTTATTGGAAGTGGTCGCCTCCCAAGATTTATGAATTTGGCATGCGTTCTTTGGTGTCTCCGGTATGAATAATGACGTAAACGTTTTACGTCGTTCACATGTTTTCAATGATATCAAATCTGGGAGAGCACCAGACCTTGAATTCGAGGCTAACGATGTACAATATAAAAGGTGATATTATCTTACTGACGGGATATATCCACAATGGTCTGTTCTTATTAAGTCCATTTCAAATCCTCCCACGGGTGATGAAAAAAGAATATTGTACAAGAGGAAGCACGAAGCAGCAAGGAAAGATGTGGAACGGGCTTTTGGTGTGTTGAAGAAGAAGTGGAAAATGCTTAAAGTTCCGGCTCGAGGGCTGTATAAAAAGGATCTCCAAGATATTATATATACATGTATCTCATTACATAATATGATCATTCGACATAAGCAGCGGGCGATATGTCCTACATGGTTCGAAGATGAGGGCCATCATGATCACGATCCCTTAAGAACGCATGAAGAATCGTTAGTAGTTACCCAGGAGCTTATGGACTCATCAACTCATCTAAACTTAAAATCTGATTTGATCGAACACATTTAGACAAATCGTAGAAATCAAGTCAATCAAGGGAATGAAAACGAAGACGGTAGTGATGGTGACGATGAGGACGACGATGAAGAATTTTTGTAATATTTTTATTGTTATTTGAATAATTTACTTAATGTTTTTAATGTTTAATTGAATAATATATGTAATATTTTTTTTAATGAATTTTAAGTTTTTTTTTTTAAATGTTTGATTAAAAAAAAATCGGTCATCGACTATGGCACTTTGGTCATGTCCGGTCGCCGGAGAGAGAAAGCTCACGTGGCAGCCGGTGACCAAGGTCGCTTGGATCATCGACTGTGTCCAGCCTAATAGTATTGCTTAAAGATAATAATTGTTTGTGTGTGTGCGCGTCTTTTTCTGTTTTTTCAAATAAAATATTATGACGACAGTAAATCGTAGTTCTGGTTTGTTTTTGTCGATGGTTTAACGACACGACATGATAAACGACACGAACCCGACACAAAGTTAAACAGGTTTTGGTTGAGGATAAACAGGTTTGGGTAAAAAACAGGTCAACCCGTCTAACTCGTTTAATAAACGGGTCGTGTTTGGGTTGAGTTAGTATTAAACAGGTCAACCCGTGAACCCGTTTAAATATATAAGACTCTAAAAATAAAATATATAACCTGGTTTTTTATGTTTGATGTGGATCAAATGTATTTAGTTGTGTATTTAATATGAGTGAATTACGATTATACCTCAGATATCATTGAAATTAACGCTTATAACTGGGAAAATTGTCATATAGTTATTTGTATGTTATTTTTATCATATTTCAAATATGTATATCATTTTTGCATCTAAACTAGTTAAATAAACAAACCACCAACCTTATTCACTGGTTGACCTATTTACTTAAACAGGTTACACGGGTTATAAACGGGTTACACGTGTTATGCAGGTGTGGGTTAGGGTTGAGTTTCTTGACACAATTAATAAATGGGTCGTGTTTGGGTAGAGGTTATACTAACCCACCAACACGCGAACCCGAATAGGTTAACACGAATACGACTCGATTGCCACCCCTACCAATTACAATGTTGACCTTTTTTTCTAAGTACTTCCTTTTTTTAAACAACGACCATATGCTTTGGGTCATTAAATATTAGTCCTATCAGGAAATGCACATTGGCTATACGCCAATTGGCATACGGCAAAACACCCGATGCATTTAACGAGTACTTCCAGATTGGTGAATGTTGTTCACGTGATTGTTTACACAACTTCACTAAATGCATATATACTTCATACATATAGGAGCTTTTAAGAAAACCCGATTTAAATAATATCCAAAATATATAGGACTTCCGGGAATGACCGAGAGTATTGATTGCATGCATTGGGAATGGACAAAATGTCCGAAGGCGTTACACGAGCAATTCAAAAGGCGCGATCATAGATACTCGACTCTAATGCTTGAAGTCGTTGTGTCATATGATTTGTGAACTTGGCATGCATTTTTTGGTGTTGCGGGAGGCAAATAATGACCTCAATGTTCTATATGGTTCACCGTTATTTGATGACTTTCTTGCCGATATTGCTCCAGAAGATCCACTTGTAGTAAATGAAAAAACATTGGGAATTAAATATTCTGAAGTTTAAGTATCGGGAAAATCTCTCAAGTGATTAAATCTGGTAGCAGTAGAGTTAAGTCTGCTGGCTAAAGTCTGGTCGTTGAAGTTAAGTCTGGTGGTTAAGTCAAGTGTTAATTCTGGTGACTATCAGAGTTAAGTCTGCTTGATGAAGATATTAAGTCTGGTTGACTAAAATTCAATAATACACGGTAGATAATATCTTACCCCATGTGCTTAGTCTTTATCTTATTCTCTTAGTTAACAAGTTGTGTACACAGATACATGTTGTATCTTATGTACTGACACACATAAAATAAGCTAGCGAGTTGTTTGACAAGACTTAACATTATTGTAAAGATCTTTCTTATGTTATAAAAGAAAGATCTTAGTCTAGAGATATAAGTGTGTGTGTTAAACTTATAGTGCAAAATATATCTCTCAAGAACATAGAACAAAAACAATATTACAAGATATAGAAACATAAGATTCAAGGTTGTAACCCTAGTGATATCTCAAGATCACTCGTATTATTATCTTAATAATATTGAATCGTTTGGTGATAATCTTTCATTTGTTCATTGTCATATAACAAACACAACTATTCCATTTCCATAACAAAAATAACCTTCTAAGTGTGATTAAGTAGATTCCGCATTTTTAATCATATAAACTCAATATATCATACACACAAAGTACAAAAGGTTTAACCACCTTAACCGTGTGTCGAATCCTAACAAGTGGTATCAGAGCAAGGCTGATATTATTGGTTTAGAAAAAGAAGCTTGAGAAATGGATGTTTAGGATACTGCTACAAATGTTGCTGCAAAGTTGCCCATGATCAAACAAAATGAGTTTGAGCTATGGAGGTTGAGAATTGAGCAATATTTTATGGTTCAAGATTATGCTCTCTGGGATATCATTACATATGGTGATTCTTTTTCACTAGGCTATTCAGATGCTATCATTGACGGCAAAACAGTAAGACAAAGAAATACTGGACCAGTTTCAAATGAAAAAAGGATACAGAAGAGAAATGATCAAAAAGCAAGAAACTTATTGCTTATGACCATTCCTGGTGAACAGATGCTATCCTTTAGCAAGTATCCAGATGCAAAAACTCTTTTTGAAGAGATTTGTGCATGGTTTGGTGGTAATGAAACTACCAAGAAAACACAAAAGACATTGCTGAAACAACAATTTGAAAATTTCAGTTCAAATAGCAATGAATCTCTTGATAAGTTGTTTTCTAGATTACACAAGCTTGTCAGTCAGCTAAGGGGGCGTTTGGTTCGCCGTAATCTGGCGTAATTGGATGTAATTGTAATTCAGATTACATTACGTAGGCTGTTTGGTTCACAGAATGGAGGGAATTGTAATTCAGATTACATTACGTAGGCTGTTTGGTTTGTGTTGTAATTGTAATTCAGTCATTACAATTACATCAAAGGAGGGAATTCAGATTACATAGGATGTTTGATGGAAAGTTTTGAATTACGTTGTAATTCAAAATTTTATAATAATAATAATAATAATAATAATAATTCGAAAAAATTTATAAAAATTCGAAAAAACCTATATAAATTCGAAAAATTTATAAAAATTCAAAAAATATATAAAAATTCGAAAAAATTTATAAAAATTCAAAAAAAATTATAAAAATTGAAAAAATTTATAAAAATTTAAAAATTCAAAAAATTTATAAAATTTAAAAAAATTTTAAAAAATTTATAAAAATTTAAAAATTTAAAAATTCAAAAAATTTAAAAAATTAAAAATTTTATAAAAAATTTATAAAATTCGAAAAATTTATAAAATTTAAAAATTTTATAAAAAATTTATAAAATTCGAAAAATTTTATAAAAAATTTATAAAAATTTAAAAATTTAAAAATTCAAAAAATTTAAAAAATTAAAAATTTTATAAAAAATTTATAAAATTCGAAAAATTTATAAAATTTAAAAATTTTATAAAAAATTTATAAAATTCGAAAAATTTTATAAAAAATTTATAAAATTTAAAAATTTTATAAAAAAATTTATAAAAATTTAAAAATTCAAAAATTCAAAAAATTTAAAGTTTTAAAAATTTTACAAAAAATTTTATAAAAATTCAAATTTTTAAATTTTTATAAAATTTTATAAATTTTTCGAATTTTATAAATTTTTTATAAAATTTTTAAATTTTTAAATTTTTATAAATTTTTGGAATTTTTTTAAATTTTTTCGAATTTTTATAAATTTTTTGAATTTTTATAAATTTTTTGAATTTTTATTAATTTTTTTCGAATTTGTATAAATTTTTCGAATTTTTATAAATTTTTTCGAATTTTTATAAATTTTTTGAAATTTTATAAATTTTTCGAATTACAATTACGTTGAGATCCAACCAAACACAGTGACACAAAACATCAATTACAATTCATACACATTACAATTACAACACATTACAACTCTTTGAATTACAATTCATTCAAATTACAATTCCTTTGACATATTACAATTCCTTTCAAAACATACTGCGAACCAAACGCACCCTAAGTGTATTGAGTGTTGAGATAGCAAAGGAAGATCTCAACATGAAGTTTTTGAGAAGTCTACCTGATGAGTTCCATACTCATGTGGTTGTCTGGATGAACAAGCCAGATATTGAAACCATGAAACTCAATGATTTGTTCAATAACTTCAAAATTGTTGAACAAAGTCTAAAGAAGTCTGGAATCTATAGCACTAGTTCTGGGAATGTGGCACTCTTGTCATCTTCTAGTATTAGTAAGTCAGAAGAGGTAGATGAAGCTGAAGGTGTTTCTATTGCTACATATGGTGGTCCTTCTACTAGTTCACAGAAGAATGTTGCTGGACTTGGAGATCCATCGTTTTATGTATTCATGTCTAGTCAAACTAGTGGCTCTTCTCTAATTCATGAAGATCTTGATCAGTTGGATGATAATGATTTGGAAGAGATGGACATCAAATGGCAGGTTGCTTTGCTTAGCATGAGGGCTAAGAAGTTCTGGCAGAGAACTGGTAAGCAGATTACCATTGATGGTAATGAAACTGCTGGGTTTGATAAGAAGAAAGTGGAGTGTTTCAACTGTCACAGGTTAGGACACTTTGCTAAAGAATGTAGAAACCCAAGGACGCAGGATAATAGAAGCACATGGTATAGGCAAGAGAAGAAGAAGGAAGTCACAGTTGAAGAACCAAGGGCTATGCTAGCCATAGATGGGGTTAACTATGACTGGAGCTTCATGGCTGATGAAGAGGAAGCACCAACAAATGCTGATCTTATGGCCACTGAGACTACTCTAATGGCCTTCTCTGATTCAGAGGTAAATTCCATAACCAAATGTTCTGAATCATATTCTGCTCTTAAAGATAATGAAGAACTTAAAAGAAAAGCTGATAATAGGCGAGAAGAACTAATTATTGCCTTAGCCAATTTAAGTAATCATAAAAGAGCTATAGGTGTTCTTGAAAGACAAATTGCACACTTTCAAGGCAATGAATCTAGGTTTACTGATGACTTAAATGCTCTACAAAGAGGCATAGCATTTAGAGATGAATTACTTACTAGTCAAAGTAAACAATTAGCTGAAGCCAATAATAAAACTGAAAATGTTAAGATAACTGTAGATGCTTTAGCTCATGCCTCAGAAGGAATGAATAAGATTTGGGAAGCTCAAGTAATCGATAAAGCTAAGTCTGGTTTAGGATACAAATCTGTTCCTCCACCATATAGAGGTGTTCCTTCACCTCCAGGTGTTGACCTAGCACACACAGGTTTTGCTGAGTTTCAAGAACCAATAATGGAATATGGTTCTAAATCTACTGAGGGTCCTAAGATAGAAAAAGTAAGTGAAAGTTTAGATAAAACTTTACTTTATCAGGACAAGGTGTCCTTTGTTAAGAAAGGAGATGCTATAGTTGTTGAAGATCGTACAACTGATAGTGATGAAGAAGAACAGGTTATGTCTAAACCTGAAAAAGTTAAGAAAGTAGGAACTAAGGTTCCTAAAGTGGTCAAAAAGGATACTGATAGGCCTAAATCAAACATTAAACATGTTAGGCAACTAGTTAGGTATTGTGAACAATACAGATCCACTAGTAAGCCCAGAGGTAACCAAAGAAATTGGAATAACCTCAAGTCTAACCAATTAGGTGATGACTTTGCTTTTCCAAACAAAGCTTGTTATACATGTGGTAGTTTTGACCATCTTGCAGCTTTCTGCAACCATTGGGTATCTGGGTATGAAAACAATAGAGTGAACCACAAAAGGCAAACACCTAAATCTCATTTTCACTCTAGTTCTAAGGTTAACAGAACTAAACCCACAACAGTCTCTGTTAAGTCTGGCTTCAATAAAGTTAATTCTGCTAGACCATATATGACTGTTTACCCAAAATCAACAGCTAAGGGTGCAAAAACATCTTACAAACATGCACCAAAGTCTGTTCAAAGGCCCATTCAAACAAAAGCAGTGGTCCAAAAATAAGTTTGGAAACAAAAGGGGACAACTACAAAGCCAGCAGTTAATTCTGCTAGGCAAGCAGTTAATTCTGGTAGGCAAGTAGTTAAGTCTGCTGCTTGGGCAAAGAGGGAAAATGCTGTTAAGGTCTCAGCATATTGGGTTTGGAATTCAATTAAATCCAATGTTGCATCAACTGTTCTAAAAAGGTTAAATTACATTGATGCAAGAGGCAGATCCAAGTCAGTAATGGCTTGGGTCCCCAAAAGAAACTAATACTTCTCATTTATGTGCAGGAACATTCAATTGATCAACAAGAGGATCAAGGATACTCAGATAGTGGATGTTCAAGGCACATGACAGGCAACAAGTCTTATCTCTCAAATTTTCAATCAATAGATGGAGGCTATGTTACCTTTGGAGGAGGTGTTGATGGCAAAATTTCCGGTAAAGGTACCATTAAAACTAAAAATTTAGATTTTGAAGATGTGTACTATGTAAAAGAGTTAAATTATAATCTTGTTAGTGTCTCACAAATGTGTGACAAAAAGAACAAAGTTCTTTTCTGTGAGACTGAATGTCTTGTACTTTCTCTTGATTTTAAGATGCCTGATGAAAGTCAAGTACTTCTTAAAATTCCTAGAAAGGGCAATATGTACAGTGTTGACATGAAGAACATTGTTCCTAAAAAGGATTTAACTTGTCTTGTTGCAAAGGCCACATTGGATGAATCAATGAAATGGCATAGGAGGCTTGGTCATATTAATTTTAAAACCATAAATCAGATTGTTAAGAATGGTTTGGTAAGAGGTTTACCTCACAAAAGATTTGAAAATGATCAAACATGCATTGCTTGTCTTAAAGGCAAACAACACAAAGCCACTTGTAAGCCTAAGATTTTTAACTCTATCAATCAATCATTGTCTATGCTTCATATGGACTTATTTGGACCTGTTTCAGTAAGTAGTATAATGCATAAGAGATATTGTCTTGTTATAATTGATGACTATACTAGATTTACATGGGTTTTCTTTCTATCTACTAAGGATGAGACTATAAGCATCCTTAAGACATTCATTACATAGATAGAAAACCAAGTAGACAAGAAAGTGAAAGTCATTAGATGTGATAATGGGACTGAGTTTAAGAATAGAGTTATGGATGATTTCTGCAAACAAAAGGGTATTCGAAGAGAATTTAGTGTTGCTAGAGCACCAAAACAGAATGGTGTTGTTGAGAGAAAGAATAGAACACTAATTGAAGCTACTAGAACTATGATAGCTGATTCTAAGCTACCTATAACTTTTTGGGCTGAAGCTGTCAACACTGCTTGCTATGTTCAAAATAGAGTTTTTGTTATACAGCCTCACAATAAGACATCATATGAACTTTTTAGAGGTAGAACTCCTGCAATAGGATTTCTTAGACCTTTTGGATGTCATGTGACAATTCTCAATACCTTAGGCCATTTAGGAAAATTCGATGGTAAAGGAGATGAAGGATTCTTTGTTGGATATTCTCTTAATAGCAAAGCATTTAGAGTATACAACACAAGAACTATGATTGTAGAGGAAAATCTACATGTGGAGTTTTTGGAAGATAAATCCAATATATAAGGTCAAGGACCAAAATGGCTATTTGATTTTGAAACTCTAACCAAATCAATGAATTATGTGCCTGTTGTTGCAAAAACTAATGATTTTTCAGGTTCACAAGCAACAGATGAGGCAAGGTGATGCGTGGTTTTGCGACCTTACAACAGGTTTTACCTCTCGAGGGATCTCGAGAAGCTTGCAATCCCCACCAGGCAGTGTACCTGACCGATGCAGTATAGTGAAGTGGCAAGTACCGGGGGATTGATCGTTCTCTAGGGGAATAGTGTCGTTAGGATTGAAAAACTACTCTAATAGGTCTAAGGGTGAGGGAAGATTCTTTTTGTATTTTTATATTTTTTTATAAAAGCAAGTAAAATCTCGGGTTTGAAGGAGTGGGCGGAATTAGTTGCTAGTCAACTAACCTAAATAACTACAATTGCAAATAAAATAAAATAATTGAAAATGAAAAGGTTGTGGAACTTATATGAAGAGAAATGTGTTTACTTAGATTTCCTTACTCCCTAACTATCTTTTACCGGTTAATTAGTGTGTATTAATTGCGTGGATGACGGGTGTATTCCTTAATACCAATCGTGGGGTGGCGTACGTACTTCCCCAACTCTATAAGCTCCTACTTCACTCCTATGTCGAGCCGGCTAAGAAGCTCCTAACATGGGATCACTAGAATTCGCTCATGCATTAAATACAACCATAATAACCTTAGTACGCATTGGTTCATGTTTCTTAAGACGTTCAAGCAAGTTACCGTATAGGAGGTTAGCCAGTTTTCTTAAGCCTAACATCGATAAACAATCATCCAATACAATTAACAACACACCAACAACCAATAATCAATAGTTAGGTTTCATTAGATCTAAGCAAATACAAGATAAATCTAGCCTAGCATGTTAATTAAAAGACAAGAACAAGATATAATCAAACAACACATAGACATATTGAATGATTAAATGATTACTTATCTTCAATTAAACATGGGAGATCCAAGGGTATAAAACCCTTAAAAATGGCAGAAAATTCGTCTTAGGGTTTCTCCTCACAAAGTTGCACACTAATGACTAAAAATTGCAAAACTATATATAGAGTTTAGGGTCTGACGGCGTCACGTTGTAGGAGGTGACGCCGTCACCTCGCCGCGGCTAGGGTTCCCGGATGGTCTTCCTGACGCCGTCCCTCTTTAATCCTCCAAAATCCGCTCTGGCGCGTCAAGGGTTGACGCCGTCAAAATTATGCTTGACGCCGTCTCTCTTTAACTTAAACCGTGACGACCTTGATCACCTTAAAGGGTGACGCCGTCAGATTTCCTTTGTAAAACTTTCTGGCGCGTCATGTGTATTTTGTCATATCCACCTCTTTTGCCAAGCCGTGACGCCGTCAGGAGCAATCCTTGACGCCGTCACGTGTACTTTTTCAGCAGCTTTGGAGACTTTGTCGAATTCTTCACTTTTATGCTCCAAAAACGTCCAAAATGCTTCTTTTTCCAGATTTCTTCTCCAAAGTACCTAAAATGACAAAAGGAACGATTTAGGGCAATATTTGATCAAATAAATACGATTTAGGGCTTAAATGACCCCCTAAAAGCAGTACACTTTTCGCTTCATCAAATACCCTTACACTTGAGATTTGCTTGTCCTCAAGCAAATGCGCTTTTATTCTAATCAAAATACAAGTTAGGGGTCATTTAACGCTAATATAAAAGTAATTACAACAAATAGTCGTTCCACTTTAATCATAATAAGCACGGAGATTACAAACTAGCACCTCACAAGTAGTGTTTAGATACTCACATCTCTCAGGTGTCATCAAAATAAATCTCATAAATGAAAACGAATAATATCTCTCACTACCTGTCATAGCAAATAGATTACCATAGGCTTGGGAAAGGATCAAAAACCTCCTCCACTAGGCGTAAGCATCCAAAATAATACATCATAGGGGCGTCGGTTCTCCCCTTACACTTGAACTTTTACATAACTTTACAATTAACTATTCTAATGACTCGAATTAAGATAATCGAAACACTTGGAGTACTTTTAAAATATTTAGCACATATGGGGGTAATAATGTTGTTCTTCCCCATTACTCCATTACACTAGTACTTTACCCATGAGTCCCAATCGTCCCAAAACAATATGTACAAGGATATGACTCGACTTAGCAACCATGTAATCAATTAGATAATTAACTTGGGGTTTAAACAAATGTTGTCACGATAATGCACTAAAAATGAGTGCATACAAGGTAGGCTAAGGCGATTTGGGTGTACATTTAAGTGGGGTGTAAACAAATTCTTACTTTAAGTAAAATGCTTAAAGTTAGAAACGAAAAGATAGGCTCTGAGGGGTGTACTAGGGGTATCGTGTACTAAAAATGAGTACAACGCAAAGGGTGTGGGAGAATTACTTGACCAATGTAGCCAATGTAATTATAACAAAAACACAGGTGTAAAACAATGGGTTAATCCTAATGCCTCTTATCATGTAGTAAATCTAACTACACGAATGTAGTCTCACTTGTGGCCTCGGAATGGTCCTAACGCAAGTTCTAGAATCTAAGTGCTACCGGTACACACATCATAGCATAAATGCTTTTCCTACCAATTCTAGGGGCGAACCTCACATATTTGGGGGTGGAAAATTTTTTAGTGGTACGGTTTTGTGCTAGTGATATAACTCCTATCCGTGAGACGCTCATTAAGATCAAAGTTTCACTCCTATATGTTGTAAAAAAATTTAAATTTGGCACTAAAATTGCCCTAATAGGTATTTCTCTCAGTTTTATTACACATCTACCATTAAACAAACAAAAATCAAGCGTAATAGCATTCTCTAAAGTATCGTATTTTACCCCCCTTACACTTAAGATGAGCATTGTCCCCAATGTTCAAATAACAAGATGTAAAAGTAAATAAGGTAAAAGAATGAAATCAAATACTCCCCTGATTCGTTTGGTGGATAAAGAGGTAACATGGTTAGATCTTCTTCCAAGGTAATGTTGAAGCTTCAAGACTAATGCATCGCCAAAAGCTAGATTCCACATACATCTCCTTGTCCAAAATAACCTATAAAACCTGAGAAAACAAACACGAAAACCTGCATAACATCGGCGTGATAAATCTATATAAGGATATAATGCTTGTGGAATGATAATTTTGCAGATTCCTGGAGTTTATAAGTTAGAGATTTAATAAAAACTTTTTATGAAAACAAAACTTTCAAAAATTTCAGAAAATTAAAACCTGACGCCGTCAGGTTGTAATGCCTGACGCCGTCAGAAATGATCTGACAGAATTCTCATGTTAAGCTTCCGGAAAATTTCTGGAAAAACCTATACCTTACTTCCTGGAATTCCTGCAAAACATCATTATGACTCGATACAAGCATTTGACTCAAACAATTACTAATATGTATGTTAATTTATTATTGTTATGATTCATGTTCATTTGTTCTAATAAACCGATTTGGATTTCCCTTACACTTATCTTTTGCAAAATACCTTTATATGTAGTTAAGACGAAGTTAAAAACAAGATAAAGCATTTTCACAATTTAGTTTTGAACATGAATCAATAATAATAAAAATTAAACATACATACGGAAGCAAATAAAATCAAACAAACAAATAAATAAACACACAAAGCAAATAAAGCTTGGGTTGCCTCCCAAGAAGCGCTTGTTTTTGTTCGAGTCACGAGCCTGACTCTACCCTTATTTAACGGATAAAGGAGAGGTTTTTCCTACACTTAGGATTAAGTGCGGGTGATAGTAGCGATACACACCAGCTCGGTAGGAGTATGCCACGTGAGGAAAGATTGGTGGATGAATTATATGCTCAAAGGGGTGTGCTCCTTCCATCATAACCTTACCTAGTTCACTTTGGTCAATGGGTGAATTAAAGTTTTCTCCTAAAAAGGGATCATCTTCTATCAACTTCGAGAGATTCCTAGTTGGGAATCCATCTTGACCTAATAAACCCGGTTTAAACCCATAATGTTTCTTGTGATCAATCATGAATGGGTGATGTAAGTATGTAAGGTCATGGTTCACTCCTATATTAGCTTCCACTCTACAAGGCTTAGAGTCTACTACCTTAATCTTAACATTACCCGGACTACATGGTTTGATGGGTGGATCGGGACCTTTTTCAATTCCTAAATTCACATCTAAGGATGGAAGATTAGGTAACGGTTTTGGCTGAGGCTCCGGTTCATCAAAACTAGGAACTTCCATATAACTACAAGAAAGGTTATGACTACAAGTATTCAAACCTATATCCTCTAGTTGTGTTTGGTCCAAGGGTTCTACCTCTATTGGGGTTCCTATAGTCTCTTCTACTTCTTCTGGGTAAGTCACGGGTGGTGTGTGTGCCTCGAATGATGGTGGGTTTTGTGGAGTACTTGGTGGGCTTGGGTTCTCTACTATATCCTCCATCACATTAAGATCACCAATGTGTTCATCTTGTATTATGGTAGGGCCTAACCATGACATGTAGCTAAGTGGCTCAACTCTACCCTCATGTGTGTCGTATGTTTTGGTGAAATCTATCCCACTCATGCAACTAACCATCTCAGAATCTTGGTTTGATTCTAAGTCCATGTTCTTAGAAACTAGGTCTCTTTGCTCATACGAATCCACCAATTCGTTCCACTTATGGGTCATGGTTAGGAAGCTATCCTCAAAATTCATCCAAAGGGCCTGACTAAAAGGAATTGATCCAGATAATGCTCGTCTAATAGAAATCTCACATGCATAGAATTCATTAAACCCATCTAACCTTACCCCTAACTCCTTTTGGAAATCACAAAGATCACACAAAAATTCATAGGAATGATAGGAAACAAATCTATTGGTGAAATATAATTGTTCCTCTATTGTCAATGATCTAAATGGAATTTCATCCATCATAGTGACAAATGAAAATGGTTTTACAAACAAAGGGCACAAAGAAAAAAAAAGATAGACTAAAGAAAACCTAGAAAAATAAAATAAAATCCCACTAGAAAGGAATCTAGTGAGTAGACCTAATAAAATAAAAATCTCAACCTAAACAATAACTATTCCCCGGCAGCGGCGCCAAAAACTTGATGCGTGGTTTTGCGACCTTACAACAGGTTTTACCTCTCGAGGGATCTCGAGAAGCTTGCAATCCCCACCAGGCAGTGTACCTGACCGATGTAGTATAGTGAAGTGGCAAGTACCGGGGGATTGATTGTTCTCTAGGGGAATAGTGTCGTTAGGATTGAAAAACTACTCTAATAGGTCTAAGGGTGAGGGAAGATTCTTTTTGTATTTTTATATTTTTTTATAAAAGCAAGTAAAATCTCGGGTTTGAAGGAGTGGGCGGAATTAGTTGCTAGTCAACTAACCCAAATAACTACAATTGCAAATAAAATAAAATAACTGAAAATGAAAAGGTTGTGGAACTTATATGAAGAGAAATGTGTTTACTTAGATTTCCTTACTCCCTAACTATCTTTTTACCGGTTAATTAGTGTGTATTAATTGCGTGGATGACGGGTGTATTCCTTAATACCAATCGTTGGGTGGCGTACGTACTTCCCTAACTCTATAAGCTCCTACTTCACTCCTATGTCGAGCCGGCTAAGAAGCTCCTAACATGGGATCACTAGAATTCGCTCATGCATTAAATACAACCATAATAACCTTAGTACGCATTGGTTCATGTTTCTTAAGACGTTCAAGCAAGTTACCGTATAGGAGGTTAGCCAGTTTTCTTAAGCCTAACATCGATAAACAATCATCCAATACAATTAATAACACACCAACAACCAATAATCAATAGTTAGGTTTCATTAGATCTAAGCAAACACAAGATAAATCTAGCCTAGCATGTTAATTAAAAGACAAGAACAAGATATAATCAAACAACACATAGACATATTGAATGATTAAATGATTACTTATCTTCAATTAAACATGGGAGATCCAAGGGTATAAAACCCTTAAAAATGACAGAAAATTCGTCTTAGGGTTTCTCCTCACAAAGTTGCACACTAATGACTAAAAATTGCAAAACTATATATAGAGTTTAGGGTCTGACGGCGTCACGTTGTAGGAGGTGACGCCGTCACCTCGCCGCGGCTAGGGTTCCCGGATGGTCTTCCTGACGCCGTCCCTCTTTAATCCTCCAAAATCCGCTCTGGCGCGTCAAGGGTTGACGTCGTCAAAATTATGCTTGACGCCGTCTCTCTTTAACTTAAACCGTGACGACCTTGATTACCTTAAAGGGTGACGCCGTCAGATTTCCTTTGTAAAACTTTCTGGCGCGTCATGTGTATTTTGTCATATCCACCTCTTTTGCCAAGCCGTGACGCCGTCAGGAGCAATCCTTGACGCCGTCACGTGTACTTTTCCAGCAGCTTTGGAGACTTTGTCGAATTCTTCACTTTTATGCTCCAAAAACGTCCAAAATGCTTCCTTTTCCAGATTTCTTCTCCAAAGTACCTAAAATGACAAAAGGAACGATTTAGGGCAATATTTGATCAAATAAATACGATTTAGGGCTTAAATGACCCCCTAAAAGCGGTACACTTTTCGCTTCATCACAAGGTTAGAAAAGGAGACAAACCAAGATCATGTTTGGATGCCAATATGGTCAAGTACAAGTGTGGTTTCAACTTTAACACATGGTGAATCTTCTTCTGGTAAAGCTAAAGAAGATGTTGAAGATAAAAGCAAAGAAGATGGAACAAAGGAACAAGAAAATAGTTCTGCTGTTGATAATGCTGCTGAAACAGACTTAACTGAAGAAGCAGACTTAACAAAGGAAGCAGAATTAACAAACAATGAGGTGGATTTGAGCAATCTCCCACCAAACTATCATGTTCCACTTACACCACAAACCAGAATTCACAAAGTCCACTCCCTAGAAAATGTGATAGGAGATGTACAATCAGGGGTGAAGACATGACAACAACTGATGTCTTCAGACCAACAAGGGCTTCTTGATGCCCTTTATGCTTCAAAACAGCATGAGTTTTCAAACTCTAGCTTGTTTGTATGTTTTCTCTCACAAGCTGAACCAAAGAACATTCTGAAAGCCTTAGATGATTCAAGCTGGGTAGAAGCTATGCAAGAGGAGCTTCTTCAGTTCAAGATTCAGAAAGTTTGGGTGCTAGTTGATTTACCTAAGGATGCAAAGGTAATTGGCACTAGATGGGTTTTCAAGAATAAAAGGGATGAAAGGGGAATAGTGATTAGGAATAAGGCTAGATTAGTAGCCCAAGGGTACACACAACAAGAAGGTATAGACTATGATGAAGTTTTTGCTCCAGTAGCAAGACTTGAGGCAATTAGGCTTTTCTTAGCTTATGCTTCATTTTTAGGCTTCACAGTTTACCAAATGGATGTCAAGAGTGCATTTTTATATGGCACAATTGAAGAAGAGGTGTATGTCTCACAACCTCCAGGGTTCATTGATCCTGACCATCCAGACAAAGTGTACAGAGTTGTAAAAGCTCTTTATGGCCTTCATCAGGCACCTAGAGCTTGGTATGAAACACTGGCTTCCTATTTAAAAGAGAATGGATTTCAAAGAGGAAAGATTGATCAGACACTTTTCATCAAACAGCACAAGAAGGATCTTCTGTTAGTGCAGGTGTATGTGGATGACATTATCTTTGGATCTACAAGGAAGGAGATGTGTTTGGAGTTTGAGAAGCTTATGCATGATAAGTTTCAGATGAGTTCCATGGGGGAACTTACATTCTTTTTGGGTTTGCAAGTTAAACAGTCATATGAAGGCATATTTATTAATCAAGATAAATATGTTGCTGAAATACTTAGAAAGTTCAACTTTGCTGATTCAAAAATGGCAAGCACACCAATGGATTCTGAGAAACAACTTCCAAAAGATTTAGATGGAGAAAATGTGGATGTTGTTTGACATAAATAATGCCTAAAAACATTATTCATATCTCTATGTTTTAATGATCACAAAATATAAACTCATTAAAACATAAACTTATCAAATAAACAAGTATTTAGTTGTAAATATTCATTTCTACAACTTAATCACTTAAGGTATGAATAAACAAGTGCTTAATGCATTATATGATCAAAGGAACATTTTCTTAATAACTAGATTTTTTATAAAACATCAAAAACATTTTATATATTTTTGAAAAACATTTTTGGTATTAAATAAAAATGTTTAATCTTTTATAAAAATATGAATTCAAATTTTTAACCAAAATAAGTTAAAATGTTCCAGAAAAACCTTCCCCACAAAAGGACAAAATTGGCCAACGTTCAGTAGGGGCGGCCCCCTTAATTTTGCTAGGCGACCCCCTTAATAATTAAGGGGACCGCCCCCGCTCCAGTAGGCCTCCAGCTGTCCAGTTTTTCTCCTATAAATACCAGCCTTCTCCTGGATTTTTACTCACCTTTTGCACACTGAAACTTTCTGTTTTTAATCACATTTCATATCTTCAAAAACCCTTTGATCATATAATCTTAAGCTTTGGTTTCTAAGTGATCCAAGCTTCCTCAATTCAAGTGCAAAAGAAGAATACTCCTTCAACAACTAGAGAAGAAGTATTGCAACTTAGATACCTAAGTTGTTTGTGTCATCATACATTTGTTTATAAGTTGTGTATTGTTGTTAGATAGTTGTGTGTATAATTGTTTGGGATAGGTTAGTGTGTAAGTAGAGAAGTTGTGTTGTTAAGGTGTGTAAGTAGTGAAGGTGTGAAGAAGTAGAAGTGTACATAGGTTGTGCTTAGTTGTGAAGTGTCGTGAAGAAGTTGTGAAGAAGTCGTGAAGCCGTTGTGAAGCTGTCGTGAAGAAGTCGTGATTAAGTCATGTAGAAGTTGTGTTTAAGTTGTGAGATTGGTTCTAGCTACGATTAGAACTCGACATCTAGCTTTGTGTCGTTAAGCCGGTGTAAGCTAAAGTTGTTTAAGGTTTTCTCCGCCATAAGGGAGCTTGTTGACATAGTGAAGAAAACTCTCGAGTTAGGTGCTCGGGGAGTGGAGTAGGGCAAGGAAGGTGTCCTTGTAGCCGAACCACTATAAATCTCTTGTCTCTCGGTTAGATCTTTCCATCTCTAGCTTTCATTTCATTTTATTACCTTACTTGCATTACTTATTTATATTTTCTTATATACATATTGTTCATATTGTTCAAGAAGTTGAGATCATATAAATTCGAATCTAAGTTTTAAAAAGTAAACAAAGTTTTCAAAATAAAATTAAAAGGACATAAAACTATTCAACCCCCCCTTCTAGTTTTCAGCAATTGGTATCAAGAGCCACGTCAAACAAGATTTTTAAAATTAACTGTATTTTAAAACTTGAAATGATCTATGGAATCTTTAAAATATTTAGAAGGGCAATCTATGCAAAGACCACCACTATTTGAAAGTGATGGTTTTCTTTATTGGAAAAATAGATTCGAAACTTATGTGAAATCAAATGATCTTGATCTTTGGCATGTTATTACCTATGGTGATTTTCCCCCTATTCAATATAATATCCTAACTAAAATAGATGAAATTGTACCTTTTGAAAAACAAAATGATGATTTAAAAAGGAAACTAGCAAAAATAATGAAGCTAAAATGATTATTTATAATGCGTTACCACGCAAAGAATATGAAAGAATTTTTATGTGTCAAACCGCAAAAGAAATTTGGGATTCTTTACTAATCACTCACCAAGGTAATAGTCAAGTCAAAGATAATAAAATAGATCTTCTTGTGCAACAATATGAACAATTTACAATTCCTGAAGAGGAATCTATTGATAATGCATTTGCTAAATTTAACACAATCATCACAAGTTTAAAAGCACTTGATGAGACTTTTTCTAGCAAAAATTGTGTAAGGAAATTTCTTAGGGCATTACATCCGAAATGGCGCGCGAAGGTCACGGCGATTGAAGAGTCAAAGAACTTGATGACGTTATCACTTGATGAGCTTATTGGCAACTTGAAGGTTCATGAAGAAATTATAAAGAGGGACTCGGAAACGGTCAAGAGCAAGAAAGATCAAATCAAGTCTCTCGCGCTAAAAGCCAAAAAGGAACTTAGTGATGACAATGATTCAAGTGACGATAGTGAAGACGAAGAATATGCAATGGCCGTTAGAGAATTCAAGAAATTCTTCAAGAGACGAGGAAGATTCACGAGACAACCGCGAGATGAAAGAAGATCGCTACAAAGAAATAGAAATGATAACTATGGGAAAAGAAAGTGCTTTAGATGTGGAAGCTAAAACCATCTCATTGGTGAATGTCCAAAGCCACCGGGTTATGATTATGAAAGCACATTTGTTAGTGGAACATGGAGCGATAGCGACAAAGATGAAGTGGATAAAGCAAAAGACGAAAAGTGCCTTGCAGCTCAAGCCACCGATGAAATATGTCTTGGGATAAACTTGGAGCCCGACGAATGGATTAAGGATAGCGGATGCTCGAAGCATATGACGGGAAACCGGAAGCTATTCTCCTCCTACAAGGCATACAACATAGGTAATTTTATTTTCGGTAGTGATTTTCGTGGAAAAATCATTGGCAAAGGTACGATTTCTCAAGACTCCCTAACTATTGAAAATGTTGAGCATGTAGATAACTTAACATATAACTTGCTTAGTATAGGACAAATATGCGATAATAAGTGTAGGGTTACTTTTACAAGTAAAGATAGCGAAATAGTTAAGGACGGAAAGGTCATAGGTAGAGGAGTTAGGAAAGGTGGCGTATATGTTATGAAACTAGGAAATAAACCGGAAGATAAAATATGTCTAGCAACCTTAGATGAAAACTCTACATTGTGGCATAGAAGATTAGGTCACGCAAATATGCAACAAATACAATCCCTAGCCTCTAAAGAATTAGTTAGAAACTTGCCTAACCTAAGATATGACCAACACTTTTGCGATGCATGTAAAATAGGAAAACAAGCACATGCCAGTCACAAAGCTAAGAATATAGTCTCCACTACTAGATGCCTAGAATTATTACACATGGACCTTTTTGGTCCAACCGCTGTGCGGAGTTACGGAGGTAATCGTTATACCTTAGTAATTGTAGATGACTATTCACGATACACGTGGACTAGTTTTTTAAGTGATAAAACCGAAGCCTTTAATAAATTTGAAATATTTAGTAAAATGATTCAAAATAAATTAGGATGTTCTATAGTATCAATTAGGACGGACCATGGTCGGGAATTTGATAACGAAGTGCAATTCGGAAAATATTGTGATTTAAATGGGATATCTCACAATTTCTCCGCTCCTCGCACTCCACAATCAAATGGGGTGGTAGAAAGGAAAAATCGAACATTACAAGAAATGAGTAGAACAATGCTAAATGAACAATCTATCCCACAAAAATTCTGGTGCCATGCCGTAGATACATCAACATATATAATAAATAGAGTCTCAATTAGGCGAATTTTAGGAAAAACCCCATATGAGTTATTAAGAGGTAGAAAACCTAATCTAAATTACTTTAGGGTATTCGGGAGCAAATGTTTTGTTCTCAATACAAAAGATTACCTTGCTAAGTTTGATCCTAAGTCGTACGTAGGAATCTTTTTAGGGTATTTGCAAAATAGTAAAGCGTACATAATACTTAATAAACACAGTATGAAAGTAGAAGAGTCCTTAAATGTAACTTTTGATGAAGCTCCACCACCACCTAAGACATTGCCCCTAGAAGATGATGACCTAGTTGAAGAAGAAGCTATTGAGGTTAGTAAAATTAAACCCTTAGGCGATGATAATGAAGATATAACATTAGGCGAAAACGAAATTGTAAATGTTAAGGAATCTAAATCACACCCGTTATTTAATATAATAGGAAACCTAAATCAAAGAACCCTTAGATCACAAGCTCAAGATAAAAATAACTTCTTTTGTTTCCTATCAACTATAGAACCTAAAAATATAAATGAGGCGTTAAAAGATGAAAGTTGGGTTATGGCTATGCAAGAAGAACTAAATCAATTTAAGACAAATGACGTTTGGGAACTAGTCCCAAATCCCATGAACATGACCATCATAGGAACTAAGTGGGTTTATAGAAATAAGCTAGATGAAAATAGAATAGTTACTAGGAACAAAGCTAGGTTAATTGCCCAAGGATATAATCAACAAGAAGGAATAGATTATGAAGAAACTTATGCCCCCGTAGCTAGATTAGAATCCATAAGAATTCTACTTGCCTATGCATGCGCCCTAGATTTTAAGTTATTTCAAATGGACGTGAAAAGTGCATGCCTTAACGGTTTTATTAATGAGGAGATATACGTGGCACAACCTCCAGGATTCATTGACTTCGCAAAACCTTATTATGTTTATAAACTCAAGAAAGCTTTATATGGACTCAAACAAGCTCCCAAGGCTTGGTATGATCGATTAAAGGCATTTCTTATTAAACATGATTATTCCATGGGAATGGTAGATAACACTCTTTTCACGAAAAAGAAAAGCCCAAATCTCATCATTGTCCAAATATATGTCGACGACATTATATTCGGATCGACTTGTCAGGATATGTGTGATGAATTCGCCAAAATCATGCATGATGAGTTTGAGATGAGTATGATGGGTGAACTTAATTTCTTCCTAGGATTACAAATAAAACAATTAGAAGATGGAATATTTTTTAATTAATCTAAGTACATTAATGAAATGCTTAAGAAATTTGGATTAGAAGAAGCTAAGCCTATGAAGACACCAATGTCTACGAAAGTAAAACTCACAAGAGATGAAGAGGGTGAGTCCGTAGAAAATACTAAGTATAGAGGAATGATAGGTAGTTTACTATACTTAACGGCAAGTAGACCGGATATCATGTTTAGTGTCTGCCTTTGTGCTCGCTTTCAAGAGGATCCCAAAACCTCTCACCTAGAAGCGGTTAAGCGTATCTTCCGATACATTAAAGACACTATACACTTAGGATTATGGTATCCTAAGGGATCGGGCATAGAAACCATCGTCTATGCGGATTCGGATCATGCGGGAGACTACGTGGATAGAAAAAGCACTAGCGGAATTTGCACGTTAATGGGATGTTGTCTAACATCTTGGTTCTCGAAGAAGCAAACCACTCTTGCTATTTCTACCACAGAAGCCGAATATGTAAGCGCTGGAAAGGCATGTCAACAAGCACTATGGATGAAACAAGCTCCCGTAGATTATGGCATTAGGTTAGATGACGTCCCAATTATGTGTGATAATAAAGGTACTATAGATTTAAGTAAGAATCCCGTTCAACACTCTAGGACTAAACATATAGAAATACGCCACCACTTCCTCCGCGATAACGTTCAAAAAGGAAACATATCTATAGAAAAGGTTGCATCGGAAGATAACTTAGCAGACATATTCACTAAGCCCCTTAAGCGTGAACTCTTTAATCACTTACGTTTAGGCCTAGGAATGATGGAACAAATTGACTGAATTTTCTGCATTTTTGTTAATTTTTTTTTTCAGATGGGCGGACCCCTTAATGTTATAAAGGCGGTCCCCTTAATTATTAAGGGGACCGGCTTGTCATTAAGGGGACTGGCCATTTGTCTGTAACAATTTTTTTTTTTTCTGTTTCCTCCCATCTGAGTCTAGGAATCTGTTTTGCACAAAATAAAATATTGGGATATTTCTTTGCATAAACATATTTATAAACAAAACCCAATCAATTTTTTACAAATCATTCTCACATCTAGGAAAACACATGAAAACCATTTTTCTTACATTGTTGAATAATGCTAAAAATATTTTTTTTTCATGCATAAATATCTCACATGAATTGTCAAAGTATATAATCTAATATATACATCTTTGATATTCATATATTGAGCAAAATCAAATCAAGGAGACCTTGGATTGTTTCTTAGGAAATTTTTGCATTTAGGAGTCGAAACAATCACATCTCCACATTTGTTGCATATAGGCACACACTAGAACAAGCTTATTAATCACATCCTCACAATTGTTCCATCACCTATTTCCCATTAGTTTTTAGTGCCTTTGCTCCATTACCCCTGCCTTAGATGATTAATTGCCTTAATTCTCTTAATTGCTAGATATTAATTATTGCTTGCTTATTTATTTATCTTATATGCCATGCATGCTTAATATGTTTCTCTATTGCCTCATAGAGTGGGACTTGCCTAAAACCAGAAGCTCAAAACATAGCCATCCTCACCTATTTCTGTAGAAAAACCCTTTTCTGGAACCCAGAAAGGTACCAGATGGGCGGCCCCCTTAATTCATAAGGCGGCCCCCTTAATTATTAAGGGGACCGCCCATAATTAAGGGGACCGGCCATCTGCTGGACGGGTTCACAGAATCTTTTTCTGCTTTTTAGCCCATTTGATCCTATACTTCCCCAAATTCACAAACACATTTTGTCCTAATCACCCAACAAGCCTATCCATTCCTAAACAACACAAATCCTCCACTATAAATAACCCCATATCTCACCACATTCAATCATCCCATAACGTCTTCTCCAATCAACAAGGGACAACCTCCATCCTCACCTTACTCAAATTGCCTACCACACTCTCTTAACTTGGATCAAGTTACAAACCACACCCACTATTGCCCTTGTTGCATCTTCCTTCAAAAACAAATCCTCCACTTAAGTGAAGATATTTCTTGGATCGAATATCTACTCACTCGTCCTCATCCCATTCCTCCACTACAACGATATAACCTCAATGGATCCGCTCCATTTCCCTCACCATCACATAACTAAAACCCATCCACATGCTTTCCGCCTCAAAATAAACTCCCTCACCCTTTTGTGTCGCAAGCAAGTCCAATCGCTCTCTTTGGCAATATGAGGACCATTAGTATTTCTAGTTTTGTTGTAATCATTATGTTTCAAGTATTTTATGTAATATAATGATGATTCATATATTATATACGATCATCTTGAATGTATTAGTTGGTTGTTCTAAATATTTTTGCTATGTATATGTATCTTGTGTCTCCTAACTTGTATTTGCAGCCAAGATTTCCATAGCTCGTCTCCTTGGTGCCCTCAAACGAGGGGGAGTAAACATCAAGGGGGAGTTCTCGTCCCGACAAATTTAGTTTCTAAAACTTGTCGGCATAACCTTTTTGATTCTACAAAAAGGGGGAGAAGTGAATGTAAACTCACTAAATACTTGTCCAAAAATAAATTTTTGCATTTAATAAGTTTAAGTTTTGTAATCATCAAAAAGGGGGAGATTGTTGACATAAATAATGCCTAAAAATATTATTCATATCTCTATGTTTTAATGATCACAAAATATAAACTCATTAAAACATAAACTTATCAAATAAACAAGTATTTAGTTGTAAATATTCATTTCTACAACTTAATCACTTAAGGTATGAATAAACAAGTGCTTAATGCATTATATGATCAAAGGAACATTTTCTTAATAACTAGATTTTTTATAAAACATCAAAAACATTTTATATATTTTTGAAAAACATTTTTGGTATTAAATAAAAATGTTTAATATTTTATAAAAATATGAATTCAAAATTTTAACCAAAATCAGTTAAAATGTTCCAGAAAAACCTTCCCCACAAAAGGACAAAATTGGCCAACGTTCAGTAGGGGCGGCCCCCTTAATTTTGCTAGGCGGCCCCCTTAATAATTAAGGGGACCGCCCCCTATTTAAGGGGACCGCCCCCGCTCCAGTAGGCCTCCAGTTGTCCAGTTTTTCTCCTATAAATACCAACCTTCTCCTGGATTTTTACTCACCTTTTGCACACTGAAACTTTCTGTTTTTAATCACATTTCATATCTTCAAAAACCCTTTGATCATATAATCTTAAGCTTTGGTTTCTTAGTGATCCAAGTTTCCTCCACTCAAGTGCAAAAGAAGAATACTCCTTCAACAACTAGAGAAGAAGTATTGCAACTTAGATACCTAAGTTGTTTGTGTCATCATACATTTGTTTATAAGTTGTGTGTTGTTGTTAGATAGTTGTGTGTATAATTGTTTGGGATAGGTTAGTGTGTAAGTAGAGAAGTTGTGTTGTTAAGGTGTGTAAGTAGTGAAGGTGTGAAGAAGTAGAAGTGTACATAGGTTGTGCTTAGTTGTGAAGTGTCGTGAAGAAGTTGTGAAGAAGTCGTGAAGCCGTTGTGAAGCTGTCGTGAAGAAGTCGTGATTAAGTCGTGTAGAAGTTGTGTTTAAGTTGTGAGATTGGTTCTAGCTACGATTAGAACTCGACATCTAGCTTTGTGTCGTTAAGCCGGTGTAAGCTAAAGTTGTGTAAGGTTTTCTCCGCCATAAGGGAGCTTGTTGACATAGTGAAGAAAACTCTCGAGTTAGGTGCTCGGGGAGTGGAGTAAGGCAAGGAAGGTGTCCTTGTAGCCGAACCACTATAAATCTCTTGTCTCTCGGTTAGATCTTTCCATCTCTAGCTTTCATTTCATTTTATTACCTTACTTACATTACTTATTTATATTTTCTTATATACATATTGTTCATATTGTTCAAGAAGTTGAGATCACATAAATTTGAATCGAAGTTTTAAAAAGTAAACAAAGTTTTCAAAATAAAATTAAAAGGACATAAAACTATTCAACCCCCCCTTCTAGTTTTCCACAGATGTACACACATACAGATCTATGATAGGATCTTTGATGTATCTCACATCATCAAGACCTGACATCATGTTCTCTGTTTGTGCTTGTGCAAGATTTCAAGTAACTCCAAAGGTTTCTCATTTAACAGCAGTCAAGAGGATTTTTAGATATCTCAAGGATCAACCTAGGTTGGGTCTATGGTATTCAAGGGAGTCACCTTTTGACTTGGTAGCATTTTCGGATAGTGATTATGCTGGTGCTAGCTTGGACAGAAAGTCAACAACTAGAGGATGTCAATTCCTTAGGTGTAGACTTATCTCATGGCAGTGTAAGAAGCAAACAACTGTGGCTACTTCAACAACTGAAGCTGAATATGTAGCTGCTGCAAGTTGTTGTGCTCAAGTCTTGTGGCTTCAAAACCAACTTCTTGACTATGGGTACAATTTTATGAACACTGTTATTCATATTGATAATAGTAGTACAATTTGCATTATTAAAAATCCGGTACAACATTCTAAAACAAAACACATTGAAATTAGACATCATTTTATTAGAGATTGCAATGAGAAAAAGTTAATTCAAGTAATGAAAATTGCTTCAGAACATAATTTTGCAGATCTGCTAACAAAAGCTTTTGATGTTGGAAGGTTTCAGTACTTGGTAGCAAGTATTGGAATGCTTAATACTTAAATTTTTCAATCTATGTGTTTTTATATATACCAGTGTGGTTAATTCTGGTGATTACTCAGTTAATTCTGGTGGTTACTCAATTAAGTCTGGTAGTTAAATTTTTGTTTGTGCTGTTGTCTTTGTAAATTTGTACTAGCTATTACTTTAAAATTAACAATTTCAGGTATGAACTTTTGAACACAAAAGAAGTTTTCAAGTGAAATGGAAGCAGCAGAATGTTATATCAGTTGCTTACATAACAGGTTTATGATGGACTGAGTTTGGGAATTCTTAACAAAGGTTTATACCTAAGTTCATTAATTCTTTAAAACTACTTTCTTGAAACCTGGTTATCATATTTCACATTGAATTGATGACTTAGTTGATCAGACAGTAACTGATTCAACTCACTTTCTATCATTTTATACTTTTAAGTATAATGAGCAAGTCTAAGGACATCTGATAGAAAGAACAGCTAGTAAAAGTGAATCTAACACTTGTGTTAGAGGCAACAATTACTATGAGCTGGAAACCCTGTCAAGAAAGCCTTTTGAATAGGTTTATCTTTACACAGGCAGTTATTTATAACTGAAAACATTAGTTCTCACACAACCAGAGGTTGCTTTAAACCGAAATCTTGATTAAGTGTCTGTTATACACTTAATCCCTTCAAAATGGTTGAAAGCAGTATGATTTTTCATAATAAAATCATATGCATACTGCTCAAAGTCAAAAATTTTCTTAAAAGGCTTTTTGAAATAAAAATGACTCAGAAAGCCATCATCTGATGGATTATGAGTTATTGCCCAATGAATTACCTCTCATAGGAGTTAACACACCTAGAAGTGATGAGGGCAGCAAATTAAACTCTTAAGGAATTGATGGCTACATGTACAACATTGTCTGATAACAAGTTCTAAGTGATAGCTCAGATGATGGGGAAAGATACATTGTGAGAGATCTTCCAAACAGGGGAGGATAAAATGTTATTTGCATCTCAGGGGAGGAAATAGCTCAGGGGAGGAAATAAAATTGGAAGATTAACCAGTGAAAGGGAGGAAAAGACAAGAGCGTACAAGATGATGAGGAAGTTGAAAATGACAAGAATAGAGCTGATTCTGGAGTATTATATATATTCAGAAGGGATGAAGCATTCCAAAGGAGAAAGTTCTATCTAGGTCAAACGAAGAAAGCTTTCAGTTTCAATTTCAGTTCACTACGTTTGTTCATCACTTGCAAAGGCATGCTGATAGATGATTTCACTTGTTGAAACAAGCATCCAAGATACACAGCACCATTGCCTCTTATAATTCCTCCATCCAAGGAAATTGCACCATCTTTTAGGTCAATGTTTGAAGCCTAAAGATGTGTGTATGATATTGTTGAAGTCAAAGATCAGAAAGCAGATAAGTTACTGAGATAGATTTTAATCTTTCAGAATAGAAGAAAGTTCAGTCCAAGGGTCTGACTATGAAGTGTTTGAAAGATCTTCACAATCCATAATTTAATTCAGAAACATGTTGAAATGGATTCACATGTTTAGGGGAGGATTGTTGGGAATTAAATATTCTGAAGTTTAAGTATCGGGAAAATCTCTCAAGTGATTAAATCTGGTAGCAGTAGAGTTAAGTCTGGTGAGTTCCAAAGTTAAGTCTGCTGGTTAAAGTCTGGTCGTTGAAGTTAAGTCTGGTGGTTAAGTCAAGTGTTAATTCTGGTGACTATCAGAGTTAAGTCTGCTTGATGAAGATATTAAGTCTGGTTGACTAAAAGTCAATAATACACGGTAGATAATATCTTACCCCATGTGTGTAACACCCCCTAATTTGGTTTTGTGGCAGCGGAAAATAATTAGGTGTTACACTGAGGATCGACGTCAAAAATTTTAGAAAACGGCTTGAAAAGGCGTTTTGAAAGTTATATGTCATTCAAAATAATAGTTTTGGTACAAAGGTTGAAAAATCTGATTTGAAAATCTCACAAAAATATAGTAATTTGGAAAGAATGACATATTTGATTTTCACACCATTTAAGTTATCAGAGTATTAAATGCCCGCTCCGTGTCTTGTCCTGCTCCATTGATTACCTGAGATAAACATGCTTAAAATGTCAACACAATGGTTGGTGAGTTCGTGGAGTTTGATAGAAAATAACTTTCTTTCCACTGAATTTAGGAGTTGATAGTCGAAATAGGTACTAGTACTTCTTGCAGTAACTAGCAAGTTTGTAATTGAGTAAAAATCCACGAGTAAATCATTTATGAGCTCAGAGGTTCATAAGTTTCAAGTTTAAACGAGTTACGTTGTTATATGCTTGATTTGAAATAATAGTTCAACTTTTAAAAGTACGGTATGCCAGGCATTGAGTTGTCTTTATCATAAGACACAACTAGTCACATATGATAACAGTTAAGTTCCAAGTACGTGCTACATATTCCAATCACATATCGAAAACAATAGTTTAAAGTCTGATGTCTATCAGTGTGGAGTGGTCGTTACTAAATACAGCTGTATCCGAATATATATAAGAAGACATATATATTCAAAAGGTTATATTGCTCTAAGCCTCATGACGCGCAAAACGTTAACAAAAGTACCGTACAACGGCGAAAGTCACATCAGGGTTACTGATGGTTTTGCCCTAAATAATAGGTGATTGCCTCATCCTATTTGTGTCGAATATAGTGTATCGCGACTAAATACGACTAGCCATCCGGCATTCCATCCAGTATTTAGTGGGATAGGTCGTCAGCCTTTACAGGTTTCGAAGCTGTCCACTATATTCGCGCTCACCGCAGTGATTAATGGCTCATGATCGAGGGACTTTATGGCAATATAGCTAAACTTAGGCAATATAGGGTTCGGATTTTCATAGAATATGCGTACTTTAGTTTTGGCAATTATTTCCAGTTGGGATGTATAAACATCATAGTTAAGTTAACAGTACATTCAGCTGTTATATGAATGTATAAAATGAGTCTCAGTATCTTGTTACAACCAGTAGTTTAAAATGTTATCTTTCAAATATAGCATTTCAGCTAAGCAAGCAGTTTGCAAATATAACGAGTATATGTCCCCGTCAAAGGGTGGTTCAAAATAAGTAAAACATAGTTGATGATTTTGAATAAATCATGAGTGTTTTCAAAGTATAAAAATACTTAAAGCAGTTGAAGCATGTATCTCCCCCAAAAGAGTTATTAAAACAATTATTAAAAGTAGGGCCCACGACTCACCTGGAGTGTATCTGGCAAGATAGAATTATAAGATCAAGTAAGACTTATGGAAACGATAACGGAAACGTCTTCAATACGAGACCTGAATATGAGGGAAGTCTAAGATTCGACTTATAACTAACGATGAGTGTGAAATGAGAAATCGTATAACGATTTGATGATGTGGTTGTGATATGCTTAAAATGCCTCAAGTTAAGAAAATATAATATCATACAATGATATTATCTTGATTCTTATGTCACTTGACTCGAGGTATTATTTCCTCAAAATATGATGAAATGATATGCGAGTGAAATCGTTTAATAATTTTAAATATATGTAACTAGAATGTAATGAGTGCATGTGAAGTGGTGGTGAAAAATGAAAAATAATGTTAAGTGAAAATAGTTGGTCCTTGTTCTTTTACTCTAACTGAGGTTGCGTTACGTCGTTAGTCCTTCGTTAAATATAAAATCCAATAATAGTCCAAAAATAGTTTAAATGTCCATATGAGACTTGGAATTAATTTAAAAGTCAATTTAAGTCCTTTAGAAACTGTTTTCACAGCTTCAATCCGCAGGTTTCACAACTTGGTATTTTCAGTCCTTATAGTTAAAACGCGTTACATTTTTAGTCCAAAAATGTCAAAATAGTAAAGAAAAAGTGTGCGACTTTTTATAAGGCTTATTTAAGATAAATGAAGCTTATTTTACTAGCTTATTCGATCAATGGCTTATTTCTCATAATTGGGCCCTTATCGATTTACAAATCTAAGCCCAATAGTGGTTTTAGTTATTTTTCAAATATATTGTTTATATGTTTTACTTGAGCAGTTTTAAGAGATCGAAACTTGAGTATTTTTGTAAGATGTTTAAATGAAAAATGTAGTTAGTTATGTTGTTAAATGGGTCTTGTAAAAATAGAATGTGGTCGTTCGATTAGATCGCACGCTATAGACTTGATTTCTAGCCTACTTGGGTTGGTTCGACTGCACAAGCTATTTAGAAAATGGTTTAGTGTGTTCCAGTTACATCTTGGCGTGTGTGGTATAAAGATTATATACATTTGAGTAATGCATAAAACTAAATGTTAAACGTGAAAGGATATGAGTTGTGAGTCTTGAACCGTCCATATTGGAGGTTTGACATATACTTGCACGTACCAACAATATTTAAAAGAAAATGTTTCGTTCGGATCAAATAAGGGATGTGCATGCATGGTTGTGCTACTTTTTAACGTGTAGACAAATTGAGTGTTTTCTAATTCTTCCTCTGTGGACTTTATGAAATCAACACACTTAATACAATATGTAAAGCTTGACACGTTAAGTTATTATGTAAAATGAAACATGCATGAAATACTAACTTAGCGTGCATGTGTGAGTTCGTATGCATGAGAAGTGAAAAACAAAGGTTAGTAGTTACTTACTACACCTTTGAAGGTGGTGATGAAACTGTGGAACGCGGATGGAAATACACGAACAAGACAGTGAACTTGTTGGGTTCGAATACGTTTTTATGTATCACTTCTCCTACTCGATTTGCTTCCTATGGTGAGAGGCAAGTGATGCTGGGTTTTCAAGTATTTAGTGGGAGTGGGATAAGTGAGATAAGTGAGGGTGAAATGTGTATGACTTTGGCAGTGAAGGCTGCTAGAACGAGTGGGTTTTATAGAGATAGCTACACAAGGTTTTGACTATATTATCCTCAAGTATAATCATGTCCCTTTACTGTTCGAATGATCATGATTTTTAGCATGCGTATGACTTAGCAATCATTAGGAGATATGGAAGGTTTATAGGACTTTGTCTCTTGTGGTTGGCATATGTATATATTCGCTAGATATCTTGGTTGAGTATGGCAGTGTCTAAACGAGTGAAAGAGTGAAAGTTTGGCTAAGAAAACAATCTCAATAACATCTTGTCTCTAGTTGTTTGGTTTATATACATATTCGAGTGATATTATTTGATAAATGTCAAGTGGGTTAAGCAATTTATACACGCCTACTGCTACTTTGACTGACTTAGCAATCATGAGAAGGTAGGGAAAGATTTAAGGAACTTGTCTTATGTTGTTGGAGTATGTATATGTTCGATCGGTTGATTATTTTCAATTGGATGTTGGATAGCTTTAGCGTGTGATTTCATAAACCTTCGACTTCAATGTCTCCTTAACAACATGTTGTGCTAATATTATCATTGGAAAGGCCTAGGAAAAAGTCGGGTTCGATTTAGTCGAGTTTTGAGATTTTTACCTATGCGGGTTTTATTGAAATGGGACAAACACTTTGGTGTTCGAAACCATATCAATACTTGACTTGAGTTTCTAAGATTTGGCGTACGAATAGACTAGTGGGTCGTGTATGAGATTGTGTAAAAATATTCGAGGCTTACGTTTAAAATTTGAAGATATCAAATTGTTTTGAGGAGGTGTGACTGGTCGGACTTTTGCATGAAATAACAAAACAAGAGTTGGGCTGGATCGAGCAATGTGATGTGGGCTGAGAAGTAGCACAGCCCATTTGGCTTTGAAATGAATTAGTGAAGAGTTTAATGATGATTAGTGTCAACTAAGTGAAATAGTTAAGAATGATTAGGAAGGTGCATATATCTTTGTGTAGAGATTTATCCTTACCAACTAGTATTATTTGTGGAGTATCGAGTTTTAAATGAGAATGGAAATCTCGTGATTAAATTGTGTTTCGAGTACGTTTGCTATTTAGTATATATCACGAATCTTAACGTGACACAATAGCAATAAGAGAAAAGTTTAAATTTCCCCATAAAAATGGGTTTTATTAAACAGTAAGTTGAGATTATCATTAATCAGTGAGATTTATTACGAGGGATTTTTACAGGATCTCACAGTATCCACCCCTAATTTTGAACTTCGTCCCGAAGTTCAGTCCGTGATAGGTGTTGAAAATGTAGTAATTTGAGATGAGAGTTTATGGTGAATGTTGTCGAGAGATTTTTCATTTGAATATCGAGGAAACAGGATCCAATTTGATTTATTCGTACCAGACGAATTAAATTTGAATGTTAGATCAACTAATGCATTCATAGTCTATGAATAGTGATAGTAACGGTCGAGAGTAGAAAATCTTTAACACTTAATGTTCAGTGTTCTAGCGATTTGAGACTAGTGGATTTTTAATGGTAGTGATTTTGAAACTTAATGGTCGTGAATAGTAAAATAACGGATACTTTTCTCCTATTAATACCCTATTTACTTTTTCCCTTTTTCCTTTTTCCTTCCCACTTCACCCTTTTCACTCCATCTCTTTCATTTCACTTTTCCCAACTAAAAAAAAATGCCGCCGATCGCTATAGTGTTTGCAACCATGTTCATCATCTTCGCCGCCTTTTGTTTGGCTCTTCTTCCCGGCGAAGATACCGGCTATTTGATCGGATACTTGTTGGTTATCGTACCCTTCACAATCCTAGCCATTTTTGCGGATAAATTTTGGGGGTGAGGGTCACGCGTAGGTGTTGTTAGAATGTACCTTTGTTGTGTGTCGATGTAGTCTTTAATAAATGTGGAATGAAATCTCGTTTATGTTTAGTTAACGGTTCACTTTTGTCTGTCTTCTAGAATAATCAGGGTACTTCATCCTATGGTGGCGCTTGCTATTGCTGGGTTGGTGGTGGTTTTTGTTGCTATGGCGGGCCAACCTATTGAAGACTCTATGCCTTTTATTGTGTTCATTGTACTATTAGCACTTCCGATGTTAATCATCTCGCTATGTATTAACTTCCATGGGTTCTAATAAAATTTATGTTATTTGTGTTTGCCTTATATCGTTGTGAATTTTTATAGTTTCTAATTTCGTACTTTCCTTGATTCCTTATAATAAGGTAATGGGTAATAAGTGTAGGTCGGTTCGGTGAGGTTTATGAACAATTTATTTTGTCTCGAAATTTTTGTCTTGGAATGAAAATTGTTATAAAAACTTTAAAAAAAATAGCTGTTCCATTTATGACATGATTCTTCCTAAATTATACATAGGTAGCTAGGCTATGTATAATTGAGGACCAAATGATGTAACGCTTGGTGCAGTTGTTATGATATTCTTGTTCTCTTCAAGAAATTTTATATGATTTAATTATCATAGTTTCGTCACAAAATCAGACATCCTTTGATTATTTTCAAAAGAATTTGGAAAGTTGTTGTTCATATACCGAGGATAATTCAGAAATTTTCTAAAGTGGTATGTGGATGTTCTTGGTATAGACCTAAGTTTTAGGTGAGGATTTCTTACAATGTGGTATCAACCTATGGTTTGGTCAAAATGGAGTTAATTAAATCCTTAGGGTAATAACGATTTATGAATAAAGAGGTGGAATAGAAATTGGAATAGACGTAGATTATAATTATCATGGAAATATTACAAGGTAAAGTTCTTATACGGTAGAAGGATAACTGTTACACTTAGGTTACATCCATCGTACCTAAGGTAAATAAAAACTGAAATATAACTTAGTGATCCACCCGAAAACGTATATATAAATATAAACGGTCTCAGGACGAATGCGTTGTGTGTAGTGTGAAACCAGGCAAGTGATCACCCGGATCGTTTCCCAACGAGGTGTGAATGGAAAACTGTGAAAAGCTAGGATTAGAGTGATTGATGATTTAGATTGCTTTTGATTTTGCTTTAAACAATTCTAAATAACAAATTAAAACAGATATGCACAATATTATTAAACGCGAATAAAATTAAACTAAAACGCGCAACGGGAAATCTAAAATGGGACAAAAACTGAAATATTATAAAATTTATGAAATTAAAAACCTAAAAATGTAAAATAACTTAAAACTTATTTAAAAACTTAAATTATATTTTTAACACTTTTTTATTTAATTATTATTAATTATTTATTATTTAATTACTAATTAAACTAATTTAAATTATAAAAAATACTAAATGGACAAAGAAAAATCTAAAACTTTTTCTAAAAATATTATAAGATGAGAAAAAGCTAAGAAAATTATAAAAATGAAAATTACTTAATTAAAATTTAAAAAGATAAATTCTATTAAATAGAAGCTATCACTATATTTCTATTTTTGGTTTTTCTTAAGGTCTAAAAATATTTTTATATTTTTCCTAAATTAAAAATGACAAAAGAAAATTATGAAAATTGGATTTATATTTTTCTGATTATTATTCTATTTATTATGATTTAAATACTATTAAAAACTAATTAAAAAGATTAAAAATATCAAAACTAATCAGAAAATTATGAAATTTTCTGAGTAAATCTACAATATTATTAGAAAGCTATGAAAAATAAAATGAAAAGTTTAATAAGCCAAATAAGCAGATTTGGGTAGATAAGCAGTTTGGAATAAGCCCAAAAATAAGCAAATAAGCACACAAATTCACCAAATGCTCAGAACAGGTTTAGTACACTTATATGAGTTTAAAAAAACTTATTATTAACAGCTAATCCACAAAATAAGCCAAATAAGCACCAAATCAGTTGCTAAGTTTTACACAGAAATTCAGAAAAATAGCAAACTTGCAGGGCAATTTAAGCTATTAAATTAAGCACTGAGATGCAATATTAGGGGGGCAAAAGATAGCCTATACTAATGGGTATCTTAAAATCCTAAAAGCCCCATCATAAACTAGCCAATCGAGGTCCAATTAAGCTAAAGATCAGGTGGATCAGCAAAGGGTATGCTGATTTGCAGCTGGCACAGGGCAGATTTGCCTGATTTGGTGGGCTTATTTTTGGGCTTAAAAATGATCTAAAAAAGAAACTAAAAATACCCTACTAAAGTTGAGCTGGTGGAGCTTAATTATGAAAAAGAAGCAGCTTGTAAGAGCTTATGGTGAGGGAATGATTGATCCTCAAAGATTCCAAAAAATCACAAAGACTGCTATGCAGTCTTAGTTGACTGAAGTGGGTTGCACTTTGGTGCACACTTGCACACAGGTTCTAGGCCTTGGTGAATGTACTAACTAGACTATATTGAGTACAAAAGTGCCAAAATGAATGCCCAAATAAGCCTGAGGCTTATATTGGCTTATATGAGCTTTTGGCAGTCCAAAATTCCCACAGGTGACTCAAACTAGGATTTTCTATCTAACAAGCTTATGAGGACATGAAAACTGCTTATTATGACTACTTTAAGCAGGTTCAAAGTTGGGAGAAAAGCAAATGTACAGTAATCAATAGGTTTGACCAGTTGACTGCACAATTCCAAACACCCCTTCTAGGTGTTCTGTGGAGATTTAACAAAGGAAACTCAGTATTTTAAACTAAAGATCTATATTTTACTTATTGAATAACTTATATTGATACTAATTAACAACTTATATAACAGAATTAAGCACTTTATTAAGCTAAACTATAATTGACTGATTTTGACTTTTTTTAGAGATTTTAAGCAAAATGAAAAACAAACAATATAACTACTGATTTAACTAATCAAATATGATTACAAACTATCAATAAGCATATAATAACAATGATAAGATAATAATAAGCACTTATACAGTGATATAGGAAATTATGCAAAAATTGAGAAAAGCTCACAACTGATGTGGGTATGAAACAGCTGAAACTGAAAAGAACCAGGCTTGGTATGTCACTACCAAGCTTAAACACCTTTCAGCTTATCCTTTCCAGAACAGCTAATCACCTGAACAGCTTATTAGAGCTTATGTTGACTTTTTGACTTTTTCTTCAAATCTTGAATAAGAACATATTTAATCTAAAATAAACTTACAATAAGCTATGTAAAGCTTATATAAGCTTATAGAAAAGGTGGTGAGTGTTTGTGATGTGTTTATAACAATCTAATGACATGATACGAATCACAGAGAATTTGAAAACTTGCAATCTTATTAAAACTTAGAATTATTACAATACATAAGTGAAATATTACTTGAAACAAACTTACATTACAACTGAAAACCTTACATGAAATTGAAATAACATTTAAACTATTTTCTACACTAATTTTGGTCCTAATCTACTGACAATTTCTTTCTTGTTGCTTCTCTTCCTTTTATAGTACTCCAAAATGATTCCTTGATGAATTCCAAACTAATCCCACCCATCCAATTGTTTTGAAGTGATCCCATTCGTTCAATCCCATTTTGGCGGGAAAAGTGGACAAGTGGGTTTTTAACTTCTTCCTGAGCATGTGGGGGTGAGGTGTGAAGATAAGAGGAGGGGTGATGGATTGTCAGGATAAGGTGGATGGTGGGGTAGGTATACAGCTGGGGGGTTGAGGTGGGGGGTGACTGGTTTTTTGGCGGGGTGAGTGGGAAAGAGACGGGTCAAACATGGTTTGACCCTGGGATATTATTTTAGGGTGTGGGCCGGGTTATTTCATTTGGATTGGGCTGGGTTTAGTTGGATAAGGATAAGGATAGTGGGTTTGGATTTTGGGTTATGTTTTGTTTTTGGGTTTGTAATAATAATAAGGGTCCGGTTGGTTTAAGTGAACAAACAAGCCCAAGGATCAAAAGTGTAATATTCTAAAATTATAGGGGCCTGATTTGGCAAGTTTCCAAAAGTATCTTCAAGGACCTAACCTGCCAAATATGATAAACCAAGGACCATAAATGTAATTATTTTCCATTTTAAATTTCCAAGGACCTATTTTGCCATTTTTGAAACTTCAGGGACCTAAGTTGCCATTTTTGCAATTTTAAACTTCAAGGACCAAGTTTGACAACTCATGAATCCCTAGGGACTTTAAATGACATTTTACATGATTTGAATATCCAGGGACTAGTTTTGCCAATTTATGAAAGTTTAGGGACTGAAACTGTAAATTATGTAAACTTTGTTGTTTTTCATCAGTTTTCAATCTTTTTGCACTTGTAACACATAAAAACACATTTCAATGATATTTATAGTATTTTGTGGCATTTCTGAGTGTTTTCAGATGTTTTAGCAGTCTAGATGGGTATAAAATGATGTGTATTTAGACACACATCACTTAGATAGTTCTAGACCAGAGTTTATTTATTTTACAGCAGGAATCCATTCATTTGCTTAAAATAGAGGTCATTCTTTGACACGGTTGAGATTATTTGACGAGTCCTTATTCCTTTTTTTTTTTTTTTTTTTCAATTCTTGGGCTCCTAATGGGCTTTGTAGTTCGGGCAATAACTCTTGTAATGACTCATTTCACCATATTCATGGCATCTTATGGATGAGGGTTGCTTATTTCCTTTCATGGCTTTACAATCTCTTGTCTTGTGGCCTGTTTTCCGGCATCTTCCGCATTTATCAATGCAATGTCCGGTGTGATGCAACTTACATCTTGGGCACAGAGGTTGCTTTCCATAGTAGTTGTTTTCATTACTAGGGTTGGTGATGAAGTTTCTTCCAACTTCTGGTTTGGGTCTTTGTTGGCGAAGATAGTTGATGCGGTCTTGTAGATGATTGCGGATGCAAACATCATTGTGAAACTCACATTCGTTGAGGATAAAGGATCTCTCCTCCTCAGGTTTTCGCTTTTGGTTATTTTTCTTAAGTGCAATATCTTGCCTAATTCTTTGGGCACATGTACGTATAGGTTTAGTTATTTTCCTTGGAGTCTTTAGGTAAATTGGCTTACACCCCATGAAACTTTCATGGTTATGCTTACAAGGTATAGCCTTTTTTACGTCGTTATCTCTTGGGTGGACTATTGTGGTCACTTCGAGTACTGCTACAACGATATTGTTTACCAATCTCTCGATGGTTTTAGGAGTTATGGTTGTTGTAAGTGCTGAGGGGGTATGGGTGTTGCTCATGTTGGCCATCTTCAATGACTACAACAAGAAACACTGATTTAGTATTCACTTTATCATTAGAATAATTTCAAATAACAAGGTATTTGCATATTATTGCTAACCACGTGATCTTAATACAAAATCAAAACTAGCTGAGGATCATAGAGATACGATGTGTCTGGGTAACATCGTAAGATAATTATCTCTTAACATGGGATTGCTAGAGAACAAACGAATTCATCAAAAGTTGAAATTCATCAACTTTCTCTTTTGAAGATTTTGGACTTCTAGGGTTTATTGTTTAGTCGTGGTACATTTGATGTACAATCACTGTTACAATCATCAATATGGACATAACTCTAATAACTTGTTTGATCAAAACAACCAACACAAGGTCTTTTATTAATGTCTCATTGATTCTTGTGGAGTCATTTGTTTACCTAAGAGAGTAACAAATGGTGAGGTTTTGCATGGCTCTTTGCATTTATAGCACCATAATAGGGTTTGGTGGAAGGAATTTGTTCACAACTGAAAGATATACTAGAAAGAGTTTGTCATAACCTAAAAGTCGATTACAAATTCTGAGAGTTACAGAATTATTGAAAGATACATGGAATACTAACCAAAACTATTTGGTTTATTGAGCACAACTACTATACTTAAGATCAGTTACGTCTCTGACGTAGACGTCTAACTTCTGCCTCAAGATCCAGTTGTGCAGCTTCCATGGCTGAGAAACGTTCTTGGCACGCATTCATCTGATTAGCTAACATGTTTTCCAAGGCCGCAATCTTTTGGCTTTGGATTCTTGCTGTGTCTCTAGCTAACCATAATGCTCTTTCAATGTCCTCAATCCTAATGTGTGTTTGGGTGTGACCTCTACCCAAACAGCGGGTTCTGGCATCCAAGTTTCTAAGTTCTTGTTCGTAATTGTCCTTCATGTTACCAACATTTACTCCTAGATCAAACACTTCTCGTCTTTCAGCATCTGTCCTCTTAAACAGGGTATCAATGTTACGATCATACCATTCGAATCATAATGGTTGTAACTCTTTTAGCTGTTCAGAGTGAGCGTCTAGTATGCTGGTGTGTTGGTGAAGGCAAGTCCATATGGGGTCGCAGGTGTCTACATTGTAGTCAGGAGAATTGGGTGAGGATACATTATCTGGGATATCTGGCATGGGGAAATCTGAGATATCAGGCAAAGGAGAATTTAGCTCGATCTCCTTCCAAGTCATCTCTTGGTGTGAACTCTGTCCAGATTCAAATGTTGGTTGACCACCAATCAAATCTTCATCTGAATAGGATTCGGTTGCTCTCCTAAGTTTCTGACGTGGAGGTGAGTAGGTAGGTGATGACAGAGGTGATTTCTGAGTGGGTTCTATGTCAAGTTGAGGTTGTGACATTTTTACATAAGGATCTTCAGTATCCGGGGCAATTTGGTGGGTAGGTGACGCATGTGTAGTAGGAGAGGTAGTCTTGGTGATACCGACTAGTTTGGAAGACATGGTACTGTAGCAACAGTAATTATGAATATTCATACGTTTAAAGTGTCACAGTGAGTGTGAGATAACACAGTGTGTTATGTGTGAAGAGAAAACATTAAGCATGTAAAGATTAGTACAAACCAATCTTAGTAGGTAATATATTGAGCACGACAGTCTGCAGACACGGAGGGCGTAAAATGGTATGGTGTAAAATCATTTATTTTGAAAGTGTGGTTATAGTTCAATGTTTGAAAACATTTGATTCTCTATAACCTGTGGCTCTGATGCCAATCTGTAACACCCCCTAATTTGGTTTTGTGGCAGCGGAAAATAATTAGGTGTTACACTGAGGATCGACGTCAAAATTTTTAGAAAACGGCTTGAAAAGGCGTTTTGAAAGTTATATGTCATTCAAAATAATAGTTTTGGTACAAAGGTTGAAAAATTTGATTTGAAAATCTCACAAAAATATAGTAATTTGGAAAGAATGACATATTTGATTTTCACACCATTTAAGTTATCAGAGTATTAAATGCCCGCTCCGTGTCTTGTCCTGCTCCATTGATTACCTGAGATAAACATGCTTAAAATGTCAACACAATGGTTGGTGAGTTCGTGGAGTTTGATAGAAAATAACTTTCTTACCACTGAATTTAGGAGTTGATAGTCGAAATAGGTACTAGTACTTCTTGCAGTAACTAACAAGTTTGTAATTGAGTAAAAATCCACGAGTAAATCATTTATGAGCTCAGAGGTTCATAAGTTTCAAGTTTAAATGAGTTACGTTGTTATATGCTTGATTTGAAATAATAGTTCAACTTTTAAAAGTACGGTATGCCAGGCACTGAGTTGTCTTTATCATAAGACACAACTAGTCACATATGATAACAGTTAAGTTCCAAGTACGTGCTACATATTCCAATCACATATCGAAAACAATAGTTTAAAGTCTGATGTCTATCAGTGTGGAGTGGTCGTTACTAAATACAGCTGTATCCGAATATATATAAGAAGACATATATATTCAAAAGGTTATATTGCTCTAAGCCTCATGACGCGCAAAACGTTAACAAAAGTACCGTACAACGGCGAAAGTCACATCAGGGTTACTGATGGTTTTGCCCTAAATAATAGGTGATTGCCTCATCCTATTTGTGTCGAATATAGTGTATCGCGACTAAATACGACTAGCCATCCGGCATTCCATCCAGTATTTAGTGGGATAGGTCGTCAGCCTTTACAGGTTTTGAAGCTGTCCACTATATTCGCGCTCACCGCAGTGATTAATGGCTCATGATCGAGGGACTTTATGGCAATATAGCTAAACTTAGGCAATATAGGGTTCGGGTTTTCATAGAATATGCGTACTTTAGATTTGGCAATTATTTCCAGTTGGGATGTATAAACATCATAGTTAAGTTAACAGTACATTCAGCTGTTATATGAATGTATAAAATGAGTCTCAGTATCTTGTTACAACCAGTAGTTTAAAATGTTATCTTTCAAATATAGTATTTCAGCTAAGCAAGCAGTTTGCAAATATAACGAGTATATGTCCCCGTCAAAGGGTGGTTCAAAATAAGTAAAACATAGTTGATAATTTTGAATAAATCATGAGTGTTTTCAAAGTATAAAAATACTTAAAGCAGTTGAAGCATGTATCTCCCCCAAAAGAGTTATTAAAACAATTATTAAAAGTAGGGCCCACGACTCACCTGGAGTGTATCTGGCAAGATAGAATTATAAGATCAAGTAAGACTTATGGAAACGATCACGGAAACGTCTTCAATACGAAACCTGAATATGAGGGAAGTCTAAGATTCGACTTATAACTAACGATGAATGTGAAATGAGAAATCGTATAACGATTTGATGATGTGGTTGTGATATGCTTAAAATGCCTCAAGTTAAGAAAATATAATATCATACAATGATATTATCTTGATTCTTATGTCACTTGACTCGAGGTATTATTTCCTCAAAATATGATGAAATGATATGCGAGTGAAATCGTTTAATAATTTTAAATATATGTAACTAGAATGTAATGAGTGCATGTGAAGTGGTGGTGAAAAATGAAAAATAATGTTAAGTGAAAATAGTTGGTCCTTGTTCTTTTACTCTAACTGAGGTTGCGTTACGTCGTTAGTCCTTCGTTAAATATAAAATCCAATAATAGTCCAAAAATAATTTAAATGTCCATATAAGACTTGAAATTAATTTAAAAGTCAATTTAAGTCCTTTAGAAACTGTTTTCATAGCTTCAATCCACAGGTTTCACAACTTGGCAGTTTCAGTCCTTATAGTTAAAACGCGTTACATTTTTAGTCCAAAAATGTCAAAATAGTAAAGAAAAAGTGGGCGACTTTTTATAAGGCTTATTTAAGATAAATGAAGCTTATTTTACTAGCTTATTCGATCAGTAGCTTATTTCTCATAATTGGGCCCTTATCGATTTACAAATCTAAGCCCAATAATGGTTTTAGTTATTTTTCAAATACATGGTTTATATGTTTTACTTGGGCTGTTTTAAGAGATCGAAACTTGAGTATTTTTGTAAGATGTTTAAATGAAAAATGTAGTTAGTTATGTTGTTAAATGGGTCTTGTAAAAATAGAATGTGGTCGTTCGATTAGATCGCGCGCTATAGACTTGATTTCTAGCCTACTTGGGTTGGTTCAACTGCACAAGCTATTTAGAAAATGGTTTAGTGTGTTCCAGTTACATCTTGGCGTGTGGTATAAAGATTATATACATTTGAGTAATGCATAAAACTAAATGTTAAACGTGAAAGGATATGAGTTGTGAGTCTTGAACCGTCCATATTGGAGGTTTGACATATTCTTGCACGTACCAACAATATTTAAAAGAAAATGTTTCGTTCGGATCAAATAAGGGATGTGCATGCATGGTTGTGATACTTTTTAACGTGTAGACAAATTGAGTGTTTTCTAATTCTTCCTCTGTGGACTTTATGAAATCAACACACTTAATACAATATGTAAAGCTTAACACGTTAAGTTATTATGTAAAATGAAACATGCATGAAATACTAACTTAGCGTGCATGTGTGAGTTCGTATGCATGAGAAGTGAAAAACAAAGGTTAGTAGTTACTTACTACACCTTTGAAGGTGGTGATGAAACTGTGGAACGCGGATGGAAATACACGAACAAGACAGTGAACTTGTTGGGTTCGAATACGTTTTTATGTATCACTTCTCCTACTCGATTTGCTTCCTATGGTGAGAGGCAAGTGATGCTGGGTTTTCAAGTATTTAGTGGGAGTGGGATAAGTGAGATAAGTGAGGGTGAAATGTGTATGACTTTGGCAGTGAAGGCTGCTAGAACGAGTGGGTTTTATAGAGATAGCTACACAAGGTTTTGACTATATTATCCTCAAGTATAATCATGTCCCTTTACTGTTCGAATGATCATGATTTTTAGCATGCGTATGACTTAGCAATCATTAGGAGATATGGAAGGTTTATAGGACTTTGTCTCTTGTGGTTGGCATATGTATATATTCGCTAGATATCTTGGTTGAGTATGGCAGTGTCTAAACGAGTGAAAGAGTGAAAGTTTGGCTAAGAAAACAATCTCAATAACATCTTGTCTCTAGTTGTTTGGTTTATATACATATTCGAGTGATATTATTTGATAAATGTCAAGTGGGTTAAGCAATTTATACACGCCTACTGCTACTTTGACTGACTTAGCAATCATGAGAAGGTAGGGAAAGATCTAAGGAACTTGTCTTATGTTGTTGGAGTATGTATATGTTCGATCGGTTGATTATTTTCAATTGGATGTTGGATAGCTTTAGCGTGTGATTTCATAAACCTTCGACTTCAGTGTCTCCTTAACAACATGTTGTGCTAATATTATCATTGGAAAGGCCTAGGAAAAAGTCGGGTTCGATTTAGTCGAGTTTTGAGATTTTTACCTATGCGGGTTTTATTGAAATGGGACAAACACTTTGGTGTTCGAAACCATATCAATACTTGACTTGAGTTTCTAAGATTTGGCGTACGAATAGACTAGTGGGTCGTGTATGAGATTGTGTAAAAATATTCGAGGCTTACGTTTAAAATTTGAAGATATCGAATTGTTTTGAGGAGGTGTGACTGGTCGGACTTTTGCATGAAATAACAAAACAAGAGTTGGGCTGGATCGAGCAATGTGATGTGGGCTGAGAAGTAGCACAGCCCATTTGGCTTTGAAATGAATTAGTGAAGAGTTTAATGATGATTAGTGTCAACTAAGTGAAATAGTTAAGAATGATTAGGAAGGTGCATATATCTTTGTGTAGAGATTTGTCATTACCAACTAGTATTATTTGTGGAGTATCGAGTTTTAAATGAGAATGGAAATCTCGTGATTAAATTGTGTTTCGAGTACGTTTGCTATTTAGTATATATCACGAATCTTAACGTGACACAATAGCAATAAGAGAAAAGTTTAAATTTCCCCATAAAAATGGGTTTTATTAAACAGTAAGTTGAGATTATCATTAATCAGTGAGATTTATTACGAGGGATTTTTACGGGATCTCACAATGTGCTCAGTCTTTATCTTATTTTCTTAGTTAACAAGTTGTGTACACAGATACATGATGTATCTTATGTACTGACACACATAAAATAAGCTGGCAAGTTGTTTGACAAGACTTAACATTATTGTAAAGATCTTTCTTATGTTATAAAAGAAAGATCTTAGTTTAGAGATATAAGTGTGTGTGTTAAACTTATAGTGCAAAATATATCTCTCAAGAACATAGAACAAAAACAATATCACAAGATATAGAAACATAAGATTCAAGGTTGTAACCCTAGTGATATCTTAAGATCACTCGTATTATTATCTTAATAATATTGAATCGTTTGGTGATAATCTTTCATTTGTTCATTGTCATATAACAAACACAACTATTCCATTTCCATAACACAAATAACCTTCTAAGTGTGATTAAGTAGATTCCGCATTCTTAATCATATAAACTCAATATATCATACACACAAAGTACAAAAGGTTTAACCACCTTAACCGTGTGTCGAATCCTAAAAGTAAATGAAAAAACATACGAAAAAGGTTACTATTAGCGAATGGAATTTATCCTCAATGGATTACGTTTTTCAAATCGTTTTCCATTGCAAGGGAAGGAAAAACAATGAAGCTTAAAAGAGTTCAAAAAAGTGGAAGAAAAGATATTGAACGAGCTTTAAGAGTCGTATAAGGTCATTGGGGAATTTTACAACAACCCACACGTGCTTACCAAATCAACAGGCAATGAAGAATCATGTATTGTTGCATCACGTTACATAACATGTGATAACGCTCAAATTGTGCATGTTTTTAGTAGCGTTATTCGTGTTTTTATGTATGTTATTTGGTTATATTTATATACTTTTGTTACTAAATCATACCAAAGTGTGTTTGCAAAGTATATGTGACAAAAAATAGGAAAAAGGAAGAAAAAGATGAGAAAAATGAGAAAGAAGGAAATATTTATGAAAGTGCGAAGATTCTTATGCCAAGACCCAATCAAAAAGGCATTTCAAAGAATGAAGGTCCAAGTATTCATGTTGATAAGCTTCAAAGATGTAGAAAAGATCAAGTTAGGATGAAGAACCAAGGACCAAAAAGGAAGTAACAAGCCAAACAACGAGAGTCCACAAAAAGAGAAAATAGCAGCACTCCATCCGATCGGAGGCTGCCCGCAACCGATTCGGATGGAGGCTAATTTTGAAGACCAACCGATCGGTTGGACACAATACCGATCTGTTGGATGGTGCCTGATTTCCCAAAACTTCATCACTAAGACTCTTATCCTTAAGCCAACGATTCTAGGCTCTTCTAAACTCCTTGGAGGCCAAGTTGAACCATTAATGACCCTAGGCTTGTGATGAGTATAAATAGAGGCCTTTGTGGAGAGTTTGAAAAACAATCTTACAACCATTCACTTAATCTTTTCACCAATTTCATATACCATTCTCATATCAATCATCAAGATACTCTCTTAGAAGTCCTAATTCGTCCTAGAAGTTCAGGAGGCTTTGGAAGTTCAAGAAGTCAACAATTGGAGGTCAAAACATCAAGAAGTCAACATCAATACTTTGGGTATCATTACCTTATCATTTATAATCTATTTCCAATCATTGTAAGACTTTCAATTATGGTTTCTAATGTTCAAAGTTCTGAGATTATGTTCATGTTTGCTATGAGTGGCTAGTGCCTTTGTGCACTTGCTTAGATGATGTGTATTACTTATTGATTTGCGTATGATTGTGATGACATGTTTTAATTCAATTTCAAGTTGATTCTAAGATCCAATCGTGATTAAGTTTCGTAGTGACATTTGTTGAATCAAATTTAACTAGTTGCTAATTATCTTAAGGGTCGAAAGAACTATTACTATTCAACTAGTTATAATCATTTGTCTATGAATGATTGTTTTTACCCATTATTCTTGATTAAACAAAGAAAGTTAATTGTGGTTGTAATGAGAATGCTTTTGTCTATCAAAAATATGATTGATGGTAAACCATTTCAAGGGTCGGAAGATTAATAGTTTACTATCGATTGTGACCTTTTGTCTATGATCGGTTACCTTTTGTATTGACCATTTCCTAAGCTATTTGATAAAGCAAAAGTAGATTTTTGTGTTTAAGGTACACCAACTTATGAACCTTGAATTGATCTTGAATTGAGTGGTTAAACGTAATGCTTGTTTTTATGAACTAAAATCTTGACGAAGGTTTAATTTGTAGAAACAGTAGATTAGTTCACCAAACTAATTATCATAACCAACATGTTGTCCAAAGTTATCACAATCATGCTTATCAAAGAGTAGTATACTAGTCTAAGCAAGTGTAGTTTTAATCATTTGAATTATTCTATTTTTCATTACTTGTTAAGGAATTTACTTCTAGTAGCTTACAATTCGATTCACTACACAAATCCCTGCGAACGATCCCGACTTACCATCATAATCTTGCTATAACGGACGAGTTCACTTGCTCGTATGTGTTGTTTCTAGATTCGGTAATTCGACCTTTATAAATTTAAAACTTGTACTCACTTACGACACATCAAGTTTTTGGCGCCGCTGCCGGGGATTTTGATCGTGTTTTTGTAGATTTTAGAAGTTCATAGTTCGTTTTCATTAAAAAAAAAAAAAGTTTTCTGAGCTGACCATCCGATCGGTATTCCATTCATCCGATCGGTTGCCCATTTTTCAAATTTACCAAGACAACCATCCGATCGGTATTCATTCCCAACCGATCTGATTCAAAGATTAAAAATTTACTGAGAGCTTCATCCGATCGGTAATAGCATCCATCCGATCGGATCACCCCAAACTTAATTTACCGAGAGTTCTATCCGATCGGTATTCCATTTCATCCGATCGGATCCTTAGCCTTGATTTTTCAAATTGTTTCCATTCTTCGCTCGTGTGTTTAGACATTGCCTCGATTCTCTTGGGAATTGTATGAACACTCGATCAACCGGAATAGAACCAATTTCACCTTTTTCAGATCCCGAACGTTTAGTCCGAAGACCAAGAAGAAAAAGAAAACCATTTGTTCCATTAGCCAATCGTGTACCAAGAGTACGAAACCCACCGTTTGATAACCTTTTTGAAGCCAAAGTCGTTTATAACCCATTTACTGATCAACCTTTTCCCATGGCTGACGATAGACCCATGTGGGAAGTCAACCGAACCGTAGCACCCACTCCTGGAGCTGTTATTGTTAATGTCAACCTAGGTGACAATTTCACCGTGAAAGGTCACCATCTTTCTATGATCAAAGACCGTCAATTCGATGGCCGTTCGAGGGCCGATCCTCACAAACACATTGCCGAATTCATCGAAATTTGTGGCATGTTACGATATGGCGACACCAATGTGGATGCCATTAAACTCAAACTTTTTCCATCATCACTTGCTGGAGACGCAAAAGTGTGGTATAATGAATTAACCCCAGGAACTATCAATACTTGGGAGGAGATGAGGCAAGCTTTTGTAAGCCGATTCTTTCCACCTGCCATGTTTGATCGACTCATGGGAGAAATTCGTGCTTTCACACAAAACCCTAACGAATCACTCGTCGAAGCCTGGCTTCGTATGAAAGATTTGCTTCGTAGTTGTCATGGACATGGTTTAGGACGAGGAACCATTATCCAAATCTTCTACCATGGACTAGATGAAGCATCTCAAGGAATTCTTGATGCTGGAGGAATTTTTTTTTATAAGACTCCAAACCAGGCATACCAATTGCTAGAAGACCGAGTTCTTCTCAAACTCGACTGGTCAAAAGATGCCAAAACCAAACCCTTACGAAAAACCGTTGCTTTTGCTGAAAGTTCCGATACCTCTAAACTCATGGAGAAAATGGAAACATTGACTTCCAAAATCGACTCGCAATACAAAGATCTTAAAGGAGAAATGAAAGAAATGCGAGACGGTTGTAACAACTGTGGAGGTAATCACCCATCATCAGAATGTGACGACCAACCAATGGACCAACCCAAAGAAGGAGAAGCCAATTATGTCCAAGGAGGATACCGTGGAGGCGGTTATCGTGGAAATTATTACGGACGAAATTCTGTAAATTGGCAAGATCGCCAACCAAGGGATAACAACCGTGATTCTTAACCACGAGTAGACAATCAAAATCCTCAAACCTCTGATAAAAAAATGGAAGAATCCGATTTTGAGAAAATGATGAGAGAATTCGTAACTGCTCAAAAATCAACCAATGAGTTCGTCAAGAACCAATTTTTCAATCTCAAAACCAAAGTTGAGCAAGGTCAGAAAAATCATCAAGCATCTATTCAAGATCTTGAAAACAAATTTGGTAGACTTTCTGATCAAATTTCTTCCCGACCATCTGGTTCGTTGCCAAGTAATACCCAAACCAACCCTAAGCCAACATCATCTGGATCGAACGATAAAACTTATCGTCCACCACATACTCGAAATGAGCATATCAATGCTGTATTCACAAGAAGTGGTCTTTCTTATGATCCACCACCCAATCCAAATGATACCACGATCATCGATGATGATAGTGAGGAGGAAGAAGAAGCCAAAAAGGAAAATACCACAAAAACACCACCCAAACCCATCCCACCAGTTAAGGCGTATACACCAAAAATTCCATATCCTCAAAGCCTTAAGAAAGAAAAAATGGAAGAACGTTAGAAGAAGTTTGTTGAAATAATCAAAGAGGTTAGACTCAATGTTCCCCTCGTTGATGTTTTAGCTGGAATGCCCAATTATGGGAAATTTTTGAAAGAACTTCTTAATAACAAAAACAAGTTGGAGCAAATATCCGCTACCTTTCTGAATGAAGAATGTTCAGCTATTGTTCAAAACAAAATTCCATCGAAACTCGGAGATCCCGGAAGTTTTCTGATTCCATGCACGTTAGGAAACAACATCACATGCGATGCTTTAGCCGATCTAGGTGCAAGTATCAATTTGATGCCATATTCGTTGTATTCTAAACTTTTCGTCAATACCTTGAAACCTACAAGGATGAGTATTCGCTTAGCAAATCATTCTTACCAATATCCTGTTGGAATTGCTGAGAATATGCTTGTCCAAGTTGGTAAATTCATTTTTCCTGTGGATTTTGTGATCTTAGAAATGGAGGAAGATAGTAGAGTACCTCTTATTTTAGGAAGACCTTTCCTAAACACCGCTGATGCAATCATCAAAGTAAAAAGAAAAGAACTCAATCTTGGAGTTGGAGATGATCGAATTACCTTTTTAATCGATAAAGCGATGCAATATCCATATTCCAGTGATGACACTTGTTTCAACATTGATGTAATCGATGAAGTCACTGAGGAGGAATTGGATGCATTACTTGACGATTCGGATCCATTCATGACTACTTCAGAAAAAATTAGTGAAACAAACTTTGATAAAGAATTTGTTGATTTTATGGAAGTAAAGTTTGAAGAAGAAGAAACAGAAGTTGAAGAAGGAGAAATAGAAGAAGATTTTGAGGAAATCACTTTTAATGATCAATTGAGAATCAAAATATCTCTTCAAGAACCACCAACTGATCTTGAGCTGAAACCACTTCCCGAAAATCTTGAGTATGCTTACTTGGAGGATAAATCACTTCTTCTAGTAGTCATATCTTCGTTGCTCAAAGAGAAGGAAAAAGAACGCCTCATTTCTGTTCTCAAGAAGCATAAAAAAGATTTTGCGTGGAAAACATCTGATATCCCAAGAATCAGTCCTGATTTTTGTAGACACAAAATCAATTTCGAAGAAGATGCAAAACCCGTTGTAGAAAGATAACGTCGACTCAATCCCAACATGAAAGAAGTTGTTAAAAAAGAAATCATCAAACTTCTTGATGCCGGTATCATTTAAACCATCGAGGATAGTCCTTGGGTGAGTCCAGTTCACTGTGTTCCGAAAAAAGGAGGAATGACTGTTGTGACTAACGAACGAAATGAATTAGTTCCTACTAGAACTGTCACAGGATGGCGAGTATGTATTGATTACAGAAAATTAAACAAAGCCACCAGAAAAGATCATTTTCCTTTACCTTTCATGGATCAAATGCTTGAGAGATTAGCAGGGAACGAGTAATTTTGTTTCCTTGATGGTTTTTCAGGATATTTCCAAATTCCCATTGATCCTGTTGATCAAGAAAAGACTACATTCACATGTCCCTTTGGAACTTACGCTTATCGGCGTATGCCTTTTGGTTTGTGTAATGCACCTGCGACTTTTCAGAGATGTATGATTGCTATATTCCAAGACATGCTTGAAACATCGATGGATGTTTTCATGGATGACTTTTCAGTTTTTGGAAGCTCATTTGAAGCTTGTCTTTCTAATCTCGACAAAATGCTCGAAAGATGCGAAGCTGCACATCTTGTTCTCAACTGGGAAAATGCCATTTCATGGTGACTGAAGGAATTGTGCTAGGACACAAAATTTCCAGTGCATGAATGGAGGTTGACAAACCAAAAATCGATGTTATCACCAAATTACCACCTCCAACAAACGTTAAAGCCGTTAGAAGTTTTCTAGGACATGCCGGTTTCTACCGTCATTTCATTAAGGACTTTTCTAAAATATCTCGTCCAATGATGAAACTTCTAGAAAAAGATTATATTTTTTACTTCAATGCAGATTGCATGAAGGCATTCGAAACATTGAAAACCCAACTGACTAGTGCACCCATTATGGTTTCACCTAATTGGTCACTACCATTCGAGCTCATGTGCGACGCAAACGATTTTGCGGTTGGAGCTGTATTAGGACAACGTGAAGGAAAACATTTTCGTCCTATATACTTTGTTTGCAAAACACTCAACAATGCGCAACAAAATTATACGGTTACGGAGAAAGAATTGTTAGCCGTTGTTTTTGCTTTCGACAAATTCAGATCTTATCTTGTGCTTTCGAAAACAATTGTGTTCACTAATCATTCAGCGCTCAAATATCTGTTTGCCAAACAAGATGCAAAACCGCGTCTTATCCGATGGATTTTGCTACTCCAAGAATTTGACATCGAAATCAAAGATAAGAAAGGAGCAGAAAATCTAGCTGCTGATCATTTGTCTCGTCTTGAGAATCCGAACTTGGAAGAGTTAAAGGAAGACGAGATTGACGATTATTTTCCTGATGAAACTCTCATGACTGTTGATACAGTCGATGAAAAAGAAATTCCATGGTTTGCTGATTATGCAAATTACCTCGTTGGAGGAATTCTCAAAAAAGGATTAACTCATGCCCAACGAAGTAAATTCTTTTCAGAACTAAAACACTACTATTGGGAAGAGCCCTATCTTTTCAAGATGTGTCCCGATGGAATGATAAGAAGATGTGTTTCTGGTTCTGAAACAAGAAGAATTCTTGATGAATGCCATCATGGCCCGACTGGGGACACTATGGTCCTTCCACCACAGCTAAAAAAGTTTTTGATGCTGGATTCTATTGGCCGACTATTTTCAAAGAAGCTCATACTCTTGTTCAAAACTGCGATGCTTGCCAAAAATCCGGTAGTCTTTCTCGTAGAGATGAAATGCCTCAAAAGAGCATTCAAGTATGTGAAATATTCGATATTTGGGAATCGATTTTATGGGACCCTTTCCTAAATCGCACAAATACGAATATATTCTCGTTGCTATTGATTACGTTTCCAAATGGGCTGAAGCAGAAGCTCTACCCACAAATGATGCACGAGTTGTTGTCAATTTTCTCAAAAAGCTTTTCGCTCGTTATGGAATTCCCAAAGCTTTAATAAGTGATCGAGGAACCCATTTCTGTAACAAACAAATGGAGAAAATTATGAAACGATACGGAGTATATCATCGTTTCGCCACAGCTTATCACCCTCAGACCAGTGGTCAAGTCGAAAATACCAACAGAGCCCTAAAAAGAATACTTGAAAAAAGGGTCAAAGACAATCCTGCCGTTTGGTCAAGAAAACTCGATGATGCTCTGTGGGCATTTCGTACGGCTTATAAAACTCCAATTGGTACAACACCATACAGACTTTTGTATGGAAAAACCTGTCATTTGCCGTTCGAAATCGAACATCGCGCTTACTGGGCACTCAGAAGCTGTAACCCTGATCTCAAAATAGCTGGAGAGAAGAGATTCTTGCAATTGCATGAACTCGATGAACTAAGACTCCAAGCTTACGAGAACTCCAAGCTCTACAAAGCTAGAACCAAAGCGTATCATGACAGAAAGCTTAGAATCCGGAAAGAATTCAAAGCTGGAGACAAAGTTCTGCTTTTTAATATGAAATACAAGTTCAAAGCACCTAAGCTAAAACCAAAATGGTTCGGCCCATATATAGTGAAACATGGATTTCCATCTGGGTATGTTGAATTACATGACAAACAAGGTGGAAGTTTCATTGTTAATGGTCACCGAATTAAATTGTATTATGATAAGGAGCAAATGAACGAGATTTCTATCAAAGAAATTCCGCCAGAATCAGAATATGAAGCTATCACATTTCTAACACCTTTTCCAACAGACTACAAAGAAAATTCTGAATTTATCTATGATGTTCTTCCAAAACATTGGGAAAGAATCAAATTGGAGAACATAGATGAAACTGGAGAAGGAATAGTGATAGAAAACGTGGTGTATGTTCCAAAAGTCTCAAAGAAGAAACCAAAAATTACACCAACGTAGCAAGAAGGAAGTTTGAGTCAGGCTGATGACTCGTTAATAAAACAAGCGCTTCTCGGGAGGCAACCCGTGTGTTTTCTATTTGCGATTTTACTTCTTAGTTTATTTTTCAAAAGTGATTATATCCCAAAGTTTCTCTAATCCCTTAGTTGAACTTAAGTGTGGGGGTGTATCACTAACTTTTAATAAAACATAGACATATTTCGTGTGTTTCTTTTGTTTTAAGATTACTGCAGGTAATGATTACAAAGTATGGACACTTGGATTGAAAAATCTTCTGGAGCAAGAAAATATGGTTTATTCTCTTATTTCCCTATTTTCATTCCTTTCGTTTATCACATTGAGGACAATGCTTAACTTAAGTGTGGGGGGGGGGGGTGAATAGGAAAATAAGGATAAATTGTAAATTCCGAGCTAAATTTTAAATTTTGTTTGCCCTTGTGATCTAGTTCTTTGTCATTTTAAGGATTATATATTAGAGTAACTGGATCTATCCACTGGTAAAACCTGTAACTTTTGAAAAATTGAGATGTGTCCTGATTAATATTGCAATCCATTCTGGAATCGATAACATTAGCTATCACATATTATAACCCCTTCCACTACATTGTGAGGAATTTAAGCCTGTTTCGTATTAAGCATATATCTTTTATGCTTTGATTCTTTTGCTATGAGTGTGCCGGTGATTTTATTTATTCTAGAACTTGTGCTTGTAAATCATTACGAGACCGTTGTGAGATCACTTTTTCATTTATGATATAAGTATATATGCGTGATAAGAGGCAACCTTAGGATATAACCCAAATAAGCCTTCCAAATTGATATTTAGCTAGTTGCATTGACTAGTTAACTACCAGTATGAACCCTTTTGTTAGCGTTTATCTTTAACGCTAGATACCCCTAGTTACACCCTCTGAGCCTATCTTTTTCTTTTGATAAAATCCAGAAAAATACAAAAAGATTTTACACTTTAGCCTAGCCTTACCTTTAGTCAAGTCTTGGTTGGTTGCTAGCTATTTGGCAAGATGGATGTTATATGGGAAATCATGAAAGTACGAAGAAAGTTGCAAACTCCAAAGGTAGTTATCCAAATGAAATCATCGCAACTATAAGATGACAAGTTCCTGTTCAAAAAAAAAAAAAAAAAAAAAAAGAATAAGTCATCGCAACAATAAGGTGACAAAAATAGCCAATGAGCTATGAAATAATGTATAATGCAATCAAGTATGGAGTTTTTCAAGAATGCATGATAGCGGTTCGAAATAGCTAGTAACATCTGGGCAGTAGACTTTGACTAGTTTGTATATTCATTATTATCAACCCTTTCTAAAACATATCCCATGCCTTATCCCTACCCTTTTGACTTTGTGAAATTATCAAGTGTATGGACATGTAGTGACCATCCGATTTCTTGAGGAATTAGATAACGTTGCTAGCGATCTAGTGTGTATTTTGGTGACCATCCGTTATGTGAATAGCGCGCCAGCGATCTAAGATATACCCTAGTGACCATCCGTTATTTGGTGATGCGAGAATTCGTTGTTAGCGATCTATTATGTTTTGCATAAGGTAGTTGCACATAAGTCTAATTCAACCCTTGAAACCTTAAACCCGAATAAAAGCCCTCTTTGATATCTATACTTGGTGCTCACGCCATTTCGGTGTAGTTTTGTTTCTTGTACAAGCTTATGGTAATATTTAAATCATGACTGAGCAAATGAGTGTGATTTCTCTTATATACTCCACCAACCATAAAAATGAGTGTTTTGAGTGAATTATATTTCATTTCCTTTCGTGAGGTGATTAGTAATGTATATCAAGCAAGAAAATCATTTGGATATTGTCAAACATCTCGATGCTTCAACCATAAAAGCTTAAAATGATGAATCTAACTTGTACCCGTACTTGATAGATTTGCATCACATCTTTTTAAACATATCTGTGTACCATGCGGATAATTGTTTTTATTGCTAGATTTGCTTGAGGGCAAGCAAAGTTTAAGTGTGGGGGAATATGATAACGCTCAAATTGTGCATGTTTTTAGTAGCGTTATTCGTGTTTTTATGTATGTTATTTGGTTATATTTATATACTTTTGTTACTAAATCGTACCAAAGTGTGTTTGCAAAGTATATGTGACAAAAAATAGGAAAAAGGAAGAAAAAGATGAGAAAAATGAGAAAGAAGGAAATATTTATGAAAGTGCAAAGATTCTTATGCCAAGACCCAATCAAAAAGGCATTTCAAAGAATGAAGGTCCAAGTATTCAAGTTGATAAGCTTCAAAGATGTAGAAAAGATCAAGTTAGGATGAAGAACCAAGGACCAAAAAGGAAGAAACAAGCCAAACAACGAGAGTCCACAAAAAAAGAAAACAGAAGCACTCCATCCGATCGGAGGCTGCCCGCAACCGATTCGGATGGAGGCTAATTTTAAAGACCAACCGATCGGTTGGACACAATACCGATCAGTTGGATGGTGCCTGATTTCCCAAAACTTCATCACTAAGACTCCTATCCTTAAGCCAACGATTCTAGGCTCTTCTAAACTCCTTGGAGGCCAAGTTGAACCATTAATGACCCTAGGCTTGTGATGAGTATAAAGAGAGGCCTTTGTGGAGAGTTTGAAAAACAATCTTACAACCATTCACATAATCTTTTCACCAATTTCATATACTATTCTCATATCAATCATCAAGATACTCTCTTAGAAGTCCTAATTCGTCCTAGAAGTTCAGGAGGCTTTGGAAGTTCAAGAAATCAACAATTGGAGGTCAAAACATCAAGAAGTCAACATCAATACTTTGGGTATCATTACCTTATCATTTGTAATCTATTTCCAATCATTGTAAGACTTTCAATTATGGTTTCTAATGTTCAAAGTTATGAGATTATGTTCATGTTTGCTATGAGTGGCTAGTGCCTTTGTGTACTTGCTTAGATGATGTGTATTACTTATTGATTTGCGTATGATTGTGATGACATGTTTTAATTCAATTTCAAGTTGATTCTAAGATCCAATCGTGATTAAGTTTCGTAGTGACATTTGTTGAATCAAGTTTAACTAGTTGCTAATTATCTTAAGGGTCGAAAGAACTATTGTTATTCAACTAGTTATAATCATTTGTCTATGAATGATTGTTTTTACCCATTATTCTTGATTAAACAAAGAAAGTTAATTGTGGTTGTAATGAGAATGCTTTTTGTAACACCACAAATCTCTTCTTTATCATACAAACTTGGCTGCTATGATGACACTCACAAACACTTAAGAACAATAAGAAATATGTATGGATCGTATGGTGTAATTTCAAGTCAAATGATTATATTCCAAATGAGAAAATAATACAATGACTTTGGTGGAACCCTTGCACACACACACACTCTTATCTTATGAAAATGAGGCACCCAGTGAAGAGTGTGTGTGTGGCGTAGATAAACAACAAACAGCCAACCTAATGGGCTTTAGGTGGGCTTTAGATGGATCTTGTGTGGGCTTAGTATTTGCACTACACTTAAACACTTTGCAAACTAAACTAATGCTACAAGCCCACATAACTAAGTACATATTATACATTACACACTTAAGTTTTCTAAACTAATGACCATCACTTTCGCAATTCACAAAATAATTGCTAACAATCTCCCCCTAAGGGATGGTCATTCAAACGATGCTCCCATGATTGGTCTTTAGATTTTGACATCTTGAACTTCGTGTGTAGATGTATAGTATTCTTCGTTTGATGTTCCTTCATGCACTGTGATCTTGAAAGAATCATATTTTGGTCTTCCTTGCCTTGATCTACATCTTCAGTTCAGCAGCTTCGTTGTTGTAGATGATGATGGTGGATGGACTTTCGTTGGTACCTGCATAAGACAGTTAGCAATAAATCGTCCAGCGGCCATCATGTCGTGAGGCAAGATCCTTAGATCTCATTAAGACTTATACAACTTGTATCCTTTAGAGTGAACACAAGTGTATTGCATAGGAAGTGTTCCTAAGAGATCTTTGATGAATCCCATGTCTCTAGACTCAATTATGTGCGTTTTGGTTTTAGTCATCGGAGGCATGGAGCAGAGTGCCACCTTTTCAATATCAACACATCTCGGAGTGAGAGGTCGATAGATTACGTAGTGTTCTCCGTGAGAAATGAAACAAATATCTTTTAAGAGATATCTGAGTGGATAGGAGGGGTGGTGCATTGCGTCACTGGTTCCATGACGTCTTGTCTTCAATACCAGTATCACCTTGGTGAGTACCGATAGCAGATGTATTGACCCGGTTTCTGACCTAAGTTTTCATGGAGGGCTATTTCTTTTCACCCTTACAAAAACTTTTCTTTTTCATTCTTCAACCCCTTCTTTCTCCTTTCTCATTATACTCCTTTTTTCAATCTTTCCTAAGGACTTCTAATGCTAAGCTATTGGAATTGTCCTTGGGTAGATCCCTCCGGTTCTGGTGGATCATTGGACATAACCTAACCATAATCACTTTATTACTCCATGATTATTCTAGATTATTTGTCACATGCCATTAAACCTTGTGAAAAATCTCTCAACGTGTTTATCAGAAAACACATTTTGTTAACACATTAAGAGTTTTGAATTTATGAAACACTCCCCCTTCACATGTGCTCATGCATTTTTGTAATAAATTGCACATGTTGGGTAGAGTTCGCACATTTGAAATGATCGATTTTCAATGAACACGACCTTCGCGAGACACGCTTACATCACTAGTTAGACTAGCTTGAAATTATTACCCGTCCCAGTCATATTCAATGATCATCTCTCGAATTGGTACATTCTACTCAGACAAGTCCTTTGCGAGACACGCTTGCATCACTGGTAAACCAGCTTGAAATTATTACCCGTCCAGGACATGTCTTTTCGAGAACGGACATTTAGTTTCGTCAATTCGAGGGTTCATGCTGAGTCTTTTTGAAGAACTTGTTTTGAGATTCAAACGACAAAACTTCTTTTAGATCACATTTTAATCTCATCTTCTCCCCCTCAAAAATAGCATGCATTGATATTTTTGATATCAACTGATGAAAAGCAAGACGTTTTGGAGAACAAGATGGATTTGAGCATAAAACGTGGAACATTTTTCTTTTTCAACTCCCCCTTTAATCAGAGCAAATGGTTTAAACCTTTGAGTTTAAAAAACATTTAGGGGTCGATGAGGGAGTTGTTGTGAGCACAAAATTTATAAAAAGACTTTGAAAAATCTTTTGAAACACTTTTGATTAAGTGCTCACTTGTTGTAGCTTTTCGCCATTAACATTGCGAGTTCTGATCAGAAATAATCAGAAGTCATTCAATGTAGCGCGGGTTTCGTACTGAAATGCACGAAAGCCTTAATGAAGAAATTTGAGAAACGACATGTTTTAGAAAAACATAAAAAATAACTCTCGCTCAAGCATCTGTAAATACCCGTATCATTGTTAAATGACATTTCTAAGTACGTACAGAATATTGATTAGACGAGAGACATGTCGTGAGAAGAATATTTTTGTTTGTTGATGTTTTATATTTTTTATGGCTTTTTAAAATTTTATGTATTTACAGTATAGATATTAACATGTATATATTTACAAAAATATTTATATGCGAAGCTTGTTGATATATAAATCAATAAGATTCGAGAAGACTTTCTAACTCTTCGGGAGTTAGGCTTCGCATGCCAATTCGACGAACTAAGTTTTCAAACCGCTCTTTTGGGAGGGCCTTAGTAAATAGATCAGCGAGTTGGTATTCTGTCTTAACGAAGAATAGTTCAACAGTACCCTCTTCAACGTGCTCTTTTATGAAGTGGTAGCGGACTCTAATATGCTTGGTCTTCGAGTGTTGCACTGGGTTGCACGAGATGGCTATGGCACTTTTTGAATCGCAATACAAAGGTATGCGGTTGAAAGAGAAACCATAATCTGTGAGTTGAGTTCTCATCCAAAGGACTTGAGCACAACACGCAGATAGAGACACATACTCGGCTTCTGCTGTTGATAAAGCAGTGCAGTCTTGTTTTCTTGACGACCAGCCTACTAGCTTTTCTCCCAGAAATTGCGCTCCGCCTGATGTACTTTTCGCTGTAACTTGGCATCCAGCATGATCGGCATCTGAAAAGGCAATTAGTGTAAACTCTGAATCCTTCGGATACCAAAGTCCCATGTTAATGGTTCTTCGAAGGTATCGAAAGATCCGTTTAACCTCTTGGAGGTGAAGTTCGGTAGGCCTTGCCTGAAACCGTGCAAGTAAGCAAACAACAAAATGAATATCTGGTCGGCTTGCAGTTAGGTACATGAGAGAACCAATCATGCTCCGATATTTCTTCGGATCCATGGGTTTCCCATATAGGTCAGCGCCAATTTTTGGTGAAGTGACCATAGGAGTACCAACAGAGTCACAATTATCCATACCATGTTTTTTCAAAATCTCAATTGTATATTTAGCCTGATTAAGAAAAATTCCACGCGGGGATTGATGAATTTGTAAACCCAAAAAGAATTTTAATTCTCCCATCATGGACATTTCAAATTTGCTTCTCATGAGATTTTCAAAATGTTTTGAATGTGTCGGATTAGTGGACCCAAAAATTATGTCGTCCACATAAATCTGAACAATCAAAATATCATTTTTGTATTTTCTTGTAAACAAGGTCGGATCAATTGTTCCTTTGGTGAAATTATTTGACAACAAGAATGATGATAACTCGTCATACCACGCCCGTGGGGCTTGTTTCAAACCATAGATGGCCTTCTTTAGCTTGTAGACGTATTCCGGATGATCTTTATCAACGAAACCGTCTGGTTGACTCACATACACTTCTTCTTTCAGGGTTCCATTCAAGAACGCTGTCTTGATGTCCATCTGATAAACCGTGATGTTCTTGTGAGCGGCATAAGCTAAGAAAATCCTGACAGCTTCAAGCCTTGCAACCGGTGCGAATGACTCTTCAAAATCTATTCCTTCTTCCTGTCTGTATCCCTTTGCCACCAGGTGAGCGGCATAAGCTAAGGAGGGAGATTGTTAGACTCGCTTTTTTATAAAGATGTCGTCACTCACGTGAATTGGACTAGGTTTGTATTAAGTAGCCCACACAGGGACTACTTATGTTTAGTAGGCAAAGTTGTGTTGTAAAAGAGCCTATTTATACCCACATGACTCTCCATGTGGGTGTGTGGGATTATTGTACCAGTCATTTGCTTACTTTCAATAAAGATAAACATTTGACATATTCTCTCCACCCTCTCACTACCTCTCTCTCTCTAAGATGAACATCTTCATCTTCAGCCAACCAAGGCCGCCCGAACCACGAAATACATGAATCTTGGTCTCTACAATTGGTATCAAGAGCTAACCGGGGGAGATTCTTGGTGAGTTTACTGATTTTTGTGGTTCGTTTATGTGTTTTAGGCTGCGTTTTTATCTCCTTTTTAGTCATCGGAAAATTTTTTTTTCCGGTCATCGGAATTTATTTCCGTGTCATACGATAAAAACAGTCCTATTACTGGTCTTATGTATCTTTACTGGTCAAAAACATCTCAAACCCATGGTCATACGAGGTTGGATCTAGTAACAGTTCTAGCTTAAAGGTTTGCTTGAGCTCGTTTTTGTCCTCTAAATCCGTGATATGTGATAGATCTGATGGATATACGGTTGAGTTTTATGCTCAAAATGGGTTTTATGGTCAGATCTGGGCAGAAAAAGATGGTCGGAAAATGGTCGGAAAATGAACAGTGGACCTCAATTATTGGACTCAATTATTGCTGCAAATTCGATAAAGGAGTTGACTTTTATCGCATTTGCCATTTTATCGCATTTGAATTTTATCGCGATTGGATGTTATCTCGATTGGGAATTATCGCAGTTGGGATTTATCGCAATTGAGGTTTTTCGCACTTGAGATTATCGCATTTGAGCTCTATCGCATTTGGGCTGTTATCGCACTTGAGATTTATCGCGAATGGGATTTATCGCAGTTGGGGTTATCGCAGTTGGGGTTATCGCATTTGGGGTTATCGCATTTGGGATGTTATCTCGTTTGGGATGTTATCGCGATTCAGTTCTTTTGAAATTGAGAAATATGTCCGATTATAACCTTTCCATTTTCATACCCTTCAACTTAGTATCCCTTCCCAAAAAAAAAAAAAAAAAAAAAAAAAAAAAAAAAAAAAAAAAAAAAAAAAAAAAAGGAGGGATATAGGGTTACCATCGCAACAATCACGGGGATACATCATTCACGGCTAATATGGTTAAGAAGAATGACTACGGGAGAAGAATGGTATTATTGATTTGATTTTGAAGTGACATTTTTCGTGCATGTGTACTTATTTATCTCAAAGTCTAGAGGTTGGTTGGATGCATGACTTTTTGAGATACTTGTTTGGGCTCTCATGGGTGTAGTGATTAAGTCTTGGATTATCTAGTTTTCATAGGTCAAGGGGAGGATGGACGAAGACCTAGTTAACTATCACTTAAAGGAGATACGTTGTAGTACTCAGTGTCACACAAAGATGTGGATAATTCGAGAGAGGTTCATATACAGTTAAGGAAGGATGGATGGGTATATGAAACGACCTATATGCTTTAAGGAGTTACGTTGTAGTGCTCAGTATAGGTTCTTAGTCACATTATCGTACAAGATTAAGTCACATTTGAGGGGAGGTGTTTACTTCTTGTTCAAGTTGGTCATATAGGGTTATCTCCACATGTGGTCATTTATTAGAAGCCGGTGAATTTTACGGTTGGTTTGAGAGACGTATTGAGAGTATTTTTTAACATATTCTCATAATAATTAAGCCTCGACGGGTTGTCGACGTGCTATCATGGATTTAGTATTGCTTCAAGTTCAAGGTACTCCAAGCCATGTACATTATTATTTGATGATTACGATGACTCGCAATCATCAGGAGGGAGAAGTACGCCCTTAGGAGGGAAAAGGAAATGGAGAGAGAAGTACGGCTTATTACCTACTTTGATGCAATTACTTTGTGAGATATGTTAATGCTCCCGAACGACAGCCATTGCGCTACAGTCTCCGCTGCGTGCTTAAAGGCTAAAGAGAGTTGTCGTTTCAGGAGGGAGCAGAAAAGAATAAAGGGCTCACTAGTTAGGAGGGAGTAATAACCTAACTAGTACATTACAGTTGAAGTTCAGAGCTACAAGTATTAGTGCCGTCAGCACAAAGATCGATGCCGCGATCTTCGGATTAGAGAACTTCAAGTCTGCCTCAGGATCTAGACTACAGAGAATCTGCACTTCAGCAAAAGTTTATTCTTGTAATTTACTTTGTATTGTTTATAGGTCTCATTGTAACCATTCACTTGTGACGACATCTTGGAGGGAGATTGTTAGACTCGCTTTTTTATAAAGATGTCGTCACTCACGTGAATTGGACTAGGTTTGTATTAAGTAGCCCACACAGGGACTACTTATGTTTAGTAGGCAAAGTTGTGTTGTAAAAGAGCCTATTTATACCCACATGACTCTCCATGTGGGTGTGTGGGATTATTGTACCAGTCATTTGCTTACTTTCAATAAAGATAAACATTTGACATATTCTCTCCACCCTCTCACTACCTCTCTCTCTCTAAGATGAACATCTTCATCTTCAGCCAACCAAGGCCGCCCGAACCACGAAATATATGAAACTTGGTCTCTACACTTTTGTCTATCAAAAATAGGATTGATGGTAAACCATTTCAAGGGTCGAAAGATTAATAGTTTACTATCGATTGTGACCTTTTGTCTATGATCGGTTACCTTTTGTATTGACCATTTCCTAAGCTATTTGATAAAGCAAAAGTAGATTTTTGTGTTTAAGGTACACCAACTTATGAACCTTGAATTGATCTTGAATTGAGTGGTTAAACGTAATGCTTGTTTTTATGAACTAAAATCTTGACGAAGGTTTAATTTGTAGAAACAATAGATTAGTTCACCAAACTAATTATCATAACCAACATGTTGTCCAGAGTTATCACAATCATGCTTATCAAAGAGTAGTATACTAGTCTAAGCAAGTGTAGTTTTAATCATTTGAATTATTCTATTTTTCATTACTTGTTAAGGAATTTACTTTTAGTAGCTTACAATTCGATTCACTGAATTGCACATTTCTCCACAACCGAATATCCAACGTACTTGGGTCGAGCAATGAGAGATACATCGAATGCCAAACAAAGAACTCTAGAATAGGAGAGTGCACAACGAACTTCGACAAGATATCGTGGAGCATTTATGAAACCTTAATCACCAAATTGTATTACTTTTTTTAATGTATCGTTATTTTTAATGTATCATTTATTTTTTTTATTTCATGTATTTTTATATGTTTTTTTTTTATTAATAAAATTTTAATTTTAGTTTAATGTGTTGTTTTATTTGAATAAATGAAAAAAGTTTAAACACTGTGGGGTCCTTAGGTGTCCTATAACACCAATTTTGGAAGGAGGCTGTTTTTGTACTGAGTTATAGGTTTGGTGTTATCGGTAAAAAGTGCTTATGTGACAACACTTTTTCCTATAACACCAGCCCTATAACACCAGAGTACCTGGTACTCTTAGTATGTTGTTATTATACAACCCTATCTTTACTAAGGGGGTGTTTGGTACGTTGTAATCTAGTGTAACTGGCAGTGTTGCAAAAAAAGGCGTACAAGGCTGATTAATCGCCGCCTAGGTGCTATAGGCCATCAACCTTTCGGATTTGTGTAAATCGGTCAACCATGGTCAATTTCGGTCAACGACTGCCAACGATGGTCAAACTTACCGAAAACTTGCAAATCTTGCCGGAATACCCAAAACTAGTCAAAAATACCCAAAACTTGCCAAAAAAAGCCAATCTGATTCATTACCAATTAATCCCGCTTAGACCGATTACAAGCTACAAGAGGGTCGACCGCCGAACTACCGATTCACGATTTTTGCAAGCTTGGTAATTGGACGTAATTGTAATCTGATTACATTACGTAGTCTGCTTGGTTTGCAGATTTGAGGGAATTATAATTCAGATTACATTCCGTGGATTGTTTAGTTTCCATTGTAATTGTAATTTAGCCACTTCAATCACATTAAGTGAAAGAATTCATATTGAAATAGAAAGTTGGATGAGAAGTTTGAATTGCGTTGTAATTCAAAATGTTTACTTTAAAGCACTGGTGTTTATTATTATTATTATTATTACATATTAAAATTTGTTCACATTACAATTAATTCAGATTAAAATTACAATTTTTTTGATAAATTATAATTCATTCATATTACATTAGAATTTACTCGACAAATTACAATTTTTTCAATAAAAATTCTGCAAACCAAACGCCCTTAAACGTGATCGTAGTTATAAAATTTAAATAGCTAATAGTATGATCAAACTATCGGATTTTTTTTTATTTATTTATTATTATTATTTTTTTTAATTGCAAGTTTACTTGTTAACAAATACTTTGCATGTGAGGATGCAAAACAAGAAGTATGACATATAGATATAGTTATGATCATCCAAATATTGTTGTTTGCATGACAATACTTTTCTTTAAACATAAAGAAAAAGGAGATATACAATAGATATAAAAATCATGACAAATAAGATTTGCACGGTAACTAACAACTTACAAACTTTCTGAAACTACCAAATACTTCATAATATTAAGAGAAATACTTAAGTCACTCACAAACGGGTGTAATATAACTTACACCTCAAATGAGAAAAATTACAAGAATTCATCTGTACACATTAACCTAACCCAAAAAACTAAAAACAAATAAAAATATTAGAATGGTGTATCTTGGGTTTGGTTAGCCTCATCCAATAAAAAAATAAAAAGCAAATTGAAGAAAAATGTTAAAAAAGAAAGTCCCTGTTCTCAGAGCTAAAAAACTTAATCTCAGATCAGTACTACATTGATGTGATGTACTTCATTCCTCAAGTAATGTACGTTTCTCTGGATCGGAAACCTTAACTCTGGAACATTGAACTTTCTTAAAAAAGAAGCTAAATGCATTAGCCTCGTCTCGAACCAACATCTCTCTTCATTATCCGTCACAAAATCCGTCAACTTAATACTTTTTTTCTTAGGACATTTGTAACGTACTCTTGAAAAAAATGTTACCGCAGCATGGAAGTGAGTGACCTGAAAACAACTTCTTCACAAGGGATCGTTAGGCCCATTTCATGATGAAACCCGAACTCTTCCTCAGCATATCGTAATAACCTTTGGAATTCAGGATGTGTTAAGAAAGATATTGGTACGATATATCGTGTTCGATTTGCACCAACATAGACAGGAAAATGTCCTTTTGGGACATCTAGTGGAAGACCATCATCATCGTATCCATGTTTTTTGCCTAAGCTAGAACATCTTTTAAGGATTTGTTTTAGTAGTGCTGCTTGTGTGAGTTTGTTTGATTTTTTTATCCCCATTTAATTTCTTTGTGTGAAGAAGTGTGTGTTTTACGGTGTTTGTTGTGGGTGGTAATGAGGAGGGGATAATGGGGATGTGAAGGGCATTTATAGAGAAAAAAATATTGAACATAACCTCTATCTAGTGTCTTTTATTTTCTTTTCATAAAATAATGTGATATTTGATTTGATTTACTCCTATATAATAAGATTTATATTCATAGCATAATTGTCCATAAATGCACACATGTAGTCCTGTAAATTGTTTTTTCTGCACAGATAGTTCTTGTGGTTAACAAAAAGATGACTCCAACGGCCCCTGATAATGAAATAGAATCACACCAGTAATCCTTTGACGTTGAAAAAAACATAACACAAGCAGTCGCTCGAATTTGAAAAGAATGACGCCAACCGTCGTCCGTCCCTAACACCAACACTTCTACGGGAGTCACGGGACGACTGATGTTATTCTTTGAAAATTTAGGGACTCGTACACATTATTAAACAAACCACAAGAACGACCCCTGTAATTTACTCAAACAGAATGAATTTACAATTGAAATCTGTTTTAAGTTATTAGATTTGTATAATATCTACCGCTTATAAAGCATGCATATACTATTTCTTAAACTTAAAATGCTTAAAATTGAGTAATATGTAATGCCTATAATACTCTAAAACTTCAACCCCCCACTTAAAATTTGAAAAAATGTTGCCTTACAAAATATAGCAACTTTTTAAATAGTTGCCTTAGTGGTTGTTTACATTTCACTTACCGAGGAAAAATGTGGACCCAAAGCCCTTACATTCTGTTCTCAAGTTTGTAAATGGAAGTAAATGAAGGATCACAATATATATATCATGTTATCAAGTTTTTGAAAGTAAGTAAATGAAAGTAAAACACATGAAAAGGACATTTGTCTCTTTGTTTTTTTCACTCCACAATTTCATCCCATATATGGGATGGAAAGGAAGTAAAGTGAATAAGACAAAAATGAAAAGACTTTAATGTCAAAAATACCCTTTGTCTTTAGTGTATATTTATTATTCAGCAAGGTTATAATAGTAATTCCACAAATATAAAAAGTATAAAATGGGACCACCTACTTTCATTTACTTTACTTTACTATAAACTCAAGAACATGAAAATCTATAAATTTTACTTCCACTCTTCCCTATTTCTTTACATTGCATTACTTTACTTTACTTCCCTCTTAAAAAAAACTCTAGAACAGAGTGTTAGTGTCTCTTAACAAAGAGACTCATCAAAGCCTTTCTCTCTCCTTTAAAAGATCGACTAATTAAGTCTACCCCCAGTAGTTACCTTCAGCGACCCATATTTTTCATGTCACATCAACTTTCTCTATCATGTGACCTACTGGCAACCTACACTAACACCCCCAACTCGGAATATGGCAGCGGAACATAGTTAGGGGTATTACTCGAGGGGTAGTGAGTCAAATTCATAGATAAACGATCTCATAACGAGACGTTTTAATAAAATACCACATTCAAATACAAAGTTCAACCATTAGAGTTCAAAAGACTCTTAACACATTAAGCAGCGGATAATAAAATAGTTTGCAGCGGAAAAATAAAGTAGTTTGCAGCGGAAAATTTAGATAGAAATAACAAAACACAACCCACAGATAGCCATCCGGAACCTTCAGCCCTTCCTCGTGCACACTTCATAAATCAAATACCTGAGATAACATGCTAAAAAGTCAACACAAAGGTTGAGTGCAATTCATAGGTTTAGTAAAATAATAGTTTGAGCACAAGAATTTTAATCTGGAAGCTTCACATATTCAATCAGGATATCTTTCGTTTGTTTCGCTAAGCTCATGACACACAATGCGTTAACCGAGGTACCAGTAACTCTGGCATAAGTCGACAATAACCGCGGAATTTCATAATCATAACATTTGCCCTCCAGTAGGTATCTTGCCAAATACCTAGGTATTCGATATACAGTACACCCGTGTTGCCTAACTGGTCAACAGGGATGGGACGGTCAATCCTATAGGCCTATAAACTATAATCGCGCTCACCCGCAGGTGATTAATGGTTCATGATCGAGGGTCTTGCTTTTGGCAAGGAAGGTACTTAGCATATATAGCGTCAATCAGGAATAGCATACAATAAACCATTGTGCTCAGAAAAAATAGTAAGTAGCATGTATCTCCCCCATGGGTTTAAAAATAATTAAAAGTGCACAAGTGGGGCTATGAATCACACCTTAGTCACAGAGAAAACGAGATAACAATCAGATGGTACGGCACAGCAAATGAACCTCAGCACAACCTAATCAATTAATGACATAACTCAGATATAATATCCAAAATGATTTAATAAATAATACTCGTATAAAAGGTTTTTAGTTTCAATGGCGTTTGAAAGAAAATACGTTTAAGTCTCGTGTGGAAGTCTAGAAAAGGGTAAAAAGATGACAAGTCGGCGGAAACGAACGAACACTCAAGAAGGACGAGGGAAGAGAAAAGAAGGAATACGAAAGAAAGAATTAATTCAGAAGAGAATAAATAACCAAACAAACGACCTCGATAGATAGTTTCGGCTTTTCCCCGTTTTTCCCAAAATAATGTTATAATCGTTAAAACATAAGAGTTTTGAAAAGGTTTTGGAATATTTAATAAATCATAACTAGTTTAAGTTTATAAAACATTTTATGAAATTTGGGCATGAAGTGCCCGTTTATAAAACATTTCCAAGTCATACGACTTATTTGATTATTCCAATTATTAACAAGTTTTACAAGTTTAATATATAATTGGACATATCATTCGCGTGAATATTAGTTGTTTAGTTTTATCGACCGTTTTGTATTGTTCGGGTCCAGGTAGGTTAAGCTCTTATGAGTCTAACGTACCCTTCCGTCTCATGTACCAAAGGGTCCATAATAGTCCAAATAACTAATATCGTAAATCCAATACGTCCAATCCTTGCCCAACATTACAATATTACAATAACATCCAAATCGAATCAATAAGTATAAATATCTCATGTGTTGCAATATTATCCCACAATGCTTATAAATATCCGAAACTTCCATATCGATCACAAACGAATATTAACTACGAACGAATAACTAAAGATAACGCGACTCAAATATAAATAATAATCGACGACAATAAAATAAGCGATTCGATATAACGAAATAAATAAATGACAACACGACAAGTTGTTAAACTTAGCCGTGACTCGCCACGAGTCACGGCTCGACTCAACTCGAGCCTTTGGGGCTCTCGGCTAAAAAAATCCGAACACAAACTTCATATCATAATCTAATTCTAACAAATTTTACATTAATTCTTTTAACAAAATCCAAATGACACAAACCACAAAACTGAAACTGCCATCATAATTATCCCCCACAATCCGAATTTAACACAAAACCGAACCAAACTCAACACTAAACACAACATCACAGTATCAAAGCTTGTCCTAAATAATCCTCAACTCGCCGTGACTCGCCGTGAGTCACGGCTCGACTATATGTCGACTACCTAGACATCAAACCAACCAAACGGACTCAAAATTTATCCAATATCAACAAATCAATACCACATCAACTAAACCTAACAGCCATGGCTTGGCTAGCCATGTGGCTGTCGAAACTGTGAACAACCAAACGGACAACAAACATCAAACTCAAACAATACGATAATATCATAACACAATAAATAACAAAAGAACAATAAAACAATCAAAATGTACAAACCCTCACCGAGTTGACTCGGTGAGTTAGCGAGTTGACTGAGTCAACGAGTAGGGGGAGGGGAGGGTTTCCACACGAGGGGTTTTATAACAAGGTATAACAACCATTTTTATTAATAAAACTTTATTAAAATCAGATTTAATAAAAATATGAATTAGGGTTTCAAAATAAGTTAAGAGAAATGAAAGTAAACGGCGCGTGAAGGGTTTTTACCGAGAAGAAAGGACGAGGTGGGGCTGTGGTGGTGGCGGTGATGTTGGCAGTGGCGGTGGTGGCGCGTGAGAGCGTTGTGGTGGGAGCCAAAAGCTCAAAATCTCCAGAAACACGTAAAAGTGGCCGATCTAACGATTCGGCAAAGAAAAGGGTTCGCCGAAAAATATTCCGGTGGTCGGAAAATTTATTCCGGCGACGGTTGGCTGGAATCTGCTAGTGCAATGGCGGCGGTGGTGGCCGGATATTCAAGAAGAGAGAGAGAGAAGAAGTATTTGTGGGGTGTGTGTGTTTTTGTGATAAAAAAATGAGATAGTGGGGGTAATAGGGGTATATATATGGAAATAAATGTATAGGGTAGTTTTTGTAATAAAGTAAAGTAGAGGGTAAGGTAAAATGGTTAGTCTAGGGACCAAAATAGCCAACGTAGTAATCTTCTAACGATAAACGCTTCGGGGTCCAAACGACATAGCAAACGGATTCGAAAAATTACGAAACTTGCGCCATCGTTCACGAAATAATTTTTCCAATAAAAACGAGTATAAATTTGCAATATTTTCAAAAATAAATATTTTTGAAAAATACGATTTGTTTCGTGCTTCCTAGGCTATGCTGGTTCACTAATAGGGACAATATTCTCGTTTCTCGCAATAATTCTCGTTTCTCAAGCCCAAACAAGTTCAATAAAAGTTTAAGTTCTCAGGTAATGCAAAGTTTTAAAATAATTGGCTAGAAAGGTTTTGGAAAATTACCGGGTGTTACTCTATCATGTGACCTACATGCAACCTATACTACAAAAACATACCCCACAAAAAAACATTTTAATTAATTAAACAAACACAAAAAATAAACACTCGACCAAGGTCGAGTTCTCGATCGAAATCCACTCGACTCTCACTCGACCCTCATGGCTGCAGTAAGGGCGACTGAGATCAACCCACAAGGAACGAAGGTCGACCCTTACCATTGCGGGTAACCTAAGACCCTTTCTCTACAAACCAATTAATTTAGTAAATACCCTTAATTTTGCTTTAATTTGTTATGAAAATCTTTCGTCCAGAGTATATTTCCATCTAGACTGTGAAAAGTAACGCTCTTTTAAATCGTGATGGTCAAGGCATTATTGAAGCTAGCTTTCATATCTAAAAATATTACAAATATTCCTTATATTTAGCTATAGAATAATGTTCCTTATATTGAGATCATCTCAAGTTGTGATTAACATGACTCATCATGTTGAGTTTTTTGTGAGAGGAAAAATACATGTGAGCCATGATTTTTAATTGAAAGAAAAATCTTTATCTATTTTAATTATTTTTATTGGTCAACATGATAGATCATGTTAAAACTAACTTGAGAGGATCTCATTCCGAATGCAATTAGCTAATATGACGCGGGAGATATGAAGTGAAATACATGAACTTATGAATAAAGCCAAAATTGCAAATGTGTTTGTTATGTGTTATTTTGTATTGCATGTATAAAGGTTTGAAAACAAAGCAAAAACGGTGATTTTCGGATGAGTTTTGATGACGTTTTCACGTTTAACGAGGTTCAGACGAACTCGGAAAAATTCCCCGAGCACACCATTGGAAAGAGCACGAAAAAACGAGTCCAACGGTATTTTTATATATTTTTGAACCAGTCCAAAACTCCTTGAAATGGCAGGTCAAATTTTATCTAAATTGACCATTTACTAAGTTGTGTTATATAATTAATATTGCATGTATATATTTGATGAGTGTGTAAATACTCATCATTTTATACCCATAAAAGACACAAAAATGGCCAAAAATACCCAAATTATACTGCAGATATCATTGGTTTGTGTTTTATGTGTTTCAGGTACAAAAGGATCGAAAACAGGGCAAAAACAGACAAAACCGAGCTCAAGATTGGAAAATCGTGAAAAGCCGAGGACGGGTAAGAAATTTACGAGTTTGGACCGAGAAATTGATCAAGATGTCAAAATCAACCTTCAAGAATACCAAGTTGTCAAGAGTGGCCCTTGGAATTATTTTTGCACATATGACAAATTTGGTCCCTCAACTTTCAGATTTTACACATTTGGTCCCTAACATTAAACCAATTCCATTTCTAAATAATCCTACCTTTTTACTAAACCAAATAAACCCAGCCACAACCTGAACCCAGCCACAACCTAAACCCAGCCCAACAAATAACATAAGCCCAATCCCATTAAACCCTTACCCCGTTTTTAACTAATACCATGGTCAACAAAACAGTCAAACCCACCCTTCTTGCCGCCAAACCAAAACCAATACCACCATCACCATGCTTTCCCTGACAAGCTCCTACACCCTATTCTGCTTTCCCCTCTGAAATACTCCATCCCCCCTCCAGCTACCCCTTCACATGTTGCCATCTTCACGTGTTATCCACTACAGCTGGAAATCCACTAAAAATAGTTTGGCGCCAAAATTGGATTTAAGGGCTGAGATGAAAATGAGCCAATCCAATGGCTCAGGATTGCTCTGAGATGAAGACAAAGATGTTCCCAGCTCCATTTTTGTATAAATAGGACCATTGTAGCCAAATTTTGGCAGTAGTTTATTATGATAGTCGTATTTTTAGTTTAAGTAGTTAATCAGTTGAAATTTAAGTTTCCAGTTGTAATTTAAGTTTATTTAAGCTTATTAAGTCTCTACTTTATCAGAATTGTATTCAATTTCAGTTTTAATAAAAGTTCAAGTTTTTCTAAAATCGAATTAAGTTCACTAGCTTTTAAAAATAGATAACCAGCTCTCATTACTGTTGCATTAAGCTCGTATGAGCTTATTAAAGCTTTTGATAAAGTTAATTTGGTTCAGTTCTGTTTTAATTTTAAAAAGTCAAGAAAAGTCAAACTTAGTCAAACTAGCTTATCTACTTATTCTCTGTGCTTAATTGAGTGTTACTAGCTTATTTACTCTAGTTTTTAGTAGCTGATGTTAATTTAATAGGTGGTTATTATGAGTTCCAGTGTAAAAAGCCAAAACAGTCTCCATAAGGACTGTTTGGCACAAGAACTAAAACGGGTCAAATTGGGAAATTACTGTTCATGTGCAATTGCCTCTATTTGATTTAGTTGCTCTTAGGTCATATCAGCTTGTTAATGGAGTTTCTAAGTAAATTCTAGTGAATTAATAGGTTTTTAACTGATCTTGTAGATTTTAGATCATATGTGCTAATTTGAGCTTAATAATGAGATAAGCAGTTTAAGTTTCTTTTTTTTGCTACTTGTGTTGCTTTTGAGTTCTCAGGTCACATTCACAAGGATTTAATAAGTCTCACTTAGTGGAAGCTGACTTTGACCAATTTGGATGAATCAGTCACCTCAGAACCCAATTCATGGTCTGCATCAGTTTAAAGGTTCCATCTCAGTGCTTATTTCAGTTGTTAAATGCTTAATGTCTTTAGCCCTTAGTAGATTGATATATGATCTGAACTTATCTTTAATTTTGATACCTCAGCAGAGCTTATTAGAGTTTGAAAGAAGCTCAAAAGTTGCTCACTCACACAAATGAACACTGAAAATCAGTATACACTTGTGTTGGATGACTAACTTCTCAGCTTATTTTGAAGCTATTAATAAGTTCTTCTTTGTTTGCTTTTCCTGTTTTTAAGATTTTAGATATATGAATTTTTAGGAAATGTAGCTTTTGTAGTTTTTGAGGTTCATTTACTGCTTATTTTTAAGCTGCAAATATGCCTCAGTAGCCCAAATCTGCCCTGTACAAGCCTACATTAAGTCCCTTTTTCTTGCTTAATTTGATTCACTCAATGCTTATTTGCTATTGTTTGTAGCTTAAGTTATGTCTTTTAACTTATGTAGATTTCCATAGTTCAGCTTAGCTTATTTAAGATTGCTTATTTGTCCTAGTTTGCTCAGTAGCTTAAACAGTCCATTGTTTATTTGCCTAGCTTATTTTCATTCCTATTTGCCAACTGATTTGTTCCCTTGGCTGTTTCTGGCTTATTTCAAGTTTGTTAAAATTGTTGTTGATGAGTGTCTAAATACTCATCATTTTTACCTAATTTGAGGTGCCAAAACATCCAAAAACACTCAGAAATGCATCATAATACTGAAATTATCCCAGAATTGTGTTTTATATGTTTCAGATGCAAAATGTTTAAAAACAGATAAAAAACGAACAAAGTTTGCATAATTGGCAGTTTCAGTCCCTCAACTTTCAAAAGTTGTCAAAACTAGTCCCTGGTTATTCTAAAAACAGGAAAAGTCACCAAAGGTCCTTTTTAAATCATAAATTATCATATTTAGTCCTTTGGTGAAAAGTTTCAACAATTTACAAATTTGGTCCCTGCACTTTCAGAATTTGTCAAAATTAGTCCCCGGGTGTTTTAAAATGGAAAATCATGTTTTATAACCCTTGTACTATTGTAAAATGGCAATATTTGCCCTTGTGATAACTTTATGGAAATTACAGGTTTAACCCTTCAAGAATGCAGGAATTACAATTTTGGTCCTTGTGCTTATTCATTATATAAACCAAATCCGGACCCATCCCAAAAATAAATCCAAACCACTTATACCCTTAACCCTTAAATAAACCCAACACCCATATTTAACCCAAGCCCAATTCCCTTTAAATATTATACCCGGCCCACTCCCTTTTATTTAAACACAGAAGTTTGACCCGAAGTCAAACCTTCTTATCCCTTCCCTTTAAACCGCCAAGAAAACCAGTCACCACCCCCCACCTCACCATTTTCCACAGCTGTCTCACCACCTCTTTCCCCCTCCAAACACACTACCTAACACTTCCAAACTCAATTAATGCTTCTCTCCTACTCTCACTAACCAAACCAATACTTATCCCACTTTTCCTGTTTTCCCGCCAAAAAGGAGATTGGACGAATGAGATGATGTCAGGAGAAATCAAGGGTGCTAAAAGATTCAGAGATGTGGACTTAGGGTTTCCCATTTCAATTTTGTATATATAGGAAACAATGTAGCTCATAAAGAGCAAGTAGTTAATTTTAGTTAATCGTTTTTCTTATTCAGTTCCTATCTTTGTAATTGTAAGCTTCAAGTTATCAATATAAGTTACTTTGAGTTCATTGTTCTTGTTTTATTCAGTATTAAACTCAGTTCACTAGCAATTTACATTTCAAGATTATCTGTGATTCGAATTAAGTTCTAAGTCCTTTTAATTATCATCAAAAGCTCCAATTACCCTTACTATAAGCTCACATAAGCTCATCATAGCTTCATGTAAGTTTATATAGATTAAACCAGTTCTTAATTTCAAGTATTGAAGAAAGTCAAAGAAAGTCAATGGGGGGTCAAATAAGCTACTCTGGGTATTAAAAGCTATTGTGGAAGGCTTATTGTAGTTTTCTAGCTTGTGTGAACAAGTTAGAATAGGTTCTGGTCCTTGTTCTTTGTTCTCAGTTGAAGTTCATTTGTAAGCCTTTTGATCAAATTTAGCATTTTACTGTATCAGTATTTTATTGCTTGAATTTTGGTGTTATTATGTCTCTGTGGTGATTGTTAAGTGATATTAAGTTTTAAATAGGTAGCTTGTTCTTTGGATTTGCTTGTTGCTTTGAATTCCATTTTGTGCAGTCAAATTTGCATATTGGTCTATTTCTGTGTTTCATGTTTAAAGTATTGTTGATTAATGCTTATTTAATCTCATGTTATGATAATATAAGGATTTGAATCAGTTAAATGGTCTAAATCATTGAAATCCTTTGAAAATCACAAAATCAGTCAAGATAAGGGTTGTTTGGATCTTACTGATCCAGTTGTGTTGCTGAGTGATTGTGTTGTTATTTGTTGTTGTCACATATCACTCTAGTTCATATTAACTCAGAGAAACAATAAAAACTAGTCCTTATTCAGAGAAAAGTCAAAATCACTTTTAATCTCACATAAGTTGATCACTGTTGGATTTTAACCTGTGAAATCCATCACAGATGATCAAAACTTGTTAAAAAGGCTTAATCTCATCTTAATTAATCTTAATATATCATAATCAGTCATTAGAATCAGATCTAAGTTCATAAAAGTCAAACTCAAGTGTTTTTTCTCAAAAAGTCATAAGTTCATATCTGTCAAAATGGACAGGTTTTCTTGATCTTGCACAAGGTTTAATTGAAATTGGAAATAAGTAATTTTTGTTGATTTGTGTTAAGTTGTTGGTTGTTTACATATTCCAAAAAGAAAATCTGAGTTTGGATTACATTTGCTTATTAAAAAGCACTCTCAAAGTTCCCTGATTTTGCCCTGTGCAAAGCAATCAGTGTATACTGATTGCTGAATCAACTGATCTTGGGTCTAATTGGACTTCAATTGAAGTGTTTGAGATGGGGCTTTTTGTGTTTTAGAGTACCTAGTAGTATAAGCTAGCTTTTGCCCCCTTAATATTCTGCTTCTCAGCTTATTTAGACTGCTTAATTTGCCCTGCAAGTTTGCTAATTTCTGCTATTTTCTGTCTTAATTTTGCAACTGTCTTAGTGCTTAATTGGCTTATTTTGTGGATTAGCTGTTTGAAATAAGTTGTTTTAAGCTTATCTAAGTTGGTTTAACCTGTCCTGAGCATTTGGTTGATTTCTGTGCTGATTAGCTTATTTTTGGGCTTATTGCAAACTGCTTATCTGCCCAAATCAGCTCTCCAGGCTTATTAAACTTTTGATTTTAATTTTCCTAGCTTTTTAATAATATTTTAGATTTATCTGTAAAGTTTCATAATTTTCTGAATAGTTTTGATATTTTTAATCTTTTTAATTAGTTTTTAATAGTATTTAAATCATAATAAATAGAATATTAATCAGAAAAATATAATTTTAATTTTCATAATTTTCTTTTGTCATTTTTAATCTAGGAAAAATATAATTATATTTTTATACCTTAAGAAAAATAAAAAATAGAAAAATAGTGATAGCTTCTATTTAATAGAATTTATCTTTTTAAATTTTAATTAAGTAATTTTCATTTTTATAATTTTATTAGCTTCTTTTTATCTTATAATATTTTTAGAAAAAGTTTTAGAATTTTTTTTATTCATTTAGTATTTTTTATAAATTTAAATAGTTTAATAAGTAATTAAATAATAAATAATTAATAATAATTAAATAAAAAGTGTAAAAAAATATAATTTAAGTTTTTAAATAAGTTTTAAGTAATTTTACATTTTTAGGTTTTAATTTCATAAATTTCAGTTTTAGTCCCATTTTCGTTTTCCCGTTACGCGTTTTAGTTTAATTTTGTTCGCGTTTAATTTCATTGTGCATATTTGTTTTTCATTTGTTATTTAGAATTGTTAAAAAGTAAAATCAAAAGCAATCTAAATCATCAATCACTCTAATCCTAACTTTTCACAGTTTGCCCATTCACACCTCGTTGGGAAACGACCCAGGTGATCACTTGCCTGGTTTCACACTACACACGAGTATTCGTTCTGAGACTGTTTATATTTATATATACGTTTTCAGACGGATCAAATTTTGGCGCCGCTGCCGGGGAGGTTGTGCTGCGACTATTGTGTAGAGTTTTAGCGATTAGTGATTCGAGATCCTTCTATCAGAAGTTCCTATTTCCCATAAACAATATAAAATACAAAAATATTTTTCTTTTCTTTTCTATATATATTATTATTAATATTATCATATCAAAAATAAAAACACCAAAAATAATTTCAGTTTTCTTTGTTTAAATAAATAACAATAATAAAATTTACCATCGAGAACCAAGACAGAGTACTACCTAACTGGGGGTACGACCATAATAAGTTCCCAAACCAAAGATAAAAACTTGCCTTTGTATCACTTGCGAATATCGGCTCACCTTTGATTGATAAACAAACTCTAACGGAGGTTTAAGGATAGTCTGACATTAAATTGTCGGACTGAAAGAAGCGGGTTTTTAAGGAGCATTAATTGCCCACCTTTGCTTCTCCGCCACTCTGTGCGTTTATCTTTTAGAGAGCTACCGTACGCTTGTTGATTATTGGTTTAAGTTCACTTGTGTTTTGCTTCGTTCTTGATTTAATTAAAATATTTTACTTAGTGCATGCGCACTCGTTCTTCCACGTCATCAAGCCCTTTACGTGAACTCGTAGAAATTCCGAGAAGACGTAATCGTAGACGTGCTGCCCAAATAGTCAAACCCGAGATTCGCACTGTTCCCACTGATAATATGGCAGACGAACGCACAATGGCTGAAATGCTCCAGGCACCCACCGAGGGTTATGGAGATGCCATCGTTTTACCAGTCATCGATTCTGATCATTTTGAGCTGAAAACACATTTGATTCAGCTCGTGTCCACAAACCAATTCCACGGGTTTGAACGAGAGGATCCATATGCACACATTCGTTGGTTCAACAAACTGACCTCTACAATCAATTACAAAAATGTGCCGCAAACAGTTATCAAATTGATGCTATTTCCATTCTCACTTGAGGGGGCAGCCCGGATTTGGCTGGATAAAGAACCCCCTCGATCCATTGAAACCTGGGAAGATCTCGTAAAGAAATTTGTCAATTATTTCTTCCCTCCATCAAAGACGACTAATCTAAAAAATGAAATTGCTGGATTTCGTCAAGGTTTTGATGAAAATTTCGGAGAGGCATGGGACAGATTTAAAGATCTCCTAAGAAAATGCCCACATCACGATTTCACGGTGTTACAACAGATAAATACGTTTTATAATGGGTTAACCCAAAACGATCAAGATGCACTTAACGCAGCCTCCGGTGGCAATATCTTGAATCGTAAACCTAGAGAGGTGGTCGAAATTTGTGAAAATAAATCAAAAGTTCCTATTTCTAGAAACAAAGTGAATGTTCCTGTCACTCCTGCTTCTTCTTCATCCGGTAACTCATCAGAGTTAGCCTTCCTTACGGATTCAATGCGTTGTATGATGAAAGAAATGAAAGAATTAAAAAGTGAAATACATAAACCGGAACAAATCAAAGCAATAAACAAAGTGTGTGAAACTTGTGGTGGCCCACATGCGTATTATGATTGTCAAGCAACCGATGCTTCTGTTTACCCAGCTCCCGTAGCTACAGTAAACCAAAATCAGTACCGTCCGCATGCTGAGACTCAGTACCGAGCACCGAATGCTATGGTCCCACCTGGTTTTCCACCCGTGCCAAATCAGAATAATCAAAATCGCTTTGTTCAAAATCAGGGACAAAATTTCAACAATTCTCAAAATTTCAATCAGAACCGAGGTCAGAATCAGGGTAATCATAACCGAAAGCCATGGAATGTCCAAAACCATAATCAGACATCCTCAGATGAGTTGCTTAGGCAATTCATAAAATCTCAAGAGGAGACAAATAGAACTCAATATCAGACAAACCAGTTGTTGGTTACCCAAATAAATGACATAAAAAAATCTTTAACTGATCTACCTTCTACCTCGGGAGGTCTCCCAAGTAACACAGTTGTCAACCCAAGGGGTGAACTCAAAGCTGTCACTACACGTAGTGGTAAAGCTCATGTTGAACTCAAGGTGAAAAAGGACCCGGTACTTCCCACTAACAATGGAAGTGCTAAATACGTCCAACCTTCGGTTATCCAAAAATCTACACCCACAATTGCTCCTCATCCGTCAAGAATCGATCCTACTCTTTCACGATTTACGGTTAAAAGTTTGTCAAACAAACTTAGTGAGCAAAGATCAGCCAGATATTATTCCGAAATGCTCAATGCTGTTCCTGTCAGTGTACTTGATGACAGTGATGATGATGGAGATACCACTTTCGTCAAAGCTATCACCACTCGGAGTGGTGCTGCTTATGAGGGGCCAGCTGGCCCTATTCCTCCTCCGTTGTTTGAAATGGAAAAAGAGACGGAGGATACAACGGACAAAGTGCAAATTCCAAGCCCACAAAGTACAGCACATGTCCATCCTCCGGTTATCCCGAAAAAATCCAAACCAGGAGTTGTCTTTGAATCTGTTAAGACTCCTGAAGTCGTTGTCCCTAAATCCAAACCTTATATTCCTTACCCATCGCGCTTAAATGAGCAAAAGCTCCGTGAGAAAGCTAGTCAACAAATGGACAAATTCTTTCAAATCTTTAAAGAATTACATTTTGACATAAGTCTTGCGGATGCTATCATTCTGATGCCCAAATTTGCATCAACAATCAAACACTTGTTAAGCAACAAGGAAAAACTGAGTGAAATGGCTAAAACTCCGTTAAATGAGAACTGCTCAGCGGTTATCTTGAAAAAGCTTTCGAAGAAGCTTGGAGATCCTGGAAAATTTCTACTACCTTGTGTATTTCCGGGAATGTATGAATGTTATGCCTTAGCAGATCTAGGTGCAAGCATCAACCTGATGCCTCATTCAGTATGGAAGAAACTTTCTCTTCCGGCTCTTACTCCTACCTGCATGACTCTTGAGCTTGCAGACCGAACCATATCTCATCCCTGCGGCATTGCCGAAGATGTGTTTGTGAAAGTAGGAAAGTTCCACTTTCCAGCTGACTTTGTGGTTGTTGACTTCGACGCAGATCAAAAGGTTCCTCTAATTCTTGGAAGAGGATTCCTAAAAACGGGCCATACTCTTATTGATGTATTTAAGCATGAGATCACCTTGCGTGTGGATAATGAAGCTGTTACCTTTAACCATGATCAAACATCGAGGTACTCCTCAAATTTTGATTCTGCTTCGGTTAACCGAATCGATGTCATTGATGTTGCTTCAAAGGAGTACTCTCAAGAAAATCTTGGTTATTTTCATAATTCTGTGAGTGGGGATCCCACCACATCTTCTCAACATATCATAGCCGACTCTTCCCTTCTCTCACTTCGGTTGAGGGAAGTGATCCCTTTTGGGATGAAGTCGATGCTTTTCTTGCTCTAGATAGTTCACTTCCGCATGAGGTTGATGATAACTATCTTGATCCTGAGGGGGACATTCTTTTTCTAGAAAATTTGTTAAACGAAGATTCATCTTCCCCTCTTCCACCAAAACAACTTCATAATGAGGAAATCAAGTCAGTTGATAAAACTGATAAATTTCCAGAGATCAAGTTTAAGGACTTGCCTCTTCCACTTGAATATGCAATTCTTGAGGAGGAAGTTCTTATCCTAATTGCTATTCAGATCTCTCTTCTTCCCTTCACCTACCCGGTGATTTCCCCTATCTTTCACTCATTCGGGAGTGAGGATATTACCTTTGACCCCGGCATTGTCCATCTAACATTGGTTTAAATGCCGGATTTATCTCATCGGTGTGGAACTTTCTTATGCTCAATTGGTTATCCAAGCATCTTGAATGAAAGTCCGATAGAGATGGTTTCTTCCACTTACTTCCCCATGAACCAAAGAATTCGGGGTCGAGTCAAGCTAGCGACTCGGTTAATAAAAACAGTAGTAAAACATGGGTTTTCACCCGTGTCTCACCTAAGTGTGGGGGGATGCCCCACATGTTGTAAATATGTACAGTAAAAAAAAATAATAATAAAAAAAAAAAAAAAAAAAAAAAAAATGTATGTATAAAAATAATGGCTATTAATATTTCCCTTTCACGTTCTAAGTGTTGGTTTCACAACCGGTTCTTTGAATATTGAGGGCAATATTCAGTTCTAAGTGTGGGGGGGAATTCTAGCGAATTTAATCAAATGTATCATCTAGTACCCCCATTTTAGCCAAAATTTTAAAATTTTTTCTCACTTAGAACGCAATAAATGGTTATCAGTCCGCCATGTCTAACCCACGTAAGGATTGGCTAATCCGAAAGCAAACGGCTCTTGGTAAAGATAAATCAAATCCGTTTATGGCTTGCAATTTGCCCAAAATTGTATGGTATTCGACTCACCATATCTTTATAAGTGAAGAGTTGGCTAGCCCGCAAGGTTATGGCTTGTGGTTAAGGCAGTAGAAAAACCATGATTGGTAATCAGCTCACCAAAGATAATAGTTATAATTTATCTAAGAGTTGGCTAGTCCAGAAGCAAACGGCTTTTGGTAAAGACAAATCAAAACCGTTGACAGCTGATGGTTTGCTCAAAATCATTTGGTTATCATTGTACCAAAGTATCACACACTAAAACATTGGCTACTCCAGAAGTGATGGCTTTTGGTAAAGAGAAAAATCCATTAAAACTTCATAAAAGATTGCTAGGGACTAGCAATAGTTTAGTGTGGGGGATTGATGAGTGTCTAAATACTCATCATTTTTACCTAATCTGAGCTGCCAAAACATCCAAAAACACTCAGAAATGCATCATAATACTGAAATTATCCCAGAATTGTGTTTTATATGTTTCAGATGCAAAATGTTTAAAAACAGATAAAAAACGAACAAAGTTTGCATAATTGGCAGTTTCAGTCCCTCAACTTTCAAAAGTTGTCAAAACTAGTCCCTGGTTATTCTAAAAACAGGAAAAGTCACCAAAGGTCCTTTTTAAATCATAAATTATCATATTTAGTCCTGTGGTGAAAAGTTTCAACAATTTACAACTTTGGTCCCTCAAGTTTCAGAATTTGTCAAAATTAGTCCCCGGGTGTTTTAAAATGGAAAATCATGTTTTATAACCCTTGTACTATTGTAAAATGGCAATATTAGCCCTTGTGATAACTTTATGGAAATTACAGGTTTAACCCTTCAAGAATGCAGGAATTACAATTTTGGTCCTTGTGCTTATTCATTATATAAACCAAATCCGGACCCATCCCAAAAATAAATCCAAACCACTTATACCCTTAACCCTTAAATAAACCCAACACCCATATTTAACCCAAGCCCAATTCCCTTTAAATATTATACCCGGCCCACTCCCTTTTATTTAAACACAGAAGTTTGACCCGAAGTCAAACCTTCTTATCCCTTCCCTTTAAACCGCCAAGAAAACCAGTCACCACCCCCCACCTCACCATTTTCCACAGCTGTCTCACCACCTCATTCCCCCTCCAAACACACTACCTAACACTTCCAAACTCAATTAATGCTTCTCTCCCACTCTCACTGACCAAACCAATACTTATCCCACTTTTCCTGTTTTCCCGCCAAAAAGGAGATTGGACGAATGAGATGATGTCAGGAGAAATCAAGGGTGCTAAAAGATTCAGAGATGTGGACTTAGGGTTTCCCATTTCAATTTTGTATATATAGGAAACAATGTAGCTCATAAAGAGCAAGTAGCTAATTTTAGTTAATCGTTTTTCTTATTCAGTTCCTATCTTTGTAATTGTAAGCTTCAAGTTATCAATATAAGTTACTTTGAGTTCATTGTTCTTGTTTTATTCAGTATTAAACTCAGTTCACTAGCAATTTACATTTCAAGATTATCTGTGATTCGAATTAAGTTCTAAGTCCTTTTAATTATCATCAAAAGCTCCAATTACCCTTACTATAAGCTCACATAAGCTCATCATAGCTTCATGTAAGTTTATATAGATTAAACCAGTTCTTAATTTCAAGTATTGAAGAAAGTCAAAGAAAGTCAATGGGGGGGTCAAATAAGCTACTCTGGGTATTAAAAGCTATTGTGGAAGGCTTATTGTAGTTTTCTAGCTTGTGTGAACAAGTTAGAATAGGTTCTGGTCCTTGTTCTTTGTTCTCAGTTGAAGTTCATTTGTAAGCCTTTTGATCAAATTTAGCATTTTACTGTATCAGTATTTTATTGCTTGAATTTTGGTGTTATTATGTCTCTGTGGTGATTGTTAAGTGATATTAAGTTTTAAATAGGTAGCTTGTTCTTTGGATTTGCTTGTTGCTTTGAATTCCATTTTGTGCAGTCAAATTTGCATATTGGTCTATTTCTGTGTTTCATGTTTAAAGTATTGTTGATTAATGCTTATTTAATCTCATGTTATGATAATATAAGGATTTGAATCAGTTAAATGGTCTAAATCATTGAAATCCTTTGAAAATCACAAAATCAGTCAAGATAAGGGTTGTTTGGATCTTACTGATCCAGTTGTGTTGCTGAGTGATTGTGTTGTTATTTGTTGTTGTCACATATCACTCTAGTTCATATTAACTCAGAGAAACAATAAAAACTAGTCCTTATTCAGAGAAAAGTCAAAATCACTTTTAATCTCACATAAGTTGATCACTGTTGGATTTTAACCTGTGAAATCCATCACAGATGATCAAAACTTGTTAAAAAGGCTTAATCTCATCTTAATTAATCTTAATATATCATAATCAGTCATTAGAATCAGATCTAAGTTCATAAAAGTCAAACTCAAGTGTTTTTTCTCAAAAAGTCATAAGTTCATATCTGTCAAAATGGACAGGTTTTCTTGATCTTGCACAAGGTTTAATTGAAATTGGAAATAAGTAATTTTTGTTGATTTGTGTTAAGTTGTTGGTTGTTTACATATTCCAAAAAGAAAATCTGAGTTTGGATTACATTTGCTTATTAAAAAGCACTCTCAAAGTTCCCTGATTTTGCCCTGTGCAAAGCAATCAGTGTATACTGATTGCTGAATCAACTGATCTTGGGTCTAATTGGACTTCAATTGAAGTGTTTGAGATGGGGCTTTTTGTGTTTTAGAGTACCTAGTAGTATAAGCTAGCTTTTGCCCCCTTAATATTCTGCTTCTCAGCTTATTTAGACTGCTTAATTTGCCCTGCAAGTTTGCTAATTTCTGCTATTTTCTGTCTTAATTTTGCAACTGTCTTAGTGCTTAATTGGCTTATTTTGTGGATTAGCTATTTGAAATAAGTTGTTTTAAGCTTATCTAAGTTGGTTTAACCTGTCCTGAGCATTTGGTTGATTTCTGTGCTGATTAGCTTATTTTTGGGCTTATTGCAAACTGCTTAACTGCCCAAATCAGCTCTCCAGGCTTATTAAACTTTTTATTTTAATTTTCCTAGCTTTTTAATAATATTTTAGATTTATCTGTAAAGTTTCATAATTTTCTGAATAGTTTTGATATTTTTAATCTTTTTAATTAGTTTTTAATAGTATTTAAATCATAATAAATAGAATATTAATCAGAAAAATATAATTTTAATTTTCATAATTTTCTTTTGTCATTTTTAATCTAGGAAAAATATAATTATATTTTTAGACCTTAAGAAAAACAAAAAATAGAAAAATAGTGATAGCTTCTATTTAATAGAATTTATCTTTTTAAATTTTAATTAAGTAATTTTCATTTTTATAATTTTCTTAGCTTCTTTTTATCTTATAATATTTTTAGAAAAAGTTTTAGAATTTTCTTTATTCATTTAGTATTTTTTATAAATTTAAATAGTTTAATAAGTAATTAAATAATAAATAATTAATAATAATTAAATAAAAAGTGTAAAAAAATATAATTTAAGTTTTTAAATAAGTTTTAAGTAATTTTACATTTTTAGGTTTTAATTTCATAAATTTCAGTTTTAGTCCCATTTTCGTTTTCCCGTTACGCGTTTTAGTTTAATTTTGTTCGCGTTTAATTTCATTGTGCATATTTGTTTTTCATTTGTTATTTAGAATTGTTAAAAAGTAAAATCAAAAGCAATCTAAATCATCAATCACTCTAATCCTAACTTTTCACAGTTTGCCCATTCACACCTCGTTGGGAAACGACCCAGGTGATCACTTGCCTGGTTTCACACTACACACGAGTATTCGTTCTGAGACTGTTTATTTTATATATACGTTTTCAGACGGATCAGTTGTCTTTTTAAATATGCTTATTTTCTAGTGCTTAATCGGTTTGTGAAAACAAAAAATGTAAAAAAAAAATAGTTTTCATAAAAAGAGGTTGCCCAGGTTCGAACCTGGGACCTCCTGTTCACACACCCCACACGTTAACCAACTGCCCTAGGGACTTGTATTAGTCATAGTTTTCATCCAGTTTTACTTAACTAGTTTTCATTCCTATTTGCTTATTTTCCTTTTTTGCTTATTTTCTGCTTATCCGAATAAGCAGCTGGTCCCAGTTTATTTTTCCTAGGTTCAGCCTTACCCTTAGGACTTTACTGTATTTTTCTGTAATTTTCAGTTTCCATTTAGTATTTTTAATCTATTTTTATTTTTAAATTAGTTTTTAATTCGTATTAAATAAAATATTAATCAGAAAAATATAATTCTTTTTTGCAAAATTTTCTTTTATTAATTAGGATTTAGGAAACATATATTTGTACCCGTAGAGTTAATATTTTATCGTTTTGACGTTTAGGATCGGTTTTCCCGGTTTAAACGCGCGTTTTAAGTTTTCTTTACGTTTTTAGATACAAGAGCTTTAGATTATAGTTTTTCTTACCTTTTAAGTCGTTTTTAGTTAATGTTCACTTATTTTAGATTAAAAACCAAAATCCCTTATACTCACCATTCAAACTCGTTTTACGAATCGAGATCACGAAATTCCATTCAAACCTTCGTTGGGGATAACGACTCGGGTTTACATATTTCCTTTGTAAATCCTGGAAAAAAATACGAGTTGATTTTAACGAATCAATTTTTGGCGCCGCTGCCGGGGAAGGTTGAAGCGAATTTTCGATTCTCGTTTGTTCGATGCGTGTTTTGAAGACCCTTCTCTCGAGAAGTTATCGTTTTCTTCGTAAATATTTTCTTATGAAAACCCAAAAATATTTTCTTTTCAAAATTTATTTTTCCTTTTTCTTTTGTGTTTTTCTAAATGTTTCTAAAAATCCAAAAATATTCTTCTTATTCCTCTTATTCGTTTAATTCTTTATCTCTCACCCTCTATCCGTTTAATTCTATTATCTTCTCATTCCTCTTATCCGTTTAATTCTTATGTCGTCACCCGACTATCGCTGTTTTCATTGTGAAGGTCTAGTGGATGATGAACATCGTTGTTACAATTGTTTGAGTGAGCGGTATGAAAGTGATTATAGAAACGGATTGTGCAATTGGTGCAAATCTTTATTTAATCCAGTGGATGATGAGCATCGTTGTAGTTTTTCCGACTACCCTCCACAATCCCAGCCATCTTCAAGCAATCAGCAAAATTTTTGCTTTAATTGTGGATATCCGTTGGGAAATAATTCACTTTGTGAACGATGTTTTTGCAAAGAATGTGAGTTTACTCATGGACTTTGCGTGTGTTGCACTTCTGAAATCGAAAATACATTCACTTATCCAGATTTTCAAAACGATTTCAGCCACCTTCCTCAGAATTCATTTGAGCAAGAACCATGTTATCAAAATTTCAATGATACATCGTTCCAAAATGCTCCGAATGTTCCTTGTGCAAATTGTGGGGGTCCTCATGACGATTATGAATGTCAACCGTGGAATCAAGAACCTAATCCTTGGTTTAATACTCCCGGTTTTGACAATGTCCAACCCCCACAGTATTCCATCATTCATCCTCATGAAAAATCTATGGCAGAATTATTAGCCGAAGAACGAGCAGCGGAAACGCGTGCCAAATTTCTCAAGGCTTCCATTCTCGATGAAGATGATGAGGATACTATTCAAATAAAGGAATATTACGAGAATTCGTCAGCTGCAATCACACCTGTCCAGAAAAGGCAGGAAGACAAGAGTATTGCAGAATTGCTAGCAGAAGAGCAAATGGAACCTATAAAAGCCATTTATGCTAGCAATAATGATGAGGAGGACGACGAGGAGAGTGTTATTCCTTTGAACGATATCATTTCTCAACTCCCTCAGTCTATTGCAATCACATCCATCTTACCGATTATAGACCCCGAGGACTTTCTTATTATGGGGGATGAGCATCTTAGCACTATTCCTGAAAAGGGATCGGACGAATTCATAAAGTCTAGTGCTGAGAACCTTATTCCAATCCCAAGTGAGTCTGAGGATACATCCGACAATGAAAGTGATTGGTCTATTTGTGATGATTATCCTCCTGACACTTCAGAGGATTCTTCCGGGATTTTCTCTAACCCTCTTTTCAATTCAAATGATGATTTTTCCTCTAGTGATGACGAATCACTTTCTTATGAGGACGTTTCAAATGAAAGTCTCGAAGACTATTCAAATTCTCTTTTTGAATTTGATGACGAGTACTTTTCTAACAATAATCCTCTCTTTGATGAAGAGTTAGAGAATGATGAGGTCAATGACTCTTTTACTCATAAACTTGATGATATGACCTCAATTCCTAATCCCGAGATTCATGAGGACATTCTTTCTCTGACATATGTGACATTGCCCTTTGATGATCGCCATTATATTGATTTCACATATGTCGTTCGAGTTTTTCTACCTTTCTGTGCTTATATGGTAGATTGTCCTTTCATTCACTCGTTCGGGAGTGAAGACAAAGTTTTTGACCCCGGCATCTCCATTTATCATTCTTTTGAGTCGGGTGTATCTCATCGGAGTGGAACTTTCAAGTACTTCAATGTTTATCCAAACATTTTGAATGAAAGTCCGATAGAGATTTTCTCTTCCACATGCTTCCCCAAGAACAAATGAATTCGGGGTCGAGTCAAGCTAGTGACTCGGTTAACAAAAACATTAGCACCACATGGGTGACAGCCCATGTTTCTGACTTCTTTCTATTTTCAGACACTAAGTGTGGGGGGATTCCTCTACTGTGCTTTGTTTTGTGTGTTGTTTGCTCTTGTTTGCAGGTTTCCCTTAGATCGTGATGATTGATGCGCCTGTTTTCAATCCAGCCGCCCAATATCCGATCTTTTTGCTAACGTTTATCTAGGGATATCTTGTTAATCCTTTTTGTGAAAAACGGAGATTTCTGTTCCACACTTGGCTATTAGTATTACCTTTTTACGTTCTAAGTGTCGGCATAATAGCCGGTACTTTGAATATTGAGGGCAATATTCAATTCTAAGTGTGGGGGGGAATTCTCGCGAATTTTGTCACATGTGTACCTTCTAGTCCCTAGTACCAAAGTTTTTGGCCCAAAATTTTAAATTTTTTGTCGTTTTTAGATAAGAAATTGCAATAAAAAAGTAGTGTTTAGTCTTGATTAGGTTAGAACAAAGGGAATCCCGACTCTGCCAGAGTATTGATCTGGCTGCTTCCTTAACGATTAGACTAAGGTTTTACGATTTGTGCAAATGAAAATGCTAAGCGTAGAATAGTTGGTTTTCTTTAGAGCTTATATAAGTAATCTATGGCTTTTCCTCCCAGGAGATAACTAATGTGACTTAATAAGTGCTTATTTTCAAACATTTGAACACACAAAATCATTTTTTTATACGATTTTGAAAAATACTAGTTCAAAGATTTATTTAAACTTCGGAACAAGCATATGTCATAGTAATGTAAAAGTTAAGTAATAAATGTATGTGCTAAAAAGCTACGGTTCAAGATCGGCCCTTGGATCCTTATTTCCGAAAGGCGTTTAGGTCTTGGCTACCCTCTTACACCGGCCCTTGGACCTCTAATTCAGGAATGTGTGAGGTCTTGGTCTAACACCCTTGGATCCTCATTTCAGGAATGTTTAGAGTCTTGGAACTCTCCGTTGTAACGGCCCTTGGATCATTTATTCTGAAAGGTGTAAGGTCTTGGTTCCCGTGAAACTCCGTTACTTTATATTGCACAAGTAAAAAAAATAAAAAAATGAAAAAATGAGAAAAGAAAAAATAAAATAAAATGGAATGATATTGCAAAATGCAATAAGTTTTGAAACTTGCTTGTTGTAAATTTTAAATTTATCTTTCAACTAGTATTAGTCAAATTTTATAAAAACGTCGATTTTTGTGATCAAAATTTTGAAAATCAAGCACAGTCACCTAACTTGAATATATGCGGGAGTGAAAAGTTAAGTTTCGGCTTACATAGATTATTGATATAAGTAGTGTTAGCATTTTACAAAATCATTTGCACATTGAGTTTAAGCTTAGTTGGGAGTATAAAAAAGAGGATGACGATTTCAATTCCCTGGAGACACCCCGTTTGTGTGAATCCTGTTCCGTGATACCATTTTTGAAAATCAAGCATGTGTATATTTTTGTTCTAGTTTAAATTTCTTGCATCAAATAAAAAGTCGAAATGGGGTATACTTGGTATTGTTTTGATCCTTTCATTACTTCATATGATCGGATTGCTAGGGACTAGCAATAGTTTAGTGTGGGGGATTGATGAGTGTGTAAATACTCATCATTTTATACCCATAAAAGACACAAAAATGACCAAAAATACCCAAATTATACTGCAGATATCATTGGTTTGTGTTTTATGTGTTTCAGGTACAAAAGGATTGAAAACAGGGCAAAAACAGACAAAACCGAGCACAAGATTGGAAAATCGTGAAAAGCCGAGGACGGGTAAGAAATTTACGAGTTTGGACCGAAAAATTGATCAAGATGTCAAAATCAACCTTCAAGAATACCAAGTTGTCAAGAGTGGCCCTTGGAATTATTTTTGCACATATGACAAATTTGGTCCCTCAACTTTCAGATTTTACACATTTGGTCCCTAACATTAAACCAATTCCATTTCTAAATAATCCTACCCCTTTCACTAAACCAAATAAACCCAGCCACAACCTAAACCCAGCCCAACAAATAACATAAGCCCAATCCCATTAAACCCTTACCCCGTTTTTAACTAATACCATGGTCAACAAAACAGTCAAACCCACCCTTCTTGCCGCCAAACCAAAACCAATACCACCATCACCATGCTTTCCCTGACAAGCTCCTACACCCTATTCTGCTTTCCCCTCTGAAATACTCCATCCCCCCTCCAGCTACCCCTTCACATGTTGCCATCTTCACGTGTTATCCACTACAGCTGGAAATCCACTAAAAATAGTTTGGCGCCAAAATTGGATTTAAGGGCTGAGATGAAAATGAGCCAATCCAATGGCTCAGGATTGCTCTGAGATGAAGACAAAGATGTTCCCAGCTCCATTTTTGTATAAATAGGACCATTGTAGCCAAATTTTGGCAGTAGTTTATTATGATAGTCGTATTTTTAGTTTAAGTAGTTAATCAGTTGAAATTTAAGTTTCCAGTTGTAATTTAAGTTTATTTAAGCTTATTAAGTCTCTACTTTATCAGAATTGTATTCAATTTTAGTTTTAATAAAAGTTCAAGTTTTTCTAAAATCAAATTAAGTTCACTAGCTTTTAAAAATAGATAACCAGCTCTCATTACTGTTGCATTAAGCTCGTATGAGCTTATTAAAGCTTTTGATAAAGTTAATTTGGTTCAGTTCTGTTTTAATTTTAAAAAGTCAAGAAAAGTCAAACTTAGTCAAACAAAGTCAAACTAGCTTATCTACTTATTCTCTGTGCTTAATTGAGTGTTACTAGCTTATTTACTCTAGTTTTTAGTAGCTGATGTTAATTTAATAGGTGGTTATTATGAGTTCCAGTGTAAAAAGCCAAAACAGTCTCCATAAGGACTGTTTGGCACAAGAACTAAAACGGGTCAAATTGGGAAATTACTGTTCATGTGCAATTGCCTCTATTTGATTTAGTTGCTCTTAGGTCATATCAGCTTGTTAATGGAGTTTCTAAGTAAATTCTAGTGAATTAATAGGTTTTTAACTGATCTTGTAGATTTTAGATCATATGTGCTAATTTGAGCTTAATAATGAGATAAGCAGTTTAAGTTTCTTTTTTTTGCTACTTGTGTTGCTTTTGAGTTCTCAGGTCACATTCACAAGGATTTAATAAGTCTTACTTAGTGGAAGCTGACTTTGACCAATTTGGATGAATCAGTCACCTCAGATCCCAATTCATGGTCTGCATCAGTTTAAAGGTTCCATCTCAGTGCTTATTTCAGTTGTTAAATGCTTAATGTCTTTAGCCCTTAGTAGATTGATATATGATCTGAACTTATCTTTAATTTTTATACCTCAGCAGAGCTTATTAGAGTTTGAAAGAAGCTCAAAAGTTGCTCACTCACACAAATGAACACTGAAAATCAGTATACACTTGTGTTGGATGACTAACTTCTCAGCTTATTTTGAAGCTATTAATAAGTTCTTCTTTTTTTGCTTTTTTCTGTTTTTAAGATTTTAGATATATGAATTTTTAGGAAATGTAGCTTTTGTAGTTTTTGAGGTTCATTTACTGCTTATTTTTAAGCTGCAAATATGCCTCAGTAGCCCAAATCTGCCATGTACAAGCCTGCATTCAGTCCCTTTTTCTTGCTTAATTTGATTCACTCAATGCTTATTTGCTATTGTTTGTAGCTTAAGTTATGTCTTTTAGCTTATGTAGATTTCCATAGTTCAGCTTAGCTTATTTAAGATTGCTTATTTGTCCTAGTTTGCTCAATAGCTTAAACAGTCCATTGTTTATTTGCCTAGCTTATTTTCATTCCTTTTTGCCAACTGATTTGTTCCCCTTGGCTGTTTCTGGCTTATTTCAAGTTTGTTAAAATTGTTGTCTTTTTAAATATGCTTATTTTCTAGTGCTTAATAGGTTTGTGAAAAGAAAAATGTAAAAAAAAAATAGTTTTCATAAAAAGAGGTTGCCCAGGTTCGAACCTGGGACCTCCTGTTCACACACCCCACACGTTAACCAACTGCCCTAGGGGATTGTATTAGTCATAGTTTTCATCCAGTTTTACTTAACTAGTTTTCATTCCTATTTGCTTATTTTCCTTTTTTGCTTATTTTCTGCTTATCCGAATAAGCAGCTGGTCCCAGTTTATTTTTCCTAGGTTCAGTCTTACCCTTAGGACTTTACTGTATTTTTCTGTAATTTTCAGTTTCCATTTAGTATTTTTAATATATTTTTATTTTTAAATTAGTTTTTAATTCATATTAAATAAAATATTAATCAGAAAAATATAATTCTTTTTTGTAAAATTTTCTTTTATTAATTAGGATTTAGGAAAAATATATTTGTACCCGTAGAGTTAATATTTCATCGTTTTGACATTTAGGATCGGTTTTCCCGGTTTAAACGCGCGTTTTAAGTTTTCTTTACGTTTTTAGAAACAAGAGCTTTAGATTATAGTTTTCCTTACCTTTTAAGTCGTTTTTAGTTAATGTTCACTTATTTTAGATTAAAAACCAAAATCCCTTTATTCTCACCATTCAAACACGTTTTACGAATCAAGATCACGAAATTCCATTCAAACCTTCGTTGGGGATAACGACTCGGGTTTACATATTTCCTTTGTAAATCCTGGAAAAAAATACGAGTTGATTTTAACGAATCAATATTGTAGTCACACTCCAGCGCAGCTGGAAGTGTGCTTCACTTTCACACGAGAGGTCCTGGGTTCGAATCCCAGCTGAGACAAACTTTAGGTATATTATACATACCACGTGGCACCACCTCAGTGGTCCACGACCCGTACCAAGATTCGACCCGACCCGTTTATGACCCGATCTGACCCAGATCCGACCCGTTTATGACCCGATGCCACGTGGCACCACTCAGGTGGTTACACATGGCACCCGACCCGTTGAGTTGACCCTTGAACAACATATAGGACTAACGATGCAAACATAACTAACGGAGGGACTAACGGGCAAATAATATTTATACACTTAACGGTCAAAGATAACTCCCATCCAACTTAGGGACCAAACGCGTGCAACGTTTCCCAAAATAAGTATCTGTGGCGTAATTAAAATGAAATAGCTCCCAAACTTGAAATTCGTGTAAACCACAAGGACTATCACTGTAATTTTCTCAGTTTTATTATAGAAACATTACCACGTGATGTACACCGTTTTCCAATCAGCTTTCAATTTTTGCTCCTTAAATTAAAAAAAATACAAAAATCACCAAGACATTAGATGAAAGAGATAGTAGTTTTATAGAGGATCCTTGTGTGGTGAGTGTTGCGAAGGACATATGTAAGTTTTGTTCATAGACAAGGTGGTGACATGTCCCATTGGCCTTTCTACTAATATGTTCTGTCAAACCAAATTTTAAGAGTAAATTGCAAAAATCATTCTTTTTGTAAGGTCAAATTGCACGTTTCGTCCTTGTGGTTCATTAAGTGCAAAGATGGTACGTATTTTCTATTGTTATGTGCAATTTTGGTCCTTCATTTTAACCGGCGTTAAGTGTGTTCCGTTAGCAGTTACACGTTAGCCCTTTTGGCTAACGATCGTTGCAGCGCCCTTCCTTTTTACACTAACGGCCGTTTATAATTTAATTTTTTTTTTTGAATTCTTTTTTTCGTCAAGTAATTTTTTTTTGAAAATGTTTTTTATATAAAAACGTTTTTTTTATATAAAACCATTTTATAAAAAAGTTTTTATATAAAAATGTTTTTTAAATAAAATGTGTTTATATAAAACTTTTTTATATGAAAATGTTTTTATATAAAAAATTTTATAAAAAAGTTTTTATAAAAAAGTTTTTTATATATAAAATAGTTTTTATAAAACTTTTTATATAAAAATGTTTTTTTATGTAAAAGCATTTTTATATAAAAAAATTTATATAAAAACGTATAAAAACATTTTTTATACGTTTTTTATATAAAAAAATTCACATGTGACGAAAAACGTATACATGTTCTAAAAACTTTTATACGTTTTTATAAAAAAGTATATATGTTCTAAAAACATACGAAAAGCGTAAAAGATTTTTACGTTTTTATAAATGTTATAAACGTAAAATTTGAGAACATATATACGTTTTTCGTTTAGAACATATATAAAAATTTCGTTTAGAACATATTTTTACAATTTACTCAAATTTTATACGTTTAGAACATATATAAAAACGTATAAAAAATTTTACGTTTTTAGAACATATATACCTTTTTTATAAAAAGGTATAAAAAATTCTATAACATATATACTTTTTTTATATAAAAATGCTTTTATATAAAAAAAAAAAACATTTTTATATAAAAAGTTTTATAAAAACTTTTTTATAAAACGTTTTTATATAAAAAACATTTTCGAAGAAAAAAATTACTTGACGAAAAAAAAATTCAAAAAAAAAAGCGGACTATTTTTTTTTTTTTTAATTTGAAAAAAAAATTAAATTATAAACGGCCGTTAGTGTAAAGGATGGGCGTTGCAACGATCGTTAGCCAAAAGGGCTAACGTGTAACTGCTAACGAAACGCACTTAACGCCGGTTAAAATGAAGGACCAAAATTGCACGTAACAGTAGAAAATACGTACCATCTTTGCACTTAATGAACCACAAGGACGAAAAATGCAATTTGGCCATACCCAAGGACGATTTTTGCAATTTACTCAAATTTTAATAATCGACACTATTTTCCAAAGTTGGTCGAGTGAGACACTATTTTGTCAAAAACTGAATAAAAGGGTCTGATGTTTAGCGATTAGGGCAGGTTTTTGGGACTTGAGAACTTTGTGATCATTTAACCTTTTTACAACGTTCTTCTTTCTAAAATTAGATAGCTAGGTGATCTTTAACTAGGCCAAAAATTCAGATTTTATGCAGACAAAGAAAAGAAAAAGGGTTCGGATTTTTGGGTTTTTAAAGGTTATAACTGGTTTTTGTTGCACATTAACATGATCATAAGTATACTTAAACTATCTCTAATATGCTTTGTGATTTCTTGATTCGAAAAATAATAATATGAACTAGGGTGCGTTTGGCTGTGTTCGACACAAAAAGAAAAGAAAAGAAAAGAAAAGATTGGGTTTTTGATATTGCTTCTTATTAGGGATTACTTAGTAGTGTTTTAAGAGTATTTAGAGTAGATAAAAAGTAATGAAAAGGGTTGGAAATACTTACTTAACTATATTAGTCGATTAGAAAATTTGTGGCGAATTGGATTTGGAAATGGACACGAGTATTTCTCCTTCTTCCTAGGCTTCTTAGAGTTTTCTTAGGCTTGTATGAGGACTGTGGAATTAGTAGTGATTGGGTGTATGGCTGTTATGGTTGTATTCGAAATGTGGTGATGGAAAATGAAGATATAGGGTTCGATATTTATAAGCAAGGAAGATTAGGGTTTCTATGATATATCTAGGGTGTCTTGTGAGGTAAGAAAGGGGACAAGAAGATGTGTTCATTTTGTTTGGGCGCCACATGGAAGGAGAGGGGAGGGAAGGATGGTGTGGCATTTCCCCCTCCATACATGTAACCTACTAATGTTTTCATTCTAGAGACATGGAGATGTGGAGCTTTTTGTGACCTAGTTTATCATTTGTGGTAAGTATTTTAGCTTAGGGAATTGAGATGGAAAAGTTTAGTTTGATCATAATGAGTTTCGAACTAGGAAAGAAAAATGTGGATCGAATAGGGCTTTAAGGTGTAGTACATTAAGCTATGTTGTGTAGTATCTATGGTTTAAAGTCTAACTTGATTAGTTCTTAAGGTTAAGTTCAAGTATTTATTATATAGAAAAATATAATTAGGGTTTACATTTTTATGTATATTTCGAATGGGGTAGAAAAGAAAAAGGAATTTATTTGTGCTTTAAGGAGTTGTACTATAAGCTTAGGAGAGTTGTACTAGGGTTTAGAAGTGTAGAAAATCTATTTTTAATGTTAGGTTAATCTTTATAAATAATATGTTAGTTTTTGTTAAATTATAAAGTAGATTAATGAGATTTTTGGATGTTGTGCATTAGGCACTTGTACACTAGGTTTAGAGACTTGTACTTATATTTAGTGAGTTTAGGAAAATTTATTTTTTAAGGCTTGTGTATGAAAGACTTGTAAATTGTGCTTTAAAATAATTATATTTAGGGTTTTTAATAGGATTTTTATTAATATATGATTTTTATGCATAAAGGACTTGTACCTTGGCTTAAATGACTTGTACATTTATAATTTGTAGAAATATCATATAAATAAATTAGGGTTTGTGAGTTTTGTACATAAAATCATAATTTAAATGAAATTAGGGTTTTATCGGGAGTTAAAATGGAATTAGGGTTTCTGAGCTTTAGATGCTTGTACCTTAGTTAAATGAGTAATACTTTAGCATTTTTAGGGTTTTGTTAATTGTTATTATAATAGTTTAGGGTTTTTATGAAAACTCTATTTGATAAGGAACGTTTAGTTTATACGTACGTTAACAATTTAACGTAAAATGACAAATGAGATATCTTTAAGGTTTCATATGATAATGTTTACATAGAATATACATTAAGTACGTTGAGGTTGGGTTGCATGTGAGCACGTTTATCGAGGATGTGATCTACGTCACATAAGATAATAGTTATGATTAGATAATAAAAAAAAATACACGTAGAAAAAGGATAAGTATTTCAGTAAGACAATTTATTATAATGTGGGATTTTCACAGTGGTTACAGTATCCCCCCGTTGAGGGAATCTCGTCCCGAGATTTAGTCTATGTTGGTTAAGAAGTTGGGAAAAATGAAGTATAGAGAGAGTTAGGTTTAGATTTCTAACTTATTCAGATAGAAATATGAGAATGGGAAATCGTACAACGATTTGATTTACGATGGGAGTTTGATATGCCTAAAATGCCTCAAGTTTAAAAATAATATTATAAATAATATTATCTTATTTTTATGTCCTTTGAGTCCAATAATATTGTCTTACTGCTAATCCTCAGTTATATCTTTGGCCTAAAAAGAGTCGTCTAGGAATTTCTATTCAATACTTAAGGGAACGCAGTTTGGTCAGTTTTATTCCTACTAGATGAACTAAATTTGAATGTTTTGCCACCTAATAAATCCAAGGGCTGTGAACAGTATTATCCAACGGTCAGATTCTTAACGTCTATGAACAGTAACTTTTAACGGTCAGGAATAGTGAATTTTAACGGTCATGAACAGTGTCTAATGGCTAGTTTTCTCCTTTAAATACCCCACTTTTAATCATCATTCTTTCACCACTAAATTTTCTCCTAAAAACCTCAAAATGCTGCACCTTATAACATTCATAGCAATCGTTTATGTGGTTCTTGCGGTTTCCTATTTGGCTTATGTACCTAACTAAGATTATGCGTTTTTGGTTTGCGTCCTAGCGGTCCTTATGCCTATTGTGGTTCTCGCTATCGGGGTAGACAAGATATAGGGGTAAGATTGGTTTTTCTATGAAATCCTCAAATAAAGCTTAGTTGTTCTTATGCCTAATATCTAGTCTCGTGGTATCTATTGCGCAAGATAGTCAAGGTAATTCATCCAGTCGTGGCTCTAGCTGTTGTGTTGTTGATAGCGATCCTTGTTTTCATGGCGGGACAACCTATTGAAGAGTCTATTCCTTATCTTGTAATCATTGTAACCTTAGTACTTTCGTTCCTAATTATTTCCCTATGTATGAACTTCCGAGGTTTCTAATAAAATTTGTACTATTTGGGTTTGCCATAAATCTTAGGGGTTTTTCTATTCATAATTTTGTCGAATTCCTATCTTAGAGATAAAGGGGTAGTAGATGTAGACTTTTATTGTATCAAATTAAAATTATTTTATGAACCATTTACTTTGTTTCAATATTTTGCTTTTAAATGAAAATTGTTATTAGAATATCTGAAAAGATAACTGTCCAATTCATTACATGATTCTTCCTAAATTATACATAGTTGATCAGGCTATGTATAATTGAGGACCAAATGATGTGATGTTTGGCTCAGTTACTATGGTATTTATGTTTTTTTTTAAAAAAAATAATTTTAAAAAAAATAATAATAATAATAAAAAATTAAAAAAAAGTTTTAAATGGTGTACAACGCGTTATTTTTGGAAAATAACATCATAATTATTTTTCAAAAGAATCGGCAAATTTTAGTCTATACTACAATGATGGGTTAGGGATTTCCTAGGGTACTAATGGGATATCCTCAAAATAAATCGTAGAGTTCGTCTAAGGTTCCTACAGGGTAGGGATAGTCTATTGTTCCGTCAAAAATAATATTCACCAAATTTCCTAATGGTATACTAGTGTTTTGTCAGGTACTAACTATGAATAGGGTAAGGAGGAATAGAATAGATATTGAAGCTAAACGCAGATTGTGATTATTACGGAAAATATTTCAAGATAAAGGCTTCATACGGTAGAAAGATAGTTTATTATTCTTAGGTTACATCCATCGTAACTAAGGTAAAGATTCAAAAGGAAATACAACTTAGTGAGTTCTAAACTTCAATTTATTTATCTACTACAGGGATTTATCTTCTGCTTAAATTGTAAAGTCATCATTTGACATGGTTGGAATCTAAATGAGTTCTTATTCATTTGCACTAGGCCTGGCTTTCCATTTGGTATTGTAGTTTTCCTATCATCAAGTTTTCGCTTTTGGTTATTTTGCTTAATTTCTTGGGTTAGGGTGATGGTAGGTTTAGTCATGATATGTTGGTCTAATATCTGTGAAGCTTTCATCCTAATTTGAGTTTGCTTAGTCCTAGTAGATGGTCACAATGCAAAGTTATAACCATTTGAGAATCATAAATTACGATGTGTCTGGTTAATATCGTAAATAAATGATTAACTATTTGTATAAACTGCTAGGGAACAAACTAATTCGTTTGAAATTCAGCAACTTTCTCTTCATTCATCAAGTTTCCTTCCGAAATTTATCTTAGAGGGTTCTATGGTTATAGCCTAGTTATGGTAGGTATAAGGTATCATAATAATCCTAGGTAATGTCTGTGTAAGTCTGGTTAGAATAACATGGTATTAATAACTTGATTGATTGTTCTTATAAAACAATTAATACAGTGCTTGGTCCTTTGTTGTCAATAATGGTCTTAGTTTCTATCACTTGCTATGCTTCAAATTGGTTGGTTTTCTAGGTTCTAAGGTAGGGAATTGATGAACTCAAATAAGTACATTTTATTACTATCATTTATCCTATTAATTTGACTTGTTTTATTATATTATGTATGAGGATTGATACTGAATCGTTTACTTTTGTAATTCTCAGTTGAAAACAAGCATTTGGTGAAACTTGGCGATTTTGGACTAATTATGGAGCAAAACATGCAAGAAGTTAAGAGTCTACCGAAATGTACAAGATCAAGACTATTCTGCTCCAGATGCGCCGCATCTCACTTATGACATGCGCCGCATCACTATCAATATTTCACCAGATACGATCCAAGATACAAGAGGACATGCGCCACATCCTATTATGGAGTTACGCCGCATCTTCTAGCGGTGTACGAATATTCCTGAATATTATAATCTTGGACCCCACACGAAGTTAAGTAAATGCGCCGCATCTACTTACTAGATGCGCCGCATCTTACCTTCAGACAGAAACTATAAATACCCCAAGACCAGACGAATTTCGTAGCTTTGGTGACACATATTATATCCGAAGACTGAAGACCAGAAACCTAGGACGAATTCAGTCAAGGCAGCAGCACAAGACACACCCAAATCAAAGATACAAGAGCTGTAAGAAGGTGCTGCATGTGTTTAATTCATTAAGTAGTTTTGTTTTATTGTGTTAGTAAACTTTAATTCATCAAGATTGGTGGCTTGTGTAATGTGACAACGGAAAGATTGCACTCCCTTAAAACTGCTTTCTCATTAATTAAAGTTTATATGTTGATGTCATTGGTGACTTTTATTAGTGCATTGATAACCTCTGTGTCTAGCTGAGCGTTGATCGGGTCGCCATGCCTCTGCCCTCGCCTGTTTATTAGATCGCCTATGCATTCTATGGTCTGTAGAAAAGTAGGAGAAAGATAAACGGGATAGTCATAAGTAATCATTAAGGGTTTACTCGCCGATAAGATTAGAACCAACGAGAAAGGACTTAATCTCGGTGCGTTGCATCGAACTATACACTTCATATAACACTAGCAATAAAACAAGTGACAAACTACTTATCATAAGGACAGCCCTCTTATTGTCTCGAGTATTTATCTGTGTACGTGTGTGCTACTTGCTGATTCGTGCCTATTAGTTTATTTTATTATTTAATTGCAACCAAATCGTGCCAGTCTCTCAGGCTGAACCCCCTTGCGTTAGAATAGGTTGTATAGCTAACTTAATATATTAAAATACTAATTAGAATAACGAGATAATACGTTCCACTCTTAGTGATCGACACTCTACTTACCATTATATTCATACTGACCGGGTACACTGCTCGTTAAGTATGTGTGTTATTCATAAGTCGGCTAAATATAAATTTAAAACTTGAGTAGGCATTAAAACTGCTAAACCGCAACGACACACGACACGCATCAAGTTTTTGGCGCCGCTGCCGGGGAGTGAATTGTTATTATCTGTTAATTTGATTAGTATTTTAATTAGGTTTTTAATTTTTTTTTCTAACCGCTAATTTTGTTGTGTATTAGATAAATTTGCATCAATTGTACTATTTTGCATATTTTCTGTTTTTGTGTGTTATTTGTTTGCTTTTGTTTGTGTTTATTTTCGTGTGTTTTTATTTGTTTTAATTTTTCGTATTTTTTTGTGTTCTGCTATCGTTGTACTGAGCTAAATCGAACGATACGGCGCATCTGATTTCTCAGATACGGCGTATTGCGTTCAATTTTTTTATAAAATACAACGCGTTTAAATAATTCGATACGACGCATCTTTTCCCCAAGATACGGCGTATCTGTTTTTGATAAAAAAAAATTTTCTAAACGATAACGCCATACGACGCATCTGCTTTAGCAGATACGGCGTATCTATTATTTTAATTAAAAACAGTTTTCGAATTATTAAACAGATACGGCGCATCGATCTCTGTCGATACGGCGTATCTTCTGAATCAAAAATCTTATATTTTGAAACGTAACGAAAATACGGCGCATTAACTTTTGTTAATACGACGAATATAATTTGATAAATATAGTTGATTTTTGATATTTACTTTGATCGGTCCGCTACTCTCGTGTGCAAGTTGTTTATTTTCAGGATAAAGGATGATTCAAGCATCACCATGATAGATTACATTCTGAACCAAACCAAGAGAAGCTAGCTGGAGTGATCAAACGTAACCTCTTCGATTATTCAACCAGCCCAAAGGGAAGTTCTCCACATTATAATCTCAATTTTATCATCCATATTATACATCTGATTCAAATTGTAATCTTAATTTTGTACGCTTTAAAACGATATTTGTTCCTAACCTCGGAATAAAGCCTTATCCTTTAAACAATAAGATTACAATTGTTGATAAAACGTTTATTACCTATTGCTCTTATTTTGAATTAAATTACATCATATGGTATAACCGTTTTACCCCAAGTTTGATATATAAAGAATCGTGTTGCGGAGGCCAAGGTACGTTCCTCATTTAAATTTCGTTCACTAACATAGCGATACGGCGGATCTAAATATCCAAAGCGCCGTATCTCTTACCATCTAGGACTCATTTACTAGTCAACGAGATTAAATAGATACGGCGCATCCAATTTTCCAATACGGCGCATCTTTTTGCCCTATAAATACTACGGGAATGCGCCGGATCTAAAATCTTTACCGCAAAAACTCACATAGTTAAGAAATCACACACAGTAAAACTATACTCTAATTCCGATCATTTTTCCTAAATCCACCTTTAATCCGATCTATAATCTTTCTCCTAATCATAAAATTAAGGTAATTACTCAATTTCGATTTAATCTTGGTTGATACGAAAATTAGGGTTTATATGATTAATTCGATTTGTGCTTAAATGATATAGAGATATGATTAGGACTTGTATTAGATGATCTTCCCCGTGTTTAACTTGCGTAAATCATCGGATTTCTGACCTAGTTTGATTTAACCGAAAATTTTGGGTTTTGAATTCGACTTTGAATATTTAGCGGGAAGATGGATTAGGAAAATATATTGAGCTATTAGAACTGATAAAAGAGGTATATGATACTGTGATATTTAGTGGTAGTTTACGTCACGGATACGGATTCTTGAAAAGCCTGCCTGATCCCCTTTATTTATACTGATATGCTTTTAGATGCGGCGCATCTAGGTTGATTGATGCGGCGTAACGACTATTTCCAAATTAATAAAATTTAAGATACGCCGTATTGATTAATCTGGATACGACGCATCTCCATACGCCGTATCTCATTTCTTGCTCCGCATCCCTTATACTTTGTGCAGATACGCCGCACTGATTAAATCAGATGCGCCGTATCTACCTGATTTGCAGACTGTTTACTAACTTTGAAAATTTATTTCAGATGGCACTACCTGAAGCTGCACAAAGACACCAGTGGTTACGTTTCGAGGATATGGGACTAACCCCTGGCACTTTAGAGGATTACTTACGGAGACTTGAGTCGATTTACTTAAGGAGGATATTCAGGGTACAGGTTTTGGATTTTGATGATGTGGGATTGATTGGGGCTGGACATGCTGCTGAGAGTTTACAGCATAGGATGGAGATGATAGTTACTGGAGATGATGAGGAGGTGGTGTTCAGATCTAGTGCTTGGGAGAGACTGTTCAGGATTGACGAGCCCTTGGTACGGGAGCTCATGATAGAGTTCTTTAGTACATTTTACTACAGAGAGACGGATACGGGTTTGGATATAGCTGACACCCTTGTGTTTAGACTAGGTGGGGTGTTGAGGCAGATGTCTATGAGACAGTTCATTCTGGCCATGGGTTTGCATACGGTTGAGGAGCTTGAGTCAGATGGGTTTGACAGATATTGGGATGATAGTTTGCGAGCGGTCCCTGACAGAGCATTATTCAGTGATTACTGGGATAGGATTTCTTCGGGGGGTGACATCCTTACTTCTAACCCCTCTTACACTTTGATCAGGGAGCCGATGAGGAGGCTGTGCCACCGTTTGATAGCACTTACCATTGCTGGGAGGGGTCAGTCACCTGAGAAGGTGACCACTCTGGACCTCTTCCTCCTAAGGAGCATGGATGAGGGGTTGTCAGTGAACATCCCCCACTTTTTGGCACACTACCTCCACCGATCAGCTGCAGGGAGAGATCGGAGGAGCCATATGACTGGCGGGCATTTTGTTTCTCGGCTGGCCCGCCATTTTGGAGTCATTGGAGCGGAGATTCCAGCGGGGCTGGAGGTTGTGGTGACCCATCTCCCGGTTATTGACAGGGATTACCTGGTTAGGCTTGGGATATGCCAGCTGGCTATGGGAGAGTACGTTTGGGTAGCATTAGGGCCCGCCAGAGCTGCAGGACCAGAGGCGGAGCAGGGAGGCCCTCAGGGACCTCCGGCTGCTGCTCCAGCCCATCAGGAGGAGCCGCAGGCACCAGTACCCCCACCAGTCCCTGTACGCACCATGGGTCAGAGAGTCGAGGCAGTCGAGGGGGAGTTGAGAGCGTTGAGAGGGATTGTTGATGGTATGAGGAGAGATTCAGAGTGGCTGGTTATGAGTGTAAGCATCCTCTTGGAGCAGCAGGGTATTACCCACACCCGTTCAGATGGTACTCATGTTGCGGGAGTGACACGTGCATACGCTCGCAGAGTCCGGCCTAGGACTGATGATGCCAGCACCTCAGGGACCCACCCACACGACCAGACTGACCCTTGATCCCTTGATTCCACGTGTTATTTGACATTGTTCCATGCACATTATTATTATTCTTTTTGGATTATACTAATCGCTGTTCTCATTTATGCATTTGATGTTTCAGTTTATGTTTCTTAACATGCTTGACAAAGACTGGCATTAAGTTCAGCATGAGAGTACAAGAGGACGTGAGAGATAAACCATGGAACGAGCCATTTTACAACAGACTATTTGCAGTCTGGATGGTGAACACATGCGCCGCATCTGCTAAACAGATGCGACGCATCCTATCTTTTATTTATTTTTAATTTATTTTTGTTTCAGACCGCAGAGGATACGGCACATCTCAATCCTGAGATGCGGCGCATCTCCTGCAATGGTCATATCTTATTTTATTTTTCTGCATTTTTAATTTCCGAATTTAAAACTTTTTATCAGTTTATTTTAATGCGGCGCATCCCTGGTTAAGGATGCGGCGCATCTTTTATTCTGATCCGAATTTATTCCAGGCTCGATACGGCGTATCTTCTTCCATAAGATACGGCGCATCGACTGACCTGATGATTTTCATTTTTAATTTTTATGTTTTATTTTTACCTAACTACTAATGTGTTATGCAAGTTTGAACCTTTCTTACCTTAGGTGGGTTTTAAAGCCTTGGTGGTATTATAGATTCCTGCATTTCCTGTGGATACATCGAATATGAAGCTTAAACGTTCTAATCCACAAGAAAGATGATTTTTGCTCTTATACTAATGGAGGATCATACCGAGCAAATCTCAGGGGAGTTTTTCTGTTCTAATTCTTTTATTTTCCAGTTTTTAACCTTTCATACAAACAACGAGGACGTTGTTTAACTTAAGTGGGGGGATTGGAGAATTAGAACACTTAACATTTACTTGTCCTAAACTTTTCAAAATATGCTTAAAATGTGCTTAATATATCAAAATTTAAAATTTTTTAGCATGTTTTTGTTTAAAGTCTAAGTTGCATAGCTGCACACATGACGTTATTTTCAAAAATTGTGATTTTTCAAAATTCACAAATCTATGAGTGTGCCGGTGACTTGTAAACTTTAGAACTTGGCTTGTATACTATTCGAGACCACCATAATAAGTATTATTTATATAATTAGAATGACTTGTCTAAATTGGTAAAATTCTAGGATTACACCCAAATAGCCTTATATGTTATGTGATATTAGCTAACTACACTGGTTAGTTAACCCCCGTATAAACCTTTTGTTACTCTCATTTTTAGAGTAAGATACCCCTAGAAAAAACACCCAGAGCCATTCCTTTCGTTTCTTACACCTTTGTTAAAATGTTTCGTTACACCTTACACCTTAGCCTACCCTGTAGATTAGAATCTGATGAACTCAAATAAGTACATTTTATTACTATCATTTATCCTATTAATTTGACTTGTTTTACTATATTATGTATGAGGATTGATACTTAATCGTTTACTTTTGTAATTCTCAGGTAAAAACAAGCATTTGGTGAAACTTAGCGATTTTGGACTAATAATGGAGCAAAACATGCATAATGTGAAGAGTCTACTGAAATGAAGAAGATCAAGACTAATCTGCTCCAGATGCGCCGCATCTCACTCATGACATGCGCCGCATCTCTATCAAGATATCACCAGATACGATCCAAGATACAAGAGGACATGCGCCGCATCTAATCATGGAGTTACGCCGCATCTTCTGGCGGTGTACGAATATTCCTGAATATTATAATCTTGGACCCCACGCGAAGTTAAGTACATGCGCCGCATCTACTCCTTAGATGCGCCGCATCTTCCCTCAGACAGAAACTATAAATACCCCAAGACCAGACGAATTTCGGGGGCAATTATATTAGTTTCGAAGACCGAACAGAAGAAACCCTAGGACGAATTCAGTCAAGGAGGCAGCACAAGACACACCCAAATCAAAGATACAAGAGCTGTAAGAAGGTGCTGCATGTGTTTAATTCATTAAGTAGTTTTGTTTTATTGTGTTAGCAAACTTTAATTCATCAGGATTGGTGGCTTGTGTAATGTGACAACGAAAGATTGCACTCCCTTTAATACTTGCTTTCCCATCAATTAAAGTTTATATGTTGATGTCTTTGGTTACTACTTATTAGTGCATTGATAACCTCTGTGTCTATTAGTGGCTTGCGGGCATTTGAATGCGGGACATAATGTGGCTCCCACGGTTATTACTAAATTGATCACTTAGGAATAACTTTTAGACATAAGTAATCATTAAGGGTTTACTCGCCGATAAGAATAGGACCAACGAGAAAGGGTTAACTACATACACTTCATATAAAGCTATCAATAAAACAAGTGACAATCTACTTAATTATAAGGACAGCCCTCTTATTGTCTCAAGTATCTATCTGTGTACGTGTGTGCTACTTGCTGATTCGTGCCTATTGGTTTATTTTATTATTTAATTGCAAACAAATCGTGCCAGTCTCTCAGGCTGAAACCCCCTTGCGTTAGGATATTAAAATACTGATTAGAATAACGAGATAATACGTTCCACTCTTAGTGATCGACACTCTACTTACCATTATCTTCATACTGACCGGGTACACTGCTCGTTAAGTGTGTGTGTTATTGATAAGTCGGCTAAATATAAATTTAAAACTTGAGTAGGCATTAAAACTGCTAAACCGCAACGACACATCACGCCCATCAAGTTTTTGGCGCCGCTGCCGGGGAGTGAATTGTTATTATCTGTTAATTTGATTAGTATTTTAATTAGGTTTTTCTTTTTATTAGATTAATTGCATCATTGTACTATTTTGCATATTTGTTGTATTGTGTGTTAATTGTTTGCTTTTATTTTTATTTTTGTGTGTTTTATTTTTTGTTTGTGTGTTTAATTTTTTGTTTTTATTTTTCGTATTTTTCTGTTCTGCTATCGTTGTACTGTGCTAAATCAAACGATACGGCGCATCTGATCTCTCAGATACGGCGTATTGCGTTTAATTAATTCGATACGACGCATCTTTTCCCCAAGATACGGCGTATCTGTTTTTAATACGAATTTTTTTTTTCAAATAGCGATAAAGTAATACGACGCATCTGCTTTTGCAGATACGGCGTATCTGTTTTTGATAAAAAAAAATTTTCTAAACGTTAACGCCATACGACGCATCTGCTTTCGTAGATACGGCGTATCTATTATTTTAATTAAAAACAGTTTGCGAATTATTAAACAGATACGACGCATCGATCTATATCGATACGGCGCATCTTTCTGAATCAAAAATCGATATTTATTTTTAAACGTAACGAAAATACGGCGCATTAACTTTCGTTAATACGACGCATTTAATTTTAATTAGATAAGCTGATTTTTGATTAATTAATTCGATACGGCGCATTCTTAAATTCTAAAGCGGCGTATCTATTTTCTGAATAAAGTCTGATTAAATTTTAACGTATTAAGATACGGCGTATCCAACTATTTGGATACGGCGCATCGTCTGCAGATATCAGCTATTTGTATTCATATATCCGTTTCTATATTCATTAATTTCTCTTCTAGCGAACAAATCCTACTGATGATTTTACCTTGGATGACAGATTTTGCTATGGAAGACATGTCAGTTAACGGATATCTTGCTAAGGAATGCTTGTTTTCAGATTCAATCAATGTACTCATGATCGATGCAGATTTATTCTCTTGGGAGACTCCTCTTGAAGCTGCTTTTAAGGAATTCATGCGTTTATGCAACATTGACAAAGAGGTATTCTCTTATGATGTATTTGTGAGGTACACTGGAGAAGAATTGTCGCTCTTATGGCCTATCATTGAAGCCGAAGGATTGAACTGGACTACTATCGAAGAAGATGATGGGAAATTCTATCTTGCATACATGGATTCAAGCAACGAAAGCTGTGGTGGAGGCAATGCCCAAATCTCTTACATGCCTTATTCCGAACAGTACTGGGGATTGAATGAGAACTATCAGGATAATGACATGAATTATGCTTTGGCGGAGTTACTATTTCATGGGAGATTGGTAAGATTGATAGACCTCTCCCTCAATGATTGGCTAGAACTCAAATATGGTAGTCCGGAATTTGCCCCTGCAAATGAAGTCAGGGAGATTATGACTTCATGGTTGACTCGGAGTTTTAAGAAGCAATTTAACGAGTTCATGGAGATAAAAAAGAATATGATTGGAAAGGTTTGCTTTGACGTTAACCACGATCCTAACGATGTTGATTTTTCAGAATGGTTAGCTAGTAAGTTTAATAACCATAAGAGCATGGATCGTGCTACTAAGGATGCATTATGGGTATATTGGATGAGAGGAGAAGATGAAGAAGTAGAAAGCGATTACGGGTCGTCACTTCATGATTCAACAATCAATGAGGGCATTGAAGAACTTTTCAGAATTGGCATTGATGTGTTCGATTATGAGACACCCTTGTGCAAGCAGTTCAAGGAATTTAACTACCTTCTTCAAGTCGACGATGATGTGCTTACTGGAGATCTACCAGGATTTAAGACTTATGACGATTTCAAAAACACTTGGTACTATGAATGGAATGACCAAGTACCATGGGTTTGGGATAAACCGTGGGAATTTGAGCACATTAATCACACATGTACACCCTTCGTTTTCAAGGACGGGAGTAGTGTTTGGCCGACCTGCGATTATAAAAGTGACGGAACCTGTAATGGGGGAAGTATAATTGGGATGAAACGGGTTGGAAACGATGTAACCTTTGAAGATTATGAGTGGTACGATAATGTTGAAGACTGCCCACAAAAATCGGAGGCTTTACAAGAAAAGGGCAGAATTGAACGCTTGAAGAGACTTAAGGGGACATCGGATACTACTTTCTGGGAATGGGTGCATAAACAGTTTGATGATTTCACGAAACTTAGTCGACGGTTACAATATGATTTGGAAAGAGAATGGGAGGCGATTCAAGACGATTATAATAATAAGTCATTGATTGAAGAACTAGATGATTATTTGATTAAGGATCCTTATTTTAAGTTTGTTGATAAAGACGAGGAAGAGTTCACCAAAAGAAAGTGTCAACTACTTGGGATTCCTTACAATGAGCCACCCATGATTATTTCTGAAAAATTTAAAATCATCAAATATTCTTTGGGTCCTGATGAAGAATATACTGCGGTGAAGACAAAGAGTTATACTAGATTAAGTCGAACGGAAGAAAACGTCGCAGAGATATAAGGGAAAATCTTTCGGATGAAGGAAGAAGGATGGACCGTGACAAGGACCAAGTAAAGAGCTGAACGTGAGTCTAACTTGAAGACTCTGGAATAAAGACAAGTGCTGGCCGGGAGACAACCCGGATTTATCTTTTATTATTCTGTTTTCTGTGTCGAGTCAGTCAGGCCCGCATGAGGATACGGCGCATCTCAATTCTGAGATGCGACGCATCTCCTGCAATGGTCGTATCTTATTTTAATTTTTCTGCATTTTTATTTTCGACTTTAAAACTATTTATCAGTTTATTTTTAATGCGGCGCATCCCTGGTTAAGGATGCGGCGCATCTTTATTCTGATCCGTATTAATTCCAGGCTCGATACGGCGTATCTTCTTCCATAAGATACGGCGCATCGACTGACCTGATGATTTTCAGTTTTAATTTTTAAGTTTTATTTTTCCTAACTACTAATGTATTATGCAAGTTGAACCTTTCTTATCTTTGGTGTGTTTTAAAGTGTTGGTGGTATTATAGTTTCCTGGATTTCCTGTGGATACATCAAGTATGAAGCTTTAACGTTCTAATCCACAAGAAAGATGATTTTTGCTCTTATACTAATGGAGGATCATACCGAGCAAATCTCAGGGGAGTTTTCCTGCTCTAATTCTTTTATTTTCCAGTTTTTAACCTTTTATACAAACAACGAGGACGTTATTTAACTTAAGTGGGGGGATTGGAGAATTAGAACACTTAACATTTACTTGTCCTAAAATTTTCAAAAATATGCTTTAATCTATGCTTAATATATCAAACTTAAAAAAAAATTTTAGCATGTTTTTGTTTAAGATCTAAGTTGCATAACTGCACACATGACGTTATTTTCAAAAATTGTGATTTTCCAAAATTCACAAATCTATGAGTGTGCCGGTGACTTGTAAACTTTAGAACTTGGCTTGTATACTATTCGAGACCACCATAATGAGTATTATTTATATAATTGGAATGACTTGTCTAAATTGGTAAAATTCTAGGATTACACCCAAAATAGCCTATTATATGTTATGTGTTATTAACTAACTACACTGGTTAGTTAACCCCCGTATAACCCTTTTGTTACTCTCATTTTTAGAGTAAGATACCTCTAGAAAAACACTCAGAGCCATTCCTTTCGTTTCTTACACCTATGTTTAAAATGTTTCGTTACACCCTTACACCTTAGCCTACCCTGTAGATTAGAATCCGTGGTTGGTTAATTGCTATAGGCAAAGTGTGTTTCCTTACATTACCTGTGTTCGTGTGCGTAATTCATTATCTATGGTTAGGTCGGGAAATTGCACAATGCAATTGGAGTGAAAGTAAATATTGTATATCTTTGAGTTTATTTTTCGTGTGTTTACTACTTTCACTATTACCGTTATTTCTGAAAGTATGAAAAGTATGGAAAAATTATCCGGAAAGAAAGTTGTAGTGATGTGGTGAAATTTTACACATCTATGTTTATGTTTCAAGTTGATTAAAAAAAAAAAAAAAAAAAAAAAAAAAAAAAAAAAAAATCGAAAAATAAGAAAAGAAAAAGAAAGAAAGAAAAGTTGGAAGTTAGTTTTAACCAACTTATGTAAAGTTATGTAAGTGGTCGATATCACCACTATTTGTTGTACTATATTTATGGATTGAATGGGAATTGGCAGTTATGGGAACGCCAATTAAGGTTTATTCTTTGATTAAGATCTTGTTGAGTATAATTCGTGTCTACCTAAAGCGTGTGTTTCAAGTGTTAAAACGTGAGTTATTCTATGATATGAGTCTTATTCATGGGATGGTTGGGATAGTGATTAACCACACATAGGATTTTAATTTATTTGTTTTGTTTATTTTTATTTTTACACCAATTTATATCCCAAATGTTACCATACCCTTTATTATTCTTTATCCAACCAAACCTTTGATTTATTGAGATTAGGGATTTGAGCAATCTTAAGTATCGTAGTCGTGAATTCGGCTATGTATTTATGATTTTGTCGCCCTTTTTGATATATTATTATTGGTGAAGTTTGGACCTATCTTTAGCCTATTCGAGTTAAGGATTTGAGCAATTGCAAGTATCGTGTTCGTGGATTCGATCATGTATTTGTGATTTTGTCGCCTTTTCTAGAATATGAGATCGATAGTGAAAAGAGAATAATTAACCCTTATACTTACAAACCCTTTTTACCGCTTTAGACTTGTTATTCCTTAGCTTTAGTGGTGGAGATGTGTATACTTGCCAAGCTTATGATAGAATATTCGTCACGACTGGACAGTTAAACGATTAGATTTGCTTTTATCGACTTATTTTATTATACTTCTAATTCGTTAAGTGTTTAGTTGTGTGATTATGAAATAAACGAATACATGCTTAAATATAAAAATAAATCCTAACATCTTTTAGGATACATTTTCATAAAAGAAATTCTAAGGTTTACTTGGGGACAAGTAAAGTTCAAGTGGGGGGATATTTGATGAACTCAAATAAGTACATTTTATTACTATCATTTATCCTATTAATTTGACTTGTTTTACTATATTATGTATGAGGATTGATACTTAATCGTTTACTTTTGTAATTCTCAGGTAAAAACAAGCATTTGGTGAAACTTAGCGATTTTGGACTAATAATGGAGCAAAACATGCATAATGTGAAGAGTCTACTGAAATGAAGAAGATCAAGACTAATCTGCTCCAGATGCGCCGCATATCACTCATGACATGCGCCGCATCTCTATCAAGATATCACCAGATACGATCCAAGATACAAGAGGACATGCGCCGCATCTAATCATGGAGTTACGCCGCATCTTCTGGCGGTGTACGAATATTCCTGAATATTATAATTTTGGACCCCACGCGAAGTTAAGTACATGCGCCGCATCTACTCCTTAGATGCGCCGCATCTTCCCTCAGACAGAAACTATAAATACCCCAAGACCAGACGAATTTCGGGGGCATATTATATTAGTTTCGAAGACCGAACAGAAGAAACCCTAGGACGAATTCAGTCAAGGAGGCAGCACAAGACACACCCAAATCAAAGATACAAGAGCTGTAAGAAGGTGCTGCATGTGTTTAATTCATTAAGTAGTTTTGTTTTATTGTGTTAGCAAACTTTAATTCATCAGGATTGGTGGCTTGTGTAATGTGACAACGAAAGATTGCACTCCCTTTAATACTTGCTTTCCCATCAATTAAAGTTTATATGTTGATGTCTTTGGTTACTACTTATTAGTGCATTGATAACCTCTGTGTCTATTAGTGGCTTGCGGGCATTTGACTGCGGGACATAATGTGGCTCCCACGGTTATTACTAAATTGATCACTTAGGAATAACTTTTAGACATAAGTAATCATTAAGGGTTTACTCGCCGATAAGAATAGGACCAACGAGAAAGGGTTAACTACATACACTTCATATAAAGCTATCAATAAAACAAGTGACAATCTACTTAATTATAAGGACAGCCCTCTTATTGTCTCAAGTATCTATCTGTGTACGTGTGTGCTACTTGCTGATTCGTGCCTATTGGTTTATTTTATTATTTAATTGCAAACAAATCGTGCCAGTCTCTCAGGCTGAAACCCCCTTGCGTTAGGATATTAAAATACTGATTAGAATAACGAGATAATACGTTCCACTCTTAGTGATCGACACTCTACTTACCATTATCTTCATACTGACCGGGTACACTGCTCGTTAAGTGTGTGTGTTCTTGATAAGTCGGCTAAATATAAATTTAAAACTTGAGTAGGCATTAAAACTGCTAAACCGCAACGACACATCACGCGCATCAGAATCCGTGGTTGGTTAATTGCTATAGGCAAAGTGTGTTTCCTTACATTACCTGTGTTCGCGTGCGTAATTCATTATCTATGGTTATGTCGGGAAATTTCACAATGCAATTGGAGTGAAAGTAAATATTGTATATCTTTGAGTTTATTTTTTTCGTGTGTTTACTACTTTCACTATTACCGTTATTTCTGAAGTCATGAAAAGTATGGAAAAATTATCCAGATTTATTGTTTTGGTGATGTGGTGAAATTTTACACATATATGTTGATGTCAAAAAAAAAAAAAAAAAAAAAAAAAAAAATCGAAAAAATGAGATAAGAAAAAGAAAAAGAAAAAAGTTGGATGTTTGTTTTAACCAACGATGTAAAGTTATGTAAGTGGTCGATATCACCACTATTTGTTGTATATTATATCTATGGATTGAATGGGAGTTGGCAGTTATGGGAACGTCAACTAAGGTTTATTCTTTGATTAAGATCTTGTTGAGTATAATTCGTGTCTACCTAAAGCGTGTGTTTCAAGTGTTAAAGCGTGAGTTATTCAATGATATGAGTCTTATTCATGGGATGGTTGGGATAGTGATTAACCACACTTAGGATTTTAATTTATTTGTTTTGTTTATTTTTTATTTTTACACCAATTTATATCCCAAATATTATCCATGCCCTTTATTATTCTTTATCCAACCAAACCTTTGATTTATTGAGATTAGGGATTTGAGCAATCTTAAGTATCGTAGTCGTGGATTCGGCTATGTATTTATGATTTTGTCGCCCTTTTTGATATATTATTATTGGTGAAGTTTGGACCTATCTTTAGCCTATTCGAGTTAAGGATTTGAGCAATTGCAAGTATCGTGTTCGTGGATTCGATCATGTATTTGTGATTTTGTCGCCTTTTCTGGAATTTGAGATCGATGGAGATTAAGAATAATTAACCCTTAAGCCTAAAAACCCTTTTTACCGCCTTAGACTTGTTATTCCTTGGCTTTAGTGGAGGAGATGTGTATACTTGCCAAGCTTATGATAGAATATTCGTCGCGACTGGACAGTTAAACGATTAGATTTGCTTTTATCAAAATATTTTATTTTACTTCTAATTCCTTAAGCGTTTAGTTGTGTGATTATGACAAAAACGAATACTTGCTTAAATATAAAAATAAATCCTAATATCTTTTAGGATACATTTTCATATGATTAATTCTAAGGTTTACTTGGGGACAAGTAAAGTTCAAGTGGGGGGATATTTGATGAACTCAAATAAGTACATTTTATTACTATCATTTATCCTATTAATTTGACTTGTTTTATTATATTATGTATGAGGATTGATACTTAATCGTTTACTTTTGTAATTCTCAGTTGAAAACAAGCATTTGGTGAAACTTGGCGATTTTGGACTAATTATGGAGCAAAACATGCAAGAAGTTAAGAGTCTACCGAAATGTACAAGATCAAGACTATTCTGCTCCAGATGCGCCGCATCTCACTTATGACATGCGCCGCATCACTATCAATATTTCACCAGATACGATCCAAGATACAAGAGGACATGCGCCGCATCCTATTATGTAGTTACGCCGCATCTTCTAGCGGTGTACGAATATTCCTGAATATTATAATCTTGGACCCCACGCGAAGTTAAGTAAATGCGCCGCATCTACTTACTAGATGCGCCGCATCTTACCCTCAGACAGAAACTATAAATACCCCAAGACCAGACGAATTTCGTAGCTTTGGTGACACATATTATATCCGAAGACCGAAGACCAGAAACCTAGGACGAATTCAGTCAAGGCAACAGCACAAGACACACCCAAATCAAAGATACAAGAGCTGTAAGAAGGTGCTGCATGTGTTTAATTCATTAAGTAGTTTTGTTTTATTGTGTTAGTAAACTTTAATTCATCAAGATTGGTGGCTTGTGTAATGTGACAACGGAAAGATTGCACTCCCTTAAAACTGCTTTCTCATTAATTAAAGTTTATATGTTGATGTCATTGGTGACTTTTATTAGTGCATTGATAACCTCTTTGTCTAGCTGAGCGTTGATCGGGTCGTCATGCCTCTGCCCTCGCCTGTTTATTAGATCGCCTATGCATTCTATGGTCTGTAGAAAAGTAGGAGAAAGATAAACGGGATAGTCATAAGTAATCATTAAGGGTTTACTCGCCGATAAGATTAGAACCAACGAGAAAGGACTTAATCTCGGTGCGTTGCATCGAACTATACACTTCATATAACACTAGCAATAAAACAAGTGACAAACTACTTATCATAAGGACAGCCCTCTTATTGTCTCGAGTATTTATCTGTGTACGTGTGTGCTACTTGTTGATTCGTGCCTATTGGTTTAGTTTATTATTTAATTGCAACCAAATCGTGCCAGTCTCTCAGGCTGAACCCCCTTGCGTTAGAATAGGTTGTATAGCTAACTGAATATATTAAAATACTAATTAGAATAACGAGATAATACGTTCCACTCTTAGTGATCGACACTCTACTTACCATTTTATTCATACTGACCGGGTACACTGCTCGTTAAGTGTGTGTGTTATTGATAAGTCGGCTAAATATAAATTTAAAACTTGAGTAGGCATTAAAACTGCTAAACCGCAACGACACACGACACGCATCAGGAATGTATAGTTTGGTTTGTGTGGAGTAATTTGTCTGCTAGAGAAAGTAATAAATGGTGAGTTTTTATAAGGTCACGGGTAGTCATTACATGTATGCACAGCATCATAGTAAGACATAATAGAATGAGTTTGTTCACAACAGAAAATATATAACAAAAGTAGTTTGTTATAGATTTATAGGTTGATTACAACTCTGAAAATTTCAGACTTATTTAGATAATACAGGAAATACTAACCAAATACTATTTGGTTTACAACAACGATACATGTGACTTTAAGATCAGTTACGTCTTTGACGTAGATGCTTAATTTTAGTCTCAAGTTTCAGTTGTGCAATTTCCATTTCTAAGAAGCGTTCCTGAAATTCCTGGTACAGTCACGATGTTTTCGGTATTCGAGTCCGACATAAGAGTAATAGAATGAGTAGGGGAAACCATAACCCTGTAACCACCCGATAATTATAAATATTTCACTATGTAACTAAATAATTAGAAATAAACATGTATAAGTAACGTTTCAGCAGCGTCGTGGCACGGAGGACTTTGGTTAAGTTTTTGTGGAAAACGGTTATAGTCCAATGTTTGAAAACATTTGGTTCTCTATAACCATGAGCTCTGATACCAATCTGTAACACCCCCGTTTTCGATATACGCAGCGGAATATAAGTTTGGGGTGCTACTTCAAGGTTCACAGTCATGATAATAGAAAACGACTCGAAAAGAGACGTTTTAAATAAAATTGTTATCATTCATTATTTAAATCAGAGTTTACATATAGAGGTCCCAGCGGGAGGTTTCGAAATACGTTATAAAAGATACATTATTCGTTGAATGATAACAAAATGGACAATCTTATTATAAAAAGAAAGTCCACAGCCACTCCATGCCAAGCCAATCTTTTAATTACCTGAGATAAACATGCTAAAAAGTCAACACAAAGGTTGAGTGAATCCATAACGTTTAAAATTATAATAAGTTTTGAACACAAGCTAAATAAAAAGAAACCAGTTATATCACAATTCGGAATATTGCACTAAACCTCATGACACGCAATGCGTTGACAGTTTCCAGTCTCACTAACATATAAAAATGAAAGTGGTTTGCCCCTAAGATTAGATACTCCCTCCGTCCCATATTAAGTGTCCACTTTTCAAATGCACAAAGTTTTAGGAAATTCCACTTAACTACACTCTCCACCAATCAAATATCACTATTACCTACTAAAGTCTCTTCTCATTGGTTGAAAATATTTACTGGACACTTAATTTGGGACATCCCAAGATTCCATTATGGACACTTATTATGGGACGGAGGGAGTATCAAAAATAATGCATCTGTCTAACCAGCAACCACGAAGATATCCATCCGATTAGTACAAATGGGTCGTCAGGCCAATATATCTATTCACATATTCGCGCTCACCCAGCAGGTGACTAATGGTGCATGATACGAGGGACTTTTAAATAATAAATATAAATAGGGAACAGTTAACTTAGTGCAATAATAATCAGGAAAATACTTGTGTTCGGTTTGGTAGCATGTATCTCCCCACAAGTTTGAAAAACATATAAAGAAAAGTGGGACTACGAACTCACCTTGACAGTCTGGATGGAAAACAAAGTTATACAGAGTTGATAAACGTCTCCGGCACGCAACCTGGTTCGTTATGTCAAGTTTCAGTAATCGCATTCCAATATGTAAGTTTTAATGTTCGTTTCGTTTCGTTCTTGGTTAATTGTTTATTTGAGACAACATGAAGTCTCTTCAAAAGTTGGATAAGATTTTATCTTATTTCTTCATTTTTATGTTTCCGTACCGTTTGTTCGTTAAATATATTTTTCGTTCGTTAGTTATCGGAATAAACGTATTACGTTTATTTATTTCTATTAATCGAATATATATTAATAATAACAGCAATAATATTTATGAAAGGTTATGCTTTTACCCCTAAAGTTTCATATATTGATAGTTTATACCCCTGGACTTTCGAAAAATGACAACTTTTACCCTTGAACTTTTGGAAAATGACAGTTTCTACCCTATAGTTTAAAAAATGAAACTTTCTACCCCTGAGTTGCAGGTCGACAGAAATTAAAGTCCTTGGTATAAAACTAGTTGGAGTCTCGACAGAAAATACCCTTGAGACTCCCAAGTTGTTACACCCGACGTCCTTATTTATTCAAAACGCGTTTTAAAAATTCGGAAAGGGCACGACTCGTCATGGCTCTTTTATAAAATTTATAATAAGTTAATGAACATCTTATTCATAGCTTATGAGTATATATTTTAAATTTATTTGTCTCGAAAAAATTTAAAATGGTACGTATAAATAGTTGCGACCAACAGTTTTTGGATACCAATATAAACGAGGCGAGGGCATGGTTTTACGTTATTCTTTTTCCTACATGAAGCTAACTAGGTAGTCACTATTATGACCAAGTTTCATAATTTTTAGAAATCGTTTGATGGTCGAAATAAATTCCCAAAGTTGATCGAGTAAGACCAAAAATTTGATAAAACTGGAAAATTATTTTTAGTTCTAGTGATAGGGTGGATTTTGGATTCGAATAACTGTGTAACCGTTCAACCTTTTTACGGAATTCTTTTTCCTACGGTTAGCTAGCTGGTTGGTTTCCGATGTGACAAAAGTTCAGAATTTTTAGAGATCAAATAAGGGTCGAAACAATTTTCCAAAGTTGGTCGAGTGAGACACTATTTTGTCAAAAACTGAATAAAAGGGTCTGATGTTTAGCGATAGGGCCGGTTTTTGGGACTTGAGAACTTTGTGATCATTTAACCTTTTTACAACGTTCTTCCTTCTAAAATTAGATAGCTAGGTGATCTTTAACTAGGCCAAAAATTCAGATTTTATGAAGGTCTTTTAGTGGTCGGTTTATAGGTTCAAAGTTGGGTCTGTGAGGCTGTTTTTGAGACAGACAAAGAAAAGAAAAAGGGTTCGGATTTTTGGGTTTTTAAAGGTTATAACTGGTTTTTGTTGCACATTAACATGATCATAAGTATACTTAAACTATCTCTAATATGCTTTGTGATTTCTTGATTCGAAAAATAATAATATGAACTAGGGTGCGTTTGGCTGTGTTCGACACAAAAAGAAAAGAAAAGAAAAGATTGGGTTTTTGATATTGCTTCTTATTAGGGATTACTTAGTAGTGTTTTAAGAGTATTTAGAGTAGATAAAAAGTAATGAAAAGGGTTGGAAATACTTACTTAACTATATTAGTCGATTAGGAAATTTGTGGCGAATTGGATTTGGAAATGGACACGAGTATTTCTCTTTTTATTCCTAGGCTTCTTAGAGTTTTCTTAGGCTTGTATGAGGACTGTGGAATCAGTAGTGATTGGGTGTATGGCTGTTATGGTTGTATTCGAAATGTGGTGATGGAAAATGAAGATATAGGGTTCGATATTTATAAGCAAGGAAGATTAGGGTTTCTATGATGTATCTAGGGTGTCTTGTGAGGTAAGAGAGGGGACAAGAAGATGTGTTCATTTTGTTTGGGCGCTACATGGAAGGAGAGGGGAGGGAAGGATGGTGTGGCATTTCCCCCTCCATACATGTAACCTACTAATGTTTTCCTTCTAGAGACATGGAGATGTGGAGCTTTTTGTGACCTAGTTTATCATTTGTGGTAAGTATTTTAGCTTAGGGAATTGAGATGGAAAAGTTTAGTTTGTTCATAATGAATTTCGAACTAGGAAAGAAAAATGTGGATCGAATAGGGCTTTAAGGTGTAGTACATTAAGCTATGTTGTGTAGTATCGATGGTTTAAAGTCTAACTTGATTAGTTCTTAAGGTTAAGTTCAAGTATTTATTATATAGAAAAATATAATTAGGGTTTACATTTTTATGTATATTTCGAATGGGGTAGAAAAGAAAAAGGATTTATTTATGCTTTAAGGAGTTGTACTATAAGCTTAGGAGAGTTGTACTAGGGTTTAGAAGTGTAGAAAATCTATTTTTAATGTTAGGTTAATCTTTATAAATAATATGTTAGTTTTTGTTAAATTATAAAGTAGATTAATGAGATTTTTGGATGTTGTGCATTAGGCACTTGTACACTAGGTTTAGAGACTTCTACTTATATTTAGTGAGTTTTGAAAAATTTATTTTTTAAGGCTTGTGTATGAAAGACTTGTAAATTGTGCTTTAAAATAATTATATTTAGGGTTTTTAATAGGATTTTTATTAATATATCATTTTTATGCATAAAGGACTTGTACATTGGCTTAAATGACTTGTACATTTATAATTTGTAGAAATCTCATATAAATAAATTAGGGTTTGTGAGTTTTGTACATAAAATCATAGTTTAAATGAAATTAGGGTTTTATCGGGAGTTAAAATGGAATTAGGGTTTCTGAGCTTTAGATGCTTGTACCTTAGTTAAATGAGTTATACTTTAGCATTTTAGGGTTTTGTTAATTGTTGTTATAATAGTTTAGGGTTTTTATGGAAACTCTATTTGATAAGGAACGTTTAGTTTATACGTACGTTAACAATTTAACGTAAAATGGCAATTGAGATATCTTTAAGGTTTCATATGATAATGTTTACATAGAATATACATTAAGTACGTTGAGGTTGGGTTGCATGCGAGCACGTTTATCGAGGATGTGATCTACGTCACATAAGATAATAGTTATGATTAGATAATAATAATAAAAATAATTACACGTTGAAAAAGGATAAGTATTTCAGTAAGACAGTTTATTATAATGTGGGATTTTCACAATGGTTACATGCATAATGTTAATTATTGTAAAATATATCGATTTTTCATAAATGCATCTGAACCAAAAAGAATTGTGTTTCTACACTTGCTTAATTAATTCATTAATAGGCATTAAACTCGATCATTTAATTTATATTCGTTTTTCCCTTATGCTCTAGCTTAAAAAAGTTTCTGCACCCGATCCCTTTTAATCTTGGTTCTGTCACTGTACATACAATACAACTGTTGGATTCAAGTATTAACATGTTAGGGGTATATAACAACAATGCACATCCTGTTGGGGTGGGAAATGAAAAGTTTGGGCTAGGCCGTAGTACCTACGGAGGAAGGGGCACCATCCCCGACGTCCCATCCACTTACTATGCTGAGACAAAACCAAGCTCGGCTAGGTGCTAGTTGTTTAGCCTATTGAATGAAGATATACAAGCAAGTCCTAACTAACTTGTTATAAAAGGGGATTGTGAGCCTTTGAAGCCCCTTGCAGGCTAGGTGAGGGGTAGGTACTACAACATATAATCAAGATCGATAAAAGGGTTTTTCTTGCAGCGAGAGGGGAAAGTCTTCCGCTTGTCCCTTTGGCTTGCTTGGGGTTTAAGGCTAGCTAGTTGACTGCTATGAAATAATCTTTTTTCCAATCCGAAAGTTATGGATTCCCATCTTTTTCGAATAACTAGTCGCACTTTCTTACCTGAGAGCCATAAAAACATGTGTTTTAGGCATTCTAAATTAAAGCTAACGACTTTACTTCCTAGACAGCTCAGCTAGGGTCTTTGCTAGAACGTTCGGATTACCGGAGAGGCTAGGCCGGCTAAACACAATCCTCGCATTAATGAATAAGCGAGATAACCACTAACTCACCTCTGTGGAAAACTAGAAGGGGGGGGGGGTTGAATAGTTTTACCGGTATTTAATTTGTTTTAAAAACTTTGCTTTGGAAAACTTTGATTCGAGTCTTATGTGCAATCAATCAACACCAAAGAGAAGAGATGGAAAGATCAAACCGGGACAAAAGGATTTATAGTGGTTCATCTACGAAGCTCTTCTTCGCCCTACTCCACTCCCCGAGTACCACACTCGAGAGTTTCAAGCACTATGTCAACAACCTTCCTTTAGGCGGAGAAAACCGTACACGTCGCTTATCCTATTTCCGACACTAAGCTAGATGTCGAGTGCTAATCTTAGCTCTCACCAATCTACCACGATCCACTTGATCCTTACTACTTCACACAAGACTCGATCTACCCGATCTACCTATGATCCACTTGATCAATCACACAAGCCCAATGGCTTCAAGAGATCTCCAAGATCTCACAAGATCACAATGATCAACCCTTACTTGACTCAATCTAATATATCTACCCTTGATCAACTTGATCAACACACAAGCCCAATGGCTACTTGAGATATTCAATATCTCTATAAGATCACAATGATCTTTCCTCACAATCTCTCAAAAGAAAAATGATCTTGATGTATGCAAAGATACAATCAAGTGTGTAACAAATGTTACAAGTGCTCTAACTACAACTACAACTCTTGTATCTTCTTGGATACCTTGAGTTCTTCTCTTGCACTAGAAGAGGAAGGAAGAGGATCACTTGGATGGATGATTTGATCACTCTTAAACAAAAGAAAAACTAAACTAAATGATCAAGAAGAGAAAATGTGATAAGGGTATTGAACTCAGAAAGTTCTGTGTGAAAAAGGATACCCAAGAACTGTGAATAGGGCTGGTATTTATAGGCAGAGAAAATTTGGCCGTTACAGGGACACGGTACCACTAAAGTTTACACGGTACCACTAAATTTAGTGGTACCGTGCCAGACAAAAAACGCTCCTATTTTTGTCTTTTGTGGTGAAAACTTATTTGGGGAAGTTTGGAGCTGATTTTGGGGGGAAAACAGCTGTTATGTATTTTGAACTTATTTTTTCATTAAAACATTTCTTAATTATTCAAAAATAATTTGTAAAGTATATTTTTCAAAAAAATATTTTGTCACATTAAAAATGTGAAGTCTTAAAACACAAATTCACTTCTTTGATCATTTGTCAAGTTGTAAATTTTTTTGTGCATACCTAGAGTGATTTATGTAGAAACGGGATCTTCCAATTAAAAACTTGTTTACGTTAATTTTAACGTAACGTATTTTCACATTTTGTCATCCTCAAAACGTGAAGTAATCGAAATGTATAAATAACGTTTTTTAGAACATTATTTGCATCAACAACCTCTACTAATACCGGTCCTAGGAATCAAGTATATAGCCTAAAAAGCTAAAAAGGACTAGTCTTTCTTGCTCTTTTGACTTAATCTATTGCTTATTAACTCTTTTAGTCAGTTTAGCAACAAAATAATGACTAAGAAGGGAAGGCCCTAATCACATTTCTACTAAATCGTAAAGAAACTCCATTAATAAAATGCTCCTAAAGGAATGTATAAATGTATGTATGTCAATAAAATGTATCATATCTATAGGTGTGTGTATCTTTTTGTGAGAGAGATATAAGACTAGAAAACGTAAAAGCATACATAATTATGTATGTTTTTCTGTGAGAGATATAAGAATGTATGTATGTATGTATGTATGTGTGTATGTGTGTATGTATGTATGTATGTATGTATATGTGTATGTATGTGTGTATGTGTGTATGTATGTATGTATGATATATAGGTTTAACCGCATACAAGCATAAACCGTAAAAGCATACAATCATGCGAGCGTAAAATAAAAAAAACGGGCGTCTAAACATACATAATTATGCGTAATAAAGAATATAACGTCATTCTAGATATATAAAGCAATGGATCTCTACGCTAAGAGAACCACACCACACGAAAGCATGTCGTGGTATACATGATGAGAACCACACAACACGAAACCAAGGAGCTTCATTACTACGTACACGAATGGAATTCCATGTACTATTTACCAAAAACTCCCTCATTTGACCAGCTTGCATCCGCCACATCACTTTGTCTTGCAACTCTTGCAACAAAATTGGACAAACAACTTGATCAAAGACAAGAAAACGATCAAACCAAGAATGTGGCCACTCCCAAGAACCATTTTGTACAAGATCTGCCACTCGATCATCAAGCCCAAAACTAGTCCTCGATATAATCCTAGGCGTCAAATGATCAATCAAATGGTAATGCATATTCCACTTGTCGAACCAAACTGAAGTGTTACAACCATTCCCAATTCGAACGAAAGAAAGGACTGGTGTCCTCACATTGGTACAAAAAGTGGTACTGGTTACTCAAAAAATGTGTGACGATATGCATATAGTCACACACGTTTTTTTTGGTGTGTGTCACCAAAGATCGCACCACCGTAGGTGTCCTACGGTGACATTGTTGAGTTCGTGGCCTTTTTCATTGAAAAAGAGTGACCAAAACCCGAATATGTGTGACAAATTAGGCACAAGTTTTGTTGGATTAATCAGTATTAGTGACCGTAAACACTTTATAGCCACACGAATGGTTTTTGAGAGTAACTATTGTTCGTCCTTTGGCTACATAAATATATAATATATGTGACATTTGAGATGATTTATTAAAGTAGATGTGTATTTTGTGTGACTATTTTCCGTCCTGTGGCCACATGAATATATAATAAATGTGACGTTTGTGATGATTTAGTCACACAATGTAACCACCGGTAAATTTCCACTTGTATTAATATTCTAACGAAAGAATACTCATCCATTTTCTACGTCTAGTTATTATTATTGTTATTATTATTATTATTATTATTATTATTATTAATATTTTTTTTAAGATTAAACGTTATCAGTTTAGCTTATCACAACAACAAACTAATGTGACGTAACTCACATTCTCAATAAACATGCTCACCAACACCAACATGTCTTAAGTACGTTTCAAATAAACATTCTTTATATGTCAAGTATAAAAAATTTCAACTTTTATTTACCACTTTACATTAACATACGATTATTAAACGTTTAAACTAAACGTTAGCCACTTATTAGAATTTTCACGAAACCCTAACTTATTATAACCATGATTTTATGTAATTAAATCATAAACACTAAAGTACAATACTTCGAATGCTAATGTACAACCCTCTAATGCATCATTTCAAACTTTGTTTTATTTTATTTTACAAACTCTAAAGTACAAGATCTAAAGCTCATGGTACAAGTATATAATGCATAAACTCAAAATATATTTATTTCATCTCACGACCAAGTAACCAAACAAGGATTGCACCTCGCATATTTCAGGTCTATTTGTAAATATTTAATGCCAATTATTATTACGTTTTTATTAAATGATATTACTTTTAGCAACGATCACAAAAGTTTAATCGTGTGAATTTTACTCACGTCCAACACGAGATTAGGATGAGTCTATATGATCAAAATACTCAAATTCATCAATAGTCATATTTCATATGAACTATTTTCATTTTGTTATTTTTTTTACATTATACTCTTTACGTAATACGAATACTCAAACCTATTAGATTTTATCAACGTATACGCTCTCCGTTAAAACTTATCACATGACTAATATAATTAGTTGGAGTATATTGATAACTTTGAAATTTTTATAAGTATTATATTTTTAGGTTACCCGGTTTTAAGTTTTGTGACTTAAGGACTTAACGTTAGTAATTATCGGGATCAAACTACACCTTAAACTATTAACATGTGCGTATAAATTATGCCACATAACCAATTTCTCATGCAAACCATACGTACTTTCTTTCCTTATCATATACACGTACATGCAAAATGAACCATAAAGTTACATATATATGTGCATGAAAATTTTACCATAAGCCATATGTACATATGCATGAAAATTTCACCACAACCTGTCTATGAACGTGTATAATTCTTTTGCCATATATCCATGCATGTATGAAATTTTTCCATGACATACTACAACAAATTATATATACGTGTATGATCCTTCACCATTACATGCAAAAACTACTCTATATATGAAACGTGCATGCAATCCTCCTAAGATATATATATATATATATATATATATATATATATATATATATATATATATATATATATATAATATATATATATATATATATATATGTGCAAGAAACCTTTCCATAGAACAATATATGTATACGTGTATGAAGTTTTCCCCATAGGACCATATTTGTAAGAGTATATAAGTTTCACCATATGGTTCTATATATATACGAACAAGCATACATCCCTTTTCATTCCATCTTTCACTTTCAATCACAAAATTTATACACACACTTTAGTTACTAAATTCGAGCATTAACAAGAGGATAAGGGAGGATTATATCTAAGTTTTTAGTAGTGGAAAGCTTCGGTGTACTTTAGAAATCGAGTTGGTTATTTTTCTTTCTAGCCGAATTTAAACAAGTCTTGTAAGTCCTTAACACCCTTTTCAATCTCTTTTCACATTTATAGTATCATTAATATGTGTTTGCGCCAAGTAACAAGTTATAACAAAATCGAAAATGATTATTTTTATTTTTCTCTTTTACCGAGAACAAATCAAACACCCTTATTATTTTTTTTAAACAATAAGCTACAAGCTACACCATAAGTCATTTAGATAAGCAAATCAACATATTAACAAGCTCTAAAAATAAGCTCATAAGTTTATAAGATTTAAAATCTATTTCATTTCCTTTTCTTTCTTGTCGCGAGCTAGAAAACCATACACACCCTTATTGGGCTTTAAGGCCCATAAGCTGTTTCAAAAGCTAATAAGCCATCAACAACCTATTTTCAAACTTAAAATAACTTATACTAATAAGCCATGACATTCCAAATCCTTTTCTAAAACAAAAACACAAATTTACAAAAATAAGGACTAGAAATGTAATGACAAACATGCATGGGGATAAAAAGTGTAAATAATAAAATAATAATTTAGAAAAAGGACTCCGGTGCAAATTATATTTAGCCAGGGGTAAAAAGTGCAACTTTTGGAAAGTACAAGGTAAAAACTGTAAATTATGACTTCTGAAACTGAAATAATTATATATCAGGGTAGAAACAGTAAATTTTCAGGAAGTGTGAATATAAAGTGAAATTTTATACTTTTGGACTAAAAATATAAAACTTTTAAGTTTTGGGTAAGAAGTGTAAATTTTTATAACCTAAGGGTTAATTTTGTAACTTCATAATATATTTGAAATACTTATATTTACAAACTTATGTAGTCAAAGTTTTATAAAAACTTTCATATAAGATTTAAAAACAACAATATCAAAATATAAATAACGATGTTATTTTCAATCGAATAATAAATCGAATAGCTTAAAAACAAATAATACTTCTTAGCAACTTAACGTTCACCAAACTTAAAATAGTTAGAAATAAATATTTTAACTTATCATGCACTAACCTATATTAAATCTTAAACGATTTCATTCTTAAATCTCGATAAACGATTACATACACACAAGTTATATGGGTATATAACTTTATTTTTGAACTTTAAGCGTTTGCCACACAAGTAACGACGATACAAATACTTTTCAAACATTGTCTTTTGAACATTAAAGTCATGAACATAAACCCTCAAAATCTAAGGTTTACCGCATCAATTTAGGTAGCGTGATTTGAGCCGTTCCCATCCACACTTGACATATCTATATCTGGACTACTATACCACCAAGGTGAGTTCATGGCCCCTATTTTCAATTATTTCGTACTGTCTTTGGGGGAGATACATGCTCAACTACTTGCTTTTACTTTCACAAGTACTCTAAAACTTTTACATATTACTGTGAGTCATAGCCCCTCTTTTTCTTATTTTGAACTCTTTTGGGGAGATACATGCTCGTTTTACTTATGTATTTTACTCGTTTATCATAAACAATTTACTCAGTTGATGAAAACTCTATTTGTTTATTGAAACATAATACATGCTGAACACAAGTACTTTTTGTATGCTATCCTGATTGTTATTGCCTAAGTTACACACTATTGCCACTAAAAGTCCCTCATATCATGAGCCATTAATCACTTGCGAGTGAACGCGAATATAGTGAATAGTTCTATTGGCAGTTGACGCCCCATTTGTGTTGCTGGATAAGTAGCCAAATGCACTTTATTTGAGATTAAATAGGAAGTTGGCAAGCTCCTGCCCGAGGGCATTGTTACTTACATCATCTTTATTATGTATGTAATTAACATCATTATTCTGATGTCCCACTGTTAAGGTTTGCGTGTCATGAGCTTAGAGCAATAATTATTATTTACCTATAATTGTATTCGTTGCAATTATTCTCTTAAACTTGAAACTTGTGTTCAACTGATTTGCATACAAACACTACGAATTCGCACAACCTTTGACCCGATTAGGGTAAACAAACACAATGGGTGTAAATCAACGTAGCCCACTATTAATTTTATCGATATTTGTATTTATTACAATTATCGCCCAAACTTGAAACTATTGAAATCAACTATTTTACTTATAAACTCTATGAACTCACCAACCTTTGTGTTGACACTTTTAGCATGTTTATCTCAGCTCCATAATGAACGAGGATGGCACGGAGGGGCACAGATACGGATAGAAGGCTAAAATCTATTTATCATTCGAAACTTATCTAACAAACTGTAAAATTACTGGGATCGCATTTTGTAAACTCTGATATTCGAATGATTAAACTTTTAAAATGACTCAATTAAAGATCGTTTTCTATTATTATAACTGTTGTGCCATCGAGTAACACCCAGCTTGAATTCCGCTGCGTATCCCGAAATTGGGGGTATTACACACAATGGGTGTTATTTTTTTGGAGTTAGTCACATACAATTAAAAAAAAATGGCCAAAAGTGTTAATAAGTGTGATCATATGCTTTTTAAAATCAAGTAAAAGTGTATTTTATGTGATTATTGTTCATCAAATGGCCACGTGAATTTTTTGTTTGTGTGGTCGTTTGTAATATTTAGTCACACAAAGCATGTTTTTTTTTGGGTATTTAGTCACATACAATTAAGCATAAAGTGGCCAAAAGTGTTAATAAGTGTGACCATATACTGTTTAAAGTGAAGAAATGTGTATTTTGTGTGACTATTGATCATCCAATGACCACATGAATTTTATGTTTGTGTGGCCTTTTGTAATATTTAGTCACACAAAGCATGTTTATTTTGGGTATTTAGTCACATACAATTAAGCATAAAGTGACCAAAAGTGTTAATAAGTGTGACCATATGCTGTTTAAAGTGAAGAAATGTGTATTTTGTGTGACTATTGATCATCCAATGGCCACATGAATTTTATGTTAGTGTGGCCTTTTGTAATATTTAGTCACACAAAGCATGTTTGTTTTGGGTATTTAGTCACATACAATTAAGCATAAAGTGGCCAAAAGTGTTAATAAGTGTGACCATATGCTGTTTAAAGTGAAGAAATGTTTATTTTGTGTGACTATTGATCATCCAATGACCACATGAATTTTCTTTTGTGTGGCCGTTTGTAATATTTAGTCACACAAAGCATGTTTTTGGGTGTATTTAGTCGCATACAATTAAGCATAAAGTGACCAAAAGTGTTAATAAGTGTGACCATATGCTGTTTAAAGTGAAGAAATGTGTATTTTGTGTGACTATTGATCATCCAATGGTCACATGAATTTTATGTTTGTGTGGCCTTTTGTAATATTTAGTCACACAAAACATTTTTTTTTTGTATTTAGTCACATACAATTAAGCAAAAAGTGTTAATAAGTGTGACCATATGGTGTTTAAAGTGAAAAATGTGTATTTTGTGTAACTATTGTTCATCCAATGGTCACATGAATTTTTAGTTCGTGTGGCATTTTGTAATATTTAGTCACACATCGAATTAAACAAAGAGTGACCAATAATGTTGATAAGCATGACCATATTATGTGAGTGCATCTTTTAGTCACAGAGTTACTACTACTAGTACTAAGTTAGTACTGCTGGAGCAGAGTTACTACTGCTAGTACTAAGTTACTACTGCTGGAGCAGAGTTACTACTGGTACTACTGCTCGAATGTATATAACTGAACCAAATATAGAATTGTAATGTCGTACATAATCAAATTTTCAACTACCATAATTTAAAGACTTTTGACTCTTCGCCGTCCTAGCTTGCCTTTGCATGGTTTCACGAGAGACATAATTTTTGAAATTCGATTGTAATGTTGGTGCAGAATTGTTGTCATTAATCTTTTGTAACGTAGTTGGTGGTGTAACCTGTAGTAAACAAAAGATGCTTGTATCAAACATTGAATTCAACTGCACCCCTTGTGCAGTCCTAGCTGATGTTGGTGTTCCTCGAAATTATTTTCCAACTGTTGTGGCTGCAAATATAAATAATGATTAACAACAACACATGTATATACCTCGTACAAACAAGTGATATTTTAAATACTTGTCATACCATTTTGTTGTTGGCTACTTGTCTCCAGTGGTGCTCTTCATTGCAAATAACTTCATTTGGCTATCATACTAACCACAAGACTAGTCACGTACTTCGTTACATATGATAAGTTATGAGAAAAACTAATATTAGAGTTCAGGAGATTAGGAAAACCTCTGGTGCCAGCCAATATGGAGTCCCTTTGCAAGATTTAATGTTGTTTAGTTTGGTAGCCTGCGTTGAAAAACAATATTACATATAATCAACATAGAAGACAATAATCAATTGGACAAAGGAAGAAAACAATGTCCCATATTTACCTATGCCAACCAAAAATCTGCAAGCTTCACAAATCCGCTTACATCAACCAATATATTAGCACATTTTTAGCTTGCGCGAACTTGTCAAGTACTAACTCAATATGAATAAGTAACGAAAAGAGTGCCATTTTTAGCTTCAAGAAAGATAACTAAGAATTAGAATATCGAAGTCATAGATAGTCTCATTGTCGAGCGACATAGACATCAGTGTGCTCCAAGAGAGAGTGGGTGAAAAGAACATTGTTGTATGGCTCTACAACAGTGGTCGAAACAAAGTAAATTTCTGGTTCATCAGCTGCAAAAACATGAATGAATTAGATAAACTGTTAATTATATAATAAAAACAAAAAAAAGCATAAAGAGCATAGATTAAAATAAGCATGTGTTCAGTCACATTATTAACATCAAACAGTTATTTCCATGAACCTGACATTCTAACTTCTACTACCATACTATGGTAACTAACTATGGCAGTAACATTCATGAAATGATGCTTAGACAGTTGACTATCTGTTGGGTTTTATATTTTCATAGATTTGATGATCACAGAACAAGAAGAATGAAACATGAAGAATACTGAAATGATAAGCAAAATACACCAAGTAGATTCTACTGCTAGGCATAAAAGATTCTACTGCATGAGTATTTTATTCTACTGCTAGTGTATTGATGAAGTCTGCTCAAGTTATAACGAGCAGTACTAACTTAAGTTAGTACTGCTGGTTCAAAGAAGGTAGCAGTTAGTACTGCTTGTGCAAAGAAGATAGCAGTTGGTACTGCTAGTGCAAAGAAGCTACTGCTGAATGGATAACTGAGTGACTCATACTACTGCTGGATGGATATGTTTGAAAAAGATATTTGTGTATAAGAGTCAATTATATACGGTAGATAATATCTTTCATATGTGATCAGTCAACAAGTTGTAAAAACAAAGATACATGTTGTATCTTAATGACTGACACATACAAGCAAGTAGTAGACAAGACTTATCAAACTTTGTAATGATCTCCTTTGTTCTATAAAAGGGAGATCTTAGCTTAGAAGTAAAGTATGCTTCACAGTAAAATAGAGTGAACATCAAAGAGTGTGTGTGAGAGAACATCAGACGAGGGGTCTGATGTTGTTAGGTTTGTTTAGCCTCAAGGTAATCAAGGTTTTCCTTGATCCCTGTTATTGTTGTAGAGTAACCGTGCTATATTTGATCACATAGCATTGGGGCTGAGTTTAATAACAAAGAGAAAGTTTGGCAAAACCTTGTTGTGATAGTATTGTATTCTTTCATTTGAATATTCCGCCAATATTATCATCGTACTTATCATAGTTAAAATCCTAGATCAAGGTCTAACAGCCTTGAGCCCATAAACGGTCACAAAACTTATTGTTAGTTAGATAGTCTAAAATAAGTTTTCACAGTTGGTATCAGAGCAGGGGGCTCTGGATCTAGGAAAATAAAAGGTTTTAGCTAAAGAAAGAAGAAAAATTCGTTTTGCTTAAATTTTTCAAAACTGTTGCTGAAACAGTTGAGGTATGAATTTTTGGTTTTCTTTCAAGGTTCACACACAAAGGGGAAGAATCACACACAAAAGAGAGTTGGTTCTTAAAAGATAAAAGACTTGTTTCTATTTTCATTGGCGAAGAAGGTTAGTTGCTGCTTATTTAAAGATGAAGTAGAATTTTTCAAGATTGTGTTCTTATTATATCTTAAGGTGATTACTACACTTTAAAGATAACTTGTTCGTTCGTTCGTTCAAGTGACTATGAATTGACAAACACTTAAAGGAGTTACATTGTAGTGCTCAGTGTCTCATTGGAGATGAGTTTATTTTCAAGAGACTGAGGTCTCCTTATACATGGGTATACGTTCGAAGTCAGATTTAGTACAAGATATAAGACACAAGGTTGGTTTATTCTATTTCATCATCAAGTTAGTAATGGTTGGTTTTTCTTCATCAGTCATAAAAGCCTACAGAATTGAAGATTCAAATGGTTAACATATGGGTTTCAGGGGAAGCTTAAAATGTTCAGATGTTTAACCATTTATTTTATTTGTGCATCACCACAGGGGAAGTTGTTGTTTCTTACTACTGTTGATTAGTATTACTACTGATGGTTTAGATTTTTACTGTCTCAAGTTCATTTTTAGTGCGGAAAACTTAATGGAGGTTAATTTGAGACATTGGAAGGATGAATTAGATATGTAGTATTAGTTCATAGTTGTATAGATCATATTTGTATACATTTTTCTATTTGTTGGTAACAAAAAAAAGGGAAGAGATACAGTGGTGGATAACATAGATTAAGGGGAAGACAGTATGGTTTCATTCATGGTGAGATTTAATTATCTCAATTTCCCTACTTCGTCTAGGGAAATTCTTACAAGAACGTGTTTGTTTTGTAATCATCAAATAGGGGAAGATTGTTGGGTTTTATATTTTCATAGATTTGATGATCACAGAATAAGAAGAATGAAACATGAAGAATACTGAAATGATAAGCAAAATACACCAAGTAGATTCTACTGCTAGGCATAAAAGATTCTATTGCTAGAGTATTTTATTCTACTGCTAGTGTATTGATGAAGTCTGCTCAAGTTATAACGAGCAGTACTAACTTAAGTTAGTACTGCTGGTTCAAAGAAGGTAGCAGTTAGTACTGCTTGTGCAAAGAAGATAGCAGTTGGTACTGCTAGTGCAAAGAAGCTACTGCTGAATGGATAACTGAGTGACTCATACTACTGCTGGATGGATATGTTTGAAAAAGATATTTGTGTATAAGAGTCAATTATATACGGTAGATAATATCTTTCATATGTGATCAGTCAACAAGTTATAAAAAAAAGATACATGTTGTATCTTAATGACTGACACACACAAGCAAGTAGTAGACAAGACTTATCAAACTTTGTAATGATCTCATTTGTTCTATAAAAGGGAGATCTTAGCTTAGAAGTAAAGTATGCTTCACAGTAAAATAGAGTGAACATCAAAGAGTGTGTGTGAGAGAACATCAGACGAGGGGTCTGATGTTGTTAGGTTTGTTTAGCCTCAAGGTAATCAAGGTTTTCCTTGATCCCTGTTATTGTTGTAGAGTAACCGTGCTATATTTGATCACATAGCATTGGGGCTGAGTTTAATAACAAAGAGAAAGTTTGGCAAAACCTTGTTGTGATAGTATTGTATTCTTTCATTTGAATATTCCGCCAATGTTATCATCGTACTTATCATAGTTAAAATCCTAGATCAAGGTCTAACAGCTTTGAGCTCATAAACGGTTACAAAACTTATTGTTAGTTAGATAGTCTAAAATAAGTTTTCACACTATAATACTGCACGTTTAAGTGATACGTAAAGGAGAGAAAACAACCTTCTCTATATGGAGCCCATTCATGCTTTCGAATATGATGGGGGGCATCAACCGGTGGCAGCAAACCCTACAAAAGGTCATACAAATCTTAAAAAACAAGCATTAACTGGTGGATATAATATGAATTGAATAGTTGCATGCAATTCCAAAATGTAAACGATATAGGTTCGCACCACAAATCTTAGGCTATTATGCTTTGGGAAAATAATCTTTCTTAGATATTGTGGTGTCTTCAAGATCCTTATTAAGAAAGCAACACCACTCTCATTCTCATCAGAATTATGCTCAGCTGTCACAGGGGGGTGATCCGATGACGTGCTTTGGTTATCAAATATGACCACCTAAGAAAAGAAAACATATGGATGCGTTTAGTTGATGAAAATTTTGTATTTTTTAAAGGAGGGGTTTTAATCTCTAGAAAAGCATTGAAAACATGTTTGAATGATATATTTAGTGTGATAAGCCAGTTTTCTGTCTTTAAAATACTCCTCTGAAAACATATATCTAACAATAACTGACAAAGGTATATCGACCAAGAAGTTAAATTATAGGAAAATGTAAGCATAATAGAAACCTCATCAATTCGGAAAATAGTGGCGGCACGGGCAATTTGACCAGCTAGCTGCAAATAAAATAAAAAATGCATTGATATAAGTACTGTAGTAAAGAAGACGAAATAGAAAATATATCAAACAGTTGGTTGGTTGGTGTTTATGCAAACCGACCCTGGTAGCGAGCTCGCAGGACTGGGTATTATCGATGATAGAGCCAGGGAGGGCTATGCTCACAGTACAGTCACTCTTGTTTATTTTCTTCTTCTTCTTCTTCTTCTTTTTCTCATCACAGCAGCCGCCACCGCCATTTTGTTCTGCTGCTGCTGCTTCTTCTTGTTGTTGGTCTCTCTTCTTTTTACCCATTCTTCTTCTAACAATTGATTGATTGATTGATTGTTTTCACCAGAAGAGTGACGGAACTCTTTTCTTTATTTACTCTTGATTGATTGATTGCTTGTTTTCACCAGAAGAGTGACGGAACTCTCTCCCTGTGTATTACCGGTACATAGGTTTTGTTTTTCTTAAAAAGCATAAAGTGCATAGATTAAAAATGAAGCTAACCTGTTATGATGGATATTACTAATTCATGGAACAACATAATAACACTCTTAGAAAGAGTACCTCCCTCGAGCTCATTGTTTGCTTTCTTTTTGAGTAGTGTAAACGCGTAGTGATTTGTGAAAACCTTCAAACTGGAGAAGGATTTTTTTCTCCATAGATTCATCTGACCGCAATAATAGTCTCCTCTAACAACTCATTATATTCCTACACCAAATGATGCACAATTATTTCACGGGCCATTAAAGGAAAAAAAAAGAAACTAGAAAAAAATACAATAAGAACAAATTCAAACTGTGGCAAATGAGAAACTTTTGTCTTTCAGTGTTTTAGCCTACAAATATGCAGCAAATGATATGACTTTACAGCTTAATACCCAATAAAAATTAAAAATGTAACATGTCAAAAGTGAGCTTAATTACTTTGCAAATAGAGATCCCTCTCGAAGGTAAAACCACTTGTTTTTATACTCATTAAACTCAGCAACCATTGTGATCACCCAAGCCACTACAATTGAGCTAAAGTAAGTTACTTTCAGGCATTAAACAACGATGACTTAGTTAAATAAGTTTATAATATCTTTAATAGTGTACATAGTTTACCTTGCCATCCATGCTCTCCATACCAGCAGCAGCCCCTTCAAGTGTAGAATATTATACGAATCCAAACCTTTTTGACCAACCTGATGCACAGTCTTTTACAACTCTAACTACATAAAAAAATAGGAAAATAGTAGTCAGAATTCCAAACTTTTAAAAACAAACTCATGACTTACAATCATAAACTTATAGAGAAGAAGTAAACCATGAACTAATTCACCAAACTTTGCAAAGGCATCCCTAAGTCCGGCATCGGTTGTACTTTGCGAAGACTTGCACAACAACAGAATTTGGTGCATATAACCAAACCAGGGTGAATTATGACAGTGTTGCCGTAAAATTCCCAAATCTGATTGATAAAAATGTTATCTTAACATCTACATGGATTGCTGTAAACTAAGCTATAATCATGGAGGTTTGTTACATATTTTAAATTAGGAGCGTTTTTTTCAACTTCAGTTTCAAACTTTCCTGTGTTATCTCCTTTTTTTACAAACATTCCTACATTAAAACAATATTTATTAAAATGTTACTACATTATATCGAATCAAATCAAAAAAGTAAAAAATAATATAGAAACCTTGATAACTTGTGAAAATTATAAACACGAATTCCAGGTTTTGAATTCCCAAAATAAGAAAATTATAAACACGAAAAATAACCTGGAATTCAAAACGGTTGGATCAATATACGATTTTAAATTCATCATCCGTAGATTGAAAGGTTTATGTTGATGATCCATTCACAAAATCATAAGCCCTTTATTCGTCCCTAGCTTTTTTTTTTTTTTTTTTTTTTTTTTTTGTGAATCATTGAATGTATTTTTTAGGGATTGATGTGTGTTGTTATCAAAAAGTATGTGTTTGAGATCCATATTGTTAGTTTTGTGAAGATGGATATGATTTTGATTTTGGGGGAATTGAATATGTGTGACTGAATGAGTGAGAGTTTAAGGGAATAAGTGAATAACATACGGAGGGATCTAAGAAATGTGATTTTGATTTTTGGGAAAAATTTGGGCGGGATATAATGAAAATATTTTAGGGGGAAGACTAAATTTTGGGGAAAAGTTTATAAAGGCCACAATAAAAATGTATTAATCCAATGTTTTGAAAACCTGTTTTTAATTGATCCGATCGAGTCATCGGGTTACCGGTTCAACTGGTTCGACCACCGGGTCAAGCCGATTTTCTATTTAAAAAGAAAAAAAAATATTTTTTATAAATACAAAAAAAAGTATTGGTATGTGCTAAAACACATACCTTTTCTTTACTAAAACCGGACCCAAAAAGACCAAAAACTAACCAAAATGCCAAAAGATATTGTGTTTTTGTGTTTTTAATTGTGCAGGGAAGGATATTTCAAAAATAGGACAAAATCTGGCAAAAACCGGGAAAACAAGCACGAGATATGGAAAAGATATTTATAGCCGATGCCGGGAAGTTTTAAGTCAAAGTCAACCTTAGAGTCTCACCAAATGTCAAAAATGACCCTTAGATCAAATTTGGAGAATTAGCAAATTCAGTGCCTGAAATTTCAGCAAATAAACAATAGGTCCCTAAAATTTTTAAACTACAAATCCTAATCTCTAAACCATACCCGGTTCTATTAATCCAAAACAAAACCCAAACCAACCCATCCCATTATCTAGCCCAACCTTAAAATACCCTAGCCCGGTCCATTTCCCTATCCTAATCCAAGATCCGAACCCATCTACTTATACCCGGTTAAAGTTATAACAAAAGCAGTCAAATAAAAATAAATAAACAAACAAACCCGCCCTTTTTACCCTTTCCCCAATTTACCCAGATACCACGAACCCCAAATCCTTACCCCGTACAATTTACCCAATTAAGGGTAGGATTGTCCAATCATTGGATGTCAGAGTGTCAGACTAGCACAGAAATACACGCTTGGGCAACGTGGCAGCATTTCACTGGAGGGAACACCTCACGAATTTGATCCTATGGCTAAGGTTCAAAGAGTGGAGAGCAAGGCATGATCTAAGGGTGAAGATTGGCTGAGATAGCACACGGATTGCCAGCATGGACAGCCCAGAAGCTTCTCCAGTAGGCTATAAATAGAGACATCCTCCTCATTAGCTAAGCTTGTCCAATTTTTCATGTCTTTAGAAAATTGTTACCATTTTAATTTCTTTGTCATTTACTGTATTTCGTAGTGTAACTTTTAAATTCAAGTTGTAATTTCAATTTCAGTCTTGTAATGTTTGTTTTATTAATGAAAGTTTTATTTTAGTCCTATTTTGATTATATTCCCTTTCAATTGTTATTCTGATAATAGATTATTGTATTTGTCAGTAGCTTATTCTAATCATTTTCAGCCTAGTTTAGCTTTTTATTCAAAGTTGTTTTAGAAAATCCAAAAATATTGAAAAAAGTCTAAAAATCCAAAAATAATTCTAAAACCAGCTTCAATAAGCTGTTGTATCCATTTTATAAGCTCATTTAAGCTATTTAGTTTATTGTGAGTTTTTACTTTGTTCAAATCTGTCTCAATCTCAAAAGTCAACAAAAATCAACCAAAGTCAACTGATGGTCAAATAAGCACTTCTGGAGGTAATAAGCTGTTCTTGTGGAAGTATTTGGCCTATCTAAAGATAGGCTTTGTTGAAGATTCACCCTCTGTTCAGCTGAGGGAGTTTTTGTAAGTTTTTCATTTTTAGCTTATTTCATAAAACTGCTTATTAGTGCTTATTGCTTATTGATTCTAGCTTATTAGTTCATTAATACTTTAGTTAGTTATAGTTAAGTTTAATTTGAGTTTAAAATCAGTTAGATATAGTATAGAATTTCTATCAATTGGTTTAGATGTTTTTGGAAATAAGGGACTGTTGAGGTGAATAAGCATTGCCACTGTTCCTTTGCACTTTTTAGGATTAGCTTAAGCTAATTTGAGGTGAAATAGGTTAGAATTAGTAGTTTTTTTTTTTAAGGATTCAAGTTCATTTTAAGGATTTTAGCATATTTGGAGATTTTGAAGTCTAAACTGCCTAGAATAAGCTCTGAATAAGCTGAGCTTATTCAGAGTCTAACTTTGGCATTTCTGAGCTTCTTATAAGTGTTAAAGTAAGTGTTCAAAAGTTGGTTAGAATTGGTTAAGGTTTGATAGTGTTTTGCGCCAAAATACTAGGCTGCTGCACCAGGGCATTTGTTGTGCAGACATGCATTTTTTTTTGCTACTGTTCTAGGCTCATTTCTGGCTTATTTAATTAAGTTGTGGTTTTGATTTTTGGTTTGAGATTAGCTAGTAGTACAAGCTTCTAGTGCATCATCTGGGATTCTACTTTTGAGCTTAATAGATAGCTTATTTCAAGCTTGCAAATACCCCCCATCAGGACTGCTTTTAAGCTTGAACAAATTTCAGTCCAATAAGCACTTTTTCTAGGCTGATTTCAATAAGCAAATGATGATGAAAATTGGAACTTGAAGTATTTTTGGGTAGCCAGTAGTTCTGAGTATCTTTTGCCCCCTTAATATTTAATCTCACTGCTTATTAGAACTGCTTATTTGGGCTATGAAGTTGGCTGTTTAGCCATCATTTCTGTCTCAACATTGTGACTGTTTAAGTGCTTATCTGCTTATCCTTAGTACTTCTTTGGCCACCAAAAGTTGTTTTAAGCTTAATATAGTGTGTTTGTTGGTATTTGAGCTTTTTGGAATTTCTGGATCTGTTTTGCTTATTTTTGGCTTATTTTCAACTGCTTATTGGCTGTTACTGCTTATTAGGGTTTAGTCACTTTCTGAATTTATTTTTCCTAGACTTTCAACTTAAAATTTGATTTACTCAAAAATTTTCAGATTTTTCCAAAGTGTTTTAATATTTTTAAATCATTTAAATAGTTTTAATTAGTTTTTAATTCATAAAAAATTATTAAAAAGTCAAAAAAATATTTTTCTTTTTTATAAAATTTTCTTTTTATATTTAAGATTTAATAAAAATTATTTTGCATTTTTAGGGCTTAAATTTTAGAAAATCATTTTATTTACGTTTTTATAATTCGTCGCGTTAGTTTTTAAAATTCAATTTTCGTTTTTAGAATTACATGTTTAGCTTAATTTTACCCTTAGCATAATTAGTTGTTTTTATTTCATATTTCATTATTCGTAGTATAAAATCACAATCAATCACTCTTTTCACAATTCACTTCACATATTCGACACCGAAACAAAAACTCGAATTCGACCTTCGTTGGGACACAATCACTCTTTTCACAATTCACTTCACGTATTCGACAATGTCACAAAAACTCGAATTCGACCTTCGTTGGGACACGACCCGGGGAAAACGCATTCGTTGTGTTTTACCTTGGAAAAATATATATATATATACTAAAAACGATACATCAAGTATATATATATATATATATATATATATATATATATATATATATATATATATATATATATATATATATATATATATATATATATCATACAAATATAATAATCAAAGACATTGTTTCAGGCGACACAAGCAAGTTTTGAAAACAGAAAACCCGAGTAAACGAATAGCATTTCTGGAGAATGAGCACAATAAATATTTTGCTAAGTGGTTACGCAAAGAGGTAATTAATCTTATGTTATTTATAATTGTTTGTTTGTTGTTCATTCAATTTGAAGCTAATATACTTGTAATGAAATTTAGGTTGAGAGAGAGTTAGCGATTGACAAAGAAAGTGTATCAGAAACTGTAAGGTGGATATCATATGGACCACGCGCCACCGTAGTGACATATGATGCATATAACATCAATGGGTATACCTTTCGTACAAAATGTCATAAAGTTAAAGTTTACCAGAATAGTGGGGTTAGTGTTGAGGCATTAGATCTGCACATATCTAAAGAAGTTGCAACCACAAGACAAGCATTTTATTATGGGGTTTTACAAGAGATATGGGTACTAGATTACCGTTTTAGGCAAATTCCTCTTTTCAAATATGATTAGGTTAATCACAGAGTTGGTGGTGTGAAACGTGATACTACTCTTGGGTATACATTGGTTGACCTGAATAATTTAGGCCACAAGTTTGATCCATTCATATTAGCCTCACAGGCACGACAAGTGTTTTATGTGAAAGACCAGATAGATAAAAAATTGTCTATTGTCTTTAAGACACCTCCTAAGAATTACAAAGATAAGTATGACGAAGTCGATGAGGAATTTAGTACCGTCATTCACCAGCACAATGATATATTGCCATATGTGGATCGACGTTGTTGGGAACATGTTATTATTCATCAAGTATTGATCATTTATGTAATAGGTTGCTTAAGCCTTTAGGTTTGTTTTATGGCCCAGCCTGTGTAGAAGGCCCATGGGCTGTGTCTATTTATTTATCTTAATTATGTATTAGTTAGGGCTAACAGCCCAACCCTTGTAGGAAACTATAAATACCCCTCCCATTCAAGGGAGAGAGTTGGTTGGTTGAATGCTAAAACATTTCATTATTGTTAACTAAACCTTCCACTCTCTTTCTCTCTCTAGATCTAGGATTAGATCAGTAGCTTGTGTGATAAATCTTAGTAACATCAAGTGGTATCATTCGCCTAGGGGTAATTTAGGTTGTTAAAGATTAGATCTAATTGAAATTTGAAGAAAATCAAATCGGTTACTGTTCACGTGCCAAAACTGTCGACTTTCTCACATTTACCGAGTTTGGTAAAGTGTTACCGAGTTTCTAACATTTACCGAGTTTGGTAAAGTGTTATCGAGTTTCTCATATTTACCAAGTTTGGTAATCTTACCGAGTTTCTCATATTTACCAAGTTAGGTAATCTTACCGAGTTTCTCATATTTACCGAGTTTGGTAATCTTACCGAGTTTCTCATACTTACCAAGTTTGGTAAAAGGTTATCGAGTTTCTGACAGTTACCGAGTTTGGTAAAACGTTATCGAGTTTCTGACAGTTACCGAGTTTGGTAAAAGGTTTAACGAGTTTCTGACAGTTACCGAGTTTGGTAGAATCTACCGAGTTTCTAAGAATATACCGAGTTTCTAAGTATCTACCGAGTTTCTAAGATTTCTCCGAGTTTCTAGAGTAAAATCCTCCGAGTTTCAAAGATTGAATTCTCCGAGTTTCTAGAGTAAAATCCTCAGAGTTTCAAGAGATTTTTCCGTGTTTGGATTCTTCGAGTTTCTTGGAATTTTTTCTTCAAGTTCTTCAACGTACAAACCTAATCTTCAACAACAACCACTATTATCCTTTAAAGATCCTACATCCACAAGTTACTTCAAGATGTCTCAACCACTATATCATAACTACTTCTATAATCAACAACAACAACAGTATCGTCAACAACAACCATATCCACAACAGTATCCTTAACCACAATATCAACCACAGTATCAACAACAACACATGTTAATGCAGCAACATCAATTTCTTCCACAAAACAACTCCCTCAACAACCAATGCAAAGTTACCAACCTCATTTAAGAGAACCACACTGGTTTAACAAAATGTGTGAAGCTATAAGCAGTCAACAGTCGAGACATGAAGCAGGGTCTTTGGACACACCACCAATGTTAACACCTGGGAATTATGTGCAGTGGTCTAGTCATTTTCTCCGATTTATCGAGCTAAAGAAACCTCATGGAAAGTATCTGAAGAAGGTTATCATTGATGGACCGTATCCAACTCCTACTACTACCATTCCTGCAGATCCAAATCATGTTCCTCCAAGAGAAGCAACAACAACCCCTATTCCTCTAGCTCAACTCATCGCAGAACAAGTTCTTCAACAAGAGGCTAATGAGTTAGCTATGTCTTACATCCTCCAAGGGATTCCAAATCCTATCTTCAGGAGCATCGATGCACAAAAGACAGCAAAGGATATGTGGGAGCATGTGCACCTTCTCATGGAAGGTACTGAGTTAAATCAGGAAGACTTGGAATCTAAGCTTTATATGGAATACACACATTTCAACATTGAAGCTGGAGAATCTTTAGAATCATACTACCATCGGTTTACCAACATTATCAACGATCTGGATCGTCACAACATTATTTTACCAAAGATTGCTGTGAACTCTAAATTTCTAGGGTGTCTCGGACCGGATTGGCAAAAGTACGTGACTTTCGTTCGACAGGCCAAGAATCTACACAACACATCTTATGGGTTGTTGTATGATTACCTCAAACATCACCAATCCGAAGTTGACAAGGACCGAGCAGCTCGTGGTGGATTTTCATCATTACCTACTTCAAACCCACTTGCTTTAATGGCACAATCTCACTTTGCACCACCAAATCATGATTTTGTTCAACCATCACCACCTCATTCGGGTTTTGCACCACAACTTTCAAACCAACTTGTTCCATATGAAACACCCTCACAATATTCTGATAATCAACTCATCTCATACGACAACACCGATTATAGTATGTACTCCAATGTTGACAATGATGAAGATGATGCCTTTAACTCAATGAATGAGAGATTTGCGTTGATCGCTCGCGCCTTTAGCAAATTCTCAAACAAGTCTAACAATCGTTTAAGGTCTTCATCAAACACAAGGAATCAGGCTGTTGTTAATGATGGAAGGGTTGAAATCCAGAACAGGGCTTCAGGGAGATTTGGTTCAGGAAATTATATGAGGAATTCTAGTGGACAAAGGTTTAATTCGGGAGGAAATGGTATAAACAGCATGGGTAATACACAGAGGAGGACTCAGATTGCAGAAAAAGGGAAAGGGATTGCAAACACATCAATCACATGCTATAACTGTGGTGGGAATGGTCATATGGCAAATGCATGCCCAAAGCCAAGGACAATGGGCAGTGCTTATCACAAGGAAGCTCTTCTTCTGGCATTGAAAGATGAAAAAGCTGGTGGGACTTTGACCGAGAAAGAACACAACTTTATGGCAAATGCATTCTCAGATGATGAAATGGAAGACCTTGAGGCAAATGCGGCTGTAATGTTGATGGTAAACATGCAAGAAATGAATATGAGTGAGATAGGCCCGGTCTATGATACCAAAGGCTTATCTCAAGTATCTGAATCTGATTGTCTTATTCATGAAATTGCATCACCCTCTGCATCTTCATCTGCACAAGAAAATATTGGTCAAAATGACTCATCATTATCATCTCAAGACGATGATCAAATAAACACCGTTGTTACATTTGATGAAGATCAAATTAACCCCGTTGTTTCATTTGATGATCCTTTTGATGATGACAATCATGATCACATTGAACAAAATGATCTTATGCATGATACAGATCTAGAGCTTATGACCTTATTGTTGACCACCCAAACACAGTTAAATGCATAGAAATCCCAGATTGATAAATGCAATGATATTAACAGAAACTTAAAAGCCAAAGTTGCATTGTTAACAAAGGATCTTGAGTGCTACAAGCAACAACTTTCAAATTTTGAAAACAAAGAAAAACGTGAGAAAAGCTTTGAGTCTGCATTCCAAGAATCATACGTGAAAGTACAGAATTTAGAACATCAAGTTCGTGAATTGACCGTTTCCAAAAATGAATTAATTTCACAAAAGGAACAAGAAAATTTTGATTTTCAAAAACAAGTTGACATTTTACACTCTGAACTTTCCAAAACCAAATCAGAGGTGTCAACTTGTCAAGAAATTTTTTCAAAACACAGACAAGTTTCAAGGAAATGTGTTGATTCATACCTTGAAGAAATTGTGGCATTGGAAGGCAAACTTAAAAAATTTCAAAATGTTGTTTATAAAACGGGTGAATCTGTAACAACCATTCAAAAATTAACTGTCAAACCAAATCCCCAAGGATATGGCTTTGCAATTGGAAATGATCAACCACGTTTTTTAAACAAAGCACTCAAGGAAAATCCAAAGTTGTACAGTGCAGAATTATTGTTGGATGATACTTTCACACGTGTGGTTGTGTATAATACTGAAGAGGAACTGGAACACGAGGACGAGAGTCGATCTAAGTTGAGTTGTGTATATTATAACAAACCATACGATTACTCAAAAACACCTCATATTAGTGAAACTTTTGTACCTCAAAAAGATAGATCTGAACAAACGTGGTCTTTAACTGAAATAAATGCTTCGTCTGAAGTTGGTCCAGTAACCACTGTAGCACAAGTCAATGGTCCTTTACCAAATCCAGGTGTCAATGTCGAATTCTTAAATATTTTAATACATTTATGGATGACATCAAACTTTTGGAAGACGCAATTGAACGTAATTCTGAAATCAAAGTCTCTACTTTTCTCTCTCCCTATGAGAAAGAAAAGAGAGAAGTTTTTCAAAAGCAATTTTTGCCATATGTCAAACACCTGCGACTTTGTGCAACACAGTGGGAACAGGAACTTCAATCAGAAGTTGCATCAATGATGAGCATTTTCAAAGCAAAAGATAACAAGATTTCAAAACAAAAGTGTCAAAAGAAAGCTTTGGAAAAAGATTCAGATCGACTCTTGACAAATGTTCTAAGTTCTGATGTGATATCTGTGATTATGAATGCTATCTATTTGTCGTGTAATGAATTGCTTGTTGATGATCACTGTGTTGAAATTGAGACAATGAGAGTTGAGATTGATAATTTGCATAGAGAAAATGAGAGACTTAGACAAATCAATGATGATGTGGAAACCAAATGTGCAAAGAAATTTTCAAACTTAACCAAAAGTTGCAATGGTGTCAGTCTCAGAGTATTAACTTTGAGTTAGCACTACAAAGCCAAAAAGAATTTTTATCTTCTCAAAACGTTCATGTTTCAAAACTTCAAAATCTTGAAAAAGAAATTGATGTTTTAAAACATCAAATTTTTGAGTATGAAAAAGATTTTGATGAAGTTTGTGAAAATAGAAATGACACTGTTCGGTTAAACAGAGAATTGGACTCAAAAATTCAAGAACAAAAACACATCATCATTGAATTGAAAGAGAAACTCAGAGTACTTGACAAAGGAAAATTTATACAAAATAATGTGATTGCACCATGAATGTACAGAGTAGACGAGATTCATAAGAAAGCATCTTTAATAACCACTAATGTGCAAGCTTCAACTTCCACAGGATTAGGCAACCCTCCTAAGGTTAGAAGATCCAAGACCACCAAAAAGACCAACAAGAAGATTAGTGTCTGGAAACCTAAGAGTGGATCGCCTAAAGAAGCTGAAGTAGAAGTTCCCAATAGGAAGTCGAATAAAACGCATGTTATGTCTAGATTAGAATCCAACTTGTCAAAGTGTAATTCTGAATATGATGTAACGAATGCTGAATCTTTGAATGTTTGTAATGATGTTGTGGTTGATGCTTACTGTGTGTTTTGTCATACTAGTGTGTTGTCTGGTAATCATCAGAAATGTATTGCTAAAACCCTTTTGTCACGTAAACAGAAACGTACTACTGGCATTTCCTATAGGCCCATTACTGCTGCTAAGTCCATTTTAGGAAAACCACCGAAAGTAGTTTCTGAGACCAAAGTTGACAAGACCATAGTTGCACCTAGGACAAACCAATCACCGAGTGCATTCACTAGGAAGAAAACAGAGTCTAGTTGGACGTGGCAGCGTTGGTTACAACATAAACCTAGTTTTAATTGGGTACCAAAGATGCTTAAGAACTCTGTTACTAACCCAACGGGATCCACCATTACCAACTTTCCATCTGTGTCAACCCCTTGTGATGCAGGTGATCCAAATTGTAACACCCCAACCCGACAAGGGTAAAGATGTCACAACGATGGTTCCATATCAGAACAAACACAAGCATTTGACATTAATAATACAATAGAATTCAATGGTTACAAAGGAAATATGAAACTACAAGGTTACAATACAAAAGTTTCTAAGTCTAACTATAAGTTCTTTTAATACTCTTCCATAGCTAGTCGGGCCTTCTATATCCGTGGTACTCTCCGCTCATACCCAGCTTCCAAACTAAAACCTGCCACGGGAAAAAGAAATGCGGCTGAGCTACGAAAGCTCAGTGAACAGATATAATGATACAAAGCAGTAATAAGGGATGGTGAAATAATGAAATGGCACAAGGTGTAACAAGAGTAGAAAGGACAATGGAAAAGGTTATCAAGAAATGGTTACAATGGCTCAGTGTAAAGGAAACCATAACCCACCACCAGCCCAAGTCGAAACAGATCAAGTCCAGTATCAAGTCATAGGGTAACATAAACAGTAATCCACCACGAGCCCAGAAACAGTACATATCATATCAAATCACATATCAGGGTGTATGGAGGGGTGACCTCAGCATACCAGGTACAGGGTGAGGGGATACCTCCAGGGGTTGGAGTCGCGGGCTCCCAGGATTGTGAAAGACGTGTATCGCACACACTCGTCAGTCACCAGATAATACAAGTAATACAAACAAATCAGGTCAGGTCTAGGATGCATCCATACACCCCCAGTAGGCCACAGGGTCTTCCTCTACGTAACAAGTATAAATCAGGTCAGGGACGGGACAGGTCATCACTCTCCTGCCCTAGAGTCATGCCACCGGTGCATCAATGACATGGACATGAAACCCTCATGCCTAGTGGGTGGCTCGTAGTCTCAAACTGTGGGTCAAGGTCAAGTATCAAGTCTCAGGTGTCAAGTATCAGGTATCAAGTGTCAGGTTTGTATTTATATCAAGTTTCATATCAGATTTCATATCAGGGTTCATATCAGGGTTCAAGACAGGAGATCAATGCAGGGGTTCACTATCAGGAGGTCAATATCGGAAAAGTCAAATACCAGAAGGTTCATGTCAATTTATTAAAAAGTAATCCTTTTAAAATGGTTTTAAAATAATGTGGTCTTTAAATCAGTTTTCATAATGAAAGTCTTTAAAAGCAATTTTCAAAACCTCTTCATACGTAATTTAGAAAGGTAGTTATAAAATCCTATGAACCTTCAAGTATCCCAGGGTCCTAAATATTCAGGTTACCAGGTTATGAACAGGTCGTGTCAAGTATCAAGGAAAACATAACAGGGTCCAAGGCAGGGTTCGAAACAAATGATCAAGACAAGAGTTCAAGGCAAAAGTTCAAGTCAAGGTTCACAATACAAGGGGAACATAGCAATGGCTTAGGGAATCCTAAACGAATCAAAATTAGAAGTCAAGAGAAACGAAGGCTCCTTACAAGAAGGGCAGAATATCTGTACCTTATTAACCAAGTAAGCAGAATCTCAAAACAAACACTGACAGGAAAAAATCAGTCACTCCCTCTTCAGACCTAGAGGAGTAGAAGACAGAATTACAAGAGGTTCTAAGTTCAGATTACTATTTTTAGTTATCCTTCCATTTTAAGTAGCTTTCCAGATTTAGCAAGTTTCCACTTTAAGTAAGTTTACTCATTTTAAGTGATTCTCCATATTTAGTAACTCTTGTCATTAACATTCCCGTTTAATCAACTTAAAGTATTTAATGATGACCATTTTTGTAGTTTAAGGTTCATAAGGTTATTTTCATACAATTAAGGTCATTATGGTAGTTTTACAAATTTGAGGGTTTATTAAGTAATTATGATAAGTTTAAGGACCATTATGCAATTATCATCAATTTAGGGTATAAAGTGTAAAGTTACAGGTTCTTACAAGTTAAGTCCTTTAGTTTTAAAAGAATGACAAATTAAACCCTTAAGTTTTAGAAAATAACACATAACACCACTTTAATAACTTTTAAACCTTAACAGCCCTTTACACTTACGAATTTAACACGTTTCCAATAATTTATGAATCATGTTAATACTTCGAAATAAAATCTATAAAAATTCACACACGTTCCAAATGTCTTAAGTATTTTATGTAATTTTTCCAGATTTTATTAAGTTGTATAGGTACTATTAAAAATCCATTTTCTCAACATGTTCCAAAATCGTATCTGATGGAACACCCGAAAAGTTTATACCTTTTTACCCCTTCAATAAATCACAAAAATCTATAAAAATTCCAGTATTATTAGACATATTTAATATATCTCGTTCAAAGGAAACCTTCTAACTCGACACGGTTTGAAAATTAAAAATCATAAACCCAGACTAAATTTTCCAGACATACAAATCCGATCAGACACTTAATTTTCAAAAATCAAAAAGTAACCTTCCAGGCCTCCAAAAATTACAAAATTAATTTTCCCAGGTAGCTATTTCATTGAACTTAGTTTTAGACTCTTAAAACACCCAAAAACACGTTCACATCATTTAGTTACATTCGATTTAAGTTGGATCTTTTCCTGGTTCAGTAGCAGTTTCACAGATTCATGCATTTACCTAGGGTTTATCATTCTAATTCTTTAATTCATGACACACAACGATTATAGGTTAGTCCATAACATATTTAGGTCGATTAATAACAGGTCATACATATTCAAAACGATTTAAAACCATCACACACACCTGTGTCGATTTACATATTAAGTTTTAGGGTTTTTGATTCATGATTTTATGTGACAATTTTTATTATCCAAAGTGATATCAAATTCGACAAGAACATAAGGATTTAACAAGGGAATATGATTACCTTAACACAAGAACACAATCAAGGTCACCAAAACTTCTCCTATGGCTGCTGCAGTTGATCGAATAGGAGAGACAAGAGAGGGCAGCCGAACCTTTGATGAGTGAGAGAGAGTTTTTAGGGTTTATTGGTTTTGGTATGTTCGGTTATATGAAATAAAAGGAAAACCGTGTGACATTTTTGGGAGGGCCTTGATGGACCGAATTTTGTGCTACAATTAGGAGATATGGTGGGCTTTTAGCAAGTTATCTTGTTACACAATGAATTTGGTCACAATCCTAGTTAGTGTACATGATGATGGCGTTTTGTATAAGTAACATAGGTTAGGATTTTAATTTGATTAGCATAAGTATTAGCTTAGGTAGTTTAATTTTAGGTAATATGGAATATATAACTTACATTAGGTGAAATACAATTTATGTTACTTGTATGATTTTCTTAAGTTCTTGATTTTTTATTTTTTTTTTTAAATTTGAGGGCATTTTTGTCATTTCGGATTGTTTAAATTTTGGGGTTTTACACAAATCGTCCTCTGGATTGTTGATAGCGGATGTTCCCGGCACATGACAGGCAACTTAAAGCTTCTAGTAAACTTCGTTGCGAAGTTCAGAGGCACTGTCAGGTTTGGGAATGATAATTTCGCGGCTATCATGGGTTATGGTGATTATGTCAACGGGAACATCGAAATCAGTTGTGTTTACTATGTTGAGGGCCTTGTTCATAATCTGTTCTCCGTCGGGCAGTTCTGCGATGGTAACTTAGAAGTAGCTTTTCGGGAGAAAACATGTTTTGTTAGAGACCTACAAGGAAACGAACTTATGAAAGGCAAACGTGGCACCAGTCTTTATACTATTTCCTTCTCCGACATGACTGCTTCGTCTCCGATCTGCTTACTATCCAAGGCACATTCCACCAAAGCATGGCTATGGCACAAACGCATGTCTCACCTGAATTTCAAAACTATGACCGAGCTTGCTCATAAAAAGTTGGTCGATGGTCTTCCAATATTCAGATATGCCAAAGATCATTTATGTCCCGCTTATGAACAAGGGAAGATTACTCGTGCTCACTTTCCTCCAAAAGCTGAGCACAGTACGGATCATGTACTTCAACTTCTGCATATGGATCTTTGTGGCCCGATGCGTGTTCAGACTATAAATGGGAAGCGGTATATTTTGGTAATTGTAGATGACTTCTCGAGATGGACTTGGGTATATTTTCTTCGTAGCAAAGATCAAGCTCCTCCGATGATCATCACCTTTCTCACAAAGATTCAAGTTCAACTCCGCAACACCGTCCGAAAAATTCGAACAGAGTATGGAACAGAATTTGAGAATCAGACTCTACGGGAGTAGTACGAGAAAGTGGGTATTGAACATCAAACATCAATTGCACGCAGCCCAAAACAGAACGGAGTGGTCGAAAGACGCAACCGAACGTTGGTGGAAGCAGCAAGAACGATGCTAATCAATGCTCAACTACCGGATTATCTCTGGGCTGAAGCCGTTTCAACTGCCTGCTACACCCAAAATAGATGTATGATCACCAAAAGGCACACCAAAACACCATATGAGATTGTTAACCGCAGAAAACCGAACATCAATTACTTTCATGTCTTTGGAGCTCTCTGCTATCCAATGAATGATCGTGATGACCTTGGAAAATTAAAAGCTAAAGCGGATATAGGGATTTTTGTCGGACATTGTGAAAATTCCAAAGGATTCACCAACGTTCGGTTGCGTCTTTCGATGAGCTCACCGAGATGGCTAAAGCGATGAGCGTAAATCCCTATATCCGCTTTAGCTTTTCCAGATCCACTTCAGCCCGACGACGTAAATCCCTATACATGCTAATTTCGATGAGCTCACCGAGATGGCTTTTGAGCAAAATAGCTTAGGACCCGAATCTAACCGTCTAAACTTCCCTGATCCTTCAGCTGCATCCTTCTCTCTAAACCGCAAAGACCTAGAAGATTTATTTGCTCCGCTATTTGACGATACTATTGTTAGTCGTGCTTCTGATGTATCCACAAGTTCCGCTGCACAACAGAAACATCATCATCAGTAGATCAAACAGCTTCTACTTATGCGTCTGCAGTTGAAGATCCCCCTCTACATTATTCTGAAGTACCCATACCAACAGATTATGACGGTGACGGTTTCTTCAATCCATTTGCTCCAGCTCCTACCATTTCAGACATCGGAGAATCGTCCACGAGCAATTTGGAACCGTCAAATCTGCACCATACTTATCAACACTACCCTTCTACCCACAAGTGGACTAAGGATCACCCTCTAGTGAATGTAATTGGAAATCCAGAAAACCCAGTAATGACACGTAAACGCCTTCACATAGACGGTGAAACTTGCATTTATGCACTCACCGTTTGTCAGTCCGAACCCATAAACATTAAAGAAGCCCTTACCTACAACAATTGGATTGAGTCGATGCAAGAGGAACTTGATCAATTCAAAAGGTTGGAAGTTTCGGAATTGGTAGAAAGACCGGATGGGGTATACGTCGTCGGGCTGAAGTGGATCTGGAAAAATAAGTTGGATGCGGATGGTACGGTTATTCGTAACAAGTCCCGGTTGGTGGCTAAAGGATTCAGTCAAGAGGAAGGAATCGACTTCGAGGAATCTTTCGCACCAGTGGCGCGTCTTGAGGCCGTTCGAATGTTCCTGGCATACGCTGCTCATAAGAATATCACGATATATCAAATGGACTTGAAGACGACATTTCTCAATGGACAACTCCGGGAAGAGGTGTACGTTACACAACCAGATGGCTTCGTTGACCCAGAACATCCGAATCACGTCTACAGGCTCAAGAAAGCCCTCTATAGCCTTAAGCAAGCCCCGAGGGCATGCTACGATAAACTATCTGCATTCTTACTAGCTAATCATTTCAGTAAAGGATCAGTTGACCCGACTTTGTTTATACAAAAACACGGTGAGGATATTCTCATTGTTCAAATTTATGTGGATGACATCATTTTTGGTTCTACCCATAAAAAATATTCAAACACTTTTGCAAAATTAATGAAACAAAACTTTGAGATGTCCATGATGGGTGAACTCAAGTTCTTCTTAGGACTGCAAGTTCATCAATCAACCCGTGGTATTTTCTTAAGTCAGTCCAAATATGCTCAAGAGATTTTGAAATAACATGGTATGTGTTGGGAATTAAATTAAGCAGTTAGTACGGTTCTTTATATGTTTGTACGGTTGAACAGTTGCTGAAAAATACAAGAACAATTAGTACTGCTGATGAAGAGAAATTCGTACTGCTTACAAGATTAAGGTGAAACTGTGTGAAGATAAATATGGAATGGATATGATGTATATCTTATTTGTATAGAATGATACGAATATAGTTTACTTGTAAAGGACTCTCTGTGCTATAAAAAGAGATCCTCAGTTAGGGTTTTAACATATCCATACATCTTATACGTACAAGTATTGTTAAGAGCTTCACGTTTAATCATTCAATTTATTGAAGCAAAGTGTTTGGTTAAAACAATTGTCATGTTGTTCTTATTGTTACATTCGTACGATCACACAATCACCAAACACATATTCTTCTAAGTACTTGGTAGTAAATTCCGCGTGCTATCAAGTATATACTCAAAGTATCCCCAACACAACTTGTGTGTTTAGATCCGGTCAAGTGGTATCAGAGACAGGTTTCTGATACTTTGAGTTTAGAAGATTCAGAAGTATTTACTCACTAGCAACCAGGAAGATGGACATGGAGACACCTCAAACCTCAATCCTTGCTAAACTCCCCATGCTGAAACAAAATGAATATGATTTATGGCGGCTCAGAATAGAGCAATATATCATGGTGCAAGACTATGCATTATGGGATATCATTATCAATGGTGATTCCTTCAAACAAATTCCTGTTGAAGAAACACGTGCTGATGGTTCCAAGATTACAAAGCTTAATACTGAGCCAGTTACAAACGAGGAGAGAATTAAAAAGAAGAATGATCAGAAGGCTAGGAATTTGTTACTAATGGCAATTCCGAATGATCAAGTGCTGAATTTTAGCCATTACGAGACTCCTAAAACTCTTTTTGAAGCAGTGGTGGAAAGATTTGGTGGCAATGAAGCTACCAAGAAGGCACAGAAAACCCTACTTAAGCAAAGTTATGAGAACTTCACTGCATCAAGCAATGAAACTTTGGACCATATCTTTCATAGGCTTCAAAAGATCATCAGTCAACTTACTGTGTTGAAGATTGTGATTCTACAGGAAGACCTCAACATGAAGTTTCTAAATAGTTTACCTGCTGAATGGAACACTTATATTGTGGTTTGGAGCAATAAACCAGAGCTGGAGAAAATGACAATGAATGAGCTTTACAACAATCTTAAGATTGTTGAACAGAAGGTCAAGAAGAGTGGTAGCACCAGTTCTAGTTCAGGGAATATGGCTTTCTTATCTTCTTTAAACAGTTCGAATCATGAAGATGAAAAAGCAGTTGGTACTGCTAAACCAACAGTTAGCACTGCTAGTGTAAAAACTAGTACTGATGGCTTGACTGAAGAGACCATATATGCATTTGTGTCAGAACAGTCTGGTGGGTGTAAGATCTTTAATGAAGATCTTCTTCAAATTGCTGAAGATGATTTGGAAGCTATGGATTTAAAGTGGCAGTTGGCTTTGATAAGCATCAGGGCTAAAAAGTATTACCAAAGGACTGGGAATAAGATTACCTTCAATGAAAGAGATGTTGTTGGGTATGATAAGTCTAAGGTGGAGTGCTTTAATTGTCACAAGATGGGGCACTTTGCCCGGGAATGTAGAGGTCCAAGACAACAAAGCAACCAGGGTCAAGGGTTTAAGAATCAGCAAGGAACAAGGAGAACAACTAATGTTGAAGAGCCTTCTTCCAAGGCTATGGTAGCTGTAGATGGAGCTGGATTTGATTGGAGCTTTATGGAGGAAGAAGAGGAACCAGCTAACTTGGGTTTGATGGCTTTCTCAGACTCTGAGGTACATATTGTTCAAAAATGTTCAAATACTTGTTCTGCTTTAAAAGATTATGAGTGTCTTAAGAAACAGTATGATGATCTTAGAGTAGAATATAATCAAGTAAATTTTAGTCTGTTAAATCATAAAAGAGGACTAGCTGTTTTGGAAGAACAAATTTTGTTTTATAGACAGAATGAGTCAAACTTCTCTGATGAGATAGGAGTTTTAAAGAGGGATTTGAAAATAAAAGATGATAAAATGAGTGGACTTGTATATGAACTAGAAAAGCTTAAGAAGGAAAAAGAAAACATCTAGTTAAGTGTAGAAACTCTTGAACATACTTCAAAGTGAGTTCAGAAGATAGTAGAGACTCAAATAGTTAACAAAGCTAAGTCTGGTTTAGGATATAAGTCAGTTGCACCCCCTCTTAGAGGAATGTTTGTTCCACCAGGAATTGATTTAGCTCATACAGGTTTAGAAGAGTTTAAGGATATGGATTTTCCTGGATATGGTGTTAAGATTAGTGAGAATCCTGTTAAATTTGTTAAGGCAGAAGATTCTTTTGTGAGTGCTAGTGATAAATCTCTTTCTGGGGAAAAGATGTCCTCTGATAGGAACTCAGATGCACCAACTATTGAGGATTGGACATCTGATGATGAGGATGTAGAGGTTAAGGACAGACCTAATGTTGTTAAGGTAGAAGTTAAACATGCTCCTAAAGTGGTTAAGACTGAAAACATAAAACCAGTTAGGAAAAGTGTTCGATAGACTGAGATGTATAGGACTAAGAACAGATCACCAATTTCTGAGGGCAGTCATAGGAACTGGAATCACTCAAAATCTAAGAAATTGGATGATAAGTTTGCTATGATTAGAAAAGTGTGCTTTGTTTGTGGAAGTTTTGATCATATGCCTGCTTATTGTGATTCTAACCCATGGAAAAAGAAGGTCTCTGGGAATACAAGGGTGAATAGGAATAACAATGCTAGGGTAACTCAAAACAGTCCAACTAGATTGACAAGCCCTAATGCAAATCATAAGATGTCACCCAAAGCTGTTATGTTAAGAACTGGCATCAAAACAGTTTCAACTGCTAGTCAAAATAAGTGGTTTAATAACAAGCAAATTGTTTCAAGTGCAAAACAATTTTCAAATCATGCACAAACAGTTAAAAGGCATTTTTATAAGAAAACAACAATGACTAATTAGAAGTGGGTGCCTAAATTTAAACAAGCAGTTCCAACTGCTAGGTCAGCAGCTCCCACTGCTAGACCAGCAAATCCTACTGCTAGGCACTTAAATGTTAAGGGAAAAAGGGGCAATGCTGTCAAGGCCTCAGCACATTGGGTTAGAAATTCTACCAAACCCAATGGTGCATCAAAGACCTCCAACAAGTTTTCTCATCTTGATGCACAAGGCAGATCCAAACCAGTGATGGTTTGGATCCCCAAAAGAAACTAACACCTTTATTTTGTGTGCAGGAACATCCTTCAAATGGTAAAGAAGATAGAGGATATTCAGACAGTGGATGTTCAAGGCACATGACTAGCAACATGTCATATCTTTCAGACTTTATTGCTCTGGATGGAGGACCAGTTGTCTTTGGTGGTGGTATTGGAGGAAGGATTACTGGTAAAGGGGTAATTAAAACTGGTAATCTTGAATTTGAAAATGTGTATTATGTACCAGAACTTAAGTACAATCTTTTCAGTGTATCACAAATTTGTGATAAACAAAACAAAGTTTTATTTACTGATACTGATTGTCTTATTCTTTCTCCTGATTTCAAGCTACCTGATGAAAGTCAAGTATTGCTTAAAATCCCTAGAAAGGATAATACATACAGTGTTGAGATGAATAAACTAGTTCCTAAGGTTGGACTTACTTGTCTTGTTGCAAAAGCCACATTGGAAGAATCAATGTTATGGCACAAGAGGCTTGGTCATGTTAATTTTAAAACCATTAACAAAATTTCTAAAAATGGGTTGGTAAGAGGTTTACCAAATAAAACTTTACTCAATGACCAAAATTGTGTTTCTTGCCTTAAAGGTAAGCAACACAGAGCCTCATGTAAGCCAAAGACCCAGAACTCTATTTCTCAAGCTTTATATATGTTGCATATGGACTTGTTTGGTCCTACTTCTTTAAATAGCTTGAACTTTAAGAGATACTGTCTTGTTATCACTGATGATTATAGTAGGTTTTCTTGGGTATTCTTTATGAAAACTAAGGATGAGACTAGTGAAATCCTTAAGACCTTCATTGTTGAAGTAGAAAACCTAGTTGATAAGAAAGTTAAAATAATCAGATGTGACAATGGGACGGAATTTAAGAATAGGGTGAAGGATGATTTTTGCAGAGAAAAAGGTATTAAGAGGGAGTTTAGTGTAGCTAAAACCCCACAGCAAAATGGTGTAGCTGAGAGAAAGAATAGGACTCTTATAGAGGCTACTAGGACAATGTTAGCTGACTCTAAGCTACCAGTTTCATTTTGGGCTGAAGCAGTTAGCACTGCTTGTTATGTGTTGAATAGGGTTTTAGTTGTGCAACCTCACAATAAGACTCCTTATGAGCTTCTTAGAGGTAGAACCCCAGCTTTAAGCTTCATGAGACCTTTTGGTTGTCATGTTACTATCCTTAATACCAAAGACCAACTAGGAAAGTTTGATGGGAAATCTGAAGAAGGTTTCTTTGTTGGTTATTCTCTGCACAGTAAGGCTTTTAGGGTATACAATACAAGCACCAAGCATGTAGAAGAAAATCCGCACATAGAATTTTTGGAGAATAAACCAAATGTTGCAGGTGTAGGTCCAGATTGGATCTTTGATATTGACAGTCTTTCAGATTCAATGAATTATGTGCCTGTTACAGGTACAAATACTAACCATGATGCAGGTTCAGAAGAGGAAGATGAAGATTGCATTTTCATACCAGTCATGGAAGAAAGTCCAGTGAATGAGTCTTCTACAAAGAAAGATGATATTCCTTCATCAAGTGGTGTAGACAAAGAGAAAGATGTTGCTGAAACCAGTGGTCAGAATGGTAAAGAAGCTGAAAATCCAACGAGCAGTACAAATGGAGTTAGTACTGCTCAGCCACAAGTTCCTACTGCTGAGCAAAATAGTGATGATGCTGGACCAAGTCAACCTCATCTTGATTCACCAGTTGATACTGCTTCTCAAGCTGATGAGTTTGCTTTCTTTGGAGATGGTCTGCAAAATATGCCTACCAGCTATGCAGCTCCTTCTACTCCCCATACTATTGTACATAGGAATCATCCACTTACCAATATCATAGGAGATGTACAATCTGGAGTCAAGACCAGAAGGCAAATTCAAGACCCAGATCATCATGGCCTTCTCAGTGTGGTATATGAAGAAAAACATCATGATGATGAGCATGAGTGTATGTTTGTATGTTTTCTATCTCAGATTGAACCCAAGAATGTGTTAAAAGCTTTAGAAGAATCAAGTTGGGTTGAAGCTATGCAAGAAGAGCTGCTTCAATTCAAAATTCAGAATGTATGGGTTCTGGTTGATCTACCAAAAGGAATGAGAGTGATTGGTACAAAGTGGGTATTCAGGAACAAGAAGGATGAGAGGGGCATTGTGATAAAGAACAAAGCAAGATTGGTTGCTCAAGGCTATACTCAGGAAGAGGGTATAGATTATGAGGAGGTTTTTGCTCCAGTTGCCAGGATTGAAGCAATAAGATTATTTCTTGCTTATGCTTCCTTTATGGGGTTTATGGTCTATCAAATGGATGTGAAAAGTGCCTTCCTATATGGTACTATAGATGAGGAGGTATATGTTTCCCAACCTCCAGGTTTTATAGACCCAGAGCATCCTGACAAGGTTTATAAGGTGGTGAAAGCTCTATATGGATTGCATCAGGCTCCAAGAGCTTGGTATGAAACTCTTGCTAAATATCTTCTGAAGAATGGGTTTCATAGAGGGAAAATTAATCAAACTCTCTTTATTAAAAAGAACAAGGGTGATATTCTACTGGTACAAGTCTATGTAGATGACATCATTTTTGGTTCTACAAAGAAACAAATGTGTAAGGAGTTTGAGAAGCTGATGAAAGACCAATTTCAGATGAGTTCTATGGGAGAGCTTACCTTCTTTCTAGGTCTTCAAGTACAGAAAAAGCCAGATGGTATATTTATCTCTCAGGATAAATATGTTGGTGAAATATTGAGGAAATTCCAATTCACAGATGCCAAGGTTGCTAGCACACCAGTTGATAAGGAGACACATTTGCTATTAAAGGATCACAGTGGTGAAGATGTGGATGTGCACATGTATAGATCTATGATTGGGTCTCTGATGTACCTTACATCATCTAGGCCTGACATTATGTTTGTTGTTTGTGCCTGTGCAAGATTCCAAGTAAATCCTAAGGTGTCTCATCTCACAGCAGTAAAGAGAATCTTCAGATACCTTAAAGGTCAACCTAACTTGGGGCTATGGTATCCTAAAGAGTCTGCATTTGATCTAGTGGCATTCTCTGATTCTGATTATGCTGGTGCTAGCATGGATAGAAAATCTACAACAGGTGGTTGTCAGTTCTTAGGTCGTAGATTGATTTCTTGGCAGTGTAAGAAGCAGACTATGGTGACCACATCTACTACTGAAGCAGAATATGTAGCAGCAGCAAGTTGTTGTGCTCAAGTTCTTTGGATTCAAAACCAGATGCTTGATTATGGGTACAATTTCTTAAACACAATTATACATATAGACAATAGTAGTACAATGTGTATCATTAAGAATCCAGTTCAACATTCAAAAACTAAACATATTGAAATTAGACATCATTTTATAAGAGACTGTGCTGAAAAGAAGTTAATAAAAGTTGTTAAAATACACACTGATGACAACTTTGCTGATCTCTTAACAAAAGGTTTTGATGTAGGAAGATTTCAGTACTTGGTAACAGGTATTGGAATGCTTAATCCTTCAAAAGATTAATGTCTAAATGTTTTTGGTTTTTGTACTGCTAGTTGTGCTATTTGTATAGTTAGTACTGCTTGTGCATTTGTTAGTCAATTGTGATAACTGTTAAAAGAAAATATTGTGTATTGTGTTTTCTTTGGTTTTGGACTAACATTTCAGGTTAAGAAAAGCTTTTTGCTTTGGATTGTGCTTTGGAAAGTATGGTGGTTTGGATTGTCAAGTGTGAATGCTTGTCACACAACAAATGGTAATTGATTCACCATGTCTAACCGACATAAGAATCAACTAGTCCAGATCAAACGGTTTCTGGTAAAGACTACTCAAATCCGTTTATGGTTGACAGTTTACCAAAAACTGGTTGGTTATCAACTCACCAAATCTAAGTGTGAAGAGTTGGCTAGTCCATAGCAAACGGCTATTGGTAAAGACATGTCAAATCCGTTCATAGCTAATAGTTTGCTAAAAACTATAAGTGGACAAAAATGTTTTCAAATCCACATTAAAAATTACAACTTGATTTTATCTCTGAAAATTTTTGCTAACAGTTTGTACTGCTGGGGTTGACAGTTTGTACTGCTGGCTTCACCAGTTCGTACTAATTATTCAAACTTAGTTCCTACTGAGTTTATGCTCTGTGATACACCTCTCTCAGAAGGTCACTCATCTGGAAGTGTTGAGAGCAGTTTGAAACTAAAACAACTGAATTGATGGTAACTTGTACAAATTGTCATATTGGATGCTGAGCTTGGATGTCATATGTTCTATTTCATCTGATGGTGAAGATTCTTCCAAACAGGGGAGGAATTAAAGTTTGTTCAGTTGCTGTTAAAGATGATTATGAAATTCAGGGGAGGAATTAAGAGTCATAGATGAATTATAAACAGGTGCATAAAATTTATTCATTAAAGAGGTGGATTCATTACATAAGAAAAACCAACATAACCAACCATCAAGCTTACAATCAACACAAACCAACTACCAACACACAAACCTAAACAAACCTAACACACAACCACTACTCAAGCTTCCTCTTTCCTTTGTCCTTGAAGTCTGGCATGGATTTGTGAACTCCTTTGCCATCGATTGAGTTCCACACTTTCCAACAAGGAAGTCCCAAAACTTGTTTGTCAGGTCTTGGAAGTGGTTGATGTCTTTCGGGCACTTGTACCTTACTCATTTTTGCCACATCTTTCTCTATCTCTCTTGTCAATACAACTGATAGTGGAAGTGCTTGTTGATCATCATCATCAGAGGATGTTAAAAGGTCATCATCAGAAGATACTTCTTGAGCTTTTGGAGATGGGTTTCTGATAGTCAGATTAGTGTAGTTCGGTGGAAAGTAAGATCTCCATCCATCACTTTCTGAATCTGAAGATGAATCTGATGAAATCTCAACAATGTTTGGATTGGATGAACTCATTGGATTTGATAGTTGTGATTTGAAGAATGATGGGTTAGTAATGAGAATTTAAGGCTTTTTATAGAACCAATGGAGTATTAAAGCAATTAAATGCAGGGTTGGTATTAGGAATTAAATTCTTTGGGTTGGTATTTAGAATTAATTCCTTACAGGAATAAATTTAATTATGGTAATTTTTGAGGAGTTGACCAAAAAGGGTACGATATGTGAAGAAAATTCCCAAGTGTTTCAAGATTAGAGATAAGTGTTTGAAAGAATCCACCCCATCAACATAAGCAGAAGTTTAATTCAAGAAACTTGTTGATTTGCATAGAAATCATAAGTTTTGGGGAGGATTGTTGGGAATTAAATTAAGCAGTTAGTACGGTTCTTTATATGTTAGTACGGTTGAACAGTTGCTGAAAAATACAAGAACAGTTAGTACTGCTGATGAAGAGAAATTCGTACTGCTTACAAGATTAAGGTGAAACCGTGTGAAGATAAATATGGAATGGATATGATGTATATCTTATTTGTATAGAATGATACGAATATAGTTTACTTGTAAATGACTCTTTGTGCTATAAAAAGAGATCCTCAGTTAGGGTTTTAACATATCCATACATCCTATACGTACAAGTATTGCTAAGAGCTTCACGTTTAATCGTTCAATTTATTGAAGCAAAGTGTTTGGTTAAAACAATTGTCTTGTTGTTCTTATTGTTACATTCGTACGATCACACAATCACCAAACACATATTCTTCTAAGTACTTGGTAGTAAATTCCGCGTGCTATCAAGTATATACTCAAAGTATCCCCAACACAACTTGTGTGTTTAGATCCGGTCAGTATGACAAGCTGTGACACATATAACACCCCAATGTCCTCCTCATCCCCAAAGCTAGATGCTGATCTACATGGAACACCCATTGATCCTACCAAATACCGTAGTATGATTGGGTCTCTCATGTATCTCACAGCTAGCCGGCCGGATGTTGTATTTGCCACGTATCTATGCTCCCGTTATCAGTCAAGACCAACTGAACGTCATTTGTCTGCTGTTAAGAGAATCCTTCGATACATAAAGGGAACCATTCATTTGGGGATCTGGTATCCAAAGGAAAAGTACATCTGGGGGAGTACAATTTTTGGGTGACAAGCTTGTCTCTTGGCATTCGAAGAAGCAGGACTGTACATCACTGTCGTCTACCGAATCAGAATACGTCGCCATGTCAGTATGCTGCGCTCAAGTCATCTCGATGCGGTCACAGCTGATGGACTACGGATACGTGTTTAACAAGATTCCAATGTACTGCGACTCCAAGAGTGCCCTTGCTATCTCGTGCAACACCGTTCAACATTCAAAATCGAAGCATATTGCTCTCCGGTATCACTTCATCAAAGAGCACGTGGAAATGGGTACAATTGAATTATATTTCGTGGGTACAGAATACCAATTGGCGGATTTATACACCAAAGCCTTGCCTCATGCAAGATTTATGGAATTGGTTCACCAGATTGGTATGCGACGTTTGACTCTAGACGATTTAAACAATTTTCCTAAACAAAATTAAATGAGTCAAACATCAAAACTATCTTTGTAAATAATTTATCAAAAATACAAAAAGATTTTCCAATTATTAAAATAAATAAAAAAAAAATCCTCTTTGAATGTGCAAAAGTAAAAAAAAAATCAAAATATGTTCTCGTCATTTCAAATTTCATCAATTTCAAATCACGAACATATTTTGAGGGGGATAATTTTTCTTAACTTTTGCACATTTATCATCTCAAATCTTCATCATTATCAAAATCTTCATCGAAAAATATTTCTATAATCTCTTGGACTACGAGTCTGTAAAAATGTCTCAAATAGGTCTTAGTTCAAGGGGGAGAAATGACATACCTCAAAATGGATCAAGGTTTTAACCGTCTTAAACATCAAGGACTGAAAGTGTTAAGTTGTTACAAGTTGTTAAAATAGGACTTGGAGTGAAATAGAATTCTAGTTAAGGGGCTGAAATTGCCACCTTAGGACTTATGTGAACTAGGACACTAGTTAGGAGACTAAAACTGTCAAAAGGACAAAGTTGATTTAATATAAGCAAACAGTCTAACCTCAGTCAAACACACAACTCAGAATTATTTTTCCCTCTCACACTATAAACACGCCATAACACTCTGTGATATCAAGATTTTTGATTCTTCATTGAATATCAATTTGTAAGTGTTTAATTCAATCTCTTATGCCTTAGAATTTCTCACGCATCATCTTTGTTGCTAAAATTCAGATTTTGCGATTTAGGGTTTATGCTAACGATTTGGGCGTTTCTTGTTTAGTGTTGTTTGATCTAATTGAGTTAGTGTAAAAGATTCATAACATGATTTTGAGTAGATTGCACTTGGTTAATTAGATTCTATAACACCAGATAGGGCTGTTCAAATGCATTAGGGTTTAAGAAGTCGACGTTGTATGTTGTTCTGAATAAATGTTGTGTTTTGATGGTTTGAATGATGGGCTATGCTTATTTGTGGTTCTTGAACATACGGTTAAAGTTTCATAACATGAATCAAATGGCTGAATAAATTGAGTGATTGCGTATGATAATTGTGACTGTGATGAACAATGAATTGCTATGAATGATTTTCTGAGTGTTTATCTGTGCTTAGGACATGTGTTGGATGCTTGATAAACATGTATGGTAACTCGTAAATGATAAACATGAAATCTGGTTAATTTGATATGTTACCGAGTTTCTATGTGTTCATCTGTCGCGTTTCTGGTTAAGTTCTTTCAAGTTTGTGCTAAGATGATAATATCTTTCGAGTTTGTTACAAAAATAGATCCTTTCGACTTTGTCTCCGAGTTAGGAGACTAAAGTCACAAGCTCTTGAGCTTCAAAAAACTCTCGAGTTTCTTAAAGCTCTCGAGTTTATAAAAACTCTCGAGTTTTTAAAAACTCTCGAGTTTCTAAAAGCTCTTGAGTTTCTAAAAATTCTCGAGTTTCTAAATGCTCTCGAGTTTCTAAAAACTCTCGAGTTTCTAAAAGCTCTCAAGTTTCTAAAAGCTCTCGAGTTTCTAAAAACTCTCGAGTTTCTAAAAGCTCTCGAGTTTCTTAAAACTCTCGAGTTTCTAAAAAGCTCTCGAGTTTCCAAAAGGCTTTCAAGTTTCAAAGCTAGTCACAATCTTCCGAGTTTGTCACTATCTTTCAAGTTTCTAAAACTTTCAAAGTTAGTTACAATCTTCCGAGTTTGTCAATATGTTTCAAATTTATCAAATTTTTCCAAGACTTAGAACTTTGTTAAACTTAGGAAATATGCTAATATATGTGAAAACTTGTTTACTAGATTGTGATCTGTATGAATGATATGTGAATGTTTTCTGGATTTAGTCTATCTATGTGATACATCATACTAGTTAGGCTAGTATCTTGTAACTAATAACAATCACTAACACATATATGCGATGTCTATTGTGTATTGTTGTTGGTGTTTGTGGCATACAGTCTAATCATGTCTCAAGGATCTGTAACTCGAAAGGAGATGGTGCCTGAAGGTGATGAATTTAAATTCAAGAGTTGATTTTGAGAATCTGCCATGTCATCAGTCTTGCCAAATCATTGTGGAAATACTCAAAAGACACTACATCAGTTCGGTACTAAGACAACAAGCGTTCCAGAAGTGTATATGAATCAGTTTTGGCATTCAATGATCATAGGAGAAGACAACGAACACATTACAGTCACAGTTGACAACAAAGAGATACAATTTAGGATTGATACTCTTCGCAACGTTCTAGATCTTCCATCTGAAGCTTCAGGCCCAAGAGGCAAATTTTACGATGACCCAACCTTTGAAGCCATGGCTAAAACACTAATGCTTCTCGGCTATGATACTCAGGATGAAGAGCTCACCTCAATCTCCAAAGTGGACAGGAAGTACATCCCTCAGCCATGGTTGACCCTCTACACCATAATCATTCACTGCAAAACCAGCAAAACCACTGGACTTGAACACCCAAGACTAGAACAACTACAATTTTTCTGGGGTGTCGTCAACTTCTACCACATGGACTTCGCTAAGTTCATATGGAATGATATGATTTTCCTAGCCTAACAGTTCCACCAAAAGAAGGGATACAAGGTACCCTTTCCCCGTTTCACCAAACTTTTAATCTCACACTTCATGAAAAAACACCCTGAAATCGATAGACGCATAAATGAAAAAGCGCATACTGAACAAATGGATCACATGGTCACCAGGGTAAAAGTGCAGAAGACGAACATGAAGAAAAAGGGTTTGAGAATTCCTCAGAGTATGTTAACTGAAGCGGTGATGGGAACAGAGGCATATCAGTGGTACGATGAAGCAGAAAAGGCCGGAAAGGCAGGAGTTACAGTGAAGGGAACAAAATCAACCAAGGGTAAAGGTAAAGCTACAGAAAAAAACTGTTCCTGCAGCTTCTTCTCGAACAAAGAAAGTCTCAAAACCAGAAAAGAAGAAACTAGTAACCAGAGAAAAGTCCCCAGAATTTAAACTCAGAGACGAATCCACGGAAGATGAGGATGAGGATGAAATTGATTTCAGAATAGAAAAGAAGAAGAAAGATCTTGAAAAGATGAAGTCAGAAATGGTAGAATCAGACAAAGGTTTGGGAAGAGGTAGTGGAAAATCACTTAAAATGTCAGATCAATCATTCACACCCATCGAACCACCATTGACTGAAGAAGATGAGCAAGAACAATTTGAGAAAGCATCAAAGGTAAGCAGAAAGAAACATTTAGCTGATCAAGAGAAGCGTGAAAGAAAGAAAAGAGGTGAAGGATCAGCTTCACATGCTGATGATAAAAAAGAGGAGTCTGAGGCTACAAAGTCTGCGACACTTGATAAATTCGAGGATGAATCGGAAGAGTCAGATGAAAGAATACATACACCCTCAGGATCAGGATCTGAATCTGATGAAAATGATGACGATGAAGATGAAAAAGATGAGGATGAAGAAGATGAAGATGGTGAAGATGATAAGGATAATGATAAAGACGATGAAGGAAATGACAACCAAGATGACAACCTTATTCAATCACCACAACTGTCATCTGTGGGTTAGTCTACAAGTGAACTAAATGAACTCAAAGCACATCTTTCTGCACTTCAAAAGATGGTTTTGAGAAATCAACAAACTAATGAAAATGAGCACAAAGCATTGAAAGAACAGCTCACTAAGGTGGAGAAGAAGGTGGAAATACAAAAATTTCACGTCGATAATCTCAAAGCATTTGATCTGGAAAAGGCAGCAGGGGAATATCTCAAGACACATGTTCCTCAAGAAGCCAGTTCTCAAGTACCCCAAGAAGTCGGTAAGAATCTTAAAGAGGCACTTCCAGATATCCTCAAAGAATATATCAGATGAAATCTGGAAAAGACGGTGGCTAATCTAATGCAGACAACACCAATAACAATCCAAACAGTGCCACCCAAGCCATCAACTGCTGACCTCATGGGAAAACTACTTGCAGACATCATCGATAATCCCGAAGAGGAAGAACTCCGAAAGGCATTGCTCAATTCGATCAGAAAAACTGAGAAGAAAGCCGAGGGATGTAAGCAAGATAAGCCAGTCAAGCGTCATCGGGATGATCCTGACAAAGACGAAGGGAAGAAAAGTAAAAAACCTTCCAAGTCAACCGGCCCTTCTACCACAACACACTCTTCTGGAACAACAAAGCAATCAAGCCAAGAAAAGTTCGTTCCACTTGAAGGAGGGGCATTCGATGAGACTGAAGCTTATGATGACATGAGTAGTGATCAAGAATATCCTATTGCACCACCAAGAGTTCAGAATGTCACTGCACCACCCACGAATGAAAAAGTCAAACTTCAACCAGAATGGGTTAATCCTGAAGCTCCAAAGTTCGATTGGTTTGAAACGATGGTGGACGCATATCCTGAAGCTGAAAATGATGCACCTGTTGAAGGCTCTATTGTGGACTTCACCAAACGACTAAAGAAGGCAATGAAAGTCCAGAAGTTGGGATTGCCTGATATCATCAGAGTTCACAAAGATGGCTTCACAGAATTCAAAACCATCACAACTTCAGAACTGGAATTTGAGTACAACCTCGAACAAGTAGCAAGTGCTCTTTCTGAAAACATTGATTGGGATCATGCGCGGGCTTCTCATCCAAAAGACCAACTTTAACTCCGTGATTTCGCCCAACCTTTACCACTCGTTGGCCATTCTCACAACCCGAAGATAACCAAGGCGTATTTCTTCAATAACGACTTGGATTATCTGGTCTATGGAAACACAAACCCTGAAAAACGTTATGCAACTTCCCTTACCAAGTACCTGGCAGCATCCTATACTTTAGAAGGTTTTGAAGAACAAATCAGCGATTTGTTTATCAACGAAGTCCAAGAATACAACGATGAAGCTGCTATGGGAATTTATCACTGGTCGAATCTGAGAAAGTGGTTCTACAAATGGAAGCTCACCTTTCCATCAAAGACCGAAGTTTATCAAACAAGTAGAATCCTTTCAATCACAAGTGCAGAAACTGAATTAATGTTTGGCTACAACTATCAGAAGAAGATCACCGTAAGGAGGTTGGACGATCAAGAATAAACATTCAAAGAAGCAGACTATCCTTACTTGCACATCAATGATATTGAAGACATGTATCTCCTGAAAGTTCAAGGAAAACTCGAACATCTTCCTGGGCGTCTTTAGTATGATATCGTCAACTCTGTGTTGCTGTACATCAGCAATATTGTCATCAGATCCAGAGTTGAAGACGTGCACCTTGGGGTAGAAAGCTACCAGAAGAAATTGAATTTGGTCAGGCCTAATCTCCAACCTCCGGGAATAGCAGACAAAAATCCGTACACTTTCGGTGATAGACCATTTGGATTGGTGTACGTAAGGGATAAAAGCTCAACGAGATTCATGGGTTATCAAGAAATCCACAAATTCAGCGATGAAACCTTAATACATGTCAAGTCTGAACTTCAAAAGATTTTAGAGAATCATAGAAAGGGGTTGCGATCAGGGTGGTTAAAGCATATGAGCTGGAGTAAGAATGATGCGAAGCAAGCAGCCAAGTTCATTGATCGGATTGACAAAAGGCTCAAGTTTCAGACAACAATGAGGCGACTGGAAAGCTATGTGGGAGGACGTGCCAGAATTCCTAACATTCTCACTTTCCGTCGACCTGAGCAGTAATCATTGGTATAAATTGTTATCATTTGTCATATTTCATCATAATTTTCATCATTTTTCATCTTTGACAATGGCTTGTGCACACATAACAGTGCATAACCCGTTCTTCTAATGAAAGGACCCTGAGGTACGCTTCAGTGCCTCAATCCTGATCAAAGGAGCGAAAGCTTCTTACTTATGAGTAGAATTAAACCAGAATTTTTCTAAGTTTTTCAAAATTCTACTCATACGGACAAGTATTCCCTCGTCAAGGGGGAGTATTTGAAACATAATCTTTGTTCCACAAACAAAAGTTCTTGAAATTCTTCCCACAAAACTCAAAAGGCATATTTTATCAAACGTTTTCCAAAAACATCATAAGTATGCTATTTTTGAGGGGGATAATAAAGATATGATTAAAATATGGTAACAAAAACGTTGAAATCTCATGTGAGCAAGACTCAGAATTGAACCCTCGAATTGATGACATCAAAAGTTAGTAATCGAAAAGACATGTCCTGGACGGGTAATAATTTCAAGCCAGTTTATCTGGTGATGTAAACGTGTCTCGCAAAGGATATGTCTGAGTAGAATGTACCGATTTCGAGAGATTTTCCTTGAATGTGATCTGGACGGGTAATAATTTCAAGCTAGTTCTACTAGTGATGTAAACATGTCTCGCGACGATCATGTTCATTGAAAATCAATCAATTCAAAAGTGCTAACTCTACCCGACATGTGCAAATTTATCTTAACCACTTATGAGCACATGTTAAGGGGGAGTATTTCTGAAAATCACAAAACTCTTAAAGTGTTAACAAAATATGTTTTCATAATCATAAACACTTTGAGAGATTTTCAAAAAGTTTGGTTTATGGCAACAATAGGATAGTCATGGAGTTATAAGGTGACTAAGGTTAGGAAAAATCGTCCTATGATCCGCCAGAGCCGGAGGGATCTACCTAAGGACAATACCAATAGTTTAGTACTAGAAAGTCCTAAGTATGATTGAAAGAGAAGAAATGAAATGAAAGGAGAAAAAAGGGGTTGAAGAATGAAAAAGAAAAGTAAAGAAAATGGTAAAAAGAAATAACCCTACATTTGATCAACCTTAGGGAAGACACCGGGTTCAATACATATGCTACTGGATTGTTACCAAGGTAACATCGGTATTGAAGATTAAGCCGTCAGGGACCCAGTGACGCACTGCACTAAACCTTCTAGCCACTCAGGTGTCTCTCAAAAGACACTTGTTTCATTTCACACGGAGAACCCTTCATTATCTATCGACCTCTCACTGCGAGATGTGTTGATATTGAAAAGGAGGCAATTTGCTCCATGCCTCCGACGACTAAATATAAGCACTTAATTGAGTCTAGAGCCATGAGATACATCAAAGATTTCTTAGGTACACTTAGCATACACTGGTTGTTCAACAAAAGGAACACCAGTTTTACATTATAAGAGTGTCCTTCGCAGATCTTAGCAATCTGCCAAGAACGTTCATGAGAGAACTCATAAATTATGATTCTCAGTGATTGAATGGAAATCCTGCCAGGGTCAACATCAAACAGCCCTGACAGCAGGTCACTTCGGTAATTTCTTGTGGATTACGCTTAGTGTTAGCTCCAAAACGGTCTACAGTCGTGAGGTGATCCTCAGCGGCTCACTGAATCGTAGGTGCACTTCGGTGTATCTGTGTAAGCCCTTTCGAGGGTATCCGATTCAGAACGGCCTGGGTTAGGATTAGAGAAAGTCTTAACACTATGCTGTTGAGAATCTCGAAGTCCGAATTTGTAAGTGCCAGATGATTTATTGCTAACTGTTTACCTGCAGCGAATCATGAAGACCTGGAGTTACATAACCACCATTCCATCATGCTCATATCCTGAAGATAAGTTCTCACAAAAACTAAGAGATAACAAAAGTTCAAAGATGTTAAAGAAAAGTCAAAGTTCAAGCACTACAACCTTTCACAAGTCAAAGATTGAAGAAGTGAGAACCAGTTGAAGAACAAAAGTCAAAAGACATATGAGCATGGTGGAAAAGACGTAAAGACACTAGAATCAAAGAACGTTGGTGGAAGGCAGATCAGCACATTACCATATCATATCACAACAAGAACAAAGAACAAAGATTCCAATGACGTCAAAAGCCAAAGAAGCAAATACGACGTCAAGCAACCTCGATGACCAATACTTAGGGGGAGATTGTTGGGAACACGTTATTATTCATCAAGTATTGATCATTTATGTAATAGGTTGCTTAGGCCTTTAGGTTTGTTTTATGGCCCAGCCTGTGTAGAAGGCCCATGGGCTGTGTCTATTTATTTATCTTAATTATGTATTAGTTAGGGCTAAAAGTCCAACCCTTGTAAGAAACTATAAATACCCCTTCCCATTCAAGGGAGAGGGTTGGTTGGTTGAATGCTTAAACATTTCATTATTGTTAACTAAACCTTCCACTCTCTTTCTCTCTCTAGATCTAGGATTAGATCAGTAGCTTGTGTGATAAATCTTAGTAACATCAGACGTGACTTGGGTAATGAATCACGAAACTACTATTGAACCGACTGTGGAGGTGTTGTTATGAAAAATTGATCCGATGAGCTTTATTTGTTTGCGTTAGTAATAAATTGTCTTAGCGGTTTATATTGAGTTCTAGTTATGACTTTGTTATTCTAAAGACCATGATTTACAAGGATGTTGGACGTATTGGTTTTTTACTATATGGTATTCAGGTTACCATGTTCACTTGATTTTATGGATGATTAATAAAAATTGAGTTCAATTTATTTTTTGGCTTCGATTGAATTAAATTTGTGCATATATGAGATGGTTGGTTGATATCATTGTGTACTAAACCTATTTGTAACAGAAAATGGTGTTAATACCACTACAAGAAAAAGGTGTTTTTGGGATGAACATTTTTGCAACGGCCAAAAAAGTGTGACAAATAATTGCATTTGGAAATATTTTTGTAACTGTGCCAAAAAGGTAGGTATTTGGAACCACCATTAAAAAACCGTCTTAAAAACGTGTCTATTCAGGACGGTGTTTTTAAACTGTGCCAAATGCCTATTTATTTGGAACACTGTGTAAAGCCTGTGTCAAATGCCTATGTACTTGGGACCGCTATTAGAAAACCGTTCCAAATGCATATTTTTTCATAACGTTACAAAATTCGTGCCAAAATACTTGTAAATTTGAAACGTTTCTGTTGATATAAATAATGCCTAAACACGTTATTAATATTTTTCGATATCTCTACGTTTTGATAATCACAAAATGTAAAATCATTAAACGGAAAATTATGACGTAAACAAGTATTTAGTTGTTAATATCTATTTTAACAACTCAATTACTTAAGGTATGAATCAACAAATGCTTAATGCATTATATGATCAAAGGAACATTTTCTTAATCACTAGAATTTTTATAAAATGACCCAAACATTTTATATCTTTTAGAAAATCATTTTTGGTATTAAATAAAAATGTTTAATCCTTTATAAATTTATGAATTCAAATTTTCAACCAAAAATGGTAAAAATGTTCCAGAAAAACCTTCCCCACAAAAAAACAAATCTGAGCAACGTTCCAGTTGGGCGGCCCCCTTAATTTTACTAGGCGGCCCCCTTAATTTTAAGGGGACCACCCCCCCTATTTAAGGGGACCGCCCCGCTCCTCTAGCCCCTCAGATTTGCCTATAAATACTGGTTCATCTCTAGACTTTTTCCTCACCTTTTGCACCCCAAACCTTCTGTTCTAAATCTTCTCTAATCCTTGTAAATCCTTTCTAAAATCCTTTGATCATATTCTCTTAAGCATTGGTTTCTAAGTGATCCAAGCTTCCATCATCAAAGTGCGAAAGAAGAATACTCCTTCAACTAGAGAAGAAGTATTGTAGTTCAATTCATATCATTTTGTAGTTGTGTAAAGTGTTTGATAAAGTGTTGTATAGTTGTGATAAGTAGATCTAAGTGTAAGTAAGTAGTTGTGTTGTAAAGAAGTAGTGTAGAAGTTGTGAAGTCGTCGTGAAGAAGTCGTGAAGTAGTCGTGAAGAAGTCGTGAAGAAGTCGTGAAGTAGTCGTGAAGAAGTCGTGAAGCCGGTGTGAAGAAGCTGTGAAGAAGTTGTGAATAAGTTGTGTAGAAGTTGTGAGATTGGTTCTAGCTACGATTAGAACCCGACATCTAGCTTTGTGTCGTTAAACCGGTGTAAGCGAAAGTTGTGTAAGGTTTTCTCCGCCATAAGGGAGTTTGTTGACATAGTGAAGAGAACTCTTGAGTAGGTGACTCGGGGAGTGGAGTAGGGCAAGGAAGGTGTCCTTGTAGCCGAACCACTATAAATCCTTGTGTTGTGGTTTGATCTTTCCATCCCTATCTTTCATTTCATTTCATTTACTTTACTTGCATTACTTATTTACATTTGTCTATATTTGTTCATATTGTTTAAGAGTTGAAGTCACATAAGATCGAATCGAAGTTTTTAAAAGTAAACAAAAGTTTTCACAATAAAATTTAAAAGACGTAAAACTATTCAACCCCCCCCCCTTCTAGTTTTCCACAATTGGTATCAAGAGCCATGTCAAACAAGATTTTTTAAATAAACTGTATTTTAAAACTTGAAACGATCTATGGAATCTGAAAAATATTTAGAAGGGCAATCTATGCAAAGACCACCACTATTTGAAAGTGATTGATTTCTTTATGGTAAAAATCGATTCGAAACTTATGTGAAATCAAAAGATCTAGATCTTTGGCATGTTATTACTAATGGTGATTTTTTACCTATTCAAAATAATCCGGAAACTAAAAAGGTTGAAATAGTACCTTTTGAAAAACAAAATGATGATTTAAAAAGAAAACTTGCTAAAAATAATGAAGCAAAAATGGTTATTTATAATGCGTTACCGTGTAAAGAATACGAAAGAATCTTTATGTGTGAAACCGCAAAAGAAATTTGAAACTCTTTACTAATAACTCACCAAGGTAATAGTCAAGTCAAAGATAATAAAATAGATCTTCTTGTTCAACAATATGAACAATTTACGATTCCGGAAGAGAAATCAATTGATAATGCTTTTGCTAGGTTTAACACAATCATCACAAGTTTAAAAGCACTTGATGAGAGTTTTTCTAGTAAGAATTTTGTTTGGAAATTTCTTAGGGCTCTTCATCCAAAATGGCGGGCTAAAGTTACGGCGATTGAAGAATCGAAGAACTTTTCAACTCTTCAACTTGACGAGTTGATCGGCAACTTGAAAGTCTACAAAGCAATAATAAAGAAATACTCCGAGATGGTCAAAGGAAGAAGAGAGCAAAGCAAGTCAATTGCGTTGAAAGCTAGGAAAGAAACTAGTAACGAGGATAGCTCAACCTCCGAAAGTGATGACGAAGAATATGCCATGGCCGTAAGAGACTTCAAGAAGTTTTTCAAAAGACGAGGAAGATTCGTTAGACAACCACATGACGAAAGAAAGGCAATCCAAAGAAGCAAAGACGACAAAGGTAGCAAGAGCGAGAGGAAGTGTTTTAAATTTGGTGATCCAAATCATCTCATCGGAAGATGTCCAATGATGTCAAGGGAGCAAAATCAAAAGGCATTTGTTGGAGGAGCATGGAGTGATAGTGACGAAGACGAGAAAGAAACCACAAAGGAGGAGAAGTGTCTTGTGGCTAAGACATCAAGCGAGGTACATTTCGAAACCGAATACTTTAGTGATGAGCATTTATCATTAGATGAAAAAGACCTAGATAGTGAATATAGTAGATTATGCAAACTAGGTCAAAAAGTAATAACTAAAAATAAATCACTAAAACATATAAATAACAAATTAGAAAATGAAATACTTGAATTAAAAAATAAACTACATAACTTAGAAAAAGGCAAAGAAATTTTTGCAGAATGTAAAACATGTCAAGAAACTAAAAATGAAAACGAAAAACTTAAGGAAGAAATTTGCAAACTTGACAAATTCGAAAATAGTAGTAATTCACTTAGGAAAATAATAAGTGTTCAAAGAATATCAGGAGATAAAACCGGCTTAGGATTTAATTTAGCTGAGGCCTCAACTAGTGAAACTAAAAATGTAAAGTTTAAAAGTGAATCTAGTAAGCAAAAATCCTTAGAGTCAACACCTAAATACATACTTATAAAAGATAGAAAAATACCCATTGCTAGTAATGATGAAATAAAAACTTTTTACAAACCAACTTTAAAAACCAAAGAAGAATCAACTAAACCGAAATTAAGATAAAAAACACCTCCCCTAAGAAGACCAAATAATCCTTACCCTCGGCCTAAAACTCCTCAACCTAGAAGAAATCAAAATCGACAAAACCTTCATAATAATAATAGTTATCCAACGTGGAATTATTCAAATCCACCAAGCTTCAATCCTTGGGGAATACTTCCACCATATATGCATCTTAGTCAATTGCAAACCATGTTTGGTTCAAACAACTATGGACCAATTAGACCATGGGGACTAAGTGGCTAGAATGTCTACTCATCGGGAAAGTCGGTATCTCATTCATGATTGACTTCTATAAGTCAATATATACGCTTTGAAGTGCTTGAAGATCACACATTGAAGACAAAAAGGTACGCCTCTCTTTCATGCTCACCACTATATGCTTAGATTAATGAACTAGCTTATTGCATGCCCCCGTTAGTCTTAAATGCTTAAATTCAGTTAATACTTATGTGTTTGTTAGTGAGTTTTCTTCTTATATATATATCTAAACATATATATACATATATTCATACTTATATATATATATATATATATATATATATATATATATATATATATATATATATATATAATATATATATATATATCCTCACATAACCTGGATACGTCATTTGTTGACTATCTAGAACTAAAAGAAATTATTCATCCTCGAACCTTTTCTTCCCCCTTTACTCTTTTGGACTTTAACGTTCAACACGAAAATCTTCTATGTCCACTATCATAAAACTCATAGTGATGAAGAGAAGTGAGTTAAGTGGATAAACATAGAAGTAGAATTTAAACCTTCGCGCACAGAAAGCTATGGATGAAACAAACTCCCGACGCCGTCAGCACTCATCTCCGTCTCTACCTCATCATCTCTCGACACCATTCAACATCCAAATTTCCCATGTAATATACATATATATAAATATACACATTTCCTCTCATTCCTCAAAATTATTGTCAACTTGACGTCTTGATTATTTTATCCAAAATTCTCAAGATATTTTTTAACGAAATGTTAATAAAATGTGTCAAGTATTCCTTCCTCGTGCATATACAAACCAACGTATTTTTGATATATTATAAATCTATCTATATACATATAAATATTTTGCCGTCAAAAATAAAATTCGAAAAACTCCATTTTTGGTAGGCGGCCCCCTTAAAATTAAGGGGACCGGCTAGTTAACGAGGGCGGCCCCCTTAATGTTTAAGGGGACCGGCCATCTGCTGCTACCAAAAACAATTTTCCTCTTAAAACTTTTGCCAAACACTCAATTTCTCACACACCCTTCCTTTGCTACCTGCTGTGAACGAACTAAACCACCCAAAAACCATCAAAACCACTTACCAAATCTCCAATTCGGGCTAAATTCGCAAGGGGCAAACACTTATATCTCGATTAGCAACATATATTGTAAGTTTTCCAAAACACATTTCATCTAATTTCATCAAATTTCGAGTCTAATCACAATTTGATATTTTAGTTAAAATTTTTAAATTCGAACTTATGTTGAAATTAAGTCTAGGATACTCATTGCCAAATGCTTCCCATAGGATTAGAGTACTTAATTAACCTAGAATCTAAGTAATCTAAAACCCTCATGCCAAAATTTTGAAAAACCAAACACTCTCATTCAAAATTTGTTATACATTGTTGAATTATGCCATAAGCACTTATTATAACTAACCACATTATAATATCACAACTTTTAATCCTAAAAATATATTTTTCAAATAATGAAAAATGATTTTATAAACATAAGTGGGTGTTTGGATTGAGTCATAAAATTGTCAAGATTAAGTCAAAATGAATTTCACAACTAATGGACAAGTTTATAAACATGTAACTAATAATTTTGAGTCATCAAGATACATAATTCATATGTATGTTGAAATATTTGTCATTATTTTTCTAGAAAAGGAAGCGTTTGGCATAACAAATTAAAAGACATTTTTGAGTCAAAATCTACGTTTTTACCTTTTCAATGAGTTACTTAACATAAATACTCGTAAGAAATAGCTAGACATACAATCTAATGTTTGTCTAGCCACATTTCAAAGTGGCTTATGATGTATAAAGGAGCGTTTGGATACGTTTGGTTCTTTATCAAAATATCATTACAACTACTCCTTAACATCATAAAATACACTTTAAGCGAGTTAAAAATTAAAAATAAGGAACATTGCAAACTACTTCTTAGGATTAAAATTTTAGAGTCGAAGTATGTTTGCGTTCCACATGAGTAGTATATGTCACATATGCATTATTATTATTATTTTTTTCTTCTTACTTTCTTTTTGTTATTTTGTTTAGGTGAAAATGCCTAAAGTCACGGTTGGTGATGTTTCCAAAACCAAGGAATATATTCCAAAAGTCTCCGCTACTCCCGGCATATCTCCCGCCATTGCATGTCTCTATCGTCCCATCGAAGATAGAAACATTCATGAAGGGAGAGTTGTCGATCCATCCTTCTATCAATCCGACCATATCGAACGAATGTTCTCCAATGTTCGTCTCGATTGTCTTTTCAAAATCAATGAACCCATCATTCCTCGTTTCATTCTTGACTTCTATAGCCAAGTTACGGTGCAAACCGATGACTATGGTTATATCCTCATCTCTTTCATGATCCAAAACGAATTCATCACTCTCACTCTTGCTCAGTTTGGTCAAATCCTCCAAATTCCCTTCAACGGTCAAGCCGTTTTCTCAAATGAATGGGATCTCTCATCTCTTGAGAAAAATCGGCCTCAGGGTGGTCCATACTATTCTGAGATTCCAACTCCTGACGACATTCTTCGACTACTCGAGCTAGAACGTGGTACGACTAGCCAAAGAATCAACTCGAAAAATGTCGACATTCATGCCAACCAAGTCCTTCTCAAAGAACTAAGCCCCGACATGAAGCATTGGGAAGAACTCATTCGCGAGAATGCGATTGGTACCGGCGAACACCGTGACTACCTCACGGCTAGCATAGCTCACATGTTGTATTGTGTTGTTGCGGAAGAACAATACAATTTGGCTTATTTCTTTGTCCATCGTATCATCTTCGCCAAAAATACTCCACATACTAATCTTCCTTATGGTATGTTCCTCACTAGACTTTATCGTTTTGTCATGGAACATTACCCACATCTTGAGAGTGATATCTATCAATTCGTTCGTCCCGTCTTGCGTCCTCTCACTCGTAGCCAACTTCGTCGATCTCGAAGTGACAAGGGCAAATCTCGTCGCCCTAATCTCTTCGCACCTCGTAGTTCCACATCTCATCAGAGAGATGATGATGAGGAGGAAGGCACCTCACATGTTAGTACTCCATCTCCCACGACGTTCGTGAATAATCTCCCGGAACTTAATTATTCCGATTATCAAGTTCCTCTTCCTTCCGAACAAACCGATCAAATCCTATTTGAACGACATACCTCTTTAATCAACACTACTCAACAGATGCATCAAGAGGTTCGAAGTGGTTTCAAGTCAATAGGAAAAGCTTTCAGGAAGATTCTCGGGAAGAAGAGATAGAGATGTGGATGTTGGCTTATTTGAACAATAATGTTATTAGACAATATTTTTGCTATTATATGTACTTGACAATTATCTTATTAGTTTCTTGTATTTTGAAGCATGTTAGGATTTTAACCATCCTCATGTTAGAACTTTGTTAATATGCTTATATTTCTATGCTTGCTATTTAATGATTATTGATATCTATGCTTTATAATATGTTTATATTAGTTTAAATGCATGCATGATTATTTAATATGTTTATGCTACTATTTAATCATTCTTGGTATACATGGTTCAAATAGAGCTTGCTGCAAACACACACCAAAAATTGACCCTTTTCTGAAAAAATTTCAATTTTGGTCGCCTAGGAAAACACCAGATGGGCGGTCCCCTTAATTTTGCTAGGCGGTCCCCTTAATTTTAAGGGGGCCGGCCTACAATTAAGGGGACCGGCCATCTGGACAGTGAATTTCACTGTTTTCTTTTGCATCTTGTGACCCCTTTTCTCTAGTCTCAGCTACCTTTTCTCTTAATAACCCAACTGAGTTTGGAATATCACTACTAAACCTCAAAACCTTACCCAAACCAACCATACTTTCATATTATAAATTCCCTCCAAATGATAAACCCTCATTTCATCAATCCTCATCTCCTTCAAACATCAACCTACAACACCATGCTATCACCAAAATCCTCCATCTCCAAGACCTCTAAGAAACAAAAATTGGTCATCATACCACCCAAACAACTTTTCATTGATCATACTAAAGAAGACAACACCACTCCATCACCACCACCTAAATGCTCATCTTCAAGTGCACCTAATGCACCATCCAAAACACCTTCCACCCATGGTACCTCCTCTTCTTCAATACCTTCAACCTCATCCATCAATGACTACATAAACAAACACCTCTCCTCACCACAAATACCATCACCACCATCAAGAGCATCACCACCACCTCCCACTCAAGCACCTCCATCCACCGAGCTTGCCATTTCCCTATCACCCATCACACCTCTTGATGCTCACTTTTCATCCTCACCAATTCCACCACCTCTCTTTGGTAATCCCATACCTTGGAGTCTCCTTGAAGCTCATGGAGACACTTGCCTTTGTTGCATTCATAACCGAACCATCATCTTTGGTCTTCGGGATTAGATGCAATACATGTTCTCATGCATTGAGCACATGTTAACCAACCCACCTCCACCACCACCTCCACCATCTTCACCTATTTCACCACCACCTCCTCCATTCTCTCCAAACTAGATGAAATGTTTCACCAACAATAATTTTATCCATCCTTTTTGGTTTCAAGCTCTATGCCGGATCATGTACTCTTGGGATGATTATGTAGTATCATTAGTTGCACTCTTTGTTAAATGTTGTATGTTTCTTTTATGATGTACTCTATTTGGTTGTGTATTTATACACAACACTTTTGATTAATGGATGTCTTTCTTTTATATATGCTTTCTTATTTTTGCTATGTATATACTTGTGCTTCTAATATTTTTCTTGCAAGTATTCCATATCTCGTTTCCATTATGCTCTCAAACAAGGAGGAGCACACATCAAGGGGGAGTTCTCGTCCCGACAAATTTCATGTCTAAAACTTGTCGGCATAACATTTTTGATTCTACAAAAAGGGGGAGAAGTAGATATAAACTCACTAAATACTTGTCTAAAAAGTAATTTTTCAATTTAATGAGTTTAGATTTTGTAATCATCAAAAAAGGGGAGATTATTGATATAAATAATGCCTAAACACGTTACTAATATTTTTCGATATCTCTACGTTTTGATAATCACAAAATGTAAAATCATTAAATGGAAAATTATGACGTAAACAAGTATTTAGTTGTTAATATCTATTTTAACAACTCAATCACTTAAGGTATGAATAAACAAATGCTTAATGCATTATATGATCAAAGAAATATTTTCTTAATCACTAGAATTTTTATAAAATGACCCAAACATTTTATATCTTTTAGAAAATCATTTTTGGTATTAAATAAAAATGTTTAATCCTTTATAAATTTATGAATTCAAATTTTCAACCAAAAATGATAAAAATATTCCAGAAAAACCTTCTCCACAAAAAGACAAATCTGAACAACGTTCCAGTTGGTCGGCCCCCTTAATTTTACTAGGCGGCCCCCTTAATTTTAAGGGGACCGCCCCGCTCCTCTAGCCCCTCAGATTTGCCTATAAATACTGGTTCATCTCTGGACTTTTTCCTCACCTTTTGCACCCCAAACCTTTTGTTCTAAATCTTCTCTAATCCTTGTAAATCCTTTCTAAAATCCTTTGATCATATTCTCTTAAGCATTGGTTTCTAAGTGATCCAAGCTTCCATCATCAAAGTGCAAAAGAAGAATACTCCTTCAACTAGAGAAGAAGTATTGTAGTTCAATTCATATCATTTTGTAGTTGTGTAAAGTGTTTGATAAAGTGTTGTATAGTTGTGATAAGTAGATCTAAGTGTAAGTAAGTAGTTGTGTAGTAAAGAAGTAGTGTAGAAGTTGTGAAGTCGTCGTGAAGTAGTCGTGAAGAAATCGTGAAGTAGTCGTGAAGAAGTCGTGAAGCCGGTGTGAAGAAGTTGTGAAGAAGTTGTGAATAAGTTGTGTAGAAGTTGTGAGATTGGTTCTAGCTACGATTAGAACCCGACATCTAGCTTTGTGTCGTTAAACCGGTGTAAGCGAAAGTTGTGTTAGGTTTTCTCCGCCATAAGGGAGTCTGTTGACATAGTGAAGAGAACTCTCGGGTAGGTGACTCGGGGAGTGGAGTAGGGCAAGGAAGGTGTCCTTGTAGCCGAACCACTATAAATCCTTGTGTTGTGGTTTGATCTTTCCATCCATATCTTTCATTTCATTTCATTTCATTTACTTTACTTGCATTACTTATTTACATTTGTCTATATTTGTTCATATTGTTTAAGAGTTGAAGTCACATAAGATCGAATCGAAGTTTTTAAAAGTAAACAAAAGTTTTCACAATAAAATTTAAAAGACGTAAAACTATTCAACCCCCCCCCCCCCCTTCTAGTTTTCCACAGTTTCCAAATACATATGCATTTAGAACCTCTAATTTATAAGTCGGTCTAGATGGATGAGTTAATAGTAAAGGAAACCGAACCCATGAAGATTAATCTTTGCCTGCTGTTACATGTCTTCATCAACAAAATTTATTACTTGCTTTTGCTACTGCTTTTATTGTTGCTTGAAAAATTGCTTCCGCTTGCTACCAAGATTTCTTCATCAACGAATTATTACTTTTATATAATTGTTTTTTAGTTTACCACTCGTGTCCCATTTTTTGTGATTTTCGTAGCTTATACTGTGTGGAAGTATTAACTGATAGATCTGGCCCAAGCCCAAGTGCGGGCTTAGTCCATTAGGGTTTTAATATCTCCTTTGTAATTCTCATTATAAATAGTGATCATTAATAAACATAATAACTACGGGATGTACACTGTCTAACAAAACTGACAAACCGAGTGGACACACTCGATCTGAAACCAGGAAAAGCCGACAAAGAAAACGAAACCATGAAAATCAAAATCGGAAAACCTGCTTATCATAGTTTGCGATATTGCCGTATTAACTTACGTGACCATATGTATCGAATTTTGGCTACACTTAATCATGTATGTCTATGGCTTAGTGTCACCATTTGGTCACACTGTTCAAGTGTGTGACATATATTTGTCACTTTTAAATGCATATCGTGACTAATGCTTCAAACTTACTTTTCAGTTGCCACACATTTCAAATTCACATGTGGCTAAATATTCAGCAAAAAATAGCAGTCACTTTTAAATAATATGTGACAAACTTGACTATATGATTTAGCCACATACACAATTACTTCATGTGACCATATATGAATTTTGGTCACACTGTTTAATTGTGTGACATATATTTGTCACATATGTGTATATATATAGTGTGACTAATGTTTCAAACTTATTTGTATCTGTCACACGTCCCAAATTATAAGTGACTAAATAATCAACAAAAAATTACCAGTTACCTCTAGTCACATAAATATTCAAATGTGTGACAATGAAATTCCGAAATGGTCACACAAAATGAGTTCAAATGTGGGTGTTTATTTTATTCTGGTACATTTAATCACATAAATATCTGACTGTGTGGCCGTTCAAAAAACAGCATGTGTGACGAAATCCCAGATTTGTTCTAGTGTAAATGTATGCATCAGATCTTACATAAGTTTTATTGCTACAATAACACTTTTGAGCCTTCTTCAAATTTTCTTCAAATTTCCAATGTATGAGATGAATAATATTTTGAAGATAACATAGTATATTTTTTTAACGAATTAAGACCTCACTTATCTAATTCAGTATTTTCAACAAATCGTTTCATTTTAGGCTTTTTTTTTTATAAATAATATGCAGTTTAATTTTGTATAACTATGTGATAGAAAGATAATATCTATTTTACCTAGTTCATTTAACCCTCCATTTTTTATAGTACACAATATCCGGTTATTGCAGTTCTTATATGTTTCAGACTTTCATAGTAATTTTATCTTATATAGATGTTCTTATAACAAAATGGTTGGACAAAACACTAACACTTATTTTAGTATTTTGGGTTAATTCTACGTATAGGTAACGAACTTTTCAAAATTTCCTATGTTAGGTATTCGACTCTCAAAAATACTATGTTAGGTAATGAAACTTGTTGTAACTTTCAATGTTATGTAATATCGGTTAACTCTATTTGCACCGTTAGTCCCTTTCTCCGTTATCTCCTAACGAGATAGAAATGGTTTACACCGTTAGTCCTATGGGTTAACTCTATTTGCACCGTTAGTCATTTTCTCCGTTATCTCCTAACGAGATAGAAATGGTTTACACCGTTAGTCCTATGGGTTAACTCTATTTGCACCGTTAGTCATTTTTTACGTTTTCGTCCGGTTTTTTACGTTTTCGTCTGTTTTTTTACGTTTTCTTCCGGTTTTTAACGTTTTCGTCCGGTCTTTTACGTTTTGGTCCCGCTTTTTTACGTTTTCGTTCGATTTTTTACGTTTTCGTCCGGTTTTTTACGTTTTCGTCCGTTTTTTTACGTTTTCTTCCGGTTTTTAACGTTTTCGTCCGGTTTTTTACGTTTTGGTCCCGCTTTTTACGTTTTCGTTCGATTTTTTTCATTTTCGTCCGGTTTTTTACGTTTTCGTCCGGTTTTTTACGTTTTCACCCGTTTTTTACGTTTTCGTCCTATTTTTTACGTTTTCGCCCGCTTTTTTATATTTTCGTCCATTTGTTTACGTTTTCGTCCGCTTTTTTACGTTTTCATCCGTTTTTTTACGCTTTTGTCCTGTTTTTTACGTTTTCGTTCGGTTTTTTACGTTTTCGTCCATTTTTTTTACGTTTTCTTCCGGTTTTTTACGTTTTCGTCCATTTTTTTTACGTTTTCTTCCGGTTTTTTACGTTTTCGTCCTTTTTTTACGTTTTCGTCCATTTTTTAAACGTTTTCTTCCGGTTTTTTACGTTGTTGTCCGTTTTTTTACGTTTTTGTTCATTTTTTTACGTTTTTGTCCGTAAAAAAAATGGACAAAAATGTAAAAAAAATGGACGAAAAAATAAAAAAATGGACCAAAACGTAAAAAACAAGACGAAAACGTAAAAACGGACGAAAACGTAAAAAAATCAGACCAAAACGTAAAAAACCAGACGAAAACGTAAAAAACGGACGAAACGTAAAAACGGGCGAAAACGTAAAAAACCGGACGAAAACGTAAAAAATCGAACAAAACGTAAAAAAGCGAACAAAACGTAAAAACGGAGAAAATGTTAAAACGGAAGAAAACGTAAAAAAAATACGAAAACGTAAAAACGACGAAAACGTAAAAAAGCGGACCAAAACGTAAAAAACCGGACGAAAACGTTAAAAACGGAAGAAAGTAAAAAACGACAAACGTAAAAAACCGGACGAAAACGTAAAAAACGAATAAAACTAAAAAAACAGACGAAAACGTAAAAGCGACGAAAAGTAAAAAAATGACGAAAATGAAAAAAGCGGCGAAAACGTAAAAAAGGCGAAAACGTAAAAATGGAGAAAACGAAAAATCGAAGAAAGTAAAAAACGGACGAAAACGTAAAAAACGGACGAAAACGTAAAAAACCGGACGAAAAGTAAAAAATAGAACGAAAACGTAAAAAAGCGGGACAAAACGTAAAAAACCGGAGAAAACGTAAAAACAAGAAAACGTAAAAAAACGGACGAAAACGTAAAAAACAGGACGAAACGTAAAAAATTGAAGAAAACGTAAAAAAGCGGGACCAAAACGTAAAAAACCGGACGAAAACGTTAAAAACTAAGAAAACGTAAAAACGACGAAAACGTAAAAAAGAAAAATAAAATACAAGGAAAAATAACCAAGACTAACGGTGTAACAACTAAATAAAAAAAAATAATAACCCAAGAAAAACGGTAAAAGATTAGGATAACGGAGAAAGGACTAAGGTGCAAATAGAGTTAACGATATATAACATTGAAAGTTACAACAAGTTTCAATACCTAAAATAGTATTTTGAGAGTCGAAATACTAACATAGGAAATTGGACGAAAATGTAAAAAAGCGGGCGAAAAACGTAAAAAAAAGGGCGAAAACGTAAAAAACTGGACGAAAACGTAAAAAATCGAACGAAAACGTAAAAAACCGGACGAAAACGTAAAAAAACAAAAACGGACGAAAACGTAAAAAAAAACCACGGACGAAAAATGTAAAAAAATAGAAACGAAAACGTAAAAAAAAAAGCGGGACCAAAACGTAAAAAACCGGACGAAAACGTATAAAAAACGGAAGAAAAAAAACGTAAAAAAAACGGACGAAAACGTAAAAAACAGGACGAAAACGTAAAAAATCGAACGAAAACGTAAAAAAGCGGGACCAAAACGTAAAAAACCGGACGAAAACGTTAAAAACCGGAAGAAAACGTAAAAAAAACGGACGAAAACGTAAAAAACCGGACGAAAACGTAAAAAAGGACTAACGGTGCAAATAGAGTTAACCCATATGACTAACGGTGTAAACCATTTCTATCTCGTTAGGAGATAACGGAGAAAAGGACTAACGGTGCAAATAGAGTTAACCCATAGGAATAACGGTGTAAACCATTTCTATCTCGTTAGGAGATAACGGAGAAAAGGACTAATGGTGCAAATAGAGTTAACCGATATTACATAAAATTGAAAGTTACAACAAGTTTCATTACCTAACATAGTATTTTTGAGAGTCGAATACCTAACATAGGAAATTTTGGAAAGTTCGTTACCTATATGTAGAATTAACCCTAGTATTTTACATTATGCGGAATTGTATTGAAAACATAATTACTTCGTGTTGAAACTTATAATTCAATAAACGTTTAACAAAGAACACAAATTAGACTAAAGTTCCCTTATACTTAACAAGCCGATAAACGTTCGTTAGTATATATTTTGGATGTTTAGCGTGCTGAAATCTCAACGTCGGGGACCACTAGTGTAGTTTTCTGGTAGCAGGGAGTCCAGGGACTATATATATGAAATCGAAGAAAATCCTAGGGACTAACCGTGTAATTTACTCTATTTAGTATACTACGGGGCCGTTTGGTTTGTTGGTGGGTGTAGGATTTGGATTTGGATTGGGATTCAGATTCGGATTTTAATTTTAATTAGGAGAGAGAAAATAATTTTATATATTAATATATATAAAAATAAAATTAATATTAGCTTAGATATATTATTTTTATATTTTGTGAAAGTACAAAAAAATAATAATAATAATAATAATAATAATGTAATAAAGTATATCTGGCTGTGAGAGTTGCATGGCCCACATTATACACTTTAATGTAGGGCTGATCATTGGTCGAAGACCAGACCGGACCGACCAAGATCGAGACCGAATGTGTTCGGTCCGGTCCGGTCGGTCTCGGTCCGGTCTGGTTTAAGAAGGCAAAATGGTCGGTTTTTAGACCGGACCGAGACCGAAATAACGAAAAACTCGAGACCAAGACCAGACCGCTAGTCCTTCGGTCCGGTCGGTCTTGGTCCGGTCTCAGTCGGTCCGGTCGGAACGGTCCGTTTGCTCAGCCCTACTTTAATGTCAGATAACCAAAGGATATGTCAGAATACCATGGGGTCTTGACTTCTTTTGCGAAAACCTCTCTGTAGAGGTATCAAACACTATTACGTAACCCAACGACACAAACCAAACAATCTTTTTTTCTTTCAAACATTCCCCAAATTCAAATACCTCATAACAAACGGACCCTGGTGTTTTACTGTTATTGCATGATGGACAAGTAAATGCTTGATGTACAAGTAATAATGCATGGTGTATAAAGCAAAGAAAACAATTTGAAGTGTAAATAAAGAAAAAAGAATACTCTGTTTGTCTTAAAATTATAGTTTATCTTTTTTTTTAATGTCTCAAAAAGATTCTTAATTTTTCATTTGAAAATATTTTATTTGAGTTGTTGAAAATTATAATAATCAAATTTTTATTAAATTGTGTGATTTTTATTTTCTAATTTCGATATAAATAGAGTATATAATTACAATCTGAAAGTGTACCAAAGAGTACAAATGTACAATAGGGTTGCTTTGGTTTTTATGTAACTGTTAGGCTTGTGATCCCTACTTTCTTTTTCGTTAAAATTTGTAAATTACTTAAAAAAAACAAAATGTAACATAATTCTCGATGTAACCTCAAAGAAATATCGTTATACAAATATATCGGTGCTTGAGTGCTTCAGAAACCCATGTGCATGATCTACTCAAATTTAATATTACTTTTTCAGTTTTTGTCAATTTGTCAGTTTGACCCCTTCACGTTCAAAGCAAAATCTATTTCAAATTTTTAAAAGAAAATTCTCCCACTCATTTAGATTAAATTCTCACAAATAAATAGTCATTTACAGTTTTTATTGAATAAAAAAGGTAACAAAATGCCTCAAAATACATCAACTCCTAGAGAAATATACAGTTAGTTTAAAAAACTAGGGATAATTCCATATGTACCCAATCTAAATATTAAAATGCTACACATACACAAAATACAAGTTATAAATGCATGATGTACAATTTAATGAATGCATGTTTTGGGTAAATATGACATTATATTGTTTAAGTTGGGTAAATATGGAATTGACCAAAAAAACTAACACGAGCGGTTAGCAATGGCGACAAATAATAGTACTAGAAGTAGTGGTTGTGAGTATTTAACAACGCATGTGTAACACTAATAATAAAATGTAAGTGATATAAATTGTTACAGTAAAGTCTAACGTCAAACGTTTCTTTAAATGACATAATAATAAGAACGTTTATTAAAAAAAACACTAAACATTTTCGGCCAACCAAACTTTTAGTTTAAAACAATAAATGTTAAACGGTGTTGAACGCTCTTAAAAGCTCATTGACATACCCTTTTAAGTAAATGTGTATAATTAGATGCACTACAGTTTGAGAATTTTAAATGAGTTTATTTGAATTTAAATAAAAAGAAGTGATCAACTTTGGATCTCAGGTTGATCCGTACATTTTTTTGTACTCCAAGATTCTTTCCACTTGTGTTAATTTTTCGACGTGTCTTTGAGTTTTGAGATCCCCAATTTTGATTCCAGCAAAAATTTTTCGCATAAGTAAATCAACTTTATTATAATTTTACTTGTTTGATACCATTACTCCAAATTAATAAAGAATATACTACTCGTAGTTACTTTATTTTAATAAAGAAGTATACTTTTAAAATCTTAGATAATAGTTAAATATTGGCAATAGGTGTATGTTTATTCAAATAATGTACATCTTTGAACGACAAAAGCATGTTTCCATGCATACAGATTTGATTATGTTTCTTAAAAGCTTAGTTATAGCTTTAGCTTAAGTTATTGGAAGAGCCAAGAAGCATGCCTTTCTTTGAGTTGCAATATTTTTTACTTTCATGTAAGTTATATCATTTTTTTGCATCATACTTTTTCTAGTACCAAGTTATGTGTATAAATCGTTACATCTAGCTTTTTGCTTTGTTTTTTGTTTTTTCATATGTAAGATAAGATATTTATATTTATATGGATAATGAGTAGCTTACACTTGTGAAAGTGAAAATATTTATTTGAATTACGATATATGGTTACACACTTACACAGTTACACATACACTCTACTGGAAGTTTTCTAGTAAGCAACTGATCTATCATTTGGTATACCCATATAAGGTTATTAGTGTCTACATGCTACCTCCCTATACTATGCTCTGACAAGATTCAACACTATTATTGTTGTTGATTACAAGCTTTGAAGTTAACAACAATTAAGCTATAAACATCTAGAAACTATAATCCATGTGTAGGAAGAAATACCATGTCTCATAAACAAAAAGCAATAGTGAGAAAAATGAAAAAAAGCTAACAATTAATGGAATACACGCTTATTTTAGTTTAATCTAATAAACAACTCAAATGCAGCTAAATGGTACATAACTTGTGACTATCATTATTAAAATGTGAGAGTTAAGAGTTAAAATCATGATTGATAAAAAAACGTTGTTATAATGTTTTTTAAGATATAAAAAGGAAAAAAGTAACAAGAAACTTGACGGTACAAGGATTGAATAGTGGCTAGATGATCTACAAAATTACTTCAACAAATGAGTATAACAAATGTTTTGCCTTCGCGTTGCGACGGAGTTAAATAAATATCTTATATGCAAAATTTTAATTTATGTGAGTTTAAACACAAAATAAGAGATTAGGTAAAGTTGATGGGAAGAAATTGTAAATATGAAATGAATAGTAACTTTTTTTTGGTAATTGATAATAAGGAAGATATATTCAGGCTATGGAGCTACGCTACGAGAAACTCGGATATTTGTATGATTGCTCTAGCCACATCTCTGGGAAATGTAAAGGTGCGACTTGGTTTCTTTGACGGATCACGTCTTGGACTTTAAGGCGCGGCGTGGGAGATTGGCTCTTACTTGCGATGGTTCTTGCGTGTAAGATCATCCATTGATAATATTTATTGTGATCTTTTACGATATTGAAAGTTTATCAAGTATTAACTTTGGAAAATTGCTAATTTTCTTATCTTTTTTCCCCAACTCGGAAACATAAAAGAGCTAACTCTTCTTTTATTTTCTTCTCAACTCGGGAACACACGAAAATACAATGTATTCTATCCTCCCCTCTTCTTTCTCTCATCTTCTTTCCACACCATTTCTTTTCTTTCCTCATCAAACTCGGGAACAAAGTGTAAGTGCTATGTTTAAAGAATTAAAGCGTTCATTAATTGTTAGTATATTGAATAATAACTGCTCACTATCTGAATTTAACATTTCTCAGCCAACTTTATGTATCACCACTTATGCATGTTTTTGTTACTTAAACATAACCATTAGTGCAATGTTTAGCAAAATCCTTCACTTTTTACCAGAACAAAATAATACTCCGGAATCTATTCAAACTATAATTTATTTCAAAAGGTGTTACATCTCCTCAAATCACCAGCTATCAACCAATAACAATCCAATCAACATTTGTAGCGAGCTGTCTTTTTTTTTTTTTTTTTTTTTTTTTAAATGTACATAACAACCTACAACTAAGCCCATATCTTGTGCCTTTAAGCGGCAGATAAGCATTGCAAGAACTTGAACCTTCACTACCTTTACCTGCTTTAACACCACGAACACAAACGCGAGTATTAAATTTACAATTATAGTGAGTAAATGAGTTCAAGTAACGTAAAATCCGTTAGAACAACATTTCCTAAACACATATCAAAAAGAGTATAATATATTCTTATAAACTTATGCTTACATAATCCTTCTTGTGAGCATTTTACATGAATCTATACAGTTTTAAAAGTCAAGATCAATAACTAGAAGGATTGTTACAAGAATTATTAGACTAGCACTACAACATTCGACTCTTGTGAGCATTTTACATGAATCTATAGTCTATACAGTTTTAAAAGTCAAGATCAATAACTAGAAGGATTGTTACAAGAATTATTAGACTAGCACTACAACATTCGACCCTTTCGGAGGGGACCTTTTTCCCCTTTCGGCGGGGAGATGTCCCCGCCAATACACTTTCCGCGGGGATATGTCACCGCCGAAGGCTCGCCGTTGATTCTTTCGGCGGGGAAGTAGATCAACTTTGGGCGGGGACTGTGGGTCCCACCGCCTTTTAGCTGGTCAAAGAGTGTCCAACGTGGCAACACTTTTTTGGCGGGGACTTGTCCCCACCAAAAACTATAATAATTAATCAAAAAGTTAATTAATTAAGCGATTATATTATATAATTAACTCTTTCCCCCGCCGAAAGTGGATTTTACTGTTGGCTTAATTTCTTTCGGCGGGGACATGTCCCCGTCAATAATATTAAACACCAATTTCTGCTTTAACCTTTTGGCGGGGACATGTCCCCGCCAAAAGACTCTGACCCATTTTGCAGCATATTGCAGAACCTGTTTTTACAATAACATCGCCAACAACAAATTCCCTAAACATACAACTTCACCAACAACAACTTCGCTAAACATACAACAACAACAACAAAAAACCCAAATTCGCTAAAAATAATATTAATCCAAATTCGCCAACTTCGCTAAACATAGAACCTGTTTTTACAATAACTATCCAAATTCGCTAAACATAATCATATGAAACCAAATTCGCCAAAAACGGTTCAAAAACCGTGATCACATGATATTCTACAAAACTATACATAAGCTAGCTAGCTATCCGCAAAATGGTCCAAAAACTATACATAAGCTAGCGGGGAACAATTAAGCGGGAATCCTAACACATAAACTACATAAACACATAATAATCCAACTAAATCTACACAACTTTGTCTAATACCCCAAAACAAATATAAACTGACCCATCGCAAGAAGCCACACACTACTCCCCATTCTCTCCACTACCCTCATTACCCCCACTACCCTCCCTGGTAGGTGTAGACTCACCCTGTGACGCATTTTGGGATCCTGATGTCCCCGGCAAGCCACTCGCTATCTCCTCGGTAAAACCCGGCTGTCTCCTGGCCCAATCCAGCAACATATCAAGCGTTCTACTGTGCGCGGACAGCTCCTGGGCTTGCTTCTTCACGGTCTCCTGCACCGAGGATGAGGAGGCTTCCTCTCGAGCTCGTGAGGAGCTGAGAGTCGTCTTGTGACCACTGCCTGGTAACACTGGACCTATGCTAGGAACATGACCCCGCTGCTTGCCACCGATCACCTGGCGCAAAATATCCACGTCAGACATACGCCTTCCGGAAGAGGTGCTCTCTGTCCGCAGCCTTATCATCTCATTCTGTTTAGTTACAAAAAAAAAAAAAAAAAAAAAAAGTAATATATAAGTTGTGATTTATTATATTGCATTAATGTTGGTGAGTTTTTGGAAATAAATTATACTTACGTATCTGGCCTCGGCCAGCTCAGACTCCCAGGCGTCGCGTCTCGTATGGGTGTGTCTTTACATGTCGATGAAGTCTCTAGTATCCTCGGAGTCGGGGGTGGGGGAGCCCAACTGTTTATAAATAAAATCAATCAAGACTCACCCAACACTATATATATAAATAAAATGATTAAAAAGTGTCTTACGAAGTTATCGCGTATAACAGCTTAGGAATGCGATCCGTAAAGGGTAGTACTCGTCATTTTTCCCCTGTTTTGCCTGTTGACCTCCCCGATCCTCAACTTCTTCGGGTCCGTCCAGTGCTTCACCTGCTTATTATAAATAATAAAAACTATTATATAAATGAAATATTATAATAATAATAATAATAATAATAATAATAATAATAATAATAATAATAATAATAATAAATAATAATAATAATAATAATAATAATAATAATAATAATAATAATAATAATAATAATAATAATAATAATAATAATAATAATAATAATAATAATAACAAAGTACGTGTCGATTCAGAAATTTACCTGCTTCTCCCATTCTTCAGCCGTCTTGTTCTTGGGACGCTTTTGCTTGATCTTGTCTAGTTTCTCAATCCCACCTTGCTGTGTAAAATTTTTCTTTTTGTGCCTGTACTTGTTGTCATCGTATCGCTTTCGAAGGTAAGCTTCGATACTAATGACAATCTCGTCTCCATTCGGACCGGCAAGGTGGGGGCCGAGATCAAAAAAATGCTGCAATAAAATATAATTAAAATAAATATACAAATTTAAATAAAGAGACAAATTTAAATAAATAAACACAATAATTAAAAAAATAAAAGATAAAAAAAACTTACGTGGAGCTGGTTATCGATATGGGCCTTCGTGGTCTCGGGAACCTTATCCCGCGAATCGTAATACATGGGAATCGTTTCCCGTAACAACGTCCCGACAAAGCTCGAGAACCACGAAGCATGAGTGCCCACATGCTCCCACATCCCTTTGACATTCTTCTCGAATTTGATCGAGACCGGGCGACCAGTTTCATTCCTCATCGCGTGTAGTGCTGCGTTCTTTGTGGCACCACGAACCACCTTCCCGCCTTTGCCTATTTTGGAACCAGGCTTGGTAGGCCTAGGCCTGGGGGCTCTCGAATTAGACCCTGCAAGTAATCAAATTAAAGTGATGGTGACATAAAATAATAAGTTATCAATTTCAAATAATGATCAAGTTTAATTAAAATAATCGAGAAATTCTTACGCTCGCAGTTAGCGCCTATCCTCCGCCCGGGAGGGTGGGGTGGCTCATGACCTCCATCCCCACCGTGGCTCGTAGCTATGATATCTGTCATCTGTAAACGTACTAGTACAATAGTCTAACACAATCAAATTCCATATAATTATAAACAAACGACTAACATCTTAAAATCAAATTCAGAAACAAAATATTATAATTCTAGAAACGTATTGATGATATTAGTGAATGAATCTCGGCTGGTCTAACTCGCTCGACAAGTGGCAGGCCTAACACAAACGTACTGATGATATTAGTGAATGAATCTCAAAATATGCTAGAAAATTTGAGCTTATAAAATATAAGTCGAAATCAAATAAGTTGATAAGCCCACAAATAAGTTGAAGCAAACACCCCTTGCTAGGGTCTATCTTTTGTTGTAGTGACAGTTTAGCTCAAAACCAGGGTAACCGCAATATACAGAATCTTGGTGTCGACGGAAAGGGTATTTGAAGCCAGAAATATTTCCGCAACTGAATGAATCGTCACAGGTGCCATAAAGTTCCTCTAGGTTGCTTGAACATTCTCTTATTAGAGCTAATATGAGTAAATTTACAACCAAATGTCGGGATTTCATCGAGAATTACTTAGAGATAAGTCTTTTGCTAAATTTCTTATAAATGGTGGATATTTTTTACTAGTGTTTTAAGTCAGCATTGCTTATGAATCACTCAAGCAACTACTACCATTTTTAAAAGTTGTTGGTGGATTATTTTTTACTAGTGTTTTTACTAGTGTATATTAGGGCTGTTCAAATCGCTCGGCGCTCGCCGTTCGCTCGGAATTTGCTTGGAAAATGCTCGCTCGATTTTTCGCTCGGTTGTAAACGAGCCAAGCACGAGAAAAGGTCCGCTCGGCTCGGTTCGTCTCGATATAATTTTTATTAATTTGTTATATATATAATTATATATATACACATTAATTATAATTATATTTATAATTTTATACATACCACTCTATTGAGTTTGGCTCAATATATACAATTATATTTATAGTTACTGGCTAGTCAACACAATGATACCTTAACACTAAGTTTAATTGTAAAACCCTAAGTCGTGAAAAGACATGCTTGACTTCCTATTCCCATTAGTTGTCCGCCATCAATCGTCTCCTGCTGTCAACCTACGCCACAACGCGACAATCGTTCTCTGTAGTATGCTCATCGCCTCACTGGCCTCAACCTGAGCCTCATTCTCGGACAACCGGACCTCAAACTTAGTGTCATCCTCGGACGGTCGAACCTCGGTCATCACTAGGCGGCGATAACATTAAGGGAAACTGATTGCGTGGTTTTGTGACCTTACAACAGGTTTTACCTCTCGAGGGATCTCAAGAGGCTTACAACCCCACCAGGCAGTGTACCTGACCGATGTAGTATAGTGTAGTGGTAAGTACGGGGGATTGATCGTTCTCCACAGGGAATAGTGTTCGTTAGGTGTGAAAGGCTACTCTAATTAGGTCTAAGGGTTGAGGAAGATTCTTTTTTGTATTTTTATAGTTTTTATGAAAGCAAGTAAAATCTCGGTTTTGATAGAGTGGGCGGAATTAGTTGCTAGTCAACTAACCCAATTTACTACGAATGCAAATAAAATAAAATAACAAAAATGAAAATGTGGTGAGAAACTTATGTGTAGAGAAATGTGTTTACTTAGATTTCCTTACTCCCTAACTATCTTTTACCGGTTAATTAGTGTGTATTAGTTGCGTGGATGACGGGTGTATTCCTTAATACCATTTGTGGGGTGGCGTACTTACTTCCCCAACTCTACAAGCTCCTACTTCACTCCTATGTCGAGCCGGCTAGGAAGCTCCTAACATGGGATCACTAGAATTCGCTTGTGCATTAAATACAACCATAAAAACCTTTAGTACGCATTTGGTTCATGTTTCTTAAGACGTTCAAGCAAGTTACCGAATAGGAAGTTAGCCAGTTTTCTTAAGCCTAACATAGATAAACAATCATCCAATACAACTAATAACACACTAACAACCAATAATCAATAGCTAGGTTTCATTAGATCTAAGCAAACACAAGATAAATTTAGCCTAACATGTTAAACAAAAGACAAGAATAAGATAGAATCAAACAACACATAGACATATTGAATGATTAATTGATAACTTATCTTTCAATAAACATGGAAGATCTCAAGGCAAAAAGCCCTGAAAAAGTAGCTGAATTCGTCCTAGGGTTTTATCCCAAAATTCCACACACTAAGCTCTCCTTAATGACAAAAGATTAGAAAACTATATATAGATTTTTGGATCTGACGGCGTCACCTTATGGAGTGTGACGCCGTCACCTCGCCGCTTTTAGGGTTCCCGGATGACCTTCTTGACGCCGTCCCTCTTTAGCTCTTCCAAAATCCATTCTGGCTTATCAAGGCTTGACGCCGTCAGCTCGTGAACGTGACGCCGTCCCCTTATGATTTAAGCCGTGACGCCCTTGATCAAGTTAAAGCGTGACGCCGTCAGAATTCACATGCTATTTTCACTGGCTTATCATGAGTAAATTTCACGTCCAACTTTTCTTGCCAAAGCATGACGCCGTCCAGAGTAAATTGTGACGCCGTCAAGAGTAACTTTTAGCCGATTTTTGAGACTTTGTCGTTTTCTTCACTTTTATGCTCCAAAAACGTCCAAAATGCCTCCTTTTCCAGATTTCTCCTCAAAAGTACCTAAAATGACAAAAGGAACGATTTAGGGCAATATTTGATCAAATAAATACGATTTAAGGCTTAAATGACCCCTTAAAAGCGGTACACTTTTCGCTTCATCAAATACCCTTACACTTGAGATTTGCTTGTCCTCAAGCAAATGCGCTTTTATTCTAATCAAAATACAAGCTAGGGGTCATTTAATGCTAACATAAAAGTAATTACAACAAATAATCGTTCCACTTCAATCATAATAAGCACGGAGATTACATACTAGCACCTCACAAGTAGTGTTTAGATACTCACATCTCTCAAGTGTCATCAAAATAAATCTCATAAATGAAAACGGGAAATATCTCTCACTACCTGTCATAGCAAATAGATTACCATAGGCTTGGGAAAGGATCGAAAACCTCCTCCACTAGGCGTAAGCACCAAAGATAAACTATCAAAGAGGGCTTTTAAATGGGTTATAACGTTAGGTGTAGGGAAAAGGAAAACACGGTTTTGTTGGATACGGGATATTTTACTGGTGGCGAGTTAAAAATCTTGATCAATTACATGTACTATACAATGTTGCTAAGCCAAGACTAGACTCGATCTTAAGCTAATGATAAAATAACAAAAACATAAAATAAACATAAAATAAAACGGGATGGTAGTCCGTATGTTTTTTTTTTTTTTTTTCATTTTCTCATTTTTTTTGTGTTTTTCTTTATTTATTTTTTTTTTTTTTTTTTTTTTTTTTTTTTTTTTTTTTTTTTTGTGCATACACTTTTGCCTTACCATCCAAAATAATACATCATAGGGGCATTGCATTCCCCTTACACTTGAACTTTTACATAACTTTACAAATACTAATCTAACGACTCGAATTAAGATAATTGAAAAACTTGGAGTACTTTTAAAACATTTAGCACATATGGGGGTAATAAATGATGTTCTTCCCCGTTACTCCATTACACTAGTACTTTACCCATGAGTCCCAATCGTCCCAAAACAATATGTACAAGGATATGACTCGACTTAGCAACCATGTAATCAATTAGATAATTAACTTGGGGTTTAAACAAATGTTGTAACAATAATGCACTAAAGATGAGTGCATACAAGGTAGGCTAAGGCGATTTGGGTGTACATTTTAGTGGGGTGTAACAAATTCTTCCTTTAAGTAAAATGCTTAAAGGTCGAAACGAAAAGATAGGCTCTGAGGGGTGTACTAGGGGTATCGTGTACTAAAAATGAGTACAACGCAAAGGGTGTGGGAGAATTACTTGACCAATGTAGCCAACGTAATTATAACAAAAACACAGGTGTAAAACAATGGGTTAATCCTAATGCCTCTTATCATGTAGTAAATCTAACTACACGAATGTAGTCTCACTTGTGGCCTTGGAATGGTCCTAACGCAAGTTCTAGAATCTAAGTGCTACCGGTACACACATCATAGCATAAATGCTTTTCCTACCAATTCTAGGGGCGAACCTCACATATTTGGGGTGGAAAATTTTTTTAGTGGTACGGTTTTTTGTGCTAGTCATATAACTCCTATCCGTGAGACGTTCATTAAGATCAAAGTTTCACTCCTATATGTTGTAAAAAAATTTAAATTTGGCACTAAAGTTACCTTAACAAGTATTTCTCTCAGTTTTATTACACATCTACTATTAAACAAACAAAAATCAAGCGCAATGGCATTCTCTAAAATCGTACTTTTACCCTCCCCTTACACTTAAGATGAACATTGTCCCCAATGTTCAAATAATAAGATGTAAAAGCAAAAAGTAAAAGAATGAAATCAAATACTCCCCTGATTCGCTCGGTGGATAATGAAATTACACGGTTAGATCTTCCTCCAAAGAGAATGTTGAAGCTCCATGACTAATGCATCGCCATAAGCTTGATTCCATAAACATCTCCTTGTCCAAAATAACCTGTTAAACCTGAGAAAACAAACACGAAAACCTGCATAACATCGGCGGGATAAAATCTATATATAAGGATATAATGCTTGTGGAATGAAAATTTTGCAGATTCCTGGAGATTATAAGTTGGAGATTTTAATAAAAACTTTTTATGAAAACAAAACTTTCAAAAATTTCTGGAAATTAAATCTGACGCCGTCAGGTTATAACCCCTGACGCCGTCAGAAATGACCTGACAAAAATTTTCATTTTTAGTTTCCGGAAAATTTCTGGAAAAACCTTTACCTTACTTCCTGGAAATCCTGCAAAACATCATTATGACTCGATACAAGCATTTGACTCAAACAAACACTAATATGTATGCTAATTTATTATTATTACGATTCATGTTAATTTGTGTTCTAATAAACCGATTTAGATTTCCCTTACACTTATCTTTTGCAAAATACCTTTATATGTAGTTAAGACGAAGTTAAAAACAAAATAAAGCATTTTCACAAATTAGTTTTGAACATGAATCAATAATGATAAAAATTAAACACACATACGGGAAATAAAATCAAACAAACAAATAAATGAACACACAAAGCAAATAAAACAAATAAAGCTTGGGTTGCCTCCCAAGAAGCGCTTTTCTTTATTAACGAGTCTTGTAGCTAGACTCAAAGTCACGTACATTACGTGACTCCGTTTTGCATAAAGAATATGGTTTTAAAGCTTTGTATCACTCTTTCATCCCACTTGTATTCCGGACCTAAGGCCAAACACATCGAATACTTAACTCTAGCCCTTCCTTGGTTATTGTTATCAACCTCGAGTGCTGGGATATTATCGACATCCAAGCCCTTAATGCCCTTAAATTTTGGTTCGAACTTAGAGAAACGAGACACATTATGGGGCATCAGGTACTTGATGCATCCTATTTCGCTGGAGAATGTCACACTACCTTCATTCTTATCATAAATTGCTTGGGACGTTCTTATGAAGGGTTCTCCTAAAACTATCTCGCCTAAATACGGATCTATAATCCCCCTTATATCTTCTAGGATCACAAAATCACATTGGTAAACGAAATCTCCGATAAAGACGTGTAAACCACTTGCTAGACCTACAAAATTGCACATCTGATTGGGGTCATACGGGTCTTGTCTAGGGTTCAGCTCATTGCTCATGATCCAGTTATAGTAAAGCCTAGACATGAAATTCATTGGTGCCTTGAGATCAATATAGGTATGCTCCCTAAACATGTGACCAATCATGCATGGAACCTTCACATTAAAATAACCCCCCTTTCTAATCCATGGGTACTTACGATTTTTAGCGGGGCAAGGACATTTAAAGATAAACTTATGGTGACTTAATCCTTCTAGAATTGGTGAGGAATTGTGAACTAACATTAAGTCATCTCTAAGCTCAATCTCACTGCTCGTGCTAAGGCGGGCGAGTCTCTTCTCTCTGTCAATTAACTCATTAAGCTCATTGAATGCCTTAATCTCCCTATCCATAGTGACGAACCAATTACGAACAAACACACAAAGAAAGTAGATAGACTAAAGAAAACCTAGAAAAATAAAAATCTCACTAGAAAGGAATCTAGTGAGTAGACCTAATAGAAATAAAAATTCAACCTAAACAATAACTATTCCCCGGCAGCGGCGCCAAAAACTTGATTGCGTGGTTTTGTGACCTTACAACAGGTTTTACCTCTCGAGGGATCTCAAGAGGCTTACAACCCCACCAGGCAGTGTACCTGACCGATGTAGTATAGTGTAGTGGTAAGTACGGGGGATTGATCGTTCTCCACAGGGAATAGTGTTCGTTAGGTGTGAAAGGCTACTCTAATTAGGTCTAAGGGTTGAGGAAGATTCTTTTTTGTATTTTTATAGTTTTTATGAAAGCAAGTAAAATCTCGGTTTTGATAGAGTGGGCGGAATTAGTTGCTAGTCAACTAACCCAATTTACTACGAATGCAAATAAAATAAAATAACAAAAATGAAAATGTGGTGAGAAACTTATGTGTAGAGAAATGTGTTTACTTAGATTTCCTTACTCCCTAACTATCTTTTACCGGTTAATTAGTGTGTATTAGTTGCGTGGATGACGGGTGTATTCCTTAATACCATTCGTGGGGTGGCGTACTTACTTCCCCAACTCTACAAGCTCCTACTTCACTCCTATGTCGAGCCGGCTAGGAAGCTCCTAACATGGGATCACTAGAATTCGCTTGTGCATTAAATACAACCATAAAAACCTTTAGTACGCATTTGGTTCATGTTTCTTAAGACGTTCAAGCAAGTTACCGAATAGGAAGTTAGCCAGTTTTCTTAAGCCTAACATAGATAAACAATCATCCAATACAACTAATAACACACTAACAACCAATAATCAATAGCTAGGTTTCATTAGATCTAAGCAAACACAAGATAAATTTAGCCTAACATGTTAAACAAAAGACAAGAATAAGATAGAATCAAACAACACATAGACATATTGAATGATTAATTGATAACTTATCTTTCAATGAAACATGGAAGATCTCAAGGCAAAAAGCCCTGAAAAAGTAGCTGAATTCGTCCTAGGGTTTTATCCCAAAATTCCACACACTAAGCTCTCCTTAATGACAAAAGATTAGAAAACTATATATAGATTTTTGGATCTGACGGCGTCACCTTATGGAGTGTGACGCCGTCACCTCGCCGCTTTTAGGGTTCCCGGATGACCTTCTTGACGCCGTCCCTCTTTAGCTCTTCCAAAATCCATTCTGGCTTATCAAGGCTTGACGCCGTCAGCTCGTGAACGTGACGCCGTCCCCTTATGATTTAAGCCGTGACGCCCTTGATCAAGTTAAAGCGTGACGCCGTCAGAATTCACATGCTATTTTCACTGGCTTATCATGAGTAAATTTCACGTCCAACTTTTCTTGCCAAAGCATGACGCCGTCCAGAGTAAATTGTGACGCCGTCAAGAGTAACTTTTAGCCGATTTTTGAGACTTTGTCGTTTTCTTCACTTTTATGCTCCAAAAACGTCCAAAATGCCTCCTTTTCCAGATTTCTCCTCAAAAGTACCTAAAATGACAAAAGGAACGATTTAGGGCAATATTTGATCAAATAAATACGATTTAAGGCTTAAATGACCCCTTAAAAGCGGTACACTTTTCGCTTCATCACTAGGCGGCGATAACATTAATGGAAACAACCCAAATTTATGGTTGTCCGAAAAACTCGCCGCTCGTCGCTCGCTCGAAAAAATGTCCGCTCGAAAAATGCTCGCTCGATTTCTGGCTCGGTTGTAAATGAGCCGATCGGCTCGGCTCGGTTTGTAAATGAGCCAAGCATGAGCAAAGGTCCGCTCGGTTCGGCTCGGCTCGTGAACAGCCCTAGTGTATATTATTAGATTAAGGTTAGCATGTAACTGACTCATTGGTAAACTAGCTTTGAGTTGTTTTGATGTCGATTTCACATAGACTTTGAATCAATGAGAGTTCTTGACTTTAGGGAGTATTAGTCTGGAAGCTGCTTCATTAAGGACTAACACAGCTTCTAACCGTAGCATGCCTAACACAGCCATACACAAACAACCAAAACAGCCCTAGTTTTACCCCTATTGCCTAGTTATACTAACTGATATGTGCTGTTTTGTTGCATCAGTTTAAACTAACTGATAAACTAATCCAAACAGCCCTAGTCTCGACAGCAGGTACGTTGCATCATTTTATACTAACTGATAAACTAATTAAGCCAAACAGCCCCTATAGCCTAGCTAAAATAATACATAAACACAAATTAATCACTATAAACTTTTGACCGCGACATGTCCCCGGTAACACATAAACACAAAAAAAAAATAATAATAATAAAGAAAACCTCGGTTGTGGTCTCGAAAGCAGGCACGTTGTGTTCTTGGCTTCGATTCTCGGCTTGGTCTCGACAACAGACTGTAAAAAAAATTAACACAAAAATTTTTTAAAAAAATAACAAAAATCAGAAAACACATTTATAAACAAAAATCAGTTAACATATTGCAAAAATTAACAAATAACAAAAAATAAATAAATTTAAAAAAATAATAAAAATCAATAATTAACAAAAATTAACACCCACACTCACCTGGGTTTGTAAACGAGAGGGAGCAAAGAAGAAAGGAGATGAGAAAAAGAAAGAATTAAATGAGGAGATGAGAAAAAGAAAGAATTAAATGAGGAGAGGGCATCGTGCACAGTGGTGCGAGTGTGGAGATAATGGTTCTGTGGTGGAGATGATGGTTCTGTGGTGGTGGTGGAGATGGTGGTGCTGTGGTGGTGGTGGAGAAGCGAGTGTGATGGAGACGATGGTAGTAGATGAGAAGCAGCAGCAGCAGTATTGCTATGGGGTTTTTTTTTTTACTAAGTCTTAACTTAGATATGATAATATGGAAGTTAGGTTATAGCCATTACTTTCTGCTTATGGCCATTACTTTCTGCAGGGACATGTCCCCGCCGAATGTAAATTTGTCATTTAGCCATACTTTTTGCTGGGGACTAGTCCCCGCTAAAAGTTGTAATCATTCGCCAAAACCTTTGGCGGGATAAAGTAAATGCTACGAGGGAAAATCAATTTTTTTGGTGAAATCTTTGTGCAGGGACATGTCCCCGCGGACAGAGTTTTAGTAAAAAAAAAAAAAAAAAAAAAAAAAAAAAAAAAAAAAAAAAAAAAAAAAAAAAAAAACTCTTTTGTAACTTAAATTTTTCAAAATCAATATTAATTCTTTTAAATTTAACTAAAAATTTTCTAATCATATTTAATTAATTTAAAACTTTTTAAAATTATTTACATCACTTTTACCTAATAAAATTAAATCATTTATACTTAACGAATGAGCCTAGATGATACGGTTGTACACTAGATGTTTAACGAATGAGCCGATATGATACGGTTGTACACGACATGTTTAACGAATGAGCCGAGATGATACGGTTGTACACGAGATGTTTAACGAATGAGCCGAGATGATACGGTTGTACACGAGATGTTTAACGAATGAGCCGAGATGATATGGTTGTACATGAGATGTTTAACGAATGAGCCGAGATGATATGGTTGTACATGAGATGTTGTAATTCCTAATGACTTGAAAGCAACAGAATATCCTCATTATATGGATCGAAAACCAGTATATCATTCTACCTCCATTCTTGGACAAATTTATGATGTGTTTCAGAGTTGTAAAAATGAGAAGTTACCTGTACAAGGCAAGTGTGTTTAGTTATTGCATTTATTTCCGTTCCATTACCTTTGTGTGTATTGGTTCGCGCATGCATGATATGGTTGTACTTGAGATGTTTAACGAATGAGTCGATATGATACGGTTGTACACGAGATGTTTAACGAATGAGCCGAGATGATATGGTTGTACACGAGATGTTTAACGAATGATCCGAGATGATATGGTTGTACACGAGATGTTTAACGAATGAGTCGATATGATACGGTTGTACACGAGATGTTTAACGAATGAGCCGAGATGATATGGTTGTACACGAGATATTTAACGAATGAGCCGAGATGATATGGTTGTACATGAGATGTTTAACGAATGAGTCGATATGATATGGTTGTACACGATATGTTAAACGAATGAGGCGAGATGATATGGTTGTACAGGAGATGTTGTAATTCCTAATGACTTGAAAGCAACAGAATATCCTCATTATATGGATCGAAAACCAGTATATCATTTGTATTAGTTCGCGCATGCATGATATGGTTGTACACGAGATGTTAAACGAATGAGCCGAGATGATATGGTTGTACATGAGATGTTTAACGAATGAGCCGAGATGATATGGTTGTACACGAGATGTTAAACGAATGAGCCAAAAAGATATGGTTGTACATGAGATGTTTAACGAATAAGCCGAGATGATATGGTTGTACACGAGATGTTTAACGAATGAGCCGAGATGATATGTTTGTACACGAGATGTTTAACGAATGAGCCGAGATGATATGGTTGTACATGAGATGTTTAACGAATGAGTCGATATGATATGGTTGTACACGAGATGTTAAACGAATGAGCCGAGATGATATGGTTGTACATGAGATGTTGTAATTCCTAATGACTTGAAAGCAACAAAATATCCTCATTATATGGATCGAAAACCAGTATATCATTCTACCTCCATTTATGGACAAATTTATGATGTGTTTCAGAGTTGTAAAAATGAGAAGTTACCTGTACAAGGCAAGTGTGTTTAGTTATTGCATTTATTTCCGTTCCATTACCTTTGTGTGTATTGGTTCGCGCATGCATGATATGGTTGTACACGAGATGTTAAACGAATGAGCCGAGATGATATGGTTGTACATGAGATGTTTAACGAATGAGCCGAGATGATATGGTTGTACACGAGATGTTTAACGAATGAGCCGAGATGATATGGTTGTACACGAGATGTTTAACGAATGATCCGAGATGATATGGTTGTACATGAGATGTTTAACGAATGAGTCGATATGATATGGTTGTACACGAGATGTTAAACGAATGAGCCGAGATGATATGGTTGTACATGAGATGTTGTAATTCCTAATGACTTGAAAGCAACAGAATATCCTCATTATATGGATCGAAAACCAGTATATCATTCTACCTCCATTCTTGGACAAATTTATGATGTGTTTCAGAGTTGTAAAAATGAGAAGTTACCTCCATTCTTGGACAAATTTATGGTTGTACACGAGATCTTTTGGCGGGGACATATCCTCGCCAAAAAATGTAATATACTATTTTCGTTGGACAAATTTATTGTTGTTGTTGTTGTTTGTGTTGTTGTTTAATAAAATGTTGTTGTTGTTGCAACCATGACCATTTTGGTGAAAAGAAGCTGGTTAACAGCAGCCCACAAGGGCCGTTTGGTTTATGCTGTTTGGTTAACAGCAGCCCACAAGGGCCGTTTGGTTTATGATGTCCAAACAGGGGTGTTTGGGATTGCTAATTTCTGCATCAAAAGGGTGTTTGGGTTTATGAGCTTAGGAACTATATCACAATTTGTTGGGTCCGTCAGTACCCAAGAATACTTAAAACAAGATTTGAACACAAATTAACTAAGTGTTAACTTAAACCGAGAACAATTCAAGTCACTGAGAGAACAGTCTCTCAGTGAGTCATCTTCAGGATGCTTAAGGCGAATTCAAGAAGAAGGATTCACTACTCAGGAAGGCGGTACTCCCTGAGTATGACTTAAGCCAAAGAAGAAGATGATGGTTCAGTGAGTGTTGGAAAAAAACTCACTGAACCCTAGTCTCCTCAACAACAATTGTGATTAATAAATGAAGGCGTGTACTGAAGAACCTAAAGCCTGAAAGAAAGGCGGGAAGATCTGGGAAGAGTTTAAGATAAGATCAAATCTTATCTTGTCAAGAAGAAACCTTCCCTAAGACGGCTAAAAGTCATGGAGTGTCAGACCAACCACTCCTAAAGACTTTTAGCCCATTCCTATTGGTTCTTGGAAATGACAATTACTGTTGTAATTGTCAGACACGCTTGCTTCAACAACTTGTATTATTTTTAATCACTTTTACTCTTTATACTTGTGTATAAATAGGTTCAGATGGGAGAGAAGTTAAGTGTGTTTTGTACATTGAAAGCTTAGACTTTTACAAAGCAACTTCTCTCCTACAAAGAGTAACGTATCACTGAGATAGCTCAGTGGGTCGAATTGTTACCACTCAAAGCAAAGCTTGAGTTTAGATAGGAGACACCACCATACCTTGTCTATTCAATCCCAAGTGTTTGTTCCACAAAACACTTGGGTAATAGATTCTTTGATTCATTTCTAATAAGAATTTAAACGTTGAAAAATACTTATGTGTTTTTACTTTTACGTTTCATTAATCTGTTAGAATTAATCATAACATTGTATTAGTCATAAACACGAATAGATTAACTTTCTAGTTAACTCTAAGCGTGTGAAGGGAACAACAAGTGGTATCAGAGCCTCTGGTTTATAAAATCTTTCAAAACTAACCAAGAGTGCTCAAGGTTTTTAAAACCAAGATCCTACTATGGCTGATATTAATGTACCCCAGCTGGTCGATAAAAAGGGTGGCAGCTATTCTGCTGTTGCACCCAGACTAGAAGCTGGAAAGTTTAGCAAATGCAAAAAACGTATGATTTGCTATTTAACTGGTATGGAACCTTACTACATCACCTGTATCAGGGATGGCCCATTTGTCCCTAAGACTGCTGCAGGGCTAAACAAGCCTGAGGCACAATGGTCCATTGATGAGAGGAGGGTGGTCAATCAAGACCAGCGCCTTAAAAGCATCCTTATATCTTGTCTTCGTGACGATATAATGGAATCAGTCATCAACTGTTTAACAGTCAAGCAAACTTGGGATGACTTGGTTAATAGCTTTAAGGGCCCCTCAGATACCAAGGAAAACAGGGTCATGGACCTGAAACTTGAGTATAATACTTTCAGGGCAAAAGACTCTGAAAGTCTCTCTCAGACTTATACCAGATACAAGACTTTGATAAACGAACTATCAAATGATGGTGTAGTATTATCTAAGCATGAGACAAATGTTGGCTTTGTCAACAGTCTCCCTGAGAAGTGGCTAAACTTCTCACAAGGCCTGAGGAATGCTAATCACATTCAGACCCTTGAGCTCCCTGAAATCTATGGGAAATTTGTCTATGAGGACAACTTGATCTCAAGGAGATATCCTGACTCAAAAGCTCTTGAGTCCAAAAAGTCCTTAACCTCCACACCCATATCAACTGCTTTTTATACTAATGGTGTTGTGCAGGACTTTCAAGAGGAGTCTGAGGATGAAATTGATGAAAGAACTAGTGATGAGTACCTAAAAGATCTAAACTTGGAATCCCAAGAGAGGGCACTCCTTGCTAGTTCAAAACGTTTCATCAAAAGAAACCAGTCCAATTTTTCAAAAGGAAAAGCAAATGAAACCACTGAATGCTTTAATTGTGGTAAAAAGGGTCATTTTGCTAGGGACTGTTATTCTAAAACAACCTCAGAACCCTCTTACAAATTTTCAGGAAATAGTTCCTCAGGAACTAGCAAGTTTCAACCTAGAATGTTTCAGTCGACCCAACAATTTCAAAACAAGGGTCAAAAAGACTTTGAAGCAAAATATAGGAAAGCCAAGGCCAAACTTGCAATTCTTGAAACTAATCCATCTATGTCTCAGGCTGCTCAAACACCCAAACCTATTCAGGCAAAGAATAAAGTTTTAGTAGCTGAAGCTTATGACTGGGATGATGAAGAGGTCTCCTCAGATGAGGAAATTAGAGTGAGTGCACTAATGGCACTCTCTGACGGTGATCAGGTGGCTGTTGGGAAAAGCCATGCAAGGAATGGAGAGTGGGTAAACATCACCATGAAGAAGGTAAATACTTTACTTTCTATGGATGATGATTCTGATTGGCAGTCTTACATGAATTATATTTGTGTAGATCTTAAATTTGTTGAGGAACAAAGGCTTAACATGTGTTCAAAATATAACAACATAGTGTCAGAATTGAATAAATATAGAGATGAATTGCTTGTACTGAAGCAAGCCAAATTAGAAACAATAACTTTACAAATTCAGAACACTGAAATTTTGAAACAAAACCAAGCCCTACAAACTGAAGTTAACAAAGAAAAAGATGTCATCCAAGGCTGGACCAAAAAGAACCCCAAGGTTTTTGATACTGTGGGTTTAATCCCTAGAGAAACTATAGGAATTGGCCATCACATGGTTAACCCCTATGTAAGTCCCAGTGAATTGACTTTTGTTCCAGCTGGCATATCTTTTGAGCAAGAGATGCTTCCCAAGTCAAATGACTGGATTGTCAGGGACAACCCAGTCAGTAAGTTACCAAACTTTGAGACTGGAAAGATCTTGCTTCCTGAAAGTCAGGCTTTGAAAAATATGCTTGGACTTACTGAACAACTCAGTAAGCTTGAACTCACTGAACAACTCAGTAATACTGAGTCAGTGAATGAATCTGAATCAGAATAGTATCCACCACTTCCTCCACTGAATACCCATCAGGGTGCTGCACCAAACTTAGGCCTCGCACCAATGGTCTTCTCACCGCACTCTCTAAAGGAGAGATCAGGAAAGGAAACAACCATCCTAAAGAGACCAACTCTTGAAGTCTCAGTAAATACTGATGACTCATCAACTTCAGTCCCTTCTGAAGTAACAACCCAAAGCCCTGATTCAAAATTTGATCAGTTGGCTGAAATGGTCAGGAAGCTGGGAGAGAAGATTGCATCTTCTGAGAAACCTTCTCAATCCAAGAAGGAACAAAAACCATCTTCCTCAAAGACCAAACCCAAACCCACAAAACTCCTAAAAAGATATGAATTGTGTAACTATACCAATCATATCACTGATGATTGCTATAGAATTCTTTATTGCATGGTTTGTAAAAAGGATGATCACAGGACCTCTGATCACAAAACACATTCAGTCACATCAAACATGGCAAGTCTTAAAGCTCAGTCTTTAAACTATCCTTCTGATTCTAAACAGAAACAGAAACAAAAGGCAAAGCCTTTTGCACCTTGCCCTTACTGTGGGTTCAATCACCACCATCCTAAGGATTGTCAAATTGACAATTGTTGTGAAAATAGTGGAAGTTCCACTCATAACACCTCAGGACGTGGTAAGGCCATTCAGGCCAGTAGAGGTTTGACAAAGTCAGCCTCTTAGTTCACTGAGTCTACATCTGCAATCAAATGCATAATATGTGGTAGCTCAGTCCACTCCACCACTGACCATAAATCACTTGAAAATGTTAATAAGACCCTCAAAGCTAAACCCTCCAAGAAGTGAAGTCCTAGAAAGAACTGACCCAGTTTACCATTTGTGCAGAAACATGCCAGGGACCCTGTGTGGCATCTTGATAGTGGATGTTCAAGGAGCATGACTGGGGTTAAGGAATATCTGCATAAGTATGTGGATGAATCAGGACCCAAAGTGATATTTGCTGATAACTCATCATGTCTCACTGAAGGTTATGGTTCAGTAAACTGCAATGGTATAGTTTTTACTAGGATAGCTTATGTAAATGGTCTAAAATACAATTTGATAAGCGTCAGTCAACTATGTGATGCAAAATACATAGTTCAGTTTGATGATAAGCAAGGAATCATCTTCAATGCTAATAAGGAAGTTGTCCTTATTGCTCCAAGAAGACATGATGTTTATGTGTTAGACATGTCCAGTCTGACTCAGAATGGAACTTGTCTCTTTACCAAGGCCACTGATACACTCAACTGGCTTTGGCATAAGAGTCTCTCCCACCTAAACTTCAAGAACATAAACAACCTTGTAAAACAAAACAAGGTCCTTGGCTTACCATCTCTTGTGTTTTCAAAGGACAAACCATGCTCAGCTTGTGAAAAAGGTAAACATCACAGAGCATCCTTTAAAACCAAAACCAACTTTTCCATCAGGAACTGCCTACATCTTCTTCATATGGATCTATTTGGACCAATTAGTCCTAGATCTATTAACCATGAGAAGTATACTCTGGTCATTGTGGATGAGTACTCAAGATACACTTGGGTATACTTCCTGATCAAAAAGATTCAGGCAGCTGAAACAATTATGTCATTTGTCAGGAACATTGAAAATCAGAATGACATCAAAGTCAAACAGATTAGGACTGACAATGGAACAGAGTTCAAAAATTATGAACTTGAATGTTTCTGTGATGAGAAAGGCATTTCACAAAAATTTTCCTCACCCTACACACCTGAACAAAATGGGGTGGCTGAAAGGAAAAATAGAACACTTATTGAAGCAGCTAGGACAATGCTAAATGGATCAGTCCTTTCCAAACACTTTTGGACTGAAGTAGTAAAGACTGCCTGTTACACACAAAACATATCCATCATTGTCAAGAGACATAGCAAAACTCCTTATGAATTATTCAAGGGAAGAATCCCTGACATCAGCTACTTTCATGTCTTTGGGTGTCCTGTGTTTATTCATAATAACAAGGATCACTTAGGAAAATTTGATGTCAAAGCTGATGATGGATACTTCCTAGGATACTCCTGATGAGGCGAAAAGTGTACCGCTTTTAAGGGGTCATTTAAGCCCGAAATCGTATTTATTTGATCAAATATTGCCCTAAATCGTTCCTTTTGTCATTTTAGGTACTTTTGAGGAGAAATCTGGAAAAGGAGGCATTTTGGACGTTTTTGGAGCATAAAAGTGAAGAAAACGGCAAAGTCTCAAAATTGTGCTGAAAGTCACCTTTGACGGCGTCAACATTAACTCCAGACGGCGTCATGCCTTGGCAAGAAAAGTTGGATGTGAAATTTACTCATGACGGGCCAGTGAGTTTGCATGAGAATTCTGACGGCGTCACGCTTTAACTAAATCAAGGGCGTCACGGCTTAAATCAAAGAGGGACGGCGTCACGTTATAGGTCCGACGGCGTCAAGCCTTGATAAGCCAGAATGGATTTTTGAAGAGCTAAAGAGGGACGGCGTCAAGAAGGTCATCCGGGAACCCTAAAAGCGGCGAGGTGACGGCGTCACAATGCATAAGGTGACGCCGTCAGATGTCAAAGTCTATATATAGTTTTCTAATTTTTTGTCATTAAGGAGAGCTTAGTGTGTGGAATTTTGGGATAAAACCCTAAGACGATTTTAGCTACTTTTTCAGGGCTTCTTGCCTTGAGATCTTCCATGTTTCATTGAAAGATAAGTTATCAATTAATCATTCAATATGTCTATGTGTTGTTTGATTCTATCTTATGCTTGTCTTTTGTTTAACATGTTAGGCTAATTTTATCTTGTGTTTGCTTAGATCTAATGAAACCTAGCTATTGATTATTGGTTGTTAGTGTGTTGTTGGTTGTATTGGATGATTGTTTATCTATGTTAGGCTTAAGAAAACTGGCTAACTTCCTATTCGGTAACTTGCTTGAACGTCTTAAGAAACATGAACCAAATGCGTACTAAAGGTTTTTATGGTTGTATTTAATGCACAAGCGAATTCTAGTGATCCCATGTTAGGAGCTTCCTAGCCGGCTCGACATAGGAGTGAAGTAGGAGCTTGTAGAGTTTGGGGAAGTAAGTACGCCACCCCACGAATGGTATTAAGGAATACACCCGTCATCCACGCGACTAATACACACTAATTAACCGGTAAAAGATAGTTAGGGAGTAAGGAAATCTAAGTAAACACATTTCTCCACACATAAGTTTCTCACCACTTTTCATTTTTGTTATTTTATTTTATTTGCATCTGTAGTAATTTGGGTTAGTTGACTAGCAACTAATTCCGCCCACTCCTTCAAAACCCGAGATTTTACTTGCTTTCATAAAAATATAAAAACATAAAAAGAATCTTCCTCAACCCTTAGACCTAATTAGAGTAGCCTTTCACACCTAACGAACACTATTCCCTGTGGGAGACGATCAATCCCCCGTACTTACCACTACACTATACTACATCGGTCAGGTACACTGCCTGGTGGGGTTGTAAGCCTCTTGAGATCCCTCGAGAGGTAAAACCTGTTGTAAGGTTGCAAAACCCACGCATCAAGTTTTTGGCGCCGCTGCCGGGGAATAGTTATTGTTTAGGTTGAATTTTTATTTCTATTAGGTCTACTCACTAGATTCCTTTCTAGTGAGATTTTTATTTTATTTTTCTAGGTTTTCTTTAGTCTATCTATTTTCTTCGTGTCTTTGTTCGTAACCATTACCGTCCGACATCATGGAAGATGGTAATATCCTTAACCCCCACAACCCACCACCACAACAACCACCACCACCTCCTAGAGCCCGTACTTTAGGAGAGTATTCCCGTCCTAGCCACCACGGCTATCGAAACACCATTGAGCTCACTCAAGGAGCCAATATCACACCCTTGCGATCCGACACCATCCGGTTGGTGCAAAGCGGATGCGCATTCCATGGACTTCGTTCTGAAGATCCTAATCAACATCTCAAGGACTTTCTTAAAATCGTTGATTCTATAGACCTTGATGTTGCCACTCGAGAGACGACCCGATTGCGTCTCTTCCAATTCTCTCTGCGGGACCAAGCTAGTCAGTGGCTAGAACGTCAACCCGCAGGATCCATCACCTCTTGGGATGATCTCACCACTCGTTTCCTTGCTCAGTTTTTCCCACCGGGAAGAACTACCAAGCTAAGGAATGATATCTTGATGTTCCAACAACGTCAAGGCGAAACTCTCTACGAGGCATGGACTCGATTCAAGGACTTACTCCAAAAAGTCCCTCACCATGGCATAGAACTTTGGCTCCAAGTCCAAATCTTCTATGACCATATCAATCTCTCCACAAGGCAAACCATTGACCAATCGGCCGGTGGCAAGCTACGTGATCTAAGTGCGGAACAATCATGGGCTCTCCTAGAGGATCTTGCTCTTTATGACAACGAAAGTTGGAGTGATCCCCGTGATTTGAATAAAACGGTCAAGGCAATATCTTTGCCTTCTAACAATTCAAGCACTTCCGACCGTAGGATCATAGAACTTGAAGACCAAGTCAAGTTTCTCATGAAATCCTACGAGGCTCCTAAACCTTCAAGCCAAGTGAACAAAATCACTTCTTCATGTGAATTATGTAGTGGTCCCCACGACACTCGTGATTGCATGGAACTCCCCGAACAAGCTTTTGCGGACTACGCATCCTCGCGTACCGACGGAGCGGGAGACAAGTGGTACACTTTCAAGCCCGAGCCAAACCATTATGGTGATTCATACAACCCCTCATGGAAAAATCACCCGAACCTTAGGTGGAAACAAAACCAAAACACACAACAACCCAATTCTTCCAACCCACCTAATCGTTTCCAATCAAGCGGTTCCAACTCGAACCGTACTTTCAACAACAATCCTTCCGGCAATGGTAGTACCAATAACTTTGAAGGATTGATGTCTCAATTTATGGCATCTCAAGAAGCTCGGATAGCTAGATTCGAGACCGAATTCAATCAACAACAAACTGAGATGACCAATAAAATTGACAACTTGTTGAAAGCCCTCCATAACCAAGTGTTATCACCTCCACATAAGGACGCTAGGAACACAAATAGCGGACCCCAAGTCAAAGACCCTTCTTCATCCAAACATGTCCACTTCGTCAACATTGTCACTATTAAACCAATCGATAGGAGCATGGAAGAAAGTGAACCAAAGGATGAGGATAGGAAAGTCGAGGTTGATAAGGAAGTTAGGACAAGTGAGATTGAAGAAGTAGATGATGATGAGGACTACTTCAATAGGCTACCCACTAAGGAAGAGCGTGCATATCATACAAACTTATTCGATGACCCCGAGACACCATACTTCCTAGGTAGACCAATCATAGAAATAGGCGACCCTTCTAATCTCAACATACCATGCAACATAGGGCATCTACATGTGTGGAAAGCTTATATCGACCTTAGATCACCCATAAACGTCATGACTAGAGCCCACTACAACTTGATAATGAAAAATCAACTTGGGTATAGGATGTTCCCTGACAAGGGTTGGATGAGTAACTTCACGGGAAGAGTTAAGGGATTACCGGTTATTGTAGGAAACTTCACCTATGTCACCGACTTTGTAATTGTAGAAGATATCCGTCCAATAGTCGATGCATCCTTGACTCAAGTGGTTTTTGGAAAACCATTTGTTGAGGTCTCTAGAATGACTTATGAACCTTCCTTGGGGATAGTTAGATTTAAGGATGAGACCGATGAAGTAAGCTACCAAATGCCATATAAGATAGAACAATTCCAACACTTGTCAAATGTTGAGAAGGAGCTTAAACAAGCAGTCTACTATAGGAATGATAAGGATAGAAGTAAAGGAGTAGACTATGTTATGGAAAGGATATTCGGTTTCTACAAGGATTGTTTGAAATTAGGACCGGAATATAAAACCGGGAAGGAGAATGGCCTAGGAACCGTGACCGAGGATGGAGTCACGTAATGTACGTGACTTTGAGTCTAGCTACAAGACTCGTTAATAAAGAAAAGCGCTTCTTGGGAGGCAACCCAATCTTTATTTGTTTTATTTGCTTTGTGTGTTTATTTATTTGTTTGTTTGATTTTATTTGCTTCCGTATGTATGTTTAATTTTTATTATTATTGATTCATGTTCAAAAGTAATTTGTGAAAATGCTTTATTTTGTTTTTAACTTCGTCTTAACTACATATAAAGGTATTTTGCAAAAGATAAGTGTAAGGGAAATCTAAATTGGTTTATTAGAACACATATGAACATGAATCGTAATAATAATAAATTAACATACATATTAGCGTTTGTTTGAGTCAAATGCTTGTATCGAGTCATAATGATGTTTTGCAGGATTTCCAGGAAGTAAGGTAAAGGTTTTTCCAGAAATTTTCCGGAAACTTAAAACGAAAATTTTTGTCAGGTCATTTCTGACGGCGTCAGGGGTTATAACCTGACGGCGTCAGATTTAATCTCCAGAAATTTTTGAAAATTTTGTTTTCATAAAAAGTTTTTATTAAAATCTCCAACTTATAATCTCCAGGAATCTGCAAAATTATCATTCCACAAGCATTATATCCTTATATATAGATTTTATCCCGCCGATGTTATGCAGGTTTTCGTGTTTGTTTTCTCAGGCTCAACAGGTTATTTTGGACAAGGAAATGTTATGGAATCAAGCTTATGGCGATGCATTAGTCATGGAGCTTCAACATTCTCTTTGGAAGAAGATTTAACCGTGTAATTTCATTATCCAACGAGCGAATCAGGGGAGTATTTGATTTCATTCTTTTACTTTTTCTTTTACATCTTGTTATTTGAACATTAGGGACAATGTTCATCTTAAGTGTAAGGGGAGGGTAAAAGTACGATTTTAGAGAATACAATTGCATTTGATTTTTGTTTATTTAATAGTAGATGTGTAATAAAACTGAGAGAAATACTTGTTAAGGTAATTTTAGTGCCAAATTTAAAATTTTTTACAACATATAAGAGTGAAACTTTGATCTTAATGAGCGTCTCATGGATAGGAGTTATATGACTAGCACAAAAACCGTACCACTAAAAAATTTTCCACCCCCAAATATGTGAGGTTCGCCCCTAGAATTGGTAGGAAAAGCATTTATGCTATGATGTGTGTACCGGTAGCACTTAGATTCTAGAACTTGCGTTAGGACCATTCCGAGGCCACAAGTGAGACTACATTCGTGTAGTTAGATTTACTACATGATAAGAGGCATTAGGATTAACCCATTGTTTTACACCTGTGTTTTTGTTATAATTACATTGGCTACATTGGTCAAGTAATTCTCCCACACCCTTTGCGTTGTACTCATTTTTAGTACACGATACCCCTAGTACACCCCTCAGAGCCTATCTTTTCGTTTCGACCTTTAAGCATTTTACTTAAAGGAAGAATTTGTTACACCCCACTTAAATGTACACCCAAATCGCCTTAGCCTACCTTGTATGCACTCATCTTTAGTGCATTATTGTGACAACATTTGTTTAAACCCAAGTTAATTATCTAATTGATTACATGGTTGCTAAGTCGAGTCATATCCTTGTACATATTGTTTTGGGACGATTGGGACTCATGGGTAAAGTACTAGTGTAATGGAGTAATGGGGAAGAACATCATTTATTACCCCCATATGTGCTAAATGTTTTAAAAGTACTCCAAGTTTTTCAATTATCTTAATTCGAGTCATTAGAATAGTTATTTGTAAAGTTATATAAAAGTTCAAGTGTAAGGGGATGCAATGCCCCTATGATGTATTATTTTGGATGGTAGGGTAAAAGTGTATGCAAAAAAAAAAAAAAAAAAAAAAAAAAAAAAAAAAAAAAAAAAAAAAAAAAATTCAAGAAAAATACAAAAAAAAAAAAAATGAGAAAAAGAAAAATAGAAAAAACATACGGACTACCATCCCGTTTCATTTTATGTTTATTTTATGTTTATGTTTTGTTATTTTCTTTCATTAGCTTAAGATCGAGTCTAGTCTTGGCTTAGCAACATTGTATAGTACATGTAATCGATCAAGATCTTTAACTCGCCACCAGTAAAATATCCTTTATCCAACAAAACCGTGTTTTCCTTTTCCCTACACCTAACGTTATAACCCATTTAAAAGCCCTCTTTGATAGTTTATCTTAGGTGCTTACGCCTAGTGGAGGAGGTTTTCGATCCTTTCCCAAGCCTATGGTAATCTATTTGCTATGACAGGTAGTGAGAGATATTATCCGTTTTCATTTATGAGATTTATTTTGATGACACTTGAGAGATGTGAGTATCTAAACACTACTTGTGAGGTGCTAGTATGTAATCTCCGTGCTTATTATGATTGAAGTGGAACGATTATTTGTTGTAATTACTTTTATGTTTGCATTAAATGACCCCTAACTTGTATTTTGATTAGAATAAAAGCGCATTTGCTTGAGGACAAGCAAATCTCAAGTGTAAGGGTATTTGATGAGGCGAAAAGTGTACCGCTTTTAAGGGGTCATTTAAGCCCGAAATCGTATTTATTTGATCAAATATTGCCCTAAATCGTTCCTTTTGTCATTTTAGGTACTTTTGAGGAGAAATCTGGAAAAGGAGGCATTTTGGACGTTTTTGGAGCATAAAAGTGAAGAAAACGGCAAAGTCTCAAAATTGTGCTGAAAGTCACCTTTGACGGCGTCAACATTAACTCCAGACGGCGTCATGCCTTGGCAAGAAAAGTTGGATGTGAAATTTACTCATGACGGGCCAGTGAGTTTGCATGAGAATTCTGACGGCGTCACGCTTTAACTAAATCAAGGGCGTCACGGCTTAAATCAAAGAGGGACGGCGTCACGTTATAGGTCCGACGGCGTCAAGCCTTGATAAGCCAGAATGGATTTTTGAAGAGCTAAAGAGGGACGGCGTCAAGAAGGTCATCCGGGAACCCTAAAAGCGGCGAGGTGACGGCGTCACAATGCATAAGGTGACGCCGTCAGATGTCAAAGTCTATATATAGTTTTCTAATTTTTTGTCATTAAGGAGAGCTTAGTGTGTGGAATTTTGGGATAAAACCCTAAGACGATTTTAGCTACTTTTTCAGGGCTTCTTGCCTTGAGATCTTCCATGTTTCATTGAAAGATAAGTTATCAATTAATCATTCAATATGTCTATGTGTTGTTTGATTCTATCTTATGCTTGTCTTTTGTTTAACATGTTAGGCTAATTTTATCTTGTGTTTGCTTAGATCTAATGAAACCTAGCTATTGATTATTGGTTGTTAGTGTGTTGTTGGTTGTATTGGATGATTGTTTATCTATGTTAGGCTTAAGAAAACTGGCTAACTTCCTATTCGGTAACTTGCTTGAACGTCTTAAGAAACATGAACCAAATGCGTACTAAAGGTTTTTATGGTTGTATTTAATGCACAAGCGAATTCTAGTGATCCCATGTTAGGAGCTTCCTAGCCGGCTCGACATAGGAGTGAAGTAGGAGCTTGTAGAGTTTGGGGAAGTAAGTACGCCACCCCACGAATGGTATTAAGGAATACACCCGTCATCCACGCGACTAATACACACTAATTAACCGGTAAAAGATAGTTAGGGAGTAAGGAAATCTAAGTAAACACATTTCTCCACACATAAGTTTCTCACCACTTTTCATTTTTGTTATTTTATTTTATTTGCATCTGTAGTAATTTGGGTTAGTTGACTAGCAACTAATTCCGCCCACTCCTTCAAAACCCGAGATTTTACTTGCTTTCATAAAAATATAAAAACATAAAAAGAATCTTCCTCAACCCTTAGACCTAATTAGAGTAGCCTTTCACACCTAACGAACACTATTCCCTGTGGAGAACGATCAATCCCCCGTACTTACCACTACACTATACTACATCGGTCAGGTACACTGCCTGGTGGGGTTGTAAGCCTCTTGAGATCCCTCGAGAGGTAAAACCTGTTGTAAGGTTGCAAAACCCACGCATCAACTCCCTAGTCTCAAAAGCCTTCAGGGTGTTCAACACTAGGAGACAGCATGCTGAGGAAACATTTCATGTTACCTTTGATGAGAGCACTGATGCAATCAGTGTCTCTAATAACTCAGTGGAAGAGATAGGTATTGATGAATCATCATGATACCCTCCTGATGAACATCATGCTGATAATGGTCCTTCCACTCAGTACCATGCAAATGCTGACATCTCCTATTACATCATTCCCCACAACCTTCCTTACCCAACCATCACTGAGTTTATTGAAGCACAAAATACTGATGAATTCATTCAGTCAGTACAAAGTGATCAGGTACTAAACAATCTCAGTGATGAGTCAACCCACTCAGACACTCAAGATACTGAATAAAATCATGTGTCTGATCCTGATCCTACCCATCAGGCCTCTACAAGTTCTAATCAGTTTCAAAGACCTCAGGACAGTTGGACTAGGTCTGAGGATATAGAACTTGTCAATATAATTGGTGAGCCTACTGAAGGCATGCTCACAAGAAGCATGGCTGCTGAACTGAGAGCAGCCTCAGCCAATGAGTGCCTATTTGTGGACTTCATTTCCACAATTGAACCCAAAAGTGTTAAGGAAGCACTAAAACATCCAAGTTGGGTTCAAGCCATGAATGATGAACTGGAACAATTTGACAGAAACAAGGTAATGACCTTGGTCAAATGTCCTGAAGATGTTTCAGTCATTGGCATGAAATGGGTATTTAAAAACAAATCTGATGAAAATGGCATAGTCATTAAAAATAAAGCCAGAATTGTAGCCAAAGGCTATAATCAACAAGAAGGCATTGACTATGAAGAAACATTTGCACCAGTAGCAAGGATGGAAGCCATCAGGATCTTCCTTGCTTTTGCTACATACATGAACTTCAAGGTATACCAAATGGATGTTAAAAGTGCATTCTTAAATGGCTCACTGAAAGAAGAAGTTTATGTTCAACAACCTCCTGGATTTGAAAGCCATGAGTTTCCTGACCATGTCTGCAAGCTTAACAAAGCCCTTTATGGACTAAAACAAGCTCCCAGGGCATGGTATGAGACTCTTTCAGCCTTCCTAATCCAAAACAAATTTGTCAGAGGCAAGATAGACAACACATTGTTTATTTACAAGACAAACAATGATGTCATACTTATACAAGTGTATGTTGATGACATCATCTTTGGCTCAACAAATTATAAACTTTGAAAACAGTTTGAAAAACTAATGGCAAAGAAATTTGAAATGAGCATGATGGGAGAATTGACTTACTTCCTTGGTCTACAAATCAAGCAGACTGATAAAGGAACCTCTATCAGTCAAGAGAAGTATGTCTAAAGCATACTGAAGAAGTATGAGCTCAGTGACTGTGCCTCAGTCAAGACTCCCATGGTACCCCCAAACAACCTTGGTCCTGATCTTACTGGAAAACCAGTGAATCAAACTCTTTTTAGAGGAATGATAGGATCACTGATGTATTTACTTGCATCAAGGCCTGATATCCAATTCTCAGTCTGCTTATGTGCCAGATATCAATCTGACCCAAGAGAGACTCATATCACTGCTGTGAAAAGGATATTCAGGTACCTGAAAAGTACTCCAAACCTTGGATTATATTATCCAAAATGTTCAGGCCTTGATCTTAAAGGATACTCAGATTCTGACTATGCTGGATGCAACATGGACAGAAAAAGCACCTCAGGCTCTTGCCAAATTCTTGGTGGAAAACTAGTCTGTTGGAGTGCTAAGAAGCAACAATCAGTTGCCATGTCCTCAGCTGAAGCTGAATATGTTGCAGCAGCAAGCTGTTGTGCAAATGTACTCTAGATGAAAAGTCAACTCAGTGACTATGGAATTCAGTACAAGATGGTTCCCATCTTTTGTGATAACACAAGTGCAATTGCCATCTCAAATAACCCTGTTCTTCATCAGAGAACAAAACACATTGATATTAGATATCATTTCATCAGGGACCATGTCATGAATGGTGACATAGAATTACACTTCATTCCTACTGAATATCAGCTAGCTGATATATTCACCAAGCCATTGGATGAACCAACTTTCACCAGACTGAAAGCTGAACTAGGAATGTTGGATATTGAAAATCAGTCCACTGATTGACTCCATCCAAATATGTGTAAATTCTGATAACCCAAGTCCCTGACTCAATGTGTTCTTCGGTAAGTAAGGTCACTGAACTTCAGGAACTAAACCCAAGTTCCTGAATTCTTGGTCCTCAGGAACTAAACCCAAGTTCCTGAACCCTTGAACCTCAGGAATTAGACCCAAATTCCTGATCACTAGAACCATCAGTGACTAAACCCAAGTCCTGAAAATCAGGTTCACTGAATGAAAAGTCATTCAGGGTCCTCAAGAGACATTAAATACTGACTTAAATGCTCTAAGTATCTAGTTATTAAATGTCCGAGGTTGGTAACTGAACTCATATTTAATTCAAGAATATTTGTTCTTTTTGCCTTTCTGGCTTCCACCTCTGGGCCCCCACATTCCCACTTGGCATTAAATGCCTCTCCAATCACATTACAGATATGTGATGACTCATCTCTGCAAATTACACTTTTGCAGAACTGCTCAACTGTTCACCTTGACTGTTGCGCCAAACAAGGGAAAAGTGGAGTGTTGGCATTAAATGCGGATCCCAAAACATTTTATTCAAAACAGTTTTCAAAAATTCTTTTTGAATAAATAAAATCCGCTTAATGCCTAAAATACCCTCCACTTCACTTCCCTATATATCCCCTAAACAAAATTAACACACACACGTTTTTTTGAATACTAAGCAAAACTCTGCCATTTTTAACTCTCAAAATTTTTTGTGTGTGTTCATAAGCTTTAGAAACCCAAAAACCGTATGTCAAACCCAGACTCACCTACACATATGGCTTCTTCCAAAGCTGTCATTTACGCCCCTAATGTGGAATTCATATTAGAGGGTGTAGACCTCACCAAGAACAATGTGGTGGGAAATTTTTCCTATCCACAAAAGTTCTCTGCCTACAAGAACGTTATGAAATATCTTCAAAACTGTTTTCTTGCAAAGGCATTTACCAAGACCCCCTCAGTCATCTACCATGACTACCTGAGGGAATTCTGGTGTACTGCTGTGGCTACTAGCCCAAAAGACACCAAAGAATCCATCATCACTTTCGCAGTGATGAATGGGAAAAGACCCCTTTCCCTGGATTACAACACCTTCATCAAGGCCACAGGCCTTGATTTTGCTGAGGCTTTTGAGCCCAATCCTACTGACCAAGAGGTCAAAGCAGAGTTGATATTCTTAGGACCTCATGACCCCAAACGTCATAAGGAGTCCGCTGGAGCCTTATTAGAAAAGGCTCCAATTGTCAAAACCTGGTTCCACCCAGTCTGGAGGATCCTGATGACATTCGTCATTCAGGTCCTTGGGGGGAATAAATCCTCCACTGAGCAATTGAACTCATCACAACAATTGATGTTGTTCAGTCTCTTGGAGGGTAGAAAAATAGATATCGGAGGTATTATCTTCCGTGACCTTGTTGCTAAGCTCTCAGGGAAATCTAGGCAAAAACACTTGTCTTATCCTAGGTTTATTTCCTGTGTGCTTCAGGACCTTCTTGGTTCTGACTATGTGAGGCCTGACGTCTTTGGTATGAAACCTGACGTCTTACATAAGACCAATTTCACTAGTGGCATCACTGAGGTACAACCCATTGCCCTGACTAACTACATGCAAGAAGTTATTCAGGGGGAGAACGCTGTTTCTCCAGTACCTTCACCTACAAAGAAGGTGAAGAAGACAAAGAATGGTCAGTCCAGTAAGGTGGTTAGACCCAAACCACTCGCCACTGAGACTGATGCCGAAAACCAACTCAACCTTAAAAAGAGGTTGAATGTAGCCCAGACCTCTGAGGCACCCACTACAGAGACCCCCTGACCACAAAACAAAGGCCAACGGAGGGCACTGAGAAATCATCCTCAGTGTCCTCGGGCAAACCCTTTCCACATGTTCCCACTGACATACACAAGTCTGAGGGATCAGGAACATTCACCATTTCACATCCCCAGGAAGGAACTGACAAATCACAATCAGTTCCTGAGGGAGAAAAGGGTTCTAAATCCTTGGTGGGGCAGCACTACTCCACTGAGAAGGGGACCCACAAACAATCACATCCTGATGAAGGAACTGATAAATCACAATCAGGGCCTGAGGGAGAAAATGGTCCTAAATCCTCAGTAGGACAGCACTATCCTACTGGGAAGGGGACCCACAAACAATCACATCCTGCTAATGTTCCTGAGCAATCACACTCAGGATCTCAGGGAGTTCAGGACCCTAAATCCCCAAAAGGACCGTACAATCCTGATGGGAAGAGGGTCCATCAATCATCACAATCAGTGACTAGTGATACTACTGGAAAACACCCATCAGTAGTTGAAGGCGCTAAGGGGGACAAAGACTCAGAGGGAAAGAAACAACCCGCTGATATGGAACCCATCACCCCCTCAGGCGGATCCATTCACTCAGGAACTGCCCCCAAAAGCCAGGCTGGTATTACCCCAGTTATTATGGCTAGTCAGGCTGAGCAAACCCACTCAGTTATTATGACAACGGGGTCAGGACCTGGCCAAAACAAAGGCGAGTCTTCTTATGAAGAGGATCCGGTTTAAATTTTGGGTATTGAGTCCATGGGGGACTTTCAGGCTCTTCTTGAGTCTGATGATGAGCTCAAGGAAGAGAGTGATGAGGAAATTTTTGAGGTAGGTGAGGATATGGAAACTGATGAACAATCTGAACACTCTGAACAACCTGAACATTCACATCAGTCATCTCCACATCCAAGTGAAGAATCAGAATCTCAAGCTGCTGGTTTGATGAAGCGAAAAGTGTACCGCTTTTAAGGGGTCATTTAAGCCCTAAATCGTATTTATTTGATCAAATATCGCCCTAAATCGTTTCTTTTGTCATTTTAGGTACTTTTGAGAAGAAATCTGGAAAAGGAGGCATTTTGGACGTTTTTGGAGCATAAAAGTGAAGAAAACGGCAAAGTCTCAAAAATCGGCTGAAAGTTACCTTTGACGGCGTCATATTTAACTCTGGACGGCGTCATACCTTGGCAAAAGTGGTGGATGTGAAATTTACTCATGATAAGCCAGAGAAATTGCATGGAAATTCTGACGGCGTCACGCTTTAATCTGATCAAGGTCGTCACGTTATAATTCAAAGAGGGACGGCGTCACGTTCATAGTCTGACGGCGTCAAGCCTTGATAAGCCAGAACGGATTTTGGAGAGCTAAAGAGGGACGGCGTCAAGAAGGTCATCCGAGAACCCTAAAAGCGGCGAGGTGACGGCGTCACACTCCATAACGTGACGCCGTCAGATATAAAAATCTATATATAGTTTTGCAATTCTTTGTCATTAGTGTGGAACTTATTGGGGAACTTTGTGTGTGAAAACCCTAGGACGAATTTGGCAGCTCTTTCAAGGCTTTTTGCCTTGAGATCTTCCATGTTACATTGAAGATAAGTTATCAATTAATCATTCAATATGTCTATGTGTTGTTTGATTCTATCTTATTCTTGTCTTTTGTTTAACATGTTAGGCTAGATTTATCTTGTGTTTGCTTAGATCTAATGAAACCTAGCTATTGATTATTGGTTATTAGTGTGTTGTTAGTTGTATTGGATGATTGTTCATCTATGTTAGGCTTAAGAAAACTGGCTAACTTCCTATTCGGTAACTTGCTTGAACGTCTTAAGAAACATGAACCAATGCGTACTAAAGGTTTTTATGGTTGTATTTAATGCACAAGCGAATTCTAGTGATCCCATGTTAGGAGCTTCCTAGCCGGCTCGACATAGGAGTGAAGTAGGAGCTTGTAGAGTTGGGAAAGTACGTACGCCACCCCACGAATGGTATTAAGGAATACACCCGTCATCCACGCGACTAATACACACTAATCAACCGGTAAAAGATAGTTAGGGAGTAAGGAAATCTAAGTAAACACATTTCCCTCCACATAAGTTTTCACCAACATTTTCATTTTCTGTTATTTTATTTAATTTGTATTCGTAGTAATTTGGGTTAGTTGACTAGCAACTAATTCCGCCCACTCTTTCAAACCCGAGATTTTACTTGCTTTCCAAAAAAATATAAAAACATAAAAAGAATCTTCTCTCACCCTTAGACCTATTAGAGTAATTTTTCATACCTAACGAACACTATTCCCTGTGGAGAACGATCAATCCCCCGTACTTACCACTACACTATACTACATCGGTCAGGTACACTGCCTGGTAGGGTTGTAAGCCTCTTGAGATCCCTCGAGAGGTAAAACCTGTTGTAAGGTTGCAAAACCACGCATCAAGTTTTTGGCGCCGCTGCCGGGGAATAGTTATTGTTTAGGTTGAATTTTTATTTTATAGGTCTACTCACTAGATTCCTTTCTAGTGAGATTTTTATTTTCTTTTTATAGGTTTTCTTTAGTCTATCTTATTTCTTTGTACTTTTGTTTGTGATACCTTCCACTTACCTCATGAGTAACATTGGTCATTTGATCCTTGTTATTCGTATTTTTCGCCGTGCAAACTTTCAACTACCCGTTCCCGCCCCCATCATAGAAAACAACAACCTTTCACCCGACCACCACTTTGGTAACAATTCTGAGATGGAGGAGTCTGACCATGAGAATGACCATGTTAGTCCGTTTTACTACTCAGACTCCGATGAGGATGCCGGTAATGGAGAAGTAGTTAACGAGGAATGGGGGAAAAGAGGAAATTGATCCCTTTAAGTATGTTGACCCTAGGACTAAGATCGAAAAGGATAGCCTCTTTAACATGCAATTTCCGTGTAAGATTGGTTATCATGATTTTTATGCTTATCTTAACTCATCTTTGCCTATGAACATTATCTCTCGCGCTAATTATAATAAAATCATGGTAGATGAGCTAGAATATCAAGGAGATAACATTGTTGCTAGGACTAAGCCACTACACGTATTCGTTGGAAGTTTTGTGTATTTGGTGGATTTTATGGTTATGGAGAACTTAGGAGAATTCATTGATAACAAATTAACCCAAGTCATTTTTGGAGAACCCTTCAAAAGGTTGACCCACCTTGACGAAAAACTTGTGGACGGGTTAATTACATTCTCGGATGGGGATGAAGATTTTACTTACCAAATGCCCCGAGCACATCCTAGGTTTAAAAACTACTCCATTGAATCTTGCAATAGACTTGTGCCTCTTGATTTGTTAAGTGAGAATGATAAGAGGAAGGGGCTCAAATATCCACATGAGAAAAATAAGAGATACTATCATGGATGTTTGGAGCTGAATGATGAATACAAGAAAGATGAGGCAACAATTAGATGGCTCACACTCGGATACGTGAGCATAAGCGACACTAGATGAGCCTTACTTTGAGTCTAGCTACAAGACTCGTTAATAAAGAAAAGCGCTTCTTGGGAGGCAACCCAAGCTTTATTTGCTTTGTGTGTTTATTTATTTGTTTGTTTGATTTTATTTGCTTCCGTATGTATGTTTAAATTTTATTATTATTGATTCATGTTCAAAACTAATTTGTGAAAATGCTTTATTTTGTTTTTAACTTCGTCTTAACTACATATAAAGGTATTTTGCAAAAGTTAAGTGTAAGGGAAATCTAAATCGGTTTATTAGAACACAAATAAACATGAATCATAATAATAATAAATTAACATACATATTAGTATTTGTTTGAGTCAAATGCTTGTATCGAGTCATAATGATGTTTTGCAGGATTTCCAGGAAGTAAGGTATAGGTTTTTACAAAAAATTTTCCGGAAACGTAACATGAGAATTCTGTCAGATCATTTCTGACGGCGTCAGGCTTTACAACCTGACGGCGTCAGGTTTAATTTTCTGAAAATTTTTGAAAGTTTTGTTTTCATAAAAAGTTTTTATTAAATCTATAACTTATAATCTCCAGGAATCTGCAAAATTATCATTCCACAAGCATTATATCCTTATATATATAGATTTATCCCGCCGATGTTATGCAGGTTTTCGTGTTTGTTTTCTCAGGTTTAACAGGTTATTTTGGACAAGGAAATGTTTTGGATCAAGCTTATGGCGATGCATTAGTCATGGAGCTTCAACATTCTCTTTGGAAGAAGATCTAACCGTGTTACTTCATTATCCACCGAACGAATCAGGGGAGTATTTGATTTCATTCTTTTACTTTATACTTTTACATCTTGTTATTTGAATATTGGGGACAATGTTCATCTTAAGTGTAAGGGGGGTAAAAGTACGATTAGAGAATACAAGTGCGCTTGATTTTTGTTTGTTTAATAGTGGATGTGTAATAACACTGAGATAAATACCTGTTAGGGTAAGTTTAGTGCCAAATTTAAAATTTTTTACAACATATAGGAGTGAAACTTTGATCTTAATGAGCGTCTCACGGATAGGAGTTATATGACTAGCACAAAAACCGTACCACTAAAAAATTTTTCCACCCCCAAATATGTGAGGTTCGCCCCTAGAATTGGTAGGAAAAGCACTTTGCTATGATGTGTGTATCGGTAGCACTTAGATTCTAGAACTTGCGTTAGGACCATTCCGAGGCCACAAGTGAGACTACATTCATGTAGTTAGATTTACTACATGATAAGAGGCATTAGGATTAACCCATTGTTTTACACCTGTGTTTTTGTTATAATTACATTGGCTACATTGGTCAAGTAATTCTCCCACACCCTTTGCGTTGTACTCATTTTTAGTACACGATACCCCTAGTACACCCCTCAGAGCCTATCTTTTCGTTTCGACTTTAAAGCATTTTACTTAAAGGAAGAATTTGTTACACCCTACTAAAATGTACACCCAAATCGCCTTAGCCTACCTTGTATGCACTCATTTTTAGTGCATTATTGTGACAACATTTGTTTAAACCCAAGTTAATTATCTAGTTGATTACATGGTTGCTAAGTCGAGTCATATCCTTGTACATATTGTTTTGGGACGATTGGGACTCATGGGTAAAGTACTAGTGTAATGGAGTAATGGGGAAGATCATCATTTATTACCCCCATATGTGCTAAATATTTTAAAAGTACTCCAAGTTTTTCAATTATCTTAATTCGAGTCATTAGAATAGTTATTTGTAAAGTTATGTAAAAGTTCAAGTGTAAGGGGAATGCAATGCCCCTATGATGTATTATTTTGGATGGTAGGGCAAAAGTGTATGTCAAAAAAAAAAAAAAAAAAAAAAAAAAAAAAAAAAAAAATCGAAAAAAATCAAGAAAAATACAAAAAAAAAAAAAAAAAAAGAGAAAAAGAAAAAGTAGAAAAAACATACGGACTACCATCCCGTTTCATTTTATGTTTATTTTATGTTTTTGTTATTTTCTTTCATTAGCTTAAGATTGAGTCGAGTCTTGGCTTAGCAACATTGTATAGTACATGTAATTGATCAAGATCTTTAACTCGCCACCAGTAAAATATCATTTATCCAACAAAACCGTGTTTTCCTTTTCCCTACACCTAACATTATAACCCATTTAAAAGCCCTCTTTGATAGTTTATCTTAGGTGCTTACGCCGAGTGGAGGAGGTTTTTGATCCTTTCCCAAGCCTATGGTAATCTATTTGCTATGACAGGTAGTGAGAGATATTATCCGTTTTCATTTATGAGATTTATTTTGATGACACTTGAGAGATGTGAGTATCTAAACACTACTTGTGAGGTGCTAGTTTGTAATCTCCGTGCTTATTATGATTAAAGTGGAACGAATATTTGTTGTAATTACTTTTATGTTAGCATTAAATGACCCCTAACTTGTATTTTGATTAGAATAAAAGCGCATTTGCTTGAGGACAAGCAAATCTCAAGTGTAAGGGTATTTGATGAAGCGAAAAGTGTACCGCTTTTAAGGGGTCATTTAAGCCCTAAATCGTATTTATTTGATCAAATATCGCCCTAAATCGTTCCTTTTGTCATTTTAGGTACTTTTGAGAAGAAATCTGGAAAAGGAGGCATTTTGGACGTTTTTGGAGCATAAAAGTGAAGAAAACGGCAAAGTCTCAAAAATCGGCTGAAAGTTACCTTTGACGGCGTCATATTTAACTCTGGACGGCGTCATACCTTGGCAAAAGTGGTGGATATGAAATTTACTCATGATAAGCCAGAGAAATTGCATGGAAATTCTGACGGCGTCACGCTTTAATCTGATCAAGGTCGTCACGTTATAATTCAAAGAGGGACGGCGTCACGTTCATAGTCTGACGGCGTCAAGCCTTGATAAGCCAGAACGGATTTTGGAGAGCTAAAGAGGGACGGCGTCAAGAAGGTCATCCGAGAACCCTAAAAGCGGCGAGGTGACGGCGTCACACTCCATAACGTGACGCCGTCAGATATAAAAATCTATATATAGTTTTGCAATTCTTTGTCATTAGTGTGGAACTTATTGGGGAACTTTGTGTGTGAAAACCCTAGGACGAATTTGGCAGCTCTTTCAAGGCTTTTTGCCTTGAGATCTTCCATGTTACATTGAAGATAAGTTATCAATTAATCATTCAATATGTCTATGTGTTGTTTGATTCTATCTTATTCTTGTCTTTTGTTTAACATGTTAGGCTAGATTTATCTTGTGTTTGCTTAGATCTAATGAAACCTAGCTATTGATTATTGGTTATTAGTGTGTTGTTAGTTGTATTGGATGATTGTTCATCTATGTTAGGCTTAAGAAAACTGGCTAACTTCCTATTCGGTAACTTGCTTGAACGTCTTAAGAAACATGAACCAATGCGTACTAAAGGTTTTTATGGTTGTATTTAATGCACAAGCGAATTCTAGTGATCCCATGTTAGGAGCTTCCTAGCCGGCTCGACATAGGAGTGAAGTAGGAGCTTGAAGAGTTGGGAAAGTACGTACGCCACCCCACGAATGGTATTAAGGAATACACCCGTCATCCACGCGACTAATACACACTAATCAACCGGTAAAAGATAGTTAGGGAGTAAGGAAATATAAGTAAACACATTTCCCTCCACATAAGTTTTCACCAACATTTTCATTTTCTGTTATTTTATTTAATTTGTATTCGTAGTAATTTGGGTTAGTTGACTAGCAACTAATTCCGCCCACTCTTTCAAACCCGAGATTTTACTTGCTTTCCAAAAAAATATAAAAACATAAAAAGAATCTTCTCTCACCCTTAGACCTATTAGAGTAATTTTTCATACCTAACGAACACTATTCCCTGTGGAGAACGATCAATCCCCCGTACTTACCACTACACTATACTACATCGGTCAGGTACACTGCCTGGTGGGGTTGTAAGCCTCTTGAGATCCCTCGAGAGGTAAAACCTGTTGTAAGGTTGCAAAACCACGCATCATGGTTCTTCGGATACTGACAACATCCTCACCAAGTATGACAACACTCTTCCTCTCACTGAGAGACAATTGGTCAAGTTCCTGCTCAAGACCAACAAGGCTCTCTTCCAAGGTCTGACTGATGAAATGTTTGACCAGCACACTGAAGCCGCTGTTCATTATGTAAACCTGAAGGAATCAGTGGAAGCCCATCATGATGATGAAAATGAGCACATGTCATCTATCTCCTTCTCCTTGACGAATCTTGATTACAATTTAAAACTGTTCAACGAGTCTCTCACCAACTTACAAAAGTGCGTTGACACTATTCAAGAGTCAGTGAAAGATGACCCTGAGCTAAACTAAAAAGTTCTTCAGGCTTCAGAAACTTACCAGCAACAAACTTCTCAGTTGACTGAGCTGGTAATTGTGTTGAGATCCTCAAATCTTCAGGGACTCAACTCTTCAGTGGCCTCCATCCGATCTTCCCTGTGTCTTATGGAGTCCCACATGGCTTCTTTGGCATCATATTCTTCCTCCATGGCTTGGAATCTTGGGCCAAGGATGACTGCATTAGAGACTTCTCAGGCTTCTCTTGAGACTAAGGTCTCAACTCTTCAGGAGGACACCTCAGACATCAAGTCCATGATGACTGAGATCTATCAGGCCTTCAAAGGTCAAGCTCCCTCAACTTCAGTGAGCAAACCAACTCTTGCTCTCACTATGGGTCAAGCAACAGTTGAGGGGGAGAAAGTCACTGAAGAACCTACACAACCTGAACAAGAACAACCTCCTTCTCACACTGAGGGGGAGAATCCTGAAGCCACCTCATCTTCATCCCATCAAGACAAAGGCAAGGGCATTCTCACAGCCATTGAGCCTGAGCCCACAATATTGGTACCTGCCTCAGAGGAAAGAAGGCCAGACCCTGATGAACCAGTCAGGGTTCCTTATGAAATCAATGGGGTGATGGAACTTCTCACTCACGCTGAAATTCAAGCTCACATAGAGAAAGAGGAGGCAATGAAGAAAGCTGCTGAAGATGAAAAGCAGAACAAGCTTGCTCTAATTCAGGTTGCAAGAGAAGAGGCTGAGAAGATTGGGATTGAGGCAAAAGACCTTGCAAAAAGGGAAGGTGGAAAGAGCTTTGTGGAAGCTCAGAATGCTCAGTTAGCTGCTCTCAGGCAGAAAAGAGAAGAAAGGGCGAAAAGGGCTGAAGAAATTAGGCAGAACAGGATTGAGAGATATCAGTGGGTCATGACAAGCAGGTTGAAGCCTGAACCCATCCTTGATATCAAGATTCACCGAAACTCCAACCCTGCCATTGTTACTGTCTACAGGAGTACTGACAAAAGAATCCTTCAGGTTCATAGCCCCTTCAGATTCGCAGACTTCGGGATCACTGAGTTGGATGAATTGGGTTCAATATTAGCGAATAAATCTAATGTTGTGGTCCCTGGTCTGTTAAAATCCCTGAGCCTGAGGTATGAAAGATTGGCAGCAGCACATCAGGAACTTGGTATTCCATCTCTTTTTCCCGCTTCAGCCGAACAGCCTGCCACTTCTCGGTCTTCTTCAAGAAAGAGAAAGAAGATTGAAGCTGAGCCTGAGATCAAGGTTCCTGGTCTTGACTGTAATAGGGCTCTCCCTGAAGGTGTTCCATTCAGGAACAATGTGGTCATTGAACAACCTGAAAGAGGTATGTTCTTCATTGATGAGTTCGGTGACCAAGCCTTTCAGAGATGGAGTGATATTGATCTATCAGGGATCAAAGCCGTGCTTGGCTTTCTAATGATGGCCTCCCCACTCAAAACTCCTGAAAATGCGAGGTTTTGTCAAGATCTGAAAAGGAAAATCCGAGAGCACCCTGACCAACAAGAACTGCAGTCAAAGAAGCCTAAGCTTGAAGCCCTTGGGATTAAGTTGAACTGATGAATCTGCCTGACTACCACCACCACCTTTTGTACTTAGTTTTGATAGGACTTGTAATGATATTAATAAGATGATGTTTTTATTATTTCAGTGTCATTATTTACATTATAGTACATTCAGTATGAGTAGAAGTCATTAGCTCACTCATTACTGATCAAAACACTTAGGAATAATTTATATTCAAATAGGGGGAGATTGTTGGGTCCGTCAGTACCCAAGAATACTTAAAACAAGATTTGAACACAAATTAACTAAGTGTTAACTTAAACCGAGAACAATTCAATTCACTGAGAGAACAGTCTCTCAGTGAGTCATCTTCAGGATGCTTAAGGCGAATTCAAGAAGAAGGATTCACTACTCAGGAAGGCGGTACTCCCTGAGTATGACTTAAGCCAAAGAAGAAGATGATGGTTCAGTGAGTGTTGGACAAAAACTCACTGAACCCCAGTCTCCTCAACAACAATTGTGATTAATAAATGAAGGCGTGTACTGAAGAACCTAAAGCCTGAAAGAAAGGCGGGAAGATCTGGGAAGAGTTTAAGATAAGATCAAATCTTATCTTGTCAGGAAGAAACCTTCCCTAAGACGGCTAAAAGTCATGGAGTGTCAGACCAACCACTCCTAAAGACTTTTAGCCCATTCCTATCGGTTCTTGGAAATGACAATTACTGTTGTAATTGTCAGACACGCTTGCTTCAACAACTTGTATTATTTTTAATCACTTTTACTCTTTATACTTGTGTATAAATAGGTTCAGATGGGAGAGAAGTTAAGTGTGTTTTGTACATTGAAAGCTTAGACTTTTACAAAGCAACTTCTCTCCTATAAAGAGTAACGTATCACTGAGATAGCTCAGTGGGTCGAATTGTTACCACTCAAAGCAAAGCTTGAGTTTAGATAGGAGACACCACCATACCTTGTCTATTCAATCCCAAGTGTTTGTTCCGCAAAACACTTGGGTAATAGATTCTTTGATTCATTTCTAATAAGAATTTAAACGTTGAAAAATACTTATGTGTTTTTACTTTTACGTTTCATTAATCTATTAGAATTAATCATAACATTGTATTAGTCATAAACACGAATAGATTAACTTTCTAGTTAACTCTAAGCGTGTGAAGGGAACAACATAATTAACAAACACGAAGGCAAACATTTTATTTAAAACACGCATTGACGATAAAACCTTTGACCACTCCTCTTCCGGCGTGTAACCATCCATTGTTATGTGTGTTTTGTGGGAATTAGTGATTTGGTTATTTGTGTTTTGCCGGTCTCTCATCCACGGTTAGGTTATATATAAGTAAAACCTTGGCGAAAAAAATTGGCGCCAGTCCTTTTGGCGGGGACATGTCCCCGCCAAAAGCCATAAAATATTGGCGGGATAAAGCTAGCGTTAGGAGGGAAAATGCTTAATACTTTCGGCAGGGACATGTCCCCGCCGAAAGTGGAGAGGGAAAAAAACGCGGAAACAATTAAGCATTCTTAGTTTGGTCAAACTTTGTCAAATATGGGAAACACTTTCGGCGGGGACATGTACCCGCCGAAAAGTTGCGTTGAAAATTTAGTAAACGGTCAGCGAGACTTTGTGCCAGCTCAGCACAGTTTTTGTCGTTTAGCGACTTTCGGCGGGGACAAGGGCGTCCCCGCCGAAACGTTCCTCGCCCGTCCTATCTTTTGTTGTAGTGTTGTAGTAGTGGAACCAAATGGTTCGGTCCCCTATGCCAAAGCACACGTGTCCGCCCTGCAAGGACTGAATGGAACGCGTCAACCCCCCCTCCACACACACAAAGACCAATGCATTTGTTTGGTCTGTCAGTGTGTCAATGGACCGAAACAATTGAAATGTTTGTGTATGTGCTTTTTGTTTTAATTTATTTTTGTGGGGTTGTTTTTTGTTGTGACTGCGATCTCCTTACTACGAGTGTTTGGTTTATGTTTGGTATAGGAGAGAAAAAGTTGAGTTGATGCTGATGTTGCGGGGTTGTTTGTAGTCTTGTTGTGTTCTTGTTACTACTAGTCTTAGGATTTCAACTCCGATTTATGAGTAGGTTATACTTGTCAGAGATTCAATTTGTAAAACGTTATCCACTCTAACCGATGGGTAACTTATTTTTAATATCATCAGAACACAAATGATCAAGCTTTCTTAGATTGAGAGCAATGTTACATCCTCTTAGACCAAGAGTAATGGGGCGTTGAAGTGGGCTTAGTTGCCCTTTCAACGCCCGTTGTTCCACCCCCATGGGGCGTTGAAGCTCGTTGAATTGGAAAAAAATCAACGCCCGTTGATCCAACAACGAGCGTTGATTTATTATTTACGTTGAAGGTGGGACCCAAACCACTATATCTCTTTAATTTTATAAATAAACAAAGTGATTATATTAAAGAGTTACCAGAAAAAATGAGCTCTTGTTCAAATGAAGAACACAATGTCTCGGTTTTCGGTGGAGACACAAAGACAATAAAGTTGTTGGAGGAATTCACCATCCAAAGGATCTTGAAGATTAGATCGATTGAGTTATAATCTATTTGATCTTTGAGGATTAGATCGATTTGATGTTTGGTTTGGGTGGAGAAGAAAGATAGAGAGGAGATAAAGTAAAAGTAGCTGTATTCATATCATCAAAACTGAATATAACCTCTTTTACCACAACGATCTGCTTTTTTTTTTTTTTTTTGTTTTTTTTTTTTTTTTTTTTTTTTTTGGGTGTGTGTGTTGATGATGATGGTGATAAGGTTGTGATATGTGCAAGTCAAAGCTTGACACCTAACAATATATAAAACGGGCGTTGAAGCATTACCTTCAATTTTGCTTCAACGCCCTTCTTCTCTCACCGTCAAGTGTCAACAAATGCCCCAACCCACTCCCTCCCCACTACTCTTGGTCTTACAATATCTTTCTACTTATCCTCATACTCACACCAAATTACAACATGTGTAATGCACTAATTCTTCTTTAATTTAATTCATTGATCAATTCACTTGTTATGATCACACAAGAGGATATATAGGCATATGAAGTAGGTAGATATAACATTTTCCTTACATTAATCATATCAATATATATATATATATATATATATATATATATATATATATATATATATATTTTTTTTTTTTTTTATTTTTTTTTTTATTTATTTTTTTTTTTTTTAATTTTTTTTTTTTTTTTTTTTGGGTATGTTGAATGGTTCTTTCTATTGATTAGTGTAAAGCCCGTTAACATTATGTTTAGCTGATTTAACAACACTAAAAAAATCATGGTTGACACTATTCCTACAAAAAACTTTTTTGTCAAATTTATGCCCTTTGACATTTATAGTGCATAAATCATATCAAATGATGGATGGTAGTTGTAGTCTAAAAAAAGAGAATGGGAGGCTGTTCAATTTAAGGTGGTCCTTTCATTTAATTGGTTAAAGGTCCACGAATCCAACTTCAAAGGATCACCACTTAATTGTTTCATATCTCGGCTCCACTTCTAGGACCAAAAAACCAATTGAAACTAGTCATTTTTATTTTTCTTTTTTGCATGTTCAAAGGCTCAAATGAATCTCCACTAGTTATGTGTCATTAGCAGTTGATAAATATATTCTGAGGTGACTAAAAAAAGAAAATCGTAATCGGTCAAACAAGATAATGGTTGTGACTGTTTAGTTGGAAATTTGGATCGAGTATACAACGACTAGAAATTAAAAAAGAAACATGATCATGCAATGAATTCGCCTTTATTTTGATACCTACCCTTAGTTGTCACCACTTAAGAGCAAACAATTAGTATCAATCATATATGTCTAGTGGTTCAAAAATTTCTGTCTCCTCGATCGATACTATGTAAGCAAGTAACACGTTTCTAGTCATTTTAATTCGCATGGTCTTTTTAGTTAGGTTATAACATGAAGCATGCGATGAGACATTTCCCCCCCTATAATGCATGTTTTTTGGTGTAGAGTTTATACCGATACACAACATCCAAAAATTTCAATTGAATACAAGGCGCAGTTATAGGAAGAGCTACATATTCGAGCTTGTTCAGTTAACCTGCGGAACAAGAAATGCTGTACAATTCTAGTAAAATTTTAGTGTACCTTAACTAAGTTTCAGTTACGAACCCACTCGACAAGAATTATGACACTGCCCCTCGGTTTCAAAGTAAAAAGAGTGACTATTTTTTCGTGACCCTTCAATCCTTGAACGGTCTATCTACAAAACATGGGGAAAAAAGAAGCAAAAGACGTAAACAATTATTCGTACAATTTCAAGTTTTTCTTTTTTCAATAACTAGAGAAACAAGTCACTTGTTTAAGCTGAACACACTAAGGAGGGTCAATTTCTCTCATTTTCTCTGTCATGTTAGCTTTCTCTCTTCAGCGACCTTCAGGCAATTGGGTGCCCAGTAAGGGCGACCTTCATCATTTTATTTTATTTTATTTATTTATTTTTTTAACATTTTTAACAACAAAGTTAAATTTCATTAATAATTCAAACCTTACATAAAAAAAAACATTCGGATCCGGTGTTAATTGCGGAACGTTTTGTGGCAATCGGGATTTTCGACCTTTTGGTTGTGGTGTTTTCTTAGAATTTTGAAATGAGAGAAGTGTAAGACTAGTGGATTGAATTGTGGTTATGTTGTGTATTTATAAGTTTAAAAGATTTATTTTTATTTATTTATTTTTTTTTTTTTGCAAACCGTTACCCGACGGTTGGATTTGGAGCTATGACACATTAAAAAAAAAAAAAAAAAAAAAAAAAAAAAAAAAAAAAAAAAGCGACAATCGATCGCACAAGCGACCTTCATCCAAAAAAAAAGTAATCGATCAATCAACCACAGCAAGGACGATCGACCCCGATCGATTGATCGATCGACTTCTCCTTACTGTGGGCGGTCTTACAATACGTTCTATTCATAATATTCGCGTTTCCAACACGTCGGGACAATTGGTCTCTAAAATTTGTTCTTACTTGTAATGAAAAAAACAGTAGAATAAATGTCCTTTCGAGTACATATTTATCACCACACACATCTCCATCAACCCAATGAGATTCTAACCAAAGAATTTATAATATAGTTAATTAAATATTTTATCCTTGTGGTTTACACTTATTCGCATATTTCGTCCTTTTTTAACTTTGCTTGCACCGTTCATCTTGTGGTTGCAAATTCTTGCAATGTTCGTCATTTTGATCAACGGCCATTACTTTTTGTAGTTAAGTCCCTCGTGTGCATAAAACGTGGGGGCATATTAGTATTTTCGCTTCTCACATATTAGTATAGGGAAGAAAGATGCAATTTACGTAAACCAGAAGGAAGCAATTTGTAATTAACTCACAAAAAAATTTGAGTCAACAGGGATGAACGGTGCAAGCAAAGTTAAAAAAGAACAAAAGGTGCGGATGTGTGTAAACCACATGAACGAAATACATAATTTAACTCTATATATTCACTCTTTAAATGGAAATAAGATGTATGTCGATATAACATCTTCCATTTGTAGGCAAGTGAAACGGATTTACCATGTTTTATATCTTCCCGAATCTCGACAGTTAAAAGTAAATTCTACTAAGGTTGGATCTAGCACTGAAATATTTGAATCAAGACACGGTGAAACCTTCACTTCATGATGCATGACTTGCTAAGGCCTCGTTTTCTTTCGATTAGCCAACCATCACAATGGCAAATGATTAACCATGTAATTAATCAAGTATTTCTGAGGGCTAGATCAAGTTCGCATAAGATGGGATATTGTCTATAGTGAATATAAAACAATGTTCATTTTAAATCGAGACTCTCTTTACACAATGTAACAAGTTCTTTACTTTATTTCATTGTCTTTCCATCATAGCAAAATGGTGACCAACTACATATCGCCACTAAAATGATTTTGTTCTTGTAGTTTGGGCGACGTACAACATTTTAATTCTACAAACGGAAACTCACAAGTCACATGCTATTTGAGTATTTGAAAGAAAAATGGCATAAGAGTAGGTACAACCTCCTCCACATGATGTATGAATTGCTAAGGACTTATTTCAAAGGCAAAATGATGAACCTTTGTAAGTATTAAAATCTCTCAGAGGGCAAGATCAGATGGCATATGATGAGATTTAGTCTAAGTGAATCCAAAACAATGTACACCTTTTTGTGCATGATAAACAAACCTACTAATGAATCACTATTTTGTTCATGATTCATGGGGAATATAATGCAACTAGTATTATTAAAAATCAAAGTATAAATTGCGGAAACCGTCCATGTGGTTAATTAGCGAACATATCAAAAATCGTCCATTATCCATATATTTGCAAAGATAGTTTCTAATTGCATGGTTTGCTTTCACTTTTGGTCTCTCATCCACAACACTTAAAAGACAAAAGCCTAATTTTTACATACATATCTGAGGAACCAAAAGTGACAGCACAGGGGAAGATTTACATTATTTTTATCAAACTGCATGAATGATTTCTGCAGTTTATTCTAAATCAAATATTATCTCATGCCAAGGTCTGGAAGAAGAATCTAAATTTGCAAACCAATCCAAAGCAGTGTATAAACTATATATGGAGTAATACAACAATGAACAAGTCATTCTAGCTTTGTTTCCTTGTATATCCCAAGTATTGCCCATTTTTAACAAAAGGTGAAAGCATCATTTATGCATATGGTACATTATCCATGACCATTTCTTTTCCTACATACGGAAAACTGGCTATGTAACAAGGCACATGATATGTTAAAAAAACACAAAGAGAAGGTGAAAACGAAGTGGTCCCTTTGCTTTCAGCAAGATGCGGTCACCCACAGAGCTTAGCTTAGTCATGGGTAGCCGTAGGACACCCATCTTTCATCGATGGTGACACCGTCTTCTCAATGCACATGAACCCATGTTACTTTTGTCCCTTATAATAAAAATAAACATACATATATCTATGCATATATAGATAGGACATGTGGGATCAATCTCAAATACTTGCAACAAGTCAGCTTCATATAACCTACTCAAAGAGAAAAACTAACCAAGTATTTTAATGTTTGTGACCCCAGCCGCTCCGTTTGTACCTTCATTCGCATAACTCTTTGTCCTTCCATCGTACGAAACATTATCTGCATTAATAGTAGTACTTTTGAGCTAAAATTAGCATGAGTACGCATTTTATGCACGTAAATGTACATATACAGAATCCATAAGATGGTCAAAATTCAAGTAGAACATGAAAATATCGCACATATATTTCCCATGCCCGAAAAACAGATTTTGAAATGGTAAATAGACACGTAAACTGATGTTGAGGTAATCAAAAGTAGCATTTTTACGAGGAAAATTAAAGTACAGCAGTCCGGATTTCATGCATACTGATATCATGCAACAGCAATAGTATGAGATACCCTAGTTTTTGTTACACTATATATACCACTTAAATGTGCAAATTTCAAGTAGACTGTCTGTACATTAACTGATTTTCTATTTAGGGAATATACTCAAAATCAGTCTTTGAAGGTCTATGTTATAAGTTTCCGATTATGTAAGGGGCAGATTACCCTTATATGATGGTTCATAACACATGGCCCTTAAAATGAAAAATACATTCCCTGCAATAAAATTGACTAAAATGACATCCCTTTAATGTGTACAAAACTTATAGAAAAGAATTTACTTGTAACATAAGCCCTTAAGGGTATGATTTCAGGAGGTTGTGCTTAGGATGCAAGCACGATCCTTGGCTTGGTTCATTTAAATCGATTCAAAAAATATTAGGTACGGAATTGCCAAATTATACAAGACTGATTACACAAACCTGGTACATTGTATAGAGCAATCATAGTTTCCAAAGGCGGTAACGAACATCACGATATATTGAGAAAAAGCTATTGGTTACACAGCACATGCATGATGTTTGACACATCAGGAAGCTGAAATCACCCATCACTACCTGCAAAACCTCAAGGAAACGAAACATCAAAAGTGATAGCACAGAAGGGGGCACATGAGGGTGACTTGTCCTTTAGAAAGCATATAACCGAAAAGCACTGTGTACCTCCGGGGATAAGTTAAGCCACCATAATTGTGGTCGTAAAGATAATAAAGCACCGAGCTTTTTTTTTATCCTAAAAAAGAATCAAAAGTACAGACCAAGATATAGAACGGAAATTACATTGGTTTCTTATCCACATGCCCTTTTAGGGAACTAGTCATCACAAGCCAAAACTATCACACAATCAAGCAAGAATCTTGAAATAAAAAGATGCTAAGAAACTACCTTTTACATAAAGTGCATGTAATGCTTAATAAAATTACATACATTGCTGAACAACTATTCTAGAAATACTAGAAAACAAGGTACAACATTACAAAAGGGTTGAGGGGAGCTGCCTATTATCTGGTCTGGTGTTTTCTGAAGCGAAAAGTTCCCAAATATTTAAGGGAAAGTAGGGTACTATTCTATAACTCATTGGGCGATTTTAGCTGTTGTTGGCCATCGATTAAGAGTAATTGTCGCCTCACTCTAGCAATTTGAGCTTGCACCTACAAAGCCATCGAAGAAGAAACTTGTAAGAAAGAGAAAAGAGACAAAGTTGGAGGCTAGAGGTTTTAATACGACAGTAATCCACATCTTTGAATAGAAGATTTAGGAATTCATTAAAATAAATGTTAAACTATAGAAGGCCATCGATCATTCAGTAAGTAAATGGGATAAAATTGCACTAAATAAAGACAAAAGTTCAAGTTCTTTTTTCACTCATTTGAAGGATTTATGTTTTATCTCAAGTCTAATCAATTATGAACATGTTGAAGGTCATGTGCTATGTCTGTAGTACGATAAACAAGACTGTGCATGGATCAAATATCACATGTCACGGCTCCAGTTCCATTTGAACAAAGAGTTCACCTAAACCCAAATTTCACACTTAATTCTAAATTGGGAGAAATTCAGGCATACCGAAATAACGTTTACCAATTAGTTATGTTTTATTCCGGCTGCACCTTGTCCTGTCTAAAGCAACAAATAACTAACTTTTGACGTTGAACATACCCATCCACGCCAGATCACAAAAAAGAGTCTATCGTGTCCCATCATATGTTAGACCCCAATTATTCGAAAAGGTTGAGGTTGATTATGATAACTAATCATATGTACCCTTCTTAGCCAAACACCATCCATGTCTACTAGTCAAAATCCGTACAATCTCAAAATCAAAACATTTCCAAAGGCGGGTTAGGCAATATGCACTAGTTTTAGTTTTTATTTCTATACCCAATAAAGGAAAGTGGTTCATCATGTGAAATTAGATATTCCATCTATCAATCCTTTTTATGTACTTATTAATCTTTAATGTCGCTTTCCAAAAAATTAAGTATTAATACATCGTTCACCTTTTATCAAGAATCTAAGGGTGCGTTTAGTAGAAAGAAAACAACCATCTTTCATGCAAAATGTGTTGTATAAAACAAGGAAAATAACGATTTCTTTCGAATCATATTTTTCCCATTAAATACTCCACAAAATGGAAAAAAATTATTTCCTAATTTAACAAGGGAAACACATTTTTTTTATGTTTTCTTTGTTTCCCTTGTAACTTAACCCCCACCGCCTTTATTTATTTATTTATTTATTTACCCCCACCGCCTTTATTTATTTATTTATTATTATTATTTTTTCTTCTCTCTTTAAAGAAAATACAACATCATTTGAATGTGTTTTCTATGTTCGGGGGAGATTAAAACCCCCTCCTTTTTTCTACAAAATTAAAAATAGAAAATGAAGAAATTTTTTCTCCAAGTAAACGCACCCTAATATACATGCAGATATATGAATTGAGTGCACACTATCAGATTGCAACGATAGGTCAACAATTTAATGAGCCTTGCTTGGGTGGTTTAATTAAACAACAAACAGTTCAGGAAATGGATATATAAGTTCACTGCTCATCTTGGAAATTTCCTGGTTCTAATATGCATCATGTTTAAAGATCCAAGATACGATTTCACTATGTCTATACGAATTTTGCTATAAACAATGCTAGAACCGTCTCTAAAACAAAATCAATACGACTTCCTAGTTTCAAAGGTGCTTTGCTTTATGCTTCAAAAAAAAAGAATACAAATTATTTTGGTTTGTAAATAATATAATGATTATCATATTGAGCTATAACAATGTACCAAAGCATGAAATTTTTTATGCGCCGACAGCTAATAATAAACAAATTTATGAGAATTTGGAAAATTGATTGAATCTCTAAAGCCGGGGATAGACTAGGTATATGGTCACTAAACTGAAGGAACAAGCACAGTTCGTGATACTATTAAATAAGTACGCATGTATGCATATACCAAATGTTTGTCACACCTAAATTCAATTATTCTCAACCCCACACAACCCACATGCACCACCTTAGCATCCAACACATCCCTACATACCGAAGATATGCAAGACACAGAGATAAGGTACCCTGAATGCACCTTGGGTCTTGACAAGCCACCATGGAGGTGGATCAACGTTGACAAGTAATCCTAATGTGAGCAGATTTGGCAGGGCCTTAACGATACTCGCAATATAATCTGACATAAGTGATTTTAAGTAAATTCCAACTGATCCTGGCGGATAATGGATTGAAAGATATTAGGTCTAATGATTTGAAAAAGAGATCCTTAATCACCAAGCCCCTGGCGGATAATGGATTGAAAGTTATTAGGTCTAATGATTTGAAAAACAGACCTACCACCGAACCGGCCAGTTCAAGATGAAATAGAAACTGATGGCATCATAAGTAGTTAAAGATTCCGCAAAATACAAGAAATTCATATCTTACGAGTTTTTTACTAATAACTTAAAAATAATTACGAAAAAAAATACAAATTCTTTTTATGTAAATATAAAGCATAAGAAACATCATTACCAAACTTTTATCTAAAGATCTAACTAGAGAAACTCTACTAGTATAACAATTTTCTTCTACGATTAAGTAATAAGATTAACTTTACAAGTACAATGAATTTGCAAAAACACGCATTTGATTTTGATTTTTTTTTTTAATTATTTTTTTTATTTTTTATTTTTTGGCATCCAACAATGTGAGACTAGCACTGCATTATGAGAAGGAGCATGCAGTTTTGATTTTCATGACTCTTATGGATGCTGTGACAACATATTTTCTCAAAAATTGGACAAAATCGGCCTACCAAACTTGGTTAACAATTTACTTTTAATGACTAAACTGCTTGTAAGAGAATCAGTCTAAGCCGACAGGTTTGGTCCAGTAGAGCTATTATGTTGGTACTACATCCAAAGGGCCAAGATAGTCCAAACTGTACCTTTGTTAGTTTCACACATCCATTGATGTAGGACGCCAAAAAATAAAATCAAACATGATTTGTTACAAAATCATCATAAGTAGGAAGTTCCTTTCATTACATATTCCTAAAAGGAAACAATTATACTTGGTTTCTCTAGTGACATATTAGAATGGAAGTGTGATTATGATATATTTATGCTTAATGATTACATATATATTCCACTATATTTTGTTTCTACTTTTTTACAATAATTATTAGAAACTCACAAAAGTTATATGATAACTAGATGTAATTAGGTCTTTGTAGATGATTAATTAAGTAAGAGCAGAAGAAATATACTTTGTCGTTATGTAGCACTGGGACGGGTACGGGACCGGGGTACGGAGACGATGCGGGTACGGGGAATGGCAAAACTCAAAAATCCTAAATACGGGTACGGCAATAAAAAATATAAAAAAATAAAAATATATTAAACAAATTCCAAAATACTATTGACGTAAAGTGTAAACTCCAAAAAAAACTACATCTTTCAAAGTAATTAATTATCAATAATCAAATCGTTTTCAAAATCTGGTTCACAAACTCTAATCATATCATATATATAGGTCCTGTGAAACTAAGAATATATGATACTTTTTCCCACCATTCATCATCCACAATCTTATCTTTAACAAAGTTTGCTTTCACAGTGTCATCTTCTCTATAAGAAGACCATTCTTCGCTTATGACCATAGCTTGAAGACCCCTTTTGATAAGTTTCAATCTCTTAAGCATCACAATGATGGAGGCAAAGCGAGTATCGGCAACCAAAACCAGTTTTCTGATGTCGTCGGTTTATTTTATTATTATTATTTTTTTTTAAATAAAACAATATATTAATTCTTCATGTTTGTAAAGGCCCGAAGCCACGTTAAGGTGTTTGGCATGTCACCACCCCAATAAATGCTTGTAACTTCTTTCCCAAGCTGCCACGTTTTATAAACTATCCACCATCTCATCTCTAGCCTTTGACTAAACTGCCATTTTTCCCATCATTAAACATTCATCATCTCCCTTCAACACAACAAACCTTAATTCTTCATTTTCCTACACCAACTCTAACAATAAACCCATCACTAAAACAACCAACACAACACATCCAATAAACAAATCATTAAATCATAGTGAAAAAGGATGCTTCTTTCGATGATGATGATGAATTGATCAGGAGACGGAGGGAATTGATCGTCGATGATGATGATGAATGAATAGGCTGATGATATATAAGAGCGCTGAATTTGAAAGAGTTTTTTTAATGGGCCAGATAAGGAATACAAACAGTTTAAGCCCTAAAAATATTCGGAAACGTATCGGAAACTTAGCATGAACCGTCCCCCATCTTCGGAAGCTTCTCGGAAACGTTTCGCCGTCGTCCCAATGCCGTTTCCGTCCCCATGGCGCTTCAAGAACGGGTACTCCACCCAATCCTGCGTCCCCGTGCATCATAGAAATATACTTTGTCGTTCATATATATGCATGCAACTATATATGATGGCGAAAAGTGCAAATATAGTACAAGTTACGGAATCAATCTTACGCTCTATGAGTTGCACAATAAAATGAATGAATAATACAATGAGTATGAAAATCTTTTGGAGTTTACTGTATAATTTAGAAATTTTATATTAATTTTGACGTCGTTTGGTTCTTAAGACTGGTTCAAAGGTTCTACAGATGGGAACCATCGAACTGGTCTTGTCTTCAAAACACCTCTCCTGTTTTTATCCGATCAACTAAGGTTTTTAAAAAGGTTTGACCAAATTGTCGGCTACGACCAAATGACCAATTCTCTTTCAAGCAGCGTACAACAGCAAGTATAAAAATTTGGTTTTTGCATGTATGTATAAGCTCTAGATGTTTACTTGCTGCTGAACTAGGTTACCCAACATTACATAGGGTTATAATAACATGGAGAAGACACTAAACATTTCAAAACATGGACTTATGAGTATCGTTTTATAAACTTACAATTATGGTCGCCCGCGATGCACAGTCATAGATTTACATAGATATTCTATAAATTGTAAGGTATGTATCCTTTGATCAATTAAAGAGCGCAGGATGGTTGAGATAAACCAATGATGAAGTCTATATTTATAAATGGATTATAGCCATTCATTAGTATACCCTTACCAAGGATATAGATTGCGTTACAAAGTAAGCAATTAAATTTCCAAATACAAGCACTTAAAAAATTGCATGACTATAGATACTCGATTTGGGCATTGATCATAGCGATAGTAGAGAAAGTATAGAACAAGACGTGTTCTCCCTTTTGGTTAAAAGCAAGTTCTAAGTAGCAACAACCATGTCACCTATTATAATCATACCAAACCTATAATAGGTATCATCTTCTTTCATCATACTAATATAAATCAGCAATAAAGTTTAACTTTATGTCGTTTTTCCATTTACCACTTGAAAATCTCAACCTTTCTTCAACTCATTCCCTCCAATGCAAAAAAGTCATTCCCAACCTATTCTTAAATCACCTTTACTCCCTCACACATCTCCAATCATCAATGACTTATTCTTCCCTAACCTTTTCATTCAATAACCCTTTTTCAACCTATTACTACAATGCAATAACCTTTTTTCAAGTCTTTTTTAAGTCTTTTTTCAAGTCTTTTTTAAGTCTCTTTGCATTGGAGTTGCTCTTCCAACATAAGTTCCCCAAACAATTTGCAGATTTATATGACGTGATCCTTTTAGATGTTATACTGTGCTTAATGCCCTAGATGATTGTCAAGGAAGTATAAAGGTCCATGACAGCACAAAAGACACTATAGATCAGAAAACATGAACTCCAATCATCTGAAATCCCAACGTCTATGCACAATTCACGTTGAGCACTGAAAAAATTCGTTGAAGATTCTTGTATATATTGCTCAAATGAATGATTGTAAAGCTATACAGAGAAACAAGTTCATGGTTACCTGTTGACGAGCTGCTGCAAGTTTTAGGAGCTCATCTGCTTCTGAAAAATTTGAAAACCACTGTGTATGAGGGTTATCTCTTGGATCAAATTTCTTCCTTCTTTCTACTTCCTCAGCTGGAACTACATTAAAACCCACTGGTATTTAGTAGAGGTCGCGATTTCAAGTATACATATAAAAATGGGTTCACTTCTGGTTATGTATCTATACTTGCTACATATAATGGGTGTATCCCATTTCTTGAAAATTCAAGAATCTTGAAAACTTAAAATTTATTTAAGGAAACGCACGATTTAAGGAAACACACAAAAATATAAAAGTTGACTTGAGAATACATGAAAATGAAACATGGTTTATTAATAGACGAGTATACGTGCATAGCAACAGGATTTTAAAGATCCATATAGTTATAATTATATTTTGGTTAAGTGTATTGTGTAACATTTTGTGTAACCAAAATATCACTATAACTATCTGCCACTATAAATCCCGTTGCTATGCACGGGTACTCGTCTAGTTATCTCAAATAGGTCAAATAAAATTATTTATTAAAGTCAACTGGTGGAGAGTCACCCAAAGTCTGTATGTAATGGCACCCCCCTGCTAAAACATGTTACAAACCCGATGCGTTTAGACCAGCCCATCTTGGTATCACTAATAATTACTCTAGGAATGACATTAAAGTCAAATACACATCAAATAAAAATGTCAACTCACTAGGAGGTAACGAGCCAGCTGGCAGCCTAGGGGCAACTACAGCCGGATGATTCTGAACACGTACGAGCAAACTCTCAGATGGCTCAGTAAACACAACTTCATCATATGATTCAACAACCACGGGTTTCTTTACTGACATGGAACCAGAATCATCCTCTGGATACAACTTCAAGTGGTGATATCTGTGGACAGTTTGGAGGCCATCAAACTTCAAATTGTAAACTTTTAAACATTATATTAGACAGATACAAATCTAATCATTTTAATAAAGGGGTGTTTAGATGTGTGAATCAGAATCGAATTTACAGTTCAAAATCTAATCAAATTATAAAAATATAAAATGCTTTGAATGTTTAGACTTTACGTATTCTGACTATTTAAGGAATTAATACGTTTAACTACCAAAAAAGGGAAAGTGGGAGTGAGAGTCTTGCAAATTAAATGAGAAGTGATAAATAGGTAATTTATCTTATCTTTAGCTGTTGGAGGTGGTAAAGTAATCAAATATCCATAAACAGAAATTCTTTATTCAAACATTAATATATGTACATTGTTATCTAATAAGCCAATAATCAGTTTCGGAAAGAAAAACCAAACACACATCTTCTACACCTATTAGAGATGTCAAACTTAAAACTGAAATCTGCAACCAATTCAACAATTCCTAAATTTAAATTAATTTAATTTTTCCATTTCTTTAAAAGCTTGTGCACTGAAACCTGAAACTCATGGATGTATCGTACTGCATTTATGCAATACAAGGTGAAACAATCTTTAAGACACATCAATGCTTAGACACTAACTTTGAAACAGTGAATATGATCTGATCAAATTTAGACGGTGAAATATATATTTTCCCTTAATCCCTTATAGAATATGTATGTGAAATTAATGCTATACAAGAATAAGGAAGAACTTACAGATGGAGCGGTTTATCAGAAACATCACTGTGAAAATGAAGAGTAATAGCAATTTCAAATTCACCCCAACCGGATTCCGATAGCTCAAATGGAGGAGATTCCACAACCCGCATTGGGTTATTGAAACTGGAATGCAATTGAAACACAACTCGTTTAACCATTACACTAAGATCCTCATTGGTTGCTCCCCTGACATAAACTGTCCATCTGTGAGACTGATACCTAATACCAAAAATACCACATCATAAGACTTCATGTTTCTATTTTTTCCAACAATCTTAAAAAGATCTTTAAATAACTCACTCGCTTGCTTTCTTTCCGAGCCAGAATGCAATGTTGCCATAAACAATCGGAAGACTAATTTCAGCATCTTTAAGCTTCTTTGCCAAACTCTGCACGAAATAATAGCATACTTTAGCGTTCAACATTTCGTGATTCCATTATACAATATATAAATAATCAATCTTGTTGATAAGGATTTGTTTGAAACCCATTCACATATACTCAAAAACACTTACATGAACACAATTAAGCTTTTTAATAAAGCTCTGAATAAAACCCAAAACAACAAATACGGTGAATTGCAGCAAACTATATCACACTTGCTTCTTTTTTTCCATTGCATATGAATTACTTGACATATCTACAGTTTCGTGCAGTTGCCAAATAGTATGTAAAATAATTGCACGAAAATACAAGTATGTTAAAGAAAGTGCAAGTATATTACAGGGGTGTTTGTTTTAGCTTATTATAGGATTTATGAGCTCATTTTTCCCGGCATAGTTATGAGCTTATTAAAATTTGAATTATAAGCTCGTAAGTCAGTAAGTAAGCTGAGAAAATGAGCTTATGATAAATAACCCAAACAAATTAAGCTCATAAACCCTAAAATAAGCTAAAAAAAAACCCCTGCATACAGTGATATGAAGTTTTTGGGGTGCTTGTTTTAGCTTATTTCTGGGCTTATGAGCTTACCTCGGCTTATATTCCATAAGCTCATTTCTTTCGGCTTAATGATGGTAAATAGTATCATAAGCAGGTAACATTTTAATTTCAATTACCTAAAAATATAGTAACAACACTGATTTCTTGATCAAAATCCTATAAAACCCTAAACCCATAAGCAATTAAACCCTAATTACAACACACCCATCAATAATCAATCAAAGCAAAAAAACAAAACTTTACTACTTATTCATCAAGAATATGAAGTTATAAACACAAAAAGTAACCAACTTTAGTCTCAGAAACATAATTTCACCATAAATAAGCTAAAAAACACATGAAAAAACAAGATTATGGTCAAATTGAGGATAAAGATGAAAAGGGTCGTATAAATTCAACATTTTTACCTTGTTGGCATCATTATCATCGGAAGATCGAACCATTTTGGTGGGGTTTGATTTGGGGGTGATGTGGTTGGAAGATTGTTTTTTTAGTGAATCGTGTGGCATTTTTGTAAAATATTGGACTAGTATTTTATTTCTTTTACTTTTTATTTTTCTTTTTCAAATATTTTGTATTTAACAAATTAGAAGTAAAGTATAAAACACGGATACTGTTCGTCATAGAGTGTTTTTAGCCCCTTTAAGGGATCATAGGCTCAACCCGAGAAAAAATACCCTGAACTTCATTCGGATCTACTCTATTTTCTCTCACGTCTCTCTCTCACTTCTTCTTTAACTCCATCGCTCCGGCACCAAAAAAAAAAAAAAAACCGACAGAGCAACTGCCTCTGATCCGGCTCTGAAAGATCTATAGTGATTTTTGTGTGTGTGGCTATAGTGTTATCTACAGGAAATTAATTTTAAAATGGGGGAACAGTGCCTTTGTGAGAGGATCTGATAGGTTGATCGTAACACTGGAAGGTGGTTAAACCTTTGTTGCTTTGTATATGTGATAAGTTGAGTTAATATGATCAAGTACGTGGAATTTACTTAATCACACTTAGAAGGTTATTTGTGTTGTGGAAATGAAACAGTTATGCTTGTGTATATTGAACAAAGAACATGCAATGTTATCACCAAACGATTCAATATTATTCAAGATAATACGAGTGATCTTCAATATCACTAGGGTTACAAAGACTTTGAATCTTATATTTCTATGACTTGTGATATTTGTTCTATATTCTTGAGAGTTATTTTCTAAGCACTAAAAATAATTCACACACTATTATGTTATATTTATATCTAGTCTAAGATCTTTCTTTTATAACACAAGAAAGATCTTTATAATACTGTCAAGTCTTATCGAACGCTTGCTTTGAGAGTGTCAGTCATTAAGATACAACATGTATCTATGTTTACAACTTGTTCTGAGAATATAACATAATGACTGATCACATGGGGTAAGATATTATATACCGTATATTGTTGACTTTAATACACATAATATCTTTTCATACTTATCCACTCAGCAGCAGAAAATTCTTCACCAGCAGCAGAATCATAACGCTAGCAGCAGAATCACTCAGCAGTAGAATGTTAACGCTAGCAGCAGAATCAAATGCTCTAGCAGCAGAATCATACTTAGAGTATTTCTTTGAGTAGAACCCGATATTAAACTTCTTGAATATTTAATTCCCAACAATCCTCCCCTAAACATGTGAATCCTTTTCAACATGTTTCTGAATTAAATTATGGATTGTGAAGATCTTTCAAACACTTCTGTTCTTCAAGATTAAATATCTTTCTCAGTAACTCATCTGCTTTCTGTTCTTTGACTTTAACAATATTAATACACATCTTCAGTCTTCAAACATTGACCTAAAAGATGGTGCAATTTCCTTGGATGGAGGAATTATAAGAGGCAATGATGCTGTGTATCTTGGATGCTTGTTTCAACAAGTGAAATCATCTATCAACATGCCTTTACAAGTGATGAACAAACGTGGTGAACTGAAATTGAAACTTTTCTTCGTTTGACTTAGATAGAACTTTCTCCTTTGGAATGCTTCATCCCTTCTGAATATATAATATGCTCTGTTCTTGTCATTTTCAACCTCCATGTCATCATCTTGTATGCTCTTGTCTTTTCCTCCCTTTCATTGGTTAATCTTCTTTCTTTGAGCTTTATTTCCTCTCCTGAGATATTACCTCCCCTGAGATGCAAATAACAATTTATCCTCCCCAGTTTGGAAGATCTCTCACTATGTACCAAAATATTTCTCTCCATCATCTGAGCTATCCATTAGAACATGTTATCAGACAATGTTGTACAGGTAACCATCAATTCCTTAAGAGTTTAATTTGCTGCCCTCATCACTTCTAGGTGTGTTAACTCCTATGAGAGGTGATTCATGGGGCATTGACTCATTATCCATCAATGGATGGTTTTACTTAGTCCTTTTGAAAATCCTTTTAAGAAACTTTTGCCTTAGCAGTATGTACTTGATTTTATTATAAAAAATCATACTGCTTTCAACCATTTTGAATGGATTAAGTGTATAACAGACACTTAATCAAAATTTTGGTTTAAAGCAACCTCTGATTGTGTGAGAACCAATGTTTTCAGTTATAAATAACTGCCTGTGTAAAGATAAACCTAGTCAAAGGGCTTTCTTGACAGGGTTTCCAGCTCATAGTAATTGTTGCCTCTAACACAAGTGTTAGATTCACTTTTACTAGCTGTTCTTTCTATCAGATGTCCTTAGACTTGCTCATTATACTTAAAAGTATAAAATGATAGAAAGTGAGTTGTATCAGTTACTTTCTGATCAACTAAGTCATCAATTCAATGTGAAACATCATAATCAAGCTTCAAGAAAGAAGTTTTAAGGAGGTTTGAAATTCCTAAACTTTTTCTATCATGAACCTATTATGACAGCAACTGATATTATCATTCTGCTGCTTCCATTTCACTTGAAACATCCTTTGTGTTCACATGTTCATACCTGAAATTGTTAGTCTAAAACCAAAAGAACAATGTACGAAGTACTTGTCTTGTATTAGAATAATCATAGGACTAACTGTATGAATAACACAATTTAAATTTGTACTAGCAGCACAAACTTTTGTAATAACAGTAGTATCTTTTAAAGCCAGCAGCACAAACAAAAATTTATTTACAAAAACACAAAGTTTAAAATCATTGAGGATTAAGCATTCCAATACTTGTTACCAAGTACTGAAACCTTCCAACATTAAAAGCTTTTGTTAGCAGATCTGCAAAGTTGTATTCTGAAGCAATTTTAAGAACTTGAATTAATCTTTTCTCATTGCAATCTCTAATAAAGTGATGTCTAATTTCAATGTGTTTTGTTTTAGAATGTTGCACTGAATTTTTAATTATGCAAATAGTACTACTATTATCAATATGAATAACAGTGTTCATGAAATTGTACCCATAGTCAAGAAGTTGGTTTTGAAGCCATAAGACTTGAGCACAGCAGCTACATATTCAGCTACAGTTATTGAAGTAGCCACAGTTGTTTGCTTCTTACACTGCCATGAGGTAAGTCTACACCCAAGGAATTGACATCCTCCAGTTGTTGACTTTCTGTCCAAGCTAGCACCAGCATAATCACTATCCGAAAATGCTACCAAGTCAAAAGGTGACTCTCTAGAATACCATAGACCCAACCTAGGTTGACCCTTGAGATATCTAAAAATTCTCTTGACTGCTGTTAAATGAGAAACCTTTGGAGTTACTTGAAATCTTGCACAAGCACAAACAGAGAACATGATGTCAGGTCTTGATGATGTGAGATACATCAAAGAGCCTATCATAGATCTGTAAGTGTGTACATCTACATTTTCTCCATCCAAGTCTTTAGGAAGTGGCTTCTCAGAGTCCATTGGTGTGCTTGCCATTTTTGAATCAGCAAAGTTAAACTTCCTTAGTATCTCAGCAACATACTTATCTTGACTAATAAATATGCCTTCATATGACTGTTTAACTTGCAAACCCAAAAAGAATGTAAGTTCCCCCATGGAACTCATCTGAAACTTATCATGCATAAGCTTCTCGAACTCTAAACACATCTCCTTCCTTGTAGACCCAAAGATAATGTCATCCACATACACCTGCACTAACAGAAGATCCTTCTTGTGCTGTTTGATGAAAAGTGTCTGATCAATCTTTCCTCTTTGAAATCCATTTTCTTTTAAATAGGAAGCCAGTGTTTCATACCAAGCTCTAGGTGCCTGATGAAGGCCATAAAGAGCCTTAACAACTCTGTACACTTTGTCTGGATGGTCAGGATCAATGAACCCTGGAGGTTGTGAGACATACACCTCTTCTTCAATAGTACCATATAAAAATGCACTCTTGACATCCATTTGATAAACAATGAAGCCTAAAAATGAAGCATAAGCTAAGAAAAGCCTAATTGCCTCAAGTCTTGCTACTGGAGCAAAAACCTCATCATAGTATATCCCTTCTTGTTGTGTGTACCCTTGGGCTACTAATCTAGCCTTATTCCTAATCACTATTCCCCTTTCATCCCTTTTATTCTTGAAAACCCATCTAGTGCCAATTACCTTTGCATCCTTAGGTAAATCAACTAGCACCCATACCTTCCGAATCTTGAACTGAAGAAGCTCCTCTTGCATAGCTTCTACCCAGCTTGAATCATCTAAAGCTTTCAGAATGTTCTTTGGTTCATCTTGTGAGAGAAAACATACAAACAAATAAGAGTTTGAAAACTCACGCTGCTTTGAAGCATAAAGGGCATCAAGAAGCCCTTGTTGGTCTGAAGACATCAGTTTTTGTCTTGTCTTCACACCTGATTGTACATCTCCAAGTACATTTTCTAGGGAGTGGACTTTGTGAATCCTTGTGTGTGGGGTTGAAGGAACTTGATAGTTAGGTGTGATATTGCTCAAATCCACCTCATTATCTGAGAAATCTGCTTCATTTGAGTCTGAAGGGCCAGCAGTAGAATCATTTGGCCTAGCAGCAGAAAAATTAAGCCTAGCAGTAGAATGCTCTGTCTCAGCAGCACTATCATCAACAGAAACATTTTGTTGTTCCTTTGTTCCATCTTCCTTGTGTTCACTTTCAACATCTTCTTTAGCTTTAACAGAAGAAGATTCATCATTTGTTGAAGTTGAAACCACACTGGTACTTATTGGCATCCATATGTGATCTTGATTTGTCTCCTTGTCTAACCCTGCCTCATTTGTTGTTTGTGAACCTGAAAAATTATTAGTTTCTGCAACAACAGGCACATAATTCATAGAATGGGTTAATGACTCTAGATCAAATAGCCAATTTGGACCTTCACCTACTACATTGGATTTATGCTCTAAAAATTCCACATGTAGGTTTTCTTTTACTTTCTTAGTTCTTAAGTTGTATACTCTAAATGCTTTACTATTGAGAGAATGTCCAACCAAGAAACCTTCATCTGCTTTGCCATCAAATTTTCCAAGATGGTCTAAGGTATTGAGAATTATCACATGACATCCAAAAGGTCTAAGAAATCCTATTGCAGGAGTTCTACCTCTAAAAAGTTCAAATGATGTCTTATTGTGAGGTTTAACAACTAAAACTCTATTCTGGACATAGCAAGCAGTGTTGACTGCTTCAGCCCAAAAGGTTATAGGTAGCTTAGAATCAGCTAACATAGTTCTAGCAGCTTCTATTAGTGTTCTATTTTTCCTTTCAGCAACTCCATTATGTTGTGGAGTTCTAGCAACACTAAATTCTCTCCTAATACCCTTTTCTTTGCAGAATTCATCCATAACTCTATTTTTGAACTCTGTCCCATTATCACATCTAATGACTTTTACTCTTTTGTCTACTAGGTTTTCTATCTCAGTAATGAAAGTCTTAAGGATGCTAGGTGACTCATCCTTAGTAGCTAAAAAGAAAACCATGTAAATCTACTATAGTCATCAGTAATAACTAGACAATATCTCTTATGTTGCATACTTCTAACATTTGTAGGACCAAACAAGTCCATATGAAGCATAAACAATTATTGATTGATAGAGTTAAAAATCTTGGGCTTACAAGTGGCTTTGTGTTGTTTGCCTTTAAGACAAGCAATGCATGTTTGTTCATTTTCAAATCGTTTTTGAGGTAAACCTCTTACCAAACCATTCTTAAAAATCTGATTTATTGTTTTGAAATTAATATGACCAAGCCTCCTATGCCATAACATTGATTCATCCAATGTGGCCTTTGCAACAAGACAAGTTAAATCCTTTTTAGGAACAATATTCTTCATGTCTACACTGTACATATTGCCCTTTCTAGGAATTTTAAGAAGTACTTGACTTTCATCAGGCATCTTAAAATCAGGAGAAAGTACAAGACATTCAGTGTCACAGAAAAGAACTTTGTTCTTTTTGTCACACATTTGTGAGACACTAAAAAGATTATAATTTAGCTCTTGTACATAGTACACATCTTCAAAATCTAAATTTCCAGTTTTAATTGTACCTTTACCGGAAATTTTGCCACCAACACCTCCTCCAAAGGTAACATAGCCTCCATCTATTGATTGAAAATATGAGAGATAAGACTTGTTGCCTGTCATATGCCTTAAACATCCACTATCTGAGTATCCTAGATCCTTTTGTTTATCAATTGAATGTTCCTGCACAGAAATGAGAAGTATTAGTTTCTTTTGGGGACCCAAGCCATTACTGACTTGGATCTGCCTCTTGCATCAATGAAATTTAATCTCTTAAGAACAGTTGATGCAACATTGGATTTAAAAATCCAACATGCTGAGGCCTTAACAGCATTTGCCCTATTTTCCCTAGCAGCAGAATGAATTACATGCTTAGCAGCAGAAACTGCTAGCTTTGTAATTGTTCCCTTAATTTTCCAAACTTGTTTTTGGACCACTGCTTTTGTTTTAATGGGCCTATTAACAGTTTTTGATGCATGTTTTGAAGTTAATTTTGCATTTTTAACTGTTGGTTTTGGGTTAACAGTCATGAATGGTCTAGCAGCAGAAACTGCTTTGGTAACTGCTCTGGGTTTTGTTCTCTTAGACTTAAAGTGAAAGTGAGTTTGAGGAGTTTGCCTTTTGAAGTTCACCCTATTGTTTTCATACCCAGATACCCATTTGTTACAGAAGGCTGCAAGATGATCAAAGCTACCACATGTGTAACAAGCTTTGTTATAAAAGAAAAAGTCATCACCTAATTGGTTAGACTTGAGGCCATTCCAATTTCTTTGGTTACCTCTGGGCTTGCTAGTGGATCTATATTGTTCACAATATTTAACTGGTTGCCTAACATGTTTAATGTTTATTCTAGGCTTAGCAGTATCCTTTTTGATCACTTTAGGAACCCTTGTTCCTGCTTTCTTAACTACTTCAGGTTTAGAGATAACCTGTTCATCTTCTTCATCATCAGATACCCAGTCTTCAATGACTACTCTATCTGATCTTATATCAGAGGACATCTTGTCCTCAGGAAGTAAAGTTTTACTTAAACTTTCACTTACTTTCTTAGATTCATCAACAACTAGCTTGGTCTTTGGTTGTACACCATATTGTAGCTCAGGTTGTTGAAATTCAGGTAAGCCTGAGTGTTCTACGTCAATCCCTGGGGGTTTAGGGATACCTCTGTATGGAGGTGGGACACTCTTATATCCTACTCCTGACTTAGCTCTATTAATCACTTGACATTCTATCATGTTGGTCACACCTCTAGAAGCATGTTCTAGTGTCTGTGCAGTCAAGTGAATGTTCCCATTTTCCTTTTTGACCTTATCAAAAGCCTCTCTTAAAAGCTTAATTTCAGCATCTTTAAAGAATATGTCTTGTCTTAGAAGAGCGAAGAGCTTTGTCATCAGAAAAAACAAGTTCATTTTCTTTGTAGTATAAGATCTGCTTTTCTGTTGATTCTAAACCACACTTATAATTAATGTAGTTTTGATGAGTTTTGCTTAGCTCTTTCTTTTGTTCATCATAATGTTTGATTGAAGTTTGTAATTCTTTAAGAGCAGTACAAGCATTTGAACAAGCTTTATGAGATTGTACCTCAGTAGTAGAAAAAGCCATGAGTCCCATTTGTGAAGAATCTTCTTCTTCATCAGCCATGAAACTCCAATCAAAGCCTAGCCCATCAATAGCTACCATGGCTTTTGAGCTTGGCTCAGAAACCTCCCTTGTTTTGGATGTGCTTCCAAAACCTTTGTTCTTGCTATCTTGCTGCCTTGGCCTTCTACATTCTCTTGAGAAGTGACCCATCATGTGGCAGTTATAGCACTCTATCTTTGACTTGTCAAAACCAGCTGTATCAGTGTTGCTGATTAAGAGCTTCTTCCCCGTCCTTTGATAGAACTTCTTGGCTCTCATGCTAAGAAGAGAAATTTGCCATTTTAGATCCATTTCCTCCAGATCATCATCATTGATCTCTTGGAGGTCTTCATAGGTGAGCATGGACCCATTATTTTGACTTGTAAGAAATGCACAACAAGTCTTTTCATCCAAAATACCGATGGTACTGCTTGATGAACTAGCAGCACCAACACCATCAACAACTTTCACCTCTTCACTTGATTTTGAGGTACTAGGAGTTGACATAAATGCCATGTTCCCAGTATTAGATCTAGTACCTCCACTCTTCTTTAAATCTTGCTCCACAATCTTAAAGTTGCTATACAAATCTATCAGCTCCATTGTATCAAGGTCTGGCTTATTCTTCCAGACAACAACATGCATAGCCCACTCTTCTGGTAAGCTTCTCAGAAATTTTGAGTTCAAATCTTCTTGAGGTATTTCAACCCCAAGAATAGCAAGTTGGCTCACAATATTTTGAAGCCTGTTAAACATATGGTCAAGAGATTCATTGTATGTAGAGGAGAAGTTTTCAAACTGCTGCTTGAGCAGTGTCTTGTGGGTTTTCTTGGTGGCTTCATTTCCACCATATCTGGCAATAATAGCTTCAAATAATGACTTGGCATCTTTGAACTTGCTGAAGTTTAGAAGTTGATCATTGGGAATGGTCATCATCAGCATGCTTCTTGCCTTTAAGTCATTCTTCTTCTTTATTCTATCTTCTGCAGATGTTGGCTTTGTCTGCAGAGATGTTCACCACTTTGCCGTCCACTGTTGATGAAATGGTTGTAGGCTGATAAGAGTTTCCATCTTCAATGATTTCCCAAAGTGCATAGTCTTGCACTTGGAAATATTGCTCTATCCTCAGCCTCCACATCTCAAACTCATTCTGTTTGAGCATGGGTATTTTTGTAGCAACATTTGTCTGAATAGATTCAACGTCCATTTCTTCTTCTTCTTCTTCTTCTTCTAAATCAACTATATCAGCCTGATTCTCTGATACCACTTGATAGGTTGATCGTAACACTGGAAGGTGGTTAAACCTTTGTTGCTTTGTGTATGTGATAAGTTGAGTTAATATGATCAAGTACGCTGAATTTACTTAATCACACTTAGAAGGTCATTTGTGTTGTGGAAATGGAACAGTTATGCTTGTGTATATTGAACAAAGAACATGCAATGTTATCACCAAACGATTCAATATTATTCAAGATTATATGAGTGATCTTCAATATCACTAGGGTTACAAAGACCTTGAATCTTATGTTTCTATGACTTGTGATATTTGTTCTATATTCTTGAGAGTTATTTTCTAAGCACTAAAAATAATTCACACACTATTATGCTATATTTATATCTAGTCTAAGATCTTTCTTTTATAACACAAGAAAGATCTTTATAATATTGTCAAGTCTTATCGAACGCTTGCTTTGAGAGTGTCAGTCATTAAGATACAACATGTATCTATGTTTACAACTTGTTCTGAGAATATAACATAATGACTGATCACATGGGGTAAGATATTATCTACCTTATATTGTTGACTTTAATACACATAATATCTTTTCATACTTATCCACTCAGCAGCAGAAAATTCTTCACCAGCAGCAGAATCATAACGCTAGCAGCAGAATCACTCAGCAGTGGAATGTTAACGCTAGCAGCAGAATCATACTTAGAGTATTTCTTTGAGTAGAACCCGATATTAAACTTCTTGAATATTTAATTCCCAACAGGATCCGATTTTTTTCCTGATGTGTGGTTGTGTTTAGCCCATTTTTTATCAGGTACAATGACCTCTTCTCTCAGCCACATGTTGCTTCTTTCTTATCTTTTAAACTTTTTTTAGATGATTGAGTTAGGTCATTTTTTTGGATCATTTGGATTTGTTGTGTTTCATCAGATCATTGTTGTTAATAGGTCTGAAATTGTTATTTTTTTCTGTCATTAAGTTCTCTGAATTTTCAATTACATGTTTGCTGCCTATAGTGTTAGGGTTAGCAGGTATACCATTTTTTACTTTAGGGTTTGTCTGAAATTGTTGATTTTTTCTGTCATTAAGTTTTTTGAATTTTCAATTACATGTTTGCAGGTTTACTCCCTGTTATTTTAGGAATCTTGATCTGCTATGTCTAACGAAATTACCAGGTTTGTAATTTTTATGGTTCGGTTGTTAATTTTAATGATGTTAGATTTGCGTGTTTATTAGGTCTGATTTTAGGGTTGATGATTCAAAGTAAAAGCTGTTTTTGTTGATGTTAGATTTGTGTGTTTATTAGGTGTAGTTTTAGGGTAGATGCTTTATACTAAGATGGTCATAGTTTTTTGTAAAAATTATCTGAGCAATTGGCCTTATTTGGTTTAGTTTTTGTAAAAATTATCTGATTAATTCGCCTTACAGCAGTTGTACAACTTATGGGGTTGCTATTAGCTTTTCCTTAAGAAATTTAGGGTTCTATTGGATTCCTTGATTAGTTATGTTTGGGTAAGCTTATTTTAAGTGCTTAATAGCTTATTTTAGTTTCGGAAAGAAATTTAAGCACTTTGAAGGTGTTTGGTAAATCTTATGTCAAAAGTATTATCATTTTTGTCAAGGAGATACGATAATAAGGCGAATCCATTGTACCGTATGTATAGTCATTACTCATTAGCAATGACTATACATACGGTATTAACTTGGCAAAATGAGAGAATACTCTTAAACCATGGTTTTTTTGGCTCATTTGCTTAAGGTGTGGTTGGATTAGCTTATTTTGTTACCTTATGAGCTAAAGCCTGAGGTGTTGATTGTATGTGGTTTGTAAAAGTTTGTAACTTTTTACCATGTTTGGTTTGTAGGTTAATGTTATGTTACTGGAACAAAAGCTTTTCATAAAGATTTGTGGAATGCTATCATTTTCACTTCGCAATCTGCTAATTGCGTTGTCAATGGGTTTAATGGCATAAGAATGATGGTGATATTCATTACAAGAGCCTATGATGAGTCTACGGGGTAAGGGGATTAAAGTTGAGATGGTCCACGGCTTCGCGGGGCGGGTGACTAGACTTGCAGCCATGGTGGGCATATCCTCTTTTTTCGATCCTTACCAGACTTATTTGGTGTAGGTGGTTACCAGTTTTATTCACATTTATTTTGCTCGAAAACGCCTTTGGTTGCTTCATGTAGGGTAGGGCTATGATGATTAACAGCTATTTTCTGAGACAAATGAAGTGGGTCGTCAAAGATTGGATCTTAACTTGGCAGGGCAAGGACCGGATGACATGATTATGCAACCGTGTTTCTTTGCAGCCATGGCGGACTCTAGATCTTTTTGACCCTATTTGGTTTTAAAATCTGAGCCTAATAAAGAAATGGTCTGGTAGGTTGAAGCAACCTTTATCAAATTTTGTTAATGACATTTATATTCGGGGTTACCTACTGTCATGCTGTAGTATGATTTACATGTCGTCCATAGATGTAGGAAAATCATTTAAATATGATAAAATTTTGTTCAAAATCTACCAATGAAAAGGACCAGAACCTTAAAGACAAGAATAACGACATCACCAAGGTTCACATCTTTCGCTTTAGCGTTTGTTTTACTTTCTATTTTTCGTATGAAATAGAGGTGGAATTTTCAGTGAATTAACGGATTTTGTGTTGTTGTAGGTTTAGTTATGGAAATTTCAAAAAGCCGATACGAAGGGCTTTTCGTGTAATGAATTTATACTATTTTTTTTTTCTTTCTAAATGATGCCAAAACTTTATTTTTTAATTAACGCATGTTATCTGATGTTGGTTTTGTTTTCAGCCAGCTCTGTTATAGATTGAACCTGTTATCGGGTTCTTGGCTGCTGATTGCACATGGAATGGGGAAGTGAAACCGGTAAGACTTGATGTCTACATGAAAATTACGTTTGTGGATAGCGTCCAGTAGTGGTGGTAACATGAGTTCAGGTCAGAAGATGTCTTTGATATGATTACGAAAACAAAGATTCTTGATTCGATTGTTTGGATGCATTTCTATCTTTTGCGATTGGGATAATCACTGTTGATTAATTAGTTTGAGTGTTTAGATGGAGGGATAGTGATTTTATGATTATATGCTTATGTGAGTCAAATAATATGTTTCGAATAATTAGTTTCATAGCTGTATATAGATGTGATAACGTGAGAACGAATTTGGAAGAAACCTATGAAAGTGTCAATACTCAAGAAGATATCAAGTTTTTACGCTCTTAGATAAGTACTGATAAATCAAAGTTTATTTATAAGAAGCACAAAACCATTAATATATTCCGGATGTCTTGCAGATAGACGATGATTTGCAAAATGGAGTTGTTGGTGCGCTTCCTATTCCATCAAATGATGATGCCAAATGAGAGGTCATTGCTTCTTTGGTTGCTAATGTTGAAGCAATGATAAAAAGGAAAATTTATTCGTTAAAACAACTACAGGTACGCAAAAAAGATGTTTAGAACATGTATCTTTAAGTTAGATCCCGCTCCTAACATTTTCTGATCCAGGGGCTTAGCTGGCGAGCGTTGCGTTTGCGGCTGCGGATTGGTGGCTGCCAGCTGAGGCTTTGCAGTGTGCCATTGATGGGGTGCATAATTTTACGGGTTGCAATTGCTAAGGACATTTGTTAAAGGTTGGATTTTTAGGCTAGACGTTATGTTATGAGTTTGTTTTGATTATGGGTTTCGGGCTTGAGTAAGTTTGGTTTTTGATTTGTTCCAACACCAGTCACACATATGTTAATAATTTAAGTGTGGTTTTGGTACCGAGTTTTATTATTAGGTGGCAGGAGTTGTCGTCATATTCAAGGTGCAATGAAGTGCTTGATCAGAAGCTAAAAAGGAAGAAATCCGTAAGCATGAAATTGAGGTAGAAGTTCATTTATTCCCCGTTTAAAGTTATAAGACATCGATATAGTTTCGCAGTGCTTTCTTTGAGTTCCATGTGACAAAGTCGCTAACTACTATTATTTACCAAAATGCGGATTAAGAATTGCAATATTTTGAACAATATAGGTCGGGTTTACCGTGGTATACGAATGTTTAGGAAGATACTGGACCACTTATGCAACCGGTAATTGTCAAGGGTGCTAGTATGCCGATTCTTACTGTCCCCCAAAGTGTCAGCTCGGCCTAAAACTCTATCTAATAACTGATATATTCCGAATCTACATAAAAAGACCATCATGAATACTACTGCATTCCCATGGTTCTTTGTTACTCAATAATACTGCTATCCAAAATGAGGAAAAAGAAAATGTTCCTGATAAAGTTGAGGCCAGATTGTTTAGTTATGGATGTGTGATTCGTAATGTTTATAATTTTTTTGGCATTTCTTATTTACTGTAATGATCAATAAACACTTTCAGGAGGTCGGGGGAACTCAAAATAAAGGTTAAACATGATATTATTAGATTCAAGAATGGGGGAGATACAAGAGAGAGTGCCCTAGAAGCAACACACACATCCAAAGCACCCAAAGCACCAACCTTCCACAATGAAGGTGATGATGCTATTTATACTTTTCAACATGGATGGGCTTGGACTAGCCTTGGGCTTTTACATGGACTCATTAACACACAACTTATAACCTATTAGATTTAGTCCAATCCCATTAACTATTCTAACTAAATTAAACAACGACACATTTACTAAAAATATTACAACGATAAGTGACCATCACTTTTTATAAATGCTAACAATCTCCCCCTAAGGGATGGTCATTCAAATGATGCTCCGTGTGATGAGGTCTTTCGTCTTCATAATCTTGTGCTTTATGTGTCGTTGTGGAATAGTCTTTGTTCTTGGTTCCTTCATGTAATGTGATCTTCAAATTATCGTCTTTTGGATGTTCTTGCCTTAATCAACATCTTCATGTGATTATGGCGTCGTGACCTCCAACATACTCATACATCTTGGACTTTATACTTATACTGACAATCTCCCCATAATCTTTCATCATCTGAACTTGTTCTTGACATCTTGATTAGTTTCATGACTTTGTCTTTAACACTTGGTCTTTAACTTGATCTTCTTGTCTTGAACTTTTACATTTGAGCTTTAATGAGGATGTTCTTTATAAGTATGAGTATGCTGAGGTGAAGATGTCGTATATATATGATGATGGTTAATGGATGTTTATAGGTAGCTGCATAAAACTATTAGTGATAAATCATCCAGTACTTACAAGTTTGGACTTTGAGATCGTCAACAGCATAGTGTGAAGACTTTCTCTAATCCTTCCCTAGGCCGTTCTGAACCGAATACCCCCGAGAGGGCTTACACGGACACACCAAAGTGCACCCACGATTCAGTGAGTCGCTGGAGATCACTCCACAACTGTAGACCGTTTGAAGCACGTAACGATCATGATATAAATGGCAAGATCCTTAGATCTCATTAAGACTCTTACAATTTGTGTCCTTTTTGGCGAACACAAGTGTATAATATAGGAAGTGTTCCTAAGAGATCTTTTAATGAATCTCATGGCTTTAGACTCGATAATGTGCGTTTTGGTTTTTAGTCGTCGGAGACATGGAGCAGAATGCCACCTTTTCAATATCAACACATCTCGGAATGAGATGCCGATAGATTATGCAGTGTTCTCCGTGAGAAATGAAACAAATATCTTTTAAGAGATATCTGAGTGGCTAGGAGGGGTTTGTGCAGCGCATCACTGAGTCCATGACATCTTGTCTTCAATATCAGTATCAACTTTGTGATAACCGATAGCAGATGTATTGACCCTGTTTCTGCCCTAAGTTTTCATGGAGGGCTATTTCTTTTCACCCTTACATTAAACTTTTCTTTTTAATTCTTCAACCCCTTCTTTCTCCTTTCTCATTTACTTCTTTTTTCAATCTTACCTAAGGACTTCTAATTCTATCTATTGGAATTGTCCTTGGGTAGATCCCTCCGGCTCTGGCGGATCATTGGACATAACCTAACCATAATCACCTTATTACTCCATGATTATCCTAGATTTGATGATCACAAGCCATAAAACCTTTTTATGAAAATCTCTCAAAGTGTTTATGAGTAAAACACATTTAGTTAACACTTAGAGAGTTTTTGCATTTTCTGAAATACTCCCCCTTCACATGTGCTCATGCATTTTTAAGATAAATTTGCACATGTTGGGTAGAGTTCGCACATTTGAAATGATTGACTTTCAATGAACATGACCATCGCGAGACATGTTTACATCACTAGTTTGACTAGCTTGAAATTATTACCCGTCCCGGTCATATTCAATGATCATCTCTCGAATTGGTACATTCTACTCAGACAAGTCCTTTGCGAGACACTTTTACATTACTGGATAACCAGCTTGAAATTATTACCCGTCCCGGACAAGTCTTTTCGATTACGGACATTTAATTTTCGTCAATTCGAGGGTTCAGATCTGAGTCTTGCTCTAATTGAGATTCAGTTACGATATTTAAAACTTTTGATCACATTTTAATCACGTCCTCTCCCCCTCAAAAATAGCATGTAGTGATATTTTTGATATCAACTGATTAAAATAAAACTTTTTGGAGAGAAGGACGGATTTTAGCATGAAATTGGAACATTTTTTCTTTTTTGATTTTATACTCCCCCTTAAATAAAGCATATTGTTAAACATTTGAGTTTAAGATCATTTAAAGGTATAGAGGGAGTTTTCATTTTGAAGAATCTTGAGCACAGAATTTGAAGAAAGATTTTGAAACATCTTTTTGAAAAATCTTGATCATGTGCTCAAGGATTCTTTGTTTTCTTTTGCCATTAACAATGCGAGTCCTGATCTGAAATAATCAGAAGTCATCATTGTAGCGCGGGTTTCGTACTGAAATATACGAAAGCCGTTGTGATTTTTTAGGATAAGTGCTCGAAAAAATATTTAAAACCTTTGAATTTGAATGAACACTTTCCTTTCTTTGAAGCACGGGTCCTGAACTGATGTGTCCAGAAGCCATAATGAAGAAAATTTTGAAAGACGACATGTTTTGAAAACATTTAAATGAACTCTCGCTCAAGCATCTGTACATGCCCGTATCATTGTTGAATGACATTTCTAGGTACGTACAGAATATCGATTATACGAGAGACATGTCGTGAGAAGAATATTTTTGGATTTTTGATTTTATATTGTTTTTGTATATTTGAAATTTTGTATTTTTGTATTTTATTTTTGTTGGTTTTTCAAATTTTGTATTTTGTTTTTGATTTTTTCAAAAAATATATTCACAAAGAATGATTAAGTATGAACAAGTAAAAGTGGAGTTAAGAGTGGAATAAGACCAGGATTTCCACATGCAATGTTGGCATAAAGTTCTTCTTTGCCACATCGAGTGTATTAAATCTCAACACTTTCACAAGTACCTGCATCCACAGAATCAACAGAACAAGAATTTGCACACATAACAGTGTTAGAAGTACATGTTTCCTCACATTGAGGGTGTTCACTATCAACGGCTGTAGTGGTTTCTACTTCCTTATCCTGAGGATGTTCACTATTATATGTCTTGGTGCAGCTATCAAGAATCTTCCCTGTAGGAATCCATCTAAGACCAACTGTTGTAAAAACTTTTCCCGTGGGAATCTACCTAAGGCAAGATCTAGGAGTTGTTTTCTTTTCAGATGCAGCGGAAGTCTCTTTTTGAGAAAAAACAACGTCCTGTAGAGATCCACCTATTAGGTTTCTTAGCCTTTTGCTTCTTATCAACGGGTTTGTTTCTATTTGGTGTCTTAGTGGATTGTGCCTTAGCACGTAAATTTGTTTTCTTGATATACTGTGCAACACATGCATCATGATTAGCTGAAAAAACACATTTTTGACATGTAGGACAGACAAATTCAACATTCTTGTTTAAAACAGCAACCTTAACTTTGTCACTACAGTCATTTGGAACTTGTATCCTGTTCAAAGAGGAATTTGAATTCTTAGTGTTGCATTCTACGTGCATAACATTTTCTTTTGCGCAACTACTCTTAGGTGCAAGCCAATCCCTAGTCTTTTGTTGAGTGTTCCTAGGTAATGGTTTACTACTACTAGCAGTGCCTTGTAATGTTGTAGAATTCATCACTGTAGGTTTCGTACCTAAATTTCCGTCTTTTCGAAGCTGTGCCTTTTTCCTAGCTTTTTCTAGGTAGTGATTGTGGACCATTTCGTTTGAACCAACAGATTCTTTAACAGTTTTTATGGTCACATTCGGTGAGCTATTCCTAGGGGCACACACATTAGGATTTAGCTTGTTGTCCTTTGAATTTGTTGTAGCATTCCTAGACTCTTTTGGATTATCTTTTTCACTTTTGTCTATCGCCCTATATGTTTGAGATGTAGAGACAGACACAGTAGTGGGACTAATCCTATAAGGGCCAGGTGCTATCACATTTGATGTTTCGACAACAGCTTTCTCTTTTCCTTTATCACATTCCTTAGGAAAGGGTGTTGAAATTGATATTTTTGGTTTTACAATCTTAGTTTCCTCTCCCTTCCTATTTTGACTATCCAGCTGAGACTTCAAAAGATCAATTTGTTCTTGCATGTTTTTGTAAGAACGCTCATACGATAATTTGTCATACTTGCATTCTTCCTGTTTCCGATCAAGTTGTTTAAAATATGTTATATTTTCCTTTTCAAGCTTAGCAAATGCATTTTCATATTTTAAAACAATTTCAGAAGTCTCAGCTCGGATTCTTTCATCGTCTTCCACAGAATATGTTTGGTAAATTATGGACATAATTTCAGTCGATAGAGCTACTTTAGAGAGAATGTCATTATGTTTTTTCAAAACTTTGATGTGTTCAATGTTTTCATTAGCTTCCTTTACCAGGGATTTGTGGTCCTTGACAAAGTTGGCTGATTCTTTCAGAAGATTGTTTTCAACATTAAGAACTACCGCATAAATTGCAGTGATATGAGGATTGATTTCTGTTTCAAACATCTTTTTCTGTTCAGTATGAAAACTTGAAAACCAGTCATTGTAATTACTATTCATTTTGGATGCCACAATCATTTGAAGTGCTTCAATTCTCTTTTTAAGATCATCCAAATATCGTCTAGCTTCACTTGTGTTACAAGTGTTCTTAGAGGACATTTGTTCGATGTTAGAAAGATGTTTTGAAACAACTTTTCGTTTTGCGACAGCCACTAGTCTTTTGAAAAACATTGGTGACTCTTTTTGAACAAGATAAATGCCAGAATCTGTATTAAGCTTGTTATAATCAATTGGTTTAATTTCTGGGTTCATTTGTCTCATTTTAACACTTCGGCAAGCTCAATCGTTTCATAGGAATCACGATCCTCGGGAGGATCATGGTTATCATTTAGCACACTACCATTATATAACACATTCTGATGTTGCTGAGCTTTCTTGAGATTATAAGGGTTTTCACAACCGATAGCCATTTTCTTCATTGTATGTAAAATCGGGTTTGGATCTTTGATTAGCATATTTTGAGTTTGAGCAGAATGACCCATTTTTACAAGCAATTCTTCCAACTTTTTAATGGTTTCTTGTTTGTCAATGATTTCATCAAGAAGATCATTTTCACGTTTTGAAAACCTTGCATGCAACTCTTTCTTTTCTTTTTCAAGATCAGAACAAGTTGATTTTTGTTTAGAAAGTTGGTTGGTTAATTCAGAAATTTCCGTGTTTAAGGATTTTATTTGCATGTTCAACTTAACATCAAGTGTGTCATATTTGATTTGCAAATGTTTCTCCCTTAAAACAGAATCTCTATGACCAATTTCTAGTTCTGACTGTCGTTTGTGTTACACCCGTACCCCGACAAGGTACCAATTATGTAAATGTTATGCTAAGTAAATGTGTTAGGGACTTATTTATAACTTCATGTGTGTGTCCAATTAAGAAGTATAGAACTAGAAGGACCATAATTGCCAAGAGGCCAAACTAGTAACTAGCACTTATTAAATATCTAGTTTTAGAATTGTCTGGAAAAGTTTGGAGTGTTCATGTGTGTCGACATTTAGTAAGAAAAAGGAGGGAATACTTGAAGTCATCATTCTAGCCCATTTTAGCCATCAAGAAGTAATCAAGAAGCTTTAAGGAAGCCTTAATTGTGTTCCTTTCATCAAGTAAGTTGTTTTCCCCAAAGAGAAAGTGGAGATTCCAAAACCAACAGCTCGAGTCTATCAAATTAGTGTCGAAGAAGCCAAATCGGGGACCGATGTCATCACAGGTATTCATCTTGTTAATTCCATACCCGCTCGGGTTTTGTATGATTCGGGTGCTAGTGTTTCTTTCGTGTCTTATGATTTTAGCAAGCAAATAACTTCCCCACTAGCTAAACTCCCGATACCCCTAGAAGTTGAAATAGCCGATAGTAAAATCGTTGTTGTGTCTAATGTATATCGAGACGTAGAGATTGAGATTGATGAAAGTGTCTTTAAGATCGACTTAATTCCCATTATGCTCGGGGAATTTGATATTGTTATTGGTATGGATTGGCTTGACAAACATAACGCGGCTATCCTTTGTAGCCAAAAGATCTTTCGAGTTGTGAATCCTAGCGGCCGTGAAATGATTATTTATGGGGATAAAAGAAAAGGTGAACTAAAGTTATGCTCCGTAATGAAGGCTAGGAGATATTTATCACATGGTTGTTATGCCTTCATGGCTCACGTGGTAGATACGAGCTTTGAGGAGAAAAATATCGATGATGTTCCGGTTGTGAATGAATTTCGTGATGTTTTTCCGGAAGACTTGCTGGGTATTCCACTCGAAAGGCAAGTCGAATTCCGTATTGATCTTGTTCCGGGTGCTACCCCTATTGCTAAAACTCCCTATCGCCTTGCTCCATCCGAAATGAAAGAGTTGATGAGTCAACTTCAAGAATTGCTTGACAAGGGTTTCATTCGTCCTAGTAGTTCGCCATGGGGAGCTCCAATCTTATTCGTTAAAAAGAAAGATGGTAGTATGCGGATGTGCATCGACTACCGCGAGTTGAATAAAGTCACGGTGAAAAATGTGTATCCGTTACCAAGAATCGATGACCTCTTTGATCAACTTCAAGGTGCGCAGTGGTTTTCCAAGATCGATCTCCGTTCGGGTTATCATCAATTGAAGGTTCGAGAAGAAGACATTCCTAAGACGGCCTTTAGGACCCGATATGGACATTACGAGTTTACGGTTATGCCTTTTGGTCTCACGAACGCGCCTGCGGTTTTCATGGACCTTATGAACCGCGTATGTAGACCAATGTTGGATAGGTTCGTCATAGTGTTCATCGATGACATTCTTATTTACTCGAAGGGTAAGGAGGAACACACCACACATTTGCGGGAGATTTTAGAGACTTTGAGAAAAGAAAGATTGTATGCTAAATTCTCAAAGTGTGAATTTTGGTTGCAAGAAGTTCAATTCCTCGGTCAAGTTATTAATGCCGATGGTATCAAAGTCGATCCTTCAAAGGTAGAAGCCGTAATGAAATGGCATGCACCAAGGAATGTTGGTGAGATTCGAAGTTTTCTTGGCCTTGCGGGATATTATAGAAGATTTATTCAAGACTTCTCCAAAATCGTGTCATCTCTAACAAAACTTACTAAGAAGAATGCTACCTTCGAGTGGGGTGAAGAACAAGACAAAGCCTTTTGTACTCTACGGAGGAAGTTGTGTGAAGCACCGGTTCTAGTATTGCCGGAGGGGACCGAAGATATGGTGGTTTATAGCGACGCGTCTTATTCCGGTCTTGGATGTGTTCTTATGCAAAGGGGAAAGGTAATTGCTTATGCCTCTAGACAACTAAAGAAGCATGAAGAAAATTATGCGACTCACGATCTTGAGTTTGCGGCGGTGGTTTTTGCTTTAAAACTTTGGAGGCATTATTTATATGGTATCAAGTTCGTAATTTACACCGACCATCGAAGCCTTCAATATTTCCTTGATAAGAAAGATCCTAACATGAGACAACGAAGATGGTTAGACTTGTTGAAGGACTATGATTGCGAAATTCGCTACCATCCCGGTAAAGCGAATGTTGTGGCGGATGCGTTGAGCCGAAAGGATCAAAATGAAGTTACTAGGATTCATTCATTACGGATGATTGTCACAACCGACCTTTTTGATAAGATCAAGTTAGCTCAAGAGGAGGCATTGAAAGAAGAAAATAGGGAAGGTGAGCGTATCACTTTCCACATTCCGCATCTCGAAGAAGATAGTCGAGGAATTAAGACTCGGTATGGAAGGGTTTATATCCCTTTTCATAGTAACATCAAAGAATTGATTCTAGGGGAAGCACACAAGTCGAAATATTCCATTCATCCGGGAGCTACAAAGATGTACCGCGATTTGAAGAAGAACTATTGGTGGCCGGGTATGAAAAGAGATTGTGTAAAGTACGTTGAGAAGTGTTTGACTTGTTTAAAGGTCAAAGCCGAGCATCAAAAACCGTATGGAAAAGTTCAACCTTTGGATATTCCGGTTTGGAAGTGGGAAAAGATCACGATGGACTTCATTACGAAATTGCCAAGGACGAAAAAGAAGAACGACACGATTTGGGTTATAGTAGATCGCCTAACCAAGAGTGCTCATTTTATTCCAATCCGAGAGAATATGCCCGTTCATAAGCTAGCAAAGATTTACGTTAATGAGATAGTCGCACGTCATGGAGTGCCTATATCTATAGTCTCCGATAGAGACGGGCGTTTCACCTCAAATTTTTGGCAAGATTTCCAAGAAGAATTGGGTACGAAACTTCATATGAGCACGGCCTTTCATCCTCAAACCGATGGGCAAAGCGAAAGGACGATTCAAACTTTGGAGGATATGTTACGAGCTTGTATGATCGACTTTGGAGGCAATTGGGACGATCATTTGCCTTTAGTTGAATTCGCCTATAATAATAGTTACCATGCGAGTATAGATATGCCACCCTATGAAATGCTTTATGGTAGGAGGTGTAGAACACCCGTGTGTTGGGAAGAAGTAGGAAGACGGGAATTGGCGAGTATGGGTGTAGTGTTAGCTACAACGAAAAAGATAGAGATGATTCGTGCAAGACTTAAAGCGGCACAAGATAGGTGGAAAAGCTATGCCGACAACCGAAGAAGGCCGATTGAGTTCGAGGTGGGTGATTTAGTTATGTTAAAGGTTTCCCCGTGGAAAGGCGTTTTCAGATTCAAAAACAAAGGGAAACTTAGTCCTTGGTTTATAGGACCTCTCAAAATCTTGAAACGAGTAGGCGAAGTAGCATATGTGTTGGAATTACCCAAAGAAATGAGGGGTATTCACAATACCTTTCACGTGTCATATTTAAGGAAATGTTTGGCGGATGAAACGAGTGTAGTCACCTTAGACGACATTGAAATAGATCCGGAGTTGCTCTCTAATGAGGACGTGCCGGAAGCCATACTAGGGAGAAAAGTGCGACAATTGAGAAATAAAGAGATCCCGTTAGTAAAAGTCCAATGGAGGCATCGTAAGGGTACGAGTATTAGGTGGGAAACGGAAGAGAAAATGAAGACCAAGTATCCTCACTTATTTCACGAGTAGAGTTCGGGGACGAACTCTCATTTTAAGGAGGGGAGAATTGTTACACCCGTACCCCGACAAGGTACCAATTATGTAAATGTTATGCTAAGTAAATGTGTTAGGGACTTATTTATAACTTCATGTGTGTGTCCAATTGAGAAGTATAGAACTAGAAGGACCATAATTGCCAAGAGGCCAAACTAGTAACTAGCACTTATTAAATATCTAGTTTTAGAATTGTCTGGAAAAGTTTGGAGTGTTCATGTGTGTCGACATTTAGCAAGAAAAAGGAGGGAATACTTGAAGTCATCATTCTAGCCCATTTTAGCCATCAAGAAGTGATCAAGAAGCTTTAAGGAAGCCTTAATTGTGTTCCTTTCATCAAGTAAGTTGTTTTCCCCAAAGTGAGAAATTAGGATTCATGTATAGATTTTGGGTATAATGAATTAAGGTGATAAAAACTATGATTCCCATAGTTACTAGTACTAATTAAGGTTAATTGTGTAATAGGAATCATTATAGAAGCCCAAGTCAAGCCAAATAAGAAGCTAGTAGGATTAGAGGTAAGTATATGAGTATAATCCTTGTTAATGTTATGTTGTTAATGTTATGCTTGCGTTAATGTGATTATTATGGAGCTTGTGAATGTGTAATAGCTTGGATCCAATGCTAGTTGTGTTAATGTTAAATAATTACTTGCCCGGTCAAGGTGAGTAATAATCTCATTTGATGCTCCTTGTTAATGTTATGGTTGGTGGTAATCACCAATCTCATGTAAATGTGATGTTGATTATATCTTGTATACTTACTAAGCGTTTTCGCTTACGGTTTAGATGTTAATGTTTTTGTAGGTTCTAGCGGAGGAAGCAAGGGTAAGGATATAGCCTAGCTTATAGCATAAGAAGGTAGTTTAGAAGATCGGAATTCTTTTGGACCAAACGCTTTTGAAGTTGGAAGCCCCCAAGTGTTCTTTTGTGTCGTGGGTACACTTCATTTTATATGGTCATTTTGTTAGTTCACGGTCATTTCTTGATGTCTAAATTATTATTTAACTATGTGTGTAAGTCATGAAGTCTCTATGGTACGTGTTGGTAGTTCTAGACGTTTTAAGGGAGTGTTTGGTAAATAGCCTCCCTCGTTATTTTGGAATGTAAATGGGATATGTACCTTTGGAACAAATTTGGTATGTTAAAATAGGTATGTGGTTCAGGTATGATGGGTAAAAGATGTGTTTTTAATGGTTTGGAGTGCAAACGGGTCATAACGGGTCTTATGCATAACCCGTCCAATTTTGAGGTACTATTTTAGGTGGTCAAACGGGTGATGTTTTTGGATGAAAAAAAATCTTATGGGCATACTAAAGGATTCTGGAAAGTTTCGTCAAGTTTCGAGTCCGGGAGGTCGGGTTTCTGAGCGGGCCTGGCGAAATTGCAAAATTGGGACAGTAGGTCTGTCCAGAATTTCTGTGGTGCAGGGTAGATACGGCGCATCTCCTTTGAGATATGGCGTATCAGGTGATACGGCGCATCTCCTTTTTGGGATATGGCGCATCGTAGCTACAGTACCGAGTCATCCCATATTTTCTTGTAATTTTCTGTCTCAGTGGGTCGATGCGGCGTATCTAATATAATAGATGCGGCGTATCAGAAGTTTAAGATAATACGGCGTATCTCTTCAGATTGATACGGCGTATTGTCTCTCAGCTTTGATACGACGTATCCCTAAAAAGGATACGGCGTATCTCGGTCTCAGAAGGGTTGTTTAGTTGTGTTAGAAAATTGTGTGAAATGTTTTGAAGGGTCTTCGAGTATATGTTCTTGCAAGTATGTTTAAAAAGTTAAATGTTATAGGTTCTGGTCATTAAATGAAGAACTTGTATGAATCTGTTTTAGTCAATCGTTTCCGCATATAAAGTTCAAAATTTTTGGTATAAGTGGTCACGGGGCGTTACAGTTTGTTATTAAATTCAAAAGCTCTTTCATTAACCTTATATCTCTCAAGCTCAGCGGTCAAGTTTTCATTCGCGGCCTTAACATCGCGATTGATCTTTTTGACCTTTTCAATCTCAATATGACAATTATTCAGTAATGATTCAAATAGAGCACGGGTTTCCTCATCATTAGCATCATCTTGTGCAACTTGAACTTTATTAGGATTCATATCTGGAGTTGCCAAATTAATATTGCTACAACTTGGCGTGTCCATATATGTATCATAAGTAGGTTCAAGAGGCACAGAATGTGGCTTTTCATGAGCAAACGGATTAACATCATTACTTGGTTTTGGTACCTCATGGAGTGGTTCTGTGTCATAAGTAGGAGGAATGTCAGAATCACTGCATGATGTTGTTTCTTGCTGATTAGCCATAAAGTTGGAGATTCCAGTGTGTTCTGCAGTATTATCATTAACTCTTGTTGTAACCATGAAGTCATATTCCTCAGCAGTTAACGGTGTTCCCGAATCTTCCTTTTTGGCTAGCATCAACATGTACTGGAGCTTTTCAAGCTTTGTCATTGCATTGACATTGCAATCTCTATGAATATCACCACTGTGAATGTCAGATGTAGGTTCCTGAATCGTAGTCGTAAAACAATAATTCTCATTATGATTAACCCCATACTGATTTACAGTCTGATCCATTTGGTTTCCAGCATACTGCCCTGCATATTGCATTTGATTCCCCATCTGTATACTCGTAGCATTTCCTTGCTGATTCCCGATAACCTCAACCATTTGTCCTTCTTGACCCATATATAACTGCGTATTGTCAGTGTACGGTGAATTCCATCGGTTGTTGTTACGTTGTTTGAAGTTTAATGCCTTGGTGAATAATGCAAAAGCATGTGCCAAATCAGTTGCGAGATTGTCTTGTTGAGTTTCCATTTATGAAGTTGTATGATAAAGATGATGTTGGATCGTTGCAAAGATCTAGGAGTGGGTTGGTTACGGTTCACGAGTTTTGGTTTAAAGTTAAGTCCTTTGTCGGTGTCAAAGTTGATATCTTAGAAAGTAGGTTATCTCACAAACTCAGTGATCTCACAAGCTCAGGTAGTCTTTCACAAACTTGGGTAACTTTGAGTAACTTGAGTAACTTGCGCAAACTTAAGTAACTTGAGTAACTTAGGTAACTTGAGTAAACTTAAGTAACTTGAGTAACTTAGGTAACTTGAGTAACTTGAGTAACTTAGGTAACTTAGGTAACTTGAGTAACTTGAGTAACTTAGGTAACTTGAGTAAACTTAAGTAACTTGAGTAACTTAGGTAACTTGAGTAACTTGAGTAACTTAGGTAACTTGAGTAACTTGCGTAACTTAGGTAAGTTTGAGTAACTGAGTTGAGTAACTTTGAGTATGAAAACTTGAGGAACTCGGTTATAGAAACTTAAGGAACTCGGTTATAGAGAAATAGGAAACTCAGTTACACTTTCAATGAGAAACTAAGCAACTTGGTGAAATTAAGCAACTTGGTGAACTTAAGCAACTTGGTGAAATTACCCAACTCGAGTGAACCTAAGCAACTTGGTGAAATTAAGCAACTTGGTGAACTTAAGCAACTTGGTGAAATTACCCAACTCGAGTGAATGCCCAACTTGGTGAAAATTTCCTAACTCGAGTAAATGCCCAACTTGGTGAAATCTCAAACTCGAGTATGTGTAACTCGAGTAAAAAAAAACACCAAACTCGACTAATGCACCAAACTTGGTGAATTAGTTACTGAACTCGGTTAAGGAACAATAACTTGATTAAAACTCAGTAACTCGACTAATGTCACCTAACTCGGTGAAATAGTCAGTAACTTGGGCAAAAGAACTTGGATGAACAGTAAGTTGTCGGGTGAGCAGTAACACGCCCCAAATTTTTTTTTCCTAAATCTTTGTTTGGCTCTTGATACCACTTGTTAAAGCTTAATATCAATCCTTATCATACACAATATAAGATTAAAGAAGATAGATTAGAAGAGAAAGTGGGATGTATTAGATTAGAAGAGAAATGGGAGATACAAGAGAGAGTGCCCTAGAAGCAACACACACATTCAAAGCACCTAAAGCACCAACCTTCCACAATGAAGGTGATGATGCTATTTATACTTTTCAACATGGATGGGCTTGGACTAGCCTTGGGCTTTTACATGGACTCATTAACACACAACTTATAACCTATTAGATTTAGTCCAAGCCCATTAACTATTCTAACTAAATTAAACAATGACACATTTACTAAAAATATTACAACGATAAATGACCATCACTTTTTATAAATGCTAACATTTACTGACTTACTTTTTTCATTTAAATGATCAAGAAAATGTAGGCCTAGCTTCTGACTGCTGTAAAGGGGTTAAAAAGAACCCGAGCAAAAAAATCCAGCAAGTGGAGGCTACCGGCAGACAAAAAGTCGATCTTTGGGAAGGGACAGGCTATTCATGATCCTGGGGATGAAAATGTAATAGCAGCTAATGGTGGAGCTGAAGGTAGGCAACATATCTTTGACATGCTCTTTTTGGTGATATCTATTATTTAAGTATGTAGTAAATCCGAGTAGTCATTGCTGTGTTTTTTTTGCCATTTGTAACCTGTATGCAGGTTGGTACCTCTTATTTGGTAGAAGTTCTCTAATCTGTCCCCTAAACAACCACTAAATGCAAGCATGGCTTCTAATCTCCTTAGGGAATCACAAGGGAAATGTTATCTGGATGTGGCCGATGGTAGACCAAAACGCAATCTTTGGGCAAGAGGCTTGCTGGTCATAATCCTGGGGTTGAAAATATGGGACCAAGGAATAATGGAATTGAAGGTAAGCAACATATTTTTTCTATTCACTTTGTTGTGCAAGGTTGTATGAGCGAACAATTAACTCACTTATTTTTTTTAATATTCATATGAGTTCCTGTGTAACTTTTCCAATCTTCAAATAAGCCCAAATAATAAGTAGGCTTATAAGATTACATAGGAACTTATTTTCCAAACTCGACTTTTTTTCCAACTTATTTTCCAATCTTTAAATAAGCCCAGAAAATAAGTTAATCCAAACACAAAAATTGGATGCTATCCTCACAGGTACTATACACTGTTGGCTAAATTATGGACTTTCTTATGTTTTGTTAGACTACCTAATTGTGGAGAAGTAACGCAGCAATGTCAACAACTCCAACAAAAACAATTCAACAAGTGTCACATGTACCTCCAACAAGGTTAGGGTATCTTCGAAGACAACCGTAGTGGTTAGCAGCAACAATGCCAAATCCTCCAACAGTGCTGTAAAACCGAAAAAGTGGCTCACAATCACAGCAGTCTTGCTACCAAAGGATCCAAGGACAACGCTTGCAGCAATGCCAAAGGTATACATGCATATATATTCTTGGAAATGTATAAAAAAAATGTATCATGCATGCATGGATTTAGATGCATCAATCTTGATGATTTTCTTTATCAGGTACATCCAACAAGTACAACAAAGCTATAGAGGTCTTTCCAACCCATGTGGTACGCAAAAAATATGCAATTTTCTTGACGACAATAACTTTTCGCGGGTGCATAGGGTTCTTCGTATCAAGTAAGATGCTATAGAGTGTCTGGTCAACGACTGTGTCTAATTTTATGGCTGTCGAAGCTAGGCTAACAAAATGTTTTTAATTGATTGTGCAGGGTCGTGTTTACAGAGATACTGTCATACTGATGATGGGAGAATAAGATTTGCAATCACTCCGAAAATGGCTAAGGTGCAGGCACAACTCATGCTCCAATATAAATTTAAATTCTTATTAAAAGAGAAAAACTTTGTTCTAATTTCTATTTTTGGTATCGACCTTTTATAAACCTGATTAGACCATAAAAGTAGCAGATTTTTTATTTAGCCTAATTGCCTAAGACAATAGGTTTTCAGCGCCAATGCGCCGTGTCAGGAATAACAATTCAACGTGTGAAAACTTACTGACGCCACATCCGCGACACCTCAATTTGATCGGTTACTGGATCAAAATACCTTGGGTCGAAAAATTTTAAGTGTATAAAAGAAAATTAACAGCGTTTGCCATTAAAAAATATGTTAACTTTTTCTTGGCAAGTTTGCTTTTTATTTTAAGTTATAGTACTGCACTATCTGAGTATTTTGGTGGGTCTGATTTTGCAGTTATTTTGCTACATAGCTATTGTCTCCTTAGCAGACTGGGGAAACATGCGACGCTTTATCATTGACAACTCTGGAAGCAGCTCAAGGAATGCATTTGGGATTCCATTCAGAATTGCAGCTGAGGAGACATGTCTGCAATTTACGATATGCAGCTTGCAATAGTAATAACTTACGCTATCATTCCAAACTGTTACATAATAGTTGATTCCATAATCAAAATCCAAAAACTGATCAAAACTCAAAAACAGGGGAATCGGTGCATCGTACTTTTAGTCATTAGTAAAAATCTAAATGTGTATATTACTATGAGTTCGAACTATAGGTGAATTACAACATGTATAATTACAGACTTGCCATAACTGACATTACATCTAACGTGTATATAACTTTTAGTGATTAGGGGAGGGACTTTTAGGCATTAGATATACATTGGTGATTTTAGGCATTAGATGTATAATGACAACATGTATAAATTAGTACAGGCTACTTTTGGGCATTAGATGTATAATGACACCTCAAATTAGTGAAACATACTTTTAGTCATTAGTCAAACTCATAGTTGTGATTCAAACTGGCAAAATGGACGAGTTATAGGTAGCGCATAACTTTTTGGTACAAGTGACCTGTAGCTACTATTGCCAAAGGCACGGGTTAGGGTGTTATGCTGTAAATATCTTATGGGCAACATTTGACCATAAACTGGTAAGCTAAAAGAACTTATCGTACATATCTGACTTTAGTAGAGATGACACATAATCAGAGGTAAATGGGTCGAAATCTATACTTCGTATTATGGGTGTTTTTAGCAAAACTAGCTGGAGCGAAAGCTGAAGCTTGAGCTTATATAATAAGCTACTATTTCTTAATTAGTTTTCATAAGCTTTGTTACTAGAAGAGGTAACAAAGACCGTGAGAGTCTTCAAAGAGTTTAGGGTATACCGTATTCGGACCAAGAACGTCTAAAGGTTAGTTTATATTTTTTTTCTTCACTAAATGATAAGTTAAAAATATTAGATGCGGTAGGATGGGTGGTGCTCAGGTTGTTTGGATAATAGATCAAAATGGGTTTTGGTTGAAACTTATAAGTAAAAATATTTGTAGGACAAGCAAATATTGTAGTGTTCAAAAATATTGTGGATGAATCTGATGTTTATATAATGGTTGGTGATAATGAAAGATCGGTTAACCGGTAGGCCGAGGGGGATCGAGTTTATTACGTACGCAAATCATGTTGTTGTTTGTACTGCTTTCTCCGAGACTCATGTTATTAATGGCAAACAGGTTACTTTACTTCAACTAGATTTGTTGTCCTCAGCATTGTTGTGGTGTTTGTATATGCATTTTATAGCCAATATAACGCCAATTATGTAAGTGATACTACTATTTATTACCGTATAGCACCAGAAACTAAAGCTTAATAACTTTTCCATAGCATTTATAAGCCTTCGGTGACGCATATTGTTGTAGTCTTATTTGTTATTGAAAAGGGTGACGTATATGCTTTCCGAGTTGTGATTGTGCAAATACTTTCAGGTAAACGTACTCTTACCGGGTCGATACGAGCATCTGCTATTGATGAGTATTTGTAATGAGGTTTATTTCAATAGAGTTGAGGACTTGGTTATGATTTTTGAAGTTGCTAAGTCTGATCGTCTTGGGAATATTAATTTGCATAAGGTATCGTGTTTATGGTTGATGAAGCGAAAAGTGTACCGCTTTTAGGGGGTCATTTAAGCCCTAAATCGTATTTATTTGATCAAATATTGCCCTAAATCGTTCCTTTTGTCATTTTAGGTACTTTGGAGAAGAAATCTGGAAAAGGAAGCATTTTGGACGTTTTTGGAGCATAAAGTGAAGAAAACGATAAAGTCTCCAAAGCTGCTGGAAAAGTACACTTGACGGCGTCAAGTATTGCTCTTGATGGCGTCATGGCTTGGCAAAAGAGGTGGATATGAAAAATACACGTGACGCGCCAGAGAGTTTTACAATGGAAATTCTGACGGCGTCACCCTTTAAGGTGATCAAGGCCATCACGGTTTAAGCTAAAGAGAGACGGCGTCAAGCTTTATTCTGACGGCGTCAAGCCTTGATAAGCCAGGGAGGATTTTGGAGGATTAAAGAGGGACGGCGTCAGGAAGACCATCCGGGAACCCTAGACACGGCGAGGTGACGGCGTCAAGATCTACAACGTGACGCCGTCAGCTACTAAGTTCTATATATAGTTTTGCAATTTTTTGTCATTAGTGTGCAACTTTGTGAGGAAAAACCCTAAGACGAATTTCTGCCATTTTTAAGGGTTTTCATACCCTTGGATCTCTCATGTTTAATTGAAGATAAGTAATCGTTTAATCAATCAATATGTCTATGTGTTGTTTGATTATATCTTGTTCTTGTCTTTTGATTAACATGCTTGGCTAGATTTATCTTGTGTTTGCTTAGATCTAATGAAACCTAACTATTGATGATCGGTTATTAGTGTGTTATTAATTGTATTGAATGATTGTTTATCGATGTTAGGCTTAAGAAAACTGGCTAACTTCCTATACGGTAACTTGCTTGAACGTCTTAAGAAACATGAACCAATGCGTACTAAGGTTTTTATGGTTGTATTTAATGCATGAGCGAATTCTAGTGATCCCATGTTAGGAGCTTCCTAGCCGGCTCGACATAGGAGTGAAGTAGGAGCTTGTAGAGTTGGGGAAGTACGTACGCCACCCCACGATTGGTATTAAGGAATACACCCGTCATCCACGCAATTAATACACACTAATCAACCAGTAAAAGATAGTTAGGGAGTAAGGAAATCTAAGTAAACACATTTCTCCCCATATAAGTTACACGACCTTTTCATTTTCAGTTATTTTATTTTATTTGCATTTGTAGTTACTTGGGTTAGTTGACTAGCAACTAATTCCGCCCACTCCTTCAAACCCGAGATTTTACTTGCTTTCCATAAAATATAAAAATACAAAAAGAATTTTCCCTCACCCTTAGACCTATTAGAGTAGTTTTTCAATCCTAACGACACTATTCCCCTAGAGAACGATCAATCCCCCGGTACTTGCCACTTCACTATACTACATCGGTCAGGTACACTGCCTGGTGGGGATTGCAAGCCTCTTGAGATCCCTCGAGAGGTAAAACCTGTTGTAAGGTCGCAAAACCACGCATCAAGTTTTTGGCGCCGTTGCCGGGGAATAGTTATTGTTTAGGTTGAATTTTTTTATTTTATTAGGTCTACTCACTAGATTCCTTTCTAGTGAGATTTTTATTTTATTTTTCTAGGATTTCTTTAGTCTTTCTTTTTTCTTCGTTTCTTTGTTCGTAACCATTACCATCCGACGTCATGGAAGGTGGTAATATCCTCGATCCCAACAACCCACCACCACAACAACACCCACCTCCTAGAGCCCGTACCTTAGGAGACTACTCTCGTCCTAGCCACCATGGCTATCGAAACACCATTGAGCTCACTCAAGGAGCCAATGTCACTCCCTTGCGATCCGACACCATCCGGTTGGTGCAAAGCGGATGCGCATTCCATGGACTTCATTCCGAAGATCCTAATCAACATCTCAAGGACTTTCTCAAAATCGTTGATTTCATAGACCTTGATGTTGCCACTCGAGAGACGACCCGACTGCGTCTTTTTTCAATTCTCTCTGCGGGACCAAGCTAGTCAATGGCTAGAGCGTCTACCCGCAGGATCCATCACCTCTTGGGATGATCTCACCACTCGTTTCCTTGCTCAGTTTTTCCCACCAGGAAGAACTACCAAGCTAAGGAATGATATCTTGATGTTCCAACAACGTCAAGGCGAAACCCTCTACGAGGCATGGACTCGATTCAAGGACTTACTCCAAAAAGTCCCTCACCATGGCATAGAACTTTGGCTCAAAGTCCAAATCTTCTATGACCATATCAATCTCTCCACGAGGCAAACCATTGACCAATCGGCCGGTGGTAAGCTGCGTGATCTAAGTGCGGAACAATCATGGGCTCTCCTAGAAGATCTTGCTCTTTATGACAACGAAAGTTGGAGTGATCCTCGTGATTTGAATAAAACGGTCAAGGCAATATCTTTGCCTTCGAACAATTCAAGCACTTCCGACCGTAGGATCATAGAACTTAAAGACCAAGTCAAGTTTCTTATGAAATCCTACGAGGCTCCTAAACCTTCAAGCCAAGTGAACAAAATCACTTCTTCATGTGAATTATGTAGTGGTCCCCACGACACTCGTGATTGCATGGAACTCCCCGAACAAGCTTTTGCGGACTACGCATCCTCGCGTACCGACGGAGCGGGAGACAAGTGGTACACTTTCAAACCCGAGCCAAACCCCTACGGTGATTCATACAACCCCTCATGGAAAAATCAACCAAACCTTAGGTGGAAACAAAACCAAAACGCACAACAAACCAATTCTTCCAACCCACCTAATCGTTTCCAATCAAGCGGTTCCAACTCGAACCGTACTTTCAATAACAATCCTTCCAACAATTATGGTAGTACCAATAACTTTGAAGGATTGATGTCCCAATTTATGGCATCTCAAGAAGCTCGTTTGGCCAAGTTTGAAGCCGATTTCAAACAAAAACAAAGCGAGATGACCAATAAGATTGACACTTTGTTGAAAGCCCTCAATGACCGAGAAATGGGAGCACTCCCTAGCAACACAGTCAAGAAACCGAAACTAAACGTCAACGCCATCTCGTCAGTTTCGTCTCCTAGTTCTTGTCCACAATATTAATCGGTCAATTCCATGAGCACGTGTTTCAAACAAACCCAAGTCGTTCAAAATGACCAAGAAGTTATGATATCCAAATTGGTCAACAACATAGTTGAAACACCTCCCACTCAAAACCTTGACAATGAATTCAAGGAGCTCCACCTTGAAAGTCCGGTTATTGATGTGTTGGATGAGAAGAAGCTCAAGTTAGGCGAAAAAGGGACCGCCTTCGTTCAAAACAAGCTACCTAAGAAGTTAGATGATCCGGGCTTATTTGTTCTACCTTGCAAGATCGGTAATTCGGAGGCTTATGACACATTAGCCGATCTTGGATCAAGCCTTAACCTACTTCTGTTACCTCTCTACACCTCTCTAAAACTAGGAAAACTTGAAGAAACCGAGGTGATAATAGGCTTAGCGGATGGGAGTGTTGCTTACCCGATTGGAGTAGTCAAAGACGTGTTAGTACACATAGGAAAACTAACCATTTTAGCCGATTTCCACGTCCTTGATATGGTTAGCGACCCTACATGCCCCTTGTTGATAGGTAGAGGATTTTTGGCGACCGCTAGTGCTATGATTGATTGTAAGGAATCTAAGATAGCGGTAGGAGAAGGAGATACTTGGTCAGTCTATGATGTGAAGAAACATGCCTATGATACTAGTGAGGAACCAACACCCCATTGGTTAGAATTAAATAGGAGACCATCTAGATATGGACCTTGGATTGATAGAGACTTCATAGGACCCCAACGCCCATTTTACCTAGAAGAGGACTTTGTGAACCGAACACATACGGTAGAGCAACTCTTGGCTAGGGAAACCGAATTAGATCCATTTGAAGACCCTCTAGTTTTTAGGAAGATGATTGAGTTCCTAGGAGTTTTGCCAATTAACCTAGGGATGAATAAGTGGACTTGTGAGGACGATGATCATAAGTGGGATTGGGACAAACCACCCAAAGATGGAGATGGGTCATGGCATATTAAGATGACATTGTATGACCCGGATGGAGAGAAGTTTGAAAAGATATATTGTACTAAGCGGACCAATAGGAAACTTCAATCCAAGCTTAACCCTAAAGACGTCCTCGATGACGAACTCACTTACATAGGGTAGAAGGACTTTGAGTCTAGCTACAAGACTCGTTAATAAAGAAAAGCGCTTCTTGGGAGGCAACCCAAGCTTTATTTGCTTTGTGTGTTTATTTATTTGGTTGTTTGATTTTATTTGCTTCCGTATGTATGTTTAATTTTTATTATTATTGATTCATGTTCAAAACTAAATTGTGAAAATGCTTTATCTTGTTTTTAACTTCGTCTTAACTACATATAAAGGTATTTTGCAAAAGATAAGTGTAAGGGAAATCCAAATCGGTTTAGTAGAACACAAATGAACATGAATCGTAATAATAATAAATTAACATACATATTAGTATTTGTTTGAGTCAAATGCTTGTATAGAGTCATAGTGATGTTTTGCAGGATTTCCAGGAAGTAAGGTAAAGGTTTTTCCAGAAATTTTCCGGAAACTTAACATGAGAATTCTGTCAGATCATTTCTGACGGCGTCAGGCTTTACAACCTGACGGCGTCAGGTTTTAATTTTCTGAAATTTTTGAAAGTTTTGTTTTCATAAAAAGTTTTTATTAAATCTCTAACTTATAAACTCCAGGAATCTGCAAAATAATCATTCCACAAGCATTATATCCTTATATAGAATTTATCCCGCCGATGTTATGCAGGTTTTCGTGTTTGTTTTCTCAGGTTTAACAGGTTATTTTGGACAAGGAGATGTATGGGGAATCAAGCTTTTGGCGATGCATTAGTCTTGGAGCTTCTACTTTCTCTTGGAAGAAGATCTAACCATGTTACCTCTTTATCCACCAAACGAATCAGGGGAGTATTTGATTTCATTCTTTTACCTTATTTACTTTTACATCTTGTTATTTGAACATTGGGGACAATGTTCATCTTAAGTGTAAGGGGGTTAAAGTACGATACTTTAGAGAATGCTATTACGCTTGATTTTTCGTTTGTTTGATGGTAGATGTGTAATAAAACTGAGAGAAATACCTGTTAGGGCAATTTTAGTGCCAAATTTAAAATTTTTTACAACATTTAGGAGTGAAACTTTGATCTTAATGAGCGTCTCATGGATAGGAGTTATATGACTAGCACAAAACCGTACCACTAAAAATTTTTCCACCCCCAAATATATGAGGTTCGCCCCTAGAATTGGTAGGAAAAGCATTTATGCTATGATGTGTGTACCGGTAGCACTTAGATTCTAGAACTTGCGTTAGGACCATTCCGAGGCCACAAGTGAGACTACATTCGTGTAGTTAGATTTACTACATGATAAGAGGCATTATGATTAACCCATTGTTTTACACCTGTGTTTTTGTTATAATTACATTGGCTACATTGGTCAAGTAATTCTCCCACACCCTTTGCGTTGTACTCATTTTTAGTACACGATACCCCTAGTACACCCCTCAGAGCCTATCTTTTCGTTTCGACCTTTAAGCATTTTACTTAAAAGAAGAATTTGTTTACACCCCACTTAAATGTACACCCAAATCGCCTTAGCCTACCTTGTATGCACTCATTTTTAGTGCATTATTGTGACAACATTTGTTTAAACCCCAAGTTAATTATCTAATTGATTACATGGTTGCTAAGTCGATTCATATCCTTGTACATATTGTTTTGGGACGATTGGGACTCATGGGTAAAGTACTAGTGTAATGGAGTAATGGGGAAGAACAACATTATTACCCCCATATGTGCTAAATATTTTAAAAGTACTCCAAATGTTTCGATTATCTTAATTTGAGTCATTAGAATAGTTATTTGTAAAGTTATGTAAAATTTCAAGTGTAAGGGGAATGCAACGCCCCTATGATGTATTATTTTGGATGGTAGGGCAAGAGTGTATGAAAAAAAAAAAATCGAAAAAAAAATCAAGAAAAATACAAAAAAAAAAAAAATGGGAAAAAGAAAAGTAGAAAAAACATACGGACTACCTTCCCGTTTCATTTTATGTTTATTTTATGTTTCTGTTATTTTGTTTTTAGCTTAAGTCGAGTCTAGTCTTGGCTTAGCAACACCATATTGTACATGTAATTAATCAAGATCTTTAACTCGCCACCAGTAAAATATCCCTTATCCAACAAAACCGTGTTTATCATATCCCTACACCTAACGTTATAACCCGTTTAAAAGCCCTCTTTGATAGTTTATCTTAGGTGCTTACGCCTAGTGGAGAAGGTTTTTGATCCTTTCCCAAGCCTATGGTAATCTATTTGCTATGACAGGTAGTGAGAGATATTATCCGTTTTCATTTATGAGATTTATTTTGATGACACCTGAGAGATGTGAGTATCTAAACACTACTTGTGAGGTGCTAGTTTGTAATCTCCGTGCTTATTATGATTAAAGGGGAACGACTATTTGTTGTAATTACTTTTATATTAGCATTAAATGACCCCTAACTTGTATTTTGATTAGAATAAAAGCGCATTTGCTTGAGGACAAGCAAATCTCAAGTGTAAGGGTATTTGATGAAGCGAAAAGTGTACCGCTTTTAGGGGGTCATTTAAGCCCTAAATCGTATTTATTTGATCAAATATTGCCCTAAATCGTTCCTTTTGTCATTTTAGGTACTTTGGAGAAGAAATCTGGAAAAGGAAGCATTTTGGACGTTTTTGGAGCATAAAAGTGAAGAAAACGACAAAGTCTCCAAAGCTGCTGGAAAAGTACACTTGACGGCGTCAAGTATTGCTCTTGACGGCGTCATGGCTTGGCAAAAGAGGTGGATATGAAAAATACACGTGACGCGCCAGAGAGTTTTACAATGGAAATTCTGACGGCGTCACCCTTTAAGGTGATCAAGGCCATCACGGTTTAAGCTAAAGAGAGACGGCGTCAAGCCTTGATAAGCCAGGGAGGATTTTGGAGGATTAAAGAGGGACGGCGTCAGGAAGACCATCCGGGAACCCTAGACACGGCGAGGTGACGGCGTCAAGATCTACAACGTGACGCCGTCAGCCACTAAGTTCTATATATAGTTTTGCAATTTTTTGTCATTAGTGTGCAACTTTGTGAGGAGAAACCCTAAGACGAATTTCTGCCATTTTTAAGGGTTTTCATACCCTTGGATCTCCCATGTTTAATTGAAGATAAGTAATCATTTAATCAATCAATATGTCTATGTGTTGTTTGATTATATCTTGTTCTTGTCTTTTAATTAACATGCTAGGCTAGATTTATCTTGTGTTTGCTTAGATCTAATGAAACCTAACTATTGAGTATCGGTTATTAGTGTGTTATTAATTGTATTGAATGATTGTTTATCGATGTTAGGCTTAAGAAAACTGGCTAACTTCCTATACGGTAACTTGCTTGAACGTCTTAAGAAACATGAACCAATGCGTACTAAGGTTTTTATGGTTGTATTTAATGCATGAGCGAATTCTAGTGATCCCATGTTAGGAGCTTCCTAGCCGGCTCGACATAGGAGTGAAGTAGGAGCTTGTAGAGTTGGGAAAGTACGTACGCCACCCCACGATTGGTATTAAGGAATACACCCGTCATCCACGCAATTAATACACACTAATCAACCGGTAAAAGATAGTTAGGGAGTAAGGAAATCTAAGTAAATACATTTCTCCCCATATAAGTTACACGACCTTTTCATTTTCAGTTATTTTATTTTATTTGCATTTGTAGTTACTTGGGTTAGTTGACTAGCAACTAATTCCGCCCACTCCTTCAAACCCGAGATTTTACTTGCTTTCCATAAAATATAAAAATACAAAAAGAATCTTCCCTCACCCTTAGACCTATTAGAGTAGTTTTTCAATCCTAACGACACTATTCCCCTAGAGAACGATCAATCCCCCGGTACTTGCCACTTCACTATACTACATCGGTCAGGTACACTGCCTGGTGGGGATTGCAAGCCTCTTGAGATCCCTCGAGAGGTAAAACCTGTTGTAAGGTCGCAAAACCACGCATCAATGGTTAATTGTAATTGTCGCTTATTTTCGCTATTTGAAATGTTTAAAAGACGCATGGTTTTGATGGAATGCCTTTGATTGTGCCATGGGATGATGTCTCTTTCGTTGCATTTTCTAGCCTGAGTGAATACGAAGTGTATTGCTAACGACTACTATGTAGAATTTTAACCTGAATCGACCCCTTCCAAGTAAATTAGTTATAGTAGTTTTTTGTTTTCAGACTTACCATATCTGTTTTGTTTAGGCTTGGTTTCCTTTTCTGGACGAGGATGTAATAAGGCTTCTGCGTGATATACCTTTATGGAGATTGCAGACCTTCATAGTCTAAGCGGAGTTCGAGATAAGAAAATCTTAGGTGAGGTATACAGGACAAATATTCTAATTGTATTAGTTATAAAAGTAAATATTCTCAGTGTATTCAAATGCTTATTTTTTTTAAAATTTTCTTGAAGGTTGCGAGAATGACTAACTTTCATGCAGCAACCATTCTAAAATGGGTAAGTTTTTGGGCCTGTAATGGATGTTGGAGTGCGTTGATGATATGGGGGCTGAAGTGGATGCGTTTGGCTACTGATATGGGTGGGTTTAGGTGATAAAATGGGACTGAAATCATTGTGTTTCGATCCTGAAGTGGGGGCTAAATTGGGTAAGTTTTGTACCTGTAATGGATGTTGGATTGGGGGATGAAATGGGGTTAGAATGGGTTACTTTCGGCACTGAAGTGGATGTGGGATTGGAAGATGAAATGGAAGCCGAGATATGTATGTTTGGGTGCTGAAATGAGATGTATATACTTCTCAAAACCTGTACTCCTAATATACAAATGACCCACTGCGAATGTAATTAATAATAATTTTTTATCCAAAGATGTTATACGGTGATGGTAAAATATATTTGGATCGTTACATGTGTATGAGAATTAGTTGAATAAAAACACCTCGCGGCAACGCGCGGGCTTTAAACCTCGTTAAAATTACCAAAACTCGAACACGACATGTTTAGTAAACTCAGCCAACAACGTTAAGCTAGACGGTAAGAGTTGGATAAGACTACTCCCAATGGGGAGCGACAACCTTTCGTGAGCACTATCATCAAGCGCCAGTCTCACTGGCAGCTTGCCGTGTCCGAGCTTAGGGATTGATGAACGGTGAGCTCTTCACTACATAGTGGAGTGTGCAAAAGTGGACCCCTCAAGTGTTTTTATTATTTATTATTTGGTTTGTAAGTGCGGTATGTTTGTATAAATGTAGATATTTTGATGAAAGGTGGGGTGGTGTGATTACTGGGAGTGAAAAGTAAGAGAAAGTGAGAGAACAGAGAAAGCTGATGTGCGCGCTGAGGTGGAAGGTGAAATTGTGTGACTGCTGGAAGTAGTCTAAGGGGCACGTCACCCTTTTTGTTTTTTTGTGAAAAGGGTGAAAATATTATTAATCACAAAATTGTACAAAGGTTTCAAGCATAATCATGGACATACCCATGTTTGCTATAATAGAAACCAGGAAACAAATTAACTTGACTAAACATACAAGCATTCTATGTTCCAAATTCAAAATAGGGAAACAACCATACTAAGTATTTATACAGACTTTATTATTCATGACCTGCATTCCTCTCAATCTTCTTAAACTGCACTTTCCATTTTGCTTCCACTTCCTTGACATGATCAGTATCTTTCACAATGAAGCTCATTACTCTCCATTTGATATTGTTTATTATGGTCTGTAGCAATACATCAACAGTTCTCTCACAATTCATGAAGATTCTTGAATTCCTTTCTTGCCAGACATAGTATACAGTTGCACCCAATACCAACCTTTTCATAATACTCCAAATATTTCTTGTGGCTTTCAGTTTGGAGAACTTATCAATGATTTCTTGCCAGTTATTTGTACAGTTCATACCAATCATCTTTTGCATCTCAGTCCACACTGTATTAGTGTACTTACATAAGAAGAATAGGTGCTCATGTGAATCTTTAGTACTTTTACAGAACACACATTTCAAATCTTCATTAGGTTTCCAGACTGCCAATCTATCTTGTGTCATTAATCTGTATTGAACTGCCATCCATAACACAAAAGAGTGTCTTGGGATACTCTGAGGAAACCAAACTACATCTTTCCACAACACTTTATTACCACTGCCACTCATATCTTTCCATACAATCCTGGTTGCATACTCAGTTCTTTGCCCATCATTAGATTCCCACATTGCTTTATCAGGTACATCACTGAGCAGAGTAGGTATTTGGATAGTATTCAGAACATGAAACTTTATCATCCATTCCTCAGGCCAATTCCATTCACCATTATTGATCAATTTGTCCAAAGTACACTCATTTGCAAACCTTGCATTATAGACTTCTCTGGATGAGATAATCTCACTTAATGGACCAGCAACACACCATTTATCAAACCATGCAGAGACACCCATGCCATTTCCAACTTTGTAAACTATATGATTCCTTACTTTATCTCTCAGTTTCAGAATATTACTCCACCCAACACTACTATTACTATCCTGTGAGATATCCCATATACTCCTTCCTTTCAATTTTTCCACACTAATCCATTTCACCCATAGAGTATCTTTTTTAGCTGCAATATTCCACAGATGTTTCATGATTAACACCTCATTCCAAACTTGCAAATCTTTAATACCTAAACCTCCTTGGTCTTTTGGTTTACAGATATTCTCCTAAGAAACTTTAGCTTTTCCTTTTGTTAATTCCCCTTGACACCATAAGAACCCCTTAAGTAGTTTGTTAATCTCCTTTATCACAGTCTTAGGGAGAATGAAAACAGATCCCCAGTACACTTGCATAGAAGACAAAACAGATGCAATCAGTTGCAACCTTCCTGCATATGTCAATACCCTGTTTCTCCAATCTTGAACTCTGCTTCTCACTTTTTCAATCAATGGTTTGCAGTCACTAATACTTAGTTTCTTAGTGATTAGTGACACTCCAAGATATCTAACTGGTAATCTCCCTATTGTGAAAGGCAATATTTGGACTATGTTATCTTGTTCTGGCACAGATAAACCCCCAAAAAAGATTGTGCTTTTCTGCATATTCACTTTAAGCCCAGAAAATCTACTAAATTCTTCCAGAGTTTCTTTGATAACTTTGACAGAATCACAATCACCATGGCTAAACACTATAAGATCATCAGCAAACCCTAGATGTGTAATTTTTAACTTTTTACACCCCTGATGGTATTTGAAATCCACAGCATCATCAATATTTTTCTTAATAAGCAGATTAAACACTTCCATGGCCATTGTAAAAAGGTATGGAGAGATTGGGTCACCTTGTCTAAGGCCTCTACCACCACTAAAATAACCAACCCTATCTCCATTAACATTCAAAGTAAATTTGGCTGTTGTGACACAGGTCATAATCCACCCTACCATTTTCTCATGAAAACCAAACTGCTCCAATATATTCTTAAGAAAACCCCAATCTAAAGTATCATAAGCTTTCTGCAAATCAATCTTAAGGGCACACTTTTTCACTTTTTGCTTCCTATTATATCCCCTTAATAATTCTTGTGCTAAAAGAATATTATCAGTTATTTGTCTTCCTGCAATAAAAGCACTCTGATTCTCATTCACTAGTTTTCCTAAAACCCTTTTGATTCTATTTGTTATCACCTTACTTATACACTTATATAGCACATTACAGCATGCTATTGGTCTAAAATCAGAGACCTTATTAGGGGTAGTGATTTTAGGTACTAGTGAAATTAGAGTAGCATTTACCTCACCTAGCAATCTTCCTGAATTGAAAAACTCCTGGACTGCCAAACATACCTCTTTTCCAATTATACCCCAAGTTGCTTTGAAAAATTTGGAAGTGTAACCATCTGGTCCTGGAGCTTTTGAATCATCAATATCAAACATTGCCTCTTTAATCTCAGTATCAGTAACATGTCTCACCAGTCTTTCTGCTTCATCACTTGTCAGTTTATTGTGAAAGGAAATATGATCTCTGTGTAGCTCTTCAACAGCATCTTTAGTACCCAAAAACTTTTGAAAATGTTCCAGAAACTTCACAGCAACATGCTCATTTTCAAAACTGGCTCCATTCTCATCACATATAGTCATTATTCTACTTTTGTGCTGCCTACTCTTTATGATCTTGTGAAAAAATTTAGTGTTTCTATCACCTTCCTTTAACCACTCAATTTTAGCTTTTTGTTTCAACAAGTTGTCTTCATCTCTAACTGCTTCACAATATTCCTGTAGAACTTTGCAGCTTTGTTTTTTCCTTTCCTCACAAAAAGGGTGCTTATCAACATCATCTTGGGCAGCTTTGACTTTGTCTCTTAAAACTTCAACTCTTTCATGAACATTTCCATTTTTCCAACTCAGCTTATTCAATTTGTGTTTCATGAGTTTCATCTTCTGAGTTACTTTGTACATCTGAAATCCAGTAATACTCTTTCCCCATTCATTCTTCACCACATTCAGAAATTCCTCTTTTTCAGTGATAAAGTTTGACATTCTAAATGCCTTTTTCTTTTTGACCCCACCATTAGGAATTACTAACAAAGCTGGTGAGTGATCAGATATAATGTATGGAAGGAAAATGCTATGTGCAGTACTGAAGGTGTCCATGAATCTTTCATTAATCATTACTCTATCCAGCTTTTTCAATGTTTTACACTTAGGATTCTTGAGACTTTTAGTCCAGGTATAATGAAACCCAGAGCTCAATACATCCTCAATTTCCACATCCTCCACACACTTTTTGAACTCAATCATATCACTAGTATACATTGAACTCCCATTAGAGTGCTCACTAGCTTCTAAAGTCACATTGAAATCACCCATAATCACCCATGCTATACCATTTTTTATCTGTTTGTAAGCTCCCAATTCATTCCACAATCTTCTCCTTTCCATACCTGAATTACTAGCATAAATGATTGTACAAAAGAATTTCTTTTTCAGACCAATGATTTCAATCAACAGCAACATACTTTGTTTAGACTTGTTAATCACCCAAACATCAACCATATTCTGATTCCACCCCATCATAATTCTGCACCCTTTATTGTTATCCTCAGCATTTGTCACATAATCCCAACTTCCAAAGACATTATCACCAACTTTCTTGACTTTATTGTATTTGACATGTGTCTCCAGGATAGCACACATTTGTAACTTTTCCTCAGCAATAAACTTTTTAACTTCTTTCTGCTTATCAGAATTGCTGAGACCTCTAATGTTCCAAGTTGCAATTTTCAAATCCATTTCCTCTCTTTCTATTTTTGGCTCACTATATCTCTCAATTCTTTAGGCTCACTTTTACACTCTGTCTGTTTTTGTAACACACAAACCTCTCTTTCTGTTTTTGAACTCACAACTTCTCTCAATTCTTTTTGGCTTACAAATCACTCTGTCTGTTTTTCACACACAAACTCTCTTTCTATTTTTGTGCTCCCAATGTCTCTCAATTCTTTTTATGCTCACTTATACACTCTGTCTGTTTTTAATACACACACAATAACTCTCTTTCTGTTTTTTGCTCCCAAATCTCTTAATTCTTTTTACTCACTATACACTCTATCTATTTTTCAAACACACAAATACTCTCCTTTCTGTTTTTTCTCCCAAATTCTCTCAATTCTTTTAGCTCACTATACTCTCTGTCTGTTTTCCACACAATACAAAAACAAAATACTATCTACAATTCAGAAACTACTACATACACTACTGTAACCAGATACAGTTTATACCAATCAATTGAGGTTATGACACACCCCCTCAACCTCATTCCTTAGTACACTCTCTCCAACAGAAGATAAGTCCACTACAACATCCTCTTCATTACTTAATTCTTTTGTTGCACTTAATAGTTCTTTTTTCTCTCTATAATACTTCTTCATATCCTCATTCCAGCTCTTCCATTCATTCACTGTTGGATCTCCATTCTTACTTAACACTTCATCAACTTTCATTCTTTCATCATTGTTTGGTTTTAATTGTTCCTCACTGGCTAGTGAATTCAACATTTCAAATCTATTTTTGCCAAGAATGTTATCATTAGTCTCATTAAGCCCATTCTTAGGTTTGTTAAGTGTGTTACTTTCCATTTTTTGGGTATCCTGCTTGCTATTATTCTCTTTATCCTTAGGTTCACTAGTATCTTTACCCTTCTCCACACCATTTTTAACACCCATTTTCACATTCCTTTTTGTTTTGTATTCTTTCTTATTGTTATTTTGCTTCTGACCATCCTTCCTATTCTGGTACATATTACCTCTAGCATACCCATTCTGCCCATTTTGATCATACCTTCTACTATTGTTGTGATCAAACTCATTTCTGTTTCTCCTATATGGTACCTCCTTAAAACCATCATTATTATCACCTTGCTCATTTTTCTGTTGATCACTATTCTGTTCTTTAGGAACCACCCTACATGTTTTCTCTTCATGCCCAAACACACAACAGTGGCCACAATGAGCAGGCTTCCAAGCATATTCCACTTGTACATACTTAGTCATACTAATGCTAGCATCCTTTCTCTTATATGCAACCTCAATAACATCTTTGAATTGTTTTTCAGCATTTAACTCAACTAATACCCTAGCAAAACCCATTCTACCAACCCCAGTCATACACATTTTAGTTGTCACTTCATCCATGATAATAGGCTTACCTAGACAGCATGCTAGAGAACTAATTCCTTTTACACTCCAAGCTTCCAAGGGTACATTCAACAACTTGACCCAAACAGGCAACTTTTTAGGTTCAGTCCTATTCAAACACAAATCAATGTTCCATCTTTGCACAAACAGTGGTTTGTTGTTAACCATCCATGGGCAATTACTTATTACTTGTAAAATCCCCTGTTCATCTTGGAATTTAAAGAAAAAAAATCCCCTTTTCATTCACAGTCATGTCTTCCAATCCAAACTTATTCCACATTCTTTTAAGATGATATCTAGCCTCATTAAAACTTACCATACAACCAAGAAACTGACCACAAACAGTTTTATCCCACTTAGCACTTCCTAACTCAACAGTCTCCTCATCAAATATTGTAATTTCAACACCATTATCATTTACACCAGTAGGCACTATTAGTAATTTGTTATCAGTTGCATTAGCCCCAAGAATATCAACAAGTGTTCTAGCATTCATCCTGTTAGCCTCATTCTCAGTATCAGTACATTTTTCATTCAATGTTTTACCACTAACTTCTACATTTGAATTAACACTTTCTTGAACAACACTAGCATTCTTATTAACCTCATTAGCATTACTAACGTCACCCTTTTTGTTGTGCGGCGGATAACCATACGCATCTCAACGGAACCTTATTTCCTCTTGCGCCACTTTGTTTTGTCTAATTTTTTGGTAAACTTAAATTTATATAAGATGAATACCTCAATGTATTACTCCCTCCGTCCCATAATAAGTGTCCACTTTGACTTTTTTAAGTTTTTTTTGTTCAACTTTGACTATAAATATTTTTATTTGTGTTATATAATACTTGATGAAAATTATACCATATGAAAATACATTTAAAGCCTAATCCATTCATATATTTTTCATCAAGTATTATAAAACACAAATAAAAATATTTATGGTCAAAGTTTAATAAGAAAGACTTAAAAAAGTCAAAGTGGACACTTATTATGGGACGGAGGTAGTATCATTTTTCTCACAACTTACTCTCTTTTCTTTATAAATTTAAATCTTTCATATATGTTTATCTTTTTCACTGCAAAGTTCATCTCAAATGGATCCCAACAATTCTACTCAAAATGTCAACGCACCCACCTCATCTCAACGATCATGTTCTAAGATCTCATACACCCACTTCATCTAAAAATACTTTTATCTCGATATTCCAATACTAGTGCCCAACCATTTTACCACCAATCATTTTTAAGCCGTAATTTTCAACTGCGATAAACGACAACTGAATCAAAACTAAACACAACGACAAATTATGTTTGCAACAAAAAATCAATACAAACTGTCACCACCTCAAAATCATTACAAACCACAAAATCCACCTCAATATATCTAAAAATCACCTCAAGAACCTCAATACTTCCAATCATCATTGCTACAACATTTCAACTTCTAAACATCACCACCACGTTACGAGATTCGCGATGACGATTCAGAAGAGATAATTCCGGAAATCTAACCTGAACCTGAAACCGGACCCGTAGTCACACAATAAAGAGGCAAGGGAAGAAAGAAAGTGGATAAAAGATAATCGAATAGAGTTTCTATCATGCAAGATGAATACAAGAAGAAGAAGTAGTTTTCGCACAAAGATACGGGTCCTCATGTCTTAAGATAACAAAGTAAATAATCAAACACTTGCGAATTTTTAGACCTGAATCATAGAATGTACTCTCATTTTTTCACATTTTACTCTCCTGTCTATACATATCTAAATGGATATCAACAATTCACCTCAAAATATCACCACACCTACTTCATCTTGACTGTCATGTCTCAGATCCTCTCATATACCTCTAAAAACACTTTTCATCTTGATACTTCATCCGCTCAATACAGTTGTCAAACCATTTCACTACCAACCAGTTTTCATGCAACTTGTAACTACCATACACAACAACCAAATCAATGCCGCCACATTCTAAATTCCAAACATCACCCCAACCTTACAAGATTCACGATGACGATTTGGAAGAGCTAATTCCGGAGACTCAACCTGAACCTTAAACCAAACTCGTAACCACACAAAAAAGGCAAGACATAAAAACAACTGAATAGAGCTTATCTCGTAAGATGAACACAATAAGGATAAATAGTTTTGTCACAACGTTGGGTCCTCATATTTGAAGACAACAAATTCAAGTTTAATCAAACTATTGCAGCATTTTAAACCAGAATCCTCAAACACATCCACGATTGCCCTTTTGCTAAAGACAAACAACACATTCATTAAGAGTTTATATGTAAAGCACGAGTTAGTGAGAGTAATATATGATGATATATCATTATCAATTTAGGCAACAAGTCCTAACAAGCTATGCGATGGATTCTTATAGGTGCTAATGGATAGTGATCAGCTATTCAGAAACGAATCTGTATCGTTTCAACTGATGAGCCATGCAATTCAGAAGATTAAAATCTTCAACAGAGAGAGAGAGAATTTAATCTCTAAAAACACATACGGTTTTTCACTCATAAAACTCATACTTCATTACTTGAGACTAGGTCTCTTTTTATAGTTTCAAAGCATAAATATATTCAAAGCATAAATTTATTTTCAAAGCATAAATATATTGAAAGAAGTAAAAGAAATGATAAGATCATTAAGTCTAAAAATATAAACAATACAAAAGTACAAATAACAATATAATGGATTCAGGATTACAAAAAAGATTATTACAAAAAAGGATAAGAGATTCAGAAGAAGATATAAGGGAAATAACTCTTACAATAGATCATTTATTAAATAGAATTGAAAATAGAAGCCCTTACGAAAGTCTAAAATAATGACTAGATTACTAGCATACGAAAGAAAAAGATTAGAAGATACAACAGAACAATTACGAAGAGAAAAAAAAGAAATCCGATAATTTGTTAAAAGAAAATGAATCATATTTCTGAAAATCTTTCTAATAAAAAAGAAAATATAGAAAATAATAAAAATATTACATCATTTGAACCATTTATACCATATAATCAAACCTTATTTAAAATACCTCAGAATTTACCTAAGGGAACAACATATAATATTAATATAACAGATAACGAAGATAAAAATCAAACTATTGGAGAAAAAGTAGATACATTAATTTCAACACTTAATAATATAATTGAAATACTAAGTTTTTTAATAATAAGACAATTACCAGATATGTCAAAAACAATACAAGAAAAGTTAAATAATATATAGATATTATTGAATAAAAAGGCAGAAGAATTCGAAAGTTTAGAACAAAATCAAGCGAATATAATTGAACAACTATCAAATATAGTCGATACACAAGAACAAGATAAAGATACTACTATTACCAAAATAAAAGAAACATTATTAAAAAAGTCAACTCTTAAAATCGCTCCACCATTAAGAATAACATAATGGAAAACCTTGAAGAACAAATTGAAACTCTCACTAGATTAATGTCATCATTAGATATACCAACTGAAACAAACGAAGAAACAACAGAAGATGCAGATATAGTACAGGATTATAGTTCAGATGAAAATCCATACGAAAATCCATATAACTATCCGGGAGAAAGTTCTCATACAAACTATAATTTTGCACAAAAAAAAAAAAAAAAAAATCATACGTAGATGAAGATTTAAATAGACAATTTGATTATAAACCCCCAACACCTACAGAAAGATATTTATATCAACAAGGAATGATTAGAAATAAAAAAGGTAAATGGGAACGTATACCTCCTCAATATATACCAAAAATACCAATAACTAGCATGAATGAAGAAATTCTAAATATCGATTGCGAAACAGAAATAGACGATAGAATTCAAAATTGGAGTAATAGATTAAGTGCTCAGATACAATTAACTGAAGAATTACGAGCATTACAACCAAGAGACTTACTTAACTATGTAATACACAAAACATCAGGAAATGTTTATAGATTTTTGGAATCTATAAATGAATTAGAATTATCAAGAATAGCAACAACAGATGCCATGATAACTTTTAAAATATATAGTAGCATGCATAATACAAGAATTCACTGGAAGAATTCCAGGAAAAGAAGCATCAAATGAAGCCGTTAGAGAACACGCGTATTGGAGAATAATTAACCTTAGAATATGTAACATGTGTTATCTAGATTCATTCATATGTGAATTTTCTGATCAATACTATAAATTAGATACTACAAGGCAAAAATCAGCTTTAGAAATGTTTTTTAATAAACTCCCCGAATCCGTAGCAACCAAAGTAAAAGATATATATACAACAATGTTACAAAACGATGATAAAATAATAGAAGACACTCTAGGAGCAAGAATTAATACACTAAGAATATGGGTCAAAGCAGAATGTCTACAAGAAACAGCTAAAAAAGAAGCACAAGTTGAACTTTGTTGTGAAAAACAATCCGATAAAGTAGGTAATTATGGATGCTCTCAAAAATCATATAAAAAACGAAAGAAAATATGGAAAAGAAAAACATATAATCCAAAATACAAAAACTATTACAAAAGAAATTCAAAACAAAACTATTTTAGAAATCGAAAACAACATCGTCAAAAATACAAAAGACAGGATAACTCTAAATATTGTCCATCAAAGAAGAAAGATTGTAAATGTTGGTTATGTCACGAAGAAGGTCATTATGCAAATAAATGTCCTAGAAAAGGAGAAAAGAAAGGAACAGAAATATTAAAAATAGCATATAATCTAGGATATGAACCCCTTGAAGACTCAGATATCGACTCAGACATTGAAATATATGCATACACAGATACTAGTGATTATTCTAGTAATACATCTTCTGATTATGAATAAAAATATATCAACTGTACAATGTTTACCGGAGTTATATAACCCGAAAACAAAAGAGTTTTTGATTATTGAAACAGATGCATCAGACGATACATGGGCAGGATGTATGAAGGCAATTACAAATGGAAAAGAATTACTAGGATTAGATATTGACGTAATTCCAATCCCTCAATCTAATCTATCTATAGCACAAAATATTGATGGAAGTCAAATTCCTCAATCAAATTTAGCACTATTTAAATCATTATGTATTGACGAAGAGAAATTTCCTCAAGCAAACTCATTATTTTTCAAAGCATCAGAAATTGAAAGTACAACTATTTTGAAAACAGAAAAATTTGATTCAAAATTATGCAAATATATTTCAGGAACATTTTCAGAAACAGAACAAAAATACAGTACTCATGAAAAAGAAACACTCGCATGTTTAAAAACTTTGAAAAAATGGAAAATTGATTTATTACAAACAAGATTTGAGTTACGAACAGACTCAAAATACGTAACAGGTTTTTGGAGATACAAATTACAAGAAGACTACTGTAGAGGTCGACTCATTCGTTGGCAACTACAACTACACCAGTTCCACCCATACCTCAAGTATATAAAGAGCACCAACAACTCATTTGCTGATACACTCACACGAGAATGGAAGGAATAATTAGGCAAGCTCAGCACCAATACCAACAAAAACTAGAACAAATCACTTTACTAGAAAACCAACTGGCCATTGCCAAAAAAGAAGAAGAAGTTAGCAAACACCATAAAATACCTAACCCGAAACTCAAACACAGAATCAACTTCAAAATCAGCAAAAACACCAAACCCATCAACACCCATAAAATCCACACAATCAGCCTCAAAAACCCAAACCTCATGTTCATCCTCACCAGCAAAAACCGAATTTACAAAAATGCAAGAAGAAATTCAAGAAATAGTCGATAATTCAAGCACTAAGAAGAAAAAATGGTACGTTATTTTTAATGGACCATTCAAAGGAATATATTCCGATTGGGCACTAGCAGGACCACACATAATAGGACACAGCGTTGCTCATAAGAGTTATGCATCCAAAGAAGAAGCAAAGCAAGCATTAGACGAAGCATACAAGACAATTACTACAGGAGAAGTTCAAACATCAAAGAGATTTATTTCTCTCAATCAGCACCATCATAATAAAATGGAAAAATTACAAGGAATGGATTTATTAAAAAGTATTCCAACCACAAAAGATAAAGCAGAAATGAAGAAACCATCAGTCGAGAAATTCCAGCAGCTATGGGATAGTCTCATACACTATGGCGAAGCACAAGCATCCAGACTTTTTTATCCAAGAGATAGAAGAGTAGGACCAAAAGCAGTATTCATGCCAGGAGCAGCACCAATGGATATTTACAACTATTATATCCATGGTTTAGCAGATACAATATACACCAACGGAGATAGCACCAAAGAATTTGAAGAATTTCCAACCAGAATCCAGAGAGTCATCAAGTCATACAATGAAGTTTTCGCTAAAGGAAGACCCTTGTATTTCAGCATGCGCTCAAGCTACCCTATATTTGACAAGGAACACAATTTACTAGTACCAGCGATCACCATTGCAGAACTAGGAGTCAGCTCAAATTACCCAGACAGAGACGAAGTCCAACCAGTAACACCATCCATAGAAAATTTCGTACAAGCACTAGCCGGAGTATATTTTTCATCACTAAAGCTCGGCACTGGAAGATACCAAAAATCAGAAATCAAAGTCAACAATTTCTCAAATAGTACATTAATTTATTCAAAAACAACAGGTACAAAAATTACAGACGATCATCAGAAAATCCTAGCAGAATTTGAAGAACCCTTTGAGCAATTCACAGGGCCACTAGCATTATTACCAGAAGACTTCAAGCTAGCACTATGTCAACAGCTACAAAATGTAACAAGACATGCATGCGAGTATTGTGCGAATACTCAAACAGATACTCAAATGGAAGAATGAAGAATTATTGTAATTAAAAAAAAAAAAAAAAAAAAATGAAAATGAAAATGGAAAAATCATGAAGAATCAGGACCAGCACCAGAAGACACAGAGAAAAAGACAAGCATTATTGAAAAAAGAATCAAGAGCGACGACAGAAGAAAACAAGGAAAAAGATAAACATCGAAAAGAATCACTGACGACGCTACAAGACAATAAAAAGAAGACAAAAGACCAAGTATTATTAAAGACACGTGTAATGCGCCAGCACAGCTGTATTCTATTATTTTTACTTTTTCGCTTTTTTAGAGTGGGAGAGATGTGATAAAAAGTAGTTTGTATTTTAGTAAAAAGTTGTTTGTAAGATAGCAATAATGTAAGGGCAATCATGTAAGGCCTGTCGGCCACATAGTAGTGCGTTAGGTGTGAATTATTAGTGTCAATAATGTAGGAGAAACTATTCCTACTACTTTATGTAACTATAAATAGAGACTTAGTCTCAAGTAATGAAGTATGAGTTTTATGAGTGAAAAACCGTATGTGTTTTTAGAGATTAAATTCTCTCTCTCTCTCTCTGTTGAAGATTTTAATCTTCTGAATAGCAGGGCTCATCAGTTGAAACGATACAGATTCGTTTCTGAATAGCTGATCACTATCCATTAGCACCTATAAGAATCCATCGCATAGCAAGCGAATTATCATTCAACCATCACTCAAATATAATACTACCCATCCTTCAACCACTCCGTTCAAATCAAAATTCAAAAAGCAACCCAATTATCACCACCTTTATTCAAATCATCCGTTCAATTCGAAATAAAATTCATAACGATACAAGCCATCATGGACCTACGATCTACTAACTCTCAATCATCATTCAATTAATTCATAATTTTTCAGGTACTCCTTCGATAAAAAGTAGTTTGTATTTTAGTAAAAAGTTGTTTGTAAGATAGCAATAATGTAAGGGCAATCATGTAAGGCCTGTCGGCCACATAGTAGTGCGTTAGGTGTGAATTATTAATAATGTAGGAGGAACTATTCCTACTACTTTATGTAACTATAAAAAGAGACCTAGTCTCAAGTAATGAAGTATGAGTTTTATGAGTGAAAAACCGTATGTGTTTTTAGAGATTAAATTCTCTCTCTCTCTGTTGAAGATTTTAATCTTCTGAATAGCAGGGCTCATCAGTTGAAACGATACAGATTCGTTTCTGAATAGCTGATCACTATCCATTAGCACCTATAAGAATCCATCGCATAGCAAGCGAATTATCATTCAACCATCACTCAAATATAATACTACCCATCCTTCAACCACTCCGTTCAAATCAAAATTCAAAAAGCAACCCAATTATCACCACCTTTATTCAAATCATCCGTTCAATTCGAAATAAAATTCATAACGATACAAGCCATCATGGACCTACGATCTACTAACTCTCAATCATCATTCAATTAATTCATAATTTTTCAGGTACTCCTTCCGCGTCACAAATCTGGTATCAGAGCGAGTAGAACGATCAACATCGAGAATTAAACAAGAAGATATGGAGCTAAAAAGCATGAAAAACGAAGCAAAGAACCAGGTGCAACAGCAATCAAAAAGAAATTAATTTCAAATACACAGGTATGACTCAACAACTTATAAAATCATTATGAATTCATATATGAAACATAGTAGAGTAATATATAATTTAACGACTTAAAAATCATTTTCTTTACAATGTTTGCATACACCATTTTAATTTGTTTTATATATAGCATCATATACTTTATCACAATAAATCAATTAATAAAAATAGCTTTATATTGTTAAAAAATATATACTATACAATATGTCGAATTCACCTAGTATCAATAAAGAAGATATATCAATTATTCATGAACATGAAAATGAATCAGGATTTATGTTAGATACTCTTATCAATAGAACAGCTATTAGAAGAACAAACTTTACACTATTAGAAAAACACAATTTTGATTATTCACGATCACTTAGAGAATTATTTTCACGAAAAAATATAATATATTTTGGAAAAATTATTGGAGAAGAACCTATTCCTATTGAACAAACAAAAGGAGATATTATTATTCCTATAATTAATAAACAACAAATAAATGAAAGAATAAAACAAATGAATGAAAAAGATAGAAGTAAAATAGCATATATTCATATATCAACTATACAAGTAATATTAAAAAGTACTTTTATGGGTCATAATACACCTATTCAACTAGAACTAAGAGATGATAAAATTATTGATAAAGAAGAAAGAATTATTGCCAGAGGAAAAGGAAACTTAGCCGAAGGTAAAATAAAATTCGATGTTAATATACAAATGGGAATAAGTTTAAAAGATAAAGATATAAATAAAAGTATCACTATTAGATATGAATTATTAAGAAGAACATTCATGTATAAAGGAAATCATCCTTTTACAGTCACATATCAAATAAACTATGCACTCACAAATTCACATCACAGTATAACTTTTAAAACAAGCGATAGAATTTATATTGATAAACTTTTTGAACCATTACTAAGTCTTGAAGCACCAAATTTATTTTCAAAGAATAAATATATTGAAAGAACTAGGAAATCAACATCTGATATAACATCAGTATGGATACCACAAATAGAAAAACCAATCTCTGTTATGAATGGAGAATCATCAAATACAAAAGACGAAAAATTAGAAGAAATAAAAGAAGTAAAAGAAACGATAAAATCATTAAGTTTAAGAATATAAACAATACAAAAGTACAAATAAAAATATAATGGATTCAGGATTACAAAAAAGATTATTACAAAAAAGAATAAGAGATTTAGAAGAAGATATAAGAGAAATAACTCTTACAATAGATCATTTATTAAATAGAATTGAAAATAGAGGTCCTTACGAAAGTCTAAAAGTAATGACTAGGTTACTAGCATACGAAAGAAGAAGATTAGAATATACAACAGAACAATTACGAAGAGAAAAAAGAAATCCGATAATTTGTTAAAAGAAAATGAATCATATTTCTGAAAATCTTTCAGATCAAAAAGTAAATATTGAAACTAACAAAAATATTACATCATTCGAACCATTTATACCATATAATCAAACCCTATTCAAAATACCTCAGAATTTACCAAAAGGAACGTCATATAATATTAATATAATAAATAACGAAGATGAAAATCAAAAAAATTGGAGAAAAAGTAGATACATTAATTTCAACACTTAATAATATAATTGAAACATTAAGTTTTTTAATACTTAGACAATTACCAGACATGTCGAAAACAATATAAGAAAAGTTAAATAATATACAAATATTATTAAATAAAAAGGCAGAAGAATTCGAAAATTTAGAACAAAATCAAGCGAATATAATTGAACAACTATCAAATATAGTCGATACACAAGAACAAGATAAAGATACTACTATTACCAAAATAAAAGAAACATTATTAAAAAAGTCAACTCTTAAAATTGCTCCACCATTAAGAATAACATAATGGAAAACCTTGAAGAACAAATTGAAACTCTCACTAGATTAATGTCATCATTAGATATACCAACTGAAACAAACGAAGAAACAACAGAAGATGCAGATATAGTACAGGATTATAGTTCAGATGAAAATCCATACGAAAATCCATATAACTATCCGGGAGAAAGTTCTCATACAAACTATAATTTTGCACAAAAAAGAAAAAAAATCATACGTAGATGAAGATTTAAATAGACAATTTGATTATAAACCCCCAACACCTACAGAAAGATATTTATATCAACAAGGAATGATTAGAAATAAAAAAGGTAAATGGGAACGTATACCTCCTCAATATATACCAAAAATACCAATAACTAGCATGAATGAAGAAATTCTAAATATCGATTGCGAAACAGAAATAGACGATAGAATTCAAAATTGGAGTAATAGATTAAGTGCTCAGATACAATTAACTGAAGAATTACGAGCATTACAACCAAGAGACTTACTTAACTATGTAATACACAAAACATCAGGAAATGTTTATAGATTTTTGGAATCTATAAATGAATTAGAATTATCAAGAATAGCAACAACAGATGCCATGATAACTTTTAAAAATATAGTAGCATGCATAATACAAGAATTCACTGGAAGAATTCCAGGAAAAGAAGCATCAAATGAAGCCGTTAGAGAACACGCGTATTGGAGAATAATTAACCTTAGAATATGTAACATGTGTTATCTAGATTCATTTATATGTGAATTTTCTGATCAATACTATAAATTAGACACTACAAGGCAAAAATCAGCTTTAGAAATGTTTTTTAATAAACTCCCCGAATCCGTAGCAACCAAAGTAAAAGATATATATACAACAATGTTACAAAACGATGATAAAATAATAGAAGACACTCTAGGAGCAAGAATTAATACACTAAGAATATGGGTCAAAGCAGAATGTCTACAAGAAACAGCTAAAAAAGAAGCACAAGTTGAACTTTGTTGTGAAAAACAATCCGATAAAGTAGGTAATTATGGATGCTCTCAAAAATCATATAAAAAACGAAAGAAAATATGGAAAAGAAAAACATATAATCCAAAATACAAAAACTATTACAAAAGAAATTCAAAACAAAACTATTTTAGAAATCGAAAACAACATCGTCAAAAATACAAAAGACAGGATAACTCTAAATATTGTCCATCAAAGAAGAAAGATTGTAAATGTTGGTTATGTCACGAAGAAGGTCATTATGCAAATAAATGTCCTAGAAAAGGAGAAAAGAAAGGAACAGAAATATTAAAAATAGCATATAATCTAGGATATGAACCCCTTGAAGACTCAGATATCGACTCAGACATTGAAATATATGCATACACAAATACTAGTGATTATTCTAGTAATACATCTTCTGATTATGAATAAAAATATATCAACTGTACAATGTTTACCGGAGTTATATAACCCGGAAACAAAAGATTTTTTGATTATTGAAACAGATGCATCAGACGATACATGGGCAGGATGTATGAAGGCAATTACAAATGGAAAAGAATTACTAGGATTAGATATTGACGGAATTCCAATCCCTCAATCTAATCTATCTATAGCACAAAGTATTGATGGAAGTCAAATTCCTCAATCAAATTTAGCACTATTTAAATCATTATGTATTGACGAAGAGAAATTTCCTCAAGCAAACTCATTATTTTTCAAAGCATCAGAAATTGAAAGTACAACTATTTTGAAAACAGAAAAATTTGATTCTAAATTATGCAAATATATTTCAGGAACATTTTCAGAAACAGACCAAAAATACAGTACTCATGAAAAAGAAACACTCGCATGTTTAAAAACTTTGAAAAAATGGAAAATTGATTTATTACAAACAAGATTTGAGTTACGAACAGACTCAAAATACGTAACAGGTTTTTGGAGATACAAATTACAAGAAGACTACTGTAGAGGTCGACTCATTCGTTCGCAACTACAACTACACCAGTTCCACCCATATATCAAGTATATAAAGGGAAGCAACAACACTCTAGCCGATACACTTACAAGAGAATGGAGAACTTAGCCAAACAAGCACAATTAGAACTCCAGCAAAAAAGAGAACAAATTATTACTTTAGAAACACAACTAGCTATCCTCAAAAGAGAAGAAGAAGAACTCACAAGCACCATAAAATACCTAACCCGAAACTCAAGTCCATCATCAACCTCAGAAACAGAAAAAATACCAACACAGTCAAAACCGTCAACACCAGTAAAACCAACACTATCAGCCTCAAAAACACAAACCTCATGTTCATCCTCACCAGCAAAAACCGAATTTACAAAAATGCAAGAAAAAATTCAAGAAATAGTCGATAATTCAAGCACTAAGAAGAAAAAATGGTACGTTATTTTTAATGGACCATTCAAAGGAATATATTCCGATTGGGCACTAGCAGGACCACACATAATAGGACACAGCGTTGCTCATAAGAGTTATGCATCCAAAGAAGAAGCAAAGCAAGCATTAGACGAAGCATACAAGACAATTACTACAGGAGAAGTTCAAACATCAAAGAGATTTATTTCTCTCAATCAGCACCATCATAATAAAATGGAAAAATTACAAGGAATGGATTTATTAAAAAGCATTCCAACCACAAAAGATAAAGCAGAAATGAAGAAACCATCAGTCGAAAAATTCCAGCAGCTATGGGATAGTCTCATACACTATGGCGAAGCACAAGCATCCAGACTTTTTTATCCAAGAGATAGAAGAGTAGGACCAAAAGCAGTATTCATGCCAGGAGCAGCACCAATGGATATTTACAACTATTATATCCATGGTTTAGCAGATACAATATACACCAACGGAGATAGCACCAAAGAATTTGAAGAATTTCCAACCAGAATCCAGAGAGTCATCAAGTCATACAATGAAGTTTTCGCTAAAGGAAGACCCTTGTATTTCAGCATGCGCTCAGGCTACCCTATATTTGACAAGGAACACAATTTACTAGTACCAGCGATCACCATTGCAGAACTAGGAGTCAGCTCAAATTACCCAGACAGAGACGAAGTCCAACCAGTAACACCATCCACAGAAAATTTCGTACAAGCATTAGCCGGAGTATATTTTTCATCACTAAAGCTCGGCACTGGAAGATACCAAAAATCAGAAATCAAATTCAACAATTTCTCAAACAGTACATTAATTTATTCAGAAACAATAGGTACAAAAATTACAGACGATCATCAGAAAATCCTAGCAGAATTTGAAGAACCCTTTGAGCAATTCACAGGGCCACTAGCATTATTACCAGAAGACTTCAAGCTAGCACTATGTCAACAGCTACAAAATGTAACAAGACATGCATGCGAGTATTGTGCGAATACTCAAACAGATACTCAAATGGAAGAATGAAGAATTATTGTAATTAAAAAAAAAAAAATAAAAAAATAAAAAAAAAAAAAAAAAAAAAAGAATGAAAATGAAAATAGAAAAATCATGAAGAATCAGGACCAGCACCAGAAGACACAAGAGAAGAAGACAAGCATTATTGAAAAAAGAATCAAGAGCGACGACAGAAGAAAACAAGGAAAAAGATAAACATCGAAAAGAATTACTGACGACGCTAGAAGACAATAAAAAGAAGACAAAAGACCAAGTATTATTAAAGACGCGTGATATGCGCCAGACAGCTGTATTCTATTATTTTTACTTTTTCAGAGTGGGAGAGATGTGATAAAAAGTAGTTTGTATTTTAGTAAAAAGTTGTTTGTAAGATAGCAATAATGTAAGGGCAATCATGTAAGGCCTGTCGGCCACATAGTAGTGCGTTAGGTGTGAATTATTAATAATGTAGGAGGAACTATTCCTACTACTTTATGTAACTATAAAAAGAGACCTAGTCTCAAGTAATGAAGTATGAGTTTTATGAGTGAAAAACCGTATGTGTTTTTAGAGATTAAATTCTCTCTCTCTCTGTTGAAGATTTTAATCTTCTGAATAGCAGGGCTCATCAGTTGAAACGATACAGATTCGTTTCTGAATAGCTGATCACTATCCATTAGCACCTATAAGAATCCATCGCATAGCAAGCGAATTATCATTCAACCATCACTCAAATATAATACTACCCATCCTTCAACCACTCCGTTCAAATCAAAATTCAAAAAGCAACCCAATTATCACCACCTTTATTCAAATCATCCGTTCAATTCGAAATAAAATTCATAACGATACAAGCCATCATGGACCTACGATCTACTAACTCTCAATCATCATTCAATTAATTCATAATTTTTCAGGTACTCCTTCCGCGTCACAAATCAGGCCACATAGTAGTGCGTTAGGTGTGAATTATTAATAATGTAGGAGGAACTATTCCTACTACTTTATGTAACTATAAAAAGAGACCTAGTCTCAAGTAATGAAGTATGAGTTTTATGAGTGAAAAACCGTATGTGTTTTTAGAGATTAAATTCTCTCTCTCTCTGTTGAAGATTTTAATCTTCTGAATAGCAGGGCTCATCAGTTGAAACGATACAGATTCATTTCTGAATAGCTGATCACTATCCATTAGCACCTATAAGAATCCATCGCATAGCAAGCGAATTATCATTCAACCATCACTCAAATATAATACTACCCATCCTTCAACCACTCCGTTCAAATCAAAATTCAAAAAGCAACCAAATTATCACCACCTTTATTCAAATCATCCGTTCAATTCGAAATAAAATTCATAACGATACAAGCCATCATGGACCTACGATCTACTAACTCTCAATCATCATTCAATTAATTCATAATTTCTCAGGTACTCCTTCCGCGTCACAAATCTGGTATCAGAGCGAGTAGAACGATCAACATCGAGAATTAAACAAGAAGATATGGAGCTAAAAAGCATGAAAAACGAAGCAAAGAACCAGGTGCAACAGCAATCAAAAAGAAATTAATTTCAAATACACAGGTATGACTCGACAACTTATAAAATCATTCGTTCCATCAACCAATATAAAATTACCCATCCTTCACCAAAAGCATTAATATATTAGCCATTCAACAATCATTCTCGTTCAAATCATCCGAATTCATTTCAAGTTTCATATAATCCAACGAGACACATGGACCTATATGCCAACCACCACCGTTCATCATTCAATAAATTTACAAATTATGCAGGTACTCCTTGAAAAATTATGAATTAATTGAATGATGATTGAGAGTTAGTAGATCGTAGGTCCATGATGGCTTGTATCGTTATGAATTTTATTTCGAATTGAACGGATGATTTGAATAAAGGTGGTGATAATTGGGTTGCTTTTTGAATTTTGATTTGAACGGAGTGGTTGAAGGATGGGTAGTATTATATTTGAGTGATGGTTGAATGATAATTCGCTTGCTATGCGATGGATTCTTATAGGTGCTAATGGATAGTGATCAGCTATTCAGAAACGAATCTGTATCGTTTCAACTGATGAGCCCTGCTATTCAGAAGATTAAAATCTTCAACAGAGAGAGAGAGAATTTAATCTCTAAAAACACATACGGTTTTTCACTCATAAAACTCATACTTCATTACTTGAGACTAGGTCTCTTTTTATAGTTACATAAAGTAGTAGGAATAGTTCCTCCTACATTATTAATAATTCACACCTAACGCACTACTATGTGGCCGACAGGCCTTACATGATTGCCCTTACATTATTGCTATCTTACAAACAACTTTTTACTAAAATACAAACTACTTTTTATCACATCTCTCCCACTCTGAAAAAGTAAAAATAATAGAATACAGCTGTCTGGCGCATATCACGCGTCCTTAATAATACTTGGTCTTTTGTCTTCTAGCGTCGTCAGTGATTCTTTTCGATGTTTATCTTTTTCCTTGTTTTCTTCTGTCGTCGCTCTTGATTCTTTTTTCAATAATGCTTGTCTTCTTCTCTTGTGTCTTCTGGTGCTGGTCCTGATTCTTCATGATTTTTCCATTTTCATTTTCATTCTTTTTTTTTTTTTTTTTTTTTTTTTTTTTTTTTTAATTACAATAATTCTTCATTCTTCCATTTGAGTATCTGTTTGAGTATTCGCACAATACTCGCATGCATGTCTTGTTACATTTTGTAGCTGTTGACATAGTGCTAGCTTGAAGTCTTCTGGTAATAATGCTAGTGGCCCTGTGAATTGCTCAAAGGGTTCTTCAAATTCTGCTAGGATTTTCTGATGATCGTCTGTAATTTTTGTACCTGTTGTTTTTGAATAAATTAATGTACTATTTGAGAAATTGTTGACTTTGATTTCTGATTTTTGGTATCTTCCAGTGCCGAGCTTTAGTGATGAAAAATATACTCCGGCTAGTGCTTGTACGAAATTTTCTATGGATGGTGTTACTGGTTGGACTTCGTCTCTGTCTGGGTAATTTGAGCTGACTCCTAGTTCTGCAATGGTGATCGCTGGTACTAGTAAATTGTGTTCCTTGTCAAATATAGGGTAGCTTGAGCGCATGCTGAAATACAAGGGTCTTCCTTTAGCGAAAACTTCATTGTATGACTTGATGACTCTCTGGATTCTGGTTGGAAATTCTTCAAATTCTTTGGTGCTATCTCCGTTGGTGTATATTGTATCTGCTAAACCATGGATATAATAATTGTAAATATCCATTGGTGCTGCTCCTGGCATGAATACTGCTTTTGGTCCTACTCTTCTATCTCTTGGATAAAAAAGTCTGGATGCTTGTGCTTCGCCATAGTGTATGAGACTATCCCATAGCTGCTGGAATTTCTCGACTGATGGTTTCTTCATTTCTGCTTTATCTTTTGTGGTTGGAATACTTTTTAATAAATCCATTCCTTGTAATTTTTCCATTTTATTATGATGGTGCTGATTGAGAGAAATAAATCTCTTTGATGTTTGAACTTCTCCTGTAGTAATTGTCTTGTATGCTTCGTCTAATGCTTGCTTTGCTTCTTCTTTGGATGCATAACTCTTATGAGCAACGCTGTGTCCTATTATGTGTGGTCCTGCTAGTGCCCAATCGGAATATATTCCTTTGAATGGTCCATTAAAAATAACGTACCATTTTTTCTTCTTAGTGCTTGAATTATCGACTATTTCTTGAATTTCTTCTTGCATTTTTGTAAATTCGGTTTTTGCTGGTGAGGATGAACATGAGGTTTGTGTTTTTGAGGCTGATAGTGTTGGTTTTACTGGTGTTGACGGTTTTGACTGTGTTGGTATTTTTTCTGTTTCTGAGGTTGATGATGGACTTGAGTTTCGGGTTAGGTATTTTATGGTGCTTGTGAGTTCTTCTTCTTCTTTTTTGAGGATAGCTAGTTGTGTTTCTAAAGTAATAATTTGTTCTCTTTTTTGCTGGAGTTCTAATTGTGCTTGTTTGGCTAAGTTCTCCATTCTCTTGTAAGTGTATCGGCTAGAGTGTTGTTGCTTCCCTTTATATACTTGATATATGGGTGGAACTGGTGTAGTTGTAGTTGCCAACGAATGAGTCGACCTCTACAGTAGTCTTCTTGTAATTTGTATCTCCAAAAACCTGTTACGTATTTTGAGTCTGTTCGTAACTCAAATCTTGTTTGTAATAAATCAATTTTCCATTTTTTCAAAGTTTTTAAACATGCGAGTGTTTCTTTTTCATGAGTACTGTATTTTTGTTCTGTTTCTGAAAATGTTCCTGAAATATATTTGCATAATTTTGAATCAAATTTTTCTGTTTTCAAAATAGTTGTACTTTCAATTTCTGATGCTTTGAAAATTAATGAGTTTGCTTGAGGAAATTTCTCTTCGTCAATACATAATGATTTAAATAGTGCTAAATTTGATTGAGGAATTTGACTTCCATCAATATTTTGTGCTATAGATAGATTAGATTGAGGGATTGGAATTCCGTCAATATCTAATCCTAGTAATTCTTTTCCATTTGTAATTGCCTTCATACATCCTGCCCATGTATCGTCTGATGCATCTGTTTCAATAATCAAAAAATCTTTTGTTTCCGGGTTATATAACTCCGGTAAACATTGTACAGTTGATATATTTTTATTCATAATCAGAAGATGTATTACTAGAATAATCACTAGTATCTGTGTATGCATATATTTCAATGTCTGAGTCGATATCTGAGTCTTTAAGGGGTTCATATCCTAGATTATATGCTATTTTTAATATTTCTGTTCCTTTCTTTTCTCCTTTTCTAGGACATTTATTTGCATAATGACCTTCTTCGTGACATAACCAACATTTACAATCTTTCTTCTTTGATGGACAATATTTAGAGTTATCCTGTCTTTTGTATTTTTGACGATGTTGTTTTCGATTTCTAAAATAGTTTTGTTTTGAATTTCTTTTGTAATAGTTTTTGTATTTTGGATTATATGTTTTTCTTTTCCATATTTTCTTTCGTTTTTTATATGATTTTTGAGAGCATCCATAATTACCTACTTTATCGGATTGTTTTTCACAACAAAGTTCAACTTGTGCTTCTTTTTTAGCTGTTTCTTGTAGACATTTTGCTTTGACCCATATTCTTAGTGTATTAATTCTTGCTCCTAGAGTGTCTTCTATTATTTTATCATCGTTTTGTAACATTGTTGTATATATATCTTTTACTTTGGTTGCTACGGATTCGTGGAGTTTATTAAAAAACATTTCTAAAGCTGATTTTTGCCTTGTAGTGTCTAATTTATAGTATTGATCAGAAAATTCACATATAAATGAATCTAGATAACACATGTTACATATTCTAAGGTTAATTATTCTCCAATACGCGTGTTCTCTAACGGCTTCATTTGATGCTTCTTTTCCTGGAATTCTTCCAGTGAATTCTTGTATTATGCATGCTACTATATTTTTAAAAGTTATCATGGCATCTGTTGTTGCTATTCTTGATAGTTCTAATTCATTTATAGATTCCAAAAATCTATAAACATTTCCTGATGTTTTGTGTATTACATAGTTAAGTAAGTCTCTTGGTTGTAATGCTCGTAATTCTTCAGTTAATTGTATCTGAGCACTTAATCTATTACTCCAATTTTGAATTCTATCGTCTATTTCTGTTTCGCAATCGATATTTAAAATTTCTTCATTCATGCTAGTTATTGGTATTTTTGGTATATATTGAGGAGGTATACGTTCCCATTTACCTTTTTTATTTCTAATCATTCCTTGTTGATATAAATATCTTTCTGTAGGTGTTGGGGGTTTATAATCAAATTGTCTATGTAAATCTTCATCTACGTATGATTTTTTTTCTTTTTTGTGCAAAATTATAGTTTGTATGAGAACTTTCTCCCGGATAGTTATATGGATTTTCGTATGGATTTTCATCTGAACTATAATCCTGTACTATATCTGCATCTTCTGTTGTTTCTTCGTTTGTTTCAGCTGGTATATCTAATGATGACATTAATCTAGTGAGAGTTTCAATTTGTTCTTCAAGGTTTTCCATTATGTTATTCTTAATGGTGGAGCGATTTTAAGAGTTGACTTTTTTAATAATGTTTCTTTTATTTTGGTAATAGTAGTATCTTTATCTTGTTCTTGTGTATCGACTATATTTGATAGTTGTTCAATTATATTCGCTTGATTTTGTTCTAAACTTTCGAATTCTTCTGCCTTTTTATTCAATAATATCTGTATATTATTTAACTTTTCTTGTATTGTTTTTGACATATCTGGTAATTGTCTTATTATTAAAAAACTTAGTATTTCAATTATATTATTAAGTGTTGAAATTAATGTATCTACTTTTTCTCCAATAGTTTGATTTTTATCTTCGTTATCTGTTATATTAATATTATATGTTGTTCCCTTAGGTAAATTCTGAGGTATTTTAAATAAGGTTTGATTATATGGTATAAATGGTTCAAATGATGTAATATTTTTATTATTTTCTATATTTTCTTTTTTATTAGAAAGATTTTCAGAAATATGATTCATTTTCTTTTAACAAATTATCGGATTTCTTTTTTTTCTCTTCGTAATTGTTCTGTTGTATCTTCTAATCTTTTTCTTTCGTATGCTAGTAATCTAGTCATTACTTTTAGACTTTCGTAAGGGCTTCTATTTTCAATTCTATTTAATAAATGATCTATTGTAAGAGTTATTTCTCTTATATCTTCTTCTAAATCTCTTATTCTTTTTTGTAATAATCTTTTTTGTAATCCTGAATCCATTATATTTTTATTTGTACTTTTGTATTGTTTATATTCTTAAACTTAATGATTTTATCATTTCTTTTACTTCTTTTATTTCTTCTAATTTTTCGTCTTTAGTATTTGAAGATTCTCCTGTTGTTACTGAGATTGGTTTTTCTATTTGTGGTATCCATACTGATGTTATATTTTGTGGTATATCTGATGTTGATTTCCTAGTTCTTTCAATATATTTATGCTTTGAAAATAAATTTGGTGCTTCAAGACTTAGTAATGGTTCAAAAAGTTTATCAATATAAATTCTATCGCTTGTTTTAAAAGTTATACTGTGATGTGAATTTGTGAGTGCATAGTTTATTTGATATGTGACTGTAAAAGGATGATTTCCTTTATACATGAATGTTCTTCTTAATAATTCATATCTAATAGTGATACTTTTATTTATATCTTTATCTTTTAAACTTATTCCCATTTGTATATTAACATCGAATTTTATTTTACCTTCGGCTAAGTTTCCTTTTCCTCTGGCAATAATTCTTTCTTCTTTATCAATAATTCTATCATCTCTTAGTTCTAGTTGAATAGGTGTATTATGACCCATAAAAGTACTTTTTAATATTACTTGTATAGTTGATATATGAATATATGCTATTTTACTTCTATCTTTTTCATTCATTTGTTTTATTCTTTCATTTATTTGTTGTTTATTAATTATAGGAATAATAATATCTCCTTTTGTTTGTTCAATAGGAATAGGTTCTTCTCCAATAATTTTTCCAAAATATATTATATTTTTTCGTGAAAATAATTCTCTAAGTGATCGTGAATAATCAAAATTGTGTTTTTCTGATAGTGTAAAGTTTGTTCTTCTAATAGCTGTTCTATTAATAAGAGTATCTAACATAAATCCTGATTCATTTTCATGTTCATGAATAATTGATATATCTTCTGTATTAATATTAGGTGAATTTGACATATTGTATAATGATTTTTTAACAATATAAAGCTATTTTTATTAATTGATTTATTGTGATAAAGTATATGATGCTATATATAAAACAAATTAAAATGGTGTATGCAAACATTGTAAAGAGAATGATTTTTAAGTCGTTAAATTATATATTATTCTACTATGTTTCATATATGAATTCATAATGATTTTATAAGTTGTTGAGTCATACCTGTGTATTTGAAATTAATTTCTTTTTGATTGCTGTTGCACCTGGTTCTTTGCTTCGTTTTTCATGCTTTTTAGCTCCATATCTTCTTGTTTAATTCTCGATGTTGATCGTTCTACTCGCTCTGATACCAGATTTGTGACGCGGAAGGAGTACCTGAAAAATTATGAATTAATTGAATGATGATTGAGAGTTAGTAGATCGTAGGTCCATGATGGCTTGTATCGTTATGAATTTTATTTCGAATTGAACGGATGATTTGAATAAAGGTGGTGATAATTGGGTTGCTTTTTGAATTTTGATTTGAACGGAGTGGTTGAAGGATGGGTAGTATTATATTTGAGTGATGGTTGAATGATAATTCGCTTGCTATGCGATGGATTCTTATAGATGCTAATGGATAGTGATCAGCTATTCAGAAACGAATCTGTATCGTTTCAACTGATGAGCCCTGCTATTCAGAAGATTAAAATCTTCAACAGAGAGAGAGAGAATTTAATCTCTAAAAACACATACGGTTTTTCACTCATAAAACTCATACTTCATTACTTGAGACTAGGTCTCTTTTTATAGTTACATAAAGTAGTAGGAATAGTTCCTCCTACATTATTAATAATTCACACCTAACGCACTACTATGTGGCCAATAAAGAGGCAAGGGAAGAAAGAAAGTGGATAAAAGATAATCGAATAGAGTTTCTATCATGCAAGATGAATACAAGAAGAAGAAGTAGTTTTCGCACAAAGATATGGGTCCTCATGTCTTAAGATAACAAAGTAAATAATCAAACACTTGCGAATTTTTAGACCTGAATCATAGAATGTACTCTCATTTTTTCACATTTTACTCTCCTGTCTATACATATCTAAATGGATATCAACAATTCACCTCAAAATATCACCACACCTACTTCATCTTGATTGTCATGTCTCAGATCCTCTCATATACCTCTAAAAACACTTTTCATCTTGATACTTCATCCGCTCAATACAGTTGTCAAACCATTTCACTACCAACCAGTTTTCATGCAACAACTTGTAACTACCATACACAACAACCAAATCAATGCCGCCACATTCTAAATTCCAAACATCACCCCAACCTTACAAGATTCACGATGACGATTTGGAAGAGCTAATTCCGGAGACTCAACCTGAACCTTAAACAAAACTCGTAACCACACAAAAAAGGCAAGACATAAAAACAACTGAATAGAGCTTATCTCGTAAGATGAACACAATAAGGATAAATAGTTTTGTCACAACGTTGGGTCCTCATATTTGAAGACAACAAATTCAAGTTTAATCAAACTATTGCAGCATTTTAAACCAGAATCCTCAAACACATCCACGATTGCCCTTTTGCTAAAGACAAAAAACACATTCATTAAGAGTTTATATGTAAAGCACGAGTTAGTGAGAGTAATATATGATGATATATCATTATCAATTTAGGCAACAAGTCCTAACAAGTAGTCTCTTCTTTTTTTGGTTCGTTGATTTATGCACAACAGTGAGAGATTTGACGATGTAGGTTCATTAACCATTGGATGTTTATGAAATTCGAATCGTAGGTCGTCAAAGACACATATATCTAGAATCTCACCGGCGGGATCTCTAATTCGAGGTCAATAGAGAGAGATACATGTGGTCGAAGTTGTTGGTTCAGGATTTGTATGTTCTATTTAAATAAGATTTCGGTCAGGGATTTGAAGGCTTAAGATTGTCGAGATTTTTGCAAGAGTCTTGGGGTTTAACAAGGTTGGTATTGCAAATGTTTAATTTGACAAGGTGGAAGCATCAAAAGGGTTTGTACAAGGTTGAACCTTTAAGCTTGAAGGAGTTCTTTTAAGGTTCTAGACGTGATCAAGTTTGAAGGGTAAAAAATCTGTGGTGCATGATATTATTGTTGGTGTGTATGTGCTTTGGTTTTAACTAGTTGCCGGTTTTTGTCATAGGTTCTTCGTGTACTTATTGAATGTTTAGTTTTTGGATATTTTATGATGCAAATGTTAAGTGGATGTTTGTTTCATGATTTGCTTTTATACTCCTTTTTAGTATTTTAGTTGTTTTTGTCTTCTTACTTATTAGCCTCATGTTCTTCCTTTGATGTTTGTTTTGCAAATCAGCGTTTTGTAGTTTTTTTTAGGCACATGGTTTTTACAAAAGTGCATGTTTAGTTTTGGCTTGTTTTGAGAGGCGAGGTTTGGGTTTATGATTCTTTTATATTTGGTTCATCTTTGTGTTGTCTGATGTTAGTTTTCGGAATTTGCAGAAGATCGACCTGGACTTTATCCAAGATAAAATTTCCCAAAGGACCTAAAATTGGTTTTTAAACAGAAAAGGGATGATGGCGCCAAATACTGTGAAAAACATGATTTATATAATTCATCAAAAATTTTGAACTACACAAGATACTTTGAAATTATTTTCCTATCTATTGTGTTACCGAAATGTTATGACATGGTTTTTAATCTCGCATTTGTTGTGAGTGAGAATTGCGAATAGTTTTATTATTTGAATCGTTTCCCGATTGCTATTCTTTTTGTTATGCAACTGATGATACCTTTTATTGCCGTTGTTGTTTGTTGTACTGACTTTTTTTTCTATTTAAAATTGTCTTTAGAATGGCACAGACTAATATTATACATCTTAATCCTAAGGATCGGAACATGGTCTTGGAAGCCGTAGTGTATCATAGATGGATAGCACGAAATGTCCCCAATCCAGAACCGATTGGCTATTGCTATATATTGCTTGACAGATACGTATGTTTAATGAATTTAAATTTGTAATGCCCATGTGAATTATTGGTACCTGTCTTAAAATGTGTTAATGTGCGCAGGGCAATGGTATACATGCAAACGTGAATGTCAGTGATGTTGAATACTTTGGTTCAATCCTCGAGCTTGGTTCAGCGTATAAGATTTCAGATTTCAGTTGCGAGCCAACAAACAAGTGGCAACAGACTCTTGAAAATAGAATGAGTCTTAGGTTTGGGAGACACACAAAGTTTGAAAACATATCGGCAGCTGCTTTTCCAAACTATTATTTCAGTTCCATATAATCAACTTGATTTTAAGATAGCTCAGCTAGACAGCCAGGGTAAAACGAAAAGCCTATCATAATTTTGCTTTATGTTCGCATATTATATAGGTTGTGTTAGATCATTTGGAGAGTTGGTTGTTTATGGAGATCCCTGTAAGAGGCCGACTATTCGAAGAAAAATTGACATTGAAATTTTGGAGTACGACATCACATGGTTTGGTCTTGATGCTAGTGGGCAATTTTTGTTTTCCAGCATTTAGATATGTAAGACACTGTGCCTTTCCACCAAACAACCTATTAGGAGATAAATATTTTGATTGTTGCAAATGTGGGCAAATTATGTCCAAGACATGTTTCAAATATTAATAAGGTTTTCTAACTAATTTCTCCATGAATATTTGCTGATTTTTACACAAATGGCATCCAAATATATAAATGTTTTTATAGCATTGTGATGAGTCATTCAGAAATAATATCGTGTCAGCAACATCTTGGTATTACACGTCATGCACCAAATGTAAGGGCAAGGTCAGGAACGATAATGATGTTTGAGAATGCATAGATCATGGACCCAGAGCCCACTTACAGGTAAACTCCTAACAAATCACATAACATATTGCCGAAAAAATGATGCTTCCATTTTAAATACCGGTTCTGAGCATACAAGTATAACTTCAAAGTCATTGTTTTGGATGGAACAACAGAAGCGGCATTTACTTTCTTCACTCCATGTGCCGATGATATCACAAGACATCAATGTCACAGATTGGTTTAGATGCTCGAAATACCCGATCCTCAGCAAGTGCTAGCGGAAATACTTGCGATCGAAGGGAAAAAGTATATATTCCAATAACATTTCAATACATCAAGCAAGATAGGGTCAGTAGATTTCAGTATAGATAACGTGTTTGGTGGTGCCATTGGAGCAAATGGAGTAACCAAAGCACCAGACGAATCTAGTGTTTAGAACCTATTAGTTCATGTTTACTGCTTTAAAAGAAATGTATCTGTTTGCTTATTCTTGACACCTGTTATTTGTTCTGCTGTCTCAGACACTCCACCATCACCAGATTCTGTTAAGGTCGAAGAAAGAGGCAAAACAATGTTGCGGAGTGAAGCCAGGACCAAATCCACAAAAAGGCCCCTTAATCCGGTCTCAACAACGGAAGCTAGGAAAAGGAAGGAGGAGTGATTGAAGAGCGATCGCTTTCAGTGTTTTTCTGCATTGTCGCATTTTCGTGTAGTGGTGGGGGCATTGGGTTAGGATTATGTTAGTCACGGTGGTGATCCATGATGTATGGGGTTAAACACTTTATGGTTTTTGTTTTGGTTTGTATGAATGCGTCGTTGGGCAGATCGTTGAACAATATATGTTGTTAAAGTCTTTGCAATATTATTCATATGTTTTAATTGCCGTTTGTGTGGTGGACTAATGGTTGCCGCGATTTACTGAGAAAGAAGATGTGTTCGTGTTTGAATGTTTTCTTTTAGGATGTCGATATGCAGCTTGGGTTTGGAGATGTAAGTCGTGATGATGATCCGACTTTTCATCTTAGTTACTAAGACTTAAATATGAACTATCGTGTTGTTGATACAGTGTAGCGAGCGACGGAAGCCCGTGGTCCATCATGCTACACAAAACCAAATTAAATACTTGGATGATGGTTTGGCCATGGTTTTCGAAAACTAAACTACTAAAGAGTAATGTCGTTGGCTTCGGCGTATCATCAATAATTAAAGGTGTTTTTTTAAGAAAAATAGTTTAGGAAAGATGCTCTCACATAAAAAAAAGAAACTGCACATAAGTAAGCCGATCTCGAGTTAGAAAAAAATTGAGTGTTCCGGTGTTTACAATATTATCATTTACATATCCAACTGTCGCAACACTATTGTGTGGTAGCACTAAATAAAAGATAGACTCCAAATGAAGCTAGAGCGAAGTGCGTTTTTTATTTTTATTTTTATTTTTATTTTTATTTTTATTTTTAGAGATGAATTAGGGACGAGTTTCATAAATCAAGGGAAGACACAAGTTTTTTTACACCCTTAAACTTCTAAAGGTATAAGCTTCAATATCTTGAAAATCTCATAATTCGTAGTTATTATATTTCATACATCTCAAACAAGTTTATCCATTTAAAAGCTTTAAATGGTCCTAGTGTTTCTAGCAAATAATAATATAACTATGTCATAATAGAAAACAAGAAATTGTTCATAACACTGATTAGAATGCATTGACTTGAGATAGTTCGGAGAATTTGAGTTTGATACAATTGGGTTACATATCTCTAGCTATTTACATCTACAGAAAATCCTAGTGGTTACGTGTTTACAAAACTTTTGTAGTATAATCTCGATTCAACGCCATAATGCGCCCAAACTATAAGCAAGATCACTGAATATGTCTTCATTACATGGAATTGTGAGGCCACCCATTGGATGGTCATACCCGAACTCTTCCTCTGCTTGTCGTAATAATTCTTGAAAAGCAGGTTGGCTTAGTAGTGATATAGGGACCACAAATCGCTTTTTTTTCTTCTTCCCCAACATAAACGGAAAAATAGCCTTTTGGAATGTCCAAAGATGTTGTGCTTCTTCCATTAGAAAAAGATCGTCGAAGCATTTGTTTGGCATGAATGATCCGAGGCATACGGATTGTCATTTTATCAACGAGGGTAGAGTCTCCTGTGGTTGAATTAGAGGAAAGAGTATTCTGAATCTATTTAATCTTGGTGAAGGATATTGTGGTAGACTTTTGACGAAGTTGTGGTTGTGATAAGCATAATGAACCGTTTATATAACCCACTGATCGATGTAAAGGGACAATATCAGATTGCAAACTGTGACAAATAATGAAAAAAAAAAAAGCAACACCACATGGTCGTGTTCTTCATGATTTGTCTCTCTTTTCTTGGTAGGCTCTCTCTATATTTGTTAAACAAATGACAGTGACATAAAATATCTCACATGGTTTTGTCTCACTACATAACAATCATTAATTATCGACATTACTGTGGATCGACTACAAGTTTAACCCATGAAATGATTAGACTGAGATAGGGAGTTGTATGGCCAGTAATTGAAACAATATATTTTGTGACGATGAGTAACGATATCACATGGTTTGGTCTTGATTCTTGAGGGCAATGTTTTTTCCGCATTAATCTGTGTAGGACAATGTGCATTTCCACACTATACCCTAGCTATCAGCTGATTTATATTTTGAGTAGTGTAAATGTAGGCTATTGATGTCTCACACATGTTTTAACATTTTTTTGCAGTTCTGGTGGACATATGTGGAGTTGGAGAAAAAAAAATAAGGTAGATGAAATTGAGAGGCCGCCTTTATTTTTTCATTTTTTTTTTTCAGAACAACAGAATTAGTATATAATAAAACTTGCGAGGAGCTAGAAAAAAGTTTACATTAATTTAGTACAAATTTGATTGGGTCAAGTTCAATCATACCACATAAGATTTGATTAATTTCGATCAACTGGAACTTCTGAGTTGTCTGCATCTTAGTATTTTGTAGTTCTGATAGACATCTTGCTTAATTTATATACAATCTGGTCACCATTAGTTATAGTCATAAGAAGGTACAATTTCTGAGAACCAAGTTCCATTTTCAATATCTATCAGTTTTATAACTATATATGTTAGACATCAGCTGTTGCTGTTCAGTCGTGGCAATATTCTATAATATTTTCTGAAGCTGAGAAAAGATGCTTTTAATTTTCTGGTGGAATGTTTACACAGAAAAAAACCTTCAATAAAGGTATCTTTCATGGTCGTGCAGCTTCTAGTTTTGTAACATCTTCTACATATGTTATGCTTACTAATGCAACAAACTTAAACAGGCAATATGCTTTATGAGTCAGGTTAAGAAGTTGTCTTTGCTAAGTTACTAAACGTGAGATAATGTTTTCATATATATATATTACCTGGTTAATATATATATATATATATATATTACCTGGTTAATATATATATATATATATATATATATATATCTTACCTGGTTAATATATCCTTAATAGAATACATTGAACTTAAAAAAGCTCCTGATTTGAATTATACAAGTATTTCTATGTACAACAATACAATGTCCTAGCTGTTACTTCTTTACAAAAGTGTACTAGCAAAGAACATTTTGTAAATGTCATAATGCGCCCAAGCTACAAGCAAGATCAGTGAATTTATCTTCGCTACATATACGATGGTGTACCCAAACTCTTCCTCTGTTTGTTGTAGTAGTTCCTGGAAAGCAGGTTGACTTAATAGTGATACAGGAACACTGATTAGAATGCATTGACTGTCTATGTGACTTAATAATGATTAGACTGAGATCGATGTAAGGGACAACATCAGATTGCAAATTGTGACAAATGAAAAAAAAGCAACACCACATGGTCGTGTTCTTCATGATTTGTCTCTCTCTTCTTGATAGGCTCTCTTTATATTTGTTTAATAAATGATCGATTGTACGTGACATAAAATATCTCACATGGTTTTGTCTAACGACACACTAGAACGGACCGCAATGAGTGAAACAATCATTACTTCATCGATATTATTGTGGGTCAAATACAATTTTAACCCACAAATTAAAGAAAAGAAATAATTAGATAGAGATAGGGAGTTGCATGGCCAGTAATCGAAACACTATTATTTTGACGTTATGTAAAGATATCACATGGTTTGGTCTTGATTCATGAGGTTAATGTTTTTTTCGCTAAGTATATGTAGGACGATGTAAGTTTCCACAATATACTCTAGCTATCATCCGATTATTTTGAGTAATGTGAATCTGGCCTATTGATATCTTATACGGAGTACATGTTTTAATGTTTTCACCATGGGACCAGAACACTACTCTTTGGAGGAAGATCGAACACCCTAGCATCAGAACTTGGTACAGCTAGCTAGGCCAGCCATAAGCCCTTTGGTCCTTGTTTCACATACTAATAAGGTTATCTTATTAATATCTCTGTCAATAGCTGATTTTTCTATGACATGATTCTATATGAGATGGTTCTATCTTTCTGATACCATTATGCCTTTCCGTGGAACTTGAATTTACACAAATGACATCCAAAATGAATACTTTTACGGCATTGTGTTTGTCTTTAGAAAATATATTGTGTTGGAGAGAAAAAGTAAGGTTCAACCCTCTTTATATACAATGGTCACCGGCCATCATTAGTTATAGTAATAAGAAGTTACAATTTCTGAGAACTAAGTTTCATTATCAATATTTATAAGTCCTAAAACTATATTCAGTTGAATTCTCAATTTAGATATGGGTCACTTTATTAGCATGTGTTCTATGTATATGTATGTTCAGCTGTTCAATCGTGGTAAAATACCAGATTATTTTTTGAATCTGAGAAAAGCTGCATTTAATCTTCCGGTGGCATGTTTACACAGACAAAAAAAACTTCAATATATTAGTAAAGTCTTATTATTTTTGAGAAAGGAATCTTTCATGGTAGTGCAGCCTCTGGTTTTTGCACGTTCCTCTATATATTTTTTGCTTACTAGTGCAAGAAACTTAAACATACGAGATGCTTACGAGTCGGGTTAAGAGGTTGTCTTTGCTGAGTTACTAAACGTGAGATAGCATTTTCATTTATATCTGACCTGGTAACATATACTTAATAGAATATACTGAACTTGAAAAAGTTCCAAATCTGATTGGACAAGTGTCTCTATTTACATCTATACAATGTTCTACCCGTTACTTCTTTAAAAAATTGTACTAGCAAAGACCATTTTATGTCATAATGCACCCAAACTACAAGCAAGAACCGTAAATTTATCTTCGCTACATGGAATTGTGAGGCCACCCATACGATGACTGTAACCAAACTCTTCCTCTGTTTGTTGAAGTAACTCTTGAAATGCAGGTTGGCTTAGTAGTGTTACAGGAACAATGAATCGGTTCATTTCCTCTTCCCCAACGTAAACAGAAAAGTAGCCTTTTGGGATGTCCATAGATGTTGAACTGCTTTTATCAGAGAACGATCGTCTGAGAATTTTTTTTGCATGAGTTATCTGAGGCATACGGATTGTCATTTTTTCAGCGAGGGTTTGGTCTTTTCTATTGAAAAGACTGATACGATAAGAAAAGTCCCAAAGTATTTCTTCTTGGTTTAGATGTAATGGTGGATTTCTTGGTGTTTGAAGTTCTGGTTGTGCTATGCGTAAGGAATGCTTTATATAACCAAATAATATAAGGACATTCAATCGCAGATGGTGACATATGGGGGAAAAAAGCCACATCATGTGGCCTTGTATTCCAATCTGTATGAAAAACAATCTCACATGGTTTTGTTTTTACCACCTCCATAACGAACCACCTTATTTGCAGAAGTCATATATTTGTTGAGGTTATTCTTATGTCACAAAGGAAAAAATGATTAGACATAGATAGGGAGTTGTATTTATGGAAATCTAAACAATATATATCGAGGTAATGAGTTACGATATCACATGGTTTGGTCTTGATGCTAGTGGGCAATTTTTTTTTTCAGCATTTAGATATGTAGGACACTGTGCCTTTCCACCAAACAACCTATCAGGAGATAAATATTTTGATTGTTGCAAATGTGGGGAAATTATGTCCAAGACATGTTTCAAATATTAATAAGGTTTTCTAACTAATTTCTCCATGAATATTAGCTGATTTTTACACAAATGGCATCCAAATATATAAACGTTTTTATGACATTATGATGAGTCATTCAGAAATAATATCGTGTCAGCAGCATCTTGGTATTACACGTCATGCACCGAATGTAAGGGCAAAGTCAGGAACGATAATGATGTTTGAGAACGCGTAGATCATGGACCCAGAGCCCGCGTACAGGTAAACTCCTAACAAATCACATGACATATTGCCGAAAAAAATGATGCTCCCATTTTGAATACCGGTTCGGAGCATACAATATAACTTCAAAGTCGTCGTTTCGGATGGAACAACAGAGGCGACATTTACTTTCTTCACTCCGTGTGCCGATGATATCACAAGACATCAATGTCATAGATTGGTTTAGATGCTCGAAATATCCGATCCTCAGCAAGTGCTAGCGGAAATACTTTCGATCGAAGGGAAGAAGTATATATTCCAATTCCATTTCAAAACATCAAGCAAGATAGGGTCAGTAGATTTCAGTATAGATAACGTGTTTTGTAGTGCCATTGAAGCAAATGGAGTAACCAAAGCACCAGATGACTCTAGCGGTTAGAACCTATTATTTCATGTTTACTGCTTTAAAAGAAATGTATCTGTTTGCTTGTTCTTGACACGTGTTATTTGTTCTGCTGTCTTAGACACTCCACCATCACCGGATTCGGTTAAGGTCGAAGAAAGAGGAAAAACAATGTTGTGGAGTGAAGCCAGGACCAAATCCGCAAAAAGTCCCATTAATCTGGTCTCAACAACGGAAGCTTAGAAAAGGAAGGAGGAGTGATTGAAGAGCGATCGGTTTTAGTGTTTTTCTGCATTGTTGCATTTTTCATGTAGTGGTGGGGGCGTTGGGTTAGGATTATGTTAGTCACGGTGGTGATCCATGATGTATGGGGTTGAACACTTTATGGTTTTTGTTTAGGTTTGTATGATTGTGTTGTTGGACAGATCGTTGAACAATATATGTTGTTAAAGTCTTTGCAATACTATTCATATGTTTTAATTGCCGTTTGTGTGGTGGACTAATGGTTGCTGTGATTTTCTGAGAAAGAAATGTGTTCGTGTTTGAATGTTTTCTTTAGGATGCGGATATGCAGCTTGGGTTTGGAGATGTAAATCGTGTTGTTGATACTGTGTAGCGAGCGACGGAAACCTGTGGTCCATCATGCTGCATAAAACCGAATTAAATACTTGGATGATGGTTTGGCCATGTTTTTCAAAAACAGAACTACTAAAGAGTAATGTCGTTGGCTTCGGCGTATCAGCAATAATTCAAGGCTTTTTTTTATGAAAAATTGCTTAGGAAAGATGCTCTCCCAAAAAAAAAAAAAAAAAAGAAGAAGGGACATAAGTAAGCCGATCTTAAGTTAGAAAAAATTTGAGTGTTCCGGTGTTTACAATATTATCGTTTACATATCCAACTGTCGCAAAACTATCGTGTGCTAGCACTCTCTAGCAACGCGCGGGCTGAAAACCTTGTTTAATATAAATAAAAGATAGACTCCAAATGAAGTTATAGTGAAGTGCGATTATTTATTTTATTTTATTATTATTATTTTTTGGGATAATTCCCTAAATGCTCCACTTGACTTTGTCCTATTTACTTTCTCGACCGAAACTTATCTGCTTCCGAAACTAGACCGGTCAACTGGGCAACTTGAACTACCCAACCATGTGTCGCCATGTGTGTCTGACATTATTTTACCAAAATAGACCAGTTGCCCAATTGTTATACCGATGTAGACCAGTTGGCCTATGACTCATCACCTCGTAATCAGTAAAGTCACACTTGTCACTTACTGGTTTTAGTTGCCCAATTGTACTGGGTTGCCTGGTCTAGTTTCGGAAGCAGAAAAGTTTCGGTCTAGAAAGTAAATAGCACAAAGTCAACTGAGTTATTTAGGGAATTATCCCTTATTTATTTATTTTTATTTGTTTTTATTTATTTAATTATTATTATTATTATTATTATTATTATTATTATTATTATTATTATTTTATAGAGATGAATTAGGGACGAGTTTCATAAATCAAGAGAAGATACAAGTTTTTTTACACCCTTAAACTTCTAAAGGTATAAGCTTCAATATCTTGAAAATCTCATACTTCGTAGTTATTATATTTCATACATCTCAAACAAGTTAATCCATTTAAAAGCTTTAAATGGTCCTACTGTTTCTAGCAAATAATAATATAACTATGTCATAATAGATAACAAGGAGTAGTTCATAACACTGATTAGAATGCATTGACTTGAGATAGTTCAGAGAATTTGAGTTTGATACAATTGGGTTACATATATATCTCTATTTACGTCTACAGAAAATCCTTGGGGTTACGTGTTTACAAAAATTTTGTAGTATAATCTCGATTCAACGCCATTATGAGCCCAAACTATAAGCAAGATCACTGAATATCTCTTCATTACATGGAATTGTAAGGCCACCCATTGGATGGTCATACCCGAACTCTTCCTCTGCTTGTCGTAATAATTCTTGAAAAGCAGGTTGGCTTAATAGTGATATAGGGACCACAAATCGCTTTTTTTCTTCTTCCCCAACATAAACGGCAAAATAGCCTTTTGGAATGTCCAAAGATGTTGTGCTTCTTCCATTAGAAAAAGATCGTCGAAGCATTTGTTTGGCATGAATGATCCGAGGCATACGGATTGTCATTTTATCAACGAGGGTAGAGTCTCTTGTGGTTGAATTAGAGGAAAGAGTATTCTGAATCTACTTGATCTTGGCGAAGGATATTGTGGTAGACTTTTGACGAAGTTGTGGTTGTGAAAAGCATAATGAACCGTTTATATAACCCACTGATCGATGTAAAGGGACAATATCAGATTGCAAACTGTGACAAATGAAAAAAAAAAAAAAAACACCACATGGTCGTGTTCTTCATGATTTGTCTCTCTTTCCTTGGTAGGCTCTCTCTATATTTGTTAAACAAATGGCAGTGACATAAAATATCTCACATGGTTTTGTCTCACTACATAACAATCATTAATTTATCGACATTACTGTGGATCGACTACAAGTTTAACCCACGAAATGATTAGACTGAGATAGGGAGTTGTATGGCCAGTAATTGAAACAATATATTTTGTGACGATGAGTAACGATATCACATGGTTTGGTCTTGATTCTTGAGGGCAAT